>BSDF01000013.1:14236892-15535017 GCA_027925045.1 Hypotaenidia okinawae | reverse complement strand
GGAAGCTTCTCCTTATACTTACAGAGCCATAAGTGGGGGGAAAATAAGGATGGAAGAGGAAGCACAGTGAAAGCATACAACCTGGGGATGACAAAAGATGGTACTGGAGATAAAACTGAAGAACATAGATCACTTGCAGATGAAGACAGAGGTTCACCATTCCTAAGGAAAAGAAGAGCAATTTGAGGAATGATGCAGGAACCTAATTTTTCTGGGACAGATTAGAGAAGACTCAACTGATGATCCTCCACAACCCCTCATCAGTTCTCTGTATCCCATCCTCCTCTGGTTCTCCCTCATAACTGTCTTCTCTGTGCCAGGCCACTTTCTCCATCGAATCACAGGTGTCACCTGCACCAACTTCTGGAAAACCCTAAGAGGTGGGAGGCAATGAGGCACCTTGGATACTGTCATATCTGATGCCACAGTGTCTCCAGCAGCTGGGAGAAGTAATTACAAGAGAAATCCTACTTAGTCTCTACAGCCACTGGGAATGCACAGGTACCTATAGGTGCTTGGTCTGACCTACTGGGCTTGCCACAAAAGTGTCAAGAGAATAAGAGAGAGAGAGAGAGGAGGTGAGGGTCACCTCCCGCCCTGAGCCCTGGTGCTGCTGTGATATGCACGCTGAAGGGCAGGCCACAGCTGAAACACTTCCCCCGAAACCATCACCTTCATGGTTTTGGTACCAGGTACCTTACTGAAAGAACAGGGCCTTGGCTGGAGTCTCGGGTTGTCAAAACTCCCACAGATAAGAAATGCTGAACTAGAAAAACTAACTTTACTCCTCAGAAGCTGTTCAAGGGTTCCTCCTTTGTATCATGTAGGAGGAACTGCAGACCTGATTTATTTAGCTGAAAACAAGCCAGCATTGACAACATTTAGGAGTTTTGCTTCCCAGCCCTGGTGGCATGACTAAGGGAGATGGGCCAAGGTGATGCATCATCAGCATTGCCAGACCTGCCAACATGGTCAGACCTGAAAAGAGTAGGTCATTTGTGCACTGGACCTTCAGGCTACATGGTTGTTAAGTGTAGATGGAAAATGAGTTCCTGAATTTCAGGATGTTTGGATGAGGTAGATGACTGCCCAAAGCAGTAGGTTACTGCTTTAAAAAATAGCCAACTACCAGAACTGGTATGTCTGCTCTGTAACTTCTGCAGCTAAAAGCCATGAGGGACATCTTAAAAGTCATGAGATTGACACCAAATAAGTAACAAAAAAAAGTAAATAAAAGTAAACTGATCTAACTCCTCTAACCCCATGGTCAAAATGCCAATACAGATATAATCTTTCTGAAGTTGAGCAGGACAATTTTGACCAGGCTAGAGAGCACAGTATGGGATGTGAATGCTGTGGTCAGAGACGGGTCTGACTGGCTTGCCCTCCTCCTCAGCACTGCAGTTCACTGGAAGACCGACATCTTAGCAAGCATACATCATCCCCTTTGACTGCCTTCAGACCTATCTAATTGCCTAGTCACACAGAAATTGCATGACGTGTTGACAAAAGGTGAGGCCATCCCCTGCTGCTTATATGGCCTGCAGGCCTTTCCATGTCTGGGGCACTTCAAGGAGTCCTCCCACCACTCCACCTTGTTAAGGCCGAGCTGGCAAGTAGCTCAAGGATTCGGAAGTTGTAAAGTTGAGATAAGAACATTTTAATCTTTCTCTTCCACTTCTGGAGGCAGGCCAGAGGCTCAGAAACAGCGTGACTAGGACATCATCATCTTAGTGACAGGAACGACTAACACAGAAGTCACTGGCAAAGTGATTTCAGCAAGAAGACTTCTGGGGCTACAGTGCAGAGCAGAGCAGCTTGTGGAGAACCAGGCACTGCCTGTCCTCCATGTCAGCCATGGCCTTTGGGGCAGGAAAGAGGGTTGTCATCTCTGGATACAGGAATTAGAAATGTTCTGCATACCAAATGTTGACCACACTGGACAGGAGCATTTCTTTTCTTAGTAGAGAGGTATGTGAGGTGAGCTTCCCAGAGATGTGACATCTGTGAATAGATCCCAGCCCCACAGAGAGTAGGAACAATATTTTGGATTTGGCCCATGATCCCCTTTGTTATTGTTCACTAAAATTCTGCAAGATTCATCATCAGCTTTGCAATATGTGGGGATTTGCTCAGCATGCTGAGCACACAGGGACAAGACAGACAGAAAGAAAATTCACAAATTATTTCCCTGTGAAAGTGGTCAACTCCCTCTCACTCAGCTTGACTACTCTGAGATGTGCACCACCACAGCCCTGGAAGAGAAACCTTACAAATCTCCTTTCTCACAAAACAAAGGCTGCTCACTGAAGTGTTCAGGTACTCAGTTACATTCAACACAAGCTAATTCACTTATCTTCAACAAGTGGGATATTGATTTTTCTCCCTGATTTCTAAACTGCCTGGGGCTTTCTGAACTACAACAATAGCATCCTGCATTAAAAAAAAAAAAGAAAAAGAAAAAAGGGAATTCAGTGGAAATATCCCTTTGCGCATCAGCAATTAGGATGCCTTTATGTTTCCTTAGTTCTGTCAGTATATTCAGCATAGCCACAGTGTAGGAAACTTTAACAATCCTGTTTCACTTGCCTCTGCTGTATAACTTGATACCATAAGCTGTATTCTACTTATTTCTGGGCTGAAAATATTGTACATCGTTTTTATCCATCAAGGCAACCCGTCCAATTGCTAGGAGTCATTTGCAATGTATTTAGAGGCTTCTGCAGTACGAAGGGGACCCAAAGAGGACAGGCTTTTCACTTACACACTGGGTATGTTTCTTCCTACCAATCATCTATCCTTGCCAGTTTGTTAGCTTAGGTCTGCTTCCAACTCTTTCCATTGCCTCTTAAAATTCACATTTTCTAAACAAGAAACACAAACTTTAAGTGTTTCTACACAACTGGTAGGGGAGGAGTCAGTCACCTGTAATACAGTTCTGGTAAAGATACTTTCTCTGCTCTCTTTGTCCAACTGACACACTGATATTTCAATCTATACTTCACGGTAAAAATTGATCCTAGTGAGAGGATATGTGGCTTGATCAAACTTGTGCAGGACTGAATCAAGCAGTATTGATGACAAAAAATACCTGCTTTAAAAAAGAAGTAAGGTTTTTTTCTGCTGATAACAGGGAGTTGAAGTCCTGGTGAGGGACAGATGGGACAGAAAAGCTTTAACCAGGTCAGCATAAATAAGGTCACTAAACCCAGACAATCTATGAACAAAAATTAAATTTATATGTTTCTACATATAATGTTGCACATTTGAAAATTGTGACCTTTTACACTGTGTTTAAAATCCATGTATTTTCAATTCCTGTCCTCCTGTTAGTTCACTGCTGTGTGCCTTGGGAGGGACGTGCCTCTGTGTGCGTGTGTGTTTGTGTGCGTGTGACTTAAGTTCTAATGAGCTCTGATCATTAAGGATAGGATAAGATAAAAAAATAAAATAAAATAAAATCCATAAGCACAATAGAGTTTTTGGAGTGGTGATCCAAAATAATTATGATTCAACAGCATTTATCAGAGATAAAAACATTCAATGTCATGAAAATATGATCAGAGAAGCATTGTATTTAGATTAAATTTAATATAGAAAAATGACAGGTTTTTTTATCCCTGTGCAGTCATAGCATAATGTTAACTGGCTCATAATTTTTAGATTATAAAGGATCTGACCAGACAATTAGCATGGTATTAGCTTGATAAAGAATTTTAAATTTAGTGAATATTTCAGAGCCAAGTTTCATATGAACTTGCTAGCAAAGGCTTAGCTCCCCAAAAACTTTTCAGGGTATCAGATCACACATTTACATTATTCTCCATCTGAGCTTTGAAAGATAAGTTTCAGAATATCTTCTATAAATAAGGTGTATTCTGAAAACCATTTGAATAACTGCCATAAGGGAAAACCAGGTTTGTCAATCCAGTTCCAATATTCTTTCTGTCAGAAATTTGCTTGCTTCAGCTTCTTCTCCCATTGAACTGTACTTGGCTGTTGTTTGACGGTCACTTTGGTTTTTTCATGCCAAAGTACACAACTAAAATCATTAAAACCCCAAAATGCTGGTGTAAAAAGTCATTTCACAGTGGTTCTAGACCTGAACAAGATAAGCTGCTTTAGGAAACATCCTGAAGGCGGCACATCATTCAAGCATAGGAATCTCAGGCTCACCCAGAGAAATATTATGAAGACAGAAGAATATAAAAGGCTTCTGTAACAACCAATAGGAATGGAAAACAGAGAAGTTAAAATACACATGATAATTCAGGTAACGTAGAGGTTCAGTAATAAGTTTTTTACTAACAATAAAAATAATTACCTTGATCTACAGGTATTCTGAATTGCCTCCTCTGAAGATAAAGAAGGGATGCTCAACTACTGCCGAAAACCAGGAATGATGAGAACACTGGGACTAATTCACTCTCTACCAATATACAGGGCTCACTGCCCAGTGATGACCAGCTCCCGCAGTTTTGCCTCTACATTCTTCCTGTACTCTTACAATTATTATCCCGTTTCCGTCAGAAAACAGATGAGCACATTAAATATTTGGTATAAATATAAAGATCACAAAGCGACTTATTATTTGTCCTTCTGTAAGGATTTCTAGATCAGAACCCTTTAAGACCCAACCCTAGAAGTTTCCGTCTATTAATCATCAGCGGAGTTCTAATGGTAGTTATAAAAATGTGAATCATATGCATATGTCAAACCAGTATGGATTTTGGCAAAATAAAAGACCATAAGATGCTCTTCAATCCATTATTGCCCACAAACACAGGAAAAGACAATACAATGTCAACATTTGCCAACAACATACCACAGAAACTTCCCACTATATATACAGAAAAACTAGAATATTCTGAGATTCTAGTCTCTATGACCCATTGAAAAGTGCAGTTTTATTAACAGCATCTATAGTGTGCCCAAGAAAAGATTTTAAAATGCATAGGAAATGACTCTTGCAGGGCTAAAAATGTTACAAAGAGATGGTTTAGGGAACCATTTAAGACCATATAGTAAAACTCTGTGAGGAACCTTAGAACACGTAATGCATCATTCAAAAACCCTGTCAAAACAAGAATGTGTACTCCAGTTGCATATGCATGAAACAGGTTTGAACACTGTACAGGTAAACTTTACGTGCAATTTAGATGATTAAATAACATTTTGATTTTGGAAATCTAGAACAAGGAGTCCTTGTTCTCCCTCCTTGGGGCAAATACAAGGATGGGCTAAGAAGGTGGTGTTAGAAAAATGTGCAACTTAGCAGCACATATCTCCTTTTCAACAGTGACCCAGGTAGTTGGAAGGTTAAATGCCACTGAAATTCAGTAACATTTGGGAAGTTGATTTTTAAATTAGGGATCAGGCTTTTAACAGACAGTGTTTAGGCATCACTGACTGTATTTTCAAAGTTTAGAAACTCAAAAAGGAAGCTATGGGCTCACTGGTATTTTCACAAGCATGTGCACAGTGCAGTGGCTTACCTTCCTGGGATGGTTGAATTTTGTTCTGAAAGTCATGAGATACTCTTCTGTAGCTCCAAGCACCTAAACCATTTATTTGATAACACAGTATCTAATAATTTAGGTACATCTGTTCTTTCTGTTTTCCAAAGGATACTGAAAGCACCGTAAGGGAGTCAAAGACTGGCAGATGACTGCTTTCTGGGTCTTTCATCAAGTTGAAGGAACTATCAAATAGACCTTCATAACCCTTTCACCTATGCTAACATGCATTTGTGCAAATATTAGGAACGGGTTATCAAGTTCATAAGAAGCTTTACAAAGCAGCACCAATTTTAATGTCACAATGTAAGACCAAAACTCCTGATTTTCCCATGTCTGAAAGACAGGCTCCTCTCTATGTCTTAACTGATGTTCAGCTGACACTGCAAGTTCATACAGCAAAGTGAAACACAGAGTGTTTTTTCCTAACAAAACGACGGAATGACATAGCAAAGCACAGCATGGCACTTTAGACACAGCCCTGCACTCAAGAGCTGACTTCTGCATAGTCTAATAGTCCTAGAATTAATCTCACCTGTCTCTACTTTTCCATGGAGAAAATAATTTAAGGAATCCTTTAATGAAACCGTGAGTATATAGCTACCTCAATCTTTTGTTCTTTCCAAAGAAAGAACTGGTGCTGATCACTTCTCCAATTTGCAATTTCCATCACAATGTTTTCATCCTGTCCTGACAGATGTGTTGATGTGTCCTCTTACTTAAACTATTACACAGTTCTGCATTATGAAGTCTGTGTAATTAACTGAGGATTCCCATTTACAGCTCTACTTTTCCCTGCTCCCTGGTTACACAGGAGTCAAGGAAGGGCCTACAGTACAACCTTTGGACTGGCTGAATCCTGGCTATAACACACAGGGAAATGGTGAAACAAGTGGATGGGATTATGTTTCTGATGATGCAAGGCATATATGTAGGCAGGATGCAATGTAACAGATTCTCCCAATGGCAAACTTTTATCATGTGCCCTGTTCCATGCAGATGCTTCGTTGCTAAAATAAATTTGAGAGGTGTCTGTTTCCCAGCACTGATCATCATTGCTGCAAGCTACAGAAAGATGCTTCTATAACCTGTGGCCTGATGGTAATTTTCTACCACAGATAACATTACATTGGTAGTGGAGGTCAATATAAGTATGTGCATGTGTGTATATGCAATAGGTATTACAGGATTACAGGTAGAAATTAATATTACACACACATCTGCACAGGAGAGAAAAGTTCTTGCCATCCAAGAAACACAACAAATACTAAAAAAACCCCCATAAGTACACACAAGCAATGTCAACATCTCCGATTACTTCTGATTTACCAAAAGTGGGAAAATCCAGTGATTTTGATAGAATGACTTCATACTGTAAGAAGAAAGATGAAGAAATGACTATTCAAGACACTCATGTCTACATGCCTCTCCATATCACGTGTCTGCCTGGGGGAAAGGGGACAGGGATGATGGAATTCATTACACACAGCCGTCTCCTTCAGGCAGAAATGTTGCTTCCCATTTTAAACATCACTGTTTATTAATTCTTAGTATAATTTCAGTAGTAACTACAAGGACAGTATGACTATCAACACTCGTTAGTGTAGACCAATGTTAAAAATATTCCAAGGGTTTCTTCTCATTTACTCCATAACTAGTCGTTTTGCAAGAAATGCATTCACTGTGGGGCTGTGTAAAAGTCCTGCAGTTTCCTGAGACAAGGGTTACACATGACACACTAGGAGAGATCAATAGAAACACTGCAAAGTTTGACTTAGGGAGCTGCACTAGTCTTTTGTGTAAAAAAGTGACCAAACTAATACCGCCTTGATAACCTCCTTTCTCTTAAAAAGTCAAGGTATGTAGTATACCAACAGGTGACATTTCCCAGCAAGGTGAATATTGTTTATAGTTCTCTCAAGTCTGAGTGATTGCTTACAGGTCTTCCTCAGGATGACTAGCTCATGAATCATCTTTGAGCCTGTATTCCACAAAAATCAAGATGATGAGTCTTGCCGAGAAATGGAAGATAATTAAGGTCACAAGTGGACACCTGGGGTCAGGCTGGGTGGCATTATGAATGCGTATTTGTGTATTTGTCTGCATGATTTCAGTGAATTTGGACTTAGCCTTCAGTGAAAGCTAAAACATCCATATAGAATTTAAACTCTGTTTATATGTTCTAAGTTACAACACCTCTGCCTTCCCTGTATCAGACCTCACAACAGCAGGATCTGCTGAGTATGAACAGCACACAGGTAAAGCAGACCACCATCCATCAGTGATCAGGCTAATACCACTAAACTGATTCAACTTCAGTGTGACTTGTTTTTTAACCCACACTTCGGGAGGTGTCTACGTGGTATCTAATATGTATGAGCTTCTATACACTATACAGCACTTACAACGCATTTTAAAAAGCTACTCCTTTTATAAGTTAAAACCTACAGTACATTTTTAACCAGTTCTTGAGTATTCTAAAAGGAAATACTTTCTGTTTCCAAGCCAGAACTGGTCATTTCTTCTACAGAATATGATGTTTGAAAATCAGTTCTTCCTATTATAGATTTCTCCCTCAGCTTGTAGAAAATCCATGATTCCCTAAACATTGGTCTTTGAAAGCACATTGACTAAAATCTTCATGCCTAATTCATGAAGTGTAGTCTGGAGATTAGTGGAGCTGGACATAGACCAGGAATACTTTATCATATTCTAATAAGCAGAGGCTGAAAATTGCATTTCTAAAGCTACAGTATTAAAGGGCACACTGCAAAACATGACCCAAACATAACTCAGTAGTTCTACACTGTCTGTAAAGGCTTTGATATGATAAAGTATGCTGACGAGGGGAATAAACACAACTAGAAATTTCTGTATTTAAGAAGAAGGGGGAAAACCAGCAAACATTCCATGTATACATCAAAGCATATATTGTATATTATAAACTCATATAATGTGATCCCAATGGAAGAACCCTTGTACTGTTATCGATTATTTGAACACACCAAGGAACATCATTGCAATAACATAAAATTAGGCTTATATAGCAAATGTGACAGCAAAAAAGGCTAGTAAAAATAGTCTGTAAGGCTAATGTAATCATTACCATAAAATTCTTAATGACATCTTGCCATACAATATAGCAGAAAAATGTGAAAATTAAAATTACTAGAGGAGAAAGAGGAATATTTTTGACTTATGGTGTTTGTGTTGTTTAAAAAGAAAATTGCTCACCATTTCTTTTCTGTTTGGTTGGGGTTTTTTTTGTTACAACATAACTAGATTAAAAAAGGAATGATATATGCCATGGTTTCTAATTCCCCCACATGAGAATCTGTGGGTATTAGAAGACCTTGGAAAAGGGTCTTTTCATATAATAGCTTTTTCTTCTCATGTAGAAGGGTGAACATAGGCATCTGTCCCATCTCCTCTCTCATGGGAGGATGCTATAGTGCCAGGATCTGTTTTGGGAAGGAGACAGACACTGAACAGCCCTGGATAAGGGAAGCACCACGAACCGTACTAGAAAGACAGACAAAACCATACAACACTGTACTCTTTCTATACATATTTTCCACCTCTGCAAGCAGAGAGACAGCAGAGCATTTCCAGAAGAAGCATCCCAGCAAGAGGCAGGTGGCAAGACAGGGCTGCTGCAGAGGCATGGGCGGTACCCACAGTGATTCCCACTCGGCTAGGCACACACATAGCTCCTGAACATTGCTCTGGCATCCATGTCTGAAAATAGGAAATGCTTCCTGTCCCTATGACTTTTCTCCATTTCTTCACTGCTTAAAACCTCCATAGGAGTCCAGTCCTATTTACAGGCTAAGTACTGGTGCCTTGGTCTGGTCCTAGGAAATTTATAATTTAAGAGAATCAAGATGTTACTAACCTGGGCAATTGGTGCCATGTTCTGTAACTGAGTGGCTGCTCAGTACACAGATAATCAGATTGAACAAAGTATGAAAAACAGCTCACATATCACATGTAAAACAAAAATAAGGGTTATAAACCAAGAAAACACTAAAATAATCAGCACCTATGTTCCCAGCAGTCATCTGTTGTTACTGACACTCTAATATCTGATTATCTCTTGCTCTATCTGTATGTTTAAGACAGGATTTCAGCAAGTGACTTGCTGAATTTTCCCGTGAATGAAAACAACCTATTTTAAAAACCAAACATCCCTCTAGAGTCTAAGGAGTTGCTACAAGGTTTTCATTTCCCACTTTAGCAGTGGTCATGGTACACAGAAAACTTGACCAGGCAGGGATGTCGTATGAAGAAAAAAAGAAGAGAAAGAACAAAGGACTATTTGGTCAGAGCTGCAAGACTTGGAATGAGTGAAAACCATCAGTCACAGTGACCAACAGACCCTGGCAGCATAAACAAGGTAGAAATGATAGTCAATAAAATCACAATTAGGTACACTGAGTGTCAGCGTTCCTGTGTGCTCACAATCAAGGAAATCAATAACACTGAAAATTCTCCACCACTTGCTTTCGGTTTATATTTTCCTTTTATTTTTTTATTTGGCTTCCCCAACTGATTCCACCACGAGTATCTTTAACAAAAAGCAGTTCCAATTATTGGCTACAGTGCAATAGGAACCAAGTGCAAGAGAACCAGGCAGCCCTACTGGTATTGAAAATAAAAAGGACTCAGTAAAAACAACAGGTTTACAAATAAGTTAATAGACTGGACACATCCAGTCAATTTATGGAAAGTATATTATATATGCTACCAGCTTTTATGGCTCCAAAGCTCCTTGCCATGGAAGTCTTTACTATTAGGAACTTGCAGAGAATTAATCTCCCTGCTGAAAAGTTAGAAGTGGCATGTCTCATGAGAAAAGGCAAGAGAAATTTAGTTATTCAAGAAAACAACTGCTGCTACTTCCAGGAAACCATTTCTCATTTGCCTTACTGTAGTCAGCATACCACCTGTGTACTTTCCAAACACACACACACATCCAAAAGAATCCAAGCATCTCTGCAGCTTGCCAGGAATGTGTACAACTGTACACATTGTAAGTTTATTGAATGATGGCTCTCTTAATAATTCTTCAGTGTTACCTCTGGGACTTTTCATATACACCTACAGACGAATCACACCGATGATTTAGTCAGAATAAAAAGTTTGCCAACAAACACAAGCTCTCCTACTGTATCTTCTAAATTTACTGGTTTCATTCCTATAGTGATAAAGAGCACAAACTTCTTTAGATCTTTTTTTCTTGAACATCCATCATTCAGAGGCATGTCAAAGAACCCCTCTCCAAGTGCACAAAGGTTTAAGGGTTGGAAATGGATGGCTGTAGAAGAGATGCTTCGATACCAAAGGAGTGAAATAACATAAGCTGTTTTAAAACTCCTTCCTTCAGGCAGATTTATATTAACACTGTTTATTTATTAACACCTATAAAAACTGGTTTGTATCTTTTGGAAATAGTAATTTCTCGACAGCAATTGTACCTTATTTAAGATAATGCATGTAAATGTACACATGAGACAGAAGCAATGATCTGAGTGTCTCCTGACAGTAGTGTGTTCCTGTATTTTAGAATATTCTATACTTGTATGAGAAAGGTTTTAGCAGGAGTTTTGTAACCATGCACACACCAAGATGTGCCCTGCCTTTTGCATACATATAAAATGCTTAAACTGTATAAACAGAAGATATCTTCCACGATAAATGCCCTTCTTCATCTGTGACATTTCCCCATGCTGTTTTCCATACATAATAGGTACAAATCACACAATATTTGAAAAGCAAAAATAGCATTTTGCCTGATCAGTGTCTGTTTACAGTAATCAGAAAGAAAAAGTGAATGATTTTTATAATGACATTTTATAGCTTGTTTCCAATCAATAAGACAGTTATTTTGAAAGATTCATATAACTTTAGAATCAATTATGAATGTAAAGGAAAAGGTGAATATTACTGGTTTGAGATTTGTTCATTTGAGAGTCGTATGTTTTCTATCTTGCCATATTCTGCTAAGTGATGCAGCCTGTTTGAGTTCTCCAATAAATGCTTCTACAGAATTATTCACTGTCCTCAAGAATCAGTCTGGTAACATAAAATTGAGCATATTTATTTCTAAGACATATCTACTGCACTTTCCGCAAATAGTAGATGCTAAGGGCATTATTTTGAAGCTGCTTCATATACTATACTACTGTGAAGCACAGCTTTTGCTACAAGAAACTTTCTTCTTTTCTTTTATGCTCCTGAACAATTTATCATTTATAAAGAAATCTTAATTTTAAAAGCATGCCTTCATTCTGTGAGCAAGCTGTGGTAGTGGAGGAGAGGGACAAGGAGCTCACACTGTGGTGAGTGTAAACCAAATGAGATAGATGTCATTAAAAGTTTTCCAAATGGTAAAACGTCCTTAGGGTCACTGAGAGGAGAGAAATACAGGGATACAGTGAGTCACTTTATGTGGTTGTTCTCAGCTCTCGTGTTCTGCCTTTAAAGTCAGATCTTGTTAATTTTTAGGATGAGGCAGGAAAAGTGGATATAAAGTAGAGAGAAACCAAACTATAGTGAAGCAAGGCTCCTCCTTAAGTTGACACAATTCTTTTTTAATAAATACCCTACATGCTGCCTACCAACTGTGATTACCTTTTGGCCCCATAAGTGATGTTTTCTTATAACTAAATCAGAGATAATCATAACCTTGCTTGTACCCTTTTTGACACATTAAATTATATTTCTGTGCTTCAAACAGTCCTTTCACCCATTTCAACATTTTTTAATCATTTCAAACAGAAAAAGGCTCTACATTTCACAGTCCTGAGTCTTTTTCTTCAGCCTGTAGTGCCCCCAGAATGCTGGAAATAATCTCTCCCTAAGTCAATGTCCAACTAGGGAGGGAGAGAGAAAGAAAGTAATCTTAATTTTAATGATGATGCTTAAGTAATTAATGCAAAAATCACAATTTAAAAATCACAATTTTGAATAAAATATTTGACCTGAAATATCAGGGTGCCAGATACCACAGGAGGCACACATCACCTCATAATGTGATTTGAACTGTCTTGCCTTTGCTTTTCCTAAGGATATTAGAAAGAAGAATAGCAATTGGAATTATGGTTCCTGTAACAAGTAAAATAAAATAAAAATTAAAATCTTAATTTCTTGCATTTTTGGGGATAGATGTCTCTCACAAACCAACATCTCCGCTGCCACAGACCTGAATACACTGATGTAGCTCCATCAGTAAAGCACAACTAACAACCCGTTGTGGAGTACCATTATCTTTCCCATGATTTTCCACAATGAAAGCAAGATGGTTCCTGGTCTAGCTCTGTGTTTTACATTGTAACAGTACCCCTGCCAACCCAGAGCGACTTCTAATGCAACACAGAGATTTAAATCAATGTAACTGATATCAAAACCTGCTCCTTATCTAACAATTCTTGCATTTCATATTCAAATGAGGAGTTAAAATTAATCCAAATGTGCTCTTTTGATCACAATAGTAATTTTTCAAATTATTTTGCATGTCCCTCAAAATAAGGATTTTATAGATGAAAAAAATAGCTAACAGCCTAGCAAGTTCTGCTTTAATAAAATGCACACTGACGGCTTAAGGTTTACAACTCAACGAAGAAAAAAAGAAAGAACGAACCAAATGACAGTGCCTTCATCTGTCAAAACATACAGTAATAAAACTAAAAACCCACAAATCGGTGGGTAAAATTACCATATCTCTTTTCAACTCTATATTTGAATTCTATGCTCGAGCCCTCTATCTAACTCAAGATACTACTTACAGTCAGAGGTTGGAGGACCTTTATTTGCAATGAGAATTACTCCTAACCACGTGGCTACAGGAGCTCTGGTTTAATAAAAATATCGAGTATCACAATACTTATAATCCAGCTTTAAGACTTAGCAAAATCAGTGTCGTAAAACTTTGTCTGCTCACAGACATTTGAACACATTGTTTATGTTCAGACTTCTTCCTCCTCACAATTCTTTGCAACCCCAGAGATAGATCATGATAGAAGATTTCTGGCAGTTTAGTCTCCTGATACACGTCTCTTCACTAAATTCTCTCCCTATGCCTCTTAAAGGAACATATAATCTATAATTCTAGTCGGAGTGGGAACATTTCTGTATTTTACTATGAGGATTTATATCACATTAACAACACAAACATGCAAAATTTATTTCTTTCCTGATTCCTTTTTGTGCAACTTCTCATGACATTTTAGCTGCTTTAGCATTAACTGCTAAAATGCTAGAATGACAACCACACCATGGAGCAACTTGGATGAAGTAGAGTTTATCTTATAATGTGCAAATGCATCCCTGACAGAATTTCCAGTGTGAACTGAGACCTCAGGGTACTTTCAACAATGTCAAAAGAGCACTTGTGTGGAGAAGACACACAGCACCTCCCTGTTTGGTGATGAGACACTAACCAGCTTTAGTTCTGATAAGATGCTTTACCTGAGGTATTCAATTACATCCCTACCAGACTCTGCTGAAGGAATATTTAAAGTCTGCTTTGCCCTTGACTTTTGATTCTGCATGTCAAAAACACTTAACTCAAACCCTTTTGGATTACCAATACTGCATTAAGTTCATTGACTCCTGTACCAGATTATCCAGGACCAGATGAACTGATATCACACACACAGATATTGATGCAGTTTTAATATTAGACAAAACAAGCACAGCTTTATAAACATTTTAATTCCGGGGGGGTGGGTGGACAGAGGGAGAATAAACAGCTCTCTCACACAACCTGCAGTCAAGTATTTCATGGAACCCTGCCTTGAAATTATTAGGAAAATTTAGAAATTTAGGGAAACAGATAGATCCTCAAGCAAATGCTCTTGAGAATTTCTGGTTTATGAAACCACGGAACTGTCCACACTAATCTACAGCTCCCCTTGCTGGGTCAGCCGCTGAATTGCATTCAGGCGGTGACAAGTATTTGAAACATTTAGAGTTACAGAATGTGCATCGTCCCTGTTTGTGCACAATGAGCCTCTCTGCTGTACACATTGCTGAGAGATGGAGCTTCCCCAGAGCAAGACAGATTTCAGACCAGGCTTCAGTGCTGAGATTGAAGAGCTGACTTAAAACCCAAAACCATTTACCAACTTCACTCTGCCTTCTAGGTTTCTACAGATTCCCTCAGTGTTCGTCCTTATCCTTCCCGCTCTGAATGATGTCAGTGAACAGGCTGTTACTCAGAATGATGACGGATGATACCCAAATCTGGTAAAAGCTTACTGAAAAGCATAACCAGCCTCTGCTCTCTTACTAGAAATGAGTATGCCACAGCACATTTTGTCCAGGCCACCCGCAAAGTTCATGTTTTGTGGTCTTTCATAGAACGTGGTACTGTTACAGTCTGCCAACTCTATGGGCTTTTTCACTTTAATAAAATTAGATATCTCAGTAAATCTGATCTCTTTTTGGGAAGTACATTATATCTGTCATCAGTTATTCAGATAAACCCATAAACACACTACAAAGGCTTTCCTTTCCTGAAATGTCTTGATAATTTTCATTTTAAAAAAAAAGTAAAATACACTCTATATCTGAACCAACTAATCTCTAATGCAACACCAATTGCTTAGACAAGTGATTCAACATGATTTCTTGCTCTAAACACAAGATACTTGGGCAGCAGCATCTAACGAAGTTTGGATGAAATTCCACCTCCAGAAATAGTTACTTTTGCCTTAACTTTTCTGGTTGCAATTTGGATTTTCAGGTAATTCAGAGGGTCTCTTACACTTTTGTCTGGACAGATATTCATTAGTTATTTTGACATCGTTGTGGCAATCAAACAGAAAACAATAGGGTTGGAGTACAAATGATACTGCAGTGGGTTTGACACAAACAAGATACTTTCTCTCGCATTGGACTGGATATGAACACAGACACAGGTAAAAGAAAAAATAAATCCTACCCAGGAAAAATAATAACAGGCAACCGTACCTTCTAATGACAATTTTTATCTGCACCTAGTGAAAATTTGGAAACATAATATAATTTTCTGGTTAAAACCACTGCATACAAAGTATAATTATGATTCTATGTTTGGATAAGAAATATTCCAATGTTTCATTCTCCTCAGTCACTTTGTGTTCCTGTTATAATTGTTACAACTGACTTAAAAAAATAAGAGGAAAGCAAAAAGAAAGCAAGCATATGTAAGTCAACACACAAAAAATACAGATCTATACTTTATATGCCTCTGACACCCTTTTGACCACACATTGACCATATGTGACCATTTTGCTCAGACTAAACCAATCAATAAGTTGCTCATCCAGAATGTAAAACTGAAATATTTTCACTCTTACAAAGTTGATAATTCAGATTAAGATGAGGATAAATTATATTGCTATAAACTCACAGTGTGGATATCAACAAAGCAGTGAGACCACATCTCACTAGAACAATACTAACCAGGAACTATTACTGCTTCTAGCAAATAAAATATTTTAGAAACGTTTTGATAGTCAAAGGTAAATTTGACATATTTGTCAATTTTCAAAGGAGTCTGGAGTGATTAGACTTAGGGGTCAGTCACTATAAGGTCATTGTGAGACCACAGATTTTACTTTCAAATTAAGAAAAATGATAACCAAAACATATGCACACATACACGCACACACAAAATGGTGACTAGTTGGTACAGGGATTTGTGAAGTTAGCCACCCACTGAAACAAATCCCACTTCCCAGACATAATTTTGCTGACAAATAACCTTGATAGGTAAAGGTAAAGCACACAGACAATTTACTGCCATTAGAAAGTTCTTCAAACTGTGTGCCAAAACCCATCCTCTTCAAAATAAACCAGGGAGCACTAGGTCTCATGTTACAAAGTATCTACAATTACAGAACACTTTCCAAAATGCTAACAATAAATCTAAAACAAAAATCAATACTATTAATTTGTGAGATGGATGCTAAAAAAATCAAAGCTGCCACCATTCAAAAGTGTTAAAGCATAAACACAATGGAAATCATAAATGTGCTTTAAAACTCAATTTTAAAATACCAGTTACAAGTTTTTCTAATCTAAATTTAAGCCCTGTATTGCTTATTTATTCTTGTGAAAAAGGATACAGCAGATGAATTGTGAATTATGTTAACAGGCATTTTCCCAGCCACAGAAGATGTTGGCTTAATGCCCAAGGAATACAATAGCCACATGTTCACAATCTTTAATTATCCAATTAATGTAGTGTCGTTTTAGCAATTAGTTCAGATGACCATATGTAACTTTTTACAAATAGCTCTTTCTTACTATGACCAGAATGCCAAACGTACCGAGATGTGTTTACATTAAATGCCCAACTTGAACATTAGAAGGACTTCTGTAATTACCTATGTTTAATATACTGTGACTTTTGCTATTAGACTCTTTCTGAAATTGGTTTAGTTTCTTAAGTAAGGTTGATTTTTGCAGACTTGTTCTTTTGAACCTGCAATCCAAACTCCATATTTTGTTATCTCCTATAATGGTAAAACAACAAGGTCGTGATGAGGTCGCAGGGAACTGTCAAAAACCAGCTGGCTTCAGGTATGGCTGTTTCTTCAAACAGAAATGGAAAATCAGCCCAGTGATACAAGGTACGTGTAGGCTCTGCAAAACGCTCATCCCCACACAAAGCTCCACAGTTGAACAGCTGGCATTAGCCAGTGTGCCATGACAGTGGTGTACACGGGAAGGGTGAAGGAATGGCACCTCCATACTTTGCTACACGTTAACACAACCCCACGCTCACTGCGCACTTGTGCTCTGTGCGGGGCCAGCGGGCTGCTTGCTGCCTGTCATTGCCAGGTGGCTGCCAGGTCAGCTCTGCAAAGGCAATGAGCCGAGGAAAAGCCAGAGCATCATGTCCCTTCATCGACCTGCAGCGGGCTGCAGGAGACAGGGGTAGGATCTCACCAGCGCAGAGGAACCCTGAGAGACACCATGTCTCCTTCCTGTAAAGCCATTATGCTTATCGAACATAGTTTAGCTCAGCAGACCCGATTCTCATACTTAGTGTTATCTCATGCTTTACAGCTTAAGTTACACTCTAGAAGAAATGAAGACAAGGATGTAGATTACATTACGGTCTCCTTTTTTGAAGCATATGGCATTGGCCGTGGTTGGAGGAAAGAAATGGGCTTATGTGGAATCTACATAAAATTAGCTTCCCTTGAAAGTTCAGATTCAACACGTACAAGCTTTTATTTCCTTACATAAGGAATATTCCCATACTCCTTACTGTAAGAAGTTCTCACTGAATCAGGATCTGGTCCCAAACACAACTTCTAGTCGCTCTAATGATACAAACAGTATCAAAATACTAAAAAAAAATAGTGGCAGAACTGATTCCTGAGTTCAGTACAATGGAATACAAGAAAACCAAAGATGAAAGCAGAATGTCTGCTTATATACTTTGATTATTATCTGCCCATCATGGTATTAAGCAAATCAAACAAATTCAGATTAAACTATTTTCAGTC
Organism: Hypotaenidia okinawae; assembly: GCA_027925045.1. NCBI lineage: Eukaryota > Metazoa > Chordata > Aves > Gruiformes > Rallidae > Hypotaenidia > Hypotaenidia okinawae. Next base: position 15,516,995 of record BSDF01000013.1, on the reverse strand, counting down.
AGAGTATTTCTCTGCAGCAAAAAGTTATTTTCTCCTTAAGATACTCCAATTATAACCACTAGTATACAGGTAATGGTTGAAGACAGGGATGGAAAAAGCAATTGGTGCAAAAATACCTTGAAATTGTATTGTTTGTAATACTGCATTTAGATGAAGGTGTACATGCAGAAAGACACACAGGTCTATTTCTCCTTAATTGGCTTCATTTCTCTCTAAGGACTCTTTTAATATATAAAAACTGTAAGCATTTTAATGTAAAATTCATATCAACCTAAATGAATAGGTTAGCATAACATTTTTCTGTCACTCTGATTTATGAATACCCAAAATGTTGAATTATAAGGCATACTGCTGTAGGTAATATTATTCCTAATAAAGACATTATTTTTGCATCTTTTGTTCTGTCCTTCATTTCTACCACCTCCCCACATTTCACAGGGCCTGTTTTACACTAGGGTTTTCAGGAACAGAAATGCAACTGGTTGGCCTCTGGTACAAACTATAGCTTCCAAGGTATGTTGCAAATCTGCTATCATAGCTGAATATGGTATTTAGTAAGGCTTCTTAAGGATCGTTCCTGTTCTGCACCTATAGACTTGAAATATTGGAGAAGCACTGCTACCCCGCTAGCTCTTAAAATAATTTCTTCTGAAAACAAGAGAAGCTGTACCCAATCACACACACATACACACACACAAAAAAAAAGATAGTGCTGTCCTGAGGGACAGGAACTTTTGGGGAATAAACCAGCCTTTTAACTTGACTTTTGCCATGCATTCCTAGATAAAAATTAATTAACCCCTAAGCAGTGGACCCATTTACCCCCAGATAAATGGCTGATTAAAATCCAGCTCTCTGTACTGATTATGTTAGAGTAATGCCCTTCAGAGAATGAAACAGTGTCAGAAATTTGTATCTCTGTACGTAGTTTTGGCCACAGCAGTGAACTCTTGCATGCAGACACATACTGGGGCCAGTGAAAAATACCTGGACAACTCCCTCGATGTTAAAACTTGCTATTGCCTGATCTTTTCTTGCAGAAGTTTGTTTGAAGAATGAAGGGATAGAGGAGGGGCATTTATAAGATTCTTCAAGATTACTCTGATTACTTCCTCCCTTTCAAACGCAGAGTATATTGAAGCCTCTTTAAAAAATTCATATGGTAGAATCATTCTATGCAACTGTAAGAAGAAAACTGTCAGACAACATTTCCAATTCAATATTACATTGTGCTTCAAGAAAAGATTTCCATATATTCTAGATTAAAAAAGTCTCATAAATAAATGATAATCCATTGCTTGCACTGAAAAACGAAAACTAATTTTCTGTTTGCATTTTACTCCGCAGAGTAAAATTTAATCTCTCTTTTAATATAGTCTTTGTGTATACAGAGAAGTAAAAAGATGTAACCTTATGAAAATTGATTTTTTTTTTTACATGGGTAAAAATATTTCTATCGGTGTTTATCTAGAAATCTTTTATGAGTGCTGGACTGTATCACATATTGATAACTAAAACACATTATTTCAAACAAATTATAATGTTCTCTTTTTTAAAGAGAAAAGAAAAAATCCTAAGTTTTTAACACTAAACAGCGTAAAGACAACGATGAAGAAAATGGAATCTCCTAAGAAGTTGCTACATATGGCCACAGTTCAACTGAACTGTTAGTTACTTTATAGAATTTATTCTAAGACAACTTCCATATATTTTACATATATATAAAATACTATAAACATATACTATATATGTGTGCATATTTATAAATAAATTTACATTTTAACTAACGTGATGTGTTAGTGTTGCACAGAATACGAATTATATTCTACAAACTACCTACACCTAAGTCCACTGGCAAGATTAGAGGAATACTGAGTTTCTTTTAGCTGATATAAGAAAATGAAATAAAATGTTGGTTCTCATAAAACAACTTTTTTAAAAAAACCCTGAACTTTTTTTTTTTTAAATGATGAAATAAATTTCCCTGATAAAGATTAATTTGTCAGGGGAAAAAAACCCTACATAACCAAACATTCTGGGTTAGCTCTTGTACAGCAAAGCAGCAGAAAACAAGGTTAGATTCACAATTCTGTCAAAGAGGCATCTTCCTCTTACTTGTGATGTGGGAGTAACCTGGTTTAATTCCCTTCTCTGCCTGGGGGGATTGGAGCGCATCGCCTGTCTCTGGTTGATAGCTATGTGGTGGCTGAGGGCCGCTCACTTCTCTCCTTGCTACAATTCCACTTTCTGTAAGTAATTAAAGTCTCAGTGAAGCAGGTACTGAAACCCCAGTGGCCCACTTCCCAGGTAAAAGCCACAGTCACCAGCCAAAAGGGTCATTCCCACTCACTTTATTTCTCAATTAGTAGTTACTCCATACCAGATAAAACAGGAGGAAATGCAGTCCTATTGCTAAAACACTATTTTGGCACAGCCATTTAGAGACTTTTCTGGGAGAGGTAGGCTGCAAGACAGAAATCGTGAACTTGAGATAGCAGCTACGATGTCACTTTGCATTCGGTTTTGTGGGGAATAACTGAACAGTCAGTGTGACAAGAGAATGAAAGCAATTCCCTGCCCTGCTAGTAATCTGGGAGTATTTATCTGACAACCTACCTCTGATGTGTGAACACTTCTGGGGTCACTGAAAATATGGTGGTTCCTTCCATCCTGGAATCATTCTCTATCTTTCTTTAAACATATTCGCTCTCCGTTAGCCTCACCATCAGTTACCTCTACCACTGGCAAAGGGGAGAGTTAGAGTTGCACTGTTGTGTAGCCTCTATGTGGGAGCTGCATTAATGCTCCTTCTAGTCAAAGTAAGGACAGGTTGAGGAAGCTGCAAAGAGGTCCCTAAAAGTTCTGTGATGACCATTTCCTAGTCTGAGATTCACCCCTATAAAGGACTTCCAGTAAAACACACAGATGGGTACGTGTATCTTTCAAATTGTGATGGTATTACATCAGCATTTATGTAACCTGGAGTCATGTCAGGTAAATATTATGGAAAAAAACCCACGTAATTATTAACTCTTAACAGGATGATGTCAGTATGCAAATGAAACAGCAAGGTACTTTCAGGCAGCTTGCATACAGCTAAAAGGACATTTTCAAAAGTGTGAAAATTATTTCTAAAATGGCGCAAAAGTACCACATTTTAAATGGGAATTCTCACTAATGGAATTACTGTCATCCCAGCAGGAAGTGCTAATTTTCCTGCTCACTGGAAGCTTAATAAAAGTGCTGTATTTTGTCCCTAATTGTGATTAATCAGCGTGGCACTGTGAATGGCTGCAATTCCTTTTCAAACATGGCAATTTTCAAAATTTGGCAAAGTGTACATGTTATGCAAATTACTTCATAATTGTACTGTGTGCTAAAAGAAAGGAACAGAACTCCAGGCAGGAAAAAACCAAACCCAAACCATTCTGCAGGAGAAGTAGCATCCTGACCAACACCAGGCACAGGCAAACACCACCACTGCATTTGGCAGCAGCCAGGTGAGGACACCAAATCCTTGTTTCTGCCGCCTCTTTGCAGCACACAAAAGCCAGTCACCATTACTGTTGACACTGCACGAGGATATGCAGGACAGAGGATCCTGGTGAAGTGATGGTGGATCTGGGAAGCCTTGAGTAGACTCTAACCAAGCCTAAATGACTTTGGGAAGTCATTTGAGAAGTACTGCTGCAATGTCTACACGCAGCTAATTCGTTGTGAAACTTGTATCAACGCATTCCTTGCTGATAAACAAAGTGTGCCGTAAAATAAAAGGCAAGCAAAAGAAGAGAAAAATCATTGCTTACATAATGAATATACAAAAGACAAATATTTCCACTGCTTCTAATAAATACACGATATTTCTTTTTAATCTTACAAATTTCCAAAGCTGAACAAGTCAAACAACCTGCATTTTCATCAGATTATTAATTTCTTAAACAAACAGACAAAAAGAAGAGCCTTATAGCATGATTATTATTAAAATATGAAATAGTATTCAGAGATGTGAAATCTCTTCTGACTTTCAGAAGCATCATTTTGCAAAGTTTTTCCATCCCTAGTGAAGCTGAATCTGTACAAAGCCTCTGGTAAGTGTGATGGGCCATACATACCAAAAATAAGGCACAAGAATTCCATCACAATGGCATCTACTAGATGACAGTATCATCATATGGCCCAACTTGCCTTACTCATCCATCCCTGGAAGCTAGGCTTTTTCCTAACAGGGAGAACAGCTTTCCTATTTTTCTCTGACAGAGAATGTCAACAATAACTAGGTCTCAAGTGTAAACACAAAATTGGTTTTGCCAGAGTTTATTTGAAACTGGCGCTTAAATTTGAAAAAAAGTAATAGAGAGAGTTTATGACACACTTATTGAAATGAGTATCTGACAACAATACTATTTACCCATTCATTTTCTACCTCTTGTTTCTGACAGCCTGAAAGTAGAAACATTCATTTTGGGGTGGACTGAAATGTGGTTAGCCAGCAACTCTTCCTATTTCGTATTTTGCATAACACTAAGTTTCCAAGGTCTGTAGCATGTGCTGTCAGTGTTTCTCAAAAGAGGGTTTCTGATCATTACTTCAGGTTAAAATGACTTACCATGCAGCCATCTGGCCACATGCATTAGTGCACACTTCAGAAATCCACAAACATTTTATAACTGCTCTCTCCCCTGTGCTCTAAGTGCGGTGATGGTAGCACGCACCCAAGTATAGTATGTAAATAAGACAAAGACTAATAATGCCTTCAATCCTTTGAGCGCAAAGGCTGCTGTAGTATGTAACATAGCAACACATTTTCCATTACACCCTAAGATTAATAAGCCTCATGGAGACCTGGAAAATCTGACAGAAAACAAGGGCAATACGATGTTCATTTCTGTTTCATTAAACACAGGATGAGCTGATGGATCTCTCCACACTTTGTCACTCCGCACTGTTAATGGCTCTTTGACATTATTATTCACCATGGGTGAGATTGTGTAACCTCTGCTCACAGTGGTGAGCATTTACAAAAGTAGTCCCACTGCTGCAACTGCTTTCGAGAGGTTACCTGAAGCATATGGTACTTCTCAGCTCAAGTAAGAGTGGCTGAATCTGACCATAAAAAGTGTTTGTGAAGGATTTTAGCAATGTGCAGATAGTTGGTGAAGGGCACTTTAGTGGATACAATGGTTTAATGCAGCAGTTTAAAACACTGTTTTCTAGCAGGCTAAATAGTGAAGTGATACTTCTTCAGACTCTTTATTTTTATCTGCATATTTTTAGCTCTGATGGAATGGTTTTGCAACGTTACTTCTTCAAAGCAAATAAAATACCTAGAATGGGCACACCATGAGGAATAGGAACACAACACAGGCAGCCAAAATGTGTCTGCACAGAAGCCACCACCTCCCCGCAGATATGGTGCTTAATATGAAAAGCCTTGTTAGAGACAAAAGAATTTCAATACAAGAAAGTTTATTATTTTTTTCTTGATGCTGTATTCAGGGTTTTCCTTATTGTAGGAAAGTATTTCTTCCACTGGGGCATAATGAAGATACTGAGCTGCTAGCCATCTTCCTTCACCAATCTACCTAATTTTAAGATCACTATAAATTGGTTTTAATATTTATATATTATATGCATATATTTTATATATATATATATTGATTTTTACTTTGGCAACTAGCAATGAAAAATACTAATAAAGTTCTTAAAGACAAGACACTGGGGAGGGAGACATTGCAGTCATGCAGAAGTTATGGAACTTCATAATCATGCAAGTGAGTAGTGATGTCCAAGTGTTCTTGATGACAGATCGCATGTGCAGACCTTCAAGTTTGAATTCAGATGGTCACGTTTTTTTTCTGTCCAGCTGTAACTGAACAGCAAACACAGAATTTCATATAATAGAGACCAATGCATAGGTTCCATCCAATAAATATAATTAATGAACCAGCTTGAGAAAATTATGATCTGCCTGTAGATATTACACAAATAGGAAAATAGAACATTATGTAAAAAGCATAAATCACTGCAGATTATGTGTTCAAGCATAGTTTCAGGTTAAAAAAAGCAAAACTGATATTGCCAATCTTTCCAATTCACATCTGAAAACAGATTTTGAAGAAAGCTTTAGCAAAGTGATGTATAAATTTTACTTTCAAAATTATAAATGAGATTTCCACAGACTATCATTGTGATTCTGCAAATAGTTTCAGAAATAACTCTGGGTAAGTAACTAGCTTTCTAAAAACTTACCACACAACTTGAAAGCAGGACTTCCTATAAACAACACAAACAGTTCGCTGCATATGGACTTCTGCATGAGTTGCTATACAAATTTTGTTCTGTCTTGAGCAGAATCCAAAACTGAAGCGAACACTACAATCATTGTGTGAGACAAAAGTGATAGGCTTTTTACTATAGCACAAAGATGTCTTTTCAAAAGCTGAGACAGAAGCAAATCCTCAAAGATTCAACAAAGTCAGGTGCTTGAAACCTAGAACATGAACGGCAGCATGCTGGATAATTAAAGGTAGTAAATTAAATGTGGCATACAGTAAAAACAGAGTACATATACTAAATTCTATGTCCACTGAAGATGTCTGAAATTCCTGAGATACATCTAAACTAATCTGATATTGATAAGCAACAGTATTAATGCAAGCACAAAAAAGACTCAGGTCCCTTGGTTAGAATTGTCGGGAAGCAAATACAATGTGCCTCAACACGTGTTTTGGAAATGTTTAGTCTTCCATAACACTGTTCTAGAAGATAAACAGAAGGGCTAAGCAGTCAAACACATCAGAAATCCAAACCAAATACATGCAAAGGCTCAAGAAGCAATCAGTTAAAGATACAGAGAACCTCCAGTGCAGAGTTTTCAGCCATGAGCTAAACTCATAAGGAAAATGCAAAAATTGAATGGTTTTCCTTACATGTAGGTTGGCACAGTTTTGCATAGTTGGGTACTGAGAGAGGGCCAGGAGCTGCAGAAAATGGCTGCTGGAATCCTCTGCAAGCCTGCTGGTAGCAACTCGGAGAATCACATATAGGAGAGAAAGACTCCACCAGAACATGGAGTGCCAGGAAGATCGCAATTTTGGCCCATTAAGGGCATTGGGATGTATATTTGTATATAAATGTAAGCAGTTGACAGACACAAAAGGCCGGGAAGGCTGGGGGAGGGGGCGCCCAGGTACCCAGGCGAGAGATGCCCCTGCAGCCCGAGCTGAAGCACATGGGGTAGCCTGAGGAAAGGACCCATGGAGGAGGCAGAGACCCGACCTGCCCGGTGGAGAGGCTCCACGTTGGATGGAGCCGGTGGAGACATAGAGAAGATGCCCTGACTTACGTTGGGATGAGCCTCTGCCGGCACAAGCGACCAACAGAGAAACAGGTTTGCTGGAGGAGGCCGATAGCCCCGTTGAGGACTGTGACTGAGAGACACTGTGATTTGTTGCTGCCTGCCAGAGCAGAGATGAAGCCCGGTGGGAAGAGATTTGCCTTGGAGAAAGTTCGTGGAGGACTGGCTCTTATGGGTGAGATCCTACGGTGCAGCAGGGGGAGGCTGTGTGGAATGGATGCCCCCATCCCGGCCGAGAAGGGAACCATCTTGCAAGGGACTGACCAAAGCCCCCATCTCCTAGTCCCTGCCCCCCGTCCTGTGCTGCGAGCAGGAGAGGGGAAGAAGGGAGTGAAATCATGGCTGAAAGGGCAGCCTGCTTCAGAATGGAGGGGTGGGGGGAAGGTGTTACCCAGACCCCCATTTCCCCAGTCCCTGCCCCTCCTGGGCTGCGACAGGGAGGGAAGAAGGGAGCAAACTTCTAACTAAAGTCTGCTGAGGAGGGAGTGGGGGGGGGGAAAGTGTTTGCCTGGTTGCATTTGTTTTAAGATTGTTGGTTGCACTCCTGACTCTGGTTTTTAACTTTTTCTCTTTAGCGTGGTGTAATAAATTAGATAACTTCTGCACCCTGTGTTGAGACTGTTTTGCCCGCGTCATTAACGAGTTTGCCTCTTGAGCCGCCCAATTATATTATTTCTCCCTTGTCCAACTAAGAAGGGGAGTAATAGACTGATTTTGGTGGGCGTCTGGCCTTTGGCCAGGGCTCAACCACCACAAGGTCCTGAGTACCCGCAGTGGATGATAAGCAAATTTGTGTCAGTCTAACCTTTGATGTTGTATCTCAGATATATGTAACCAACACATACAAAATATTGTCCATTAAACGCATCTGAGCTAGCTCCAAAATTTTTAGGTCGGCAGAGCAATACTACCTCTGTTCCTGAAAACAGAGTAGTAAAATGATTACACAAGCCTTCAAAGGTGTAAGCAGGAAAAAAGAAAACCCTGTTAAAAAATGAATTAATATCCATTTTCGTACACTGTAAAGAATCTGAAAAAACCAAGAGTAGGACTAGAGACTGAATGGTACAAAGAGGAGAGTTCTCTTGACATGTAGGCAAAATGCTTCATCACATCATATTGTCACAGAGGGAATGTGTGATGCAAGCCCACCTCTCTTCTCTCTGTGTATGCATATGTATTAAACCACTTACAGACATGCACTCACACATCTATCTTTGTCTTCTGCCTTTGCAAACTAATTCCCCACAGAATATGAACAAGACTGCTCATGTACCATAATTTCCCAGAGAAAGGAAAAAAAACATCTTTTACAAGTGCCTTTGTTAGTGATGCTACTTAAAGAAACATTCATTTCAATGTCACTAATTTCACTGAAGCACCACAATAGCAAACTTCTGAAGACAGAACAGTATAAGGAACATAGATTCGTGCGAGAGCTGAAGAATTGGGGTGATCTACAAGAAGCGGCACAAACCGAGCACAGAGAAAAGCGGGTGGATTAGTGTTGTGTTCCTGTATGCTTGGGGTCACGAAGATGAATGTGCATGAGATTCTTTTGTCCGTCTGCGCTATAATTTCACACACTAAGAACAAAATTGTGTTCTCTGATATGCTCATACAAGTCCCCCTGGAATCAGTGAGAATTACATGCCTGCATCGAAGGGCAGAATTTGGCCCTAAGTCATTAGTTAGAAAACTCTCTGCTGAAACCCTACAGAGAATAGGGGGTTTCAGAGCACGACAAGGATCAAACTGATGTAGCACTCTCAGAGATTTACTCTCACAGGAGACCACCAAATACTCAGACATTACAAAAAAACCCATCTGTAAAGATAAAAATCTTTACAAGCCTAACACAGAGGCTGCTTTCAGTTAAAACAGACTTAAGCAGCACCAAAAACAGTGGCAATGTAATCGAATGAAAGTTAAGAGAAAAGCAGACAATGATTTCCAGACCTATATAGAAGAGCATGCCAACTGCTAAGAGCCATTTCTCATGAGAAGATAAACTCAGTGATAGAAAAATAACTTCAGAAGTACTATTGCACATATGGTACCCATGTTCATAGGAGACCTTAAATCTGTTAAGAACTGTTCTGTCCTCAGATAAATGATAAGCTAGTGAAGTTATTTTACCAACACTTCCTGCTACTTTGGATGATTTCTAAGGTTTGTACACATATGTATTATATGTGCATATTTTTAAACATATTGGTATGCATATATTTTAGTGTTAATCCTATTTTCTGTTCTGAACAAACTGCCATGTCAGTTTTTACATTCAGATTTCATAACTATTATTTATTCTGAGCTTTGAGTGAGCAGGTGATGCAAAAAATAATTTCAAAAAGTAGTCTGCATCAAACGCTTTTACATTTTTCACAGTAGTATTTAGCCATATTATTTGCATCTGGTCCTACCTTCAGACAAATGATGCACTTCAATGACAAGTTTTATCCTAGATACTGCCTGGGCACTTGCAGTACTCAAACTCTAAAACAAATTTGTGCTTTTCATAGCCTGTAGTGATAAAATTTTTCTTTTGTTTTGATCAAGGACTGACAACACTCCAATTCATACTGGTTGCAAAGTAACAGCCTAAAAAAAAATTCCGCACTCTTTAATTCTAAACTCCACTGTATCTCTTGCTGGATAGGTTGGCATTTGCTGTTAAAGCAGAAAATTACAAGAAGGGCCTAATTGACCCTCTTGTGTCTTTGAAAAAATCCTGTCTGCTGTCTCTAATTGACCCTCTAGATACCTTTATGGAACAATGAATGAATCCTCAGTAAATAATGGACGGTGATGATTAATAGCCATGGTTTGGCTGGACCTCTGGCTTACAGAGTTGTGCTACTGTGTTTTGTTTTTGTTGGTTTGGTGTTTTTTATCATTTCAGTTCTCTATGTTTCATAATCAAACTATTTCAAGATAACAAATATCGTGTTGTAAATAACATAAAAAGTTAGACAAAATTAAATGATACCTCATATAACAGAATGAAAAATAGAATTATTGGCATGATTCAAAATCGTTTTGAATCACCACCTTTATTCATGTTTCAGTAACAAGTCATCATATCTTCATGTGCTTGATTTAGAAAGAAAAAAGTTTACTGGTTTACTATAATGGATCCCCCTCAGAAGACATAATTTATTTCTTTACTATGCATTGTAGCCAATAATAACAATGTCATATTTCCTTCTCTTGACTCTTCATTGCAATAAAAATCTATGATACTAAGACACTTCTAGATTTGGTTTCATTATAATGCTGTCAGAAAGCATTATGAAAACATCTCCAAATGTGTCTTCTCTTATTTAATACCTCTAATGTCTAATGTTTTCAGGCTTGTCACATTATAAGCACAAATATGTTAAGTTACACCATTACTCTGAAATACCTCAAAGAAATCGTGCTGTGTTTTGAAAAGAATATTTACAACTTAGTAAAACAACTGGCTCAACGCCAGTCCAAGAAATCATATGCAGCAATGAATGTTCATAAACATTGTCTTTCCTACAGCACAGTGTCATTTGGTGATGCCACTGAAAATCGCTTCCTAAAGTCAGCATCACATACTGAACATGTCAAGAAAACAAAGGACAAATCAACATGTTCTTCCAATGTACATAACTAAAAAAACCCAGGAAGTTCAAGCAAATTTACTTCTCCAGATTAAAGAAATATAAGAAAGATGAGCACTCTAAAAGCAAAAACCATGAGCATGGAGTGTGTAAGTTTATTCAGATAGCTGAATAAAGTGGTTGAAGCTCAACCTTTCAAAAACAACCAACGAGGAAAGTTCTACAAGATCTCACACATAAAGCAGCATTCCAGGTCTCCCAGTGAAGAAATAGATCATATGTATCTAGTTTTCTAAATCTTAAACTCTCTTGGATACAAGCTGGGACTTCTTGGCCTATTTATGAACCTTTTGTAACACTGAAGATAAATGTAAGACCCAAGGTTCATTAAGCAGCTTTGAACCATTCTTAACAACATTCAAAGAACTTAAGTAAATACCACCATAATTTTATCATGGGAAAACTGCCTTGACCAAAGTCACACAGAATATCTGTAAATATAGCCTTCAGCTAACCCCAGATTATGTAAAAAAAAAAAAAAAAAAGAATAAATCCAATAGCAACAGTTTTCACAGTAGATACATCAATTCGTTGCAAGTAAATTGAAACATAAGAAATGTTAATTTTAAACCTAAGCTTAACACAATGCATATTTAACCACAAACACACATTTTTGCGTACTGAAATGTCCCCTTTTATGCAGTTCAGTTTCTTACAAGCATTTATCCTGATCTCCTAAGAGAAGATGTCTCTTGCTGCTGACTCACTGACAGCTGCCCACAGTAAAAATGTGGATGTTTTTAGAAAGATTATACAATTTGGGCAAGTAAAGTTTGATGATGACTGTACTAAACTGCCTACTAATAAGTAGATAACTACGAGGAGAGGTTAGCTGGGAAGCACGAGTATTTCTTAAATTCATTGATTTACTGTAGGTGCAGCATCTTTAAGATTATGATCTAAATACGCAGTTCAAGTCAATCTATTATTGGTGTTTCAGCAGGCAGCAAAATTTCAGAGCATGTAACATGTTTCTAAGTGTCATATATATATAGATAGATAGATAGATAGATATGTGAGATATGTATATATCACTTCCCAAATTTCACAGAGTCACAGAATGGCTGAGGTTGGAAGAGAACTCTGGAGATCATCTAGCCCGCAGTGCTAGATGTGGAGCAGGTTGCTCAGGACCATGCTCGGTTCTGTTTGGAGTATCTACATGGACAGAGGTAACAGAACCTGCCCAGACAACCCATTTTAACATTTTCCTGCCCTCAGAGCAACAAGATGGGTTTTTAATGGTTAACAGAAATTTTATGCTATTTCATTGTGCATCCATTTTCTCTTTTCCTGTGACTAGACAGCACTAAGAGCCAGGCTCTGTCTTCTAATACCATCAGAATTTTTACACAGTTTAAATTTCATCCAATATAAGCCTAAGCATAAGTCAATCACAGAATCATTGAATCGTTTTAATTGGAAAAGACCTTAAAATCATCAAGTCCAAGCATTAACGTAACACTGCCAAGTCCAACACTAAACCGTGTCACATACAAATTTGAGATGAACTTGCTTCAGACCCTGAAACCTGCATTCCAAAACACCCTCTGCTCCACGTTACCGGGGTGGCCCAAACAGGAAACTGACTCTGTGTGTGCATCCAGTATATAAACACAACCACAAATACTATGCTTTTATGCGCCACCGTTACAAATTACACTCATTACCCACTGTCAGCAGGTGTACTGTGTAACTGGGTTGTGTGTGCAAACTATGTGCATGGCCTACCAGTTGCTTTTGTGGTTGCTATTAGCGGTGTAAAAACTAAGCAGAGAAGCTAAGTTCCTTGTTTGACTAATAGCAAATACTTAATGGGAATTTAAGTAATAAGAAATTTTATCAAAGTATAATCATACACATGTATTTACAACTACTTCAAAAGCTCTTATTTATTATGATTGAAATACACTGGAAGATATATATTCTCTAGGGGAACCTTTATGACAGTAGGTAGATTCATATAAATCATAACACAATTTACAGTAGGAAGCTGTTTGTCTAAATAGTAGAAAACAATAACCTTTGTACAACGGGGGTTAAACTAATTCTGCTTTAATGAAAAGTAAAATTTACATACAGCTTTGTTACCAGGATAAATAGGGGTCTTAGTCTCTTTCATAGTCATTCCCATTGTGCCTCCATAGCCTCATCTGCTTCCACTAAAATTATGGTATAAAGCACATTTTTCTTTTAATATCAGGGAGAATACAGCAATTCAGCCATTAGGTCTGTTTCAGTGGATAAAGATCACAGTGTAGAAGAGATGCTTATGCTTTAAGAAATTTTTTGTCCTCAACAGTATATACTGAGCCCAAACATTAGAAACTTGATTCAATTAGAAACCTGACTGCTAAATGCCACATATTGTTTTAGTTATGAGCCTGCACAGAGAAATGAAAACTGATTATTTCTCTTCAGCTTTTAAAAATATATACTTAGTTCCAACTATTCCCTCAGAAAAATAACATGGCATAAGCACAAATGTTTTCATAGTCCATAACCCAGAAAAGTCATAAATGGATTTCCAGGACAGAATACTCCATAGTATAATTTTTATCCATCTCTTAAATTAAAAGTTGTTACTTATGGTGACAACAGTGAAATAGTTTCTGGTTCAGGATGTCTGACACTTCCATTTCAAGGCTTCAGTACAGTTGCTCATAACTTTAGCAAGCTCTAATTGTTCTCCCTGAAGTTTCCTATTACAGATGTCCGTGGGGGGCACAACTTATGTGGGAAAGTTCAGCAAACGTGCTTTCATAATTTCCAAAAAGCCAACAGGGGAAAAATTCATTATTTTCAGAAGTTTAAAAAAAAAATTCTTACACGTGTTTTCTGGGAAACCTCCAAGCCCCTAAGGCAGAGAGGGACCTCATAAGTCACCAATTCCAGTCCAGCACTGCAGGAACAGAACATCTAGCTACTTTTAAGATGCAGTTTGCTAAAGTGCCTGCATAGCTGGTGTGGGAAAGCCAGAAGCTCTCTCCCACTATTCCAATATTGAACGCAGGAAATTAGAGCTGTGGCTAAGCCAAGAAAAAGGTAGAGTAAAAGGAAACCAGAACAAAAAGTTTTATGGGAAAGAAGAGTTGGTCAAAATGTGTAAATCACTGAGGGTGAGAGAGGTAACTTGGGATGAGAAAGACAGAAAGGAGGAACTGAGATAAGATAGGACAAGAGGAGGAAAGATCAGTGTGGCTCTAGGAAAGAGAAATCAGATTTTTGGGGGGAAAAGCAGTAAAAGGAAAAATCATTTTATTTTAAAAAATGGATGGAATACACAATTCTGTTTCCACACTGTTCTAATTTCACAAATGTTTAAAAAATAAATTTCAATACATCACTAATCACTCTGGTAGCTTGCTGAAAAAGAAGCAACCCATTATTACACTTCGAAGTGATTAGTTCAGTTCAAAGGACAGTGTTAATACTTCAAAGGAAAGAATCCAACACCTACTAATAACTGTAAGGTTTTCAACCCTTCCCTCCATCTTCATACCATCCATTGAATATTAAAATAATGAAGGAAAAAACCCACCCCACAAACCCAAAACTTTACTCTTTAGAAATTATTAGATTGTTTAGGAAACCTTAATCCAGTCCTTGGTGTGTGCAGGTTGGTAAAAAAACTAATTGCAAGAGAATATTTGACTACATTATTTTGTCTTGTGTTGGTTTTGGGTTTGTTTTTTTTTTATTAGCCGAGGTGTTTTTTGCTAATTATTCTACTAAACATATGTCATCATTCAATATACTTATCCACACCTATGTTTCCAGTGGAAACACTAAGAGGATCAAATTTAGAGATTATGCTAATACCACTATCACTTTCTTTTCAGCATGCTACACTTTACATAAATCCATACATACTGTAGCAGGAAATAAGTTTAATAAATAAGGCCTCTTTAGTCAAACATCTTGGACTATCCCCAGATCTCTGCTGCTGCCAAGTGACTGATTTAAGTGATGGACAAAAGTACATACACACAAGTACAGATACTATGATTAATGGATGATCTGAATTCCCCTGAACTGCATATCATGACTTAATGTGAAACCCTGAAGAGATTAAAGGCAGGAATTACATTATCATGAATAATATAAAAAAGTGATATTCTGTTTAAAAGCTTTTGAGTGCAAGTGAGTTGAACAAATACATTAACAGAGCTTCCAAAGATTCAATCAGGTTGAATGCTACCCAGAATTTATTTTGAAATAAGCTTTATATATCTCATATGTGAAGTACAAGTCTATTTCTGACTGGCACTAAGGCTATTAGCATGCAGATTTTTAATTCTTTCTTCAATTATATAGAGCTTACACTATCTACATTGTCCTTGTAATAACAGAAACTTTGCAGAATTACATCTGAAGTACTTCTCAACACTGTAGGTATGAGGCACGTAGACAGAGGTATATACATACATGCCCAAATCATTATTCTTTCCTTTTATTATTACATGAAAAACAGTATCCTTGTTATAGTGGCTCATTAAGGTGGTTGTTGCATCTTATTTCTCAGTATTTAATTCATAAATAGAGGTTTGGAGGGCATTTAGTGTTTCATATTATTTCAATCATATCAGTTGAAAATTTGTATAGAAATTATTCAGGCAGTAAGTAAAGCTCTTCTATAAAGGATAGCTGTACATTAACTTACAATTAAATGATGGTTTTAATGAAATTATAGTGTGTGACAGGTTAACGGACTGATGCTGAAAGGCAAATGTCGAAATGAAGCCAAGACGTTTATTTTCAAACTGACAAATCTTAACTCAACCATAACATATAGTTCCATTAACATTATAGTTATTACACAAAATAATCCGGTTGAAATAAATATGTAATAGACCAAGCTGCCAGACCATCAGTAGAGACCCTAACCTCACCATGTTCCATGAAAGACAAACCAAGCCAACACCTAACTGATGCCCAGGTTTTGTTTAAGATCTGGAGAACGGGCTGCAAATCTAGAACCAGCCAGTCAAACACCTGTTTTTTTCTGAGCAATGTCTTTAATCTTTACTTTTATTCACTACTCTTGGTACTAAGGTCAAGCCAGCGACCTCATTATTGCTTAAAGACATCTAAAACTGCTAATTGGGTCACAAGTCCTAACCTATTTTTCCCAACTTGTATGCACAAAGTGGCAGGTAACTGTTACTATTTGAGTGAGGGACCTCTCATTTGGAATAGAGCTCTGGATGGCATTAAAGACATCGTTCCTACAGCTTCCAGCAAGTTAATATTTTCGACTGTCAAGATATGATCTTGCTGCTCTATACAATTCCACAGAAGGGAGCGAGATGTTTAAAAGAGAAAAAAACCTTCCCTCTGAACAAGTCCTTCTGTCCACACTGTTTAAGCAATGCAGAAAATGTGACAAAATGACCAGCAGTATATGTAGAGGTGAAACCAAGCATCTTTTTCTTGAAACAAATAATGACACAAGACTAAGTTAATGTACTGATTTTTGGCATTGCTAGGAAAACACAAACAGGAAAGGTGAGAAGAATATGCCTGTAGCAATACGAGTTTTTCAGTACCTGGAAGCACAATAGACCAATATAACAAGAAGTGAAATACTGGGAAGGCTGTCTAAATGCTACTACTACTACTACTACTACTACTGATGATTATAATAATAGAAACAGCTCATGGAACCAGCCCTGGTACAGAGACCTCCTCCTTCATGCTATTAGCCTGAATATACTATGAGTGGCCAGTGACCAAAAGTGATTATCATACAGCAGATGTAATTTTGCTACTGTGAAATGAAATATAGTCTCAGACCAGTTCCTACCAGCCAGCTTTTCACATCATAGAAAGCAGGCAGGCTCAGGCTGGTGGGGAGGCAGGGAATGGGTATGGAGGCTTTACCCTTTCACCCTTTCAGGTCAGAATGAAATTGCCATGCTGGGAAGCCTAGACTATGCTTCAAAAATTTATAGCTGTTAAGGCAAGAAGGGGCTCTTTGTGACCATCTAATCTGACCTGCTGCTTAACTCAGACCACAGAATTTCAGCTAGCTACTCCTATCAAGATCATACTTTTTGTCCTCTCTCTGTATTTCTTTCTGTCTCTTTCTTCTGTTTGTTTGGGTTTGTTTCTTTTTTTTTTAAGTACGAGGAACCTTCAAATTCCCCCAATTTGAAAAAAAAATACTTTGGTTTCTAAAAATCAAAATAAAAGCTTGATAGGAAGCAGTACATGCATTTGCCCTGTTGTCCATCTTGTTACCAAATCAATGTCATAGAGTGGGTAAAAGTAATAGAGATTATATGATCCAAGGCGCACTTTAAGTGCCTCAGTGTATGTAAGGCATTAAACACTAAAATACAATTTATTTTACAGATTACCTTCAAGTAATTTTCGGTCTACTGCCACCTGAGCTCTAAATGCTTCCTACACCTGTAACAACTACAGACACACAGTCTCTCAGTAGAGTCATCCAGAGGTGCATTTTCCGGGTTACTGATTGTCCGTATATTGCTCAAAGGGAAGTTTGTCTTTGTTCACTGAGCTCTTGAAAAAGTCTGTGAATATTTCTACTGGATATGCAGATGAACCTACTCACTTGTCCAAGTCACATCAGTAATATATGAGATATCTGATTCAAACAAACAAACAAACCCAAACAAAAGACCAAAACCAAAACCACAGAAGATACATTAGATGTTTGAGATTCTTGTCTGGGAGGAAAGAACTCCAGGTATGTAATGATGTGGGGTTTTTTCCCCTCATTGAAACCAAGAAATCAACTATGTCGACAGCTGTCCCCAGCAATGAAGAAAATGAAGGAATGCCAAGTGGTCAGGGAGAAGCCAAGAAATGAGATCCCCTAATCTAAATCTCTGGCACTGTAGAGTCTAAAAAGCGGGCCAGATTCATCCCACTTTGTTCCACACACTCAAGTAAGGTATGTGAATCACAGATGTCTTTTAGAGACTAAACAACACAAGAGGATGACAAAGCCCTTACCTAAGGCATCTCAGTTAAGTTTCTGAAAATACATGGAATAAACCATCAGCATAGTTCCCATAGTGGACACCAGTAATTGTCTCACTCAGTAGAGTTTTGAGGGTAAGCACATCAGAGACCATGGGGTGGAACTACCAGAGGGCGTTGCAGTAAAATACCTGCAAAATTTTTTATTTGTACTTTTTTTACTCATAGGCTTTTTCCTATTCTAATGCTGAACTTTCAACAAGGGAATCTGAAGAAAGTTTTCAAGTAATTGTCACACCAGTAGTTACTGCTCTTTAGGTACTGTATTTCTTTCCTTTCTTACTAATCATTAATCAAATTTTAATAAGCAGCCACAAATGAAATCACAAAATACCAAGGAACAACTATGTGCAGCTCTTTGCTACAAGGTGGAATGTGCGTGGCAGGACTGATGTGTTCCCAATAAAATGTGAGACATTTTCTTCATGTTCTTTCCAACTTCTTCCAACTCTGCCTTTGCTCTAAACCCAGCATATCTTTTGAGAGAGTTGCTTTATCTTTTGCAAGTTAAGACAGGACCCTTATTAGCTCCACCTCACTCCTTTCCAGCCATGCATTGTTTCAGAAGACCAAGCAGAACACAGCTTCCAAGAACAAAGGGAAACCATAAATATAATGTAGCATAATTCCAAAATGTATGAAGTATAATGAACCGTATAATGTTAAAATGTTAGCAATATCTCTTTATATTATTTCATCACATGCTAGTTGCTATTTCCTGAAAACTCTTTGAAGGATTAAATAAAAACATATGCTATGAACACCCACTGTGTGCTGTAACAAATCAAAACTAACTTCTTAGCTTGATGAAACTTTCCACAGTGCTCAGTACTGCAAATTAATGTCACAGTGGTAAACTGCTTTGGAAACAGTGAATGTTGCCTTGATGCTGCTTAGCTTCGTATTAGTAATATGAGAAGCCTCTACAGTATTTTGGAACTGAATCATAAGTGTCTTCTAAACCTAAACTTTGAGAAATACCATCATAAAATGCTATCATCAGCTGGGTTGTTGGAATTAACAAGCGCTTATATCCAAAATAAACATATAATTTGCCCCTGGTGTAAGTAAGCAAAAATAGAGACGGATAGGACTCCTCACAAGGACTTAACCAGTCAGTGGCCTACTATGAAACAAAGAGTATTTTGTCTGAAAATGGTTAATTCTGGAAGCTCTAAAGAGAGCCTTTCTTTCAAAAAGAGGTTTCAATAAATATTTTGAGTTATTTGGTGTTACTTTTGTTATTAATGTTGACTTTATTGATTTAACTTACGAATTTACTACATGGTTGGCATTATATATGGCCATGAGTTCCACAAGCAGGTGGATCTTTTGAGCTTGTTTGGGGGTTTTTTCCCCTTTTAACAGTTTTAAATTTCCATTTCATAATTTCTGTTTGGGTTAGGAATATAAAGATTTCAAATTACAGTCTTTTCACCATTGTTGTGAAAATGAACAAAAAGCCCCAACCTATCAGCTGCTTCACAGGCAAGGAATCTTTTCAATTTCAGTCCATCTTTGTACAATAATACCTCCATACCTCCTCTTCCATAAGCGTTCTACTGATTTGGTATGCACTGTAAACCTACTCTTATTAAGTGCTGCCAAAAAATTTATGATCACTTAAAAATGAAGTATCTAACGTATCAGCAAGTAATATCTTTCTCTACCTTAACAGAGCATCAAATGGGCAGGGAGACAAAGCACCATAGTCTTCAGTTCACACCTTTCCTCTTTGAAAGCACCGGCCTAGAAGAGTCTAAAAGGGCTACTACTATACATGGGATGTTTTCCTATTCCACCTGGTCAGACTTCATTTGTTCTCTGCCTCATGCCCTCCTTTCACAGCTGCCAATACCAATTTCATAAAGCAATCCTTACACCTTGCTGAACGAAAAAATTAAAAAAATTGCAATGCCTTGAGTAGAATGTGGGCTTTTATGACACTGGGATGAAGAATTATATTTCCCCTTTTACAGTGTCAGAATTCACATCATTGATGGAGTTTAGGGATGGAGGGATCATAAAAGAGGTCAAGGAACCCCTCAAGATTTTTCATCTTCTATAACTAGTCTGACAATTCTCAACCTTTGGAGAAAGCAGGCTAAAAATGCCTATTTTTTAGAGAAACAAATGTGTGATGCTTAAATACAAACATTTTATTGAAGTAATGCACATTTTTATCCTTAACTTATGTCTCAAACATTACGCTTTCAGCATTTTATAAACTGGCTTTAATAACCAAACTTACCAATATGGACCATATTATTATTCATGGTATTTGGATGATTTTGACACCGCTATCTTAATACAGAACACCTTAATAATTCTCAGCATAATAGAAATTATTCTCTATTGTTTGAATTTATCACACAGCTTGTAGTATATACAATAGTTAATTTTCTTGAAAAAAGTCTTTAAAATAATGAAATAAAAATATCACCTGCTGCTTTACTACCAGACAACAAAAAGCTCCAAACCACTTTTAGAAATTTGTGGGGTTTGGTTTCCCTACTTTCATTTTTAATATGAGCTGTTAATTGGTTAATAAAAAGTACATAAATTGTTGGGAGTCGCACCTTCTAATAAAGAAAGTAAAAGCTAAGATATGACTAACACACCATAACAATTTTCTGCAAGTGGTAAGTCATTTTTTCCTATTTCCCTTCCCAATGGAACATGAAAAATACCCATTCTTCTACAGTCTATTCACTGTCACGCTACTTATCTGGTGATGCACTGTTTTGGGTCATTTTCAGGAGCTGCTATTTAGACAGAAAGGAAGAAATAGTAATATGGGAAAAACATGACAAAACCACTATTCAAGTGCACCTCTTAGGTACGATTCACTTCAAAATGAGCAGAAATAAATAATTCCAGCAATGCAGAATCTTACAGCATAGAGGTTTTTTCCATTCTTGCAGATTGGAGAGTAACAAATAAAGAAACCCTTCTAAATTAGGGCTTTAAAAATCCGAGGCTACTATAAAGAAACAAGATTAACTTAATCCCCTAACAATCCAATTTATGACTAGTAAAGGGTTATGAAAAATTCCATCTAGATGTCAAATATAAGGAAACACAAAGTCTTTGGAGACACATAATGATAAACTGCAGATTGAGCAATAAGCTCAGTGAACAGAATGAACAGTTCAAGAGTTCAGAACATGTTCATTTGAAAGGTGTTCAGCTAAAGAGAAGGGCATGGTATAGACAAAGGCACAGAAAGGTCATCATTACAGTCATTTCATCTTCATTACAATGGTGCAGTCATAGCATTGGTGCACACACTTAAGTTCACACTTGCATGTCAATACCCTGCTTTGGAGATGAAACAAAAATTAGTCGCAGCAGATTCCTGAATCCTGGGAGCTATAGGCAGATATATAAGAACTTCTGCCTTATTAATTTAGTTTTGAAAAATAAATAGGATGTGAAATATCTGTATTTTCTCATCACGTAAAATCAATTAAATATTAGTCTATCAAGAATCATTCTGCTCTCATCAAACAAGCATAAAGCACATCCTGAATGGAATGTTTCTACCTGTCACCTGTAGCCAAAACTCACTTTTTCAAGCCAGTTGTTACCTTAAACACAGTAGTCTATAATGAGCAGAAGTAAGCAGGTGTTTAAGTTTCAATAACGTCATGAACTGTGATTTTTGAAATCAAAAGTATCTACCTCTCTTGAAATTTCAGTGTAAAAACTGGTAGGTTACATTCAATAAACCAAACTAAGACTTTTGGCTGGAACAAAGAGTAGATAACCCACTCTCAATAACAGGCAAGAAATAACCAATGCAGGAAGCTCAAATCCTGTTTTTCTACCAGACTTCATTCAGCACATAGCATTAAGTCTGGATAAAATAACTTTATCAACCAGCAGTAGATCTTCAGGTCTCCAAACCAAGTACTGACCCAATCAACCTTGCCTGTAAGTGGCAGGCAACCACAACCATAGGCAGTTCAGCTGCAGTGTAGGGACAAAGACATTAAAACTTTTTTCTCCTTGGTATTTGCACAATACTTTTCATTAATATTTAACAGGAAGTGGAAGCCCTGGCACTATCTTGTCTTTGATTTCTAGTTCTCTAGAATGTAAACAGACAGGGTTTTTTCCACAAGACAATTAAGATGAACATAAACAAGAGTATTTAAAATTTTATATTTACCAACATATTTTTAAATAAAGCCCTTTAAGGACTTCTTGCACCAATACATATGCACACCCTAGGCGGTCAAATTTACAAAAAAATTCATCACAGATACACCCCCAATTTCAGACAGCAGCACTGGGGCAGGAGAGACATTTTGTATGATAATGGTGTATGAATTTGGCCCACAGTAACCCATAACTGCAGCTTTCAAGAGCAGTTACAGAACATTTTGCAATTAAGCATAATTCCCACAGACTTTGGTATCAATTACAGATGTTCTGTGTTTTTCAAAATCAAAGCCAAATTTGCTATGAAAAAAATCTGCTGCTTAGACAGTATCAAGAAGTATAGCCATTTTGCCAGACTGATGTCCAAACTCTATCTCAGAAACAAATACTTTGGATGCTGCTTGAATGCTTATGCAAATCCTCAGATTATACACTTCCAGTAGAAGCTAGACAAATGATAATTAATATACCATTTATTGGATGTTATTTATAATATGTAAGGATTTGGGGAAAAAAGTGAGTACCTATTTAATTGTCAAATGGCATTCTACTGAATCAGAATAGAAGATTTACAAACTGTTAAAGGAAAATGAGAAAGTGTCTGCAATATACTCCATAAATATCACAGGGAGCCCTGACAGTCATTGGTGACAGCGTGGTCAGTGGCACCAAAGGGTAGCATAGACACAACTGCAAATCCACACTAATTAACTACAAGTAACCAACTCTCTCTCATAACAATGAAAAGTACAATTCTTTTGTTATCTATTGTTCTTGTTAATTCTCTTTACAGTAATAGTGACAAATGTAATAGTTAAGGTGTAGTAAAATGGAAAAATAAAGCATTCTATTTGAAAGCAGCACAAACATTAAATCCAAGAGTTATCTTGATTAATTTTCTTCATCATACCCAGTTCACGGCTGCAAGAGATCACATTATTTTTAAATATATAAATAAACCCAAAACTAAATCTAGGCTTATCTAGATTATGGCACGCTAGGGAGAAAACATAGGAGGTCACGAAATCAGAGACTGCTGTTTCTTCTCATAATGTAATTACACTTTTGGCTAATGAAATTACTGCAGTCTCAGAGTAAGGGCTTGCGAGTCAGAGCTCTCACATGCTTGTGAGAAATGGGGTAAAGAAATACTGTTTACCGTTTCTGTCTGAGAGATGCACACTAATCCCCAAGATCCAAGCACAACTTACTTTGTTTCTGAACTCTGAGCAAGAGTGAATTTGTGATCAAAGCCCTTTTCTAATTACTGCAATAAAAGGAAAATTAGCTTAAGAGGAAGGAAAGTCTGGTGGAGAGAGAAAGAGCGTATCAATCTGCACTGCTGGTACCCTCCAAACAGCTGAAAATAAGCACAGCTTAGCTTAGTGAAGAGAAGCAGCAACACAGCAAAGCAATATAAAAGGATGGCTGAGCACTTGAGGCCCCTATTCATACTGCTTAAGGACTCACAGCCCTACTCCCATCCACACACTCTTACTCCCAGTCAGGGGAATCATTCAGGTAGAGACATCTAAGCTTGTGAGGGACACACAGGTTAGGGTCTGGGTTGAAAAAAAGTATGGAGGCAGCAGTATATTCTGGTCAGAATTACAAACTCCTGTTCTTGATTCCTTTTCAAGATACAGTGCTAACATCCTCCTTATGGACCCCCTCAGCACTGGCTAATGCTTTCCACCACACCAAGTGTACCAGAGAGTTGTTTTTCCTTTTAGGCAAATTAAGAGTGGCACGGTGAAGATTTTGACCTATGACTGCTGGCCATTCAGGTGCATCTGTATAATACGACATACGATTTACCCAGGGGAAATGAATGGGAAACAGAGATTTCTCACTTGGATAAACCTGTCATCCTCTCATTTTCTGTTAACAGTTAGGGGAAGGGAAAATATATTATCTAGTTGCTGTTAGTTGCCACTAGAATAGGAGTTTCTAGCTCTTGGTAGCCAACAGCACACAGACAGCAAATTACAAAGGATGGAAAAAACTCTGCTGCCTGCATCTGAGTTAGGCAGAGGTAACAGATATGGGATAACTGAGTTATTTGTGCCTTTGGCTAAATATCTAGGGGAAAGAAAACTGTTATAAGAAGACAAAGATTCACATGTTATTTTTTAAATAAAGACATTAAGAGATCGACCTGATTACTAGTCAGCAAAATTCTCTGTTGATTGCTAGTCTCATTTCCTGCTTCACACCTAGCTTTGGGAGACCGGTTGATACCTGAGCTCACACATGTTGTATGGATGGAACATACCCAACTCTCCATTTCTAAGCAGTGAAGGCACATGGTGATTAATCTAGCATGACTATGTTTGAATAAAACCTACAACTCACAGAAAAACAGAACATGAGGAAGAAAATGAACCCTTTCCTCTTTCTGCTCAAGTTCTTCACCAAAGCTTTCGGAGTGAATGTTAAACCCACTGTGTTTACAGAAATGAGACCAACTTACAAGCAAGGACACCATTATCACCCATCACATTAAATGAACACATTTCATTTTCAAATCTAGTTGTAAAATTAGTTCTTGCCTATTAAACAATTCTCTAGAAATTAATGGCAGAAGGTTTTGCTTTGACTGTCATAAAGATCACCAAAACCACTTGTGTTTAAGATGCTAATTACAGGGGCTCAATGCCAAAAAAATAATTCTGGTAAATTAAATCCCATGATTAATTCATAACATCCATTTTAGCATTAATCCTAGCATTAAGATACAGAGTAGTCCCCATACACACAAACACACACATCTCTCTCACTTTGGGAATAAAGTAATAGTAATTCCTAGGGGTTTTTTTATAACTCTTCATATTTTATGTATGTTATTTAATTAATATAACTAGATAGTTAATCCATTACTTTGTATTTCTTGTTTGCAATCTCTGTTAAAGCCTGTAGATTTTAGAAACTCGAAATAAGTAACTTCTGTTGCATCATTTAGGAAGAAGTGTTTGTGAAACCACAAGGACTATTGGATTTATTGTTGGGCATCATACTTGTCTCCTCTAATGTTTTGGGGATAAAAAAAAAAAGAAAAATTCTCACTGGTTTGTACTTTAAGCCTTAAAAAGTAATACCTTGTTATAAATACCCAAAGAACTGTGCCAAGAGTATTTAAAAACAGTAATATCACATATCTGGGTATTTCCTTTAGGGTTTCAAAAGAAAATAATTGCTGAATGACATATATTTTAAATCACTATAGAAACATCATGATGCTTGCTGTAGCATTGTCTACAATAACATTTCCAATAAGAGTATGAAGGCTTATATTCTGTTAGGGGAAACTGGAAGAAACTGTGAATCTCAGATGCTTAAGACATCTTTTTCTTGTGTTTTCACTTCACTCACCTTGATATAATACAATTCATCACAGGCACATGTGTTTCTTCCTAAGAATATAGATCAATACAATTTTTATGAGCCAGCAATCTGACAGAGCTTCCCAAATTTAGCTTCTCCATTCATGAAAAAGTGACCCAGGAAAAGATAGTAAAATGAAAATGAACATTAAATGAAGACTTTTCTGTCTGAGACAGCAAAACAGACAGGTGTGTCAAGAGATTTGTCAAGTGCATTATTTACTGAAAAGACAACTGCTCTTACCATTGTTTCCTTTAGTTGATAATACATGACTACAGAGTAGCTAATAAGCATTTAAAATACTAGTCTGAAATATCTGTTGATAGTATAATGACTGATATTTTCAACTACTGGCTGAAAAACCCTTCAAACAACTTATTTAACAAGTATTAGTTGTCACTGCCTATTGTATGTGGTTTTCATTGACTCTCTTTAAAATTTATTTGAAGTCAATGGATCAATCATTTCTGTAAAAACATACTCTGAACACCAATGTGAATAAAATACACAACCTACTTATGACAATCTACTTTTAACAATGACATTATTACTATTAGTTTTCTGCTGATACTGTTACTGAAAGTTCACTGCATACAGAACCTTCTGGGGGTTTTTTTACGTTTAGTATCTTAAGTCATATCTAAAGCTGTTCTTTTACAGCTTCTGCATACTGCTTTTTCAAAGTAGCAGGGGCATCTCATCTGCTCAATTACTTATTAGTGTTGCTAAAGAATACCATTTCCTCTCGTGGCTGATAAAATATTAATCAAAAACAGGAACAGAGTGATTTCCCAGTGTGGATGTCTTCTAATGGTAATACATGGAGTCTAAGAGAGATCTGCAGGTCATGTAATAGCTCTTGAAGGCAGGGAGGGGCTCAAAGATAGTAATGACATTGTATACTGGGTAATGAGATTGTATTCAAGGAGCACTAGATAGCTTAATTATTGCTGTTCTCTAGGAAAAAAAAAAATCACAAGTGTGATTACAAGGATGCATGCAAAGATTTATTTGGGATAACAGCACACACCTGAAAAAAAAATATTTTGTAAACATTTTTTGACCCTGACTACTGCTCAGTATCCAGTGCAGAGCCACATAGAGGTGAAATTTCCAAATTATTCTTGTGTCTCATGTCCATGTATCAGTTAATCATAGTAATAAAACAGTAAATATCTGTTTATTCTGCCAGCTAATAAACATCCATCCCATCCTGTCTTCAGGTATTTCTGTTCCTTTTTTTTTCAAAGAATTTGAAAGAGAAGGGAGGAATTAGAATGAGGAAGAGAGGCAATTCAGAGGCAACTGAAAGTTATATGGAAAAGCTGCGACAATGTCTGGACAAATAAATACTGCAAAATCATGGTCTTTGGTGGTGGTGGTGGAAGTATATCAGTCTGGGTCAACCAGTAAACTAATTTTAACACAATAACTCAATAAATGCACCAATAACAAGAACCACCTTCTACAAAACTTACCATCAGTTGTGTCTGATAGGAGGAAAACCTTCTCAGTACTCAAAATAGCCAAGTCCATCAATCTATGGGTACTAATCAAGTCTAGGGGCAAGTATGTGCTGTAGCTTCCCTAGAAGAACTACCACATCACCTTCCCTGTCACAGTTTTGAAGATTAAAGTAGGGCAATGTCATATAAAAAAATAAAGGTATTTATACCTCTAATAAATATAGATCATATTAGTATCATCCTTTTCTCTCATAATACAGTGAGTTCTAAAAGTTCTGTAAGACTGAACAAGATGAAATATGGCTAGCATTCAAGCCCAAGAACAAATGTCAACTCTTGGCACTTGTGTTTTGTAATTCTTTGAATGTAAGGAGGCATAAAACAGTCCTGTCAGCAAAGGAAAAAAAAAAAAAAGGGAATAAATAAAACTGGTTTTTATCTCAGTAAATATACTACTTCACCTGACAAAACTTTGGTTAAAAAAAAAGAATATTGCTACCTAAATGTTGAAATGTTGAATATAGTGGTCAAACATTTCAAAGGTAGAAAAGATAGAGAAATCAGTTAAGACTTCATATTTAACAGTAATATTAATCACACAGCACTTTACAGCTATGAATCTAAAACTATTCTATAAGATATAAAAGTGCAATTGACTTGCTTTCCAGTCATATATAGGTAAAACTGAAAAAATAAGATACAAATTCATTCTTACAGAGTCACTCAAACAGGTCAAAGCCTGGGTCAGGAATAGAATGAAGGTCACTTGACATTACTCCAATTTACAATCCATTCTCCTCCTATTTTGCATGGCACACAAGATAATTCATGATCCAGAGAAAAGGCTAAGACCACAGATAGATACAAGTAACAGCAAATTTATTTCAAAACATGCAGAAGTCCCATTTCACTCTTATTGCATATAGGAATGTATTTTTGCATGGGAGTTGTTTACTGTTCACTTAAATTAGTTCTACTCCAAGAAAATGTAAGGAATAATTGTCTTCATTAAAAATTCAGTGGTGTCTTTGTGTGATTTTTGCACAAATAGTTTGGGATCCAGTTCTGTTACAAGCATGACATCCCTGCTAAGGTTTCTGAGAATCTGCACTTAACATCAGCAAGACTCGAGTCTGCTCGGCATCCTGAAGCAATAGTCCTTAATGAGCAGAGGAGTGTGGGTGGTGAGCTGGTTTTGATAAGTAGTAATAGGATGAGCAAAAAGTAATATACCAACGGTTGATATATTACTTGACATGTCAATTGTTGGAGAGTTGCTGTATTGAATTTGTACCTACAGCAAACACAATACACAAGATTCTAATATACTGCGGTGTTTGCTACATATTTTCCAAGTGATTGTATTGACTTTGTAAACAAAGATTATATGAAAAAATAAAGACTCCTGTACCATATAATATTTACCAAGTGAACAAATCTATCATAGCTGGAAATAAAAACACAATTTCACCAGTGTCAGGAAAGGAGGAAATAAATTGACCATTTGAAATGAGATCAGATACTTCAGTTTGGATCTCAGGTACCTGAGAGAGTAACTCCTTCTAGTGCAATAGTTGATTATTATTTTAGTTTTAAATATTGCAGGGAGGAGAAGAGGAGGAATAATGGAGTGTTGAATGCTTAGAGTGAACAGTTCAGGTCCAAAAAAAAAAGCAAAATTAAGTAAAATGTTAAATTTAAACTATGCAGGTCTATTTTTCCTCGTAGTGACAGTACTTCATTTGTTCATTTCCCATAGGAGTAGTACTAAAAGACCTCCAGCTGAGTCCAAAATCACTTTTTAAAAAAAAAATTTTACATAGGTTGCAATATTGAGACATAGAGAAATATTGAGATCAATGTTTAAGCTACATTAAACAACATTTTATACCACATTTTGTCCACAAACTAGCACAATACTGAGGTGAAAAGAAGGGACAGAAGCTGTTACAAAAATTATTAAGTGCTGTGGCAGTTCAAATGGAGATGACCTAGACAAGAGGTTATGATAAGTCTTCACTTAATCCTTCCACCAGTGGAAGATCAACAGCCCTCAGAAGCCATTCCTCTTCTCCTGTTTCTCACTTCTTTCCCATAATTCTCTCACTTTCATTTTCCCTTTCTTATCACCTTAGCTGAGAGTGACATTATCAGGGAGTTAAGGAACAACAAAACCAAAACTTCTGGTCAGGTCTGCAGTCCTTTCACTACTGTTTTTGTATATATATGGGTGTACCAGAGACAAAAGCAGCTGAGGCAATCTAGCACCACAGAGCTCCAGGTAGCCTGCCATACCCACCCAACTGGCTTATCCCAGTGGCTCTGGAGGATAACCCTTTCTAAGCACCCAAACGTCAATGCATTCTTAAAGGTTGGCTGGTCTGGTTTTGAAACATGAAAATACAAGCATAGGCTGTGAGTTAAAATATATGCCTTAACAACATGCAAAATTGTTTTTTTTTAAAGGATCAGAATTAATTCTGGAATAATGCTAGTGAAACAAAGTTGTGTTCTGGAAACATAGAATATGTTTCAAATAAACCACGTTTTGCTTTATTTTGTGGAGTTAGAGCACTGTTCAGATTTTGTAACTTACTTAGAAATAACCTCTTCTCATCATGAGATTGTTTAAAATATCTACTAGAGCAGAAGACTACTGCTAAGAACAGATCTGTGAAAACAAAGGTCTATACTGGACTATAAGATTCCAATAGAAGCAGGAAAGGTATTTTACATTTACTCCACGTACTTTCTCTTTAAACAAAACTATTTGAGGAAAAAAAAGTTTTTTTCTTTTAAATAAAGATTACGTCTCGTGGAGTTTTTCTCCTCCAACACCACCACTGACCCCAATTTTACCAGTTCCCTTCTCAGTGTCGTTTTTTTTGTGCAGGTCAGATAATCTTGGGAGTATCTAAAGAACTCAGAAGTTGTGAAGCTGCACATTTAGGTTTGAAGGTAACATTGCAAGCCTGCTCTTTAGTGTGCCAAAATATTTATAAGCAACATATTGTCTTAAGTAAAACAGAGCAATGCCATCCTAAACAATCCCCACAATAAAGTGTATATAAAAAAGGAACATGTTAGCAGTAAGCAAACTGTCATAAGCCAAGCGCTGTATTTAATATTCAGATCAAGGCATCTCTGTCTCATCCCAGCAAACCCTTTTGACAAAAGCCATCCAATGTCTGCCAGCAGTATTGAGTCCAGCTGAGGACAAATTTCAAGATGAACCTGAAATCAATTTGCCATCAAATTTTCATGCTTCTCCCAGACTATCTGTGGCATTTTAATTACAAGCACCCTAGGCGGGGGGTACTACAGATATTGACACTTAGCTCCTACAATAAACTTTATTGGCAACCTCTGCCTGAATGTAGTACTCAACTAGAATAACAAGAAATATATGAGGATATCTAAGCAATAAAGGTGGCATAATCACTTCGGAGTGGTTTTGTTCCAAGCAGTGGACATCTCTACTACAGAAAATTTTCTGGATTAAAATAAAACATCTGTTTGATAGAAAATTCGTGTTCATAATGAACTTGTACAAGATCCTGAGTCTTTCAAGAAGATAAGCAACGTTTCATTTCTTCCCCTTCCAATTTAATTTGGTGGTGTTCTTATCTAACACTTATAAATTTCTGAAGTAGTCCCTGTTAGCAATCAGGTTCCAATTAGGCCAGTGACAGGCTACAGAATCAGGGAGTGTCCTTACATCTATCTCAGTTTTTAGTCAAGATTTTTCTGCACAATTTGTGAGGGCTACATATCTTAGCAATTAAGGATCTAAACTGGAGGTGAACCAGTGATTTGCAAGTTCTGTTATACACCATTTGAAGCTTTTTTCAGTAAAGATACTCAGAAGGAGTATGCATACACTCAGTGTCTTACTGAGCACAATGAGAGAAAGGTTGCTTGTAAGCCAATTTTCCTTACTATGAAGCATTTAGGAGAATGAAAGATTTATAAAAGAGACATTTAGAGAGGTTACTGTGCCAATATGAGGGCTGTTTGCTATACATGGTTAGGGGAGATGTAGACAGAAAGAAAAGAAGACAAGGTCACTCCAGACTCATCACAAATTTGAAACTCTTAAGAGCAGCCTGTAGTTGCAACAAGAGGGGAAATACAAACACATACATAGAAGAAAGAAAATAAAACATCCCATAATGTTGCACGCTAACACAAGAACAGAGGAAGTGTATAACACATACAAAACACTGCAACACCTGAAAAAGATTCAGTACTTAAAAACTGCAGGATGCCTTATTCAGGTGTGGTTTGGCATTTCCTAAGGTACTAGGCAGGAGATCAGCAGCAAACAAGCTGATCCATAGGAGATAAATCATAGGGCCAGGAGTATTGGTTATGCTGGAACCCCAACACAAAATACACAAAGCTGAAAAATGAAGGCTTGTAATATGAGAAAATTTTACAAATTAAAGAACTGGACTACTCAACATGTTATTCTCTAAACCTCATTTATTCAATTAACACAGCATTCATTGTTCACTTATGAAATTCAGGGTCTAACTGAAACCAATCAACTTGAAACGCCAAGTGACACCTATGTCACTGCACAAAACCTAGTGCAGGTATATCACTGCACAAAACCTGGTGTTCCACTAGACAATAATAATAATTAAAAAGGAATTAGTTTTCATTGCAGATGTTTTTTGCAACATTAGAACTGTTATGTTCTTTGCTGTCGAGTATAAAATAAAATATTGATAAATAAACAAAAAGTAAAATTCTACATAAATATTGATCAAGACATTTCCTTGTACAAATTCAGGGGAGAAAGACATGTCTCTCACAGTATCAGTCATTTTTCACAGTTCTCAGAAGGTTTTAAATCATTCTGCCTACGGAGACCAGTACTGCTGTTAAAGCTAAGTGTGCATCACTTTTCTTAACTCTAGCACAAGCTTTGATGTGAGAGGAGAAGGTTGTAGTGCGTGGCAAAGTCAGCAGTGAGAAATCTGGGTACATCCCACACACGGAAGGCAAATCCCTTGCCCCCTCAACCTCGGCACACTACTACTGCCTGCATCCCTGAAAATTTTGTCAGGTCTAAATAGAAAATTTTGCAAATCTTATTTTAAAGGTTACATATGAAGCACTGTATTTACTATTTTTGTGTTTGTGTGTGTTTTTATTTTTTCCAAACCAGATTTGGTTTGGGTTTATTTTACTGTGAAAGATCTAAAGTCTGTTACAATCCTCTAAGTACTGAAGTCATTACAAGGCTGTCCTTAAAAACCCAAGAGAATGCAATTGCCTCAAATCCTAAGAGTATTTTCAACAAAGTATCACCTACATGTAATTCCACCTCCCACCCACCCCAGTACTTTCATTTACTGTACTCCTGCAACAAAACATGGTTAAAGATTCTGCTTAATACTGCTGGGTGTATCTACCAAGCCAGGCTGGCGGCTGTGTAAACATAAAAGCAAAGGTGCAGCCTCGCTGCTGGCCAGAGCCCAGTGAGACCCCCACACCCCCGTCCTGTGCCCAGGCCCCAGCCTGCCAGGGAAGATCTCCACTCCTGCCAGGAATAGGCTTTACAGAGGGTGCCAACTAATGCCCACACACAGTTATCCAGAGGATGCATGTATCCATATCATGGTGGCAGGGTAGGCACTACCTATTTCTGCATGCTTTCTCACAAAAATGATTTAGTTTTTATTACTGAACGCATGAAAGCATGTCATATGGAGGTCATTTTTTATTCCACTCCTGGCAGTTGACATAGAGACTGAAATATTTACTTCTTTCATATAACCTGATCATAAACATATGAACAAAAGGCAAAGTTGGCTGCCAACTCCCTACAGAGAAGTTATATACAGATAAATAACATGTTAAATTTTTTAAATTCGTGGTAACCATCCGAAATCCAGTTTTTTAGGGCACTTCTGAAAATCAGATACATGAAAGAAAAGCTGTATGAAGTTAACCTTCATTAAGTATTTTTCTGGTAATAACATACTGGCATAAGCAGGCCTAATGGCTTAAAACACTCCTGTGAATCTGACTGTGCATCAGACATTTGTTGTGGGCATCCTGCAGCTTCTTAAATGAAGCATTAGCTTGACTCACAAAGAATAAACAAAGATTCCCAGAATGATTTTAAATGATATTGGGATATTTAAATTCAATAATCAAACTAATAGATTTCAAATGTGAACATGGTTTGTGCGACATATTCTTTCAATTAGCTTTATTTTAGTATAAATACACCAGCAATATGGAATCTAATGTCACATCAGGAATTTCCTGAAATGGGGCACTACTGCTGCTGAAGTTATCTGATTCAGGCTTTTAGACAGAGCTCCCCACATGGAGCAACCTATGCCCATTTGGAAGCAGCTGCAGTTACCGTTAGCCAAGAACAATAAGTTGTTTAAGCCACTCAGGCACTTTCAAAAATTGGTGTGTGATAGATAATTCACCCATACATCATTTTACACACCCATGCATATTACATAACCAAACCAAGTTAATATTTGTGCTGTGCTTTTGAAGATGTAAGGTGTGAACGCTTTTATTACTAATAAACTGTACTTTTCATAGATCAACACTGAAACTTTAATGAACCTCTGGATATGGAAATACATGTTGCAAATCATTTAATGATACTGTTTTTAACTTCAGGCTCACAGATGAGGAAAGGATTTCAGATCACACTAATTTTAGGGTCCCATGTTGAAAAGTCTTGTTTGAGACAGTTTATTTCAGGTCCTTCAGACTTTATATTAAGCTGACACATAATGGGAATGAGTACATGTACACGTAGATGTATTACATTGAATACAGAGTGGATTGCTATCACAGTTTTGAGCACTGGGAAAATCTGGTGACTCAAGGAAAGTCATTAGCAAGCTGTGGGTCAGCTTCTCCTGCTGAGTAACCCAGCAGAAACTTCAGCATTTTAGGCTCAAAATAAACTAAATGCAACAGAGCTGGAATAAATAGCTCATCAGGATAAAGAAGGGAAATTGCAGCAGCACTGCAAATCCTATGAAATATTATGAGAAGGGAAAAATTCTGTGCTAATGTCTCTCTGAAAAAAAATAATAATCAGGAAACACCAACAAGAATCTTAGTAACAATGATTCTGTTCCTTCTGGCTTTCCTTCCACGAAACGTTCAATTTAATAAACTGCTCTGTCATAAAGAACATCAGCTATAGAATTTGATAGAGTTAATAATAGAACAGCTTCAAATACTATGTTTCCTCAAGTTTTTGAGAATTATACTCATCCAATATCTTGTACAATGTATATGCACTTGTTTTGTACATTCACTAAAGGCTAAAATGAATTTTGCATGCAAGGCTATGCATTTTCATTGTCATCAAGAAAAGTTAATTACTGAATAAATTGCAAAGTTCAGAAATATAATGCATTAGGACAGAAAATATCGTTTTTGCCTGAAGAACCTATTAAACTTCATCTTTTCGTTAGCAGACTAAAAATCTTAATTAGCCTTTTAGTTTGGGTAAATCCATGCCAAGCCTGCACTGTCTGTTGGAAATGTAAAAGGAAAGAAACCCAGCAGATGAGGGTTAACCCATGAACACATCATCAGTTTTGAGTATTCCATAAAACCTGACAATATAATCTCTGACTTAAAAAACCAGCAACCGTGAGCAGTTTTTCTGCTTGTCTCTATTCCATTCAGGTCTGAACTCCTATTCATTTATCAGCCAATGAGCTGTTAAAAAGTTACATATAGTTAAAATCTTATAAAATCTTAAAACTATGTGGTTGAGATTTTTGGTCTTTCCCTTTAATATATGCACAGATTCTACCTCATTATCATTGACTTCCCAGTATAACTCTCAGCAAATACACCAAAAAAACCAAGATTGGAAACAATCCAAAAATAATCACATTTTTAACATTAAAGTTGGTGAATTTCAAGTGAGTTTGTCTTTTATGTTTTGGGTTGTTAGGGTTGTTTTTTCAGTGAAACCAGCAAACCCAACACTTTAGAGAAGATATGTATTAGGGAAAAAACATTATTTCATTTAGCATTTCCAAAGAACCATTACATTCTAGATTTTGGGTATCAGCTTTTTCAAACGATTACTACAACACAAAAGGAGCTGTGCATCCACAACCCTCTAAGAGTTAGTGCTCTTAAGACTAACAAGATCACACCCCTTTCCCACTAAACTACTCCTCTTTTTAATTTAGTCCCTGAGCAGTCCCCTCTTGTTGCATGGTTTCTGCCCAGCTGGATCATGTACATTTCTACAGATGTGTCCATCTTCCATACCTTTTGGACCCAGGGAAGTTTTGACTAAGACATACCTCCTTCTAAACAGTAAGTACTGCTGGCTGAAGTCCTTCCCTATCTATAAGGTATAGCAGAAATAACCATAAGACTGTCTTACCCTTTCCAGTGTGGCACACAGATGACATTAGCAAGTCTAAGTACATACACAACTGAAAAAATGCAGAGGAAGAAAACACAGTCCCAGTGACAGTCATCAGTAAAGATCACAGAATTAGCCTGGCTTGTGAAACAGAAGAGGGTGGAAAATGAAAATATTTTATTAACACCATTTCTCTTCTGGTTTTGCCTACTTAGGTCAAGCAAAGGAAAGGCAGTTCCTCCCACACAGCATCTAAGAGAACAGGAAAGGATCCTTTCATCAAATAAGGCGTAGAAAGCACAGCAAGTAGAAATTATGGACAACACAAGTGTTTCTTCAAGGTGTCCATTGAACTATTGCACAAACTGCAGCAGAAAGTATAGGAAAAGCTTAGAAAGAGCATTAAAAACCAGCATAACTTTCACAGATAAAACAAATAACTAAATACTCGTGTCACCCAGTGTGCATACAAGCAATGTGCAAAGGCACTTATTGGCAAAGGGAAAGTACCTCACTCCCCTCACAGCCTTTACTCCATTTGTCACATTGCCACAGAGCAGGAGTCAGATGAGCCCAGGTTCTTATCTCAGAAGAGACAAGAGACTGACAAGAATGACTAAATGTCCTCCTCTGCTGAACAGTCCGTCTCTAAAGGGGCAAAAAAAATCAGGCCATTGGGGATTAAACAAAACAACAACAGCAACAACAAAAAAACAAACAAACAAAAAAACCCCACCCAAAATGAAGGAAACACCCAGGAGAAAGGCTGCTCTTTTAAGTCCAATTGTGCATTTCTCTTGTTGTGTGTAATGAGTGTTGGTAAGCTGAAAAAGGCAACAGTTTGACCTGTGGAGGAAGATTTCTTTCAATCAAGCAATGG
This sequence comes from Hypotaenidia okinawae, assembly GCA_027925045.1. NCBI lineage: Eukaryota > Metazoa > Chordata > Aves > Gruiformes > Rallidae > Hypotaenidia > Hypotaenidia okinawae. The sequence goes on along the minus strand of BSDF01000013.1, from coordinate 15,480,691 downwards.
GAACGGATTTAGTTTTGGAGAAGGTGAAGAAGCATGAGATTTATTTTTTTTTAAAAGACCTAGATTCAAAACAAATCTGACTTCTGAACCAGATTCCACTTCATGATAAAAACCATTCAAAAAACACTCAGTTGAAATTTTGAATCTTTTTGCACTAGGACCTTCAGTGAACAAGCCACCTTTTTCTCTTTGCTTTCATATTTTATATTTTTTCATAGAAGGTAGAAGAGTTAAAAGTAATAAAAAACACTGTGAGGGGGCCATTGCAGTGTTCTCAGAGTCAACAGATCACCAAAGCTTTTTTAACCCTGAATCATTTTGGAATCTGAGACAAGTGCATAAAGGGACAGCAGCACGAAACAAGAGACAGGTTACACAAAACACTGAAGAAAAAAAAAAAGGGGGTCTTTAGTAGGCTCAAAAGCAACAGAAAGGCTGAGGAACACATGCAGCAGAGAGAGCAACTTAAGATAACTCTGAAAACACTTTGAAAGGATACAAGGAGTGGAAGCTAATTTCAGTGCAGGTAAGGTTGACAGTAGTTTAAGACCTTCTTAGAGAAGCAGCTGATTTCTGACCTTGGTTTAGTAAACTAACACTTTGAAAATATATATAGTAAAAACCAGGGTGTTCAGCAGCAGAGTTAAGAGTTCTAATTGTCAGAAAGGTTGGGGACACGGGGCAGTTGATTTTAATGCATTCGTATCCCCAGGGCCCCTCTGTATGGGCAAATGAAAGCTGTAATGACCCACTGCATAAATTAAATCTCTCAAAGACAAAATACAATAGAAGATTGACGCATAAAGACAAAGCCGGGCATGAAATAGCAGGAAAACTGCAAGGCCATAACCACATTTTGATATGAGATTACAGAGTTTCTTGTTTTGAAGATACTGCTCAAGGAGAGATTTTTAAACCTGTATATTACAACTAATGAGCTAAATAGGCCATGCATTAAAAACCTAAAATCTGGTGTCATTCTTGGAAGAGTGGAGACAAGCATGATCATTTTTTGCTCCCCTGAATGTTGAATTACAGTGATTAGATTCCTCTACAAGCTGCATTAATTTGTTATTTGCATGGAGACAGTGTAATAGGAAAACATTTTCCACATTAGTGCAACAGACAGCTTTAATGCCTGAGCTCTATAAAGAATAAATTTGCAGTTTTCCAGAAAGAAATAAGGTAATGAACAACTGGAATTCCAGTGTGGGAATACTACTTCTCTGTACAGTAGCCATCTCAATTAAATATACAAGAGTTGAGACGACACCATTTTCATTGCTGTATCCTAAGAGGCATGGGTTTGCTTAAGCCATGCAGTCAGATATTTTAAAATCATGTAAGAAAAATCCTAATTTTAATAATCAGTAAAGACAGTAAGGTCCCAAAACAAGGCTTTGTAAAAACAGACCAACATACACAAATATGTTAAAATAGGCACAGATTACTCGTGATCCATATTCCATATTGTTCATATGTTCAGACCCAAACTGTGGATATAATATTTTCTAATAACTTTTGCCATTTTTATTTAGCAAGAGCATTATTAAAGAATTTTTTTTTGCCTGATGCAAAAAATTCACTGTATTTCATATAACCAAGGAAGGGGAAGAGGTAACTAGAACTCAAAATTAAGAATAATGGCTCAAATTTGAATATCATATTTTATCAACTTCAGTGGGTGCTGAATTTCAAATACTTTTTCCATCTTATCAGCAAAAAAATAGGCAGGCAACTGTTGTTTCCTGTTACCAGGAAAACTGCTAAAGTGTTTACACTAGTTAGAATTATTTGCTGCTACAGTAGGTGATTAAATCCAAAACATATAATCAGGTTGGGTTTTTTTCTGCAAATTTTCTTAGATGGCAGACATCACTTTGTTTATTCCCATTTGGTTTGTAGAAACATCTACCTTTTTGCAATTAATTTTTAATAATTTTAACATCAAATGGTGCTTGAAAAGATAACGGTGTCACATTATGGTTCAATATTGAGATACAAAGAGCTTACCATAAACACAGATGTCCCGCATCTTTAATATAGGGAAGCTGAAGGCAACCACAGTGCCCCTGCTGCAGGACTTTCTCTCTTTGTCATTAACATCAGTGGGCTATAATTAGTGTTGTTATTGCTTCAGTTCAGATTCTTACTCTCAACATAGAATTGTATGCTAAATGCAAAATGGCAATACAAAAAAAGAAAAAAAGAACAATTTTCAAATGTTACTGAACATCAAGATAAAGCCAGAAATAGCTTCTAGAAAACTAATATTTGTATCCCTATAGTGTTAATTATGTCCTGGATTTTAAGGAGATTTTAAATTGCCTCTTTCAACAGATGTTCTTGTAAAAGAATGGCTTATTTGGGAAATCATAGGTCTTTGTCAAAGCTTACCCAGTGGAATACAAAAATTTGTATCAACTAACTATAGCCCTAAGTATTACAAACTCTTTATTCTCAACAAAATATGCCACCCCTATCAGTAGCTAGCTTTCTACTGATATGTGAGAAATCTTAAGCAACTATAAAGAAACAGCAGCTTCAACTCCACCAATTGAGTTGACACATTTCCCCTTTCAGTGCTGGCTGTAGTGAAATCAATCACATGTATGAAAAGTGGTTTGATGGCAAAAAAATCCCCCAACAAAACACGAAAGTCATCCAATCCCCAAAAGATACATTGAAACCTGTCCCAAGCTGCCTCTTCCCTTCCTTCTTTCAAACAAGAGGACAACTTACAGAAAGTGATCAAAGATCAATATACTTCTGATAGCTATGGTTATTTATTCTGTAAAAATTAAGCCTCAAAGGAAAAGAACAATTAGAACACTGTATGATTTTTTCATAATGCAATGTTGTATTTGGAACGTTTTAAGACAGTATAGAAAACAGCCCTTGAAGTAGATTTCAGTCAAGCAAATGTGAATAGTCTTGACAAAATCCTGATTCCCTGAATTATGCTCAGGAATGAGAAATTTACTATTCTGACATAACTAACATCTAATCAAAACAATGAGAATTGTGGATTTAAATTTTCACAATTCATTTCTCACAAGGTGAGAATTATTCTAACAGATAAATTTGAACAGCCTTTTCTAGTTCCCACATAAAGTAACACACCTAGAATTAATTCTGCTACTGCTATGGAGTGTAACTCTGTGCATTTAGTTGGTGACCAGTTTTCTGCTAACACAACTAACTACGGACCAGGAACACTATAACGTCGGAGGAGGATAAAAGACCTTCTCCATGAATAACCTAAGAATTCTCTATATCGTAATCCAAACTGTAAATAGTAGAATGGGAAACAAATGGGCCTTGTACTGAAATCCACATTTAGTTTGGTAATAAGTGAGATCTTAAATGAACTACAGCTTCAAAAACTTACATATATATGGTGTCCTCCCATGTCCATAGCAGAACTTCCTTGACCTTAAAAGGGCCCTGGTTTCAGCCCATACTTACCCTAATATGCTTCTGGGTCATTTTACAGAACTAAATCAGTGGTATTGGTCTGCTTCCTTTTAATAACACCAGTCACTTCCTAACTATTTGGCACTCATCCTTAGAATATAATAGGTTTGGTACTGCCTTTTTCATTTTCGAATTCATGGTTGCATGGTGGTCTTAATTTTCTCAGACTATTCAAAGATGACAGATTAATAGGTGGTTCTGTGCGACTATGTGGGCAGATCTTTAATGGAGCTCATTAGTTTATATTAGTGAATAGCATACAGAGGTGTAGAAGCTGTTCCTAAAGGACAACACTTCTACTGCTAAATAAAAGAAAGTAAAATTAACAAAAATTAAAATCCTCACTTCTGTGATTAAATAAACACCAGTTGGGTCAATTTATGCAAAGAGGAATCAAAGTAAATTATTCAGTATATACATTAAAGAAAATTCTAGAATGCATTTTGATGCTACAGTGAGGGGTTTTGCTACAAAATTCAGACATCCTTAATATCAGCAAAAGAGAATCTTCTGAGATTTACCAAGCATACCTTGTACATCTGTTTATTGTCTAGGACACTTAGTAGCATAACAGGCTGCTGCTCAACCCAGCAGAGAATTCTGTGGGATCTCCTATCATAATAAGCCTTGAGCTAGGAATGGATTATGAAAAAAATAATAATCACAACATTAAATGCAAGTCAAGCTTGGGGCTCAACCAAAAAACCCTGGACATTTATATTAACATGGCACACATAAAAGGATTTCATTTTACACAAAACATTTTTTATTTAACTTTATTGGACTTTTTTCCAGCACCTGCTTAGGTTTCCAGGTAACCATGAAGTTTAATAAACCTGTGCAATGATAATTAAACACTGTAAATAATTTATCTGCTTAGTCTTCCTAACTGGCCTACTATTCCTTTGTAGAAAAGTGATCCTTGCTGACATTCTGAATGAGGTTGGCAAAATAAGTGCAGTGAGGAGTGGTGGCACAAAGTGGATTTGCTCTCAATAATGTATGAAGCCACATGCTGGGTAGCGGAATCCTCACAAAAGCAGTACCACAGCAATCTGTTCCTTTCATCTGCAGCCAGCATTTAAAGTGAAGGTGCTGCTCCGAATCAAAAGCACAATCATTCATTTGTGAGCAGATGTCCTTCACACGGCAGGCAGCGCTTTTTCAAAACAGAGCTGAACAAATGCACTGCTGTGAGACAAGTTCCCCTGCCCATTAAAGAAAGAACACAGTATACATTAATTTAGCAGGTTGTTGAATGTTTTAAAGTAGAATTTATGAAGCAGAAAAGGCATGTGGTGAAACAAAATGGCTTTCAAACTAAAAATATTAAAAAGCTCCCCTAGTTATTTGTTTGCAAAATGCAAGAGTCCAAGACTCATGAAAACAGGTTGTTCAGGACACAAGTGGAAATGTGAGGTGTGTGATTTTCCACGCTGCACTCAGATTATTAACTACAAGAGGCCATTAACTTGGGAATGTGTCTGTGGTGGTAAGATTGCATGTATATGTATGTGATGTTCACATTTGTTCATAGAATTTGGGATTAAATCGAAGTGAAATTTGTTTAAAGCTGTTGGGACTTGGCACCATTTAGCCAAGTAAACCTGACAGCCACTGAGAAAGGGAGTTCTTTCGGTTAAGTAAATTTTTCTAATTCTCTCTGCATGCACCAGACTTATTTTAGAGAGTATTTCTACCCAACTCTTCATAATAATTTGAAGATGCAAATTTGAAGATGCAAATTCCATCACCTCCCAGTTACAGCAGTTGTATATGCTATACGTATACTGATAGCAACCCGGACCTTTCAAAAGCAAGATGCTATCAAGTGAAGTCACACAAGTCAAAACACTTCTGCAATAAATAAGAGGTAGAGGCAGCTACATCCTTTTATATGTACAGTTTTATAAATATCTATTGACTAGGTAATGCCCTGGCTCCTTTCTATGGTACTCTTCTATGAGAGAGAAGCAAGCAATGAGATCTGTGCCATAAATTTGGCCCCAGTTTCCCCAGTCTGACCAGTCACCTCATCTCACCTGCAGTCACAGACAGGCTGCGTAACACCCTCCCACCTATGACCCATGCACATGTGGTGTAAGAGCTTCCCACATGCCTTGTTCAGCTTGCTCAGCACCTGGACATACCCAGACATGCAGCAAACCTTAAGAGGTAGCTGCCTCTGCCAACAAAAGCCACATCTCTTCTTTCCTTCTTTCCCCTCTCCCATAACTCGGCTTGTAAGCACATCAATATTTACAATTACTTTATCCACATTAAATAAACACACTGAGTTTTGCTGCCCACACAGAAAAAGGTTGATTCCTTCTTGCAGAAACATACTATTGCTAGCAGTGTAATTATTATATGGCATACTGCAATTTAAACCTGAATCTGTTTATACATGCATGATTATTATACCAGGAGGCATTTGCAGAGAGCGCACAGATAAAAATGCAGCTAATAACTCTTACTGTAATGATTAATCATTTTATGAATATATTATTTAAACTAATAGTTCAGGTAGGGTATCTTAAACAAGTTACAGAGTACATCGACCAATTCAAATATCAGCTACTAGATCAATAAGAAAGTGTAAGTAACTCTAGGGAATAGGTACACTTCCATAAGAAACTGTGAATTTTTAAAATACCTCTGTTGGGAGAACAACCTCATCCAAAGTAATTGCTTTAAGCCATTATGTGTGGATTTTGGCAAATCCAAACATAATGGTAAACTAAAAACTGAAATAAGAATTTTTACACTGTGCAAAGAACTATTTTTATACTATTAATATATATTATAAAAAAAAATTTCAAATTTATGCCCAGACTCAATATAAGTGAAATACATTCATTTATAAACATGAAATATTTTTTTTAGATTGAGACAAAAACGGAAGAACTTTAAACCAAGTATTTTAAAGCCAAAATTTAAAAAAAACCAACCCAAACCAATAACAAAAACCAGTAAACCAAGCAAAAAATTAATCAGTAAAACAAAATTAAAACCTTAATTTTTTTAAACACATGTCAGAAATCTTTAATCCCGGTACAAAAGAAATTTGGGTAATACATAATAATAAGCAGACATTTATCTAAACATCACCAATAATAAGTTCCTTATTCTATATGCACATTCTAATTATGAACATGCATATTGTAAAGTCACATTGAGCCAGCAAATGGCACACACAGTACTGTAGGTACTAGTTAAACCTGGCAATTTAGCTTGTTGGCAACCATCATGAAAAGGTCTCTGTACTTGATTTAGTACTTTTTTTAATCTGATGTATAACTTTAATCTTTCAAAGTAGGATTTTTAATTAAAGGTACCAAGTGCAAATTCACTAAGTAAGCCACTGCCCTCCACTCACTCTGATGCTAAAGGTGTGCTTTATCTCCGTTTCAAGTGATACTGCATTTTAAAAATTAATTAGTAGCTTGCAAGAACAGCCACACATTATTGAGTAAGTAACACAGCATTTAAGTGAAACAGATGAAATATTGGTAAGCAATGCAGACCACAGTATAAGTATGTGAAGGGGGTCATAGGCTAATCCCTATTGATTTTCCAAGTATGCGTACAGCACCGCTGGGAAAGGCCAGTTCTGCTGGCAATCAGCTAGCACAAATACATTATAAATCTTACTGTCCACCTTCACTGATCAGTGTCACTTACTTCCTCCACTAAAGACCATTAGGAAACTACAACAAATCCACTGACAAACAAACAGGAAAGAATTTGAAAACCATTTTCCTAAAGCCTAATTTCAGAACGCTTGTGATATAGGACAGGTAAACCAGAAACACGTTTGAAGGAGTAGGACGGTACGTGTGACAACCTTTCAAAGAAGTAATCCACAATACAACTGCTGGACCACATAGAGAAGGAATGCACGTAAGGATGACTGAGTTATTCTGCATTGGCCACGCGCTTGCCTGTTGATGGATGGGATCAAAACACATTCATGTCGAAACTGAAGACAATATTGCCCTAGCAAAGAAGGAGCAAGCAGACTGCTATCAAGAACTAGACACGACAACCACCTTCTAGTGCCAAATTCACAACACTGCAGAAGAAAGAAGCAGGTCTGCTGCAGTTGCGATTGCACTGGCTTGCTGCTGATCTGATCGTTCCAGCTACCCTTAATCAGCTAAGTACCGTTCACTCATGAGTAAACTAAGAGATATCAACACACCTTCATGCTCATTTACTAACAAGGCCGCAGGTCAGCATAGCTTTTCTGAGTAACTCCCATATTGCTGCAAGAAGACCAATTCACCTTCTCTTTTTCCTTCAGGAAATAACACTAGAAAAATCAAGTTCATTCAGGAACACTGCAGGACATTCTAGAAAGGCCACTAAAAAAAATAAACCCCAGGAAATTTCTCAAAACAGTGAGATCACGAAGATTTTCTGGGAATATTTTGTGACACAGGAGCCCATTTGTTTTTCTGTTTCAGCAAGAATTATAGGAATTTTTTTAAAGTACCACTTAGCTGTCCCTGTGAAGGAGGATATTCCTGAACATGTTAAACCACCCGTGCAAGCCCAGGAATGCTGCAGCACAGAAGAGGAACTCAGTGTTTTACATACTCAAACTCAAAGACTCAAAGCCGTGAATCTACATCCGCAAGGCACAAACCATTCCCTTGATCTAAAATCTATGTTCTTCATCTCACTTCTTTGCTTCCCTATGATGAAATTTCTTTTTTAGGAGTGGTAAGAGCACTGCAAAACAGTCAGAGAAGCATCCAGGTCTTCATCTGAAATAAAAAAGCCTGCATAGACTGCTTTTCTTCTCAGACACATAGAAGGAATGATTTACCCCAGTAATAACACACCTGACGTGTTTTCTCTATGCGTTTCATACAGCCCATTTGAAAAACCTGTGTAATATCACAATCTGCATAGGTTAAAGAATTAGAGAGGTTTAGGAGGTTCTCTTTTATTGTGTTGTTTTTAATAAATGTTGCCAAATACTCTATAATGTTACATGCCAAAGAAAAATGATCCATGCATCTCAGAAGTGGCAAAGAGCTCCAGTGCTTAGAACTCCTATATAACAGAGGCACAATGGAAGTTCAGGGCTTAACAGAGGCTTAATGTAGAGGAAGCAATGACAGTGTTCTCAAATGCACAAACGAGGTACCAAGAAGAGAGTAAAATTACTCTGTAGATGAGATGTACTGAAACGAGCACTTTAATTGTGGAATGAATTCATGCTACAATGGACAGTTCCAACACAGCCAAATGTAATAAATCACAGGCAATTTCTCACCATTTTCTTAAAATACACCAGATCTAGCGGTTCTCTTTGCTGCAAGTGGAAAAAACTACTGTCTTCCCCGCAAATCTGGAGCACTCCTGACTATAACATCTATGGCATCAGCTTCTGCTGGAAACCCAGCTTGCATTCACACTCAGTACGGCATGTGTTCGCAGAAAGCAGCATATAATATGAGCTCAAAATTTCCATTTAAAAATATCATTTAATGGAATTTTAAACTGCCTAAGGAGATGGATACACTGTGTTTGTTTTCTACATTAATGATCTATAAAAAGGATGGAATAGACCATAAATATAGTATTTTTTTGCAACAGCCTTTACTAAAAATGCTACTACTTGTGTTTATCATTTATATCCTCATATGCAACCTCAAAATTGATTACACTTTAAACCATACATAACTTGCTGTGTTTTTCATTTTGAGTCATATTGCAAACATTTTTATAACTCTGTTAATATATTCCATACTTTGTATTCTTATTGATTATGAATATTCCTTTAGGAGATTTTATTGCTTTTCAAATAAAAAATGTTAGGTATTTAAAAATATAGAAAATTGTATTGCAACTTACATACTTTTCGTTCTCATGATAATTTTAATATAAAAATTATTAGCGTGAGTATTCACAGACTATCATTTTTCACATTTTATACTCAAGAAATAAAATAGAAGCAGCTATTAATAAACTGTACTGCTTAAGTTCCAGATTTTTTTTCTAAAATCTCTAAGCTGTTGGGCTGAATCCATAATCATTTTGAACACTTAAAAAAATTAATATACCAAAGGAGTGTCCATATACAACATCATGGGTTTATATCAGGTATACATTATCTTTCCTAATTACTACTGCAGTTTGCAGACGGAAATACAATTTATATTTAGGATATGATTTTGCTATTAATTATCAAATTGGAAAAAAATAAAATCTTGCATTATAAATTCTCTCTTGGAAATTAATGTTATTCTTTTTTTTCCATAATCCTATCACACAAGCAATAAGTGCATTGCAGCATGAACACTTTAATTTTTCCAGTTAGTTTTGAGCAAGCCCAGAGGTGAGGTTTAATAAGGATCAATGGCACTTTATCTGGGACAGGGCCACTTCACAGCATGCAAATTACACAGTAACACTTAAAAAAAGAAATAGATTTAATTAAAAAAAAAAGTAGAACCACAGGCTCTGGAAATTCAATTAAAGGATTTATGCAAAGGTTTGCTAGGTTTTTATATGCAGTTACTGCTTATATAATGAGCTTTTCATATTAAAAATCAATAGGTAATCTAGAGTAGAAGATCATCCCCTTAAATACATTTTTGAAATCAATTTGAAAAATAGTCCATCAACTGCTCTGACTACTCTTGCTGCTTCGATTAGACTAAGAGCAATATTTAGATTGTAAGACGTGCTATGCAATATCTATGCTTGGATTTTGCTTTCAAGAGTTCTTATAGTTTTAAGTGCCCAAGCTAATCATACAGTAATTCAAGACTGTGTACAATGGCTAAATAATTAATTTAATTACTAGCAAGGGCATAAAAGTCCTGAAATACATTGGAAACCTAGGCATCTAATAGCACAATGTGACAATATTTTGAATATATGCAAAATCCTACATCCATTAATGTCTTTGGTATCTTTATTCTCAGTCCACTAGCCACTTAGCACACTGAGATAAATATTTCTGTTTATAACTTATTAAAGTCACCAGCTAAGGAAGCAATTAGCCTAACACTTGTCTGAAGTGCAACTTTCACACACCATGAATTTAAAGATGGATCAGATCCTGTGTCCTTCAGGTTTAATCTAATTTTCCAAGATGGTGTGGTGATATAAGATCATTATATTAAACCCGAATATCCTAGTTAATATTCAGCGCTTATCACAAATTCACATCTCATGCGAGGAAGAACACTTTCAACATGAATGGAGAGGGACTCACTGGATCAGCACTTCACCTGCTTCTAACCAGTTACAATGTTTGTAAACATTCTGAGGCAAACCTTGTAAAGTGGTCACTCAACTGTCCGTTTTCCTCAAGAAAAAAAACCCCAAAACAAACAACAACAAACTGAACCACCACCAAAAAGCCCCAAAGCAGGGAGAGCTATGCAATATGAAGAATCCAAGGGATTCACTTGCAGCACCGGCTGCTGCTGCTGTTATTGCAGCTTGACAGTTGCCACACATCAGAGGATAAACACGAGACTTCTTCCTTGCACAGGCAGAATTTTCTCATCTCCTCCCATCGGTTCATAGGTCTTTCCATTTCACTCCTTAATTTAGCACCAGGTTGTTGACCACACATTTTAGCCACTGATAAATTCTTGGGCCAGAATATCCTTCAGTTACAGGCTTCCACATAATGCCTAGGCACAGTGCTTCCCAGGGTTTGGATGCTCATGAAATGTAGATTTTCAATAACAGATTCTAAGCAATGAAATGCAGAGGGGAAACCAGCACTTGCTTATTATATTATCTCACATGTTCATATAATAGGGAGGAAGAAATCTTTATTTCTGTTGTTGATTATACATTCATATATGTATTCACATATATGTTCCGTTATCTTAATTCAAGACTTTAGAAGAAACATAATTCCCTTATAAAAGGTTTGAAAGGTTCTGGCATATAGCTTCTATACATGAAACAAAGCAAAATGACAACCATGAAAGTCAGGGATTAGACAAAATTTTCTCTATCTGTAACATGCTCTGCCAAGCAAAACATTTCAGCATTTCAGCTATGAAATATCCTCAGAGGCAAACACATTATACAAAACTTCCAGAGTAAGAGGAAAAATAAATAGTAGCTGAAAAGTAACTAATAGTTTTCAGTTAAAATGATGCTATTTAGCAACAAAACTGTACTGTTCAGGAAGTGAATTTACTCATAGCTTGCCTGATAAAAGTTCATATATTGTTCAAATCTTTCTCAACCAATAACACCCAGAATTTCTGCTTCAGTACTTTACTCTTCACACTTATTCTGCATCCATCATTTTAGCCTACCGTGGAGCCGCAGTAAAGTACAGACTGCAAGAACAAATACCCTCGCTGTCATTTCTCTATTGAGTCAGTTAAATATCTTCACAAGCATCCTCTGAAGCACATTTCTTTATTGGATTTCAATTGTTTCTTAAAAGCAAAATCTCAAAGGAATCAAAGAAAAATGTTTGCTTACCCTTATTTCAAAAGAAACATGGATACAGAGTAATGCTATCTTTTTCGATAGGTTTGAAACAAAGACGTTAATGAACAGTAGCTTTATTTTAATCTTTCTTCCTACTAACTGAATTTCTCATGCACACCAAATTTTTCTACACTTTTGCATTTTAAACACAGTGTAAGTACATGAGGGGATCAAAGAGTTTCAGATGAATCTGAAGAGTTATAGCAAGGGTAACGAGGGTCCTTAGTTTCTAATGACAGAAGCATATGCTCTCAACTTTCTAAACTGCATCCAACTGAGCCATTTATCAAGGCCTGAAACTTTTTCATTATTTAAAGCACTACGACAGCTTTCCACTTGATGCCTTGGAAGTACACAATAATAGAGACTCTATAGTCATTAATTATAATATCAGCTGGTTGATGAAGTTACTGTACTTGCTGCTTGGTGATTTCATTTTTAATTGCAGCAGGTGGTGTGGAAATAAAGTGATGTAGTGACACACACGGTCACCTCGATACTATTTTCTTTTTTATGTATAGATAAATGCAAGGGTTTTTTTTGAAAATTCCTTCTGTTTTATATCCCACTGTATATAGTAGCTGCAAGGAAAAATGAGCACACAGAACACTGAAAATTAGATGCTTAGACATTAACTGGTAGAAGAAATATTGCCCCAGGTTTTTTTCTTTTTAAAATATTTAAGATACTGGGTTTTTTCCACCCCCCATGTAAGCTGTCCTTAAATGACAGTCATCAATACACAGAACATACAAGGGTTTTCTTTTAATTTTTGATCATACAAATGTATTTGAGTAAGTAGCTACTTTTGAACTCTACAAATCTGAAAATAAATATGTACTTAAGCAAAATTAAACTTCAACTGTATTAAATTCTAAGACAATTCTAAAACTGAGTGCATGGTAGTCTAAATGGTGTGTCCTTGTATCCTGTTTGGAATTAGTCTTATGTACTCCACTCTCTAGTAATATACTAACCCATATATATTCACATAGTTTTTTGCAATTTAAAACTAAGAAGCATACTCAAAGCAAAAAGTGGATTACAACAATTGTGTATAGTGATTTATCCTTTTGTTGTCTCAAGACCGCTGTTGTATATGCTTTCAAACTGTCTGTATTGTTTTTCTGATATTGTTCGCTCTTAAAAACGTATTTTCATCCTCTGCTAGGTTTTAATTTCATTATTCTCTAATTTACAGATTATATAAGTATTACAGGAGATTTTGCTGCCATAGGTTATCCATGAGATTGATAGGTAATAAAAGCTCGTGTTTCCTAATGGCCATAGACATCCGTCTTCTACACAAATTAGCAAACTCCCTTAAGAATCCCTTATATCCAAGCAATAGATCAACTGTACTCAAGCCTCATTACAACACATGCACACTCTATGCTCTGAAATAAAGCTGTGCTACCTTAGCTCAAAACTTACTTTAAATGTAATTAATACAACTGTGATGTAAACAGAAACAACATTAAATATTATATCCCCAGGGAGAAGATGTTGCAAAAGCAGTTATGTGGACTGACATGCACAGCACACATGACTAGGGAAAATTTTAGCAGTCTTACTTAAGATTTCTCAGTTACACCATAAAACTGAGAAGCTGCACTACCAGGAGCAGGATGCCAGCGTTGCCTTAGAACTGCACTCCTATGGCACTGCAGCAGCTGCTGAGTAGCAGCTTGATACCATCCCTTTCCTAAAGAACAATGTTGGAGTCTTCCAAATCCTCTCTAACACGATGTTTACTGTCTTCAAAAAAACCCACACAAACATCACTAGAACTCCAAAAATTTAATGAGAAGGACATTTGCTGTAAGTAGCTAAATTAGGGAAAAGTCTGAGGTGATGTGAATTGTTTGGCTTTAAATTAGGGAAAAGGTAGGTGCCTTCTAACAATTTAGTGCTTCGTGTACAACAGCTGTCATTTGGAAGAGAACACTGCAGAGAGGGGGAATCAACTCAGCAAAAAGGAGCATGTGGAAGCACTACAAGGTGTCCAAACCAGGCAAACACAAAGCTGTTCTACAGACATGTCTTCAGCATTCCCCTGTTGACAGCACTGTTCATTTTAAGAAAGACTTTGTCTAAAAAACCAACATGCCAGTACTGCCAATGTTCATGAATATGTCATTTTGCTCAGACAGGAAGCAACTTCAGAGTCTGAGCACAGCCCAGCTATGAACGAGACTTTATCAGCATACTCTGGGTCTTGCCTCAGACCCAAAAGAAAGCTACACTGCCTGAACTCTCTGTGATTTGCTGACCCTTCTCCTCTTCAGAGGTCCCCTCAGGTCCCCTGTTGCTACACATAGTAGATAACAAGGAGTTAGATCTCATAACAAGACAGCTCAAGTGGTTTTGGAGAAGGGAATACAGGCAGTAGTATCACTTTTTCAAATAGTTCTCAGAAAAACGCTGAATTTGCTAAAGATAATATTTTATCTATTGCACTGTTTTCCAGAATGGGCTTGCACAACTGCTGGAAAACAAATTGTAGAGTTGGGGCTCATGACAAGAGTCATTATATCCACCAAGAAGTCTGGAAATCACTGCTATGAGCTATTTATTATCTGGCATACATAACTAAATAATTATTCTTGAAATGTTCTAATTTTGCTGATCACACCTTCTTAGGAAGGTATTTTGCATTCTCCTTTTAATCAATCTTTTACATTACTACTACAGTGGCCTCGCTTTATGGTACAAAGCAGGAAACCAGGTTTGGGTTGCTTAATAATATAACTGAAGCATCAAATATGCGAACGAACCCTTGAGCCAAACTCTGCTCTCATGCATGTCAAGATTTTTAGCACTGAAAAGGGAAGAAAGTTTGCCACATTTTCCTCATAAACACCGAGCACAGAAGTAGGTTATCTAATTTCAGGTGAACAAGCTCTCTGTATCCTGGGTGCCTCTTGTTTTCCATTGCAAATAGATTCAAACCTGCAAAATGCATAGCAACCCTATTTCTCACGTTGTTGGACCACCCCATCTAGTAAGACATAAAGGCAAAAATAATTACTGTAGAAAGCTTGAATTGGGCCCCATTCATTCTTTCATTGTTTTATTTCATTGTTCTTTTCTCCCCTCCTTGTAGTTTTGCCTTCTTTCTGGTTGTGTGGAATCTTAGACACTTAACATGCCTGTAGTGCCAACCCAAACAGCGTCAGCCGTGTGTATAATCAACATGAACTTTCGATAACCTTCTCATTAACTACTCAACGTAATAAGCAGGATTACACATTATACCAATGTTACCAGCTAACTCGTTACTTTCTTTGTCCAGCTTTCCTTTTCTGTCATCTCCTATAGAGGAGCTTAAATGTTTCCAATTGGGTACCAGCAGTAATACTGAGTTACATTTCCAAAGGCTGCACAGCCTCATTTCCTGTGGCACACTGCACTGCACAGATGTAAGAATTATTAACAATGTCACATGATCCAAAAGCAAATTCTCAAGGACATTAATTTCCCCCGTTTTGGTGGGCAATTGAGCCTCCAAGCCACCCACAAAGACCACACTTGTAAAAATAGTTAAACTTTTGTACCATAAAAATTTTTATACAGACTTTTTTTTTCACCTACAAATATGAAAACTAGTAAAATAGTCTACAAAATGGAACTGTTGTATACTAAATTACCAAATCCAAAATGTAGATGCCTAAACTGAAGTAAACAAAAGCTACAAACCAACCCAGCAGTAGCATTAGCATCAATCTCAAAATTGAGACAAAAAGGTGGCCTTTTGATTCATCTAGCATCAAGGAGGACACTTTTCAGTGTCTCATTTTTACACTGGACATAAGATTACTAATATATGTATTATAGATGAAGACAGTAAAAATAAACCTAGTCTTGCTGCTCTGTCCCTAGCCATGAATGAAAGCAAGGAGAAAACAAGTGTAGTGTTGTTTTTTCTTTTGAAGATAGAAAATCTCCTTTAAAGCTGAAGTGAGTTTAGGCAGTTACAGAAAATATGCAGTACACATTTCGCATGAAAAAAAGCTTTGGAAACTCAGCTATCACATTAAAATGAGTTGTTGAGGTTTTTTAAATACATAAAAAGGTCTTGCAAAGAGTTTCTGCAGCGTGCAAGTCAGAATCTTTTGATCCTCTGGAAAAGCCAAACAGATTGCCCAATATTTGTGCATGCCAACCCTGGCAGAAATACACAGAATGAGAAGGACAGATCTCATAAAATTACCACCACATCTATTATCTACCACCCTCAGAGAAACAAACAATTCATTTCCAGTATAAAACATGTCAGGAATTGCTAAAACTAAGATTATATTATACCATGATTGCAGAAAAGTGAGAACCCAAGTAAAAATGAGGATGAATCTCAGTCAATACTGGCAAGAAGTTAACCAAAAGCCGGCAGTTAATTCATCTATATTACAGAATATATTTTTAACTGTTGGGAACCGTTTAGCTTCCCATACCGACAGCTTCTGAGAAAAGATGGAATGCATTTCATGAAATCAAGGAAAATTCCCTTTGCATTTAAAAGTAAGAAGAATTGAGTTTCACAGAACCATGTGCAAAAGATGTACTATCAGGAGGGGGAAGGTCAAGGCAGTCCTATTCCTTCATGTGCATTTTTAAACCTCAAAATATTGAGGAAAATACACACTACTCTCCAGAGAAATCTGTGCCAAGGACCTTGTCTTAATTATTCTGCATAGCTTTCCTAATCTATCAATTTACCTTCACAAATTTATGATCTGTATTATCATTAATATAGGTATTAACATAATTCTAAAACATCAAGTCATCAGGGATTGGTGAGAAAAGCACAGACATTTGGGAGCAGAATGAGACCAGAAAGTCTCTAAATAAACATTCCAAACAATGCACAAGTGTATGCTTTATTTTAGAATTAATACAGCTCAAATATGCTTTTGGGTTTTGATTTTTCTATTGTTACCTAAAAATAGCTGGTATACAAAAGACAACATCCTGATTAACTGATTAACAAATATAGGTAGAGAACTCGCAGTGCTGTGCTTCTCTGGAAAACTAAGAGTTTCAGTTTAGCAATGTCTGCTTCAAGCTTTTATCAGCACTAATTTCAATGAAAAAAATGGTCATAAAATTCAGAACAGAGGGAAAACAGACCTTAATTAAGCAAAGTGTTATCTCTTTCTATTATAATGAAAGCAAAGTTACAGTTATATTTTTACCAAGATTTTTCCCCACTTAATGAAGACATTATCCGTGAGTTTTCAAAGTCACTTTACAAAAGAGCATTCAAGAGACATTAAAGTCTGCTTAAACTAAAAAGTCTTTTTGAAGTCAATAAACAATAAAAAGAACAATGAAAAGACAGCCTTTGATCTCTTCTTACTCTAAAGTCTTTAATTTCTGTTTTAATCTACTAGATGCATTAAGTCTTGTTTTCAAATATTTTTCATCTGCAAAGTACCATAAGCTTGCCTTGATTTTTTTATTCATATATATTCTTGCTGTATTAATGTACACTTCTCATTACCAAGGATGAGTGTCATCTGGAAGTTCTCCCACCAAAATAAACAGGAAAAAGTTTTAAAATTATTTTTCATTCTCTCTTTTTTTTTTTAAAGAAAAATGTAAAAGGAAAAAGAAAATAGGATCTTCAGCTTTGAAATTTGTGAGAAGATCAAAGACTAATGCACATAGATTTTTTTAAAGGATAAATTATTAACAACATGGGAAAACACATTCTGGTCAATAACATGGTCAAAGTATGGTAAGTTAACAGCATTTCTCTACAGCCAATTACAGTTAATCTGACTTTCTTGTTTTCAAGAAATTCCAAGTTATTCACTAGGTCTTTAATATAGCTTTCTAAACCCCTTTTTAACAAAGCTGAAAATTGTGACAGCTCTTGAGCAGGTTCAGGAGCTTAGCATTTGAAAATTTCTTAACTTCTGTTTATGCTTTCCTCAGCAGCATGGGCTGTGGAAGCAAAATACAGAAATTGCAAGGAATGGAAGTCTAAATGCAGAGGCAGCCATTGGTTCCCATTACACCACTAATTTCTTCCAGGTATGTGGTATAACCCTTGCCAGAAAGGGCAATTCTCTCCATACATATTCCCCCTTGACACAAACACAACCCTGCTGCCTTTCCCCCATATAAATAAGCATATCCTTCTGGTACGTGCACACCTTCAGGAACATGGGATCATCCCCAGGGTAGGACAGGAAGGAGAGCCATTTCTCTACAACAGAACTGCTCGTGCCTCATGCTTGCAAATACCCTATCAGGTGAGAGGGACAGATGAAAGCTCTATCTGCCAGAGAAGCAACCTTCCCCTTCGTCTGCCATGCACAGTTAACCCAGATGCCTGATGACAAATTAAGTGCTATTATTGCCTCTGTTTCTTCTACTTCACTTTAACTTAAACACACAGAGTTTGTAGGATTAAAGGTGAATCCTTTACTGACCCAGATTAAAACACCATGGCAGTTCTGGTATCTAATCATCCATTAAGTCTTCAAGGTATTCCTTTCACAGTTCCCCCAAATGAAAGCATTCTCCACCTCCATTTGTTGCTGAAATTGCCAATTTTTTCTGATGATTTTTCCAAGAGAACATGTCTAGAATTCTTTCTTTCACAGAGACCGATGAGTATCTGAAAAAATGTGAAATCTTAGTTGAGAGAGGGATACTCATGGGAACACCAAACCACTGTGCTCTCAATTTTGCCAATATAAGAATGTTATCATTTTCCATACAATATCTTTCATTTTGATTCAAATAAAACCAAACCCTATGGGACCAATCTTTCCTAAGAAAGAAAACAACCATGTAGAAATTTAAGCAATGTCTTTTTCTTACATTAAGCAAAAAGACTAAAATTTTTGCTTTCCTCAAGGCAGATATTCTTAATAAAAGGAATCAGACTGAGAGCACTTTACTACGTTCAAACTAGTCTTATATTGATTTGTATGTGCTATGAACCACATTATCTAATCTACAATAAGCCATTTACCAAGTGCAATGATCTATGGACTAAAAGGTTTAGATTTTTAGTTCCATTGTAGACTTTTTGATGAAATGGTAGATCAGCAGAGAATAATACTATAATAAGATTGTGGGGGACACGAGTGTCAATATTAGGAAATTAGAAAGTTTGGCTTACTGTTTTAAATCCTCTTGCTGTTCATTTAAAAGCCCAATATCTCTTTTTCTAGACTAATTGTATCTGTACATTTAACAGAGGTCCCAGATGACATCCCACAGGGTGTCAAGTTCACAGGGGTTCAAGGGCTCATCCAACTGAAAATATTTTATTTTGCAAAGACAAAATCATCCATCTGAGCACATGACAATGATTTGGAGATGCATGTGCTATAATTATATGAGGATACAAGTTACCATGATACTGTCTTTTTGCTATTGCTGTTGGATATATTCAAGGTTTCATCTGCTATATAGCAGACTTTAGCAGTTTCCCTTAAAACAGATTTGATGAATTTTCCATCAGAAGCTTTTCTTCATCCAGGCACAGAGCCTGGAACCTGGGGTTGAGATCCCAGTTAGATTTGTGACTTACACATAAACAAATTTGTACTCCCACAATCTCATCTCTTATAACCTCCGCTCTAATTGTCAGGTTTGACCACTTTTTCACATGAGAATTCCCCAGCTGCCACCAGGAAATGCCACCAAAATCTCCAGATGATTCATTTATCTACTGTTCTATGTTAATCTAGGAAAGAACACCACATATGAGATCTGCTTCCTTATTTTTCAATATTGTTTTTTGATTGAAACAGGTAACACTGAACTTCCTGCAAATATATACCATAACTTCCATCTCAAATTATCAAGCTATTCATGCAAAGATAAGTTTTTCCTGCAATTGCTGGCTTTTGCCTAACCTGGACTCAGAGGTTTGTGAAAAAAGTTGCAAAACATCTTTGCTATGATGTAGGCATCATCACAATAACATCTCACATTATCAAAGCCAAACAGAATAAAAACTCAGTGGCCTTCAGTAGAAAGAAATAAAATCTACTGTTTAGTGCTAATTAAGTGAAAAATTAAGCGTATTTATGAGTTTATTTTATCTGTAGGTCTACGGCAAATTTTACTGCATCATTTCTGAGTAAGACTGACAAGTTACATGCCGAAGTGAATGTACTGAAGACATTAATGTCACTTTAAAGCAACTCAAGTTTTGATGTTCTTATGTTTTTGTTGTACTGCATCTATTAGGATGCATAGCCTCATTTTTTGAAAAGGAAAAAACGAAGTGCAACTAGTTCAGGCTACCATGTAACTTTACAACTGACACTAACTATAATATACGCCAGTTTGTATTAAGATGTTATTGCACCTTTCCAGTTCTAATCACCAATTATGACTCTATTAGTCCTACTTGGCAGTTCATCTGCTCCTGCATCAGCTAAGGGGGACTTGGAGACGGACCTCTGATCTTCATGTTTCCGCTTCAGTGAGTGCTCAGCACAGCGGCTGTCATCTTGAGACATTGAGGAGGTAAGGCATTGCCTTTTCTAAGATAACTACACCTGACCTTACAACAATTTACTAAGGAAATACCTGCCTAATGGCAGAGTGAGTGCAGTTTCTTTTACACTCACAACGGCACTGCAAATTAGAGACAACAGGATAAATCTATGACCAGCTCACTAGACACTTCATTAAATCACTGTTCCCTTGCCTTGTAGAGCACTAATAGAATCACAGCCCTCGTTAGCTACTGAATAAAAGATCAATCACATTCTTTGAGAGCTCTTGCTACCAGCTTCCAGAGGAAACAAGGAAAAAAAAAGACATATTTAGGATCATCAGTAAGATTCTGAATGGCCTCACTGCAAGTTGGTTAAATTACCTTTTCCACAACCGACTCCGACTGTAATACTCTGAGGAACTTGTTAAGTCTGCTTTCAAAAGCTGCTATCTAATATATGACTACCAGGCCCTGGTCAAAAGTTCATAATGTGCATATGTAAAAAGGTACTAAATTGCCTGAGGGCTAAAACCAGAGGAGTTTAATTGCAGCAAAATGCTGAAAATGGTCTGTTGAGGGTCTTTCTATTGGGATACTGCTGGCACTAGCTGATTGAAGTACAGTACATAAAAGCCTTACAACAATATTTCCTTAAATGCAGCTGAAAGTGCTAGCACTTGCTAGTGCATATATGGTGTGCCAAGAGGAAGGAAAAGAATAAGAAAAAAAAAAAGAAAAAAAGAACATTCTCTAAAACAAACAAAGATTTAAGGACTGATTGATACAATTCATAATTCAAAAGGGTGTGGATAAAAGGAAGAATTAAACCAACAATAAATACCTGTAAATATAAGTCATGTCATTGGTTCCATATATTGTTATGATGGGAAATCTAATATGTAAACATATTTAATTGGCACTCATGAAGATTCACTGCAATGAAAACTGGACAACAGCTTCCATCAATCTATTTATGACCACACTTGGAAATTCTGGAAACAGTCACCTAAGAGAATGAAGGTTACTGTACTTGGCCTGAAATTCAAGGACTTGTTTGTAGTGATTAGAGAATCTAGTTACTTATATGAAATTTGAAAAAACCTAAAAAAAACATGTAGGAAAGAAGAAAACATTTTTCTCTGAAACCATTCCAAATACTCTTTCTTCTATTGAAAAAGAAAATCCCAACTATATAAATGTTTAGGAAAAATGATCATCATCTGAAAATTAGGAAGAAGCAGCAACTTCTTCACTTAATTCTATTATATTTTTCCTCAAATAAAAGCATTATTTTATGTAAACAGAAACATTGAACATTTTAACTCTTCACACAGTGAGCACAAGAATATTTTTCCTTCTGTGTAGGAAAGTTTAAACACATTGCCTGAGAATTTGGATTCTGGCCATAAACAGCCATCAAAATAAATAGCAAGCAACCACCTTAAAATGTTGCTCTTTTTGTAGAAAACTGAGATTTGTTCCTCAATATATTTTTTTATTCCTCAATATCTTTTTTTTGATGTCTTGGCCAAAACTTATGGTTACAAATATTTTAAATGGCTACGGTGAAAAATTTCTTTAAACATTTTATTAATTTTAGTTTTACCTTTTGAAAACCACATTCACACCGAATATTATCTGACCTGCTACAGCTACCCATGTGAAATTTTAAGTTCAAATTCATTGCTTCTGTGCCAGCTTTTCTTTAGCTCAAGCAGGGCTTGATGTGGAAGTCAAGGCATGTACTGTGCAGGAAATGACATTGGGTCAGTGTAACAGACCCTTCGTAGAGATCGCGGTAGGAATTTTCCACACCCAATTATTTTTTCTCAGCGCTGTGCCTGTCTGTTGGAGGCTCTGCTACAAACTGCAATAATGAATGAATCCGAGTTAAAGCCTTCCTGAAAGGAGAGCACAACTCTGCTCTGAGAGTGAGGTCTGAGAAGGTACAGAGAGAAAAACAGGTGGAAGAAGACATCAATGTTCAGTACCACCTGTCAGCTTTTGAATGGCAAACCTATGTGTGGATGGTCTGTCGCTACTACTTTCTAGACTGACAAGGCTAAAATGTTGTCCACAACACAACTTGTTTAACTACAGTATGTGTCTTCTTTGGACATGTCAGGGCTGAGAAAAATTATCTATAGCTCTGCATAAAGGTTTTAGTTTAAATACCTACAAAAGGTTTAGAAGTATGTCATGTAATACTGCTAAAGATAACAAGAAAAGGGCTAGGTAATTTTTTTAACATGTATTTCAATTAATATTATACAGTAGATAAAGCAGCCTTTACCCAACTAATACCTGGTGAAGCAGGAAGTGAGCCATAACATTTTCAGTTGGTATCAATTAGCATACAGCAAAATAAGATTCTTAGAAACAATAGACAAGGTAAGAGGAACATGGTAAAAAGCATGAGAATCAGTAAAGAATTCAAACCATTTCAAGAGACCTCCATTTTCAGCCTTAGAAAAACCTACATATCAGTATTCTACAGCAGCCTTACAGACTGTCTCCATAGAAAGAACATATCACCTCTGACTTCTGATATGACAGTTATCAATCAAGTCTCGTTTTACAACATAAAAAAAAAACCCCGGCTGCTAGAAAGTCTCAAAAGCAAATTCATCTTAGTGGATAACAAAATTGGTAATCCATTTACCTCCCCTCAACAGATCAATTTGGAGAAGTTTGAAAAAGCATGGTTGTAGCACTTGACAGCATTTACTGTAACAAATAAACTTTGTGGAAATGACAAACCAACAGTGTCTGACAACAAATGAAGAATATGGAACACACTTTCATTTGTTTACTCTTGACATTCAGTGCTGACACTTAGGCAGTTAGGAAGTCATTCAAACTGGCTTAGAATGTATGCTTGAGAAGAATTCACAAAAATATCCCAAATCAGAGAGGGACAACAGACTACAAATATTTCACTAGACATGATGTTTAAAGCAAATAGACTAACTCCATTCTAGGTCTCAACATCTCCATTTCAGGTCTCAACAACCCTTTCTTTCCAGCTACCGAGCACTACAGTGTAATTAATTTTTGGATGTCTCTGCCAGCAGAAAGGGACAGGGAATGGAAGCAGGAGAGCTAAATATTTTTCTGATGATGATAGTCAACAGCAACAACCACATAATTTGTCCCAGCCACATTTCATTAAAAATTATAAATAACATTTTAGGGGAATAGATTAGCAATTAGATTGTATTTACAGGAATCTTTGCTGTGGACTTTGACAAAGTTTTCTGATGAGCTTCTGTCCCTTCCTAAGAGCAGAAAAAGCATTGAGCTGTGTGTTCAGCTTTGCAGGCTTTGACTGTGCAGGCAGAATATTTGATTGTCCAAAAGAAGCAATGGGCTGGATTGCATTCTGAAGAGCATAACTGGCCTTAGCTCAAGGCCATTTAAATTGCCATGTTACTGTCCATTGAATAAGCACACATGTAATGCCACAATGGCAAATTTCACCTTGCCACCAAAAATAAGGTCAGATATTGTTTCAATAAGAAGATATTTTATATGAAAACATTTTCTTTAGAAACATACATCCAAAAGTTGACCAAAAAATATTGTATCAAAGTGGAAATGCCATTTTTGTTGATACTTTCTGCTATAGTTCCTTTAAACAGCAATTCGCGTACATTACTCATCAGAGAATTGAACTCATATTTTTTTTCTCACAAAGTCACCACCTTTTGGTGCAAGAGCAGAGAGGAAAAACTCACTTTATATATACTAGCTCAGCAAAGGGAATCAGTGTAGCTCTAAGAACATTCAGCTCAGGGTAACACCTTGCTTCTTGGCAAAGCTAGTTAACTAATTTTCAATTTACTCATGTTATCTTGACAAAAAAAAAATTCCCAGAAAATAACCCCTCTGTTGTACTTTCATTAAGTGTGCAGAAAGCATTGATACTTATCAATGTTTTACACTTATGCCATAGGATAACTAGCAGAATTGTAACATGTATGTCCCATTCACAAGAGGAAATTCATATGGACTTTTCAAATGCCCATCTGAACCACGACCCTGCCTACCCACTCAGGCATGCTGATATTTGGGGCCTTTTCCTAGGGGAACAGCAGTGGAGAAATTCCTTTTCCACACAGGCATAACACTGCTCTATGGTCTCTTCAGTACTGGGACTAGGAGCACCAGGACACCCAGTATCCTCTGCAGATCAAGGCTCTGCTACATAATTAACACCATTAGATCCATGGCACTATTTGGGATGGGATGAACTATTCAGCATGAGTAGACAATCAGATTCTAAATGACACTGTTGCAAAGTCATTATCATAAAAAATTGCCAAGATGGTTGTTTTATTTGAAGTGCGAAATTAGTTTGCTTGTACTGGTAGTATTCATCATAATGTAAGTTTGACATTTCAGGACAACATTTTAATAGTAATGCTGTTCAGTGGGGAAAAAAAACCTATTACAAATTTTCTAGCAAAATAAAAAAAAAACTAATTACATCCATTAATAGATTAGAGTGACAGACAAGGAAACCCTAAGAAAAACGCCTGCATTCAGGAGTGTTGAATTTAAGTGACAATTTTAATCCCAATATTTCCAAGTATTCTTATGCTCTAGATCATCAACTGGAAATGTACTTTATTGTTTTTTGCATAATGCAGGGTATAGTGTTCAAACAGAATTCTGCAACATGTGCCAGTTCAGCACGAGGATTTTCACATCTGTTTGGTATTCAATACTTGAGTAAATAACTTCCATACCCAGTTAGACATCTCACCAGCCATTTGTATATGCATAGTCATCTACTAGAAACAAAAGAAACTACCAGTGGTGTGATCAAACCTTAAAAACAAGCTTACAATAAGTTCCAACTCTTATGCTGGCTTAACATTCTTCTGAATTAATAGCATTAAAGTTGAAAGTACCATCCACAGAAGCAGCATATGTATAAGAACTCCAGTTTTGGAAATGTCAAGACAGTACTGCTACAAGAGATTGAAATGCACACCATTGGCAGATCAAACATACATATTTGGGACAAGTAAATCTTTTTTTAAGACAAATAATTGTCTCTATATCTCAAAAAATTACTTTTTGTTTATATAAAAAGCATCATTCAAAATTGCTATCTTTAGTTCATGTGATGCTTTTGCAATTGATAAAGTGTTTTGAATACCTTCTATAGATTTTTTTTACACTCACAGAAGACTGTGCTACATCCACAGTGACATTAAATAACTCCAGAAGCAAGTTGTCACTGAAATAATGGATAGAATTTGACTATGATGTTTATATTTATTGTCATCCTCCTTGCTAAAAAAGTATTGATGTTTGTACTCTGAAAACATCCCAGAAACAGCAAAATAAACAGATTGAAAAATAGAAATGACTCAAGTATTGTAAGTCTCAAAGGAAACTTTAAAACCTAAGAAATTCAGAAATTATCTGATTACAAATCCTTGTACAGATTACTGCAAAGCCACTAAGTATTGCATCACTTGCTGTGGATTTTTACAATAGAACAATGAATTTGGTATTATTTTTGCTTCCCCCCCGCTAAAAAAAGAGTACATTCTGCCACTTTATCATATGTAAGCCCTACAAACTCAGGCCATATAACACAACAAAACAGAACCATTTTAATATGTACCCTGGTGAATGGATTCAAGGAAGTTCTTTTTTTGCCAAATCTTCCTCCTCGATTCTAAAATATAGTTCTTAAGTCATCCATTTAAAACAACCCTTCAAGACCTTACCTTCAGGTTATTTAATATACAGTCATACAGTTGTGCTTTCTTCCTTTTTTGAGAAAGGTGAAAAACCACAGACCCAGGACTAAGACACTAGCTTAATTAAAAAGTGGAGAAGCTGAAGGGCACGTCGTCTCACACTAACATGGGCAGTAGAAGCTTTGTAAAACTAAGGACAACTTTTTTATTTCATTATTCTTTCTGGAACGCATATGCCCTCTTTCTTTGGAAAAACATAAAATCTTACCTAGAAAGGCAGCACAGGAGGAGTAAAAAAATTAGGACTACAGTAGAAAGAAGTTCAGGTATCTAAGTGATATACAATGGAAGCTACTGAACTACAAAATACTAGTGAACATCCAGTGGAAAAACTAAACACACCAAGACAATCTCATCAACCACAGGCCTCTTTCCTTCCATATGGGAGTCTAGCCAATGCTCCAACCTGGCCAAGGAACATCCTGCAGTTTGAGTCTTGCCTTTAGAAAAAAGAAAATCACCACACTCATATCCGTATGCCCCCAAAAAAACCCCACCCAAAAAAAACAACAAACCCAACCCAGTAAGTTTCCTGCACATTTTCCTGAGGAGAAAAAAAGAGACACCTATATATACACCAAACTTTGGAATAAAGGACTGTCAGGAACTAGGAACACTATTAGTACCACAGTAGGATACCTCCCAAAAGCCTAGAAATATGAATTTTCTATACATACACATATATTTTTAATAGCTATACTGGAAGTAAGTTTTTAGGAATGTTAATTCAGTTATGCAGTTGTTATATCCGGGGAATGTCAACATGATGATGAATGACATGTCACATACAAAAAACAAACAGATGAATCACTTTTTCAGGAAAACAGACTCTTACTGTGCTCACCTATCCAGGAATATTAAATATATTAAAAAAAACCCAAGTATATTTTTCATTTATATAGATAGATAGGTACATACACACAGAGACATATATGTTAAAATAGTGAGAATACTGAAAAAACATTATGTAGTACTCTGCATTTGATATACCATATTATTTTTGGACCTTGAAAATATACTTTTTTAATGACTTTGCTCTAAAAGAAGGGACTTTCTAGCTGATTACTTGGACACTCTTACTGTTTACTCTTCCATCTTTTCTGTAAAGTCAGAAGAGATTTCCCTGAGAACTTCAAATAAATAAGATATCCAGCTGCACAAACACTAGACATTCTGTTAGATTACTTTGGCTTCCTAAGGAATATTTGACTTTCTCTGAATGTAAATGATTAAAGAGAATCCATTATATGAAACTGATTGGTGAACTGTTTAAAGTGGTGTGGCACTTCTTCAAAGATGATATAGAAAGAAATTAAAAAAACATGTTATGATAAAGCATCTCACATATCCAAGGAGTTCCAGGGAAATGTTAATGTAACTAAGCACTGTATCCCCCAATTAAGAAATAGTATTTAAATTATAGTTCCATAAAATAGGATCTACTCTGTATTCTTTTTCAGACAATTTGGTATCTCATCTGTTCTAAATACAGCCAACAAAAGCTTGGGGTTTCCTGAACATCTGTCCTCTCAAAAATAGCAACTTCAAAAAAACCCCAAAATCTAAGGAAAGATAAACCATGTTTTAGAATCCACAAAGTTTGTATAGCTCTGTGAGTTATGCTCACAAAATGAAACAGGCTGACAATGTTCAATTATGTAATATCATTATTTTTATCATTTACCATTTTAAATTTGGGCATAGGGTTTTAGCTTATAGAGGTGAAAGAAAAAAAACCTAAACTTTGTTCAAAATCCATGGTTTTGCTGAGCTTCAGTTGTATGGATGAGCAGCTCTATTTCCTAAAGAGCTATCTAGAAGGCTTAATATCAGCAGGTATGCACGTACATATAAAATATGAGGAAGAAAGGACCACAAGGATTAAAAAGAAAGATGCACTAATGTCTAATAGTCACATCAAGTGACATGAACAAGAAGGCCTCAGTTCAGAGTTTAGTGAACAGGAGGAGTATGAATTTGATTCCTCCTCATTTAAGGAATAAACAACAGATTTACACTTGAAAAAATCATAGCCAAAAATGAATCCATTCTTGGACTCTAAATTCAGAAAGAAACTTGATTTAAGAGAAGCACAATTATTTCTTATGCATTTGTCTGTAACCTCCCCACACCCCTCTATCATTATGGTCTTCTCAGAGCTCCTAACATCTGACAGAGGGCAACAGTTTGAAGTGGAACCCAGATTTGCCATTTTACATCTTAATCCAGATGGGATTTGCTTTTCGCATTTCATGTCACTCACAGCACCACAACTCCAACAGCTGAAAATATCTGGTTTGGTTTAAGTGCCTTGTATAATTCGTGTTTGGCTGTGCTTAATTTACTTCCTTAGCTGTAGAGTACAGTAACTATGTCGGTCCAAAAAATTAAAAATCATTAATTAAAAAGAGTTTATGGACTACTATTTATTTTTTAAAAAGTGATTAGAAATTCACTGCTTTGTAAAAACTCGAGTTTCATCACTGTGAATTGAGACTATCTTTCTAGAATGCTAGCAACAGATCACTGGATCATAATAAATGAACTACAGCACGTTGACTCAACTTTTGATTACAGTTATCTCATTCATAAAAATGTTATCTCTATTACTCTCTTGTTATTAAAGAAAATTAATAATCCTGTGATTTATGTGCTAGCTGGTAACTAGAGAGGTCTGGATCCTACTGTGTTATTTACAACAAACTACGTGACCTTGCTCAGGCACACAAATGAGAAACTGTGAGGTCACAGGCAGGACTGAATTGCCTTATCTGCAGTAACTGTTGCTGGAGGGCTCTAGGGTGCAGCCAGGGGCACCCAGGGAGCTCTACAGCAAAGCAAAAGGCAAGGGAGGACTTCAGGGCACACTTGCTTTTGGTCTTCAGCAGTGCGGAGTAATTTCAGCCAGCACTTCTCACCACGAGCTAGGTTACAAAGCCATCACAGATTAAACCTGTTAGGCAAAAAATGCATAACTATTTCTACTACTGCACCTACTTATCAATGTAACACTACACTACCATAATCTGAAGTCTCTGTAAGAGTGGGCAAAGGAAGGCCAGTAGCAGAGCTAAGAACTACAATCTCAGTTTGGAGATACATTAAGACTTAGGCCAGCACATGCCATAAATGTGGTCCAGACCTTAGTTACCATTTTCCTAAGTTAACAGCTGCAGGTTTGCATTAGCACCAAAGACATGTATGAAAAAAAAAGAAGATTTATTGTTGATTTATACAAGTCAAGCATGTAATACATTTAGAAAAGCTCCTCATTGTTTTTTCCCCTTAAATTCTCTTCCCTAATCATTATTTTTAACAAAGCTGTATGATACTTGTTTTGCTGTTTTTCTTAGCAAAGCTTGTAAAAAATAAAGATATTAAATTTATGTAAACACCACAGGAAAAATTTGTGTGTGTGTGTGGCCACAAAACAAGAGCTGTCCAAACTTGTCCAAAACCAGAGTTTTAACATTGTATCTATATGGCACAGTGGCAGGCACACATTTTGGGGAGAAAATAACATTTCTAATCAGTTAGAAGAAGGAAGGGAGGCCAAGAGGTTGTACATATAAATTATCTATTGTGGCTATTAGTCATTTTCTTCACTGAGAAAAACAGAATAAAACCATGAAAATAACTTTTTCACTGAGCACTGTGAAAATACAGACTCCCATAAGGAGAGCACTTTCTTTCTACAAACCTTATATTTTCATTCTGCCTTCACATCTTGTTGCAATACTTGACATTGAAAAAAAAGAATACCTGTAGAGCAATATGCCAAATAAATGCAAACACAAAAACCAAAAAGCCCTCAGAATCTCAGAATTTCAAGCATTTTTAAAGTACTGAATTTCACTAAGCATCTAAAAAAGTATTTTTCACAGTCTCATCAAACTCAGTGCTAAATTTTAGTAATCTTTGCCTGTGGAAAATTGATACCTTACTTGTTTTCAGTTCTGCAGTAGATAATTTTTTCAGCAAATAAAACAAACAATGATGTTTCAGTATGAGAAAGATCTCAAGGATGATGCAAATCCCTAGCAGCAAGAATAGCAATGACATAAACAAAGGTAAAGGGACCAAAAAAAAAAAAAAGACCAAATATCAGATGTTTCTATCAGACTGCAACATCTTGTCTGGCACCCAAGCACCTCACCATTCATAACACAACAGAAATTTCCTTCCTTATGGTTTCTCAAATACATTCTGAGCAGATTAATGCTGTGTGACACCATGGCGCTTCAACTGCAGTTTAGCTCTAGCAGTGATGGGGACTAAAAGAGAAGGAATAAGGAAAAAACCAGGAACTTGAAATCTTCTTTGGAGGGCCTCAAAAGAACACAGGAAAAAAAAGTGCAGTGAGGAAAAATCTGGACTTTCAGACATGAAAGAAGTTATGGATGCATCATAGCAGAATGCAAAAATACCGAAGATTTACTTTTGAAACCTTTTGTTAAGCACTCATTATTTTATTTGTAATGCAGCTTATAGCCACAGATCTGATACACTCCTCTCCCTTTATTCAATAAGGAGGCCTGTTTCTAGGCAGTGTAATAATCTGAATCAAGAACTGACAATAACTGAATGCAAGTGACTTCCTGCAAGCTCCAGAAAGGGATACTCTGTTCCATGCTGTTAGCTACCTGTAAGGACAAGCTATTCCAGATATCAGGTGGGAGACAATGCGGTATCACACAGAGCTGATGTGAAGTCACAGATTATTAGCATTTGTGGGCAATTCAGACCTGCATGCAGACATTCCACAAGGTGTATATATAGCTTTCTAATCCAAGAAGGCTTTTTCAGGTGGAAATATAGGCAAATATGCTTTTTAATTTCAAATTCTAATTTAATTACATGTAATATAAAACATTATGGACCAAATGTTTCCTTGCCTTGCAGCCCACATACTTGGCAGGGCATTCTGGAATCTGAGGGTGAGAGGAGGAAGAAATTCCTTACTTCCTCCACAGAACTTTAGGACATAAGAGAACTGCTCCCCAAACAGCTATGTGGGGGTGTTGCACACAGCAAATTCCATGGCCGCTGCTCGCCCTGAGCACCACTCTGCATGCTGAGACCTGAGCTGTTCTGTTTGGCACAGGGATAGGTTTTCATAAAAGATTTTCCATTCTTGTGGTGTGGGTTACGTGGCATGGATTTAATTTGCCCTCATATTTCACACTACATTTATTTTAGCAGGAAGCTAAAATATGTGTCAGTTAATGGAAAGTTTGGTAATAAACTAGCTTATATTACATGTAATTACTAAATAGGACACAGAAATTCTAAATGGATAGAAGAATTTTTGCACCATTCTTCCATTTCTGTGCCATTTTATTACAACCAATGTTTTTCCACATATGCCTGCCTTCCCTTTGCCCAATTCAGTCAGTTTTAAATGCCAGCATTCTGTAAGGAAGATCATGCTATCAGGGTTCAATAAAATAACTGTCTTTCTATGTTACTAGAGGTACAGTCCACAAACCTGTATGTTAAGAAAGGGAACTGCTGCTTACCGTTACTTAACATTTACACTTTAGGCACTAATCCATAAAATAGGAGAACTGATTTATACTCTCCCTACAACAACTGTTAATATGCAGTAGTTAGTCCCCTTTCGCTCTCTCTTCCTCTTTTACATCCTGCCCAAAACCCAATTTTGAGAAAAGAAACTGCCATTTTGATGAAATCTAAACTGTGAGGCTCTCTTCAAAAAGAACTGCCTGTTGCTTTTCAAGAAACCCCAGTGCATTTTCAGGAATGTCTCAGGGAGGAAACTCAGGCCAAATTCTAGGCTGAGACATGCACATACCCACTCTGCCCACGACTGCTCCCGGAGTTGAACATGCACAGCTGAGGGCAGAATCTGGGCTGATCTGTGAATTCAGTAATGGAAGCCAACATCAACTCAACACAGCCCACACAGATCTTTGGACAGCAAAACATGTTTACTTAAGGAGGGAATACTATCCGCAGCTCTAAGGGTTATTACAGCTTCTTTAGCAAAGACCAGGGGAGAAAGAGAAGAGATGATGAGACTGCAGGGCCTCTTTTGGGTTTCTATCAAAAGCAAACAGATGTGATCATTAGGTAGAAGCAAGGCACTCCTATGGATGCAGATTCATTTCTTGCCAGAATAGCATTTCTGAGTTGATGTTAGGTGTGAGGGCAAATCATCACATGAAATTTAAATTTAGATGCTTCCAACATATGGCAAAAGTAAAGCCAGGGAAGCAGTTGAAGGCACAGGGGTTTCCTCCTGCCCACATAAGCACAGCAAAACACGCCAACTGCCTAAACCACTCCTTGGACAATATCAGAATGACAACAACTCATTGTTTTGTGTAAAACTAAGACCTGCAGAAGATGTTGGGTCCCTGAAAAGTATTCCCTATCACTCTTAATAACAAGAACTTTAAATACAAAATCCAGTTCTGAAAAGCTACTGTCTTTGGGGGCAGAGAGGGGAATCACAGAGCAGTTCAAGTATCAGTGAAAAATTAAGGGCGGAATGGTGTTACTGCAGCTAAATGGCTTCTTAAAGGTGACAGGTTGAGCTAGTCTAGTTGCAATTTCTATCTCAGCAACAGAACCAACATTTTATCCCCAATGATTAAAAGGGGTAACACATCTGCTAAAACTCTAGCACAATGGCTGGCTTTGCATTGCAACAGGAAATGTAACCCAATAGTCTCAGAACTTCTACAAACCCCAGCCATTTCTTAATGTAAAAGGATTTGAAAATTCAGTTCACCGAAACATCTGTTAAGCTCTTGCTACTTTAACACATGATATTCTTTCTGCTCTGTTACCTGCCAACAAAAATATTTGGTTCCATGTAAGACTATCAGAAGTGTGTGATAATGGCACTCTGCCTCTAATTTTATATGCCATTGTACACTCACAAAATCACCTGGGGGTGACACTAGATAACGTACGGGGTGTAAGCTTGAAACTTACAATAAATGTATTTAATTTTAATCTTTTATGTAAATAGTAATGAATCAGATGGGTTCTTAATGACCAGATGGTTCTGGATGACCAAAAAAAAAAAAACTAACTTTGTCAAACTGTTTCTTGAGCCAACTTTCAAGGAGAGAGAAGGAAAGAAAGAGAGCAAAAGAGCACAAGAAAGAGAAAGAGGTAGAAAGAAAAAGAAAAAGTAGAAAAAATGCCCAAGGAAGCCAAAGCCTAAAGCCTTAGATCAAACCAGCTAGGCATATACGTGCCCTGCGCAGTTACATTCAGAGCTTCTCTTCCAGTCTCTTATTTACAGTGGCCACTTGTTTCCAATTTACATTTAATTATACTATAAGCGTCTCCAATTTATGAGTAACTATACAGTGGTAAGGAAAAGAGGGGCCTTTTGAATATTAGTAGAGCTACAGTTACTACAATAATAAAGCGGTAATTTATTAGCAACTATTGCTTTCTAAAAAAACCAAAACCAAACAAAAAACCCCAAAACTTGTTCTCCATTCCTGTCTGGCAAATCCTTGTACACTTTAGACATCAAAAAGAGGTGGGTGGGGAAAAAAGCAACAGTCTTTCAGTTTACAGTGCTCTACTTAACCAAAGCACTTCCTGGATACCTGTGAGCATCAGCGCTGCTACGTTTCAAAAGCTGACCAGATGGCTCTCTGTGATTTAACAGAAGAGTTTGCTACAACCAGCACAAAGATATCACTTTTATGCTGCGGTCACTCATAAAACAGTTTTGGAATATATGAAGATGCATTTCTTCTAGCAGCAAGGTATGGTTGTTTACAGAAGCAACTAAAATTATGCCTCTGAAAGCCTCACACTTAAAAGACAGAAAAACCTCACCTAAAGTACCTTGGTTCTTTTAGCAAAAACAGATTCTAGTGATCTGCAAATTTTTCTTTAAGCAGAAACTTAAAATAGCCTGACTTCATAAAGTGTACTAATTACTGAAATTAAGTCACCAATGTCACAGCAAATAACAGCCGACAGGTAAATAGGAGTGAGATATCAGAACACCGATTCTCAGCACTTCAGGGAATCCAGCAGTATTTCCTAAGCTAAATTCTGCCACGCCAAATATCCCAAGTGCCACACGCCAGAGGCTACATGACCTCTCCCCAAAACAGCAATTCACAGTGTGCAACAGCATGCATTTCTGAAGGAAATACTACATCCTCATCAACCAGAGCGGAGCTAGTCAACATTCAGGAACTGAGCAACTACATTAAAAATATACATACCTTTCAGATAGACAACGTTAATTTCTTCATTGTTGGAAACAAAATAATTACTAAACTCTTATGATTTCTAGTAAGTAAACTTTAAATACATGATTTTATAACGACTACCGAAAATAATAACAAAGTCAAAGATGCGAAAACAGTAAGAATTTGGCTCCAGGACAGGAAGTAACAATTGTATTGCTCTAGAAAAAAATAGTAGGGAAACAAATGTATTTTCTAATTTTCTCCTGCATCTAACTTCAAAGTTGTCAAAAGAGCTGAAACTGAGTGTTATTCTGAGCTATCCACCACTCTTAGAACATCTAGTAAGCCTATCTTTGTGAAATGCAAATTAAAGATGTAATTATTTTTTAGTAACAGCTTTTCCTACAACAATACAAAAAGGCCGTCTTTGTGTGTGTGTGTGCATAGATAGATATATAGATGTATGTTTGCATATATGCATAGATATACATAGATGTATGTGTATATATATACATATATATATATATCTACACACATATATATACACACACATATATGCAGACCCGAGGAACTTCTACAGTGCAAAACACAGCAAAGAATTTCAAACTGGTTCCAGAAGAATTAGGTTCTTCACATAGCAGAATGGTGCAGCAGCTAAAGCTACAGTACAAGAGAGACACAGAACTATTGGAGAGTGTCCAGAGGAGGGCAATGAG
Source organism: Hypotaenidia okinawae (assembly GCA_027925045.1). Taxonomy (NCBI): domain Eukaryota; kingdom Metazoa; phylum Chordata; class Aves; order Gruiformes; family Rallidae; genus Hypotaenidia; species Hypotaenidia okinawae. The sequence continues at coordinate 15,445,563 of BSDF01000013.1, read as the reverse complement.
GATGGGGAAGGGTCTGGAGACAAAGTCTTATGAGGAGAGTCTAAAGTCCCTTGGTTTGTTCAGCCTGGATAAGAGAAGGCTGAGGAGGGGAGACTTCATGACAGTCTGTGGCACCCTGACAAGGGGGAGCAAAGGGGCAGGCACTGATTTCCTCTCTTTGGTGACCAGTGATAGAACCCAAGGGAATGGCATGAAGCTGAAACAGGGGAGGTTTAAGTTGGATATTAGGAAGAGGTTCTTTACCAAGAGGGTGGTCAGGCACTGGCAGAGGGTCCCCAGGGAAGAGGTCACAGCACCCAGCTTGACTGAGTTCAAGAAGCACCTGGACGATGCGCTCAGTCCCATGCTCTGACTTGGCTGACCCTTTACAGAGCCGGGAGTTGGACTGGATGATCCTTATGGGTCCCTTCCAACTCAGGAGATTCTATGATTTTGTACTGCCTCAGAGATCAAAACTGCTACAGGTGTATCTACCTACCGATGCTTACCTTCAATCCACACCCTCCATCAGAACCTTCAAATAATCTCAGTGAAATACATATACATATAAAGGACTTACTGAAGTAATTGGGCTTGCACTTGTATGCTCTATTATTCATTTCTGATACTTTTGTGCTATATTTTGTATTCTCTTTTATGTACCGCCCATAAATAGATACTATAAAAAAATTCTATCAATTGTTTTAAAGAATTGAAAATGAACTTCAGTGTTTTATTGTGTTCCTCAGAGGATTACATTATCTGAGCAACAAACACAAAAGGTTCCTTTGTGAAAATATGTCAGAGTAAATAAAAACAACAATTCATAAAAGTTCAACAGGCTGGATCCTTTTCATGGGACGTTGATAACATTCACTTAACCATTCTCAAGAGAACTTCAAGGATTTGTTTTACAAACTATCCCAAACACAACAGAGATGTGATTTTAAAGGTTCTGGTCAAAAACAATGCCACTGAAAGATGTTATTACTTGTCCCAAGGTGCCAGAATGCTCATTTACTGATTTCATTTTGTGTATGTACAGGCTGCAAACTGAAGGCGGAGGTCAGAGGTGTGGAAGACTCTCCTGACTGACATGTTGTCAGGGCACCACACTAGAGTGTTCGTATTTTTGCTTCGTGGATCTTACTGAAGATCCAGTATTATACAAGGAGCTGTTCTTTTTTTGGAAATGTAATCAGTTTTAAACACTATATTATGTGTTTTCCATTTACATTAACCTAGTATAAATTAAGACTAATTCAATTATCTCAATGATAAGGAAATGTCAAACCAATTTTTTGGTGCAGCTATACATGCAAATTCCATCACTGATTGCTCAGCTACTGTAGGTTAGGTGGTAGATTAAGCTACTTAAGGATAGATTCCCTCTGCCTCAAGAATTCCTTCTCTGCTCTTTTTCAATAAAACAAATTCATTTGGTCTGTAATGCCAGTACAGGAAGACTGTAAGTTAAGGTACACCACAACAACTCTTGTCAGTTCAGAGGTCTTCTGTAAAAAGGGTCTGGTTTGGGCTTGAACAGATTGCCATGTTTAGCTGAGCTCCACAGGGGTATGAATCTTTTCATTTCCCTGATTCGTAGCTGCAAACATTCAAGTGAAACTCCCTCTCCCTGCTCCCCTTTTGGGAATACCCTTCTTTATCAGTGAATACAGGATGAGAAACAGTCAATAAGGTTAAAGGAAGTCAGTTCTCAATGAAGTCAAAATCATCTTCTGCTTAAAAAAAAGACTTTGGACACCTTACAAATAACCTGGGTCAGAGGTTCAAGGGGTAAGACTAACCCCTCCAAGCGTTGGAGCCGCTGCAAATTCTCATAGTTCTGGCTATGAAACAACCGTGTAACTTTTCATTATGTCATAGTTCCTGTCCCAAGACCAATGGAGACAAAGGGAAATCACCCGTTGCCTTCAGTGCTTTATAAGAATCAAGAAAATGTTGGGTTGTGGGGTTTTTTTAAAATATGAATGAAGGTGCTTTTACCACTGAAAGCACTTTCCCTCAACCATTAATAATGTCTGTACTATCTTTTCTAACTGGGGCATCTGTTTACATAAAAAATGCAGTCACGCATATTCCACTTAAAAACCAAAACCATTTTTTTCATGTTTTACGTAAAACATGAAAGCACAGAAATAACTCCAAAGTGTTCCACACGTAGGAGGTACAGCTACTTTCACCACAGTGAAAATCATATATTCAAACAAGGAAGTTGTGCACTCCATCTAACAAGGTACATTTACTGAAGAATCTTTGTCTAGAGCTGTCACTATCTTGGCACGATGTTTGTCACTGAAATCAAGGTCACAGTTATGAAAGGCAATAGGTCAAAGCAGATACATACATCTGGATTTTTATAACTTTATTCCCCTGCTTCGAAAAATTAAGATGTGTAAAATACGGTGTCATTCACTTACCATGGATTTGGTGAAAGGTCGAGCCAAGGTAAACAGCAGGGTATACACCCACCAGTTACGATGAATGGAGGAGTAAATCATGTTTCCAGGATGGACGGAATTAGACGTCACCCCATGGGGAGAAAGGCGTCGGTTCAGCTCGTTGGAGAACAGTATGTTGCAAAGCTTGGAACGATTGTAGGCCAACATAGCCCAATACTCCTTCTTAGACGGAGAAAGCAGATTGAAATCAAGTTTTCCAGAGGAGTCTTTAATTTCTGTAAATCTAAAAAACAGTAAATATGCCTTAGATACCTCTGAGTTCATTTCACTCTCATTAAGAGCTACATAAAATGTAGACAACAGAGTACAACTTGGACAGAACCTGTATAAAACAACATCTTATTTAGCAGTTGAAAGCATCTACAGGAAACTGCCTGAGACCCAAGGAAGAGTCCCATAAAATATGTTAGTAAAACTATTGAATAATTAGCAAAAGCAAATCCTAAATTAAAATGAGCCAAAAAAAGGCTTTAATGATTTCAAGGCATTGTATATAACTTAAGAATCACTTTATTTTTAATCCAAAAGAAGATTTTTCCATAGAGCCATGAAAGCACAATTAACCTGGAGGAAATAATGTAGGATAAACTAACTACGTTGTAGGCAGTGAAAACCAGCATCCATTCAGTTCCCTTTCTTCCCTTCCCCTGATTATTTAATTCACTGTTCACATACTGCACATTTTCATTTAAGTGTTCAAGTAACTATGGATGAGTCTCACTGCCTCCTAGACTCTTTTTTAGATTAAAAATTGATGAATATAAAGGGGTTATAACCTTGGTAACTTGCCATCAATAGTCTTATATGTTTAAAAGATAAATGTAAACAAAGCCAAAATGAGTTCTGGCAGAGTATAATGTTTTTAAGTATACCCATGGCATGGCTGAACACAAATCAAAGTAACTAGTTGATGTTTTTTAATTGGGTCTGACAGAGTCATTAAACACCAGCTGTTTGTTTCTTTCCTTTTTTCTTCTTTTTTTTTTTTTAATAACAAAGTAGTGAATGTTCTAAAGATATTTAGATGAAGAAAAGGAGGTTTCCATATAGCGTTCCCCCTCCCCAACTTCCCAGTTATTAAAATCAGATTTATCAATTTATGATATATCTTAATATTAGAAAATAATACTGCAGTTAGTTACAGATCTATGTTTCATTCAAAAGAGCTGCTAAAAATAAAAAGGATTTAGCAAGCTCTTTTTAATACTCAGAGTTTTCGGAATCAGCTGGGGAGAACAGGGATAAACATAATTATAGTACACACTAGAAAAATGTTTTAAAATATCGTTACTAATTTTGTATCTCATGCCCAGAAATGAAGAGATCAGCTGGAATTTCTGCATTCACTCTGTGAGCAGAATTATAATCTGCTCAGAGAAGAGCAACTACAGTATTTGAACTCAAGAGGAACCCAGGATGTTCTGCATCTCGCAGAATTAGCCTTTCAATTTCAACAACAAAATTTCTCTTTCATAATTTTGGGTTAGATAAAATACATTTCTGAAATTAATAGGACTATTCTGGGAGGAATTTCCTATATTCATTCCTCAAGTAATTGTTTATGACACCAAAAATATTCTATAAATAAAATACTTTGTGTATACTATATAATGGGAACATAGTGGCATATTTTGAGGCCAGTCCTGCAAGTGTGCTTATGTGAGTCAGTCTCACTTATGTCGGCAATCTCATTGAATTCAGTAGGATAAGGGCTGTACAATCAAATTAACAACACAGAAATAAAGACAGAAGGAAAGTCAACCTACTTATTATTCTGATTTTAATATGATGTGCTTAAAGTACCCAAAAGCTTAATTTAAACAGAATGCATTTGTGCTGAATCCAGAGAAGTAACTAGAAATGAACAAAGAACCAGAGAGGCAAATAAATATTTTGCCTTGGAGCAGTCTAGTATAATATTTTCTGCAAACACGGGACTTTATTTTTCCCCTAACAGGGGGTCTTGACTCCAGCGAAAAGATCCAGCCAAGGTTTATGGAAGTAATTAGGTACCAACACTTCTGTTTTACAACCTAGTTTAGAGCTCAGAGTTCTCAAGTAGGTCAGAAAGTACTACTACCCAATAATACCTAATGTCTAAACTAACTCCTTACATCAACTTCTTGCCATTAAACAGGTTGGGGGAAAAAAGCAGTTCTTTACAGTGATCAGTTGAAGTGTTAAGATATGCTATAACACGTGAATTGGACCCCTTAGAAAAGGGAAATTAACTAGTTGTTTTTATTATTTTATTCAAACATAGATTGTTACTTATTTTTCAATGGGATTCTATAAACCTTGGCTGATCTTACTGAGTTAGCAATGAGCACTTTAAAAAATGTTTTCAAAAGCACAGATAAAGATGTCCAGAGATGTGAGGTCTTGTTACACACAGCACTTAATACAGTGAAAAACAAAGATGTCATTTAAAATACTATCAGAGATACAAAGTTACAAAGGGGAACAAGCAGCTGACAATTCAACATAATCTCCCATTAAATAACAGCTCATTTATACGTATCCCGTTGTGCCCTCCACATCTGGCAAGTGATTGGAGCTGGCAGATTTATTTCTAGAGCTATCTTGCCTGCCCCGCAGTAGCCTCCCTCACTCTTAACAGGACTCTGCTACTTGCTTTCACAAACCTGGTGTGATTTGCAAAGATAAGGATGTCCAGATTTTGTTACCACCTAATTACTAGACATTTCATGTCTTTTAACACCGGGGAGGATTATTACTGGCATTTTCTATTGCTTCCTTTCATTTCAGCCATCATAAATTTAAAATGGTAAAAGTAAATCTATCTGCAGTGTGTCATTTATACCATAAGCCCCTGTGTTTGGAAGTGATAAAGGTTTCAGCTTGACCCTTGGCTGGTCTCTCTCTACCAGGTCCCTGGGGTTACATTTTATGGAAACATGATTAAAAAAATAAGCTTCATTCTGGGTCACTAAAACATTTCAGAAATATGAAGACGGGGGGGAGTGGGGTGGGGGGAAGCACTCACACATTCTTCCCTTCGGTTTGCTAGAGCTATTACACACAACTAAAAGTGAAAAAGAAATCACCAGTTATGTTTAAAGCTGGACATTTAGGTCTAATCCCACAGTCCTTGAACTAAATCAGGAGGTAAGTGGTTTGTGCCCACTAAAATTCAAAACTGGGGCATCCATTTTGCACATGGGATTGGACTTTTTAGTTATTAACACAAACACCATGAGCATGTCTGAAATAAGGCAAACCTCATCAACGTCTTTTTTGCCAACTGCACTTCTCCTGGCAGCAGCAAAGATGAGCGTCTTACATTTTAATTAAAAAATTCACCAAAAGAGGCATGGCCAGATTTCTAATATGTATTAACTACACTACTTCCCACTTTACAATTATACAGCTAATGTCTGCATTGAATTCCCTAATTTCTCATTATAAAACAATTGGATTTCATCTAGCAGTTTTTAATTGCATTGTTTCTCCTGCTAAAATAACTGCACATTCTTCTTGGCAAGATGTTGAAGTTGTTGAATGACAAATCAATATAGGTCATGCCATTCAGATTTAATCAATTATTATTCCATCTCCTCCCAAAATCAATGAGTGGTTTGAAATGCGGTGAAAATCTGCATTCATACAAAGAATGATCAAAAAATACCTACATACTGTTAGAAAAGTAGAACACACTTTATCCAGCAACAGAGCAAACCCCAGTAACATCCACAGGCATTAGTAATGCTTCTATTTTTAAAAAGATTATTTAAACACAAATGCTTTAGCCGGGGGCCTCTCATTTTCAAAAACTCCGGCAGTTTGGCCATGATAGTTTCATGCTCTGAGGACTGTGGATTTCAGCCAAATCAAAGGTAACACTCACCAACCTGTGTGACTCAGAGGACACCACCACAACTCTGGCAGGAGATGACTGGCAGAGAACATCCTTCAGAAGCTGGACAAGATAGAAATGTCCCAAGTGGTTCACTTGGAAGGTAGACTCCAGGTCATCCTCTGTCAAGCACCAAGGAGCACCAAACACGGCAGCATTGCAGATCAGGATGTGAAGAGGCCTGAATAATCAGAAGCACTGAATGAAATTGAATCAGGAAAAAGAAATCTTAATGAAACAGATAAAAACATTCCCCTGTGGACTGGCTAAGGTGTGCCTTGGCGTGCAGGTGTGAAGGCTTCAGCACGGCATGGCTGCACAGGCCTGTTCCAGTCGGTTCTGGAGCAGCCCCACCGCAGGGCACAGCCCAGCCTCAGTGACAATGGTGGAGCCTCTGTCAGGCCATAAGGGCCAAACACCGTGCAGCAACAAGTAGTGAGTGAAGGAAGAGAACAACATCCCCACGAACAGCAGTCAGAGGTGGAGGAGGTGCTCCAGGCACCAGAGCAGGGATATTCCAGCAGCCGGGCAGAGCACACACTGGGGCAGGTGTATCCCAGAGGGCAGCCGCTGGTGGAGAGGACCCGATGCTGCAGCAGGGCAGAAGTGTGAAGAGAAGGGAGCAACAGGGAGGAGCTGTTGTGTACTGACCACAGCTTCCCATCCTCCTGCACCATTCAGTGAGGGGGTGGTAGAGGAGTTGGGATGAAGGATTGAAGTAGAGTCTGGGGAAAGGGGCAGGGAGAGGATGGAGAAGAAGTTTTGTTTCTCACTATCCAAATCCATCCAAATCTATTTTAGTAATTTAGCCAACCACAACCAGTCATTCCAAGATGCCTACCAGAACAAGACCTCATAGCTTTTCCACTTTCTTCAAAAACACCAAATAGAATGGTGAAATTTTGTATCTCGAGAACCAACAGGACCATAAGCAAACTCCCTATGTCCCAAACATGCAGAACAATAGGCAGCAGTGGGTTGATGGCTGACATGCATGGGCAGGTGACCAGATACACCTCAACACTATCACTCTTCTGGTTGCTAACCAGGAAAGTCTCTTTCTGGAGCATTTGAAAAAGAAACTTTTGCTAGAGGAGAAGCAACTCCTACCACTTTCTTATGTGGGGCTATGTTACATACTTCTGCAGCTTGCAAAGTATGTTGTTATAAAACACAGGTTGATAAAGACTCGTTTGGAAAATCAAAACATCCTCCAGAATCTGTAATTATGGGTGGAAAAAACATGCAGTACATATGAGATCCCTGGGACAGAATCCTTCCTCACTGAACTCTCCTAATCCAGTTTAAGTAGAAATGACACAATGAAGGAACTGGAAATGAAACATTTCTAACTTTCTTTGCAAAGATTCTACCAAACAAAGCTAGAAAAGAACCTAGACTGTTACATACCTCTCACATTCAAAAACCAGGTCTAGAAAACTTCAAATACCTTGATGCCTCCACTACAATCTCAGGATGCTACATACCTTGCAGCCTTCCCAATCTCCACAGCAAGATAAAGGACAAACACCTATTCAGTTCTTCCTTGTCTTTTCAAATCCTTATGAAACACAGCGAAGACTCTGCTTTCGGCCTTCAGACAGATCTACATTTTCTAGATTGTTTCATCTCTATGGAAACCTTGGCACCAATAGCGTATTCTTGTCCTTGAGTCAGAGTCTGACGCAGCAGACCTTCGCAAGCATACCTGAGCTGAAAACCTCGGACTGGAGAGTCTGCATCTGACATCCCTGCCCTTATATAATTAAATAGAAAAGGTCTCACAAAATAATGAGGGTCAAACAAATACTTTTCATTCCTGCACTAGCCATGCACTAATACCTGTGATGTCCTAACACCACAATATTAAGATCTGTCACATCTGTTTGTTTAGCCTGTTCAAGCCTATTATGTCTTTACTGCAGTTGGCCAAATCCCATGAGGCAAAACCAACCACCCAACATAAGATCTAATTTTGAAAATAATAAATGGAGCAAAACTAGCTACTTGCCCTCAGTTCTTTTCAAGTACTTCTACACAGCCCTAGATGCAAAACATGACAGGAGACCGAGAGTCAGATCATATTCCTTCATTGTTGAAGGACACATATATTGCAAATCTGAGCATCTACAAAAGGAATTCTGGAAAAGAATGTGAAACATGAAGCCCCAGGTTGTCAAACAAACCTAAGTAATTAGATTTCTTCAGGCATGTTTGAAAAAAACAGATTATGATAGCCCAGTTTTCAAAAAAACATTTCTGGGGGAATCAAATGCACCTTAGCTGAATAGTGAAAGAGCTGCACAAGCATTGACATAAACAGAAGGCTGTATTTCCTTATTAAAAGAAATTTCAAATTCGACCCCACCAGGAAGGTACCGACGTAGTCTGCTTTAATAAGAAGGTAACAATCTAGTACCAGCACCTGTGCCAACTTGGAAAATTTTAACAAAAAGCTTCAGAAGCATCATGAAAGATCTGTGTGCTTTAGCAAGCTCATTTTCTGAAGTGCTGAATTTCTGATTTGCCTTTTGGTCATGTCCAGTTATACCCATAATATCTTCAGACACATACTACACCCACAAAAGAAACAGAGATAAAGGGAGGCTGTCCTTTAAAAGGCAAGGTTCTCTCTCTCTCTGTTCACACCAACTTAAAAAAGGCGGTTCTTTTTTTTTTCATCTTTGCAGCATCAACACAGTGCAAGCAGGCTATTTACTAAAATATGCAGGATTGTATTTTTTAAAAGCTACCTGGCCTTTTGGGGCATATTTTATCAAAATGGTTTAAACTTGAGTTCATTTTGCCGGTCTGAGATGCATCTGCCAACAGGAAAATGAAGCCTCATGAAAGTAGAGAGAGCATGTGTAGAAACTTTGGATGATTCCTCATCTCTTCTGAAAGTTTATGAAAAGCTCCAGCAAGAATTAATTTAGACATCTGTAAATCTGCTGGGGAAAAAGAACTAATTTCTTAAACATAGATGCAATTTTGCTATAAGAACTCCCCGTATGAGAACTGAAGCATGTGAGTACAGGAGTAATACAGAAGATACCATGGCCGTCTCCCTGAAAAAGCAAATATAGCACTTTTTAAAAGATCATAATTCTATTTGATAGCTGTCATACGTGCTATGAAGTAACAGAGCACAGCAAGACAAAAAGGGCTCACATATGAACCAAAAACTATATTCCACCTATCCAAACTGTAGTATCCTTCATTAATAGTAATTGCACAATAACTACCAGAGGCAAAATATGCACTCTATATTGAAATATGTCAGCTCAATTAATTAAAAAGATGATTCTGGAATTATAAAACTATAAAATGTAGTCACTTTTAAATTGCCAGAGCATTTAATTGGGTTTTATAAAAGAAATAAAATTATGCGTCAGTCCTTTTCATGAGACATATTTTTTCAAACAACATTTTGTTCTAATTTTTTAAAGTAAAAGTAATTAAAATTAAAGAGACCATAAAGTTAAAAGTATTTACAATATTCTATTAGAAAAATCTATGAAGAAATATAAAAATAATTACAGAGGCATTTTAAACCCATAGAATTCCTTTACTTTTAATCAGCGTTATTGGTTTTAAATGGTTCAAACTGATTTCTCTAGAAAACACCACAGAAAAGAAACCTGAAAGGGTTTCATCAATAGGTACTCCTGTTGTGCTTCATTTCAGCCCAGAAAGAACCACCTCTCAGGTTTGGATCCATGTCCATTAGCCTATCAGTGTCTCTCCTCAGACTGCTAAAAAGGGTCCAATTACTGAAAATTGTCATCTAAGTTTTTGTGACCTGGACATTTACACACCAGGAAAGGACTGATATTACCTAAGTAACAGCCCCCATATAGGTATGAGTTTCAGTTGCAGATGACATATTCTAATCTCAATGGTGCAGAGCTCTGTATCACTGAACGTATCATTATGCAGGAACAAAATTTTCAAGATACATGACAATTCACACCACACACCTGGTGCCACAGCTTTCCTTTATGACAGGAGTATTTTTAAGTGATAGCAGAACTATGACCTTGATTTCACACGTTCATTAAAAACATTGCTGTGATCTACATTAGGCTTCCTCCTGAGCCCATGGAAAGAAAAAAAAAAAAGTCCCCCCTTGGTTTAAAATAGTTTGTAATTCCACATCAAAGGCACAGCTAAGGCCAACAAAAAAATGTCAGCAGCAAAGGAAAATTTCCTTTAGTGTTTACTCCTGGTATCGACATTACCAAGCTGCTCCCTCTAACCATGACACCTATTTGATATTTCTGGAAACACTATATAGTAAAACCTTGCAGAGGGTTTTGAAAATTTACCCCTATGTCTCCTTAAAATGTCTCAGTCAGTGACTTACATCACACCAAGCGAGCTAACGTGGTCTACCATTACAATTTAAGTATGCACTGGGACTTGAACATAAGCTGCTCCATCATAGCATGTAGCGACTGTTTCTTATCCTTCACAGCATGACTTAAGAATACACTGCTTTTACTGCAAGCCATACAGCAATTCTGGAGAACTCTCACTGTGCTGGTAAGTTGAGCTACGATTTAGTGAAAGTTAAAAAGCCTGCAGAATTAACAAGGACATTCTTAATTGTGAATATCTCAGCTGAAAGTCATCTAATTTCTTGTGCACTTTACAAGTCTGAATACCTCACTAACCCTTGCACCGGGCAAGTCGTTCACATCTTACATGCTGTGCTCAATTCAGCATTAGAAGCAACAAAACGATCCAGCTGCTCTGCAGTATTTGAAAATCCAGCAAGTTAATACATTAGAGAGATACAGGAATTAAGTTGTTGCTATAAATCAGTTAGTTATGAAATTTAATAATCAATTTGTTAGCACCTGATGTAAAACTATGATCTGTCAGCAGCCTCCCAAGCTGGCTGTGTGCAGCAGTAGATATTTCCAAGGGAATTAATTACTGATGATTTGCAAAGGTAAGAATAATATTTTTCAACAAACGTAGCCTGTGCACTAGGAGGTTAAACAAACACCACCAAAATGTCAACAGAGTTCTTGGCTTTGGTGTTCTCCCATTTCAAATGGAATGAAATAGTTAACCAGAAATTATGCAAAGGGAATACTTTCAAATCTTCCCATGAAGCAGAATGTCACACCATCTGGGGCACTTCTCCAGTGATTTGAAAAGTTCACACTGTTTGGAATTACACAGAAATTCAACAGAAAAGGCCTCGCCATATCCCCAAAGTCCCATAAGCAACTGTAGACCTATGTCACGGCCAGTAAAGAAGGCAGAGGGTTGCGATTTCTCTTCCATAAAGAAGGAAAGTCACAGTCCACCGAACTTTTCCATCCTATAACTGAACACCCATGTTGCTTCCTCCTAAAGTTGGAAAAAGGTACTTCCTGCTGCAAGGGAATGCCTGTAGTTCCAAAGGAACTAACCAACATGCCAGCCAGGCTTCTGGCTCTCCAGGAAAAGGGTGAGGGAAACAACCATCTCCAGAAATTCCTCTCAGTTTTGCAACAGCACTGGTGGGAAACTGAGCAACAATATTGTTTGATGACAAGAAACAAAAAAGCACCGCTTAACTCAATGAATTTAGGAAACAAAAGCTCAATGTCTACCTTCCCTTTTTCTAAAAATATTGACTGAAGTGTCAGTAAAATACTGCCTGTTCCCCCCTGTCAGCTGACAGAATTGTTGATCCTTGTCAGACAGGCTTCATTTTATGGTAAGCCACTAACATAGGACTTAGAGCCCTGATGGATGACCTTCTGCTAGAAGCAAGGAAAATTCTCACAAATTCATCCTACTGGATTTCTTTGCAGGATTTGACACTGTTGATCGGCAAATGCTTCTGCCTCACTTCCAAGAGATTAATGGGAGTGGGCTGAAACTGTTCTGCTTCTTCCTTCATTTCAAATACATGGGAATTATTATGAGCAGCTGCTCCTATGTCTTCATAATATATCATCTGCATACTGCCATACAGGTCAACCATCTCTCAATCATTAGTCATTACCTCTATAAAATCTTGAGTATACAATTTCATAAATGTTTGGAGAAGGAAGAGAGGTCTCAACAGATTTAGAACTAAACAGAAAACATCCATTAGTCCTGGTTTTCCCTTTATTAGCTTTTCTTACATGTACGGGGCAGGGGGGATGGAAGCCAACCCAAAAATCCCCACATCATCTTACACCTCCAGAAATTAGTAAATTATCTTCCTTTGAAGAAAAATTCTGGTTTAGCTCTAGGGGGAGAGAAGAATTTGAGAGGCTATATTTTCCTCTTAACAGGGTGCAGAAGCAATTTCAACTATTCTAAAAACTTCATAAAGCTGAACTTCTGAATAGAAATTCAGGCCCAATATTAAATAAGGGAATGTTTAAACACTTAACATTTTTAAGCAGACATTAGCACTTCAAACATTTGTAATTTTGACCTCTAATTGATTGTCCATAAAACCTGCACTGCCCATAGCACCTTCTCTCAAATATGATCCAAGCTGGGAATTCTCCTTCCACTCTTGTATGAGTAGAAAAAATAAGAAAAGCAGGGATAATGTTTAATTTGTTGACATGATCTGTCTCTCATACTTGGCTAATTTATACACTGCAGGTATATTATATGATACTAGAAATATGAGAAATAAGCAAGTTTTTAACGTACGTTTTCTTATTTGGTGTTATTACATTAGTAAATCACTTTCGTTTGATAACAAATTATTGCTTAAAAATGAAGGTCAAAATTAGTATTCATACTTGCTTTTTAACTGATAACTACAAGGCAAGAGGGAGAAGGAGAAAGAATTATATTTCACAAATGAGTTTCATTCCAGGGACTCTCTCACCTTTTGGGGACCCATTATCCACAGCTCTGAATTCCTTTTGCATAGCTATAATCTAACCCTAAATTTCCTCTGACTGACAGCATGCAGTATACTCAGGGTAGTGATATTAACCACAGGTGCCAGTGCTGCTCTTCCCTCACTTCAGCGCCTCCTCAGAGCCATATTTCAAACCAAAATTCATCCACAAAATGACCTTTTTCCTTTGTCAAAGCATTGCATCTTTGCTATTTCTGTATCCCTGGGGACTCAAAACATCTATAGATTTTGAAAGTCCTAGGGCCAAGTTGGAATATAGGAGGGACAGTATAGGGCTCTGCAAATTAATTTCTGTATCCATTCACTCTTATAGCATTTCCATTCTGCATCCTCTTCCGTTTCTCTAGCCCTAGCACAATAATAGGAGCATTTTGTTTCATTCCTTGTCGTGCATTGCAAATATATTTTGGTTTGCTTTAGATCTCCCTAATGCTTAGGAGAGAGCAGCAATGAAAATATCCAGAATCTGGTAATGTTCATTCAGCAACACACCTAAGGACATTGGCTACCTCGAGGTGGACGTGTACATCTTTTCCAAAATCCCTATAGCAAATCATTATCTACACATATAAACAAAGAGTTACGAATAAGCATAAGCCAGCTGTAAAGGAGCTTCTTTTTTGCAATAACCATGGCATAATTTGTTGTTTCTGCACTGACTTCTAGAAATACAAATGTCATTTGTGCACAGTAAGTACTTTTTAGAAAAAAGACAGCTACAACTCACAAGGAAGGTCAATCACTACTTTTATTACATATTCGTGCTATTTCCCATTGAAAACAGCTAATTCCTTGGAAAATGTTTTTGGGACCATGGTTCATCATTCAAACAATAAAACACTTCATGCATTTTGAACATTTCACTCGCCAATGACAACTCCTCCCTCTGTTTTGCCTAGAGATATATAGAGCTGTAATAGAGTTCAGAAAGCCCCTAGCAGCTGTGTGCTGCCATTCAGACCTGAAAGATTCCATGTTGTGATAAAAATTAATGTACTTTGACATCCTCTGGGATTTTTGGTGCCTTGGGAACAGCTAATGAAGAAATACAACCTTTTCAGACTATAACACAAATTTTTGGATTCTAAGATTAAGACACATGTGGTATATGCACGGCCTGTCTAATGTCAGCAGTAGGCTTCCACACTCAAGTGCCAGCAGACTCTGCCTTCATGTGTTTTAATTACCTCCCATAGAAAGCATTTAACTAAATAAATATATTTTAATGTAGATGTAATTAAATAGCTATTTTTGCCTTATATTTCAGAATTTTTAGAAGACAACATCAATTAACACACAGATCTTCTTAAAAGCCATTAAGCTATAATGCTGCAAAATCCTTGTTTTATTTGCAATAGAATACATTTCAATCAGGCCTATTAAGTCATACATATTTTACTTCTTAGATACTCAAAACAGCTTTTACAGCTGGTGCATTTTGTGGAAATCTTTTAGGAAGACAGGGCCCCAAGAGTTTATGAACCATCTTAGACTCAGCTTAGATTTAGGCGTAGACATGCGGGTCAAAATGGGAACCTGAACAGCCAGTGTGCTGAGCAGAAGGCTGCTGGATGGTTAGCGAGGTTTCAGTGAATAGAGTGCAAAGCATCCAAAGACAGGTGGCAAGTTCACAAATTTTAGACAGCACAGCTGCAGCCATAAAACTATGTAACAGCCATCTAACAAAATCTGTCTCTCAGTAATATGTAAAAAGACGGACTGTTTTTTTCAGGTGCAACTAAGTGTAAAGTCATGGTGAACTGTCAATCCCAGACTTATTTTAATATGGGCTTTTATTCTAAAACACCCTGCCCCCCAACACCATTTTCCGAGGCAGAAGATATTTCCAGAATACACCAGATGAAATGAAAGGTGATCTGGTGCAAACGTCATGATCTCTGCCTCTCGTCTAAGCGGGGAGGGGTTAAGCTTGAGGGACTTTTAATTTAAAAAATACTGGAAACCAGTTTTGGATCCACATGACTTGATACACGCTACCACAATGGGGTAATTGTGCATGAGGGCTTAAAAAAAGAAGAAAGAAGGAAAAAAATATTTATGCAGAAAGCCAATATCTGGGCTTTAATAAGGCACAGTAGCACCACAAAGAGGGGAAAAAAAGTTTTGCCCTAATATTATTATGTATGTTTCAAATGCAGTCAGCCTTTGATCTTATTTAAATTTTAGATACGTGCTGTCTGCAACAGCAACTTCTAAACTATGCATGTTTCAATACTTAATTCAATAGGATATTTTTTGATATCTCAAAATGTACAATGTTGTCCAGAAGTTAGTGCCTCAGTGGCACTGTCAGAAAGCCAACTGCATTTGAAGTTGAGAAGATAAATAAAATAGCTCAACTGTTACTAGATTTAACTCACAAAAGGTATTTCTATAAATGTCAAAGAGCTAACAGACTTGTACAGAAAATATGTTCAAATTTTGAAAGATAATAAGCCACAGCAACGATCATCTCTGACAGAGATATATCTATTGCAGAACCATTAAGCATATTGGCATCACTAATGCCTAGTGATAGGAACAGGGCTAATGATAGGAACAGGCCTTAAGATGAAGAAAGGGAGATTTAGATTAGCTATCAGAGAAAAATTCTTCCCTGTGAGGGTGGTGAGGGCACAGGTTGCCCAGAGAAGCTGTGGCTGCCCCTGGATCCTTGGCAGGGTTCAAAGCCAGGCTGGATGGGGCTTTGGGCAACCTGGGCTAGGGGAAGTTGTACCTGCCAATGGCAGGGGGCAGCACTAGATGATCTTTAGAGGTGTCTTTCAACCCAAACTAGTCTATGATTCTATAATTGTAATAAGTTAAATCATATATTAATTGTTATCAATGCAATAACTTGCTACGCAGAGCTCTTTTACATATGTGTTTACATGCATGAATAGAATTCATCATGTAATGTCTATGATTTAATTGTGGTTAAACTAAAATTAAAAAACAACTGAGCACACATGCAATATGTCAGTTACAATACATGAAAATGCAGAAAAACAGTATTCTGGAGTGAATTTTCAGCAGGCTCTGAAATCTTAATTGCACCCGCAAGGTTTCAGAGCACTTCTGCTTGCAGCATGAAAAATGAACGTACTCACAGAGTTTGAGGCCTCAGTTAAGGAAGCCAGCTGAAAATCTGGCCCTCTCCATTTTTGGGTCTGGTTAGGGAAATAAGAAGAGACTAAAGTTCCAAATGGGGAATCATAATTCATAACCGCTGTCTTTTCCATATTTCTACACACAGAATAAGTGAATAAACTGTTAGCATATGCCAATTCTTACCACAAAAAAAAAAATCCTATTTTAAAGTATAGGAAAATAACTGCAGTGAAAACCTACATATGGAAGTCCTGCATAATTGTGAATCGCTGCTACCAGTTCAGAAAATTCTAAGCAGTAGCTGTTGGCAAATACTATTTTGAAGTAATTCAAGTTTTTTCAGGATAATTTCTTTTTTCTTTCCCTCAAACATTGAGAACATTAGATTGATGCCTTACTGTTTGGCCAAAGATAACTCTAAGTCAAACCAAATGGCACTATGCAGCACTCAAAACTAAAGATGCACATAAAATTTCATCTGTAACTTTACTGCTCACTTCTGCCTGCTAACTGTTTTGACCATGGAAGTGTTCTTATGCTGAGGATCAGGCAAATGCCATGATAGCATGACTGTAAATATTGACAACAGCTATTTTGGAAACTTTAGAACTGAAACATCAGTGCTGTTCTCCACTTAAAGTATGCAGGTTTTAGTCAAAGATGGGATAATTAAAACAGGAAATAAACACCAAAGTACCCACAAATCCACACTACCACACAAAATCCTACAGACCCTGAAGTATCAAACACTGACGCTGACTAAATTTAAATGCTATGTTGCATACAATCACAGGAGGGCACTCATTTTGTCTATAAAGTGGATTAATGCCAACCATAATTCCTCACATTGTACCTGCTCAATGAAGAGGAGATGCAGTTCAGTGTTTTCAGTTCCAAAAACCTAATATGAAAGATTGGTCGGTCTGCCTCTTCCAACTGCAAAAAATCAGCTAATGCCAAATCCATCTTAGCCCAGAACATTATTATAAACAGATCATTTATTTGATTTTCCGTAACAGAGACATTCAATCAACTGCCTGAGCTGGAAACTAGCAGAGGGAAAAGACTAGATACAGACAAAAGAAGTAACTTGAACAAATCTAGCCATTTAGGTCCACTGAGTCCTCTTTTCCTACTCTTGTCCTAATCCTAGCACTGTCTTCATATGGAAGGATGGTGGAGGTCTCTCACTCCTGGTGGAAATATCCAGCAGAGAATGGATTTCCACAGGACAAGCCAGGAATACCAGAAGAGAGCCAGAAATCCAGAAATCACCAGGGTCAAGGTAGTGTGTATGTGCGTGTGTGTGCGCACGCGTAATAATCACAGAAATCACAGCATTGCATTTCAAACCACAAGAGATCTTAAAATTAGTTGCCATTACTGTAACATAACAGAACAGCTTCCTCAAAAGAGTTTGTTCTGTAAATCCTTCAGACCTATCTTTTATAGACGTCTATTTCATGTATTAGTCACACTGTGTCCAGATTGGGCTACAAAAAAGAGAGATCAGAAATGCAACAGCAATATTGTTTTATTCTGTCTTCTCCCAAAGACGACTTCAGGACATTCAATTAAGTTATCCTATTCAGCTTATTCTGCCCATAGAATCTTTGTAACTGTGAGAGCAAGAAAAATTGGAGAGCACTGTTCTGTAAGGAAAGTTTATATTCTGCTGTGATCATAGAACTGCAGGATCTAAAATAATCTGCAAAACCTTTCTCCCCCAAGCTTTATTTGAAACTATATGCATAAAAAAATAGTCTCAGAAAGAGAAACAGCTGTATCAACTCAAGAGCATAGATAATGCAAACAAAAAATATTTTTTTCTGAGGATGAAGGATTTTCTAGAACATATTTTTAGGAATATGACATAATTTACCAGTGCTTATATACTCTGAGCCTAAATTTTATCTATGGATAAGGCTGAAACACCTAACAAATCCAAACAGGAACAGAAGACTCCTATCAAATCTTTTAGAAGCATGGTAACTTGAAGATGAATCATTTGATTGTTGCTTTGAAACAAGGAAGGCTTCTTAGCTCTTAAGTACTGCTCCAATTTATATTAAATGTTTCTTTCCAGGTAACTCTTTCCTCCCATTTATTATTTATGCTTTTCTCAATGCTCCTTCAGTTGCATCATTTGTTTTCTGCATGCAACCAGTCCCTGTTAAACTCCTGCTGAGCAAAAGATGATACTCCTTCATTCTTCACACAGTTTCCAAAAATCTCTCAAGTTCTCAACCACATTCAAGAAAGCCTTTTTTCTCTACAAGTTATTTGATTAAGGCAGGAGATTTACAATTCCAGCAATTTGTTTTCTGCAATTCCACCACCTTCCCCAGCTGCAATAGGTTTTGATGTTTTAAGTCAAAGAAATCTAGGGATCCTTTTTCTGGAGTAGTTCCATTTTGTTTTTCTCATCCAGGAAGATACCTGTGAAACCCAGTCCTTGAAGAATCCTTTCCAATAGCTATCAACCAGTGAAGATCAGACTTCCACGTTATGATGTGAACATGAACACACCCTCGTATCTGCTGACAAAAAATAGTACCTAGACACATGAAGTGTCCCAGAAAAGCAGAATTAAAATATTTCTGTAATTTTGTTGTAAATTTTTCATGGTCACCAAGACCAAGAGATTCTGTAGAAAACCAAAAGTGTCCCAGAAAGCAATCGTCAACTGGAGAAATTAAACGGACAATAAAACTACCTGCACCCAGAATTCACCACTGAATACTAAAAGCCTCTTCACACAATGTGTTGAGAGAAATAAAAATGCAGATCTTTATTAATACAGATGAGTGCATTCATATAAAATATCTCGATGACTCAAAATGATTATAGCTCTTTTTCCCAGAAACCAAGATCTAGACAACTCAGAACTCAAATGAGAGGTTTGTTCAGAAACCCCCTTTCCCCCCCCCCAAACATTATTTCTACTACTTTATTGCTAAGGAATTTCTAAGATATTTTAAAGAAAGTAAACTCTATACTCATAACGTGTTTTCTATGTTCATTACTAAGACTTACAGCTACCTCATGGGAACTGGGGGGAGGTATCACAGGATGCCTTCTCCTACAGGTGCATGAAATCAGAGATACCAAGCCTTTTAAGAAAGGCAGGCTACCAGCTAACAGGCTTGCCAAAGCATAAAGAACAAAACTCAGTCTGTCACTGAAGCATGTAAGATATCTTTCAACTGCTCATAAAATTACTACTGCAAAGGAACTGTTGATCTGACAAAAGCCTCTGGACACCAGGGCAATACAAACAAACAGAGACAAAAGTAGTTAGTGTACATTAGGGCTGGAAAACTCATAGGGCTAGCATTGTAGAAATAAGATGCTATTGCTGTATAATTGCTTTTCTGACTGTATCCAGACACAGTTAAATCACAAAAAAATCAGAGCCAGAAAGACCTAGTAGGTATTCCAGTCCATTCTCCTGCCAGAGCAGATGATTGTGGTAAGTCTTCTGTATCTGTATCAGATAAACATCTACTGCTACAGGCAGCGTGTGGGGTCTGGTTTCCATCCAGCCTCAGACTTTAAACAAAATATAACTGGAAATTCATTTTGGTCGAAACCCCACAAGTCTCACAACAGATACAGACCCTCAACTTTCCTATAACGCTTGGAGAAGTCCTGCCAGACACACACACATCTAGCACAGAGTCAAGACAGAAATACCTGAAGGCAAGACAGAGACAATAAATACTATTACTAAAATGTTTCCAAACAAAATGAGAGTGAAACGTTAGTGAAACCTGTCCATCACTGACAGTATGGCTTAACAGACCTACACTGGTCAAACACGGTATGCCAACAAAAGTAAAACAAGTTTTACTGATTCTGTATCTTTACTGATTCTGTATATTCTCATTTTCTAAGTTCTCTGGAAAAAAAATTATTTAAGCATGTTCACTCATAAGGAATTATAAACATCCATACCAAATGCACTAGCCAGAATGGCCATGATATGCATGATATCATCTGCAACACACAAATCAAGTTAAGAGCTGCATTTGGAAAAAGGGTGGGTTTAACTTTTTACTGTACCACGTAGTTTTTAAAGAAATTTAGCATATAAAAAGCATGGAGAAGCTAAATTAAATCACTTACTATTCTTATATAATGAAACTGAGTTAGTATTAAAGCAGTAATACTGCAAGGATTTGTCTTCTTTAACCTCAAGAACGTTTTAATATATGAAGATGATATATGATAAGAAAATATTGTTACCAAAGAGTTTTGGCAGTAAAGAAACTTGTGTTTGAAGTAATTTTTGAAAATTCTTTAAATCTAAAAGACCTAAAAGTACTAAAATGTCATCTGTCTATCCATGTGAGATTTGGCTTTGGCAGTATTTCAAAAGTGAAAAAAACATTCTTTGTTACATCTTTTCCCTACGACAATATATTTTCAAAGCTAAGATGCCATATTCTCTCAAGAAGTACAGTACTTATGTTATATATATACGTTACAGAAACAGATAAAAAGGCTAAGTTTGAATAATCACAACAAACAATGGGTCAAGCTGTGACTAAAAGCACCAAGTGTGGAATTTATTGTCAAGACTTGGCACTTAAAGATTTCAAATCATTTCTTCAATTTAGAGATTCATTGTTCTGTTCCAGCTAAATTAAACAAACCATTTGGAAGCTAACCTGATTATCTCCATATAAATGTATCTATTGTGAAGTGATGCCATTTTCACCCCTTCTCTCCCTTTTTTTTTTTTTTTTTTTAAAGTTACAGATCATTCCAGATACAGGTCTGGAAAATGGAGCTGTCTGGCTCATAGGGCTATATTTTTTTTTAACATTTTAAAATTAAATAAAAAGAAGAGTATAAAAGAAAGCCAGACAAGGAGTATACTAATTGCTCATCCCTGACCTCTTCCAAGCCACTGAAAAACTAATAAAAGTTTCCTGAGCTATTTTTTATGCAGTTCAGCTTTGGCCTTTTTCAATAGCCACAGGCGTATCAATGCCCCCTTTAAAGCTGGGGTTACGCATGGAATAATAAGGGATCTGTAATTATTTCTTAAAGATGAAAACAAATTATCTTTAATTCATGTTTAAAAGAATTCCTGTGAAAAGATTATTTGCTAACTGTAGTTGCTGATCAGTCCTACTACGGTGAATTCTGCCAACTGGGCTCAGCTGATAAAGACATTAAAATAACAAGAAATTATTACATGTGATTTTCTGAGTACTTACACATTCTTGGATTTGAATGCTTCAGCAAAGTGCTGCACACTCTGAAGAGAAGCAAGGTCTAAGGTCATCGCATCTACCTTGGCTTTGTGCTGGAACAAGAGAAAATATAAAAAAGAGATAAATAACAGCAAGTTTAGTTCACAGTATCATGTTACAGTAAATGTGTTACGGAACTTGTCTGATTCTCCTGTTTAACATTATAACCCCAAAGTGAATACAAATCATCACACAGAACAGATGAGCAAAACATTTAGTGCCAGGAGTAGCACTGCAATTTTGTGGTTCTGGTAAGAACGTACACTGTGTAACACACAATGAATGGCAAAAGAAAGTGTTAAGGTTAACATAGTATCTTTTTCCTCCATTTAGCTAGTTAAACTTGTGCAAGTCCTGAAATAAAAAGTAGAATAAGCATCTTCATGCATGGTACTTTTTACATACCATACAAACAGAAAAATGCTCAGTAAATACTCTATAAAGTCGAGCTACATTCAAACTTGCACATATTAATCTGAAATCACCTATAGTTCATAGCAGACGAAACAAAAGACAGTATAACATGAAAACAACCTTCCAGCCCATACAGCTTTTCATACAAGAGTTTACATAAGAATGCATA
This sequence comes from Hypotaenidia okinawae, assembly GCA_027925045.1. Classification (NCBI taxonomy): domain Eukaryota; kingdom Metazoa; phylum Chordata; class Aves; order Gruiformes; family Rallidae; genus Hypotaenidia; species Hypotaenidia okinawae. The sequence continues at coordinate 15,423,392 of BSDF01000013.1, read as the reverse complement.
ATATCTTCTAAAGAAATTGCACTAACACCAAAAAACAACATTTCAACTAGAAGAGCACATGGCACCCCACAAAATGACAGCCTAACCTTAAGATGCTAGTCTTAGGCAATACCAAAACAACTTTTCTCAGTATTTTCAACTTTAAGATCCCTGCTTTCAGATCTTTTGAAACACACTCAAATCTCAGAGCAAAACGAAATGGCAGTCTGTTTTCATTGCAACCGCTACAGCGAGAGTCATCACAGAACCATGCAGATTCGTGGCTCTTTCAAGGCCCACTTCTGAACTAGCTTTGCTCTGAGTCTGCACCTTGACAGCCAATAGTTGTCTTCAGTTCTCCCACAAATCCTATATATCTATGATTCTCTGCAAAGCACCATACAAGTTGGCGTACAAGTTATGTAGCTCCTCACAGAAATTACAGACATGTGCATTTGTGCTCACCTTCACTTTTAGCCTCCCTACTGCCCAACATCACAGACAATCTCTGGTACAGAAAAGAAAGCTAGCAAAGGCCCTGTGCTCGCCCCAGACATCAACATTTCAACTTTGACTCCACTCTGCTTTGCTTGTTTGGGGAAAAAAAAAATAAATAGAGGGACACTTCATGTAATTCCAACAGGCTATCCACACCTCCATACAATGCTCATGGTTCAGACTGGACATTAGCACTGCTAAAAGAGCGAGCAGGAAAAAAGCAGAGCAGATACAGTGGTAATGTGCAGTCAAAGGCAACTCTTGAACGGAGAGGCAATGGGAGCTTTGTTAGCACTATGGTGCAACAAGGTTATACAGCAAGTGTTTCTGGAGGAACAAAAAGGAAGCTGCATGCGTGTCAGCACAGAAGGAAGCCAAGAAGAGTGCGCTCATTGTCTCCCAGGCTCAAGCAATTCATCTGATCTCCATGTTTCATTACATCTGGTACTTTTCTGCAGACATCTGGTTTTTATTTTGGTACATTCTGCCTGCTACAATTACCTTACAGGTTGGGTTTAAACAGAATGTCTCTCAAATTCCTTTTGTCCCACTCCAGCCAGACTTACCAGGACAGCAAAATAAATACAACTGAAATTTTGACAAGTTCAGGTCCCATCAGAAGTATCAGTTGATGGAGGCTGAAAATGCTAAACCCAACTTTGTTACAAAGAGTTGTTTTACCCTTGCAAGATGCACATCATTCTGGAATTCATTTTGCCCTGCTGGGTAAATATTTTCTTCTGTTTGATGGCCACAGACTGGAGAAAGATGATGCTGCCTTGCATTATGCAATAGAGCTCCAGACAGCATCTCTACAACTTCACAGTTCAAAGTTGTTTACTTAATGGAGAAGTACTGTGCATGGTTGGGTTTATTTTGCTTTTGCTTTCCTCAGTTGAAATGTTCTCCTGTCTCTCCTGAGGGTAAAAGGACAAAAATGGTAAAAAAAAAGTACCAAAAAAAAAAAAATCAATTAGTTCAACAGACTATACCACAAGTCTGCTTGGTGCCACAGGTTCAAGTCCACATGATATTACTCAGGTAACACTCTGTTGCTTAGTGCCACATGTTAGTTTGCTGCTACTGATTTCAAGAAAAGAGGAGAGGTGTCTGTGTATTTCAAGTCCAAAGGAAAACAAAGTATGACACTTCCCAAATACTTTCAGAAATAAAAATTAAACAGACTAAGATTGGCCTGGATTTGTGGATGAATATATTGAAAATGTAAAAATCAGAAATTTTTAAAAGTCATTAATAAATTACTGGAAGTGATAAATGGTTGACTGTTAGCATATGTGAACTGTAATTAATGTTTCTTTTCTACCAGTTCCATCAACTGAGACCTCCTTTCTGTTCATACCCTGTTTTCTTCAACCAGTAAGATAATTATTTTAGACAATTTAGCACTACTCCACCTTCTGCTCCTTTAGCTTTGATGCACACACAGTTACAGAAAAAGATGAAGAAAACATCAGTTAAGAAATTCAAGAAACTATATCTAAAATTACTTGAAAAAGGAAAAATGGAGAAAGAAAAAAGGGATGGGATTAGTAATTTTCTCCAATGAATAGGTCAGCAAAGGAAAATGGCAACATTCAATTTCAACTTTCTCCCTGCTTTTGCTTTTTAAGAATCTGATGGTAAGAGTCTATTTCCTTCATACATACAGAACATGTGTGAATATACATACACACACTGAGCAGACACACCCCTTTGCTCTGTTTTCCTGATAGAAGAAACCGGAGCCTGTGACACCCAGAGCACTCAGATCAGAACTTGCCACCTCGGCCTCTGAAGGCATGCAAAAAGCCAAGCACGGTTATTTTCTCCAGACAGTAACTGGGGAAGAGATCAATTTGTGTGCCATGAGCTTCGGCAAGTTCCCCAAACTTTGCTTCAGATTCTCCCCTGTCAACTGAAATTCAAGCCCCTCTTACTCCACAGAGCTATTCTGTAGACCAGCAATTCCTACTGCAGCTTGAGAATATGAAATGTTAAGCCTTTAGTATCAACTCCTTTTCATTCCAAATTTTCCTACTCTTTCTTTTAAAAAAGCTATGAATAAGGCAATATAATTGCAAGCTATGTGTTTAATAGTATCTCCAATTAGTGACAAGTAGAAGGTTTTTTGTTTGTTTTCTTACAGTACCTCAGTATTACCTTTGTAGTAATGTTTTCCCTTTCCCTAGGTAGCACATATTGTGGTATTTATGGAAAAATAAAACATTTTTTAAAATAAAAATAAAAATAAAAAACATTTTTGCTAAAGGCATGGTAATTGTAATCCACAGTCAGAACTGATTGTTAATGGTATGTTGCAAATCCTGATCTAATGTGTCATAATTGTATTATGCCGATGTCTCCAACCATTTCACTTCACATATTTTCAGTACTGAATTATGCCTCATTTTATGTTGTGAAATCTTAAATGGGACTTGTCACTTTCCCAAATGCAGAAGATCATCTTAAAACTGACACCATAAGCCAACACACTAAGGCAGAAAAACTCCAGAATTTTTAAAATTAAAGCAGCAAAAGAGATCAGTGCTCCCACTAGTACTTTATTTTCAATTACATCATTTAAGGTGAAACAAAATAACTGAATGAGTATAGAATAATTGAAAGATCTCACTTCTAAATCACAGGGTCATTACTACATGGGGCTGCTGAGAGTCTGGGCAAGATGAGTCGGTGCTCTCGCTGCAGATCCCCAGGATCAACATCTCAACTGACATTTGACAGAGCCACTTTCACAACTAGAGTCAGACCAGCTTTGCAAACTTGCAGAAAGGACAACAGGCAGACGTGGTGGACACACTTCTACCATCTACTGAACCTTATGAAAACAAGGTCAGCTAGAACCAATGGAAATGGTACTTTTGGGACACAGAGTATTTGCATTTCATGAATCATAGAATGGCATGGGTTGGAAGGGACCCCAAGGATCACAGAGCTCCAACCCCCTGCCACAGGCAGGGCCACCAACCTCAGGCCTGGATCTACACAAGGTTGCCCAGGGCCCTATCCAACCTGGCCTTCAACACTTTCAGGGATGGAGCATCCACCATGTCACTACTCTCTCTGTAAAAAACTTTCCCCTAATACCTAATCTAACCCTTCCTTCCTTTAGCTTTAATCCATTCCCCCTTATCCTGCCATTGTCTACCCCCTTTTAAAAAGTTGAATCCCCTCCTGTTTGTATGCTCCCTTCAGGTACTGGAATTCCGAAGAGCACTTCAAGGACAACAATGTCTAGGCACCAACATATCTTTGAAGAAACAGCTGAAAGTGGACCATTCTATGGTTTATAACAAGTCCTCTTGTAAACACAGCACGATAAAATTTGGAAAACTGAAAAGAAAAAAATGTATCTTGTATTTGTCAATTTTGTGCCTAGTTCTAAAAGCATTTTATCAATATCTCCAGGTAAGTTTCTTTACTCCAAAGAACACCAGAACACTGTTTGAGTGTTGTATTTAAGGTGCTCCCTATCGGAGCAAAAGTATTAAACATGTTTAAGTGCAATTGGTTATATTTTGTACTCATGCTAGAAAAATGCTTATTGAGCCAGAAACTAACAAGAAAGTTAAAACAACCAGAAAGCAAGCAATTTCACTATATGCAATGTATTCACTTTACAGCTTAAAAACTGTTTAAAAATGAACACTGCATGGTAGAGTAGTTTGGCAGTAAACATGATTGTGCATTTGTGTCTTGGTATTGAAGAAGGAGCCTTTTTTCATAGTGAATTTTTCATTCAAATGTAAGTGATGATTTACGTTAAATATAGGTAAAGCATAGCTACATTTTCCTGAAGGATTGCAAGGAAGTGAAGAGCAGTACAATAAGTTGAAGCATAAAAGCTTTCTCTGTCATAATATTTATTATAATGGCATATAAAATAGCTGAAATAAATAATAGATGACTAAAAGTAAATTCATATGATAAAGAATCTTTCAGCAGACACCATTACTTCTGACTGCTCCAGTTTCATACAGAGTTGAAGAGTCTTAATAAATATGCCGTAGCCCCTGTATCTTATGTAAGTACAAGTCATTTTATAAGGGCCTACTTAAAATGTAACAGAGTGGACACTAGATAATTTACTGTATAATTTTAATCTCAACAAATATCATGCCTATGGCTTCAATATTTAAAAGCCCTTAAATCAAAACTGAATATATAGCACAACAGTAAAAATATCTGACTCTGAGAGACTGAACATATAATAAATTGGTAAAAAGCAGTTTAATTCGATAGAGAAAAATCTCAATGACAACATCCTGGAATGCAAATAGTTCTTATATACAGTGTGAGAAACAGAAAATCTTCAGGAAGAATTTGACATCAAGGATGATGAGGGGTCTGTGGAATTATCCTAAAATAGGTAAACAAATAACCAAAACGCAGCCTATGACAAGCAATGCCCAAATAAGCCCATATTTTCATGTTGAGGACAAAGTAGAGGATGCTTTTGACACATCACTTATGACAGTCAATAGCCAGTGCCATGCACTATTTATGGAGGTACATAATAGGGAAAAAGGCTTTCACTCAGGATTAGGACTGTAAATATCACTGTCCCTAATGTAGTCAGCGTTTGGTACTTCATGCAAAACTGTATTTATGTAATGGCAGCTTCATCTTGCTGTGTGCTTCGAATGCTACTCAGCTACTTCTCCTGGAACTGAATGGGACAGATGAATCCTACCACTTGAAGAGTAATCCAACATACATACTAGATGCTAAAATAATACGTTCTTCTGCTACATTTGATATACCTTAATAGAGTTCATGAGAAGACATCACAGTGGAACAACTTTACACTCTTTTTTTTTATTTTTTCTCTCACCCTCCTCCCCCAGTATCAGCAATTTCTATACACAGTACTTTCAAGTGCTTGCTAACTTTATGCAAGAGAAGATGGTATGCAACACAAACCCATTTCCTAAATATTAATTATTTTATTAACCCACAAATCATGTACAAGGAAACAGCTGGGTCTGATTGTGATTCTTCATGAAAATCAGAGATGAAAAGAATGTTCTTCCTTTCATTAGAAGGATTCATTTAGTAATGCTCAGTTTCACTATTTCCCAACATATTTGTTTCACCTCTTTTTTGGTTATAATTTACTGGTGCGAATTTTTCCAGTGTTCATCCTGCTCAGTCCTGTGAAACATGTTTTCATGCTGCATCTGAGCTCTCCTAAAACCTGATTTTGTAAAGCGTGGTCCTTCCTGCTTAAGTAACTACATCTTCATTTGCTCTGCAACAATGGAATTCCTACAGGGGTTGGTGTCATCCAAGTTAAGTGAAAAAGACCTAACGGATGAGTATGAGCCTGCAAATTGATAGGATTACTGATCATCGTTGGAGCTTCATTTTAGCATGAACAATTAAATAACAATAATTAAATAAATAAAGGCTTTCCTTATCTCTATCACCTCATGGATGTTTGGCAGAGAACCATCTTTAACCTTCTGGCATCATTTACATCTTAGAGTAGGGTAAGAGAAAAACCTGAAGCTCTCAAGCTGTAGTAGAACTGTACTGCCCATGAATATCTTAAAGCATCAGTGGCAGCTCCCCACTAACACCCACATGCACAACCGGGTTATAAAAGCAAAGAAGTCTGGATCCTCCTTTAGCTAGAGATTAATTATGAAGGCAACAAATGAGCAATTGAAATTCTGAAGACAAGAGATGTGGAAAAGTGACAGAGACAGTGTAGTAAGAAGGAGCTCCATTTCTGAGAATGCCATACAAGAAACTGTCATTTCATTCTCACACTTAAAGAAAGCAGTGTTCACAGAAATATTTTTCCTTCTTCCAAGTACTTAAATTTACCTATCATATAAAAGTTCTGTCACAAACACAACATGACTAAAGTCTCTAGGTATACTGTTAATATTTAAGTTGGCTTTCAAAAGGCTTTCTTGGTCATGCAATTTCAAGTCCCCATTAATTTTAATCTTATGTCTCATTCTAGTAGTAAATATCTACACATAAAAAGAAAAGCAAGATGCAATTACTCATTTCTTTGTGGTTGCTTAATTTTTCAGATTTTAGTATCTTTTAAAAATAAATCTTCTGTAATGATTATCACTACAATAGGCAATACTGTGATTTCACAATATTTACACTAGTTAACTTTTTGATCACTATCTCTGTAAATCTGGCCTTTTATATCTTCTGAAGATAATTATAAAGGAAAAAACGTAAAAACATCTGCATTTCTTTCTGAGTATCTTTGGAGAAGTAAACTATGCCACAACAATCCTAAATCACGCTTAAAAAGAGTAAAAGAAGACAGTCTCCTAAGGACATTTTAAAAACTATTTATCCCTTAACCAGGGAGAACAAAAACCCCCCACAAAACAACAGAGAATTTACAAGACTGTAATTTCAGAAAACTTCCATTTGTAGGCTCCAAATGTCCCTGATTTTTCCTGGATGCACATGGTTCCATTGCAGGCAGTACACATCTGCTTCAATAACAAGAAATTATGTGCATTAAAAAAGAAATCTACCATAGGTTTCAGCAGTAGGAATTTGTTTAGGTCTTAATGTACATGAACTGTGGGTATTTACTTGGGAGCCTACTTTTAGCTGGATTTTTTTCTTTCCCTGGATATAGATCATTTCTTTCCCTCTCCAAATGCCCATTCCAGTAAAGCTCATTTGAATTTATCTTGGGGAATCTCAAATAATCTTGGCAATATATTACATTTATACGGTTTACTATTCTAATAAACATATCTTCTTGTTTACAGAATAATCGAGGGAGCCTGGGAACATGTAACAGGATCCTGACTGTGGAGAGCCTCCTATTCAAATGCTTTCAATTCTTTTCATTCTGCCAGACTTGAAGTGATAGCAGAACACATTTTCAAAAACAGCAACAAGGTAAACAGCACTGGGACAATTTATAAGCTACAGACTTTGTTTTCTTTTAAAAACTTGCTCAATTTGAAGTTTTTCAGATGAAATAAAGAGTCTCTGGGCTGCTGAGAAATATGAAATACAGGAGGCAAAAAATGGCTTTGTTGGAAATGGCTGGAAAGCCAGTATTTCTAAATAGATTAAACCTGTAACATCCCTATTGCAATATGATATTTCTGTTGTTAATTGCCCATAAGATTAAAGATGTGTTACACGTATGTACAGCTATATGTACACTGATGTACACTTACAGCAGGACTTCACATGCAGATTTTACAGACAGAGGAGTTAGCATCCCTAAGACAGATGACAAACAAGATGAGAAAAGCATGATGGTCAAAAGGGCAACAATGTTTAAGTAAATACGAAAGGAACCCTTTTTCCCTGTTCTCTCATGATCCATAATCATAAGCTATGTTGTTGCCTGAAAGTGCAGACATGCATTGTGCAGTGCATTAATCCTTCAAACACTAACAGATGCTGGCAGGGATTTAGGCTGGAATGTATTTACAAAGTGACAAATTATGTTCCGTATTATACAGAGAGAGAAAGAGCACCCACAAATAGGCTGATAAATGTCAGCTGCAGTCACGACAAACGGTTTATTTTTATTATACTGTAACCACAAATGTTTTTTGCAGGGAGGCCCAAAGATTTATTTGTTGCAGGAAAAAACAAGATTATATATGACACAAAGTAATAACTGTGAGATCACTGATGTTCTGGGCAGCTTGCCCTCCTGGAAGCTATGTGCAGATTGAAAAATGTTGCTTAAAAATGGTATGTTATATGACACAAAATAAATAGTTCATAAATCTGTATTGAAACAACAATAACTAATAATTAAAGACAGTCTTAGGACATGGCTTATACAAGCAAAAAAGGAAAGCAGACTACTTCCTTCAGTGAAACGTTGACAATGAAGCAACATTGTTAAAATAAATCTGATTAAATTGGTTTAGATTAAAAACAAAGTGCTATAATTGCTAGATAGAGGTAACATATTTTAAATGTGGTCACAGCGCTACATGAACATTTAGTGTAGCACATTTAATTGGCAGAATAGTGACGTCTGCAGGTTTACAAATGCACTGCAGCTATTTTGAAGTATGTCAAAGCTTGCCAATAGATTTCAGGTACGGTTCTTTCCTCCTGCTTTTAATACATGGAAAATGCACTGAATAGGTTAAAAGCAATCACTTCTTTAACCCCAAATAATTTCAGAATGTTCCAACATAAGCAGAAATAAAATCATGTCAGAAACAAAGGAATGCAAACAATTAGGTATTTAAGGCATTTTAATTGGCAGCTCATGGTTACAATCTCCTAGTTCTAAACAATACAGATGTCTTACAGAACAGTATCCTCAAAAAATGGACATATATACAAATCCCTTTCTTTCCTCAACTGTTCCCGTTCCCTAGTGAAGGGATGCATTCAAAATGGTCACACTGTTACGCATGTCATTTTAGAAAGTGAAGTAAAAGGATTGAATCACATTAGTAAAGATTTCTTGTACAAATAAGGGTTAGAAGGATCAGGTTCTTAATATATACTCAATATACATAATACAGACTTGAAGAAAAATACCAAGTCTTTCGGCACGCAGAAGAAAACACTGGGTGTATTTGAACAGGATTGGAATACGGAAACTTGATGTTATGCTGCCTGATTTGCGATCACAAAAGGAGGAAGTTTTTCTGTCCTGTCTTTTCAAAGAAATAAAGATAGCTTGACAAAGGAAATACAAACAAAATGAATGCAAAGTCTGGAATCAAATTGCTGTTAAAAAGGTGGCCCATCTCAGCAATATAGATCTAAAACCCAACACATTATTAAAACATAATGTAATTCCAGGGTCGTCTAAAAATCTGAGATCAAAGCCTAGACCATGGATTTTACAGATGCATAAAGCTGATGGCATTCAGGCACAGACAGGAGGGGTCATAAGGCCATGTCCCACTGTTCTAAGAATTAAGAAAGTTTAAAATACATTTAGTTTTAATGTGAATGAAGCCCACTACCAACATGAAAAACATTCAGGTACTAAATATACGTGAGGTTTCTCATAAAATTTTCATCACTAGATAAGAGAAGGACTCCAGAAAATAATTATCTTGTGCAGCAATATAGCCAGAGATTAGCAGTCATCTAATGTTATACTTACTAGAACACTTATTTCCCAAATGCAACTTGCCAAAGAACAATATAATGACGATGGAGAATATACCTTAAAAATTATGTTCTTACAAGTATTTGTACATACAGAAGGAAGGGTTGTCATTAAAGCAAGTTAAGCGGACAGAAAAGTGTAACAACCTACTTTTAACTTCAGATATTTGCCTGAAGAATTGGTGTAAATGCTTTATAGGTCAGAGGGAGGGGGAAGCAAGGAAGAAAAAAAACCAAACACAACCACCATTGCTCTTCCCCTCCATAAAAGATGGAAAACCGAACACAAAGAACAGAACAGGAAGAGGAGCAGCATCCTAAGTTTGAGAGTAATACTCTCTCTACTGGGCAGAAAGACATCGGAGATGTCTCCTGTAATTCTGCAACCTGAAGTGTTAATGTAGTCCTTCAATCATGGTTTTCAATTTAATAGATATTGTTTCATAGCTAAATAACTGGCATAAATTCTACCTTAAAATTTTGCCTTTTAAATGAGTACTTTCATCTTTTCCCAAATTTTCAGGTGAATACTGGCTGTGCCTACCTGAACACCTGAAAAAATAGCAGCTACTGTATATCTTACCCATATGCCACATGCAAAAATGTAAAACACGTATTAAAAAAATTCAAAAAGAAAATTTCCAAGCAGATGTTTATAAACAGAAGGTAACGGATAAAAACCCAAACACAATGCTGCATTATGTTACATGATTCACTGATGAACCCATTGGAACTACAGCAAAAAGCCCTTCTGGAAAACTTCCAGAAATTAAAAGGTGCAAACAAGCTGCCTAATACCCTTGCGTAGACTGAATTCTTATGAAGAAAATAAAGTTTATTGTCTGGAAACAGAGAAAGCATGAGGAAAGCACTAAAGCAATGGAGGTGAACAATTAGACAGATGTTCACTTAAGGAAATAAAGAGAACAGAAGAAGCCATCACTGAGGAATTTTACGAGAATACTGACAACTCTGCACCTCATCAAGGGCACTGGTAAAGTTAAAGCCACTGAAGCCATTTCTACTCAACTCCAGTATAACTGCTGACCTTGCAAAAGTGTGCATTTACCAAATGTGGCTTAGGAAAATGGCATTATACTTTTCATTTTACTATTTTTTCCCAAATTCCATCCATATACTGTACTGTATATTTCAAGAAAATTAACTTTATTTTCTTGTATAATATTACTTATACTCAGATATTTTTTTTCCTAACTATGCTCAGGTATCAGGAAAATCTATATTTAAAAAGCTTCTCCCATTTAAGTAAAATTAAATAGTGTCAATTACATCTGATCTTCATAAATGTGTACACATGAATAGCTGGAATGGTTTTGCTTAATATGATTATACGTTTCTAACATAGTCAGGAGGTTGTATAACACACAGTGTGCCAATCTGGACATGTTCTAAAACATACAACTTTTGGCATTTAACTGCTGGGAGAAAAACAGAAAAAAGCATATTTTGTTGATAAATTGTCTTGCAGAGCAAAAAAAAAATATAGATGTACATGGAGGCAAAAGAAGAAGGAATTAACAATAAGTGAGATTTTATTGGCAAGGACAAGTCTTCCTTCTCCGTGCTTGTGCAGGCTGAGCTACAAATGTAATGTCTTCCATAAACATATGTCTATTGTTTAAAATGTTATTTCAAAACTCTGTTTGGTTTATGATATTACCTCTCATGCAGGTTTTCAGGGGGGAAAAAAAAAAAGAGTCCTCCAGATCTCAAGTGCACTACTGATTTTTCCTTTTGGGAGAATATATATTTCCGTATATTTTCAGAAATGACTCTCAAATGTATCAGAAACCGTAGTTCAGTATCACTAACAACTTTCATCACTTTTTTGTAGGTAGTGGGCTACCTCCTGCCACGTTCATCTGAACTGTCAATACAACATGACAGCAACACCTTAGTCACATAGTGCTGGGTACAGAAATATCAGCAGTGAACTCGCCAGTTACCCAGCTGCCCAAAGTTCCCATCAGCTTTAAAAACTGGACACGTCAAACTTGTTCTGCAGTATCACTAGCATAAACAATTTGGGTGTCAGGTTGTAGAGGTAGGAAGTATTAATTAAAAACTATGTCCTTATCTAAATATTTCTTGTACACAAAGAAAAAAAATCATCCTATAAAGTAGATTTTAATAAAAAACTCATGGTTTTTAACAGCATCAAATTGCCTCTTCTGAGCATCGTCCACCAGTTCCCCTTGCAAAAGGCACGAGCTCATTCATCCCAAATGGTTTTGCAGTGCTTACAATACAATTGCCAGTTCACCCAGGTCTGGGGGTGTGGGGGGAGCAGCCTGTGTATTTCCCACATGCTAATGTTTGAAAGTTCTGAATAACTCAGGAGAAACACACGAGTAAATTTCATCATTCACATTTTAAATAATATAAAAGATGCGGAACGTGATTGATTTCGCACTAGAGAGAATTGAAATTGCAGTTGTGGGATAGGTTTTTTCATGTACTATAAGGTCAAGTAACAGTAAATAATTAATGAATTATGAAACAAATTTTCTATAAGGCAACACATGAATTCTGTTCAATAAGATCTAAAAGTGTAGTTACACCAAAAAGCCATACCATATATCACAAAATAAAGAAAATGCATGATGCTGAGGAATAAAGCAGGGTTTGCCATTATATTGGAGTAACAGTTACAGAATATAAACATTTTTCCATACATACACACAACACTTTCATAAGTTTTACACCTTATAATCTACAAGAGAAAGAAAAGAAAGGATGTAAAAAAATTTTTTTGCTGTTGCTTTCTGGTTCATCATCTCTCCAGCACTTAAGAGAGGTTCTCACACATCAGAGTGCAATGATGGAGTGGATCATGGCCAGAGCAAAACCATGGGGCTCCTTCTCTGATCTTACTGACTATTTCGTTTTAGCTAATCATATCTAAGGGCTGCTTATCCTTATTTCCTACTAGTATCAATTTAACAGTCTTTGATGCTGTGGCACTCCCTTAGAATTTAGTAAAGTGTAAAACACAATATTGTAGTGACCTTGGTTAGACTTCTGTGAGCCACTAACATATGATGAATACCATGACTGCAAGTCATGAAGTCACAATAAATCCCCAAAGCTACCAAAAGTCACCCAATATCTTTTTTTGTCTTGATACCTTAAAATTAGTTGAATTTGGAGCTTTCTGGATTAGTAGATGGGAAACTTGCTTCTTCAAGTGCATAAAATTCACGTTCTGATTATCTTCTCGATAATTAAAATCAGGGGTTTTGCTAAGAGATTAAACTATTCTGGATTTCAGATTCAACTATGGTGAAATATTATAATCACAAAAGGAAAAAGGGGACAGGAAAAATAAGCAACTTTTGAGGAATGTGTTGCTCGCTTATGATGGCTGCTTAAAGTCATTCAGTCATTTGAAGTTGTCCCAGGGGTTCATAAATGAGAACAGAATAAATTCAGTAAAGTTCCTGCCAAATTTTTGTATCAAATGCAGACAACTTATCACACCTATTTCCCAAATAGTCTGGAATAAAACTCTTCAAACAAATGCAAGTAAGATGTTGGGTCTCCAACAGCAACTGTCTCACCATATAATATACTCAGTCCAGGTCACAGTAATTGCAGATAAGGATGTAGCTGGTGACAGTAGGTACAGTCAAAATCGAAAATAAATTCTGAGATCATTTACAAACACCGTCATTTGCATAGCTATAAATTTAAGCTAATAACCTCAGCTGTAAACATATGCAGTTTGAACCCGGTCCTACCACAATACATCAAGTTCCGTTTAGATCTAATCATGGATCTGTGAACACCCCATGGTAACAGTGTGTGTTCTCCAACCAGACCAAAGAACAAAATACAAGATCAGAAATGAGAGGCATGTCATTTTTATCCTCTCCTAATGACATAATCTTGTTCAGGTTGCCACTTTTGAAGACATACACAAAAAAGCAACCTTGTCAAGGAAATCTAGAACAAATTTCAACCTTTCACTGCAGAAGAAATGTCAACTTCCAAAAAGTTAAAGCAGTTCCCTTTCCAAAGATGCTTATATTAACAGTATCTTAAATAACATAATAATCAAAAAAGTCCATTACAAAGACTCAGTAATTTGTAAAGGCAAATTATTCTCTAGAATTTATAAAAATTTTTGATGAAGCAAGCTGGTTTTATACTTTTATACTATGATCATTTTATGCTCAAAGCAGTCAGGACTCTGCATTTCTCAAATGAAACCCATGGTTCCTATGCTGTGCTCCACAGACTATGCAGTTTACAAACCTTATTGTCCTCACAGTGTTTTTTGGTAAATTTTTCATAGACATAAAGTACTTTTTATAAAGTTTTCAGAACATACTGTGATACACAATGGCTGTGAACTCAAGAATTTGATTATTTTTCTCATGTACGTGTAGCTTGAAAAGCCCATGACTACTGCCCCTTTCTATTTTTAACTAAATTGCTGACAAAGTTAAGTGAAAATAGCCCTTTTCTCCCCTCCCACAAAGTCATTCACCACAATTTTAGAGTCTTTTATTCCTTTTACTTCATTCTGTCTCCTCTAATCTAGCCTGCAAATTTGACCAGTTAAAGAGCCCTGAATTGCACAGGGTGCAACGCAGCATTTTGAGGCATGACTCACTAATTCTCTCAGGCCCATGTGAAAGGATATGCCAAGATGATAAGGCAGAGAAGGTTTATATATATAAGACTTTGATTAAGTAGGCAATGTTAGGAGGACAGAGGCAAGTTAAAGGAAAGTGAAAAGGCTCCAAAAGTACTGAATTTTGTTTAAAAAAAAATCAACAACATCCCTATAATCAACTACATCTATGGATTATTTAATAAGTGAAATTATCCAGCAATGAAGAATGCCATCTATGAAGTAGACAAGGCAATGAGCATATGTAAGCCAACCATTTAGATTCCTTTTAGCACTCGTAAGCATTTGGTTTCAATTTAGATTTTCAAATCCTCACACTATGATGTTGGACCTCTCACAAAAAAAACCGAAACAAAACCCCACCCTAAAACAGTATAAATGGATAACACAAAATCTTGAGCTCTTTCTCAGAACTGCATTAAGAACTGTGCAATAATTTTCTAAAAGTGTTAAGGTTTAAACCTTGTTTTTTTTGTTCTTGATGAACAGGCTGACTAAAAATGATGACACCTATAAGTAGTTTCCTCCCAAGTAGCTGCTAGTGCTATAAAAGCACATGGTACTGTTACAGATCTGTCTCCTCGTTTCCAAAGCTCGACCCAGTAATTTAGCAAGTTTAAGCAAATAGTTTTTTACATTTTTGTAAGGTTAACAGCTTGGCATACCCAACCCCTGTAAACTTTTGAAAGGTTTATTAGTGTACTCAGACCCCATTTAAGTTGACAGCAACCAAAGCCTGCTGAAAATTTCATCGTTCCTTTAAGAGGGTTATGTAGTTATCTGCTTTAAATTAGTAAATATATTTAAGATTTAGAAAACAACCAGAAACATAATTGTATCAAGAGCAGAGGAAGGAGAACAGCCAAAGTAAAAGCCTGAATTGAATCACTTTTCCATTTCAGTTTGCTGATGTTTGTTTCCAAGCTACGCGATGTCGTTTCGAAGGTGCCACACAATGCAGCCCCCACACTGACCAGGCCCCAGGACACTGCTCTAACGTAGGCTCCAAAGCCAGAAATTTTAATTCATCATCCTGTCAAAATAATGACATTCATTCATAAGTACCATCCAATCTCTCCACACCTGGCTGAGTCTTCTGTTCAGCCAGTGAAACGCACTAATTACACGCGTTCTCCGCCTGTCCTCTGGACAGCATACCTCACTGTATTTGAAAAGAGTAATGATATAGAACTGAAAACTGGGCAAACACTCTTAAACTTGACAGAGGAACAGACATGGCAGAGAACCCAGGCATGTTAGGTGCCATACTCAGTTCACTGGATGCCAAGCCCACCTTGTTGCATACCTTGCACTAAGACTGTCCCACAAGATAACTAATTTTAGTTATCTTGCCCATGCAAAATTCATTTAAATATTTCAGGCTACTTGTTGAAGACTCTCAGTCAGGGTGTCATGAAGCCATGGCCCTCATCAAACATAAGGCATGACCAGTGCTAGTACACTCTCACTTGGGCAAATGAAAAGGACACAAGAAGTAAGACTTCCTTTTGAAATCCCTGTGTGGTAGCTAACCTATGACAGCTGTGCTCTTCTGCTTCTCACATAAGAGAAGATGCAAAGCTTAGAACACCCCAAACAAATGGCAAAATCTTTCCTGTCTCCAGTTGAGTGACTACTGAAGAGACTTGAGTCAAAGGAATAGAGAAAGATCCTTCAGAGACAATTAACAATTGTTAACAATTAATTACTGCTCTGAGCATCCACCTTTAAAACTGAGGATGCCAATTCAAATCCTTTTAAGCACGCACACACACAAAATAAGAGAGATACAGATCTCCCATTAAGCATTATGATTACAAACAGAACTTGCAATCATGTTATCTCCTGGAATATCCCTGTCCAGTAGGCAATATTAAGAGCATTCACCAAGTAAAGCTCAGATAAACAAAACACACCTAATGTGCAACTCAGTGAGGTTTATATAATCAGAAATATTTGGACTAATTGGATTTTCAAGATGGGCAAAACCAAGCACGGAAATTTCTGTGTAAATATTTATGTGCTTCAGAATTTGAGGTTCTTCCAGAGTTTAAGGGAATACTTTGAGGATCCATGTTCTGAAGTGTGTCACAACAGAAGCAGTAAAACAAATTCGAGGTCCCAGTATTTTAATGGAACTAGTCCCAAGCGCTGAGACCAGCCTCTCTCTGCAGCATTTCTTCAGGAGCCTGTGAATTCTGACAAACTTACAAAGGCCATAAAACCTCATTTCTCTGTGTGCCAGCCTGCCACGTGGTCTGTGGGCTGCAGACACCATCACCTCTTTCGAGACTGACAGCTGACCTATCAAGTCCAGGTTTTAGATGATAGTCAAATTCTCTTTCGTCCTTTCTGTTGAATTTTTTTGCTCACCAACCTTTAAAAGACTTATGCTCAGCTGTGTCCTGGTAACACTGGGCAGTTGCAATTAGTAAAGAGGCTTTGCTTTGAAATGACTCATCTGCAGCCAAAGCCATTCGTTAAGCAGTAATTCTGTAAGGGATCCCTGAATTTTAAAGTATTAAAACCAGACTTACAAAATAATTTCTCAAGGTTACATGGCAGAGACCAAATCTAACCAGAATCATCCAGGTCTCACAATGGATGTTAAAATCTTTATGGCACCAGCTTCCATGAATGTCCCTCTTAATGAGGTACAGAAAAAAAGGAAATTTCTAACTGACCTTTAAAAATATTCTTGTTATCCTTTTTAACCATTGTGTTGATGAGGAAATGTTTTTCTGAATGAGTGTACTGTACCTTTAATGGTTCATTTGTAGTTCAGAATAAAATCTGAACTATTTGTTGTTCATTGTTGTTATATTCTGTTCCAAGGTTCATAATTTGAAAATTGACTTTGGGGACTTTTTGCTTGCTCTATTAAAATGATTCATGTTGCATTCAACATAAATTGTGCATACACAGAGGAGGTTTAGCACACGTATTCACAGTATAATAACTAAAGTGAATTTTGTACAAGCTGCAGTTTGTGGCAAGGATGCAGTATCATTTGTCTTAATTTTTCTTCAGCATTACATTAGGCTAGTGCATTTACATTTTCAGGTATGGCTAAACACTTTAAAACTTTCTTTTTACAGCATGAGTAAAGAGAGAATCAAATCTATATGTTTATATGATGTAACAAAGTAATGCCTTTTTACTGTCTAAAGTACACATGGATTTACTTTCCATTTACCTTCCTGCACAAAGGCAACTGCAAAGTGCATGAAATATTCACCACCCATGAACCATGTAGCCTTCCTATTAAAAAGATGATCATGTACTGTTTTACCTTTCAAACCAGGATATGGTGACAGTCACAGTGTCTAAGTGGTTTTGTCACTCAAAACCACCAACGTAATATACAGTATGGCACAAGTATATTTAGTGTTTTATAAAACTTCAGGACAATCTAATGTCAATTCACTAAATAAGAGCTGAGATCTGATTTCAGATACTAGGCTCAGGAATATTTACTTTGCAAAATTTGAGACAATGGATTTGCCGGGAAAGAGTGTGAATCACACTAAGTAGGTGTAGGGGGGAGAGAAACCCAGACTGTAATCCAATTGTCACTCCACTTTCTTTTCAGCAGCTAACTATGACTTCTTTTTTCTTCTAAATTAACAGATTCCCTGAACTACACGTTTTTCCTAATCCTTCTATTGGTATCACATAAACAAGCACCAGAAGACCACATACCTAATTACAGGTGCTCTGTTAGGTTCTGTTAAGCAAGGCTGAGGATAAGCATCTCCTACTACAAGCTGGACCTTATACATGCTCCTATTTTACCTCTGGGTTTATATTCTACTACCATAAGAATAACTTTAGAATGAACTACACAACATTCTGCCCAAAGCCGTAGTGGGGTTTTGGGCACCCAAATGGCGAGGCACATGCCTGGAGCAAGGTACACCATGGCGCCCGCAGATGCTAGGCAGGCTGCGCATCCTGGGGCCAAAACGGGCCCTGGGCAGGGCTGATCAGCATCACCCTAATCCATCTGGGAGTAAATTTGCAAAAGCCACTGCAGGGCAAACTCACTTTCTGAAGCTTATAACTTTTTAGGACTGGGACTATTTTATTTGCCACAGATCAGCCTGTTTATACACCCAAGGTTTGAGAAAAGGCAGTCTCACACAGGAATAAAAGTGAAAGAGTTCACATGCTATCAGATATTTATAGCTAGTTGGTATGTCTCCCTTTCCTAGGCAGGGCTTAAGAGAGATAATCCTAACACACCACATTCCATACAGTATGCTAAGACCATATATCTACAGAGATCATTTCAGCCAAAACCAAAAGAAAAAAAAAAGAAAAAAAAAAAAAGAAAAAACCCCCAAACTTCTTGCCTCACAACCATTTGTTCCTCTTCCATTAAGCAGAATTTTCTCATAAACTTATTTAATAATTACTACTTTAACTATAAGCAGTAAAACTGATATTCTGAAAAACTAACAGAACAGCAGTCAAGATGAGAAGAGATTTTATAAGGAGAGAAAAACAGGAAGCACAAAGAAATGTCTATTCTTGAATTAAATATGGCATAGAAAACAGGAGTCAAAACACATCATTTTTATACCATAATACTCAAACTGTATGACTTGTAATTTACTTTTACTAGCTTTGCTTTCATAAAGACCATCAGTTTCCCATTACATTTGGAAGTTACATAAACACTTATTAGTATCTTGGAAATATATAAAGACCGTTATCAACTATATTGATTAAAATTCAGGAAATGCAAGTTAAAAATGCAGTGCAGAAAATGAAGAACAGAAATCCATGTAGAAGCACTTAATTCCAAAATGTATTCAGAATCAGAGAGATGCAGGTGCTGTATGTGTTGAATCATATGGGGAGCAAAAAATAAAATAAAATAAAAAAATCTATATTTTAATCTTTTTGGGCGGAAACAAATTATCTTATTTACTACATGAATGGTTTCCTCAATTTGACGCCAATCTTTGGAGGCAACTTCAACCTGTCTGAATTAAACTGTCTACAGAAGAAAAGACTAGATTATTTATATTATAGAGTACTGTTAAAAAATAAAATTGAAAGATTACTTTACCATACATTGAAAATAAGAACATGCACATCACTCCAGCTTACTAAAATCTAATTTTACTTTTTCTGTTCTGAGAGAAGTTTGATAAGTAGGAGGTCATGTTTTTATATACACATATGTATATATTTATGTATGTAAGTATAGATTTCCCCCAAATAGACAGCACCTAAAAAAAGGGAGAAATTAACAAAATTGGTTTGTTTCTGCATATTGTGATTATAAATGTTGCAATCAGAAGATGCCTAGGTATTTAACCTTTTTATCTGCAATAACTGTATTGCACATACACAATAAGCTTTCTTTTTATTCATATGAATGAGTCTTGCCTTATACTTTCTAGAGAAGTCATATTTATTTTTAATACATACAAGCACCCTGGAAAACAATCAGAATTTTAATAAATGGAAAATAATTCACTGAAAATGTGATAGTGGGCAGGTTAGAATACCTCTGATAGGTGAACATAGGAATTCCTGACATCTAATTTTCAGAGATGCAGGCAAAAGAAATCAACAGTCTTAACTAAAGCCAAACTTGCGTTGCTTGCTTATGTAATTTTACAGCTCATCAATATACAAATATTACTACGCTAAGGCCTAATCACATAAACACCTAAATAGACAGTAATCCCTCTTCATAGATATGCCTACCATGTATCACATCGTTTACTTTAGTACACATGACCTCCTGCACTGAATGCTTACACAAGCAGCTCTCCTGTACCAAAAAAATTTGACAGAACAGACAAAACTATCCGCATTACACAGAAACTCATGGTCTGCTTCACTACTTGGTGTAAACTCCAGAAGGCTTAGCAGCACCAGACAAATCCTGAAAGAGAAATATGTTCCTGCTGTGACAGAAAGCAGAGAGACAAACCCCAAGGGAAAATACCAGAGGCACCCTGCACTGCGCTAGCAAAGCCTCTTGGCTGGCTGAGCAGGTCCCACGTCCACCTGAGAAACACTCTGTTCTTCCTTACTTCCTAATTTCTGACAGACGCTGCCTGGCAAGATCTACCTCCCAGGCCTTTTCATGAATCAGAACTTAAATTTTTTTTCTACAATTTGCTTAAGAATTTTCATCATTCATGTCCCATTTCATAGCAGCAACTACCAAACTACTGCAATTGAAACTCACTTGAAGAATGAAGGAAACTTTACAAAAAAGGGGCCTGAAAGGAACAAAGGAGAAAGGGTGGGTTTATTTTATTTTGTTTTGTTTTCTGTGTATGCATTGTTCTAGGGAGGGAGTGTTAAAAGAATTGTTTTGCCCTCTGGTAATGACAAGTCCTCACAGTTTGACAGCTGTTCACATACAATGACATGTACCATCCATAGATAGGAGATCCCAGTGCTTGTATAATCTTCTTACAAACATCAAACTAGAGTAATAACAATATTCTTTAGTAAGGTCCATGATCCTTGTATAAACAGATGGGAAAAGTAAGGCACAGAGAAGGCACATTCCCAGATGAAGTCCCATAACATTTCCAAAGCAAAGCTGGAAACACCTTAGTTTGGCCTTCTAAGCAGCCAGCTGAACTGTCTTTTAAAAAGACATCCATCCAACTGCCTGGGATGCAACGGCGTTCAGCAGCCAGAGGTATGTGTCATACCTAATGGGGCATAGAAAATGGGCCACATTCATTGCTGGCATAACTCAAAGGGCTTGTACCAGTGATGAATTTAGGTCAGTATTTCAGGATGTACTATATCATGCTACCCAAATATTCTTTTGTTCTGCTGATTTCTTGAAGAGCTAGTCTATACTTCTGAGCTTGATTGCTCAGAAGCCTGCATAGCCCTACAGTAAAGAAAAAAGGGTCACATCATCAGTAAAATGAAATAATTTCATGTCCTCTTTGATCCAAAGTATCTCTTCTTATCTGCAAAACATTTTACAGATAATTCTGAGTACCTGTTAAATCACTACTACAAAGACTGGATGAGAAAGTAAGAAAACTCACAGACAACATTATCCTCACCAAAGCCAAAAATAAAAGCTGAATATCTTGAGCATAAACTGAGATAACCCAGATATAGCTATATCTTGGATATCAACTGTTGCTTCACATGCGCTAACAAAAGAACGTCACATCAAGTTAACAATTCCTGCTCCTTCTACTGCCATATGATTTTACATAGAATGACTGAATTTATATCAAAACCAGAGCCATAGTAATAAACTATTAGCAGAGTAAAATTGATCAGTGCTGAAGTCAATAAAGCTGAGGAAAAGCTTGAGAAAACACTACTGGCATTTCAGTTTTGTAGAAAAATTATTCTCAATATTTAAAAAGAAGGAAATCACTATTGAGAATAAACTGAATGTAGATGTAACACTGTACTCATAGCATAGACTGCTGGTAGACTTAACAAGCTGCATGGCACCTGCATGGAGCGACAGTCACTTCAGTTTATGACTATCGTTATGATATAGGTCATGACTCCTTGAAGCAAGGCTTTCTACACAAGTAGTTAGAAAGAGAAAAGGCCAGGAAAGAATGCCTGAAGTTTGCAAAAAATGCTACATGTGTCATAGACCAGAAGATACTGTGGGAAAAGAATCCTCACCACAACTTCATATTCTTGGGTCATTCTTTACCTCCCTTTCAACTTCTGCATAACACATCACAAAAGACATAAAGCCGCACTGCATCCAACTACTATGGTCCAGCCATTTACTTTTTCTTCTTCAAAACAATACACATGGAAGTGTCAAAGACCATTTCTTCAAAAAAAATTTCCTTTTCAGAACTATCAACACATGCTTGTACTAAAGATTAAATTTGAACTATTCAGAAACCTTCCGTTCCAAGTGGATGAACATTCCTGGATACACAAAAGGCTAATATAAGCAGTCACTTCGACTAAAGTCCCATGAAAAACACTGGGTGACAAAAGCCCCTTACAGCAATCTGCAAGAAGGAGAAATAAATTAATCAAACTGCCAAACGAAGAAGGCTGGGTTTGACCTCCTTCTGATCTCATTACTTCTCTATTACCCTTTTGAAAAACATCCTCTTACAAAGATCACTAATTGAAGATTATGTGGAGGGGAATCGCACCTCTCCATCACCGTGGTAACTTTGACTCATTTGTCATTCTAATAATTCACTTCTTTTCTTTTCTGAACAGACAGAGACACTAATAGACTATCATCAGTTAAAAAGGCAATTTTTCCATTTAATTGCACTCATTAAATACTGCAGTAGAACAATTGGAAAAGCAATACTCTCAATATTTAATCATACAATAGCAATAATGAAACATTACTTCAAAATAAACGTGGCAACATGTAGGATGACACAAAATGCATGCTGTAACTCCTGGAGCATCAACATATTAGTCAGTAAAGACATTTGAACCTTTTTTCCTTACTTTTTTTGACAATTAGGTATATGAAAGGAGTGGACTAACAGCATTGACTACAACTACACTCTAGAGAGAAACCAGTGGGTAAACTAATTACCTCATCTCTCTTGCCACTGAACCACGACAGTACAAAGGATTTCATAAACAAAAAAAGCAAGTCAGTGTACTTGTGGAAAACATTGAACACGACTGGATTTGCACACTCTTTTACTGGAACAAATTGTTATCACTTAGGAATGTAATTGAAGATAAAAAGGTTAATCGCACTGGTGGAGTGACTGCAATGGGCATAGTCATCAGGTGTTCCTCTGCCTAGGATATCTTATGTTCTATCTGCTACAGAAATCTTACATCTGTCTTCAGTGTAACTGCATTCCTGTTATCCAAAGTTCACTATAGTTTAACTATACCAACATAACATAGCAGGAGCTATAATAAAACCTTTGTGTTGAGGAGATGTGCAGAAAACTTAGAAGTGCCTGTTTCAATTTCAGATGTCACAATACACAACGGCTGTCAGGAAACGTTTCTATTTTTACTGCAATTCTATCTATAAGCGTAAATACACAAAAACCCAGTCAAGCAGTCAGGCTAACTTCCCTGGGACTATTCCTGTCAATAGATACCACTTTATCTGTCATTTTCTATCTAGCCTTCCTATAGCACCAAATTATTTATATTTCATTTAGGATTTGATGAGCACGATAATCAGGGTTAGTGACTGAGATCCAAGCATGCTTTGCTATTCTAGATTACAGCTTTTAAAATTGAGCATGTTAAAATTCTTAGAAGGGAAACAGGCAGAAGTACTAGAAAGCCATTTGGTTTGAACTACATATTTGCAGGATACCCATTTCTCCCAATTATTGCACCCACTGAGTAGTATCATCACTTTACAAATCCATCAGGCTACCCAGTAGATACCGTGCTCCACTTGATCAGTGGAAAAGGGAAGAGTAATTGTAAAAGGAAAGAACAGAAGTTTTAAAAAAAGAGTTATCTAGGCAACCTTTGCTAGGAAAAGATGCACCAAGTGTAGTATCTCCTTAATCAATTATTTATTCAACACTTGCATGTGAGTAACCTTATTGATTCCAGTAAGACTAAGTGCTAGACCAATATGAAAGAAAATGACAGCAGGACAGGAAGTCAAGAAGCATCACGCAAGGCCAGGTCAGAAAGGCTAAGACATATAAGATTCAATTTAGGAAAAATTGTAATTTAGTTTTATTCTTCTAATTACAAATCTTAATATCATAAAGTTTTTAATAACAGGTTGCTATGTGTAACATTTTACAGTCAGGGACCGGTCCCTGTATGAATACAGTATATGAATTAAATATATAGTAATAGCAAGGATCTTATTTATATGCACGTTTTATTATAGTTATTTATAGGTTATTATAACCTACACAATTTGTAACTTGTTATATGAATTCTACCTTATATTACATTTAGCCATTACTTTTTTAAAATAGAATTTCACATCCACTTAAAATCAAACCTAACTAATGTTAGCTGTGGTCTCCATCAGGAGTTGACGGACATCACATGAGTATATATGGCAAAAAAAACCAATTCTGAAGAGCAGGTAATGGGGCAGCTAGGGTAAACACATCCCCTCCATCATTCCACTGAAATCAAATGATTCCATAATTTTGAAATGCTCCATCATTCACAACATTCAAGAGCAGAAGCATAAGATCTTTCAGGGATCCTGTGATAAAAAGCACTTGAAAAAACTTGCTTTTCATTCACATCATTTTAGCTAGTCAACAGCAATTAGCAATACAAGATATATTCTAATAGAGCAAGTTAGAAAAGCAACGTTAGAAGTTTAAATCTTTGACAGGACCTGTACATATGGGCCACAACCATTTTCGAACTCTACTGATTTAGTACTAAAATATTATGCCTTAATGTCCAACAAAAGCAGAGCAAGGCTATATGAGGCTACCTAGACACACCTCAGAATTTCATAGATAAACGTATATTTAATCAGTGTTCTCAGAGTCAAGGCATGTTTTTCATAACTCTTACTGTTCAGTACTCAAGATGAGCATCTAGACATAATGACTCAGAAATGGCTTGTATGAAAAGAGTTAGTAATTATAATACAGAAATGAATGTTGCATAATGACTATATAGTAAAAAAGTGTTTCTTATGGTGGGGGGTAGTAAAAAAGGAGAAAGATTTTGCAGAAAATAAAAGTCTAACAAAATACCATAGTTTGATACTTAAATTGCAAGTAAAGAATCCCCCATAAAGCCACAAAATACCATTATGCTCATTTAGAAAGAAAAGAAGCGTTCATTTTCATTCCAGTTCAGATATAAAACTGCCTGTAAGCATAACATGCTTTTTCCTCTTGAACATGTTCTTGCACAATTTCCAGCTGTGAGGGTACAATCAGGCTTTTAGAGTGGCACAGGGAGAAGCAAGGAATGTCTCCCCTTGCACATGTGCTTTCCAGATTCATCTGTGTAACTCGCTTCTGCCTAATTCTCAGCATGAGAACAAGCTGTATGCCAAGGCTATCTTGTGGTTAAGAAAATGTAACCTGTTATGCTCCATTATCTAAACAGAGTTGAAAGTGGTTTTCTCACATACGCATACCCCCTGCCCCATTTCCATGTATTTTTACATATATTAGAAGTAAAACAGGTTTTTCAATCTGTAATCCAGTAACAGCAATATGCTAGGCTGCTGTCCAGCCTGTGTCAGGTCCAGTTACCAAAAAGAATAGCCAGTATTGAAACAAGAAGGAAATGATTCTCAGCAACACATTGCAGCATTATAAAAACTTCTCTACGTAGATGTGTTTATTCTTAATGATACAGCCGTAACCTTTATGGGAATTAAACATGTTTATCCACATCAATTGCTTGTTTCGTGTTGAGATATGAAAATTTCAAGAAAAAAACCCACATTATTACCAACAGATCTGCTCTATCAATAGCCCCATCTTCATCTTCAGATGTTCCTTGTTTCAAGCCAGCAGATGGTTAAAAAAAAAGGTCTGTGCCTGTGTTGGCAGATCTATGTTCTCATGATGAGAAGTAAGCCAAGACACAAAAGGAGTGACAATCATCAAGCTTTTCATCCTCAGAAAGTACTCTGCAAGAAAGAGGTGAAGCACAAATAGACTATTTTTTTTATGTATCAGGCTCTTTCCCTAATATATGCACGCAAAACTCCATTGGGAAAGCAAAAATATAAACAGGTTGAAAATGAGAACTACCACGTTTGCCTAAGATGAGCCTACTGGTGCATATTAAATTTTTTAAGTGGGTGCAGCCTCCAGCTGTGAAAGCCCCCAAACTCCTAACTGCTGAAGACCAGAAGGGTATGCCAAGGGAAAAATCATTCTGTACATAACCCATTATTTACTTACCCTCTTTAACCATCTGTTATTGGCCATCGTTTGAGACAGGGCACAGGACCTGATGGATTTTCAATTTCACTCAAACCCTGCACTTAGATTTTTAACACTAAAATCTCAAATCATAAAAATCAGATAAATGACTTTATACCAGCTACTCTAAGACTTTTGTTCTAATGGTTTAGATTCAGTCACCTTAAGTTTTGCATAGGCAGCCCAGAGAAATTGAGTCAATATACCTGTATGCACATAACATGATTTATTGTCTTCTCACTAGAGACATCAAGTGTAACCTTAGGCTGATGCTTTATCGATTCAGTATCTATCATGTAAAGGATATAAAATTGGTTTCCTGCTTTTAAGACCAGTAGTCCACAAACGTACAAACTTCCTTCCCATCACCTGAACCTTGTACTGTGGCCACAGCATGAGTAATGACAAGGACTAGGGTCAGGCAGCTTTAACTCGGAAATTAAACACTTGATTCAAGCATGCAGAAATGTGGAAATTAATAGTTTGGGCATAGGAGTTTTATCCATTCAAAGAAACTTAGGGAATAAAAGGAATAGAGTCAAGGCCACTCTTCACTACCCAGTTTTTGTGCATATAGGACATGACATATACCTAATGCACCTACAAAATATTTCTCATTTGTCTAATTACTTGGGAAGATTTCAACACTTAAAGAAATCCATGCAGAACATCTGAAAAACAATCTATGCACATTAGGCATTTTGAAGGTAGCAATGTCATGTCAGAGATGAATGAAATAACCTCACCAAAAGCCAAAGTAGCAGCACAGAGAGGAATAAAATCTGCCTCTAAGAAGCCATAAATCCAGTCCCAGTTCCTGTGTTCTCACCCCTCTTTATTTGGCTAGAAGGAAGAAAAAAATTAAATCCTAATTTTTCAGAAGGCCTAGTAACAAACCTCAATACCAGCAGGAAAAAATAGGGTAATTTATAGAGTTGAAAGAAAATGCAAACTAGGTCACTTATGCTATAAGCTAAGGGAATGCAACTACAAGCAAAAAGTAGATCATACAATTTAAATAAATAAATCAAGTGCGACTCAGATTTTAAAGCATTAGTTTAAAAACCAAGGCCTTGCACTGTTAAATGTTACAACTGATAAGACTTCAGACAAGTCATCTGCAGTCATAAACAGGCAACAACCCTTTGGTCCTGCTGGTATTCTTATTACTTCTGAGGCACATGCAGGGACTGAAGCGAAAAAAAAAACCCAAAACCTAAACTACATGGTAGGAAAAATAAAGTAGGCAAAGTATGTTTACACTCTATGCAAAAAAACGTTAACTGATAAAACATATTTTTCTTCTTAAAGTGCTAGGAGTTTCTTCATGGAAACACCAAGAAAGCATGGCTAGAGCCATCTACAGATTATGCACCACTTTCAAGCACAGTAAGAGAAATATTTTTTCCCCTCCAAGTCTTCCTGAGTAAATGGGCACTGAGATGCAGCTAAGTAGATATTTAACTGTGTGGGATAGGAGACACTTTTTCTGGGTATTTCCAGACATCTCGGTTGTGCAACATGTGAAATATTCCACTTGTGTGGCCAGTCATTGCAAAAGGAATCACTCAGAAAGTAGGAAACTGCTTTGCAACATATCCAAGAGATCCATCAGTTCCCTCAGAACAGGAAACCCACCAGTTTTCTAAGTTAACAGCCAAGGACTATATAAAAAGTGAGTGACTAGCACCTCTAGATTAAACAAGACTGTATTTACAAGAGTTTTACAGTTGAAAGCATGGATTACTAAAATTACAGCAAAATATGTAAGCAAATTCTCTTCTTCAAAAATACATATAAAAATCCCACCATATTTTTCAATCTCAAATACCACAGTACTAACAGGAAAATAAGAATGCTGCACTAGTTTTGTCAGTAAAATGTATTTAGCTGCTTTACAAACATTTACTGTCAAAATATTCACTGAAATTAAAACAATAGTATATAGCAAAATAAGGGATTTAAGTAACTATAGAAGTCAACTCAAATGAAAAATAAAATGAAGCCTGAAATACTCCAAACTTTTGGTCTACCCGAATGACTAATTTGCATGCCTGGAGCAGGATGTTCATTGCAACTACACAGCCTGTAACAGGGACTCGGGGCCTGGCATAACTAGACTGTCTAAAAGAGACTTTTTTTCTCTCAATTTACAATATCAGAAACAAAAAGCACATAAATATTTAAAATTCTCATCTCAACTGCTAAGGGAATCCAGCTTTCTTTACAAATGAGAACTAAGAGGTTGCTTAAGGCCACGACCTCAGCCAGTGACAGAAACAAGAGCTAAAATTCTGGAAATCCTGGTTCCCAAGTCCTATGCTCAGTTTGTACACAGGCTTATCTCAGCTTAGATTTTACAACATAGGCAAGTACCTTTATCACATGGAAGAACAAAATAGCAAGTTCAGTGTTCAGACAAACTGTATTGAGCTGATAAATAAATCAATTTTGAGGGTTTTAGCTCCTTTATGAATAGCAGCACTCTTACAGATCAAGAACTTTCTAACAAGAAGCTTCGACTGCTGACGATACAATTTCAGCTTTTTTTTTTTTTCAAGAGTGTGCCAGATTATGCTTACTGGTATAAAAACAGCATAAATTCACTTCCTCTGGATTTACACTGGTGTAGCTAAAATCCTTTTCTCAAGTCAATAAAACAGGTTTGATGAAAAATAAAATTTAAAAGTTACAATAAAAAGAAATGATTTCCACATAAAAATGCGATGATACATGTCAAAGTACTACAGCTGAGGGCACAGACAGAAAAGAAGCATTATTCTGAAATCACTACTAACGAGAATAATATTCTATTAAAGGCAAGTTAGCACATAGGAATTTAACCCTGCTATGATGCTAGAAATCTAAAAATCACTTTTTACTAGAAACTTCTTTTTCTAGTCCCAGACATTGATGACATACTTAGCTGCCATGGTCATCAGTACCCTGTGCAGCCTCACCTGCAACCTCCACCAATGCACCCTTTTTCTCTGTGGCCCAGGAACTCCATCCATGATCCTGAATGTTTGGTCCTTCTGTCCTTAGCTGCACTATACAGTAGGCACACCTCCATCTTCTAGATGGACCTTGGACTTCCATTAAAGCCTCATCTCCAGTCATCTCTAGCCTCACCTTCTGCCTGGACATCCTGGATAGATCCTGGACCTCAGTCAGCCACTTGTTCATTGTGGGACCATCCAGGGAGCCCGTTATCACTACCCTGTTCAGGAGATCCTCTAAGGTGGGTGCCCTTGGCTTCTGTCTCTGTCGCACCCTCCCCCATGAAGCAAGGTGCCCTTGCTGCACCCTGGCAGTGGAATCAGTATGTCTTCCAAGCATTAACATAATACACCACCAATGTCACTCATTTTCTACAAAACCCTTCTATGGACTGCAGTGTTCTTTTTAGGCTGTTGTATTCTTTCACTGTTTTTCAAGAATTCCCAGTTCTTCTAGGAGTCACATTTCTGATATAATTCATTGTATCATCCCAACATGAAATAAAAACACATCTTCATTTCCATCCACACCGAGACCAATTCAGATTTATTAAGGCTTCCTTGATATTCAGTGATGTCTTATAAGCACTAAATCATGATGAAAGCTACATAAGCAAGAGCCTGCAATCCTAAAAAAACCCCAAAACCCAATCAAACAAGAAGTCCTCTGAGAAGTATACATCTCCTATAAAGCACAAAGCTTTCTAGAGTTCCCCAGAATGAGCATTGTGCATCTACTGTTCCTCCTTTCCTCTCCAGGTGATCAATCACATCCCAGAACAAGAAGAAATGGAAACACATTCTGATCTCTGGGCTTCTGGGATGGTTGAAAAACCCACAGAGCCCCTCCTCTCATGCAAAAGCAAAACAATAACAATGAGAATGAGCTTCAGCTTCATAAGCTTTTAGTGTCCTCACCCTTTAAGTGCTGGCCTTAACTTGTCCTTGGACCCCATACATGCTATCACTATATAATATGCTCCATGAACAGCAAGAGACAAGCACTATCACTTACATTTAACGACAAAACACAGCCAGAGATACATTTTTATTCAGGATTCTATAGCACATTAAAGAAATTAAGTTCTGGAATACTTTCTTTGGTCCTCTCAGGAAAAATGCCATATATCATTACTTCTACTTTTCAAACACAAGGTTTTAATAAACAGTGCCGTTTTGTTTGGAAGTAAAATATTAAATAAAAGGGCAAAGAGGTTATTCACTTACACACGGTGTAATTATCACTAAAGAAAACTGAGATTTGTGTTTGTAGAGGATTTATCATACAGACCACCTGAGGTAAAAAAAAAACCAAACAAAAAAGAACAGCGAGAGAAGAGCGCATTCGTGTTTTCAAAACCTGGGCAGAGTGGATAGTTACACCTGTGAATCCCCCAACATTTGGGGGGTGTTATAAGCTCTACAAACCAGGCTGAACTTGTTCTGAAAAGAACACTTGGCAATGTAGATAGCCTCCTCCATGTCACACATCCATAAGCCTGCTTAGCAGCGACTGAGCAACTTTGCACAGGCTATGTGCCTGTTCCTCACCTGACTCCTCTAGCAGCGTAGCACAAGCAGTTTACTGAGGGTTTTGCTTATCTCCGTTACAGTAAGAATACTTGAAGGATAACATGGCAAATGATGAACAGGAGACATACAGAGATACGAAACCCAGCACACACAGCACTTGCTTTTGTAGAGCTTCAGATGCTCCAATGACCTTTTCCCAAATCAGAAACACAAGGGCATTACTATCGAACAGTACTTACTGCACTACTTACTCCCCTCCAGTGTAAAAATCTGTATTTAAGCTTCCCTGTGAGATGGCTCAAAGTATTGGACACATTTTACTTTATTTTTTTAATTTTTTTTTACATTTTACTTTTTTTTTTTTTTTGCAGAATCATTTCAAACCTTCACTGCAAGGAGGTGGAATTAGCTCCAGCTCTATCACAGAACTTAGAAGCTATTTTAAAGGATACTTTCATCACATCAGAATCAGCTGCAAGTGCTCCAAATCCTTCTACGCATAAGACACTTTCTGTAAGTGTTAATAGATTTTGTCCTTTGTGGTATAATTAACACAGGATGTAAAATTGCCAAAATATCAGAGTCAGATATATTTTAAGTACTTCAGGATGCAGCCCAGAAAAGCTGTTGATCCATCAAAAGATCAAACTGATGCCAAAAGCATCCTTCAGTTTACACAATTGTAAATCGAAGACAAGAGTCATACAACAAACACGATCTAGATAGTAGATAATGACTCTGATTTGGAGTGGAAGAGCATTGATAACTCTGCACTAGATAAAAGTGAAAGCTCTCAGAAAATGTACCTAGAAAGCACTGAAAGGAAATGTGATATTTAGCAGCAGTAGGTCCAACCTGATCTGCTGTAACTAAACTCACACTGAAAACAGGACACTTGCAAATTAACATAGCAAACAGAAATCTTGCTAATGTTTTCCCACACTGAAAAATGGAGATCCCTCTATGTAACTGAGAAGAAAGCCATTCAAAACTATTCTGGAGCTAAATGAATAGCAAAAATCTCTGTCAGCAATATGGACAGTGGGATCAAGTATGCTTTCAGCAAGTTTTCTGACAACATCAAGCTGTGTGGTGCAGTTGACATGCTGGAAGAAAGGGACCTTGACAGGTTTCAGAGGTGGGTCCTTACAAACCACATGAAGTTCAACAAGACCAAGTGCAAGGTCCTGCACATGGGTTGGGGCAATCTCAAGCACAGAACAGGCTGGAAGGAAAATGGACTGAGAGCAGCCCTGAGGAGGACTTGGGGTGTTGGTGGACAGAAGCTCAATATGAGCCAGCAACATGCACCTGCAGCCTAGAAAGCCAACTACACCCTGGGCTGCATCAAAAGCAGCATGACCATCAGGTCAAGGTGGAGAGGGGTGGGGGGAAATTTTGGCCTTCTAACTCTGCTCTCATGAGACTCCACCTAGAATACTGCACTCAGCTCCGGCGTACAAGAAAGGCATGGACCTGTTGCAGCAAGTCCAGAGGAGGCCAAAAAGGCTCAGAGGCCTGAAGCACAGGGACTGGTTACAAGGGTAAGAAGTGATAAGGCAAGGGGTAATGGCATTGAGCTGAAGGAGGGGAGTTTCAGATTAAATATTAGGAAGAAATTCTTCACTGTGAGGATGGTGAGGCCCTGGCACAGGTTGCTCAGAGAAGCTGTGGATGCCCCTCTGTTCTTTGTTCAAGGTCAGGTTGGATGGGACTTTGGGCAACCTGGTCTAGAGGAAGGTTAAAACTAGATGGTATTTAAGGTCATCTTATCAATCCAAACCATTCTTTGAATCTTTGAAAAAGAGGGGTTGGTCAAATTTTAATCTTCTTGACCACACAAACAGTATTGAATATGATAATGTTCATAAGAAGTCTACTAAGGGACTTGCATCCTGTATGAATTACACCCAAGGCTCCTAAATTCATCTGAATGCATTAATTCCTAACCTAAATCACAGAAAAGTAATATACTGTTATTGGGTTTTCATTGTATACTATAGCACAATTCACAAACAGAAGAGTAGTTCGTTTATATCATGTAGATTCATTAAAAATGAAATCACCTCCTACATCTGTGTGTGTTGATTTTTCAGTTGCAAACATTCATATTTCCCATGTGTAGGAAATGAATAATTTTATACTTAGGTGTATTCAAGGCTTTGAACTTGATATACGTGTAATATTAGAGAAGGAGAATAAAAATATAATGAAAGATTCTCTATTTCATGTGTTAAAAAACAATATGTTTTCCTCATTAAACCCTCAGATATAAATTCTATAAACCATGAAATTACCTTTGAGCCCTTACTGAAATAACCAGTTCACAAATAAATGATCCATGCAGGAAGAAAAGTGAAGATTAAAATAATAAGAGAAAGTTATATTTTTATATCAAGCAGTCAAAAAAAACCCAGAAAAAATGCCAAAGAACAATTACTAGTATAGACTTACACAATAGAGATTCTACTTGAATAGGTAATCCTGAACAATTTATTTCAGCCATATTCTGAGATAGCCATTATTCTTATGGCTTCCAATATTGTGAGGAATTAACTCTCACAAGAAATTAACACTAATTCAGTCAAGGGAAATATTTGCATAGCTTTTGTTCCGTCAGGGTTCTACCCACAGACAGTTTTCCATCCTGCTGCAGAATCAATATCTGAACAATTAAACACTATTTGAGCCACCCATTCAACCTGTCTCCACGTGCATCCTCCCCAGTTGTGCATTTCAGTTCTGCAGAAGAGGCTCAGTTTTTGCTTTGGAGAGCAAAGGAGAGTTACAAGGTTGACTTCCCTGAAGACTGTCAGGCCAGTTTTCCAAAAGGTAGCTATCTCATGAGCACTTAATGCCATTAAAATTGATCCTATCGAAAGAGAGGCAGATTTGGTCAATTGGGAAAGAGCCAGCCAGCGGGACATGGTGGCCTTTATCATAGCTCACCATTAACAGCTTTCCCCAGGGACGTCACTCCGCAGGAATTACTCTCCATTCCTATCAGAGTCCTCACCAGCCACAGTTTGCTGAGTCTCACGCTACCACAAGTTCCTCACCTCAACAAAGGAGCCACAACTTCTTCTGGTGCCTTTGCATGGCATTTTGTGCGTTGGAGCACTTTGTTGCAAGTGGGTCCAGTTTCACGAGGCTCAGTGGGGTTCCCAGGTCTGCAGGCCCCAGTTGAACCTGTCTGGCAATAGCAGGTTGCAGGTGCAAATACATCTTCTGTCAGACAGAGAATGGAAAGAAGTCCAGATCTATTGAGAACAACCCACCATTTATGCAACATCCTATACTGCACTTAAATAGGTTTTTCTTCCTTCTTAAAGTATATTCAAAAGCATTTTACCAGGACCATGAGCAAAAGCAGATTCATTTTAGAGATACAGAAACTCAGAAAGATGAAACGACTGTGTCAAATCCATCTGGTTTTCAGAGAACAAACTGCAGGCTCTCTGAGGACAGAAACACAAACAAGAAACCCTAAATACCTTCAAATCTAAATTTGAAACAAACAGGTAGAACCTAAGAAAGTGTTTAGAACGTGAACAAATAAACAGAGGTATCTCATCATAATATCATACAGAAAGAGAAAGGAAACAACCAAGGTGTAAAATAAGGGAAGGAGCAGAGACTCAAAAGGTAGGAGCTCAATGCCAGCCAGCACAAGGGACAAAATCCTGCAAGTGAACAGAAAGCAGGCTGATTGCATCATCAGTGACAGAGCTGGGACTGCTTCTTGCTTCCTGCTGTGCCAGCTTCAGCCTCTGGCTGACCCCTCCATTCAGCTACTTTCCCCCAAAACATGTGCTTGGGAAGGGCTATGCTGTGGATCCCCGGGGAGCCTCTCTGCGCAGCTCTGAGTCCATGGAGCATTATAGAAGAGAAGTCATTATGCTTCACTCAATTAAAACAAGGGGCTGCAAGCATAATTGCCTGTATTTTTTAGAGCTGCAGGGTATCATCCACACAGAACAATGGTGATTCTTCAGGTAATCGAGTGCCAAAGCTTTTAAGTCCAAACCAGCACTATTTACCTACCCTTCAATACTGACTACTAACAACTCTTGAACAGGACTGTGTTGTGACTTCTGCTTAGAAGTTAAAAAAAAAAAAACATAAAACAAACCACCCCCAAAACAAAAACCGACAAAAATAGGCCTGAATGTCCATGAGACTGCACCACTATTTCCATTGTCACTCAGAATTCAACGTCCAACAACTATATTCCCTATGTCAGCCTACTACCATTCCCTTAAGTGCACTAGCAAATATAAATCAAATGTTTTGGACTTAAAACATCAAAAGTGGAGAAACTTAGTATTCCTGAAAAATGACTTAATAAAAATAATTCTGCCTCCTATTTCTTTTCACTGACAACTGAGAGTTTAGATACATAATTTCAGCACGATGGGAAATTTCAAGACTCAATTATAAATCCCTAAAAACACTATATATCGAACATAGTGGCAAACACTGAAACAGACTGGTGCTATTAGATGTGCTTTAATACATCTGCCTTTTAAACTTTGCCCAGATAGTTCCAATAAAACCAGCTACAAGCCAGCTCCAGACATAAAGACAGAAATTTAAGTTAGCACATATTAGCAGCCTGCAGTGGGCAAATGTTCAAACACATTACGGGTTTAATATAATTATAATTGTTGAACATGTTCAACCAATTAACCACAAATATTCTGTTTATCTGAGATGCTGCCAAAAATTGTGAGCTGCAGTCAAAATAACATGACACTGTAGTCCTTCTGCAAAGAACAGCACTAAATCAAGAGAAAAAACATATGGAAAAAGCCAAAGCAAATATCTTATCTGGTATTTCATAAATCGTCAAATTCCATATTTTAAAAATTTCTCTCATACAGATATAACTGCCACTTTTTTTGGTTTTATAAATTCACATTTTAAAAGTTCATGTCACCTCCTAAAAACAAGGGGTTCAGAATAACTTTCTGTGTATGTTTCTTTTTTGGACAGTCCTCAGACATCATGATTCCACAAAGCACAACCATAATGCAAATAACCAGGAAACACCAGCTAAAAGCTGCCGTGCCTTCAGCATTAAGAACAAAATTGTTTTGTTGCCTGCTTTTCTGCCTCAGCTGCACAAACACAAAAATATTTTAAACAACCAGATGAGCTCCATCTTAGGAGGAAAAAAAAATAAACCACTACAATTTGTCTTTCAGAAAGAATTATTAAAACCCCCCGTTGTACAACTCCTGTTTAGACAATATGCAATGCTGCAAAAGCACTTTTTTTTTTCAACAGTGCCCCCTAAATAATTAAGCCGTTCCTTTTACCATACTTCCTATATTACAGAAGTCATTTTCCTACAACAAATCAATAACTCATTCCTTATGTCAGTCATTTTTCTCCATTTAACTGAATGGACTTAAGTCCAACACTGAAAGTTAGATTACCTTTGAATTATGTGTGTGATTTAAAATTCAAAGTACCACACTAAGGAGCTTTTTAGAGTGACCACTCTACAGCCTCTTCATACAGACAATCCCTTACAGACCTTCCCGACAGATTTAAAGCAGAACAGCAACTCTGAAACAGTTAAAAATGTGAACATTAACAGGAAACAGCCCTCGAAGCTCAGAGTCAACACTTTCCTTATTTATGGAATTAAAAAGCCAAGCAACCTGCAACACTTAAAATAACATCCCTCAATAACCCCCTTTCTTTCAGATTAAGTAATAATTGCATCCGATGGTGTAATTTAATCGGACAGTTCAAGCAGCCTCAATCAACCTTCTTCTGCAGACATTAGCAACTAAAAATTCAATCCCACTCTTAAAATATTTAAAATTCGGCTTATTAATAATAAAATCAAAGCTAAAAGGAAAAAAAAAGTACTAAAATATCAATTTCTCCACATTTTGATGAGCGTATCACAGAACATCTTAACATCAGCATGTAGTTTAGTCACAGGTTAAGGGAAACACTGGCACATTTTACATAAATTTATAGCATAAAATCTGTTCTTACTAGAAATAAATCACTGACAAGAAAATCACCGATACAGAAGGAAAAAAAGATAATACATGGAAAATGCTCTAATAAAACGTTCATACTTTGTGCAGATTATACTAAATTTGATAATATTAAGGAAAAAAAAATAGAGACAATTTTCAAAGAGCACAAGCCTGGGAAGCTTGTGTCAATGTAATTAACTGTCCTTTCTCAGAAAAAAACAATTCAATCCTATATTAAAGGTATGGATTTAGTCAGATTGCTTTGTCATCTGTTAGCTGTCCATTACTCTAAAGCACACGTTGCTGTGACATTTGTATTCTCCAGAAGTTACACCCACAGTTTCACTCACTCAGCTACACTCCATTTTAAGCTTTTCATTAAAAAACTTCATAGCTGGTTTCCTACCTCTGATGTTTAACACCAGGAACAAATGCAGCTGGACACCACCTATTGTCACACGCTGCCTAGAACTGTCAAAGGTGAAAATTTTTGGTTTGAAACCACTGGTGGCTTTTATTTTTACTCAGCTTTACGTTGCTGTTCTGTTCGAGTTCCTGCTCCCTCCCCTGAAATTAGTAATAAATACTTTGTGCCAAGATCTCTGATTTGGGGATATGTACAGCCAGTCGAATCGGAATTCTTGTTCACGTTAACACACCTTTACAATCAATCACTGGTTTCTAAGACAATATAATTGTAAAAACTGAAAAAAATGTACTTTTTAAATGCAGAAATTCTCATTTTTCTGCCTTAGCATCATCCCACCAGACTCTGAACCTCAGCATTACCTGAAGCAATTAGAAGAAATCAAAGTGGCAAAGTAGTGTTAGGTAATGCTTTATCTTCAGCATTCTGGAAGCTCAGCAAGACTTCCATTCAAAGCTGCTCTCCACTCCATTTCGGCTCAGCACCCTGAATCTGTTCTTTACCAGCTGCTGATGTTCCTTGTATTAAACTGAGAATTTGTGAGAAAAGCAAAACTTCCCGCTGTGTGTTAGCTTTGCATGAGAGCACTTGATCCGAAGTCATGATACTCTTCAGATGCATTTTTGTAAATATTTTTCATTTCACGTAAACACAGGAGGATGGAGGGGAAAAAAAAATCAATAGATTAAGTACTAATTACAATTATTACAAGAATTATTAGCAAAATGAATACATCATACAGTTTTGCTAACATAACATTATTTAAAGGAACATTTTATGAAGGGAGCACATTATTTTCTGATCACTTATCAAACTGCTTAACTTTGATTTTTTTTTTTACATAGGGAAATAGAATGGGAAACAGCGTGACAAATTAAAATTAGTCTGCTAATTTTGTTCTAAATTTACTTTTAACAGGGAAAAATCCTCATGCACTCATATCAATATCTTAAATCGATCAACTTATGAAAATAACTAAGATTAAACAAAATTTTAAGCATTAGTGGCTGAATTATAAACAAGTTACAGGGTCCATTCTTTATATCGCAGGACTGTAATCCTTCTGCATGTAGAGTTTTCACGAGATCAAAATATTATTTAGCTTTAAATCAAAAGATCTGTTATTTTAGTTAAGTCTAACAATACTAGAAAGTAAAATTCCTCATCTGGGTCTGTAATATTTGCTGAAAAAAAACTACTTCAAAACATTAATCAAATTTTTCGCCTACTGGGCAGCCATATGGTAAAGCAGCATGTGAATCTCACAAACTTGCTGATCTTCTGTAACTGGGTGCTATTAATTACGCTTGCTGCATCCATCTCTTAGATTTTCGCTTTGTGAAAAAAAGTATTTATTGCAACAGCTTTTACAAAACAAGGGAATGAAAATCAGAATTGATTAATGAGCTGAATGGAAATATTTCCGTTAGCAGGTTTTTAAAATGAATAAGGATTAATACACCATGGGTAAAAATGAACCCTACTTGTGTTTCCCCCACTTTTTGTTTAGGGGGGCTGTATTAGCGGGAGGAGGGTCTGATATGCATTATTCGCTGTGTCGGCTTTTGGTGACAAACAAAAAGGTTTAAACTAAACAGTTTAATGCTACCAAGGCTGAGGACTTTGTTTTAGTGCTAAATTCCTTAGTATGAAATTGAATTGTTTCACAACTGCAAATCATATTTGACTTGGTTTTATTCTTCAAATGTAACTAAGAGTTTGCCTGAAACCCAGAGAAGCAAACAATTCAGAATGATAGTCTCCATTTTGTCTTTAATTCCTCAGGCCACAGCGCTGAGGCTGTTTTGGGATCTCAGCCATAAATCTAGTTAATCATAAATTATAGCTAGAATATAATCCTTGATTCTACAGGCTCGTGTGCCAGTGAAAGGGACTCTCAGGAATTACTGAAAGAAGATTGTAGGGGTTGGCCAGGAAAGCTAGCAAATAAGTTGAAATTGTGTTAGTTCACATACAAAAATCCCAGCCTGGGGACAGGCGATGCAATACAATTAGCTGCTGTGCACATCCAGAGCAGCAGAAGTCATGGCACACCTGTGAAGATTTCCCATATCATATCTTCAACTTAGAAAGGATGATTTTTCTTGCTCTAATCTTCACATTAGTCTCCCTCTACAAAACTAGCTTATTTCAACACTTGGCAGTGTGGGTGAGCTTCATCCTAGGTACCAAGGGCAACAGTTAGAAGGAAAAGGTGAGGATTAGTTCCAGAGAGGGGCCGAGGATGCTGTCAAAACCAGCACAACCATGTTTTTACCCAGCGTAAAAGAAGGAGCTAAGGCAACAAAATAAAGCAGCTCTAACCCAAAACAAGGCAACAAAACAAAGCAGCTCTAACCCAAAGTATTCTGCATGTGATTCATCTCCTCAGATTCAAGAAAAAAAACCAACAAAACACACAAAAAACTAAGTGAAATACCAATAATATTCAAACAATGAAGGAAAAAAAAAAGATTCCAAGTAGTTTCACCTCAAATAGCTATACTGGCAGCTTACTGCAGGTGGAGGATAGGAAAACCAGTGTCCTGAATATAGATCCAGGACCTGCTAGAGTTGTGATTTATTAAAAAGAGCCCACTCAAATACAGCAACATCATGTGGAAGGAGACAAAGAAATTTTTGCAATAAGACAGACAGCTGAATGATTTAAAATAGTATGTATTTCACAGACTCTCAAAACACAATACTCAGATACGCAAAGGAGTCACTTCTGTCCTGCCAAGTCACCTTCCTGAGCCATGGTGTAAATTCCCTTGCCTCCCCAAATTCTTTATGCTTCTTAGCTAACAGATATTTAAGTAGGTAATAATCAAAATGGTAAAATATTTCATTACCAGAAACTTCAAATTACATGGCCACCCACTGGATGACATTTCATTCATCCTAACATGTGTGTAACTGTATGTAATAAGAAAGGAGGGGGGAAAAAAGTTGCTTCAAGTGCTAAAGAAGCAAGAGAAGTCTTCTATTATTAATAAAATTTAAATAGGTTTGTTTGTTTTTTTTTTTAAACCAAAATTAAAAAAACACATGCCTCTCTGATCATACTTCTTGCTATATAATAGAAGCTGCAGAAATCATGGCAGATTTCAAGTCTTTTTATGTTTGGGGTTTTTTTTGCCTTGCGTCACCCTAACACAAATTACTCTCTTTATAAGCAATGAACAATATTATGATTATTCTTGTGACTAAGAAGCTTGAAAGCTCTACACCTTTGGAATGGAAAAGCATTTTAAAATTAGTATGAGACGTTTCAAACAAGTTTTAATCAGCGACCCAAAATGTATGCCATAACTTTTCATCACCTCTTGGGTGATCTCTAAACCTCTCCCACATACATTGACTGTCTGCTTAAAAGTTTAAAGAGCTAACAAAATGTTTTAACGAGATACAAATCTCAGAGATCATTAATCAATATGTTC
This sequence comes from Hypotaenidia okinawae, assembly GCA_027925045.1. Taxonomy (NCBI): domain Eukaryota; kingdom Metazoa; phylum Chordata; class Aves; order Gruiformes; family Rallidae; genus Hypotaenidia; species Hypotaenidia okinawae. The sequence goes on along the minus strand of BSDF01000013.1, from coordinate 15,382,867 downwards.
AATGTTATTTGTGATAATTCATCATGACATGATATTAATGGGTTACTGTACCCTTCAGAGGTGAGATTAATGCAAATGAGCAGCCACAATTAACTTTACTGCTCCCAACTCACAGGAATGGACAGATGATTATAAATGACAACTATATGTCAATTACAATATCCAATAAAGTGAAGCTTAGAGGGCAATCTATCTCCTTTTATAGTTCTTGCTTGACATAGCTGAATTTAGCTCAACCCACTGTTGTCACAGTGTAACCACTGCTTTGAAGGAGGGGTCAAATTTTTAATTTTCTGTTTCTTCGCAAGGAATTCAAATTGTGCATCTAAATGCGACGTCTGAAGAAGGAAAGCTGCAGGAAACCAAGAACAGATGTTGCTTCCTTCATCAGCTGAAGAAAATTGTATCTGTTCTCAAATTGCAACAGCAAGGCCACAAAGAAAATAATGTGTCCCGCTGTGTAACATATTTATTCAATTAAAAAAAAGACCCAACATATTAATACAGCAATGGAAAGGAATTGACATTTGGTAAACTGCTTTGTCACACATAGGATGTTAAGTCCACTAAGATTAAAGATGCTAAGAGAGGTGTGTACTGGTATGTGTTTTCACATGCAAACACATACCAGTAGGATCACCTCTTGGGCACCAAAGCTTCTGTAGTGAAGAGAGAAGATTTCACAGGAAAAAACCCCAAAATTTCTAGCAATATCAAAAGAGCTAGAAGCAAGGACTTTAGATGTTCATAAACACAACAGCTGGCCAGATGGAGGAAATTCTGAAAACATGGCAGGTACAAAATCATAAGATACGTTTGTAAATGATATATTTACAAAAATAGGGAAATCGGTTTTGATGACATTGCCTACATTATAGGCTTACTTTCCTCCACCAGGAAAAAGGAAAAAAAAAAAGCCTCACTGGTCAAAGCATCATAGGAAACCACAGAGAGAATCACCATAAAACAGGTATTTCCTGTGATTTTCAAAACTTTGTAGCATCTTTTCTGTCTTACCACCAATTAACCACCACAATGCACTTGGACAACTCCTTTGCACTGGGATCAGAGAAAGGCCCTTTTGTTAAAGGCTTGGGCTCAGTGCAATAACAAATACCATTGCTATGTTTTACATTTACTCACATAGTTAAAACAAAGGGCCACTTGAAAGAGTCACTTTAGCTCTTCAACACATACAATTTACAGAGTAAGTTAAGCCTGCAAGGTGTTTTGGGGGTAAAGACAACAGTGGAACAACTTACTCCAGTTGTATAAGCCCCACACTAAGCACCCAGTTTTCTTGGGGAAAAGTAGCTATTGTTGAAGGAAAAATATGGAAAGTAATTTGTGATTATTTTTTTTTTATTATTATCTTCTCTTTCCTTATACATCCATCTGGAAAAATGTGCTAGCTTTCGAGGCTTCTGCTTTGGTTTAAGCAGCCCCTAATTCTACAATGCATGTCACACGTGGGCATTGCAGCCTGTAGAGAGTGACTGAAACCAAGGAAAAAGAGTGGAGGGGCAGATTAGGGAAGTACCTCACAATGTGCACCTGCACCATTTGGACACTGTTCAATAAAAATCAGTACGGGCTCTGGCTAAGTAACCTTTTAGGCTCTGTTCAGCAAGCTATATTAACATATTACAAATTTTCATCACACAATTAGCAAGACAGTGTAAGTTCATATCTCAACACGTTGCTTAAGGACAGCAGGAGAGTTCTTGATTTTCTTTAAAGCAACGTTTTCCAAAGCAATTCTCTCCCCCACCTCATTTTGTTTAATCTAATCATCAAGAAAAATGGTTTTCAACTGAATAAACCTGCTGACACCATTATAGTCATTTTCAACGTGGGAAAATAGGAGAAATTCTTTACTGCTTCCAATATGGATGATAATACACATTTTTGTGACAATATTTTGTTGAAGTCCTGACATGTTCTGAAAAAAATGTGCTTTTGAGTAGAAATAGTTTCCATGCTGACCTCTCAAAAACTGAAATCTGTAACTACTCCTTAAAATAACTTTAAGATAGATAATTAGCCTCAGAGCTAATATTTAAGCTAAAAGCAGTATGCCCTATACATCCTCAGCAATCCCAAATTCATCAGCGGAAATAAGTTTATTCCACAAAAAATAACACCCTACTCTGAGCAGGGACAAATACTAGATAGATTCCTAATTTAAACTATCTTCATAAAAGACAAGGATTTCATTCTTGATTTTTTGGTTTTAACTAATTAATCAACAAATTTGAGTTGGTTAAATAAAACCTCTTCCAACGCCTCCTATTTAATTGCAGTTTGGCACCAACAAATATATATCAAAATTATAGTATCTCCCCTGACAGGAAGCTCCTTGCTTCCACACACAGTTATGGCTCTCTGCAGAGTAACCAAGAACTGCTGACAACCTTGAACACTGCTACAACAATATTACTATACTTGGCAGAGAAGTACCCTTGCGGCAAGAGAAAAGCTGTAATTTTGACTGTCACTTCACATTACACTAGATATTATTTCACCGTATACACACACACACTCACAAACTCTTAATAGACTACAGTTTTCGCGCTGCCCAGCTCTTGTATTATAAATGACAATATAATACTCTTGACCTACCGGTAGGATCACTAATAAAGCTCACGGTTAACATCACTGAAAATTTTCTTTTAAAATACAGCTGTCATAAATTGCCTTGTCCTAGTCATCTCAGACTGCTTAAGTCGCTTAAAGTTATTTTATCCATTTTATTGTTCGTTTCAAAAGAAAGAAAATATTTGGGAAAAAAGAGGAATAATTCAGTTGGATTTTGATAATTATAAAGGTAGCAATAAGTGATAAATATCTAGGAGTCAGAAGTATAGCTAACCTGCAGACTTTCTCTCCTGGCCCATGTCTCTAACTAGAAAAATGGGTAATAGAATCATTTAATTGAAAAAAATTATTTTTTAGTACATAGGTACACAGGGCAGAGCCCCTGCTTGAAAAACATGAGAGGTTCAAAATGTTCTGGCTTGAAGATAAGTATCTTTGTGACCCACTGAAAAAGACATTTGGTTCTCTTAAATCAGATCCAATTCCAGGCCTTTAAAATACTTTACATCAAACTTTACCTCTTCAGCTTTTATTTTATATGCTGCGTACGTGCCATACAAAGACTGCCTACTGATTTCAAAAAAAATTTGTATTCCGAATTTGCACAGTAGCACCGTGCATTAGCAAAAGAATGAAATACAGCCACAAAGAGCTACTGCATGTGAACCTAAGTGGCTAGAAATCAAGTTATGTTTTCAAATACTTTTATATCAATTCGCTATACTGCAAAAGCAACTCCTACTTCTTTTTTTCCTTAAAAGTCAACAACATTTAATTAAGCAAACTCAATTTAAATAGACCCAAATGGCACTTAGAAATGGTCATTTAAGAACAGCGTTATTCTGATTTTACAGTTGTTCAGGCAGATTTTGCTCCTACGCGTGTGCTACTGATATAATATCTTAAATGCATTTAGAAAGACAGGATCTCACTTGCGTTGTTTAGATACGGTAGCATCGCTGAACCTCTTTGCCCTTCTCCAATAAAACGTATCAGAAATTTCAGTACTGTCTGCTGACCGCACCACATTTAACAAGATTCGCAAATGAACCCAGAGTAAGTTTCCCACTGTGACACATTAATAATAAGTTCCTTATCCCATCTATCCCAGGCCATGAATATGTAATGTTATAAAATGAGTCCTTTTCACACAACAGAACCTCAGACGTGAATAAATAAAAACTATCCATCACAAGCCTGTGAAAAATTAATGAGAGTTCTGAGACATAAGAAAAAATTGGTTACTGAGATAAGGTCCAGTATGTAAAAAAAACTATGTTCCTCACCAGCTGTAAATTTTATTTTTAAACTTTACAAAAACAGTTAAATAAAAAAAACCAAACCACGAAACACACACACACACCCCAACTTTCTATAGCACATTTACCACAAGAACCAGAAAAGAGGAAGATGCTTTAATGGAGAGACATATTTCTAAGTAATCCAGACAGCATTCAGAATCAGCAAGTGGCTCAAAAACTGCCGTATCAGGGAGTTACGTTTCCAGACAGCAAAAGTTGTAACCTTAGATATTTAGAAACTGAGATCCCATTCCCTTTTCTTTTCCCTTTGGAATGGAAATTCTTGATGAAATAAGGCTATATATCTCCCTAAACTTCATTTACTCGGATAAAAGGAGAATCCATAGAAATAAATTATTTTCATTCACGTGAGCACCTCTTTACTGTACCAGTGAAGATTTTAATGTCTTGATATACAGTAATCTGTCTTGCAATATGAAGAGATAAGGATTTTTTTTTCTTAAATAAAAAAATTGAGCAGCCACTATATTTATTAACACATTTCCCTAATCTTGCCCAAAAGAACACAGCGATGCCTGAGGAGTAGAAGTGCTGTGCCAGACCTATTCTAACTGCATCACTAAGAAATGCTGGAAATTTGTCTTCAGACAAAGCAGACAGAAGTAAGTAAGAGGTACTGCCTAAATCCTTGAAAGACATTCCCCAAGACAGACAGCACTCAAACTATTCTACCAACCGAGTGCAGAAAAGATTGTATGACCTACAGTCAATTTTGTGAATGATAGCCATTCTAATGCCTAGTAGCTAAATGAAAACAATGCCCTGTGGTGCCTAACTAGATCACTTATTTTTCTCCAAAATGTGCCTCTGCTCACTCAGCTCTCTCCCATTAACTTTCTCTCATTTACATCCCACCACCATTCCCACATCTAGCATCTCCGAGTTCATCCAGGTGTGACCTTCTAAGCTATTAACTGTTTCTTCTTTATTTCTTTATTATGATAAATAAAAATGTGTTTCAACCTTTGTTGACTTCAGTGATCCTTTGCTGTTATCATATCCCATGCTACACCCCTCGGTATGCAAACAAGCTGGGTAAACGTAAGGTTTCTCCTTTCCCAGTTGGTGCTCATGTACAAAGCAATGAGATCAGCAAGTGTGTTACTGACCCTTTCCTTAGTTAACAGGACAGCGAACCGTAATGAAAAACGACAGCAGCAGAGCCCCCTCCCTCCCCAGTGTACAGATTAGATTTCTCTATCAAGGAGTGGCTTCATCACATAAAAACCTGATCGAGCAGGATGTTTTATTCTTGGTTTCTTGAAAGTGGTTATGTCTGAAAGGATGGCCTCCAGAGTGCTGTCAGAGGTGTCTATCTGCAAAATAAATTACCTTTTGAAGCCTGCACTGAGAGTGATTGAGTGACTGTGAAGAATTATTTATTAGTCTTAAAATGCCAGTGGATACAGTTAAGGAACTATTTTTTCTACAAAACTATTGTGGTCTTGAAGAAAGGGAAATACGGCACTAACCCCTTAGAATAATCAGACCACCAGTTTTGCTCCAGGGAGGAGTGGGTTCCATCTCAAGGCTCGAAAAAAGCTCAGTCCACGTTCAAAATTCTTATCTGCTGGTGTGCTTTTGGTCACCTTTGTCACAACCATTTGTCTTTCCTCCTTTTAATGCTACAAATGCAGTAACTCCCTCCAGGGTGGTTATCAGTAAAAATACCCCACAAACAAAAATCCTAGCACAGTCCTAGCACCATAAAGCTTTTCTTAGCATGTGGGGGGTGGGGGAATAAAAAAAAGTGGGGGGAAATAAGTAGCACTCATTATCTCTATTAACAGCCCTGGTTTTTGTGTGTTGTTTTTGGGAGCAGCACCAAACATATGTCAGTTAGCTCCCCCTTTTTATAGTATCTAAGTCCTTTGGTTTGCACTCAGAACTAAAGATTCTCCCACATTTTCAAGAAATTTTCTTATTAAGGTTTTTCCTCTTCCCTTTTTACTCATGAAATTTCACAGTCTCTCAAATCTGTTCACCTGACTAACTTGTAACACCCTGCTGCTTAAACAGGTATTAGATTTCCAGCTGTGCCAATGCAGCTGAAGATTTCTTTCTGAAATATCCTTATTGCAGGCTGACCTTTCTTGACTTGATACACACATTTCGCAGGGGAAGAGCCTTCGGGTCCATAATCAGCCCAGTCCTATGCCCACCATACCTATATAGGCATGTACGGCAAAAGCCAGCTAAATACCTTTGACATATATTATTACTACACCTTTAGGTCAACTTACTTATCAACTCCAGTGAAGAAAGGCCAACTGAGGGTTGATTAATTTTCAGACATATTTTAACCCTTACAATATCCATCACCATATGTGAGCAAGAGACATTGATATATATTTTTATACTAGGAGGACAAAAATAACAGACATTGCTGTTTATTTTTGGGTTCTCTAAGCCAGAATGGACAGCAGCAAAGGACTTCAAAATGCTATTTCCATCTGAAAAGTAGCAGCCCCCATAATGCACTTCCTATGCTGCTGCAGCATCAACATTGCTCTATATTTTTATGCAATCTATATTTTTACTTGTTTGGCACACCAGTGGTTGCAATTGGCAGTGCAGTAGATGAGTGGGCAAAGCATGAAATTAAAAGATACTCTTCCTGCATAGCCCTGACCATGCAAAATCTCAGCCAGTAACAGCCAAACCCTAGAATGTTTATTTTTAAACTAGAGCAATATACCATTAGTTCTCAAGTTTAACTCAATTGATTTTCAAGCAAATAACATTAACCCATAGGTAGGACAATCTTTCAGTGATGGATGAGAGTGCTACAGCAAACACCCAACCTTATGCAATGAATTCTCTGCCATCGGACAACTCCCCCATAGGACAGTCAGGCAGATGTGGACAAAAGCGATGCTGGGGCCAAAAGGAGTTCCCCGCTTCATCACTTCAGCAAAGATGGATTCCACGACCTTCTGAGAAAAGCCTATATATAATTTTTGCTGAATAGGCCCCTCGGTTAACAGCAGAATCCAATTTGTAATTTAGCCTTAAATGCACACTCCACAAAAAGCTATCAGGTAAGAAAAAACCTGACATGTAGATAAAAATGCTTTTTGACATCCGTAAGTAAAAACTAATACTATGGCATTTCTCAAATTAGCCATTTGAAGTGCTCATACACTGAAAAAGTTTCAGAGTACAAGCATTTATTTTGTTTTTACATTTTTTGTACCAAGAAAATATTTATGAAAAGAACAATAAATAATTAATTTTACTAGCTGCAAGCTGGGATTCTTTCCTGGTTAAACTATATGCAGTGAAATGGCATTTAAATTATATGAGAGAATTGATTCAAATGGCTTCCATTAGCAATTTGGCAGGCTGCTGTGAATTGCTCCTAATCAATTTTAAATAATGCTATCCTATCTGCGAATGGAGACATCCTCATGTTAAACATCTCCATGTTGCAGAACTGTAAATCAGTGGCTAAAATACAAATTTCTTCACTTCTTATAACTGTGTTATATCGTGTTTAACAACGTGCCATCAGTGAAACTAGCGGGGAATAAAATAAACACACAAGAAGTGCTCTGGGATCTAAATGTTTTCACTTTTATATTAATGAATATTTCAAACTCTTGTAATTCTAGTACAGTACAATTGTATCTTAATTTTGCTTGAGATTTTATCAATCAAGAGTAATTAGATCCATTTGAGTTGTAAATACTCCATATACACATAACAACCATTTGAAGCAGGTGTGTATTAGGAGAATTTTTATGAAAAATAATTAAAACCACTAAAATATCAGCAGACATTCAGAATTTTCTGCTTGATGTCTGTTGTTGTTGCTGTTTAGAGTAGACATTCACAACTTCTGACCAAACCTTTTTGCTGCAAAATCTTTGTACAGCACAAGAGAACAAATTATACTTGCGACAATCTAATAATATCCCCTTTAAATAGCAGTAAAGAGACACTTTTCTGGTGGGCATAAGACAACAGATACAGAAATTAAACCATCACAGTTTCATTAATCTAAGCACATTGCTCAAATAAATCTGAAAATACAATTTATAAAATACTAGTGTGAAATATCTTAAATTGGCACCAAAATCTAACCTATAATTTCAACATAATTCTTCAGTTTGACCACGTGCCACATAGAAACATGGCTGGTTTAGATGTTGCAAAGTTATGAGCAGTGACCTCAATAATGTAATTTCAGATGGCCACAATCTTCACTGGTTTGATATGTCTGGCAAAGTAGGTATTAATATGTGAGTTAGTGAGTGTGTGTCTCTCTTCTGGAGCAGAGCCTAAAGAAAAGCTTGTCCTGGTGATTTCAATGATTCTGGTATTCAGAAAGTCTCTCTCCTTAGCCTGATTACCTTACAATGTCCAACTCTTAATGGATAATATTTGATACTAAGTCTTTTAAAAGAAACCAAAAATACCCTACAACCAAACACTTGCATCTCACACACACATGATTAAGCCTTGGTTCAGAAAGCTATTTAAATGCAAGAAACAATTAGTATTAATGTTATTGAGAACATTATAATGACTCAAAGTTAACAAAAAAGAGAATCAGTTCAGAAAGCAGCTTAAAAAGTTTAAATGCAATGCTATTTATATTCTAAATCATCTTCCTCATAATGGAAAAGTGCAAAATAAACCGTCATAAACCAGTGAAGAAGCAGCTTGAAAACCAAAGAATTCATATTTTGTGGGCTGAGGAGACCTGAGAGGAGAGAACATGAAGTGCTTTTTGAATATGAAGAAAACACTTCTTCAACAGACTGTGACTGCTAAAGTAAATCCAAGATTGACATTATAAAGCAGTAAACATGATGATGAGGAATCGCTTCCAAAAGACCATAAAGCAAAGTGCTGTAGTAAATAAAGATGTCCCACACATTTCCACTGCTCAGTTACAAATGTTAAAGTGCTGCTTTCAAGTATCAGAAAAGTTAGCACAAGTCACTGCACAGAATGCCTTTGCTTATTTCTACTGTACCACCTCCTGCTCCAACTCTTCCAACAGAAAGCGTGGAAACACAGAGGATGAACGGGTGGATGTAGCATGCAGGTGAACAGCTGATACTAAGCAATGCTTAATTCTGCTATGTTCCACTTTTTACTGAAAACACAATCAGGTCAGTGAAGAGACGTTATTGTGTACTGAGGTTTAGGGATGTGAATTATATGCCTATAATGCTCAAATTCCAGAGCACCTACACAAGAGAACTCGATGGCTTCCCAGATGATTGGAACCCTGCGTGCCCTTGAATGAAAGGGACATCTTTCCACATCCAAAGGCTGAAAAGATATAGCTGTTACTGCAGCCAGAAATCTGAAGTTAAAGGGGACTACATGTAGATATGGTTATCTCCTCTGAGCACTAAACAATGCCACCCCTAAAGTACAGCTTAATTTGACAAGGTCAGAATGTAGACATCCCTATACTGTAACATTTTCACAAGCTAATCTCATCCCCAAATCACACTTAAAACACTCAGGAAATAAGGGATCTGTGCTTATGTCTCTTCTCTGCCTGAGGGAACAATATAACCTGCACAACTCTCAGGCATCCATCCGAGCACTCGGCTGTAGGTCATTCTGCATGTAGTAATACTTCAGCTCCCTTGCTGAAGTTTAGCTAATGTACAGGGAAAAAAAAAACAGATCTTAAAGGACTGCTAAAAGGTAGTACATGTGAAGCAGCTTATTTCCAAACCTACTTTGCTTTGCCCCCGCACAATGAGTAGCAACAACAGTTCTCAGCTTTCTGTCAGGGCTTGCGATGTACAGGGCACAGTATCCACCTGTCAGCAGAGTTCCCTCAGCACTTGGGAGCAGATGCTGCTAACAACGGCGGTAGGACCAGCGTGCCACTGCTGACATCCAAATGAAAGCTGGATAGTCTGTGGCTTTCTGCCCAATGGCAGCCCTGGAAAATTCCTCTTTGGTACCACAAGTGTTTGTAGAGTTCACTTACCCCAGACAGCAGATAAACAGTCCAGCTACTTACAAAGAAGAGCACCACGGTTTCCTCAGGAACCAGTTGGAAAAAAAAAAGGCAATTTGTTCTTCATTCTTTCAGCTCACATAGCCATAGTCCTGAGCTAGCTTCAACCTGGTATTCAAATCAGTAACTACAGAGTCTTGGCACATCAATGCAAGCTAGCTACCCAAACTTTCCAAGCTCCCACACAAGTTCTACAGCCTCCACTGCTATGCATACATGACATAAGCCCCTCTTCAATTCAATTTAAAACTAGTTGTAGTATGTCCCCGTCGCATGCACTCACCCTTTGTACCACAAACAGACCTTAAGAGAAACTCAGCAATGGAATCTGCAAAGCAGCAGCATCCACCACATGCTGCTATGGCAGAGCCACATGCAGGGTTGGTTTATCTTTTTAAAGTGCTATCCTTGAGACACTTTCCCCTCTCATTTTTTCTATGAATCCATAGCTGTCACCTACTCTCAAAAATCTTTTCACTTGACAGCAACTTACTGTAAACTAAATGACAGTTTCTTAGTTAACATAGTAAATTTAATGCACTTATACTGAACAGAATATTTATAGCAGTACATTTTCAAGAGCGTTCATAGCTTAGATATAGTAAAATAATTTTACTCGGAATATCTAGATCACATCAGCAGGAGTTAACTTTACAACATACACATTTTTCTTTCCATGCTGAAAGCAAAGACTGAGCAAAAGACTGCCTCTCCCTTGCTTTCCTTGTGAAATTTCCTTAAACCATTACCTAGCCAAAACAGAAGCTGAGAATGCTTTCCAATGTGAGAAACTTAATATCAAATTTTGTCTGGCAACAGATTTTTGCGATATATTAACTACTTCAAAATAGAGGCCTATAGAGAAAAAGTATTAATACAACCTACAGAGGAAACAATTAACAGAACCTTAAAGCTGAACAATCTTTGAACTCAGCACTTTTGGACAAGACTACTTATCAAAAAATTACTGTTCTTGTTTCTGTTGCTTGCTAAACAAGGTAATACAGTAATACTTACCATAACAGTATTATGCAATGATCCAGTTTTAATGCACACCAGCATTCAAGAAATTAGATATAGTGAAAATCTCTCATGACTACTTAAATTTTAATCACTTTTTATTGTTATATTGCAGGAGTCAAGAGTAGAGTAAACAACGTTCTTAACCCCACTGGGCCTTAAGCAGGTACTCCTTACAGAAATGCGAAGATGTTAGCAATTTGTACTGTTCAGAGATGCTAAAATAGTCTGCCGTCATTCAATACCCCCTTGTATCATTAAAAGATTCTTGCACAGCTCATTCACTGTCAGTTCAGATACCTTAAATCCATCAATAGTATTGGAAAAAAATAGCTACATTATCAAAACAAAATTTGTACTAATCTTTAAACCAACTTCTTAGAAAAATATTTTGTTTGAAGATTTTTTCAAAAACCTGTACAAGACCAAAAAAATAAAAAAATAACCTATAGAAAATCACATTGCCTAAGCTTGCTAGACTAATCTAGGATTTCTATTGAGATGAGTGCTACAGAAATAAACAGTATTACTTGGCTGGCTGAGTAGGACAGCTAGTGAATTAAATCTTCCATGTCTTCTTCAAATAGTTTTTATGAACAGGATTGTATCAATCCCAGAAATAAAGTCCTGGAGGTTCAAAATCAGTTTTCTAAAGCAGTTATGGCCATGTGTTTCACCAATTTCCTGCTCAAACACAAAACCTTATAAATGTTCATTGAGCCTATTGATGTTTATACGAGCTGCAGATTCAAGCTATGGGTACATCTGCTCTTGAACACAACCCCACCGTGCTGACGCATGCCAGGTCAGCTCAGACATAACTCAAATCCAGTGCTGGACCCACTATTGCTTCTAACACACAAAAGTTTTCTCACCGTGCTATACATCAGGAAAATAATCCTAGAACAGCTCAGTACCAAACTATATCATCCACCAGCTATCTTTATGGCACTTTGAATAAATCTTGTAAATAAACAGTATGAAAAGTTTTGGACCTTCACATCTGTATTTTCTGTCCTGACAACCCCCATCCCTGGTGATACATTCAGCAGTTTAGAAAGCAGGTATGAAAGCAAGACCTTTTCTGTTCTTAAAGTGTCTGATAAATATAAATATCATCTTTACATACATGGCTCATGACATCTTATGACATTTTAAAGTGTATTTAAAAGCTTAAAAAAAACCAAACCCTCTAGATGGCTTTAGTCATTTACTGTAAATGTCCACTATAGGTCACATGCTCATCAGATGGAGTACATTTAGCATGTATTTATGGGCTTGCTGTTGCTTTTCAAAACAAAAAGATATAAATCTTAATACTCTCAGTTCTAATGTATGGATACAAGCCATTAATCACTCTGACAAACATATGTAGGCTGTAACCCTGTATATGCTTTGAGAATAAAAAGCAGGCAAACACAGCTTATTCTGTTAAGTACATCTGTACTCTCTCTAACCCTCAACATTTGAAATTTGGTAAAGAAGTTATAAGATGTGCTCTTCATTCTGTAAATATCATCAAACAAATTAGATTGTGACCTGCAGGCCACCACCCTTAAAGTTTTGGTTTGCTGTGATTTTTGAATGGGACAAAGCAGACAGTGAACATTCCACAATGAACTGCCAAATTCTTCACACAGATTCAAGAAGTCTTCTTTTTCTTTTTTTATTTAACCTTACAAACAGGAAAGGACATTTAAAAGAGCAGTACATGAGTGCAAGCCTTTAGAGATCCCAATTCTGTTTCTACAAAAATCCCTCCTAAACTCCCACTGATTTCAGCAGTCACAAAAGAGCCATTTCATAAACTACCACCTCATATTTTATGAGTTTGGCTGTCTTCTGTGATCCTGTTCTAGCAATATTCCTATTCTAAAAAAACTATAACAGACAGGTTTAATTCAACAATATTTACATTAAGTTTCCCAAATTCTGCACATTCATTTTCAGACAAGAGCATCACGTAACAGTCTGCTAAATCTCAACTATCATGCATCTCCCTACTACGCATCTCAACTTCAAGCCTCAGCAAGAAAAGAACAAGAATATTTGATGTAGTTGATGGATTAGTTGAAAAAAGTTTGCAAGCAGTCAAAAGGAATTTTCTAATAAGAAGAAAAAATTAAATTGCAACTGTTATCTTGCTAACCTATACAAAGCAGGATGTGAAGTATAATTGCTAATATTGGCAGGTGTTATTTCTCCACAGAAAGCTTGCAAAATATTATCTCAGTGACAGCATCCACCAGAGAAGCCAACGTTTCCTATATAGATTTGAGGTTAAGCTAAAAAATTTAAATCCTCTTTACAATTCTGGAAACGGGGTAAACATCAGAACCTGAAACCAAGCCGGTTGTGAGGGAAAGGGATAGACAGATTGAAGGCAAGGAAAAGTGGGAGAATCAACAGAAAAAAATACATCTTCAAATACCATGTCCAATCTTCTTTATACATGCAAAAATGGACAGTCTTCCCATTCCCATCTCTTCCACTCTACCCCTGCTTACACAACCTCTCTTCACATCGTTCAATGCATTTTTCCTGCTCTATGATGCGGGTTTTTGCTTCCCTCTGTCGCTCTGTATTATTTCATGCCAATCTCTACTCCTTCAAGAGTTTCCTATTCATTTTCCTTGTCTAAATACCTCTCAGTGCCACTTCTTTCACAGAGCTTCCCTAGCTGATTTCCTTACTGGCCAAGCCCTGCACCCTGTAGCACGTACCCACTCACACAACTTGGACTGTGAGTTTGGACAAGCGCACTGTCTTCTCAATACCTAGCAAAACAAGGTGGCCAAAAGATCTGAAACTTGTGTGTCTCATGTTGAGTGGCTTCATCTATATTTAATATTTCCATAAACTGCTGATTTCCAAAGCTGCCAAGTATCCAAGCCTTCCAATGATTGCCAAAGAACTCTGATTCTACTATGAATTTTGTTGTTAGAAACAGGGTATTTTTAGTATGACAATCTCTTTGTTCCTCTGCTCATTTATCATTGTCTACTTCAAAACGCCTTTAGTTTTCCACTCTGGTAGTATTCAGTGTGTCACACAGGGACAACAAGGGAGAAAGCAAAGAAGAAATATTTGTCAGATTAGCAGATAAAAAATACAGGAGATAAAGATAAACTGTGTCAGGAAAGACTATCGGGACAGAAGAAACAGCACGGAAAGATGGATCAGATGGAGACAAGAGTCAAGCCAGCCATCGACAGAGTGCATTTTGCCCTGTCTCCAAGGAGTGGAGCAATTTGCTGCAATGCAAGGGTAAGGTTATTTTGTCTTGAAGGCCAGATTTTAATCTGCAGTGCAACATAAATTGCCAGACATCTTAAGGTTTGCTGTTATCTCTAGTATGCCTTCATGGCTGAAACAAAAGAGATGCAGAATTAAAAGTGGGGAGGAGATACCTACACTAACGAAAAAAAATGAATACCTGAGACGCTAGAAAAGCATCTGTACTTCAGAGTACATTGGGTACAAGCATTATGCTTTTTAAACTTGATCTATAGCTACAACTTTGTAACAAATTATGAAATTAAGGTTTCTGAAACCCATTTGCTTGGAGATGATGACACACAAGACACTAAAAACTAATTTGTCTGCATTCCTGTAGAAAATATAAGCAACATCAAGAGCCTTTGTACATTTAAAAATAAAACCTATCCTCTCTCAAAAGCCATAAGTAGTACCATGTAGAATTCTTACTAATATCGCAACTACACATACTGCCCTAGTTCATATGGGTAGTGCCAATAAAGTATTGTCCCCTGAGTCAAACCTTTCCAGAGGTATCACGTAAAGAATTGCCTACCATAGAACCATTAACCTCAGCACAGTCACAATTCCTGATCCAGCCAATGACTTTAAAGGTGAAAATGTGATTTCTGAAAAAAAGCCAAAAAAACTCCAAACCACCAACAAAAAAGACACACAAAACCCCCTGACAAAACAGCAGAATGTTCTACTGAGAAATTTTATATTGAAAATCTAATATATTTGTAAGGATTTTATATTTCACTGATACACAGGAAAAAAAGAAAAACAGGTTTCCATAAACAGTACCTCAAACATGGTGAATGAAATTACTTTAAAACTTCAGAATCTTTTGCTTTGAAAATGAACAATATGATTTCAAAAGGAACATTTCATGCTAAATGCTTTACGTACAACTGGATTTGTGCTTTATTGTTACTGGAACTTTGTAGTGTTTTGTGAAACCACTAATAAAAATGTTCATTACAGCGTAGGAAATGTGTGGAAAGAGATGTCTTTAACCAAAGCAAGGCTCGGTCCATGTTAACTGAATACCTATTTAGACCACACACAGTGGTTAATATTTGCCAAAGAATGCAGCTTTTTACAGCAACCAGGTCAAAAAGACTGTATATCAACTTTCAATTAAGTTAAAAATAATGCAAAAATGTTTTCATTATATCTCCAAGACCTCATCAGCTTTTAATTTAAACAGCTGCTGGGAACAGTATACCAAATCATACTTTATTAAGTTTTGAAATCTAGGGTCATCTTTCATAACAAATAATCCCATAAAACTGAAGTTAACCTCTGAATGAATAATTTCAACTACAATAAAGCAAAAAGTGTTTACAGACACAAGCTAAATGTACTGAAACTTTGAATACCTTTGAAACTTAACCAGCAGATTTACAAAAGAACTGGGCCTCAGCCATCTACGATCTAACCAGCCACAAGAAACTATCAGATTTTCATCACTGAAGTCAAGGCAATTACTGGGCCCCCATTCTAAATACAGAAGACACTAATGTCTTTCATCACAAAAAGCAGCCAACTTAGATTAGTACTCAAAGGATTAGGAAGGGGTTTTTTTTGTATTTCTTGTATTTATTCTTTTTTTAAAATACTTTTTTCTCTACAGCCCCCTTACTTGCTGCAGCTCTGCACATCCATTGCTCCACTATACAGATAGACTTACACATTTTCTGTTAAACACTAATATGAAGTTCTTAGCATATTTTTATGAACATTTGACAAGTTTCTGACAAGACAGAAGCAATATTTCCTGGCACACACAGACCCAGGATTGTCTTAGAAGGAAAGAACCACAAAACAACCCAAAAATGAAATTTGTTTCAAACAAGTGCTTTCTTTTAAGGATTTTGTTTTGAATGCAATTAAAACTTAAAACTTTGAATCAGAAACACATTCAGAACGTTTTGTGATTCTCCAAAAGAAAACCAATTCTCTTGATATCACCTTTCCAGGCGAAATTCAAAGGGGAAGAAGAAAATTAGGTTACAATTAAGAACCAGTTAAATGTTCAAGTGGGATTAAGATGAGTGCTAGCTGGACCTCACATAATCAGCCACCCATCCTGCTACTAACACAGCTTCTCTGCCACAACTCACGCTGCCACGATGTCCCTCAAATTTTCAAATCCTGCCTGTACAAGCTATGACAGAGATCCTGAGGCAAAAATAAATATATCATATATAATTAAAGACCATACCCATATATTCACAGAAGTGGAGTTCTCACTCTCTAATGCCTAAGGAAGAATACAAAAATATGACACTGCCTTGGGATACTCTCCTATTCTCTAGCAAGTTTTAAGCTCAGGACATCCAGAGTCAAAGATAGTACCTTGGTGTCTAACAATTTTTGAAATAAAATTTTCTTTCATTAATCTGACCCATTGCTCTTGGATGCACATAATTTTCAGCAGCTGTGAGCTCGAGAAAGCTTCAGCTTTGTTATTTTCTTCTGAAGAAGTATTCAAGTACATCTTTGAATTATAAGAGTAATTTGAACAAGTTTTACAAGTGAAAAAAAAAAGTTCTCTGATAAAACAACACAGGAAATAAAAAGGCACAGGAAGATCAGTTGCACCATGAAAATTATTACATTCATTCAGTTAAAATACTGAAGCCCAAGTCTTCAGAGAGTGAAATTCTATCAACTTGAATAGAAAATTCAATAAAAATAATTCATAAATCTGAGCAGAAGCTCTAGGATTTGACTCCTTACCCATTCTCAATTTTCAAATCTTCTTCAAGTATTCTTATAGTAACACACAGAACCTCACCACAATTGATTTTATCTGTGGGTTCAAAAATTTAAGTACAGCCGCACAAGACGGTATACCTTTTTAAACAGAGAGGCAAAACAAAACACGTCTGATGAGTAACTCTTAATCTGCCAGCAAATCAATTATAGAGAGCTTCTGTAAAAAGCATCTGAAAATCTGCTTCCAGTCAACACAACTTAGCCATCTGGTTCCCACAGATACTTGCCAGAAATGGGCTGCAAAACCAAATTTACAGCAATTACACAAAAATATTCAAAATTCAATTTAAGATTATCGATCGCTTTTATCGCCCTTCGCATTCACGTGGAAAGAATCCTCCACTCACCTGTCTGAAGTTACTGACATGTTTAACTACCACTAGAAAAATAGTTACAACTACACTTTGCAGATTTGGTTTAAATTAGCTTGGCCAACATCTCTACAAGATGTTCAGAAGGACACACCAACTATGTCGTCTTCACATATTCTTCAGTTAAGACATAAAGGGTACTTTAGTAATCATTTTAGTACTAATTTAACTTGTTCTAAAATACAGCGCTAGCTCTATTTTATTCATGCTGGAAGAATCCAATTTTGGACAACACCAGAGGTGTCAGTTTACCTACTGATAGCTATTTATTATGCTTCTGTTCACCAACTGTTCCATCACATTTATTGCCAGTAGCCCAAGTCTATTCTAGACGCATTATGTGTAACCAATTTTTGTAATACTCCTCTCTCTTGTGTTTTTCTTGCTATTGTTTGTTTCATTTATTGGATGGGTTTTTTTTTTTAAATATCCCAAACAGTCAGTCAGTAAAAATTCACACTGTTCAATGACTACCAACTATCTACTAACGCGTTACTCATCATCCAGTCCTTTTCCAGCAAGCACAATGAAGGATGTTATAACCACACAAGAGATACTAACCTAAGACAGATGTACAAATAATTTTTTCACATGGGGATATTGCTGTAGTTTTATCAAACTATATATTTTACCCAGGAAAAAGAGTTTAGAAAAATCCCAGAAACAGTTTTACATTTACCAGAAGAGTTACAATGAATTACAATACAAGGTGTAAACACTTCTCTCTCTTTTAAATTATCAGATAGCCAATCTTCCATGCCATGCTTTTAAAAAAAAGCAAACAAAGATTAAGCAAAGAAATGAGAAGCACGTAGATTACTCAGCAGCCAAAGTCTCATCATTCAAATAACTCCAAGTCCCTTTAATTTCTGTTAAAACCTTGTAATACAAGTACGTAATTCTATGTGTAGTTCAAAATACAGAATGTCAGGCATTCCTTCTGTTACCAGAAGTAGATTTTATGGTACTTTAGGGCCCACTCTTTTTTAAAATTTAGTAGGCTTTCGTTTGGTTTGTTGTTGTTTGATTGTTGGGTTCCCCCCCCCAAAATAAAGCAGGAAAGCTTTTTCTCATTACTTTTGATTTAAACAATAATGTTTAAAAGAATTTAACTAAATTACTTGGAGCTCATTTAGAGATATAGTAAAACCTATACATTATCTCTAATTTCAGAGGAAAACACATATGTGAAATATCCTAGCAAACTAGGAACCTATACGATTGCAAAATTTAATCAATATTTCTGAATTTTGCTTCTGATCAAAGTAAAATATAAACTGAAATGCAATCAATAATTCCAATGCAAATCAATAATTCCACTTCAGTGTAAATTGAAGCCCAGAAAGCTAGGATGCACTAACAGTCATTCAGAACTTTCACTTCTGAAGCACTGGCTTCAAAAAATATAAAGATGGCACAGATAAATCCAAGCAGAATCCTGGATGACTACAGAAGTAAGCTTTTGTCTGCCTCCTTTTTAAACCTTTCCCACAGGATGTCACTATTGCTCCACATCAGTAGGGAGCGTGACCAACAGCCAGTGGGTAGGTCAGGCCTTGGCTCTCCACAAGGCAATGTGACACAGGTGTTTAGGTGTCTTCTAATTTTGTAAACAAAGACTTATCACTTTCAACTGCCATGTTACAAGCCCAACTATTTGCTGACCTATAAATGAGTTAAAACCTGTTACAGTCCTTCCAGGTTGGAAAACTAGAACACAAACAAACCTGGAAACAGCGATGACAGTGCCAGGACACTGTGTGCACTTAAGCAGCACATGTACTGGCTGAAGGCATTAAAGAATCCTCTCCTTAAACTCCTACATTTTCACCCTTTAGGGCAATATAATTTACTTCCCAGATATTCATGCCACGAGATAGAGTTTTTTCCAGCAAAACAGTGACATCTCGTGGTAACACCCAGAAATCCTCACTCAAGCACATCAGGTTTCTTTTCCATGAAATAGATACCAAACCACTCTTTAAAAGTTACTCTTGAAACTCTGCCAGCTTCTGGTGCTGGAGTCACGTATCACCTCTGCAAGAGACTGCATTCAACAGAGATCCCGTATCGATCCAGACGTTACGCTCATCCCTTTCAAGACAAGAGGTCTCCACATACCCAGCCCTTAGCCACCCCCCACTACTGCAGTCAAACACAAGGTGTAGGTACAGAAGTAACTTCTCAGAATCACGTATTTTTAGTAAAAATCCTTGCACGAAAGAAACAAAATCAATGAGAAGAAGGATTTTCTACAATATAGTGGGCCAAATTTAGCTTTGGCATACTAAACCATGGAATTGAACTGGCTTAGCCAAAGCTAGATTTTAGTCAATAAGCTTCTAATTATACTTTTAATAATAACTTTTTTTAAAGTGGCTTTTTCATTGTTTCTGTTTAGTCAATACCTTATACAATTTGATACTATTTTTCAAAGTTTTTCTTTAAAACTTTGTTTATGCTTTTTATTGAAAATATAATTGCCTCAGTGTGGTAAAACCAAGAATGCTTATATTGTTAAGAGTTCAAAAAAAAAAAGGTTGAAGCAGGGTTGTTTGATTTATTTAGGTTGTTGGGTATTTTTAGCATTTTGTAGTAAATACTTTCTTGTTATGGAAATTATGTGAATGTTTTGTACGGCCCCTTTGCCTGTTAGTGCTGCTTAATGGATACTGACACTTAATGAACAATGTACTTGTGAAGCATGGTACCTAAAACAAGGTGCCATCAGCAGAAATCAGAAAAGAAATTTTCCCATTTTGCCATTACCATATATGCAATGTAACAATAATGAAGACCAGGTGCACACATGTGTGAGTTATTTTATACAAGAACAGCAAAACTGTCACTGCGGTCAGCAGTCTGTGAAGAATATAAACTAAAAAAAATTACAATGTTGCAGAGGAAAACCCCCTAAAGTAATTACTGAAGTTTATTTAGCAGAATATGCACCTTTGCTACTCTTAAGGAATTAGTGTTACAGTTTGCGCAACCCAATATTTCAAATAACCTGCCATCTTCAGCCTGGTGTTTTAGCCAATTATGCTAGCTTTTATTGTGCTTGAGACTGAACTTAAAGGCAACAGGAAAATATCCCATGCCAACAAACCCACTGATCCCAGATACAGTACCTCAGTGTCTCTGCCCTATGTGTTCCAGAACAGCCATTCAAAATGACGCACGAGGGGTCCAGTGCTCTAAGATATCAAGAAATGAATTTCCATTCACAAAACGATGGATGTAATAACACATCTGCAACTTTTTCTGAGAAAACTCTGACTCTTGACGTATTTAATGATTTTTTTCATGGTTGCAAGGCAGAGGTTAAAACCAAGATGAATCAAAATCCATAAGGCAAACGATTATACCTTTCTTTTTAAAAGTCTCAAGATATTAAAAACTGTCTGATAGTTTTCTGACACCTGACTCTGGGCATGGACTGCTCTTTTACCTAAACTCTACAAGGAGCTTTGAAAAACCAGAGTAGAAATACTGAAGAGATCAACAACTCAAAGGATGCTGTTGTTACAGAATAATATATTCTGAGATTTGGCCAAGAGCTCTATCAATAACAAATCTTAATTCCTGTCTTCTTTTTCACCAGAATAACCATCTTTCTCCAAGAGTCAGTAAACCCTTATCGCTTCTTTAATTGCTCTCCATACACATTCCTGAAATTGATGTTACACTGCAATGCCAGTAAAATGCTGTAGAACTGCTACTGGAAATAAGCTTTTCTGAACTGCAAATGACCAAAGGGATCAGTTTGTTGCCTTACAGATTTCTACAAGTTTTCAGACATCATCAATAACTATCAAAAACTAATATTCAGTCTAATGAGTCTAAAATCAACTTGATCTGGGCTTTTAAAGATCCTCAGGAATTTTCAAGGCCAACCCTCCTTGAGATGCCTGAGGAATCAATCAGGCTCCTTAACAATAAAAGAAAAATAAAAACATAGATATAAACTTATGATGTCAGCATCTAAAATCAAAGGAAAACCATGACAAAAATCAGCTGTAATAGTTGCATGAAGAACAGTGGTCAGGCAGGAGTTAAAAAAACCCTACACAAATTATAAAGCATATATTATGGCTTCTCATTTCAGGCGTGATACCACAAATCTTAATCATGCAAAGAACTGCTTTGTTTCCTCATCAAAAGATAGGGAACTAGAGGGAAGTTTTAGCTCATTTAACTCATTGTTAATGACAGTGCAAGAATTCTTTCATCAAAATAATTTAAAGTAATGTATTCATTCCTTTATATCTAATTAAAAATATCCTGGAGGGCAAATCCAGATAAACCCACAGTCACCTTGGCAAAGATGGGTTAGGTTAGGTCTCAAAATGCAAACCCCATAGGCTTCTGAATACAGGATCAGAGATGGTACGGAAAAAGCCTGCACCAACTTGCTGCAGAAAACAGCTCTGCCAATACTGTTCTTTACAAGCGTGTGGGACTTGGCGATAAGAGTAAAGGTGGGAATTGCCATTATTCAAGTTCCCTGACTATTCCCCTTCTCTAGAATTTGGCACAGAAAGAGAATGGAAGAATAAAAATGCAATTAACTCCAGCGCCGTTCACCACTGGAAGAAAAAGAAATCCCTTCAAACTCCAAATAGGACTTTGTGAGGCCAGTCCAGTGAGTGAGTAATTGAACTGGATGTGATCAGAATCTGGTGCCAGAGATGCAGTAGAACTCCTTGAAACACAATGTTGATTCCACAGTTTTTTTATATGCCAGAACAGTCCTTTAACAAGCAAGTAATATGGAGAGAACAGGTTATGCTTAAATAAAGTCACAGGAAAAAAAAGTCAATTAAATACTATATTATTTGATTTTTCAAGCAGACTAAATACAATAGAACAGTAAATATTTACTTTCTAAAAAAAAAAAGAAACCACAAACAAAAAAAAAGTAATTCTGAAAAATTGGTCTCAGGATGGCAGTTTTCCTTATATTCTTACACACAAATCTTTATTTTTTTGGTAACAAATTTCTTAAGACTTACAGACACTACAACCAAGCAGATGAAGTAGCTCGACTAGTTTAAAATACAAATATGCATTCTGACACGTTTGCACATCTGTAATTCTCAGGGGGTTGTGGGTGCCTGTCAGGAAGCCTCTAGTCTCAACGTTTGTACTGTCCAGTGACTTGACCAGTGACACCAAGCTGTTAATTCAGCTTAGATGTACTGTGAAATAATATTCTTATGAGTAGTTATGCAAACTAAACTAGAGGAAGGACGGGAAAGCAGGACTGAATTCATCATCACCACCACCACCAGATATACTCCAAGATGTAGATCACAAAAATAAGTTTTGCCTTCAAGAAATGAAGGCATCAAATAAAATGCTTGGTTACTACAGCTTACAGAAAATATAATATAATATTTAATTGCTAATCTATTTTCATCTGGTTTAGTTTCTACTGTACTGCTTCAAAAATTTGACATTTTAATACAATTATTCCATTTTTCTTTCCAGCACCTGCAGAACTTTATTACCTTTAATTAAGGAAACTGAAATATTCCTAAGGACTATAACATTCACCTCACTGCTTTCTCCTTCTAGCAAGATTATCTATGGCACCAACTATCTGTCCTGCATATTGTCCACCATTTTATGAATTAAATCCACAGTTTTCTGAAACCCTGATTGTTCTACCCCAGCATAAGTCAGGCACAGTCTTGTAAGTACTACACCCTATGATGCATCACTGATATAAAACACAGCTACTACATTTCAAAGGCTTTTATTTCTTATTTCCAACTGATATTATTTTCACTTCAGTACCTGTGGGTAATTTTTCTGCTTTTGAAAGTAGCAGTAGAGAAATAAAAAAAAAAAGATTTTTACAATTTGTTTTACAAAACTGACCATGGGACATTTCTTCCTACACGTGACCATTTCTTCTGGTCAGATCTAGTAGGCAGAAGCGATTATATAAATATTAAGTATTGCTTTAACTATCATTATTGAGACTATAGATTTTAAAAGGTAAATGAAAAGTACTGTATTTGTGTACTAGAAAAATACCAAGAGGAAGCTGGAATACAAGAAGGCTTATTAAGAAAAACAAAATGAAAACAAAATGCCCCCCCCCCCCAATTTTCAATAATTTAATTCAACAGACTTGACTTTTTAAGTTACTAACCAATTCTAGTTGCTGATTATGTTGTAAACAAAAACTATGGCCTGTGCTAAGTGTTTTGACCTTCTTCTCTGCCCTTTACACATTACATGGGACATTTACCACCTACTCCATCTTCCTGCACCCCTTTCAGCTCCAGAAACCATTACATGCTCATACTGTGAATGCGTCGTTCCACTCCCATTCGGGGTGATACAGCCACAGAATTTACCTTGCATTATATTGTACCAGTAGTTCAGAGTCTGAGACCTGGAGTAACTGTGGAGAGGAGAATGTAAGAAAGTATCCTTGAGTAAAGGAGCTGTGCTCCTTTCCCACTTGGTAAGTGGTTCTGTTGACTTAAATTTTTCTATCAGTTACCTAAATTATAACCAGAAACCCAAACTTCAGTCTACAGCCAGAATTCCAGATATAACCGTGGTGTAACAGTCAAAAACATTTCAATTTTATTGTTCATATCTGCTCTCTAGAAAATGTTATATCAATCATGGACACACACTGTTTCTGTTCATTATTCAAACTAAAGTGCCTTGTTTCACAATGAAGTTTCTCAGGAACCCAAATAGGGGTGGTTGTTTGGTTTGTAAGGCAATCCATAACAGACAGCCTATTTCAATAAAACTCATCAAACCTGACCCAATTTTAAAGATATAAAGCACATTAAGCAGATTTAAAACACTTTAACAAAGGTATTTTGAGAGGGGGAAGGTTACCTAAGGTTTGTCTACTTTTAATTCTGTGTTAATTTAGTGCTGAATTCACTAGTTAGGTACAAACCAGGACTCAGTAATGTGCTTTATCCACCAGACGTCTAGTATCATTCAGATAAAGAACAAGTCCATGCTGCTGACCAGGATCACTATCAGAAATATTACTTGTCACAGGATTACAGTTCCAGCATCAGCTTTTGCATCAATGAAACTCGCCCCCTTAAAACATAAACAAACCGCTCGTTCGCAAAGTGAGATTCACCGAGTTAAAAAATTAAGTTGTACAGATCAGAAATGTAATCATGGGAGACAAGCTCTGAGAGTTTTTCAATCACTGTGGGACTGCATCAATTTAAAGTCATGTTACATTAAAGAGAAAAACGTCTGGGAAAGTCTCCCAGTTGTCACTTTAGATTAGATTTGTTGTTGTTATCAGACTGTGCATTTTGTAGGCTTTTTTACATTTTAAAGATATTGCCTCACGCAGCTACACAGTGCATAAAGAAACATGCAACATACAATTTTCTAATCAGATTGCCTAGAGATAAGGAGTTTGCACAAATTAACTTGTAGTCTGAGAAAACCAAACCAAAACAAAACCCCACCATGCACACGCATCTTCTTGAAATCAACATCTAAACTTTAACTACCCTACAGTCACAGGGAAGCCACAAGTCCTGCCATTTGTGTTGACAGAAAGGTCAACAGAAAGTTTTGGTTCTTCCAATAGTAAAAATGAACACAGTACAGAAGCCTGATGTTGCCAGTCATCTCAATGGCATGCTTTTGTCACACAGATAAACATTTATCTACTTTCATGGATTTACTTGAGTAGCCTACATTATTTTGCTAGAATGGCCTTCAGAATCAGGCACTCACATCAGAGATTTTGCCCACTATGCAAAAGATGCAATATTTACCTACACAAAGAATAAAACTGAAGAATTCTATTTCATTTCTGCATGATTTAAAACTGACCTCTGATTTACTGCATTCACCAGAGCTCTGGACATTCTCTGATTGTCAAGCTGTGATGTAAAGGATTCTTGAACATTACTGTATATATTCACATCGTCAAATACTATCTCACAAAAGCAAATGCAGCAATATCAGCTAATATGTTGCTAGACATTATTATTTCAAGCAAATATACAAATGAGATTTATAGAGATTTTTACTATAAGTGCATAAACACATTTTAGATCTTAAAATTATAGTTTCTAATATGAAGTAGGCTTTTTCTTATACAGCTTTTAAGTCCAGTATTTCAGTAATCATAACCTTTCTGAAAATTAAGTTAGCAGCACAGAAGTTGAAGTTCAAATATTTACAGGTCTCCAAATCAACCACCCACCTTTGACCTAGACCACAACCTTTGTGAATGTATTTTGTCTTCCCGATTTCCAGAGTATGAATAATATACCTTATCTCCCCATTCTTGCAGTTTTCCACATGGTATGAAACATTCAAAGACTTTACTACAGGGAAACAAAAATAACTTGAAAACCACACTGGTAAATTGACAGCATATAAACAACATCCACAATGACATCCACAATACCAACCCAGCCCAGATTAACGAAGCAGTCAATCTCATGAGATCATAGAATCATAGAATTGTAGGGGTTGGAAGGGACCTCAAGAGATCATCGGGTCCAACCCCCCTGCCAAAGCAGCTCCCCAGCTCATATTGCCCAGATAGGCTTCCAGACAGGTCTTGAATATCTCCAGAGAAGGAGACTCCACCACCTCCCTGGGCAGCCTGTCCCAGGGCTCTGTCACCCTCACTGTGTAAAAGTTCTTCCACATGTTGGTGTGGAACTTCCTGTGCTCCAACTTGCAGCCACTGTCCCCTGTTTCCATGGACCACTGCAAAGGGGCTGGCCAATTCCCCCTGCATTCCATGTTTAAGATAATTAGAAATATTAATTAGGTTCCCCCCTTAGTCTTCTCTTCTCAAGGCTGAACAGCCCCAGCTCACTCAGCCTTTCCTCATAAGGGAGATGCTCCAGGCCCTTAATCATCTTTGTAGCCCTTCTTTGGACTCTCTCCAGGAGATCCCTGTCCTTTTTATACCAGGGAGCCCAGAACTGGACACAATACTCCAGGTGGGGCCTGACCAGGGCAGAGTAGAGTGAGAGGATCACCTCCTTTGACCTGCTGGCCACACTCCTCCTGATGCACCCCAGGATCCCATTGGCTCTCTTAGACACCAGGGCACACTACTGGCTCATGGCCAACCTGTCATCCACCAGGACCCCCAGGTCCTTCTCCACAGAGCTCTTCTCCAGCAGGTCATCCCCCAGCCTGTACTGAAACGAACGGTTGTTCTTTCCCAGGTGCAAGACTTTACACTTGCTTTTATTGAACCTCATCTGGTTTCTCCCTGCCCAGCTCTCCAGCCTGTCCAGGTCTCTCTGGATGGCAGCACAGTGTTCCTGCATGTCAGCCACTCCTCCCAGATTTGTATCATTGGTTACTTGCTGAGGGTCGATGCTATTCCCTCATCAAGGTCGTCAGTGAAGATATTAAACAGGACTGGACCCAACACCGAGCCCTGGGGAACACCGCTAGTGACAGGACTATGAGGACAGGACAGGAGATGAGAAAGTAGTTGGGAGTTGGCAAAAAAAACCACTCACAGCCTTAGTTGTCACAGATGGGCCAAACTGAACTCAACCTCTAAGAGAGATCTTTCTACTCTGAGACACCAGTTTTGTATGGCATTTTTAAGGTGACCATTTACATGAAAGCCACCACACATACGCAAAAGCCCAGAGACTGACATCTAAAGTAATTAGGAAATTTCAGGCTCTCTATGGTTTTTTGGAAGGTGGACTTTAAGCATTGTGAGGACCACCAGAAGAAAAAAAAACATCTTATCCCAAAGCACGACAGCTGTGACAAGCTATGTCTTAGAACAGTACATCTTTAATCTAACACCATAGCCCCAAATCTGTTCTGGTTCTACAAATGCCTCTAGTTATTTCATTTTTATCAGTGAAGAAAATGAAATAAAAAGTATTTCATACTTGACACCAAACAGACCATGTTATCCCAGAAGACGTGCTTAAATAATTTAGCTGTTAAAAGAATCTTTAACTATAAATGTACTAAATTCCAGCGCAAAAGATTAACTACAAAAGAAATTAACACTGCCTTAGGAAAGAGAGATAACATTTTTGTAAAGCATTTCTAAAGCTTTTTGATATGCTATTTTTTAGAATTATATCTGGAAAGAACTAATATTTTTAAATGAGACTTTCAGAGCTGCTCAAATTACAAAGTAACATTTGTGCAAGTTAAAGAATTTTGTGGAACTTGCTTTGCTCCCATTTAAAAAAAAGAATCAGTTCACAATCTTTACCCATTTAAAGGATAAATAACTAGCAATCAGAATGTATAAAAAAAAAGATATTAAAATAATATTCACCTAAAAAAATGTTGCTCCTGGTTCTATCAACAACTTTGTCACAACATATCAATGCAAAATAACATTTCTCCCCTCAACAACTTAAAAGTTCCCAGGGCTTTATCGCCCATTGAAGCAGTCTGTTTGCATTCTCCAGTACAAACTGACAATCTAGTGATGCAGTACATTAAAAATTCTCTGTAGTATTGACTGCCTGAAGCTGATGCTCCCTTGCTAAATGCAGTGCAGTTCAATTAACAGCTCTTCAATATACAATTTAATTTTTCTTTCATCTTGATCCACAGCCGAGCTTGAAATGAGGAATGCTGGAACAGATATACTTTAAATATCGAAGCAAGTCTTTATAAATAAATCTATCAAACTTGTAATGATTTCTGTCATAACAGGACCAAACAGATGAACCTGAATGTCTGGGACTTTCAGGTTTGTGCATTGTTTTACAGGGCTGTGAATTGCTGATGCAGGGGAGGGCTCCAATAACTCCCCCAAGGAGTGGAACAGCTTTTCCCTTACTGCACCATTCTGAGGAAGCAGAAGTACACTCTTCTGCTACCACTTTAGAAAGCAAAGCCTTTTGCATGTAAAAATCCAACTTAGCATGAATGTCACCAGAACCAATACTAGAATTTTTAGTATTTCTCTCAATATTTAAAAAGACAACCAAACAGAGAAGTGCACAGCACCAGTTTCCATTAGCAAATCTGCACTCAACTGGGAGGCAACCAATTCTGGATTAAAAAGCAAATATTTAACGCATAAACACCGCACAGGATACCTTCCTTTCCCCCTACAGCATGAATGCACATAGCACACTTCAAATTTTCTCTAGGTAGTCATGCCATTTCACAGGAAAATGTAAGGTTAATTTAACCAGGACAGAATGAAATATTGCATTTCAAAGTTACTCTAAGTGGGACACTGCTGAAGGAAGCTATTAATATCTCTTACAGTGTGCATGCTCAAGGAAACACTGTGAATCAGCTCATTTCTCATAGGTATACTACCCAGCTTTCAAAATGGTAGGATTTACTACTGTTCATCAGAAAGGAAAACACTCTAAGCTAGAGGCGTTTTCTACTCTTTAAACATATTCACAAAAACAAACTTGACAACACTGACTGCCTTAGGTAGCAGAGAAGCACTACTGACATGGAAGGCTACCAATCAGCCCGAGATGAATTACAAAGCAAGAGAGGCTTCACTCAGGGAGCGCAGGCAGCGTTAGAACAGGAATCGGTTTCAGATTAATTCAAATTGCCTTCTCCAAGCTTATACATTAATGCATTGTGAAATATATAGCTTTACCTCATCTGTGTCAACATTCATAACGGGATTAGTCGAGATGCTGAGGCTTTATTCTTATTTGTTAAACTAGTCTTAATTGTTGAACTTTTTTCTTGTTCCTGTATTTTTAATCATCTTATCTACTTTATCACTTTGAATGCTGAAAAAACCTCTATAACATCAGCCAGTGTCATTTTTCTCACCATTTCCTTCTTCCCTTATTTATAATCCTACATTTAAAAAAACCCAAATGTATCTCAGTAGTGTGTTTTAAATTGTCACAGAAATAACGTTCAGCATTTACAGTAATTAACTCATCATTACTCCGAATAACTACGCTAATTGGCATGCTCTACAAACCTGCAACACTGCAGAATTCAAAATAAACATAACAAAGATATAATTTACAACTAATCTATACTTACAATTAAAGTTAGTTTCAAGATTTATTTCATTCTATTATTTTTTATTAGCTACAGCAGACAGTAAATGGGGTTTACCACGTTCTGCTTTGCAAACACCTAGATTATAAAACATAATTACACAAATTAATTAGAAATGACTACACACATTCATGTCTTTCTTTGTAACCATAACATGTTAAACATGACTACATTAATGAGTGGTTCCTAAAAATTCTAAGCTAGTATAACCAAGTAAAATTTTAAAGCTTGCTGGCCACACAAAGCATACGTGTCACCCTGGCACAGAGAGGGCCATCACCGCTTAAAGTCTCTGGATGCCCTATTTTGAGGTTGCAGGTAGCATACAGATCATTCTTTCTACACAGCTGATTGGCAATTCTGTGTGAACACTTAACACCCAGTGTACCATGGCAGAATACAAGTACAGACTGAATTTCCCCAAGCCTGGGTCCTGTACCTTCCTTCCCACCTAAATCACATAGGGACACATCCAGGAAGGTTTTTAATGTCTCCAGAAAAGAAGACTCCACTCTGTGCAGCCTGTTTCAGTGCTCTGCCACCCTCACAGCCAAAAAGTTTCTCCTCGTATTCAAGTCGCTTCAGTTCTGCCTGCTAACTATACACTTACACCTTCATAGGAGCCTAGTTATCAAAATAATCTTTATCCTTCTTAAAAATGTGTTTCTAAACACTCCCTGGGACCAAACGTTATTGGGCAAGGCAGGGCAGCTGCAGAGACTGAGCATGCCTTGGTTCTGGGGGAAATCAAGCTAGAGATGGTTCTCCAGAAAGCAAGGGAATGAACAGTCATTTGTATGTTTTCTCTTAAAGCCAAACAAAAAGAATGTTTATATATTCATTTGCTGAAACCAGATCTGTACCTGCTGCACTTTCCTAGCTGTGTATATAACTACAATTATTCTGTTATAGCATTTGAAGTATGCATACAGCTTGCATCAGCAAGGTGAGCTTCAGTTCCACCTTCACAAAACACTGGATATTAGACATAAGCTCTTTTAGCAATTCAACAGCATCTTCGTAAAAAGCATCTACCAACACAACCAAGCTGGAACAGATATGCCTCCCCAGTCCACAAGATCTCCTTTGAGGGAACCTAACATGGTGTGTTTAGGAACTTTAAGTACAAATATATCTTTGTCATCACGACCGACAAATATCCAAGACCTGAAAGATCTAAAGATGTTTCAGTTAAAACCAAACTACAGTATCACACCACAATATGTTCTGTAAAAAAGAATCAGACCAATCTACCCTACAAATTACATAGCTGGCACCTGTCCATCAGTGAGGATTTAGGGGACCTGAAAGAGGCATCTACAAAATACAAGCCTAAGGTAAAGACATTCTGATTTATTTTCTTACTCAAAATTAAAATAACAACAGTCTAAAACCAGAAGTATTTAGCTACATATTTCATACTATTTTTTCGCTTTATTCTTTATTTGCTAGGATGCGCTAGTCAAGAGTTAGGTGGTTCAAGGCTTACTACACACATCCCCAGCAAAAATAAACGAACAAAAACTAGCCCAAACATTCATTTTGTTACATTAATCCAATACTTCTATTTGATAGGCAATGTTTATTGTTGAAGTTAATGCTGTATCCCTGTGACCTCAAATGAAATATGGGAAAGAACAAGTCTAGCACACTATTGCTTCTTTTTTATATACTGAGCAGTAAAGCTGCTTCTGTAAAATTATGCACTGAGCAGCTTTATTGGGACCAAATTAATAGCAGTTTAGTGCCAAAATCAGAACACTTAGATCATTTTTTCAATGTAATGTTTCATTATGAACATCCCCTCATCAGTAGAGTACTATTAAAGGAACAAGACTTGCAGTTCAGAAAAGACGGAGCAAAGGTTTACCTGCTCACTAGAGGCGTGGCATTACATCTAAGTCACTCTGGGTCAGACTTCTCACGTGGCAAGTTCTCACACGTAAAATTCAAAATGAGTTTTTTAACAGGACAAACTGCATTCAGAAGTGATGCATGCTTCCCTCTCTAGCACAACTGGGAAAGCAGTGCATACGTCCAAGACATAAACCAGAAAGGAGCAAAATAAAGATTTTTAAATTACCTCGCTTCTTAATGAAAGGGTACTTATATTTTGTACATACTCCCTCAACACAGCCAAAACAACTCTCAGTAACACAGTTTCATATTTAAAAAGAAGCAGAAACAAGCACAGGAGAATACACCTTTCCGTGTTGAGCATTAAATTTGACATTAAATAACACAAATTGTGGCAGATATCGGCAGGTGTCTCAACACGTGCAAATTAAGTATGGACAAACAGCCATAGGCATATAGCTAAAGCTCCATCCCTTAAAAAACAATCTTCACGCATACAGATATTTAGGATCTGATCAAAAACTCTTGAAGGCAACAGCACACTAGTATTTTCAGGAACCTTTGGAAACATTTATTTTACTCATTAAAAGAGCTATGCAATCTGTTGAAGAGCAGCGTCTTGATACACCTTAGGTTTAGTGCCTCTTATTAAATTAAGCATCATATACATTTTTTCAGCAGAATGGTGTCCTGCTTCTTTACCCTGATAACTTAACCAAGTTAAATAAGCAGATAACACATCATCTTATTCACAGGAAAATAAGAATGTCTGGGACACGCCAAAGGTTTCAAGAAGTGGTGTGTGAAATTACCTAAAAAACCATGACCATTTTGGACCTCTCTTGGACACATGATAAGCAATAGCTCTCATCATGCATTGCTAAAATGGAGATTTTTCAAAGCAAGCAGCATAATTTCTTGCAGCTAGCACTAAATATCACAAAGTGAGATAAAAGATAAAATAATAGGCTATTAAAGAATAGTCCAGAGGATTATGAAAAGTCCAGTACTCTTCTGTCCCCAGCTCACCTCCTCCAAAGACAATTATCAGGATAAAAGGGAACCAAAGGATGAAAAGAAATTAGAATAGACAATAAATTAAGAAAAAAGTATGATGCTCTGGCTTCAGAGTAATAAAAGATTTAGAAATATCACTGACAAGGAAGCAATTTAACAGTACCTTTCGAGCACTCTATTTAGGAAGTCTACTTCTTCTACATCTTCTGTTCTCCTGCTGAACTCCATCTATGGCTGGTTTATGTCATTTATGCTGCTCTGTAGCCATATAAGCCAGATAATTATCTTCGGTTTTACAAGCTACTGCAGATCGTGAACCAAGTCAGTGCTTCTTTTGATTCCCTCACATTAGTCCCTTGTCACTGTAGAATATTCTTAGTGATCCAGCCATGAGCATCATCTTTTTCTTCTCTTTTTTTTTTTTTTTCTCTTTTTTTAAATGCCTAAGAATCACACAGTCATACCTCACCACACTGGAGTTGCTATTTTCCTACTGTACTGTATGCAGTGTTACAGTAGAACTGTAGAGCTGATACAGACCTTCACATTTTTGTCTTTATCAGCAAGTATTATTTAAACATTATCACACTGTCACAGTGCTGCAGATATATGCAGTACAATTTCAGAAGTAGGTAGAAAATATCTCTAGGTTTTCTTACCCAGACTAAACTCAAGCAAGAAAAGTTCCTCTACCTCAAAAGACTCATATAACATACTCACAGACTGGTTACGAGCCTAAGAAAACTAATTCTCCACATTGCAGACTGTGTGAACCATCAAACTACACTCTGGGATCTGAAAACATTTATAACTCTGAAACCATTAATGATGTGGTATCTCTGTGGTTTACTCTAAATTTCTGAATAATTTTTAGAGTAAAGGGCCATTTCATAATAAGTGACATAGAAAGCCAAGAAAAGAACACAGCACACGCTAGGTTAGCAACAAGTGTGTATTTCACTTAATGAGTAAGACTACATTTTACTGTAAAGCACCCAGTTTCTTCAAAGTCTTGAAAGACCCACGGCCATTCAATTATTGCCAGCTAACATACTGTTTACAAATAATACCAACAGACACTCCATCCTGTTCACTTCTGATAATTAAATTAATAAAGCTGTGTTTTTTACCGTGAAGAATCAATTGCATGGAAACCTACGAGGTGCTGAACTCGAGCATTACCTTTTATGAAATTAAAGAAAAGAACCAATTTGGGGACAAAAACGACCCACCGGATTTCACCACGACTTTCATAAAAAATGATCACACTACACATTAAATCATTAGCGAGACACAGCGCTGCCTGTTAGTTTTAAAATGCAGAGAACGAAGCTTATTGTAGAAGCAAAAGAGGACCAATAATATAATTAGAACACGGTGCCTGTGTAGCCGGAGTTAATGCCGTTACTTGACATCGCAAGGCTATGCCTTCTCCCATGAGCCCCACCGGAGACAAGGTTCACTCTAATTGGTTCCAAAGCACAACCTACCAACAACAGCCTTCCTCCGGCCCAGGAATGGTAATTTCCACACGACCGTAAATAGTGTTTGCAAACAATACAAACACGGTAATAAGAGGCTAGGTGGGTAATTAATGTGGTTACAAAGCAGCTTATTTGCATTTTTATTTAAAACTGCCTTCTTTAAAAAGCAGCTCAGATTTCTTCTCGCAAAAGAAGCCTTGGTTAAGGAATAGAGCAGTAATTACTCTCTTTAGGGGTTCTTTTATACATCCTTTAGGGAATTAGAATGAAAAGATAAGCAGAATTATAAAGGGAATCATGTAAAATATGAAATGCACTATAAACACTTAGTACTGTATTTACCATAAGCTAAGATTGTCTTCTTCATTAATGGAATATATTACAAGCTTATGTTACAATCAGATTAATTGTGAAGATGGTTTTTAAAAAATAAATAAATTATAAGCAGCCACTTTAATTCCTGCTCTCCTCTCCAAGAACTGACAACCAGAAATCCAGTGACAGCAGATCTCTTGTAAGTCTGTGTAAGAAAGCACGTCCCTGGACTATTGTAAATAAGTTTTCAACATCAACAACACTAAATAGTTGTAGGAAATAGATTCAGAAAGGTTCAGAAAGAGATCAAACACAAGTTACACTAGTACATGTAAGGTATGAGTGAAAAATCAAACTTCTTTGTACCCTATAAGCTAAACTCAATTCAATGTATAAAGGTTATAGCTTGTTTTCTTTTTCAAGACAGATGTCTACAGATCAGTTTTGACCACTGTTTAGCAAACAGCATTTCCTACAAAGTGCAATTTCAAAGGGGTTATTCTAGTTTTCGTACCTGCTTGGGGAAGGTTTAAGTATTACGGTTACAAAGCTTTAGGCATTTATTCACCAAATTATTCAAGCAAGTGTTCATGAACAAATCGATCTACTGTACGAGTCACAAAACCAAAAGGAGATAAACTGACCACACCATCCCCAAAATCAAGGCTGGCCATTCTGAAGAACACTTGCAGACTAAGTAACAGCCATCATCATGAAAAGAAGTCTGTACTTGTGAGGTAAGCAGCATCCTGGGGAATTCAAATCTCAAAGTCTGAGCTCTCCCAGTATTATTTTTTTCAATTAATTTTATTTTTTAAACAAACAATCCTCAGGTGCTTCTTGAAGTAAGAAACACTTTCTTTCCCTGGCATCTTGGCTTGTCCTAGGGATGGATGAAACAGGCTGTAACAACAGCAGAAGCTCTTCCATTTCTGTTATTTGATGAGATTACAGCAAGCTGCAGGATCAGAAAGGCTTACTAACAGCAGCAGACACTCCACTTGAAGGATATCAACCTTTTCTCTAGTACTGACATAAAAACAGGCTTCACGTATGCATTCTTTCTAAGCAGTACCCTCTCTCCTAGCTATAAAGCTAACTCTGTACAAATCTTTCTGCTTGCCCTATATTTGTAAAGGAGTCCCAATTTATTTAAACATGTCTCTCTATATGAGTTTTCCTCTTACCTGAGAAAAAGATGAAGTAAAACAAAGATTCCTGCCTTTTACACACTGGTTCCTTCATTCATATTAACAGACTTCTTTCCATTTCCTATACTTGAAAAAATTCCACAGTGCTAAAAAAACCCTCAAGCTCCCTTCCATTTTGATGGACAATATTGAACTTTTGCCTGCATTATCTAGATTATCACTGTTAAAAAGTATTCTCTGCTTAAGATGTGCCAACAATGAGCCAGAAGCTTAAAACCAAAATTTAACACACACACACAACCTGCAACACTACAAAGTGCTTACATCTATCTCCTTAATCCTCACTTCATAAGAGCTGAGTTCCAAGAACACTTAGTAAATCCTTTGCTTGCTACCAGTGTAGTGGAAAGTCATTGTGACTTCATGGGGAAGTGAGCATAAAGTACACAAAGAGTAAACCTTTACAGAGTCCACAACTGAAAAGCCTTGAGCAAATGCCTAAGCTTTTTTCCCTGTAAATTGTCACCTACACACATTTTGTGTAACCAAAATTCTGTATTTAACTGAGTGGAGTATAGAAAAGATTGAGAACCAATTCGATATATCTGCAGTCCTTTTTAAGTAGACAAAACCTAAAGTTTAGCCACATTTTTTAAAAGTATTTTCCTTTTTATCCACTTCAATGTTTAGCATTCACTTTACTTTGAATCCCAGCTATCAACTGAATCAGAATAAAAATTTGAGAACCATATTGAGAAATAAAACATGCATCAAATTAATTAAACATTTTTTAATTTATTCTTGTTTACTGGAAACATAAGCCATGTGAGCTCCTAAATGCTTGGAAAATGCCCGCCAAATCCTTTAAGGCCTTCTGCACTCTGAGTAGAGTTATATTTCATAGATGTAGTTACTTTAAAATATCAATGTATTTATTTTGATAATAAAGCTCTTAGTAACAGCGTGGCACTAACCACAGATGAAGATGTAGTTATGAAACAGTTCGGCTGTAGCCAGTACAACTCTTCACTAAATGCTATCAGTATCCAGAAAGATGCCCAACCCTGAAAGTTAGGGGCTTAACACATCTGCTATATAATTCAGACTCTGTTTTACAGTGGTTTCATTACTAACCATAAAAACAGTAACAGTGGAACTGTATAAACAAACTGAACAGTGTTTTTACTGTAAAACATGAATGTAATATAAATATTTGCCTTCCCCTTTTCTCAGCATCTGTAATGAGAGCAAATTCATGCCATATGTTTATAGTGTACAAAAAATAGATCTCAACAATTCATTCATGTAAATGATGTTTAAACTGTTTGACGCTTTCTGCTTGGGGGGAGGGGGCATGAAGCACACATTTCCTCACAAGCCTTTAAAAAGCCTCTTGCTTTTGTCAGTGGCTGCATCCACCGATTTGCAGCTGTTTTTAAGAGATGAACCTGGGAGAACTTGAAGCTCAGAGATTTCACACCGAGAACAAGACCAATAGCTCTGACAGGCTGAGACGTGTCCATTTGGATAGCTACCACCCCAACATCTACACCTACAACTGAAACAAACTGCTTCCACAGAAGACTTAAAATACAAAAGCGAATGCTTTCCAGCTCCTTGTATTAACAGAAAGTATTAGCAGACTGTATTACATTTAGTTTTTATTAGTGCTGTGTACACATGCTACTAGTGCTTAAAAATCACACCTGTTATTATTTAACAGGTCACTGTCCATCTGTATTTAGAAAATACCTTTGCAGCACACATCGCTCCCTTAAGGTGTCTCAGCGGAGGAGATTACTCATCAGAACTTACCGAACTCTTCAACTGTATGACGAAAGTCATGCAATCACAGACTGGTCTGGGTTGGAAGGCACCTTAAAGATCATCTGTGGCAGGGGGCTGGACACCCTCAACCAGCCCAGGTTGCCCAAAGCCCCATCCAACCTGACCTTGAACCCTGCCAGGGATCCAGGGGCAGACACAGCTTCTCTGGGAAGCCTGTGCCAGGGCCTCCCCACCCTCACAGGGAAGTACTTCATCTTTATATTTAATCTAACTCTGACCTCCATCTTAAGGCCATTACCTATCACTCCATACCCTTGTAACCAGTCCCTCTCCAGCTTTCCTGGAGCCCCTTTACATATTGGGATGCAGCAGTAAGGTCTCCCCAGAGCCTTCTTGTCTCCAGGCTGAACAACCCCAACTCTCCCAGCCCGCCTTCACAGACGAGGTACTCCAGCCCTCTGAGCATCATTGCCTGGTCATACTTTTACTCAGTTGTTACTAGCACCAGTACTGATTAAAGCTTATACTAGCACTTCTCTGCTAGTAATATAAGGTCCAATTTAATTGCAAGTACAGTTAATTAAAAGATTCCTTCACTTCAGAAGGATCTGTAACACACCCTTCAAAAGAAAAAAGCATCAGCAGTGGCAATACTGCTTTAGTTTGAGTGTCTGTGGCTGCAAATGAGACAGGTTGACACAAATTTTGTATTTTTTTATTGCATTACCAGTTAGCATAATAAAAGATCCTGCCTCTTCCTGCAAGGCCTTTTCCCCACAACAAGGTCTGGATAACCCCTTTTATCTTGATTCCTCAGCATGGTCACTATTCAGAGTACTCCAAGATGAAATATGTCTGTACAGTGCAGGCTTTTATAACCATATATTACCCTGCAATGCCATGCAAGCCAATAATGTATAGGTTTAGAATATCATGGTTTGAAACAATACAATACTTTATTACAAAATAGAACAATATTGGAAATCATATTTTTACAGAAATGCATGTGCTCTGTCAGTGTGATATTCTGAAATATTTTCTATTTCAAAGAGATTACTTTTTAAGAGCTTTAGTTTAGCACCACTTTGAAACCTTAATTCTGTACTAACAGACTGTGGCTTCATTCAGTATTTACTACACCTCCAAAGCCATCTTTTATGCATTCTTCAGTTTTTTCCATAAAGAAAATCTGCCACTAATCATGATGAGATGTCCTCCCTGAATCATTGACATAAGTTAATTTCAAGAACAATTTATTGTGCTGGCTCTAATGTAGTCTTACATAGACTTGATATAGAAATCGTGTATTAATAGCCTGACCGATTTATGGAAAAAAATCACAAATTAATATCCAATAGAGAAGAAAAGGAAATTTTATCCTCTATATCAAGATTAGCATCCATTAGCACCAAGAGACTAAGATAGAAGACTATTTTACAGTTATCCTGCATTCCACACACGTACAGAAAAAAATCATAAACCAAGACCAGTAATGGGAACAAAGCCCTATGTGGGAAATCGGTCTCTTTCCTCCAGGAGGAAACGCAGAGCGTCAACACATGAAAACTGTTGCCCATGCTCTGTGTAAAGGAGCCCAGTTTGCTTCTTGTCTTTCTGCACTATGCAAGATTAGAACTGGAATACAAAGACTCACTTATCAGGTTTTAATTTCATTCAGTTACTTAATCAGCAAGAATATAAATCACTCCTTAGGTGCAGAATACTTTGGGGAAAGGAATACAACAAGGAGTAACACTTATTTAGTTGGTTTTCTTCAAAGCCATTCTCACATCACATATCTACCTTCTATGTTTCTATATGTAAAAGAAACCCAAATTTTCTTTTTACAGTTTAATCTAGCCTCTGATGTAGCTGTAAGGCTTAACACTGAGGAACAATTACAAAAGAAACATAGTTTTTATGAAATATTAAGCTTACAATTTATCTTCTAATATCTACTTCGAAGACTATTTGACAGGAATAAATAAACGAGAGTTTCTTGGCAAGAAAAGCTGTGATTTATGAAATATTTTATTCATTCATATTCTTAAGTATTTTCTTGAGAATACCGCTAACATCTGGAGCTACGCAGTCTTATCCAAACATTCTGCTCATAGTCAATTAGAAAATTATATCAATAATAATGTAAAATAAATTACCTAGCTTCTCTTCCTGGAGCATAGATTTCAATGTTCGTCAGAGCAACTATGTGTACAAACAGCACTGTAGTGTTTTTCATTAAGCCTTAAAGTCAATTAAGCTACGAATTGGAACAATCATTCCTCCTTTGCAAAGTATTGATATTTTTTCTTGGCTGCTTTCAGGCCTTTTCACTACTCAAGGAGAGATTTATGTTTGACAATTTCTTTCTGATTAAAATGAATCATAACTCCAGAATTCTAATTTCCTCTTTTCTGAGCAAGAAATTATCAAACAGTTTTAAACTGATATTGAATGTCATCATGCGTGAACAACATTCATTTTCAAGATACCAAATGTACGCTTATACTGATCTCTCTTTTTGTCTGCTTCTTTTACATACTTTCTCTTCCTTTCTCTCCCTATATATACACAAGTGTATGTATATAAAACATTAGATTGAACCAATATAAATCAATGATACCTCTCCAATAAAATGACATTTGACAGACTAGCTAGACCCATCATGTTAAAACTTGTCACGACACTTTACATAAGGCAATTACCCTCTATTTGCAATATTAGCAAGTTTCTGATATAGTTTAGAAAGAAAATAGCTGGAGTACTGCAGGTTACAAACAAACATCAGTTATCTAAAGTAATTAGCAAGTTTATATGGGTAATCCCTACTCAAATGGCTCAAACTCTATAAAACAGCTCTTTAGACATAAATTGTTAACAAACAAAGCTTTCTAAATTTGTCTCCAACAGCCAATTAAGATCAGTTTGAATTTGTTTTTAAACATAACTGAAGCTAATATGAAAAAAAAATATTTTCTCCCATTATTCCTCTTGTTTTCTCTAAATCTTAACTGGATGTTTTTTCAAGCCATTTAGCTGTCCCTTTTTCTCTTCATAAACTTGATTTTCAACTTGCACTAAAAATAACTCGAAACTTGCAGAGGGGGTTGGGGGGCTTGTTTGGTTGGGTTTGGGTTGTATTTTTTTGCCTAACAGCTTATTTAAAAGCATAACAGGCACAAAAGAGAGTTGTCTTTCTCTCAGTTTATGGCATGCAACACAAGGATGCCACAAGTAGACTCACTAAGGGAACAAGCTGAATGGCTTTCCTAAGTACCATTACCTATGACGTACTTTATTTTTAAATGTTGCATTATAGTAGGTTTGATTTGGGGTTTTTTCTTGCTGTTGTGGTTTGGTGGTGGTCCATTGTTTGGCTTTTAAGAATTATCTTTTTTTACCTATATTTTTCAGGTTATGGTTAATACAGAGCATCAACTGGAGAACTCTATCAAAATGTGAAATAGCAACATTTCTTTCTTCATGTATTTTTAATTATTCTGTCTACTTGCAAAACAAGCAGTCTTTTGTGTCACACAACAAAAAGAATGAAAAAAGAAATATTCTTTGTCAGACACTCAAACCCCAAGCACTAAAGCATAACGTCCCATGAAAAAGCCAGCATAGGATACACAGTGCTGTTGATAATATACATGTTGTAACAGAAATATCAATTTTACTACCAACACATTAGTGTGTTTGCATAAGTGTAAAATTCAATATGGCAACGATTTTTTCTTAAGTTATAGAAGTACAGATCATGCAAATTAAAAGAAATTAGATTTGGACATTCAGTTGAAGAGTAGGTATTTATTTACCAAACTTCTACCCCTCTGAATATCGGAGGCAGACAGTATTTATTGTGCAGCTCAGAGACAGTCTCAAAAATCTACAAGACAACAGAAAACAAATAGGTAGCACTAGCTTTACCAAACTACTAGCCAAGTAACATGAAGGTGACATTTTGCAAGACTGCACCCTAAACAGCAGGGTTTTTTAAAAAAATGGTTCTAAATTGAAAAGTAAACCGATTTCCTTTCAATAACTTTGCTTTCAGTTGGAACAAGAGAGCATCCAATGCTGTGGATGGTCTGACTATTCTTTGATAGCAGGATAGGTGCAGCTACATACTGAGCATTCATTAGAACCATGAACAGGTTGTTGACATTTTTCTTTAAATCTTTAATTGCACAAAAGAATTTTCAATTAACAACTTCCTGTTCTGTAGTTACACCTATAAGTTAAAAATTAATATTTTTCATCAATATTTTAATATTAGTATCAATCAATCAAATTAATCTTTTTCTTTTAATTTTCAGTAACTGACTTTGGGGCAGGTTTTTGTGTTTTTCTTCAAGACTGCTTACAATTTGATGTAAATTTTAAGCATCTTGTAATTCATCAACTAATTCTCTCCTGGTTACACACTCCAAGTAATTAAAGTTCAGTAATAACTTATTCTTTCTGCTCCAGCACCTGCATTTCATTTGTTTATTTTCCCAGAGTCATAAATCTGAGGGACTGTCAAAGTGCCATAATATTAGTGCAATAATCAAAGTTAATTAGTCCCTCTCAATAAACAACAACAAAGCCATTACAAAGATGCATTGAAGGCTTTCCAGCTACCCAGCTTACAGATG
This sequence comes from Hypotaenidia okinawae, assembly GCA_027925045.1. Classification (NCBI taxonomy): domain Eukaryota; kingdom Metazoa; phylum Chordata; class Aves; order Gruiformes; family Rallidae; genus Hypotaenidia; species Hypotaenidia okinawae. The sequence goes on along the minus strand of BSDF01000013.1, from coordinate 15,341,234 downwards.
AGATTCTTTTCTGAACAATTAGAATTTGAAAACTGTTAGTAAACAAACAGTGTTTCTGAAGTAATTTGACCTTCAGTGATCTTAATTCAATTAACAATTCATTAACTTTTGGTGAGAAAATATAGGTATTAAGACAAGTAGTCGTGAACTCCCATTGCCTTCAAAGTGCTCAGAGATACACATAGAATTAAGGGGTACTGAGATATTTTTAAAATAAAAGGTATCCAGTACTACCTTATTGTTTGTTATTTAAAAAACATACATATAACTATATTTAGCTGGAGTGGGACTACTAAATTCAAAAGACAGAATATAAACAAAACCAGTTCTATTGAACAAGAACAGACGTTAGGCAACACATGCTATGCTTGCCCCTGTTGGGTTTCTCTTGGAATTCCAAGCTATTGAAATAAAAAACAAGAAGAGAGCTTTAATGTGAGTACTGAAGGAAAAAGGAAGGTATTTTTCCCTCTCTATCATTTACTGTAAATCATTAATATCTGGCAAGAGGAAAAAAGCCTAAATCCAGAGACTGTTTCATGAAGAAATTTGTGGTTACAAAAATTAGCATTATTATAAGCATCACTTATTTGGAAATACTTGTAAATAAGCACTGTTTGTTTTGCACTAATAAATATTATAATTCTCTGTAGACTACTTATGTGTAAATATTAATACTACTGAGTGCTCTCCCATATCATCCGGGAGCAGTTGAAATATTTTCAGAGCTTGGGAAATAAAGCTACAACACTCATCACTAATTTTAGCAGGAAAGAAATAAAATTCCAAGAACCTAACCCTGCGGTTTATTATTCAAGTAAAGTGTATAGGATTGTGTCAACAGATTATCCCCTAGAAGGCAGCAGTCATAGCAAGCTCAGACAAAACTAGCCTGCAATCCTTACTAGCAAGTAAATGATTGTGGGAGGAATAAATTAAGAACACTGAATAAATTTTAAATAGGATCTTAGTAAATCAAAAGGAAAAAAAAAAAAAGGAGGGGGGGATGCAGGAGTCACATAGACTGTACCAAAGAGCTGCTATTTGCATGACAAAATGGAAGAAAAATGAAAGAAAGAGGGAAGAAACAGGAAGGAAATAAAACATTGAGACAGACTGCCTGGCAGCAGTGCTGTTGGGCCTGATGGAGTAGGCAAGAAAAAGAGGGAAACATCGTTGGATTTGAAAAGTGTAAGAATGACACTCTGAAATCCCCCATGATATAAAAAATATGGGCAACATAGTGGCTGCCTCAAATACACAAGCCTGTAAACTTCTCCTTCACTTAGTTACAGACTGTGGTTTTGAAAGTGTCCTATGAAGTACGAAATACCCTTACAAAGCACTTGTATGCACCATGGCTAACAGCACGTCACGCTTTGCAGTCCAGTACAGTCACACCAAACAGGACATCTCTACCACTGAAATGCCGGCGACTGAACAGGATATTACAAAAACACACAAATGCCTTCTTCCTTAAGATTCTTGCATGGCAATATAATAGCCATTAAACTCCTTGCACTGCAAAAAAGGACTTCACATCTTGAAAAACACAGCTTCCTGTTGTTGGAGTCTCTATACATTCACTTACCCATTCTGCAAGAATGCGTTGTACAGCGTCATTGCCTCGTGACGTATTTCTGCAGGCCAGGATAACATACGCCCCATGCAGTGCAAGAGACTTTGCAGTTTCAAAACCTATGACAAAACATTTTCCTAGTCAGAAATAGATCTCAGTAACAAAAACAGCTATGAAATTACCTGAAAAGGAGAGCCACACATTAAGTACACGAATGCTACCTGCAGTCCAACTACCTGATTTGATAGTCACCTGGACCCAGCTTTCAAGAGCACATACAAAAAAAAAAAAAAAAAGGTAGACACCTCAATTTGAGCAGGTCTTTGGGACAGCAACTGTATATATTTTGTGCAAAGCAGGCTTGGGATTTTCAAAAAGCAGACTCAACTTCTCTGTCTCCGTGTCTCCAGCTGGTAGAAGAGCAGTATTAAACTTACTCCTTACTTAACTGAAGAATGAGCCTTAAGGCGAGAATGCAGACCCATTATGCCTGTCAACATCACACTGGAGTGATAGTGTATTCTGAAACTGAGCTCTGTGCTCTTTAGATTAACAGTTAAACTCCAGATTCCTCAATCTGAAGACCACCTGTGTCAGAGGGATCATCCAATGAGATGTGGGAGGGATTAAGAATCAAAATCACATGGAGAAATGAACACCACCTGTAGAGTACTGCTGCACCAAACCAGGGATCAGAGAGATATCCAAGCATTCAACCATTCCCAGGACAGGGTAGTCAAGCTCGTTCTTAGAAAACAAGATTCTACCTAAGATCTGCAATCCACACATGTGGTTTGTTATCCAGGCACTTTAAAATCTTTGCTAAAGTTTTCCTTAAGTAATCTATGTAAAATCAACTTGGTTTTTTGTCCCATCATCAACTGATATATGGAGAACATTTTTTCATGATCCCTTTCATTATGAATAATCAATCAAATCCTATAACCAATATATTGAAGCTGTGAGGTGTTGTGGGCCTGAGTCACTGGGTGTACCATTATACAGATTAAAAATAAACCATGAAAAACTCCCTCTTTTGCATAAATCACTGACATGACTTGTTCTGCAAGCACGTTCTTTCTAAATCTGAAAAAAGTGGACAGAAAGTTCACACCTTGCTGCAAGTAAAATGCAGCAGGAATCTATATCCCCAGTTTGGGTTGTTTCTTTAATCCATAAAACAAAGTTCCACAGTGAATTTCTAAATGACTGTACACAACCTTCTTTTCAAAACTGTTAATAATTTCTTCCTCGTTCTGAATTTGGGTACTTCATTTCTCCTTTCTCAATGGAGACTTCAGATTTCAGATTCATTTCTGATTGTTAATATGGGAGAGTACTGCAATTTAATGAGATCAGTTCAAATTATGAAACTGTCCACCAAGAACTGCAACTCTTTCCGCATTGACATCATCTGCAAGCTTTGGAAGTGCACTCTGTTTCACTGTTCTATTCATTAATGAAAAGCTGCATAGAAGTTGGGCCAAGGTAAACTTCATATAATTGGAAAAAATCTGTGAGAATTTACTCCAAGGGATGATGAGTTCCTGGGAGGGCAGAATGCCCATAAAGTGCAGAGAACCAAGCCAGAAATGGGGTTTCTATCAGGGTTGGGCTTTCTACATATTTGAGATGTATTCACTAGTATCACTAGGTGCCCATCTCCATGGAGAACTGAAACAATGACAGAAATTTCCATCTAGCTGAAAGAGGCGTAACATAGCTTTATGAGTTGCAACTAGACCAGTTTAAACTAGAAAATGAATAATCAAGCTGAAATGCCCAGCAAATTGAGGATGTGAAGAAGTCAGAGAGGAGAGGTATTTGTTTTAGCTTTGTAACATTCAAAGCATGTTCATGTTTTCCTTTTAAAAATTGTTTACCAAAAAACCTATTAAGATGGGCTGTCTCAATCCAAAACACCCTGGAGCAACAAAATTCAGTTACAGCACAAGACATAACTTACATTATAGAAACAACAGACACCAAGACAAATTTATACCATTTTCTGCAATTACATACTTATGGTATTTAAGTCCAAGCAATTTTCTTGTATCTCCTTTAAAGCCATTCATTGTACCAAGCAACTTTAATTACCTGGGTAATTCATTGCATGCACATGAATTCAGCTACAGCATATGCAAAGATTTCCCCTGTTCCCAATTCCACTTTAAGCCTATTTAACTAGAATTTTTCACGTAACTAAGTGTAAGACATGTTGTACCACAGTACAATTAGCTAGCTGGATGCTTCCTGTTTTCAGCAAAAAATACACTTGTTTTGACCAGCTTACCATATTATTAAAAACCAGTTGAAATGCCTGGGAATACTGGTATTATTCTGTTATACAAAGATGTAGAGTTGACAGCCAGTTTAATTAGCTAAGTATGATGATGTTTGGTTAACTCTAACCCATGTCACACAACAAAATAATAAATTCCCTGTCATTCTCTGTTACAGTTATTAACTTGATTCTCATTATAAACTTAACTAAGAAAAATTAAAATTTAACCAAGCTACATGCTGCAAAATCAGTTAAATACCAGCTTGTTTTTTCCCTGCAAACTTGGAGATGAGTGTTAAACACTCCTCTTTAGGACATACTCTCTTTTGGGCTACCAAAGGACAATTCTTCACCCTTAAATAGACATGTTCTGAATCTTTCTAGGAAATTGCCTGCTTAAAAAAACCTCTTCTCAAAGGATTTTCAAGCACCAGTCCATCCCTCCATTCAAAATGCTGCCACAGGTCAAGTGCTGGTATCTCTCCCCATCATACATATTTTAAACTACTACCTCATTCATGAACACTCTAGCATTGTATTTAGGACAGCTAGATTTATGCAAAAGGAGAAAAAGAAATTCAGATACTCTAAATCACATAAAGGTTCCAATTCAACTGCTGAATTACTGGCTACTTAGTCCTTCTGTCACTCTGCATAGAACATAATTCATAAGGCATTTTTTCAGACCATCTACAAATAAAATACATCAAGAAGAGGTAACACAGGGATAGGGTTCACTGGGGTTTGAGTATGATCTACCTATCAAACTGCTCACTCCTGAGACTGCACCATTTTTAGATATGTCCTTAAAATAAATCTTCATAGACCTGAAAATCCTCATTGAGCAGAACAATTAAGTACCTTTACACTTTAAGAAACAACTATCCAGGAGCTTAGAAAGCAATTTCTAACTGAAACACATGGAGTTTGGAAGCACCTCAGTATTCTAGTCCTTTTATTGCTTGAATATTCTGTTTCTCCTGCAAAAATTAAGGCTTCCTTCCTCCTTCAGTGTCACATAGCTTGAAGAGGTGTGGGAAAGTTTCTAGCATAGGGGAAAACTTAATTCTTTTAACAGACTGTTTGTGTAAAAACTAAGTTTGCCAAAGTTTGTCTTTCAGAAAAAATATAGCACTGTTTTCAAAATAGAGTGAATTTTAAATCCTCAGCCTAACACGGGGAGTATTTAAACTACAAAACTGTTTAAACTATGTAATGAAAATCCTAGCCTATCTATAAAAGCTACATTGAATCAAAATGGACATTGAATGTGGTTTCATACAAAGTTAAGCCAAAGTTACCATGAACACACAAACAACATGGAAAACTTGCAATCACAGTAGAGTTAAACAGCAAGAGAACTCTAAATAACTATGTTAAGGATGTGCATAATTAAGGAACCATAACAACCTTAATTCTACCCACAAAAGTGAGTGCGTGGACTTCAACCACAGCTTTAAAACTTTACTTGATCTTAAACCACAGCCACCAACTCGCTCCCTTACAGTGGCCCAGCCCTTTCACAATGCAGGAGCATTAACAGCAATGACACCAGGATATTTCCAGGAAACAAATCACATCCTCCAATGGTGAATCTTCCCTGTACCATAGTGGTGGGGTCCTGCAGAGCTATGTAACCCAGGTAAACAGATAAGCACAGCCTGTTGCCAACAAGCACTATTGCCATTGATGTTCTGCCTAGCTGCAATGGCTAGTGAAGGAAACAGCCCACCCCCAGTGTAATATTATTCTGTACTTTAGAATTCAGATTTCTAGGTAGGCAGCCCAAAAAAAAGCTGCAAAACTTTAATACTACATTATAGAACAATCATACATTATATACATTTTGTTGTTGGAGTTTATTAGGGACAACCACATTTGAAAAGGATAATGTGCTTCAGCATCACAGACAACCAATCCCCAAGTATTGGATACTTCCCCCAAATGTGATAGAAGTACAAGATGCTTAAGTAAATATACACTCTGGAAAGGCAATCACAGTATATTTAAATACTCTATACAATACAACATTGAGCAAATGTTCTATAAAACTGAAATAAATTTCAAGTGATTTGTCCTGGAAATCCATGAGACAAGGCTGTCCTAAGACCAACTACTCTTGCTGCTGTAGCTCTAGCTCAATGAGCTCCAATGTGACATTCAAAAGTGACAATCCTGTTTAAGTATAAGACATAAATGAGGGTAAACATTATGGCACAGCTCTCTACATCAGCTGCTCACCTAAAAGACTGGTGGCAGAATTAACAAGAGCTACAAGTGCATTTACTACAGACATTTAAAACCCTCCAGCCCTTCACTTAACAGTATGGCTTTCATACAAACTCTGACTTCACACTCCATTCTTCCTCTTGCCGTGATTGTTCAATTCGATACTTGCAAATTCTTGTCTATCTGCAGTCGACTATCATCAGTGAATTTTGGGGCAGATTCTCAGCTAACAGTCTCAATTAACAAGCAGTTAGCATCGCTCAATTAATGCCAACCACATTGTGTCAACATACACCAGATGAGTATGGGGCTCTGTCAAATCCTGCAACCTCCTCTATAAAACAAAGGGATTCACTGACTAGGAAAGTAGTTCAGAGATTTCTTTTTTAAATAAAGACAACTGCATATAGTCCACTTATCACTGGGGGACATTTTGTAAAGCATTTCATCAGTCATTTACATGTTTTGAAACATTCCTTTATTTCACAGAGAAGCGAGCTTGAATACACAAGAAGAAATTCAAAAACATTTCATACAAACTCAAGTTTTCTTCAGCTTCTCTACCTTCTCCTAAGCACTCCAGGATACTTCGCTTCTGTCATTTACAAGACATTTCTAAAACAGTGATACTATTTCTTTCAACAGCTTAGCCCTCAGTTTAAAAGCATACAGGATTGGTTTGTATTTAGTGTCTGCAAAATCATTCTTCCTATCTCCCCACTGAGAGAAGAGCCCTGGAGAATCTGAGATTCTAAGGTATCTTCACACGTGCTTCAGTAACAATTTAAAGCTGTCGTGAGTCCAGCCATCCTTGAGCCCTGTGTCACAGGCAGTTTGAATGTAAACTAAAAGGGAGTCCAAAAGAAAACCTTTCTCCCCTCCACTACAGTAAACACTGAAAGATCAAGGGAACAGAACTGTTTCATTGAATTGGAAACGAAAAGCATTAGTCTCTTGTGTTACATATTTCTGGCCTTTCATGCACTGATAGTTTACTTACAGACTAGAGGACACCAGAAACCAACTCAGATTTTGCAAGCACAAAAGTATTGTATCACTAAAAGCATGCATTACTTTCACAGCTGTGGTCAGGCTTCTCTTTTCTCCTCCACCACATTGTTGTCAAACTTTCCTGCTGCTTTCTGAATTGCAGCAAACATCTATTGGGATCTCATAAGCAGACAGATGTACCATTTGCAGAGTAAAGCAAGTTAATTTTCAAAATATATCTGTTCAGGTTTTTTAAATATGCTTATTTTCTTTTAATATAAAATGGGTAAGAGGCTTGTACAAAATCATTCCTTGATAAATGAGCAGTTGGAAGAGGAATTTCTTTTCCATTTATGGTATTATGATATTGCAAGTAAAAATCCAACTTCCAATGAATAGGAAGATTTTTATTTGTACAATTTGGTTCTTCTTGAGAAGGATCAATAATTTTTATATAACCTTCATAAAGTAAAAGCAACGGCTTTTTAAATTAATTCTGCAATCCAGAAAATATGAAACCTTAATTAAAAGATTCTTGGCACTGAGAGATTCTTGGCACTAAACATAACTGAAAAAATACTTTCCGGCCTCTTTCACTCAAGGGCAATACAGCCACTAGTTCAGGGGTTTGTATTTCAACTCTGGTAGTGTACAAAATATACAAGTTAAGAGCACTAACCCCTTCCTTCAGGCAGAAGTGATACAAAGGGGAATGAGAGAAGGACGATGCGATTTTCCTGGGGTTTTTTCATCTTCTTGCTCAAAGTTCTTTCCAGAAAAAAAAAAAACCCACAATAAAAAACCAAAACACAACTTCTCAGACGCTTCCTCTTGAACTAAGCACAGGCCAGTATGTAGCACTTCAATTTTATTTTAATATCTTTGAGATAAGGTATTCTCATTCTTTGATCAGTGAGTACCTACAATACAAATCCAGCACCTTCTCATGAAAACCCACTCCTTACACAGGGCTAGCAGAGCCTTGGCAGTTTCAAGCCATCAAACAACAGAAGCCAATATGTACATTCCTTTCAAACCCTTACCATTCTGGTAAGGCACAATAAATTTTACTCAACTGTCTCAAAGGTCATCTGCAAAATGTGATCATCATCCAAATCATATTTAATTTTATTTTTAATGCTGAAATAATAAAAGCATTATAAAAAATATTTTCTAGGTAGAAGATATTACTCCCTTCAAACTCCCTTTGCTGTAAAAACAAAACTGCATTTTTCCTGGATCAAGAATAAACTTACATTTTAGAGAAAAAGAAATGAAAACCTTAAGAGCAGACCCCAATGCAATATGCAACACTAATATCTTTTGTTTTTTAAATGCGACACTTAATCTACATGAAATGCAATTTAAATCCAGTTTTACTACAGAAGACAGCTGTGAAGAGGTTAAACACTCAAGAACTTGCAACAAATCATCTTTATAATCCAAAATACTGTCATCCCAAATGCTGCATCTCAGCAAATAAACTAGACGGTTTTTGATTTTTGGGACACAAAAAAGGTACATCTAGATGGAAGAGAGACTTGTGTCTTAGGCATTGCTGTTTATTTCAATTTGGAACACCTAAACACCAGTGAATCAGATCTTATTCAACACTTTCTCAAAAAGGAGTAAAGAAGATTCACTGTGCTGAAGTGATGAAGAATTTGGACTCATCTTTTTCAGGTTGAAATACTACAACAATGATGTGTGACCTTGGGAATAATCTCTTCTACAACCAGGACTGTGACTGCCTGTGCTGTTGGTTTAAGCAAGATTCAAGAGATCTTTTACATGGAGGGATGGGAGTCACAGACAAAACATCGTATCATTGACAAATTAATACTTTTCAGAGCCCCAAAAGCACTGCAAATTCTGTATCAGGATTGCTTGGCCACAATCGCTCAGCTTCAATACAGATGTTCAGGATAAAAATCTTAGAAACACATTAATAGAGTTGCTCCAAATGCAAGTTTTCAAACAAACAAAGCACCAAGATGTTTTTAAAATACTAAATTTAAAACGAGCAATCTGCATGCAATACTAATGCTGCCTTTGTTTCTGTGTGTTTGCAGGCACTTGGTAATGACACGCTGGTATTTTTCACTGAGAAGTTTGAGGTTATATGAAAGATACAGCCTACCTCTCCCTTTGTGTATAAGTTGGACAAATGTGTTTTTCTTGGAGTCATGAACCACAGAAAAAGCCAGCCAAAACAAAACAGGCTGACTAATGCATCGGTTCTGTTTTCCATCTAGCCAATTTAAAAATATGCACTCATTACACATTGCAGAGGAGTGTAATACACTGTTCTGGGCAAAGCAAAGTAAGATGTAACAATAAGTGCACTGCCATTGTCACTGACAAAGCTCAAAATAATTTATTACATCTGAAGGGAGCACATCACAAATGAAAACACATCCTTAACATGATGGGATTATAAAGGTCTTTGACTCATTGTTTCTGTAAAAAATTTAAAATGCATCACTTGAGGCAAAGAAAGCTAAATTCATAACTGAAGGCACTGCAAGCAAACAAAGCCATGAAACAGTGACTACTTCAGGCACATACATTACACATATGCTGTGCCTAAGAGCCACCAAGTTGATGCCACATCTGGCTGCTACTCTAGTTGCACTGTCCAGACACCCCTATCAATTCACTTTAAAATACAATTACAGTCCTTTCAGCTCTGTTAAACGCTAACACTGGTAACTGTCTCAGCTATCCAAAGGCACAGTCCTATCCTTCACAGTGTAGATGTGCTGCTATCCAATACAAATATTGGAATAAAACCCAAGGGCTCAAGTTGGGAAAGAACCCTATTGCAAGATGCAGCATATCAAATGCACACCCAAGCTACTTAACTTGTCCCATGGTGAAGACCTTGTTTTCACTGTTTAAAGGCAATTCCCACCAACCAGTAAATATCTGCCCCTAAAATACATGGGGATGACAACCCTGAAAAATCATGGTTTTGAAATAAGCTATGTTTATTTCAACTTGGAACATCTAATTCTTCAAGAATATGTATAAATTAAAATATAAAATAAATATTTTAAATATAAAATATAAAAATTTTGCTTTTTTGGGTTGTTTTTGGGTTTTAAGTTGCTAGGTCATGTAAACACAAATGGGTCCTGTTAGGTGCCTGAAGAGATGAACAGAGGCTAGGGATTACAGAAGGGAAGGGAGGAGTTATCAGAGATGGGAACTGAATTTTCAGTGAAACTGCAGTTTGATCTTTCACATCCACTCCTCACAATACATGGTCAGCAACAACCAAAAAAACAAGCGAAAAACAGGCAAAAAGCCTTACAACATTCACTTTGCATTTCAGCTAATCCCAAAGATCTGTTTGAATAATACATATTTATTTAAGGGGGGGAGGGGGAAAGTCTCAGGCTTTGTGTTTCCTTTTGTCTTTCTTCATCTATTAAGTGATAGGATCACACCCTTACCAAAACCCAAACAATATTTTTCCTGAATATTTAAGTGTTGTATCAGTCCAATGGACATTATCAGAGTGGCATTTTACCACTACTTAAATCATTCACAAAAATTAACTCAACTAATCATATCTTAGCATCACATCTGCAACTGAAGATTTCTGTTGGAAATTTTTATTCTGTGCTTCTTCAAGCAGAGAATAAATCCATATTTTCTCTTCATTTTCTTTAAAAATGAGTGTGGCTTCTTACAAGCAAGTCAGTTTTCCTCACACAAATTAATTATTGTGTTAAAAAAAAATCAGAATGTAGCATTGGGCTTTATAATTTAAAAAATTATTATAAAAATAAAAGGACAATTCATTAGGGTTTATTTTTCTGTTTCCATGTATTTTTTCCTTTGTAGCAGAAAACATATCACAGGGGAAGACGGGCATCCGATTACACTGCAACTCAGCACACAACTTCCCATTTTCTAGACAAAAATAACCTTTTCACCTAAAACTGCATCTACACATACCAACAAAAGGTTATATACATTTTAAAAGAAACCTGCTCATTTCGAGACAGTTGCCAGCTCAGAACTCATTTTAGTAACTCATATTCCTACTTTTAGTTAACAAATAATCTAAATTACTCTATTCAGAATTACATATCTTTATATTCATATTGGATAAAAAATATTTTGTTAGACAACAGTTATATTACTATACCGTTTTTATTTTTATTGCAAAATAAATGCTCCCAAAATAAACATTTAACTGAAGTCTAGAGTAGCAAAAAAGTGATAAATCTGCCCACAGTGTACAGCAACATCAAGCCAGCATCATTATGAAATCTAGATCAGACCTGAGTAGTCAAATTTGACATGCCATTTACAGCATGCTATTTCCCAGTAAGTAATCATTCCTGAATGTTTAGTCACTAGAAGCAATCAGGTTTTTTTGGTTTTTTGTTTAAATAAAGTCAGTCTATTTATAAGTACCATTACTCGAATATATTTTTAAGGAAATAAGTAACATTTTTATGCACACTACTGTAGCTCCATCGCTATTTTATAGCACAGCTGAGTCAGGCTAAAGAGAAGTAGTGGCAACAAGACTCACAAAAGGTCACACACAAAAAAATCATTAAGAATATACCCAATACCAGTAGCAAGTACCAAACCAAATGATAGGGAGACTCCAGTTTCTAGCTAATCCACACACCCTTGAAGGATTTGTGTTCTAGAAAAGTGCCAGCATAAAAGCATTCATAACACGCATATATTTAAAAAAATATATAGATATATGTTATATTTTTATATATATATAAAAAAAATAATCAGATATTCAGTGTCAATTTGGTTTTGAAAACTGTTGAGTGATATATTTCTTTCAACTCATCCCCTAACTTTTAGAGCTTTCCCTCCCCTCACTTCTTGTTGTTATCTTTAAACACACCTTTTTAGACAAGCTTACTCAAGTGACCAGAAAAAAGCCCAGAGAATTTAAAATTTATCTTTGACTGTCTCTCTTGGGCTACTTTTTTTTTTTTTTTAAAAATCAGATATTAAAAAAAAATATAAAATAATTCCAAGTCCAGAGAAATGGGGTTAGCAAACTCTCCTTCTCTAAAGCTGTAGCTTTTTCATCATCAGTAGCTTTAAGCAACACAACAACTTTTCCCAACAAAGCAAAAATGGAGAAAAAAAAAACCCAGAAGTTGTCTAGTTTCTTTTCAAGTACACTTCTGTTTTTCTGCAAGCCAACAGAATCATAGGTTCCTATACTGCTGAGCTGAGCGCTAATTAAACATAACAAAAAAATTAGTTACATGTGTTGAATCTCCTTTTGGCAAGTACAACAGTGCAATGTTAATAAAAGAAGTAAATTTAATAAAGAGGAATACTTCGTCCAAGGCAGAATAATTAAGGACATACTGTGCTGTCAGCTAAAGTGCTAGATCCTCCAAGCTTTAATATGTAAGTTATTTCATGAGAAATACTGTGTTACATAAAGACACGGAAAAAGTACTACAACATAAATAGGACCAAGTGTTCTTAAAACAAACTTGATTTTATTTGCATCAGTTACACAAACAGTGAAAGATTTTAAATGGATACTGGAAATTTTACAAATAAATAGTAAAACAGTTTTGTCCTAAACAGCTCATAATTCAGGTTACAAAAGAGATGTCTTAGAGAATCAAACATACACAACTACCTCCTGTTCTAAAGAGCTCACAGACTGTATCATGGGGGAAAAGAATAGATGGGCAGACTGAAAACTAAAACAACACTACTGGATTTCTGGCAATCACTACCTTCCTCTGTCTTTGGGCAACATGAGATAAGACAATTTGTTTAGTTAAGCAGCAGAGGAAGATTTTAAATAGCAGAGTCATTTCAAGGTCCTGTGAGAAGAACTGAATATGGGGAAGATGCAGTTCACTGTTGTTTCCAGTGCAAGCAAATACAAACAGCAGATAAGAGAGAGCTAGTAAAGGGCAAGATAACAAAGAGTAGAGGTTTGGGAATGTATACAGTCCTGGGTTACCTCCTTAAATTCTAGTTTTTCTGGATTAGATGGTGTTCAGGATGGGCACCAACCTCCCAAGGTTCAAAACTGGCAAACCTTTTGGGCGTGCTTTAAACTACGAAGGAAAGAGGGAGATGGGAAGCTGTTATGTAACTCAAATGATCCATCATGTGGTTCCGACATAGAAAAGGCAGGAGATGGAGTTCTGAAACAAAAGATGAAGAATAAGAAGAGTATTAACAAAAAGTGTCTGTACACAAAAGCAAGGAGAACGGAAAACAAGCAAGAATTAGAAGTCATTAAATCATAATGTAAGGCAATGGGCAAAGCAATCAAAGACCTCTTGCTGCCCTTTCAAGAAGGGCATGAAAACATATCAGGCATCTAATCATACCACAACTAATCTGTATTTGGTTGGATGACATTTAAGATCTACCTGCTAGGACCTGGAACAACAACAATGCACCCAAGAACTGTAACAAGTTTCTGAAGTGAACGACCAGTTACACCTGCATGTTCTACACAGCATTTTTTTATCTTCCAAGAAGTTAGACCTTGCCATTTTGAGGAAGGAGATGATAATTCCAAAAATACACATGCCTACAAAACTTTACATCTGTAAAACAGGAAAACCTGACAGGTGAAAAAGCACACCACACATTTTCTCAAACCTACTGTTCTTCTGACGCTATTGTACTCTAAAATCCTGATTCATGAATTTCAGCAGTACTGTGGAATAGGCAAAAAGCATTACTTCTACTGATAGTCAGAATCCAGTGCTGACTAGTTCATCAGGATCACAGAGAAACCAGGCTGTACAATTCCTAATCTCATGTTCAGTCTGCCTTGTCCATGACAAGTTCCCCAGTTAAACGCCCAAACCTCGGTTTGGGTGTGTAAAGTCTAGTACATGATATTTATTCATAAAGTTATGAAGCATATCTCTGCCTTACATTTTAGATGCATAACTTTGTTTTGCAAGAGACAAGTGTTTAAAGTAAGAGAGGTATAGGTCTCTCTTCTCTTGATCACAGAACAGATTCATAAACAGATACAGTTAAGATACTTTCTCACAGATCCCAATCTTCATTCACTCGGGATGCTGAAAACATACTGCCAAGTGGGCTGTGCACATTTTTATGTACTCTTAATTGCTTATGATAGTAAGGCACAAAGTAGACCAAATTTACCTTCAAAATTAAAAATCCTTCAACAGAGTAAGATTTATACCCCTCAGCAACTGCTCGCAGCTAAACACAGACTCAAACAAGTAGAGCGCTTTTTGGAAAATCTTTCTTTACTCATCTCTAGTTGCCATATTTTCTACTCTTAATATATCTTAATTACTCCTTCTCCTAGATAATTAGATAGCTTTCAGAGGAGTATACTTTTTACCCTGTGACACAACAATCCAACTCCCCCTTTAAAATGGAATAAGGACATAATCTGTAAATTTAGGTCAGTTACTATAGCCATATGTTGCTCCATATGAAAAATAAGACTAATCACATACTTCTCAAAATCTTAAGTAGCATACTTAATGTCTGTAACATACAAATATGTAGAAGCAAAAAACACTGCTCACCCTTGCTAGCAGCAGAAAAGGAATGTAGCAAGAACCTCTTGGTTCCTGGATCTTTGAATATAAAGTATAATATTGTTTTCTTCAATTTGGTTGTGCTCCAGAGTTTGAGATCTTCCTTGCAAACTTTCAAACAAGCTATGAATTTCTGCACAAAGGCAGCTTTTTTGACTAATCACAAGAGGAAAGTGCCCCACAAGTGTTATGAGCTTGAGTTTAGAAACAGAAAAAAAAGAAAAAGAGGAAACCCAATTAGAGGCTGTGGTGATAAAGCAAGATGATGCAGAGAGCAAGCTCTGTGATGCAGCAAGTGAGACTGAATCACACAAACCATCTTTTAATCTCTGGGCTAGAAAATATGCATAAAATGAGAATATTTTTTATGAAAATTAAGTATTTCAAAAGACAGAAAAGCAATTAAGTTATATTGTGGTCCATTAAAAAGTCTTTTAACTCTTGGATAATAGACAAGAAAGCAAGTACTACATGTGAAGGCTCCTGTTCGACCCCTGTAAAAGGAGTATGAGAAGGTAGAACAGAAGCATACAGCTCAACCCCATCCTTTGCAAAGAGATTCCATTACAACTAGTAATCATTATTGAACTTTTTTGCCCAGATGTAATTTCTTACATGTTACAACAACTTTCACATGCATTGTGAATTTCAGCCAAGGTTGAAGAAGTTCAATAACTTGGCTAACCAACCATGTGTACTACTCATTACAGACGTAATAGATTCATCAAAATGGACATGAAAAAGCAGTATGAACATCTGACCCTATTTTCAGCTTACTCAAAAGAAGAAAAAAAATTACAATAGTCCAATAAAATATATTATTTACAATATGTAAGAATTAGACAGTCGGACCTCTCCATAAAGCAGAGCAATATTTGTATTCCACAACAGTAAGCCAGAGTTAAAAACCAGTAATGGCATTCATGAAAAACTGAATCAGTATGACCTACCATGAATTTCCAGAATACAGTACTATAAATTAGAGAACCCTCTTCTATTAACAGTATTCAAATTTTGAAAATAGCTTTTAGTAGTGTAATTGTTCAAAATACATCAGTATAAATCCTTAACTGACAGTTACTAACATACTGCAGCAGAATGAGTTAAAACTTCCATCCCAATGGCACGTTCTCCTCCATCAATTGCACTGTTCTACATCAACTACCCAAAAAATCTACTCTAGCCAAAAATAAATTTCCTGCAAGATCCAGACTCTCCTAGATAGAGAGGCACTGTATTCCCATTCCCCCAAAACACTGATACAACAAAATTCATACTTGCTACAAAGTTTCAGACCTTCAAAAAAGAAAATACCTGGAAAAAAATTAACAGTTTATTTTTTAAGATGTAGAAGCAAACAACAAAAGTTCTATACAGACAGAAACAACAGTAGGGCTACTCATGTGGTTTAAGCTCATCCAGGCCAAGCTTGGTTCACAGTACGTGAATCACAGGGTTTAACAAGTCAGCCTTTAGTTTTTTCAGCAATAGTTTTCCCATGAATTCTTCATTAAGCAAGCTGGTTTTCCTTAAGAGAATGAGTAAGTCTGCTGAAGCCAGAATAACAACCTGGAACTAAAATATATAGCTGTATATACTATATCAAACTGTATTAGGCTGAAGGATGATTATTTTTTCCTCTTGCCCTCCCAACCCAACCACATTTTAAAAGGGCTTAAAACTAAACCTTCATTGCCACTTGCTGGTGAACGATGGCAAGAAAACAGTCCCTGAACAACACAACTGTGCTGGAAGACCCAGATGTAAAAAGTTACATCTGCTAAAATTATATTTTTACCATCTAACTTATTTTTCTCATGAGAGGTTAATTTATTCTGGCACAACAAAGCATACACACACTGGCTGCACCAAGGCCAGCCATGCTTTTCCATTAATATACTGTGCTGCTTATAACAGTGAAACATGGGATACTGGGAGCCTAGAATTCACAAGAAGTTAAAATATACATCAAGGAACAACTTCTTCAAGCTTTTAAATGCCCAATAAATAAAAAGAGTGTTCCACGAAAACAATCGTAGGGACAGCCAGGACTTGGCCAAGAAAAATAATCCAAGGTTATATATTGCTGATCTTTCAGTCTGCCTCACAGTAAGTTTTGAACTGAAACCTCCATAAATAATATCCACTTCAACTCTCCACATGTGAAACACTTCCAGCATGAAAACCCAACTGAGCAAAGGCTGTAATAGTTCGCTTACCACAAATTATGCTGGTTTAGTGAGAACATAAGATGCATCTCCTTAGCAAAACCCCAGTATTTCCCTTCTCTCTTCACCATCAAGCTACAATATAATTATGTACAATAATTCTTAATAAAAACTTATTACTCCACAGAATTTCATGCATTTCTGAAAGCTAATTTTGATTCAAACTCGTTTCATTAAATTGGGGAGAAGATCTAGGTCATAGGAAAAGACCATTCAAGAAGCATTGTCACAAGCTTGGTCCCCCATGTCTCATCTCTTTTCTGCTCTCATAGGAAAAAGGGATGCAGATAATAGAAAATTACTGGAGAACAAACACCTTGTTCTTTATTCATCATAATAGAACACACTAGAAAATAAGTTTACACTTAGAAATCTTTGAGAAAAATTAACATATGAATAGAATTGAGAAAAATAACAGACTAGAGCAAAACTGGACAGAAACTTTCCTCTAAAGCAAACTATCCAACAAAAAAAGGCTGATTTTTTTCAAGGCTGACAAAATTCAGGTGTTACAGCATAAGAAAGATTCCAAATCCATAAAGGAAACTATAAAGTGAATCCGTAACAGAGGACTATATTAAACAGCTCCTCTGTAGAAGTCCTGCCAGTTGTATAATCTTTAAATATTATTTCATCTGGAAGCAGATGAGAGAAATTAGCAAATAAACTTTTTGAACAAAAAATATCTAAAATTTGCAACCTAGCTCAACAAACCCAAAAAGAGAGATGAGTAATTTCTTACTGACAGATTCAGACAAACATCTGTGGGCTTACACCAAACAACACAGCAACACAGTGAAAGACAATGAACATATTTAAGACAGTCATTCTAATACTATTGAAATGAGAGTCCTCAATGGTATTTGTAACAGTCTGCTTTATTCCTCCCATATGATCTGAGTTTGACTTAAATGAGACCATTCACTGGCCTAATTAGGATTCAGCAAATGTTACCTTCTTTGTGAAGGCCGATAAAGCCAGCATCAGTAAAAATGCTACATCGCCTGCAAATAATGGTGGTAACTTCTGCAACTAGAAGGGTTCCCCATATTCACAAAATTCACTTCTCTGTGGGTACAGAGCAGTCAATTTTTATTTCTTAAGTCAAGGTGTTCTTTTCATCCATACTTTGTCCATCTCTCCATTGCAAATAGATTTAGGGCGTAAAGATGAACACTAGCCAGCATCTATTAGAGACCTTAAATGATCTTCACAAGAAATTTAGAGAGACTTGAAAAGTTTAATTTTGCTCCTATTACTGACAGTAACTTAAATACCCACTACACAATTAGCTATTACTCAATTGGTATAAGAAATACAACAAAGATTAACCACACCTGCCTCTACTGAGGCTCTGAAGGAAGGTAGCTTCTGCTTTTTAACTACAAGAAAAATTCAGAACCATACTCATAAAGGAAGTGCTCAAATACTACTATGCAACAACAGAAACAATAGATCAGAAAGCACAGCAGTCTGGCCATGTGTACTGTATCATTTATGTGCAGGGATTTTTTTAATCCTCTTTTTAAACAGAAAAGGTAAAAACACTTCAAAAAATATCTTTATCTAAAAATACAATAAAATCACAGAAAAAAAAGTATCTTGGGATCTTCTCAATTCATGTGAGCACTGTATGTTTACTGAAAAGAGAGATTCCTAGCTTTATAATAGTTTAAAGTTCTATTTCTACTCTGACAGTACCATTTCTTAGATGCTACTGGTCCCGGAATTGACAGTTAATCCCACAGCCCAGACCACTGAAACTTCCCCCTCCCAGTAAGGGAAGCAAAAAAGTCTCTAGTATTTTGGGAGCAGAATAAATTAAGAAGAGTAACCATCCTACATCATTCACAGATGTAAAGTATTCAAACAATGTCCCATATGAGTGATTCCTGAATTAGGTACAGATGATACTGTGAAAGGCACATGATAAATCACAGAGCTACATAATTTTTATTTAACACAAAAGCACCACCATGTGTGAAGAAAATCTAATCATCTATATGTTACCACAATAATTAGTAAATTATCAAGTCATCCATTGTCAAAACATTACCTTCTACAGTTTCACAATGTTTGTGTGTTTGTGTGTATACAAACCTTCACTGCATTTAACTATGACATTTAATACAGGGAATACAGCTCATTAAATATACAACACTTTTCAAAATCTGCACAGGCTCTATTCTGATAGTTGAGCTCAAAATAGAGTTTAAGCTCTTGGACTCAATAATCCTTACAGGTCCCTTCCAACTCAGTATATTCTATGATTGTCTCTTCCCCAGATTTCACATACCTCATCCTCAAGTATTAGCTTTTTTTTTTTAAGGGGATGCAAATCAGCCATGGGTGCAGCATAAATCAATTTTTAAAGAAAGAATGAAAGAGTATAGCTGCTAACTGTATTTCAGTAGTCAAGAAAAAAAAGTAAGTTGATTCACATCTCCATTGTTTTAATAAAATACTTTCACAAACATGTCATCTTCTGCCAAAATTTACTAATAATTTTTAGCTGTAGCTTAAACTTTTAGAGTTTAGAAGCCTAAGTGATATGCTACAATCTAAGTTTTGCAATAATCATTTTTATTAACTATATGAAGCTAGCTTTTCACACTTACACAATACACAGAGTCATCAGGAGAAAAAAGCATCTATGAGAGAAAAGAATAAAATAATAACTTCTGTTTATCATTCAAATTCAAGGGCCAGTTATTCAAAGCAACTTCTTAAATCATAAAGATGACATTTGATTGCAATAAATTCTAAGCATGTTTTCCCAACCTTTTTCATCAGTATGGCAAAATTGCTAATATTCAAGTTCAGTACAAGAAATACAGTAACTTCTCACACCAAAAGTGTATGCAGACTGAAAAGCTCACTCAAGCAGTGACTTGTCTTTAAGTACTGATTAATAGAACATAATATACAACTTTTCTCCTGGCTAAGGCTTCTTCATTGCCTAGAAATAAGAGTACTGGGAGAAGAAAAAAAAAATATTTAGATTTATATAAACATTATTTCCTCAAAATAATTGTTGGTTAATCTTGAACATTTCCACAATCATGAAGTTACATGCTTTACTCTGGTAAAACAGAATCAAGGAAAGCAGTATAGCAAGGCACATAAGGAGTGAAGCTTCTGGATTTTCTTCAGTATTTGGAAACAAAACAAAACAAAAAAAAAGTTGCTCAAAGCCAAAAATGGTTTTCATTTTCTTGAGATAATTTGTGCTTGTTCCAGGCATTCCTTACAATAGCAATTAACAGATTTCTTTTGACCTTCATATAGCAGAAAAATTAGAATTGCAGCTTGAACAATGGGTTAGTTGTGATTATCAATGCTGTTTTGTGATAAAATCTTGGGAAAGCATTAAGAAAACCCCTACACTACTGCATGGAACGTATACATTTTGCCCTTCCATAATATACTGCAACACTACTTACATTTTGCTACTCATGCATAGTCTAGCAGTCACAATAGGTTAGATGCAACTGCACCTGATACAGAAAACAGAATGTGTAATTCCAAGGTCATATAGCTCTATGAGTCTTAAAAAAAGATAACAATATTTATACAACTCACAGAAAAATCATATTAGATACACAAGCATCTTCCTGATATTAAAACCAAGTAATTTTTATTTTTTTTTAAATAGGCTTTAATTTGAGAAGACTGCTTAGGCATGCTGTTGAAGATACCACATCTTTCTATAAAATCAATTCAGATGAACAGCTGACTTTTTTTCTTCTTTAAATTTCCCATTCTATCCCTAACAATTAAGAACACAAACAACAAAATTACAGGAGCATTTACCAAAACCAGGAAGAAAAAGCACCAGGACTCTTTTGTTCAGTGTTTTCAAAGAGCAACACAGCCCTCTAGTGGAAAAATTAGAAGATAACGGTTCTGTTCATAGAAGCAGCATGCTAGGAATGTATTTTCTCTGTAACCTAACTGATGTGGAGACCTTTAAAACGACAACAAAAAAACCCAAACTCATAAAATTGCACATTAACTATAATTCCTCACAGTGGAATAAGTCTGACTGACTTTAAGAAAACAAACTGACAATTTATACTAGTTATGCTTAAATGTACATAGAACAGTTAGGTTTTAAAACCAGGACTGACAGACAACTAAAATGTTTGATGAGATGGTCTTACTTTTCTACTACACCACCTTTACCATGGCCAGAAGTTACCTGAACTTCTAATGTGACACTCAGACTGAAATTCTGAGTTAGCTTAAAATAGATGAGAAGAAGTAATTCAGATTGCACACTTTCCCCCCTCACACACACACACACTTTGCAGGAATTTTAAGGATTAAGTTAAGAAAGTGGGTATGTAATATTGGAAATTACATTCCATCTTCCTAATTGGTAATTAAAAGAACAATCACAGTGCAGAGAGTCTGCCCAGTTCACAGACACATCAAGAGAAATTAATGGCAATGAAGTAATATTTGAGAAGCCAGTAGTAGGGATACCACTAAAATTCCACCACTAAAATACCACCACAAGTCATCCCAAGTATTCCCTCAGTAATTAAGTAAGAATCTCTGATTTTCAGAAGATGAGGAGAGTTTTCAACTATGAGGGGAAAAAATAAATCATGTTCCTGACAAGCTAGGTTGGATTCCTTGTATTGGATTCACAAATAAAGTAAATTAGTATATCATTCCATCTTTGTTGATCTGTTTGAACTTTGCTTAGAAGAAGGATTTATGGATAAATAAATTACAAAACCCAAACAACTTCTAAGTCCATTCATCTTTCAAGGGATTCTCAGCCTTTTCCAAACTATCTTGAGCATCCAACAATGCAGTAGCTAAAAATGCATTTTTCTGCATTTTGGAAGACTACAATCTAACAACTTGTATATCTCTCTTCTCTCCATCTTGAAATGAAAAATTTCTCAGCAAGTATACATATCCTGTAAGGTTAGTTTCAAATTTACCATTGAAACTCATTTTGACAACAGTAAGAAGACTGAATGATTTTTTTCTTACATCATTAAATATAAGTGGTCAACAAATAATACATTATTTTTCAATCCCTTTCTATTTGGGGGTTGGACCCGATGATCTCTCGAGGTCCCTTCCAACCCCTACAATTCTATGATTCTATTAAAGAGACAGCATCATTTTCTTGGAAATATTCACACCTCAAAGAAAACATATTAGTATTCTGAAAACACAGAACTATTTCCTTCCCTGAGTATTATGAGGACTAAACATTAGCTCTGAAATACACAGTTTAAGAGCAGCATCTACAACACAAAGTGAAGCAGAACACCAAATTCCTAAAATAACTGAGGAATAAGCTCCAAAACTAGTAAGCCTGTGTTTGAGCTACCTAACTAGTATTTCCACATGGAGTCCCAAGGTATTGTGTAGGTATACTAAAGCTCACAGGGATCTCTACATTGCAATCCATTACATGACACAGACACGTTCAAAGCAGTTTGCCACAAGTCACAAAGCATGGCAAAGAGTTAAGTCATGACTGATACATTTTAAGGACTCAGACACCCAAGTTTCAAGAAAACTTCAAATTCTGCCAATTCAGACCAGATTAATTAGACAAGAACACTATTAGCCAACCCCAAAGGGGGAACATTCACACAAGAAGTTTGAATCTTGTTTCTCTCCATCAAACAGGTCAATGAGAAGTCACAACCAGCATAAGCCCAGCTCAGGTTATATCCTCTCTCAGAAGCCCTTAGGGATAGGAAAAAAAGAATGTTGATTACATAAGAATCATAAACCCTAGAACTGCTTTCCCCTGTTTTAATATTTGTGGCTCCTCCACAAACTTAAGCCACAGAAAATGACATAGCCTGCCCAGGTTGACAATGAAACTGCAAACAGACTAACAAATTAAGTTGGAGAAGAAACCCTATCTTCTGAGAAGAAAGGCAAAGCCCCTAAGCACCAAAGCTTCATTATAAAATGAAACAAAATCAGCTTATTAGAATCTCACAAGCACTCATCCACTATAGAAGTATGTAACAGATACCTAAACAAGCTGAGTGTCTAAAAGGATTTATGAACTTGCTAGAAAATAAAACTAACAGGGATTTCAAAAGGTCATGCACTAAAGGAACACCAAACAGGACAATGGTGATGAACTTGTCAAGTTGACTTGAAAATATCTTCATTGATAAAGATTCCATAGCCACCTTGGAAAATCAATACCTGAGTTTACTTGCTGCTATTAGAAAGTTTTTCCAAATACTTTATCTGAACTCCCCCACAGCCATACAAACTTTACTCCTCATGCTAGCAACCAAGATTACAAAAATAAACATCCTTTCCCTTTCACAGCCATCCTTTACATGTTTACATAATGTAAAACACCTTCATCAATACTTTTCTAGACAAAAACCAGTCAGGTCAGAACTTTGTGTCTTTCCTGTGGCTCTCCTCTAAGCTTCAGGTTCTCCACACTTTTTTAAAAAAGCAGTACACAAACCTGAACAAAGTTTACTAACAAGGTTTTACGTTGATATAGCACAAGCCAAGTTTGAATGCCAGAAACATATAGATATTTAAATGACAACAGATCATGTCAAAGCTTGCAAGATGAAGACTGACATATTTTACCTTATGCATAAAAGTTAACCTACCTATTCCTGAGTTTGCTCCTGTGACTATAACCACTTTTCCACTCAAGTCACGACCCTGGAGTATTTCCATTGCAGTACTGTTTCCATCGTATTTTTGTCTAGTAGTGGGTTTTACTGGATTATCTTCAACTGTAAATGCCAGTCTTGGGTCAAGGTAGGTAGTCCTTTTGTTTATGTGGCTGCAAAAGAACACATAATTTTAACTGCTTTGACACTTACATACTCTGTATTTAGATTATATATGTATTTCAACCACTGTTGTATGTACAATTCCAGTAGATTATTTAATTTTTTAAAAAATTAACTTTTTTTCAGTTTTGTTAGAATGACCCCAATTGCTATATCAACCCTTTTTCCAATTGTGACAGCATCCATTAATAACTGTATTCATATACTTCACAACATCACTCTGAACTTCATGGGAAGCCTGACACAGCAGCATTTTGTCATGGGGGAAAAAAAATAATTAAAGAAAAAAAAAAATCACATTATATTGGGGAAGATCATGTTCTCCTAGAACCTCTATAAGAGGAGCCTACACTACTCCCTTGAAACGATATACCAATGAGAAATGTACTTCAGTACTTTTTTCTTAAACAACTAGAAACAAATAGCTGCACATCTGCTCAGCAAATGGCAAAGTTTGAATCAGGCTCACCTTTCTAAAACAGAGTTTCAGTTTTCTTCAGACAATTATCAAAAAGCACCAAGTTTCAGTTTTCAAGCCATAATTATAGGACAGAGAGGCTACACTTACTATTTTGGCCTGTGAATATTCTTCCTTCTGCCAAGTAAATTTAAGGCAACTGCCCCATTTTGACCCTGTCACTGCAAAGATACAAAAGGAAGTGTTCCTAGAAATTTCTTACTGCTTCTGTGAACTTCTTCATCCCTTACCCTTCTAAAAATCTTTGCTAGCTCAATCCCTGGGTGCTTTTCTTTCTGTGTTTTAGATTGCAAGTCAGAGCTGCAGCAATTTTGTTATCATCTTGTATGCTTAGAGCGCTACTGCAATGTTAACAAAAGTTCTGGATACGTTTTTAAAGCTATACAGAGTTTATGGATAAAGGTATACACAAAAAATAAGCCTACATAAACATTGCCTGAGGATCGGCTCACATTTGGAAATATGTCTAATAGAAGTCCCTTCAACCTGCCACCCAAGCTAGTATTCCTGTGCACACAGAAGAAATAGAAAAACCACAAATGGGAGTTCAGCCACTCCTGCAGCTATAGTACCTGCGTTCTGAAGTTTTACTCATCAATTTCTGTCTTTCCACAAATCTTGCCACAATATCATAACTTAAAAAGGCTACTGAACACAAAACACAGTTCTCCTACTTATATACATTCTACATTTTTACATACTTACTCTACAAAATAGACTTGTCCATTTTCATCTGTCTCCTGCTCCCATCCATATGGCAGACCTAGGAAACCCATAATACATTGTCTGTTTGCAGGCATTAGACACTCAAATTTGAAGCTTACATGATTTCTCAGACAGACATGGCAAAGTTCTGCATTATTTCTGTAGGCTATGCAGCTACCTGCTGCACTTGCACATTGGAACCTGAAAGAAGGATTGCTTCCCTAAACACGCATAATTGCACTCTAATAAGAATACACTATACAGGAGACCTGGTAAAACTGTAATCATTAGCATATTAAGTATAATCTAAAAATTATTTACAAAGATGATTTCATATTATAGCTTCCCAATACACACAGGTCTATACTGCACACAGTTTAGCATCTATCCTTGACAAAGTACATAAGAACAACATTGAACTAAATGTAGGAAACGTTACGTGTAACACATACCAAAATTTGGAAGATCAGAACCTTCAAGTGGGTATAGGATATGTTAAATCAAAGTTGAAAAAACAGATAAAAGAACAAAAGTCTTCACAAAATAAATTCTTATAAGACTCTACAGGAGTACTTAATAGATACCATTCCCAGTACTTCTAATGCTGGATGAAAAGTAAACAATTCATTCAACTGGCTCAAAATCTACTGAAAATATTCCAATTGTTACAGCCACATTACCAATGCCAAAAGAAATAGAGCTTGCCAACAGCATAGTTAGGTACAGCACAGAAGCTTCTGGGATGATCTAATTTAAGGCACCAAACTAAGGCCCTTAAGAAGTCATATACCTTTGGAAGTGTCCTGCAACACTGGCTGGCTTCTGTTCTGGCACAAACTTCCAACCCGGAAAGGGAAAACAAGTAAAATGAAAATTAACGGGATTTCCTTCTGTGCCAGGGGTACTCTGTGACTAAATATAGTCTTTAAAGAATATAGTCCAGCAATAAATGTTATCTGATGGACATCAGGACATAAGAGCCCAATGAGAGAAATCCAGCCTTTGACTTTATGCTTTACAAGCCACAGTAAAAGAATCCCTTTACCCTGGAATTAGTACTTTGGCTTTATGGAGCAATACAACAAAAGCCATAAAACTGCAAAGTGATCATTCTACACAGACACAATGGCATAGGTAAAAGCCCACTGCAATCAGCTGTGTTTTGCAAGCTGGGTTTGCCTAGGTGATTAGCATCAACTAGTAAGTATCAAAATGAGATCTAGTTCCTGAACAAATGGCAACTGATGTCTGTAACATAATTTCAGTTCATTACAAATGCTTAACACAAACCTCCAGCAACACGTTTCCTCTTCCCCGACTTAGGATGTTCCCACTGTGTTTTTTCTTCCAGATGGCTGTAGGAAGAGAAGTTTAATAATTTTTAGTATTTTTTATTATATAATAAAACATTTTCCCTCCATATAGTAAATACAATATAACAGCTCTTTTTAAAACACAATTCAGAAAATGGCTTGTATTTCACCAAATAAAAAGTGTCTATACCTTGTTTAAGAAAGGTCAAAACTGCTACTGGAAATTTCCATTTTGCTACAGCTCTGAAAGGAAAGTAGCTAACCAATGAGCACAGGAGTCTATAAAAATTCAAATAAATGTTTGACTGGCAATCTAAGTTTTGTTGCTTACAATGAGAAGAAAGAAAACCTAAAAGTCATTAAAGAGTAACAATAACAGACACAGAAGATTTCTTTAAAAGAAGGTGACCTTTGGCAGGAAAAAGGAAGAAGGAAAAAAAAAGCTTCTCAGAAGCTAGTAGAAATAATATTATAAAGTTTTCAGATTACAAAAGCTTTTAAATTACAAAAGTTTCTAAAACTCTTGTCTAATAATATTGATTTGCAAGATGCGCAGTAAATACACCTGGATTTCTACATAAGCAACTGCAGCTTTTCACAGGTAAGTTTATCCAAAGGCCCTGACTAGCAGACTATTTAGTATGAGTGATAATGGTACCTCTTTTCTTCTAATTCAGAGATTTTATTCACTTAAAATCACTGTAACAGGCTTAATAGGCTCTATCTCAAGGTTTTCTGCACTCCAGACTACCAAGTAAAGTGATGTGCACACAAAAAAGGTCTTAAAACACTGAAAGTTGGACATATTTAATGAAAGACAAGATTTGGAAAATACTAAAAACAAAGTTCCTATATTAAGGGTCATGCAAGGATTACTTGCAAGTGCCCAAATTTGGTCTGTAGGGACAGGACAAGGGGCAATGTGTGGAACTTCTTGTGCTCATGTTGGAGCACAAGAAGTTCCACACCAGTATGTGGAAGAACTTTTTCATGGTGAGGGTGACAGAGCACTGGAATAAGCTGCCCAGGGAGGTTGTGGAGTCTCCTCCTCTGGAGATATTCAAGACCTGTCTGGACGCCAACCTGTACGACTTGTCCTAGGGAACTGCTTTGGCAGGGGGTTTGGACTCGATGATCTCTGGAGGTCCCTTTCAACCCCTACAGTTCTGTGATTCTGTGAAATGAATAGCTGCTCAAGTATGAAATGAAGTTTGACAGCATTATTCAATATACACAAATAATCATTCGATTACATATTTAATACCAACAGCAATTTACACTCAACATAAGCAACTCTTCCTTCTTACAATGATGCAGCTACCCCACAGTGACAGCATACAAACCACAGCTGTAAGTCATGTGTGACCCGCAGCAGCACTTGAACTGTTGGACACTAAAGACACAAGATCATGAGTTCCTCCTGTCTGATGTGAAATACATAACCAAATTACCACAGCTTGACAAACAAATGCATGCCCACCAAGCTTTGGTAACTGTGTGCATACCTAACTCATCACAAAAAGCTTTAAAAGCCTTAAACCAAAGTTAGCCTAATCCAGCTAAGTTCATATCGCTGTTGAGGTTTAAAAACAAGCTTCCAAAATATGCAGAGGTATCACAGATACAGTTTACACTAAAGGTAGCCACAATGTAACACCTCTTAATGTCAAATACATTGTAGACACAATGGGCAAAATTTTTCAGCCAGTAAAAATGAACTAATGTCATGTTGGTAAATTAAATTGGATCAGTTAAGTTTCACAACAGTTAAGACAGACCTATTGAATCGTTTGTGTAAAAATGATACTCAGTAGTATCTTCTATTTTGCAGGTTTGCTAGTTTCACCAAGTGATTCCTTCTTGAAAGAGCTTCTGAAGTCAAAGGAAGCATACCAAAGCTTGACCTTAGAATAAACAAACACCTAGAGAAAGTTTGCAGTATTTGCAGACAAAGCATGGATAAACCAAAGCATTCTGTCCAGTGTCTGTAAAGCAGAACTTGGGAGGAAGATGGAAACTCACCAGGTGCAAATGCACTGTACTTCCCCCTTTTTGTGGGAGGGAATAAGTCTCACAGCTTTAAAGAGGCTGAAACAGATCGCATGATCAGCATGACTACAAAACCACAAGAGAAGAGGAAAAAAATACATATTCTGGTAAATTAGTTAGCCCTGTAGCTCATCCCGTTTTGTAACCAGTGAAGATGAATCATTTTCTGATCGGTGCAAGCAGATGGTGCTAAACACAAATTCTTTTCTCTTGTCAGAGCTGTGGTACACCGGAGAGCTGAGGGAGAGCGCTTACGGCTTTTGACTTTCATCACGCCTGCTTCTTCTCCGTTCCTACTAGAAAGAAAACTAAGAAAACTACACGGCTGCGCAGGGCCCGACTGCCCCTACGTCAAGGCTCCCCACAGAACAGCGAGGTGCGCTGCAACGGCAACAGCTGGGTGACAGCTCACTCCAGTACCCAGGAGCGCCTGCAGCTGCTCCGGCACCGCTCCCACAGGAGGAGGGATGCTGCTGCGGCTCTGCCCGGCGACGAACGGCACCGCCCCGCTCTACCCGGCCGGGGCGCAGTCTGGGGCGAGCCGAGCCCGCAGGCAGCGCTCCCACGAGCCAGGAGGGCTCCACACGCGGAAACGGAGTCACGCGGCACCCGGTCCCCTCACCAAGCCCGGCTCCGGCCCCGGCCCCAGCCGCCCGCAGCGGCAGCGCGCCCCGGGGCAAACGGGCGCGCGACTCCCGCCGCCCTCCCCCCGCTGAGGGGGACCTGCGGCCCCGCGGATACTGCCCCAGGCCGAAGGGGTGAGTGGTCACAGGACTCTAGGCGCGCTCGCCCCCTCTCTTACTTGGCGTAGTAAACCCAGCCGTCCTTGGTGGTGCGCTCTTCCCAGCCCGGCGGCAGCTCCTCCTCGCTGTCCGTGTCCTCCAGCCCCGCGTACTTCAGCGCCGCCATTGGGACGGGCGCTCCGCACACCCCCGCACTGCCACCGGCTAGCGAGCGCGCGCCACTCCGCCCGTTCCGGCCGGCCCAGCCAATGGCGCGGCGCGGCGGCCCGGGGGGACGCTGGGAAGTGTAGTCAAGGCGCGCGAGACGCTCTCCTCAGCTCGCCGGGTCGCGGCTCAGCAGCGCCTTCGCCCTCTGTCCTGCGGGTTCTACGCGCGTCACCGCGCCTGTGATCCCACTGGGCCCCGGGCCCCCTGAAATCACCACGGGTGGCACAAGACTCTCAGGTTTTGGGGACGTTAAGTGTTTCCAGCCTTTTCCTTCCAGAGATGGATGCGAATACAACTAGGCCCCGGAAAGTGATGAAAAACGAGCTGTTGGTTACGCCTTTTGCCATCAGTTGTCAGCTCCCGGCCTCGGGGACAAACTGCGCCAGTCAGAGCTCTCCAGGCTGCTTCGCTTGGGAGGAAGGCCTGGCTGCAGAGACGGGCCTGGCTGTGCCCTGGGCAGCTGCAGCCCACCTCACCCATCAGCTGTGCGGGCCCCTTTCCCGGGCGCAAATACCGCCAGTTGCAAAAGCTGAAGCGCTAGAGGTCAGTGAATTGGCAGTAACCTGTAGTGACGCCTGGCCTGCCTTGGTGGCTGGAGCCCAGGCAGCATGCTTGCAGCTGTGACAGGTGAAGAAGTACCTTGTCTGTTACCACTACTCATCAGACATGGCATACGCCCCCTCACCTACGTCAGTACCCTTATGCTTTCATATTAATATCTATTTATATAACTAAACCCAACTGTCAGCATCTGTAACAGCATCTTCTTCAGCAGGTGCTTTACGAGAGAAGAAAAAAAGGAAAAGCCAGTGTTGGACTGAGACTGTAATCGCCGGAGCTGGCAGCAGGTGGCAGTGCAGCCCCACAAATGCAGTACAGTGCTCAACTCCTTTGGGTAACATTTTTATGCACTATTCAAGACACTGACCTATATGGCTCGCTCGCTCACTCTCTGCTAATGGCATGCATATCCGTCTAGAAAAAGCAGCCTGAAGTGTTTTTTTCTTTTTCTGCTGCCCTCCTGCTCCCATCACTTTACAAGTTCCCCTGAGGAATTACACCTACTAAATTATCTCCTCTTGCTAGAAATAAGAACTCATGCATCATCAAGAGCCAGTTTTCATGTGAGTATTACTGTGATCATACTCTCCTGGGTAAATGTATGGGCAGGGAAACTTCAATGACATGCTCCCTTCTGGTCCAGGAAGCTGCTGACATAATCTGTAGGTGGCTGAGTGGAGAGATGTGCCAATCTTGAGAAAATAGATTATTTAAATCAATATTTGAAGTACAGAAAAAGAGTATTAATCTAGCAGTACTACTCTAGGAAAAAAAGGTAGTTGTTAGGGTTTTTTCCTGTTACAGTCTCTTAGTATTCAGTATCCAGATTCCATGAATTGCATTGAGTGAGAATATGGAAAACACTTGTCTATCCTATCCCAACTGTCTGTATGGCATAAAGTATACATTATGTCCTAAATTTAAACAGCAGCATGACAGCAGTTCAGTGATAAGGGTGTACACTGTACTTTAGAAAGAGAAATAGATTCTTAAAATTAGGCATATATATGTGTGTGTGTGTATGTGAGTAACAGTTATGCTAATGCAGTTCACAAATACTTCTTCCCCTCTACTTTTAAGCCCCTCCTACTTTTCAGGAAGTTTTCACCAGGGGGAAAAAAAAAAGTCACAAGTTTTGATAATTTGGTGACTCATTCACTCAATTGAATCAAAGAATGTTGAAATTCAGCCAAATATTTCTATTTCAACTTCTGGTAAATGAAAGAGATTCTTGTTCGGAGAGTCAGAGTTCTTTGCCATCTTTCCAGATCTCTCTTTTTACATCAAATACCTATGTATCTTACCTCCATCATTCAAATTACATCAAGAAACTTCATCCAGACATACAAGATTTAGGTAGGATTTCACTGGGGGTCCATGCAAGTTCAGGTTTCTGTCCATTTGTAATAAACTGCAGAACTAGTTCTGCTAGATTTCTCAAATGCATAAATCAATGGCCAGAACAGGACTGTACCTTTAGGTCACAGATTGAGGCCTGTAAAAAGTTTTACCACAAATTGAAACACTTTCTCAGATCCTCAAATGGTAGGAGTAACGGGCTTTGCTCCTTATCACTTCCCATCAGCTCTCTTTTAGGAAAGCATGACGTTGTATAGAAATTGAGTGATTGTACACACTTATCTTTGAGGTGTATGGTATGTGCATGGGAGTTTTTTAGGGGGTCAGTTCTTTTTTAAAAAAAAAAAAAAAAAAGCAGCTTTTTGTATAAAAATTACCAGCTTTTTTCTTGCACTGCAGAAAAAGAATGTGTCTCTCTCTTATTACAGTGATCTCAGTCATCGTGTTCATTCAGGCAGTGTAGTAAACAATCCATTTATCTTAAAATCTTCTGTTATACTTTAGCAAATACTGCTTCAAAGATACCACTCTGATCCATTGCTGTAGCAATCCTGTAAATTAATTCTTCTGATGATTTTAAGCCTTGCAAACCAAGATTAATTCCACAGCCTGCCAGAAAGTGGATAAATTAAAACAAGAAGACATTTAGAAATGGTTGTTGATTTCACAATAATATAAATGTCAATTAGAATCTTAATCTCATTTTCTGTTGGCCATACTTTAAACCATCGAAATCAAATTTATTTGTCTAGCTTCTCCATGAGAAACACTGACAAAAAATTGGTCATATAATTACACTTGCAAGCCAAAGGCAGCAAGAACTTAACATTTCCTTAATATTAGTCACAGGGTTACATGTTTTGCTGAATCATGGCTATTGTCTGTCAAAGATCTGAGTACTGATTTATCTGACAAGGATTTGGGCACTGAGAGTTATCTGGACAAGTGAAAAATAATTATGATGTATTGAAAAAGCATGCAGATGACACAACAAAACATTGATTCACCTTTCTGACAGAGCACGTGTCTTATTTGTTAGAAATCATGATTCAGGAATATGACAAAAATCTGAACAGCCCTCTGTTCATAATTTTTTCAGCAGATGCCAAAACATGTTTGAATAGGCTACAGCTGCTTCTTTTCAGGTGAAAATTCCACTTCTGTGACTCATGCCTTTCTTACCTCAGCATTAAACTAAAGCACTGTAGTCTGCATAAAACTATGATTTTAATTCACTGAGACATGAGAAAGGAGTATTTGAGAATGTGCTGTGTTCTTCATGTGAACAATTTGATTTCTTTTCTTTTGGCAGAGTTAAACTCAGCTTTCCATAAAAATGTTTACAAGGTCACTTTCAACTTTCTTTCCAGTTATGAAAACTGTTTAAACTTTAAAATCCCTGATTATTTTTAGAAATGTCACTAATTTTATCCTCCTTCCTTACATATAACATCATTTTCAACATAATTTCAAAGTTAATAGGATTCAAATAGGCCTCACAGTTGATAATCTTCCAGTTTCCCCTGAAAACAGCATAAAGAACATTTTGCATAAGGAATGTGAGAGTTGGAATCCCAGTCATAAGAGGTTTTGTGTCCATTTTTAAAATTATATTTCCAGAGAAAACAACGTGCTAGTGAGATACAAAAAAAAATGGTGGGATACATTTGTGCCTTGAAATGCCTGTGGCATGAGTAACCTCCAGTAGGCCCTATTTGAGTATTGTAAAGTCTACCTTTTTTATTTAATTTAATATTCTTTTGTTAACAATAGGCACAGTGTGGAAATGAATGTGCAGAGTCGTATTAGATGTCTTTACCTGCAAATTCTGGTATGTTATTAATAGAAATATTAAACTTGTTCAACATGATTAAAAATAATGGTAGGAAGTGCTATTTAACAGTTTGGGCATAACTGCTAAAAAGGGCAAGATTTTATCTTTTTATTTATAATTCAGGTAAGAACTTTCTGTCACTCTCCAGGAGAATACCAGTCAAATAATGCAAAAGATAAGGCACTGTTTAGCCAAATTTTCAACCTAAGTATATGCTGTTTCAAGAGATTCTATTTTTTTTGCTGTATACACTAGCAAATTTTCATGCTATTTGTTTCTTTCTGAGCTTTTATTATCTTTAATCTTGGGCTCTCCCCCAGTAGTGGCACTTGTAGGGACAAACACACTGATAATAAACCTTTGTTGTGTGATGCATGATCAAGAAGTTTCTTTTTTTTTTTTCTTTCCCATATCTTTATATGTACATCAACATACATAAAGGCCTTATGGTAAATTCCAAACTTACCAGTGTCAAAATTCATCATTCTGGATGCAAGATTCTGGTGCAACTTCTGCAGTTACGCTGACCCCATCACTGAAGGAGGTGACACTGTATCTCAGTCTCTCACTACATTGGATGTAATGCTATGTCAGTGCATTCACCCTGGGTTCTATATCCATCTTGGAGGCATTGAAAGATTGATGGAATATTCTTTACAAGCTGGTTGAAAAAAGAACAAACAATATTCAAGCCTCCCTAGGTACAAAACCCATATTTGAATACACAAAGAAGTATTTATTCACACCTACTAAGTAATTAATCATCTTCCAGGCTGAAAAATTGGACACTGATAAGCTAGGGGAGAAAAAAAAAGTGAAAGTCAAGTATCTAAACTCCTTTAAACATTTGGCTTTAATTGTTTTGCACAGACAAGAGAGTGAGAGGTAAATAAAATTAATTAGTGAAAGAACAGATTAATGGTAAAGTTTTATACCTCAGTGTGATAGGAACATTATTATTCTGTCTTGGTTTTGCAATCTCTCTCTCAGAGTTCAGGGATACTACCCACACATGTAAAGTTAACCATAGAAATGTTTGCAGCATCAGGCCTGGAGGGTATAGGGCAATGTCTGGTTCCTTTTTTGTCATTAGTCCCACTCCTACCTCAGGCAACAATGAGAAAGCTAGGATATGCATGTGCAGCACTCCTGATGATGGAAGCAGAAGGGGAATTCCCACTGTGTTTTAATATTGAGATAAAAGTTAATATTCGACCATGACTATGAAAAAGATGAAGTTTACATTCAAAGAGATTTAAATTCATTCAGATGATTTGTCAATTTTCAGGAGGAAAAAAAGGAGTGAAGCATAACTGAAAGAAAATAGAAAAAATATTATAACTGTTTACAAATATTAATAACCGGTATCTTTTTAATCAAATTAGCTATAAGCCCTAATTAATCTTATCTTTAATGAGCTTCTTCATACTCATAATAATGGGTGCAGTCTATGCACAACGAATACAGTTCAAACACAGTTGTTGTCTAGGTTGAAATCTAGCATTTTTTTCAGAAAAAATTGTTCTCTCCTAAAAATTGTTCTCTTCTAAAATCATTTCAGCACAACAGCCTATTGTAACTAAGTAACTGTATGCTCCTTTCCTTCATCTACCAGCATAGTGACCAGGGCTGCCTTATTTATGAAGCACTTCATTAGAATAAGTATTGAGCACTGATGATATGCAATCACCTTACAGTGCGTGGTATGGAAGAAAGGGCATTATTTAGATAGATGATGAAGAAGATCAAACCAAAAAGACTTTATTTCTGCTAAACAAGGCATTTTAATCCATATCAAGCTGTGAGGAAAAACCAGAACTGCTACAAAGAAAATCAGTACTCCTGATAACTTTTATAAATTTTTTTTTTCTCTCCATAGGATGACTTCTGGATTATGTCAAGGAAAACTGGGACTAATATGTCAGACAAGTTAGTGCAGTATGGACTGCAATAAACCTATTTCTTAAATACTCTGGAATATCTCACACTGATTCTGATCTTGCTTGAACCATATTGATAACTGACATAGTGACATTTCACTTGTGGGAGACTTGAACTTTAGGAACTTTTGTGTGTAATACATTTGCATGAAGAACTGTCATATGTCCTTCTACACCTCCCTCTCAGTTACCTTTGGATGACCGTACACTGTTTATCTGTTTAAAAATCTTGCTTTCCTTCCCTTCTCTGAATCTTTAATGGCCATTGCACTGAAGCATATCACATCTGGTTTGCAGCAATTATTTTCTTGGTAAGACTGGGAATTCTTCCTCAATGCATGTTACATACTACTCTCTAATAGCGTTGCAAGCTGTCTGATAGAATGTGGTTTTTAAAGATGCTTCATCAGCTGGTTCAAAGCATCCATATGCTTGTGAGTGATTTTGTACCTCTTAGAACAATATCTGAGAATGCAGGGGAAAGGCATCAACTATCTGAATGAGCTGGATTTCATTCATATAACATATGACCTGCAAAAACCATCATGCAAATCTTAATGTAAGGCCACTTAAAACAACAAATCAATGGCAAAACTGTTCTTAGCGCATGTGTGGGTTATGATGGGCTAGTCAGTAGGTTTAGACACAATAGAAAAGAGCTCCTGAGTGTGAGAAAGGAGAGAGGAGCTGACAGCACAGACTAGTGACAAACACCTTGATTTTGTAAAATTTTCCTGTAAACCATTAGTTATGTTTCTTTGTTTGAAATTAAATGGTCTACGGTCTTGCAGACCTGAAAATATGTCCTGTAGAGTCAGCCTTGTCATCTAAATAAAATAAATGGTGTGAGGCCTAATGCTTGTCCCTGAGGCATTTCACTTGGTACCTCTCCTGAGTGGTCTATTATCTTCTGTTTATGGTCCTTTGGCCAATTTTCATTTTGCCTGAAAATCAATTTAAATTCAGTGAAAGGCTAACAGTACACTCATTTACATTCCTGACATCTACTGATTCTTTAATTCAGTAACAAAAAAAGCAGTCACAGTAGCTTAATCTACTAACTTGGTGTTAAGATGATCTAATGAGAGCAAAAGCATTTATGGAAGTGCAAATTAATGGATACATTGGATTTAATTTCAAATGATGCATAATGACCTGGAAAACAGTGCATTTCACTGAAGGGTAAGTCGCTATCGAAGGAAAAATTTCAAATGGCTAAAATCTCATGTTGGCATTAAGTAGCTGGATTTTCAAAAGGGCTTAAGTTCCTGAGTATTGAATGCTGTTGAACCTTGGGTCTTGAGTCAGAATGTACTCTTAAAAACCTGGTCATGAGTTCCCTTGACAGTCTAGCTTTTATTGTACAAGGTGTTTGAATTAAGGTATTCACCTTTCCTTACTGAATGAGAATATATGTTCTGTGGTTTTGAAGAGCGACCAAAGGGAAAGTTACTTCCAAAAATAGTCTGTGCTTGTGCAGCCGTTAAAAATGAAAAATAGATCTTTAAAGAGTAATGGTTAACAATGTGCCCTCATTACTCAGGTTTAAATTGCTTTTCTTGGCACGAAATATTTCTGTGCTGGAGCCTCTATTCCATAGAGTTGGAGAGAATCCAGCATTTTAAATCTCTGATCAAACTCACAAAACTCTTCACAATTACTCTATCTTCAGTGGTAAAATGAAATGTTCAAAATGTGTTAATAAAAATCTTCAAACACACACTTTTGTATCCCTAAGCCAGACACAAGTCTCTAATGGGGATCTTCTGTGACAAATATTCAAGTGTTTGGAATACTGAAGTGTAGCATATGACGTTTTTAAAAAGCAGATCTCAGTCCTCTCAAACATTATATACCAGGATGTTTTTCACATCGTTCATTAGGTTCTAATAACAAATGTGATTTCTTTGATAATATACTTTTTCTCTTTTTCCTCACCAAAAGTCAATGCTATCTTGATTTTACAGAAGAATATGAGGACATTTCCTAGTTCCTGACACAAAAGGAGGAGCAGAGATGCCTACACAGTATACATACTAATGTCAAACAAGAAGGTGGGCAGAAGCACAAGTGAGAGAATCTGAGGTTCTCACCTTACCAAGATAATTCCAGCAAAATTTACTATATCATGACAAAAAGACAGTACTAAAATCACCTTTTAATACATTTTGGTTGACATGACATCTAAGGAAGATTTGTGAAACAGTCACAGATTGTGACAGTTGCTGTGCTCTCACTTTCTCAGGATTGAGTTTAAAGACAAAAGATGCACCTATAGCATCTGAGGCAGACAGCTCCCTGCTTAGTGACTGCATAGCTTCTGAAAGGAAACTTATGACTATCTGCCTTCAGACATTTAGAGCATTTGACACCATAGATATATCCTAATCTTTCTATCCTGAAAATACCTGTTTTGGAGAGGACAACTCGTACAATTTCTTC
The DNA here is from genome assembly GCA_027925045.1 of Hypotaenidia okinawae. Taxonomy (NCBI): domain Eukaryota; kingdom Metazoa; phylum Chordata; class Aves; order Gruiformes; family Rallidae; genus Hypotaenidia; species Hypotaenidia okinawae. Next base: position 15,303,913 of record BSDF01000013.1, on the reverse strand, counting down.
CAGGCAGAGTTGATCAGAGATCAGCTTTTCATTTTTTTGGTTCCTTTCTCCATACCCACCTTCCCTGCATCCAATCTCTCTTTCTTCTTCCCTCCAAGAAAATAAAACAAGCAAACAAACAAACAAAAAACCCCAAAAAATTCTGCTTAGTCTGATCATTGGTTTGACCACAAAACCAGACAGCCCATTATTCATGAAGCTCTACTAATGAGCTCCTTTCTCAGAGTCTTTGTACCCTGCATAATGAAGAACATCTGCATCTTGTGTAAGGCTTGACATTTCCCTGCCTATTCACCAATGGCCTTTTCCTCATTTCTTTCAATGACTGAATGAATTAACACTGCAATACAACTGATGCAATGCATGGGAAAGGAAACTGGCAGAGTCTCCACAACATTCTATTCTTATCACCTTCCCTTAATATTTCAGTAGAATTCCCAATTCATATGGTAATCATTTCCTTCTAATCAATGTTTTATATGTAACCTTACTTATTCACTCCCACTTATTCCTACTTGCCAAGAAAGCTGAGACTATTGGGGGTATTTGTCTTTCTTGATACTGAGAACAGATTAATCCTGCTGGCAACATGCTAACAAAAAGATGTTTTTCATTAATTAACACTTATAAATAATTTGTTAAAGGTTACAGAGTGCTTAATATATGCCTTAATAAACAGCTATTACATGTACCAGCAATCAGTAGATTTCTTACGAATATAAAAGCTCTTCTGATGTGCTTAGATTATTTCTCAACCATTCTAAAGACAAAGGGCCACCTACTATCCTGAAAAAAAGCCTCACTGTCTAATCCTGTAGGAATGGACTATTTTGTGCATCATTGCCATAATGTGCCAGGTGTTTATTATATTTTATTCTTCATATTACATATCCCTTTTCATTTTTCCGTGATGATTTGGTTATCATGGAAAACGTTTGTAAGATGATTTTTTAGAAGGGAGGAGACCATTTTACAGGCTACCTTGTGATGTCTGACCAACCATCAGTGAGCCAGCTTGAGGCATAGTGATATACAGTACTCACTGCTTACATAAGATGCTCTTACAAATTTCTTTATGAATTTTTACCAGAAGTGTACTCATGGACTTACATTCCAGTCATTAACATTATTGAACATCTGCATATACACACATGCACAGATACAGTTTATATTTCATAAGAAACCATCTGGTTTTAACTTAATACTAGTAGAGTATCAAGTTTCAGAAGGGCACCTAATGAGGAGTGAAAAATCTGCATGTAAAAATTTGAAAGAAGACAGCAAACTTGTCTTCTGGTGGATGAGGATCATAAGTCTCCTGGTATCTCTGATATGTCAGCAAGATCCAGAGGATGTTAATTAATTACCATATATTGACAAAAATGTAAGAAAAATTATAATTCAAAAATTATAGTGCTGTGCAGACAAAAGTTTGGGAAGATTCACATGCTTATAAAATCTCTATGAGCACGTTGTTTCCTTTTATCCCAATTACTCTGTATCAGAGTATGCAAAAGAATGCTGAAGCTGTTTTCTTTGTTACCTGTCTCTGATCTCATGCTGCATTTGCTCCATATGAATTCCAAGATTTCACAATGTACTCTGGGCTGATCCTAAGACCTGAACTGGATTCTTCACAGGACCCATCCACTAAAACAGGCTTTTTTGACTAAAGATAAATGCTTCCTTACAGAATAACCCTTTTTTTTTTTTTTTTTTTTTACTTAAAAGGGATATTTGTACATGATTATGTTTGCTAGAGAAAATGCATGAAGTTGTTCATGTTCTTTATAATGGGTATACCAGCAAAACAACCCCTGAAAATGTAGTCTTATGTCAGTTAAACTGATTAGAAATAAGTTACAAGAAAACATAAACAAAACCATCACACCTCATTTGAAAGATCCCTTGTCCAGGTTAAATAAACTCACCAATTCTTTAGAAATATCTCAAAGTACTGCATCAGTATTAGTAAAATTTTACACACGATAACACTTTGAACTGGTTATGTATGTTCCATTTTATAGACCTGGGATGCAGCCTAGGAGATTAAACAGCTAGAATTTAATTTCATTTGAAGCAGTGCAGAAATTCCACTGAGGGCTTTGCATAGAATTACTACCAAAGTTTTCATGAACCAGAGACAAAGCAACGTTCACATAATAGTCTTTGCACCGCAGCTTTTATGAAATGTAGAATTTATGGTCACCAAAGGGCTTCTTAGCAATGCCTTTCAACTATCTTTTATAATGTTCCAAAATGGTTACAATGAGTCTTACTAAGTAATACTCTTAGCAAATGTTGGGTTTTAATCAGTAAAAGAACGTACTAGATGGTTGCAGGTAATACGCATGGTGATCCTCAGTAAGAATGGGTTGATAATGTCCGTAGGTCCAGAGCCAAGATAAAGTTAGGCAGGAATAAACATCTTTGAAGGCAATGTTTGAACCTCTGACCTTGGTGCTTGGAACAGAGGAAGCTGTTTCTCATCTAGTGTATCAGCATAATTATGCCTAGAGACTACAGGCTGCACAGTCTTAAATCTTTGCATTAGCCATATTTTTATAGGAAATGGTTTAACTTTGTGTAGCATGTATGAAAAAGGTTTAACTTTGTGTAGCATGTAGGAAATATATTTGCAATAGAAACAACAGTAATTTTCTTTCCACTTCTCTAACCAATTACAATTGTAACATTATAAACATACAATACATATTCAAACAAAGACAAATGTCTCAGTCTTCATCAGGTTACAGTGAAATCAAGTGAAACAGTCACTTGTCAAACTTGAACAGGTTTCCTAAACTAAATTTGCTCACAGTATCCATGTTTGCACTTCACCATATCGTTCCTGCTTAATTAGATAGTAGCCACAGTTTGTTTCATGCTTTTAATCTTGATATTTTTCACATTGTTTTAGCTAGCTTAGACTGATTGCTCAGCTAAATATGTAAGATGATAATTAGTTTAACAGCATGTTAGATTTATAGAGCAGTTCAAGAGTAACTCATTAGTGGCTACACTAATCATGTAGCGCGCACTAACATAATTATTCCAGGCAAACTGGAGTAAATATGAAATATAATATTTATCAACTCAGTGCTCATCATAGCATTACCTGACCCAAGAATCAAAAATAAAGTTAATTTGATATGGGCTTTTTCTTCAAGGGGAAATTCAGAGACTCTGTCAGAGCATGGGGAAGTTATAGCAGGAACAGTCCTTCTCTCCTCACTCTCACAGCTTCCATCTTTGTTATCTGCCACCTGCATCCTTCAACCTGATCAGTCCCTGTGCTGCTGCCACACAGGCACACTCAACTGCTGTACTCAGGTTGGAGGTACACATTTGGTATAATTCATCACACATCCCAGGTGTGACTCATGGAAAGATAACCTAGTGGCTAAGATACTGGGTCCAGAAGATTTTATTTACTGTTCCTTGCTTGAAAATGCTTTATTTCAGTCCTTAGCTTCTTAGTGCTTCAGCTTCCTCCTTGTAAAAAGGGGATAATACTTTTTTTGTCTGTCTAGAGTGTCAGCTTTTTTGAATGAACACATAGTTTTACCATGTACACAAGAAGACCCTGAACACAGGACATGGTAATATTTTAAGTTAGAATAAGTAACTCTGTATATATATAGGGAAAAATTAAATAAATCAGTTCTCTTTTGAAAAGGGCTAGTTCAGCATCTGTTGGGAAAGCTGATTCTGACCTAAGAAAACAGCTTTTTTAACCCTTACCTCTCTCCTTTCTCAGGAGTCCCACAACTATTCTTTCTCCTCCTCCTCATGTTCTTTCAGGACTAGCTGGGATACATTTTCCTACCCACACATTTAATACATGGTAAATATCTTTTTGTCTAAAGATGTATCAAAACCTCAGTTATACTGGTTTTCTAGGTGTCTTGAACAACATTTGGCAGAGGAGAAATACCCCTGATACTGCATGACAAAGATGATTGAGTGGAACATCTTCCTTATGAGGACAGGCTGAGGGAGCTGGGTCTCTTTAGCCTGGAGGAGACTGAGGGGTGACCTTATTAATGTCTATAAATATGTAAAAGGTGAGTGTCAGGATGATGAAGCCAGGTGCTTAGTGATGTCCAATGATAGGACAAGGGGCAATGGGTGCAAGATGGAGCAAGCTGGAAAAACTTTTTCACTGTGAGAGTGACAGAGCACTGGCACAATCTGCCCAGAGAGGTTGTAGAGTCTTCTTCTCTAGAGACACTCAAAACTACCTGGACACATTCCTTGTGACCTAATCTAGGTGATCCTGCTCTGGCAGTGGGGTTGGACTAGATGATCTTTTGAGGTCCCTCCCAACCCCTAACATTTTGTGACTCAGTGCACACCAACCCCAGCTCAAAAGATTGGCAGAAGTTACCCCAAAAACTTAAAGAAACTCTCCTAAAATCCTGCATATTTCAATTAGTGAGGAGCTGGTTTTGCCAACGGGTGCAGTGCAGGAGATGCAGCCCTTGCTCAGGAGCAGAAGCCGGAGGCTGAAGACCAGAAGGATTCCGGGGGATAAGAGTAGCAGCCCTGCTCCCAGGCGAAACTCCAGTGGAAGAGCCAGAGGGACCCGTCCCTGCCTTGCGGGTTCCGCTCTGGGACAGTCACTCGCGGTCCCCTCCCCTCCGCGGTACTCAGCGAGTGCCTGGGCGGAGAAGCCCTCCCGGCCTCCGGGACCGCGCCTCCTCCTTCGGCAGCTTCAGCACCGGGACAGATGGACAGCAGCGCCCCAGAGCCGCGGCGGCCCGGGGACACTGCCTGGGAATCAAGGACTTTCCAGCTTCTCGTACCCTGCCAGGTGCACAAGAAACTGTGCGAGCACAGCCAGAACAGCTGACCCAGACTGGCCAAAGGGATATTCCATACCATATGATGGCGTGCTCCATATATAACTGGGGAAGCTAGATGGGAGGTGGGATTGCTGCCTGGAAACAGACTGGATGGACATGGTGTTTGGGTTTTTTTTTTCCTTCACTGGGAAGGAAGAATTCACTTGTAATGAAGAAGAAATCTATCTTTTAATTTACAGCTGAATTTCCTGACAAAGCAAAAGAGCCTGGCAACACCATGTTTTGAGCAGCCATCTTCTGCAGGAGCACCTGACAATTCTTGCCTTAAAGTAGATTGTATTGTAACATTTCTGTACTAAGAGTTTGATTTCAACAGGAGTCTTTCCATTCACTTTAAGGAACTTTGGATGATGTCCTAATAATGCAACATTAGGAGGCTTCTGCTCCACTTTCCCTAGGATGTACATTTTTTATTTACAAAAATACTACCATTGCATGGACAAATGAATTAGTACTTTAGTAGGACAAAGAGAAATGCCAATGTGCTAGTGAGGTTGAGTATTCCTGGAAAACACAGTTTTTGTTATATTTGTTTAAATTAAAGAGAGAGATGGCTTTAATTTCAAAGGACTTGTTATTTACTAACAGTTCTGGTAGGTCTGATATGCTACAGAGAAAAGACAGCTCATTTAGAAGTATATCATTTATTTTATCAACTAAACCATCCTCCACTGTGCTGCTGCTTTTCTTTTTAACTATGGCTATATTAATTTGCTATCCTGACAGAAGGGATCTATGTTTGTGGAATTTTCTACAGGGCTTCTGCATAAGCATGTAAGAATAAATCACAGTGCTTTTGTACATGTGTCATGTCCCCATGTCTTAGGTCTGAGCATATCTATCTCCTAGGCAGCCTGTCTAACTACACATGCCATCTGCAGGCACTGACCATACTGTATCAGTAACAGGCTCAAACCACTACCAAAAAAAAAGGTTTAAATCTTCTTTTGTACTTAGCTGACTGCAAGTATGAGCCAAAGTACTACTTTGGATGTAATAGGCATCTTAAGAGAAACTGCAAGTTTTATAAATTTGCTCAAAATAGATTATTTACATTCAAGCCCCTGTACTATGAATCCTCCTTTTCTGCACAGGCAGTACAAAGGGGTAGAATGAACACTCTACATGCACCCCAGCTATTCCTCTCTAGCAAGTGAGAGTTTGGTTGTCTGTATCCACATCTCAGGTGCTGCTGAAGGAGAAGAGGCTCTCTGGCACAGTGCAATACTGTGTCCCTCTATTTCTCTCAGCCTATAGACAGCTGCAGTCTGAGAGAGCAAAGATATCTTTATAATACTTTCACGCCATTCCCTTCTGACTAAAACTTGTCTGGGAGCAGGAATGCTGTATCAAGACCATCACTCCAGGGAAGTTACCTTTTGTTTAGACAACACTAAGTGAGATTTGGTGTTACATTTATCAGTGCAATAAATTGTATCTAAGGTAGGCATCACTTAGTTTCCAAGATCTAGTACTGCTTTTATCCTCCTCTAAAGTGATCCACAAGATAGAATTTAACAATAAAAGAGGAGCTATGGAGACTTTGTAGGAGAAAGTCTATAAAAATCCTTCTATATAGCAAATAGAAAATCAATAAAGGAGGAAATATTTTCAAACTTTGAGGAGTAATTGCAGGCCACAGAAGAGAAGAAATAAACAGAAAAAGAAGTAGAGTTCCTCTAAAGAAGAAAGTATGTTTAGTTAAGACTTACTATTACTTTTTTCCCTGAAAATTGTGCCAGAACTTTTAGAGGTTTAGCTCAACCTACATAGACCAAATTCTGCAACAATTTCAAAGGAATCATCCAGCTGTTGGGACAAATGCAAACAATGTAAGATTGTGCATCACATTTTTATTTTAAAATGTGATCTTTGACAGCCTATTTGCAAGTTCCTTGGTCCCCAGTAAGGCTGGCCCAATCCATAGCAGATATTAATTTTTCATGTGTTGATAGCAATCTGTAAGAGGATTTAGGACTCCTTGAAGCAGCCTGTTTGCCTCTTTTCTAATGAGAAAATTCTCATGCCATTCCAGTGAGGCACAGCAAAACCTCTGTAGCTGCAAGGCAAGCAGCTACACGCCCATGATTCAAGCAAATGAGCTTTTTGTATACAGGTGGCAGCTGTGCACATAATCCCCATGTGTGTCCTGTGTTCATTAGCCTCCTGTTCCCAGTGAGCTAATCCAGCTCCTACTGCAGGCCTTTTGCTCACCGAGGTACACATATGCCTGGTCTGTTGAGCACAGAAAAGTGCTTCCAGCTGGGATGCAGAAATATTTTCTTGGATTGCATCCTCCAAACTCCTACCCTGGAGACTGGTACAAGAGGACTTTCTTCTTTTATAAAAAGCCCTACAGTGGAAAGAACACAGCTTTCCTAATTACACAGCCATCTCTGTGGTCTGTAGAACTGTCAAACCCAGAAGGCAGCTTAAATTGGAGATTAAGACCAAGAAAACTGAAATTTGAAACAATTTCCTAACATTCTAATGGATTTCCAGTTAGTTTGAGTTAGTAAAAATGTCACTGTTTTCCATTTTTAAAGCTTCTGCCTCTGAAATTCACAGCATACATGAATCCATCAGACAACCTGTGCTTCAAGCACAGCTGAGAACATTTCACAGGGAAGCGTGCATGATGTATGCTACTGAACTTGGGCTGAGCTTAAATATGAGGAGAGGGTCTGGTTGAGGTTCTTTGGTCCAACAAAGGAACCCTGCTTATTCATTGCTATTTAAAGGTAAAGCTCTTTGAGGTTCTTTCATTTTGTTCACGGATACAGTTGCTCTCCTTGAGTAATCACCCTGGTTTGGACAGTTGCAGTATCTGATTCAGACAAACCATATGGTCCTGTGACATAGCAATAGCTGACTTTGTAACTGGTCTGAGACAACCAGTGCCTCAGAAACATAAATTGCCTCACAAGGTACTAGGATGATGCTGATGGTCAGAAGTTTAATTTGCACTGATACTAGGGTGATCACTCAAGAACGGATCTTTAAAGTCTTCTTAACTATAGACCTAGTTATGGTAGCAAACTTCTACACTCCTAGAAAATTTTCTGTCTCAGGGGTTAATGTGTATGTGTAAAGGCTATGGAAAAGAACATACGAAGAGAAATAAATAGAGGATTTAACTGTCAGGAGAGAAAGGTGGAAAAGGTGAAAATACCAGTAAATAAAAGTACTGTGCCTACATTCATGCCTTTAAGGCCAGCTCTGGACTTGGCTTTGAGTTGTAACTTCCTTCCACTCCAAATTCCTCTATAGCTTTATACTCCCCACTAACCTTTCTAGTGAATGTTGGGGAAAATCAGCAAACCTTGGGCTCTGTTGTGCAGTGTGAAAAGTCTGGGAGATGCTCCTTAGCACTTCTCAGCTAATATCAGAACTGTTCCTTCAGGAGCAGACCAAGGATAGTAACTCTGATCAGCCTGGCTTAATATACACAGGCAAGGCCGAGGTGGTCAAAAAGAGAGAGAAAACAATGCAGCTGAGTTGTTGAAAATCCTAGAGATTTAGCACAGCTGAAGCCAGGCCAAATTATAGTGGGTGTGTGTCATGTGTAATGCACAGGATGAAAGAGTTTGAGTTTCTCCTTCTGACAACCTCTTGTAACTACTAGAAAAATTACTCATAAAATACATAGCAAAGCAGAAGCAGAGAGATGTGAATGCTACAAGAGACAATCTCTTGTACTAATACGATGAGTTGTCTAGGGACAGAGCAGGAAACATTGATCTAACTCTGTGCCACTCTGTATGGTAACCTGACTGCAAACAGCTTCTGTATTTGAGTCATAAAGGCTGGGAGGGAACTCATCACTTAAATACTCAGACAGCTTTGTGTTCCTTTAGGAGAGGAAGGTGGAAGAATGAGACCTTCCTTGAGGCAAGACAAAAGAGGAGGGAAATCCATGGACACATCAGGTGCAAGGTAGGAGGACAAATATTACTTATAAACTAAATGAGGACAAAAATCACATTAACCTGTTGTCATGCTGCAATGTGAAGAGTGGGTTTAGGGCACTATTTTTTATGTTGTTGTATATTCAAGGCACCATTCCTGAGATTTTTATCACAATGACTGCTTGGTCTGTCAAGATAGCATCCAAGAAACAGTTTGAGGTACAAAAAAAAAAAATCCTCTCTTTTTTTTCTGCCTAAAATGAAATTTTGCTATTTTTCATTGTAAAAAAATAATTACAGGGTTAGCAGCCAAATTTTAAGCACTTTTGAAAATTAATATACTTCTTCAAAAATATATGCAGAACACAATATTTTAAAATATTTTCTATTTTCTTGCAAAGATACTAGTAGATGTTTGGACCTGTTCCATCGAACCTATTTTGTTAGCAAGCGGCTGGAGGCAGTGTTTGTTATAGTAATTGCATTTCAGTGTCACTTCAAACTTTGTAAACGCTGCAGTCTCCTGTCACGCCACTAGGTGTGAGTGTTGGAGCTTTTTCAGTTGGCTTTGCAATCAGTAACGTGTATGAAAGCTTCTACTCTGTGTCCTGTTGAATTCCCGGTCACCCAAGCAATTCCCGACTGAACCGTGATGACTATCCAGTGTGGAAATGGGAAATCACAAAGTGACTGCCCACTTAATGACACAACACCCATGTGCAGAGCAGAATGCCCTGGATGCAGGGGGAGCGCCGGCTCTTACACCCCGTTTGCTGGCCGTAGGTACGTGTACTGGAGAGCAGAGGACCCTGGTGCACAGCTTTGTGGGACTCCCACAGGGACGAGGAACACAGAGTTGGAGTTCAAAGGGAAATGTCACTGGGAGACCTCAGAGGATTTCAGAAACTAATTACAGGAGACTGGTGTAGAGAAGTGAGCCTAATCTGCTGGAATGGGAAAGATGGGCAATGTCACATCTTTATCAGGGGAGAGAAATGGTAGGGAATGAAGGTCTGGGGACAAGAAGTGGTGCAGCAGCAGCTCAAGAGCAAGCTCACCAGGCAGCAAATGCTCATCCTTGCTCTGAGGTCACTTTGCACAGGCACGTTCTGTCTTTGAGAGGAAAGGTAGTGGCAGTTAATGGGATAGGATGAAGTTTGTCTCCTCGTTGTGTTTCAACTTTGTTTTCTGTATCTTTTGCTCCACTGCTGGCATTTCTGGAGGAGTTTTTAATCTCCTGACATCTCCTCGCCATCTCTATCCACTGAGTTTTCCTCTTCTTTTTCCTGATTATTTTATGTCTCTTTGTTATTTTTTTAACTAAGCATTTTGCTTGGAATCTTCAAATTAGTTACTGCTTTCTGTTTGGTGATTCTTGTCTTTGTATAGGAAATAACTACTAAACAAATAGTTATTTCTGTCTCCAGTATCTGTATCCACTGGCTGATAAACATCCAACAATACCTATAAACGTTTCAAATTCCTGTGTATAACTTTAGAAGCTTGGCTGAAACAGATTGAATAGGACATAAATTTATAAACTCCTCAAAGATAAACAAATTCTGAAATTTGTGCTGAATTTTCAATTTGATTGTAGCTGTAGGGTTATACAGAGATACTGATCTGTTTCAGACAAGCCAGAGGTAAAGATGCCGTACAAAATTACTGCAGAGTTTTAATCATGTTAATGTATAGGTAAAAGGACTATTGATCCTGACATGTGCAACTTTTGGTAGATTTTGGAAGAAAACTGGAGACATTTGGGGGCATTTTGCCTCTTTAGCACAGGAGCTCAGTGAGAGAATTCAGAATCAGACCTGGTTTAGAAATACATTAAGTGTTCAAAAATGAAACTGATTACACCACCTTACAGCAGTGCATTGAGCAGTTCCATCTCATAGAGCACTTAGGTGAGCAGGGATCCAAATTTTGTCCTGTGGCGTGTAGGTAAAGAAAAAAAAAAGCATAATGTGCCCAAAGACAGTATGGCTTTTGAATCCTCAGGAAAAGCCTTAGGAAAGAAATGTTGTCATATGGATGCATAAGAAGTCAAAAATAATACTACTAATGGAAAATTTATTGCATAATTTAAGAAATATTGCATAACTAAAAGATAAAAAGTAAGAATAAGTCTTCAAACAACAATATGTTTAAATATCTAAATGAAATGGGAGAAATGGGTATTTATAACATAAAGGCAAATCTCTATTGTGAGGGTTAAGAAAGACAAAATATAACCAGCACATTCTACTTCATTTTCAAACGTCAGGTGTTAAATTGGGATAATTTGCATGTGGCCAAACAAACTGACTTGGCCCCACTTTTTTGTGCCAACCAGGTGTGCTGTCTGCCATGTGGAGAGGGGTGAATGGGTGGTGGTGATGTGCCCAGAAAGGGGATCCTTCCTCTCCACTTGTACTTTGACAGTGCTGCTGTCTTAATTATAAAGCCTCTTTCTGATCCTGCAGGAGAGAGGCTTTTGCACAGCTTATTAAGGCATTACATAGTAGGGGTATGATCTAGTCCCAGGTTCCTTTATTCTATGAGAATGTTTCAAATGACATCTAATATTTAACCATAATCAAGACATTTAGAAGCAAACATGTTTTGACTAGCTGATGTTTTCGAACAGCTACTTCCCTCATTTTCTAGCAGTGAATCACTTCTAACTCTGTGTAGTTTAAAAATTAACATGAATTTTTTCTGTTTCTTATGTTTTTCTTAACCCACAGTTAAAACTCTCAGTCACTGATCCATCCTGTTAAACTGTATGAGGAAGACAGTCATTTTTCACAGGAGCTCACGTAACCTCAAAGTCCCTCTTAAGCCCTGGAACTGAAAGGATCCCTACACCTTATATTGGCACATGTTACCATACATCAATCTTTTATAAACTTTCAATAAATTCACTAGAGCTCTGAGTTTAAGCAAATTCTATCCTACTATGGAGATACAAAGTACAGAAATAGGAGGTGAATTCCAGCAACCCGAACATCAGGCTGAAATAATATGCCAAAACATGATACCATGTAGGCCAAACCATAAGAAATATTCCTGTACATAAGGAGAACACTCACTAAACATAAAATTCTTAGCATCTGAATACAAAATAAATTAATAGAGAAAACTTCTGTTTCAGGAAAGAGTAAAATGCAGGAGTTTTATATTTTTAACTCGCCACTGTCTAAGTGGGAGGGGTTATTAACAAACAGAACTGCATATTAATAACAAGAAGCACGGCCGTGGTCATTTGTATATGTAATTATGGGATCAGAAATTCACAAATATATCGTTTGGCAGTACGGCAGACTTCATCCACCCACTTGCCTTGTGATGACTGGGAAAAGAAGACACAGTTTTCATGCTTCCCCCATTTGGTTGGGCACGATCCCAGTTGAAGTACTGCAGAGCCATGCCATTGACATCAACAAATTTCCCTTCGTTTATCAAGTCATTGACACCCAACCAGAACTCAGATGCTCTAGGCATGCTTTTTTGCCATAATCTCGAAGAGTGTTTGTTTCATCATTATTCCTTGGGATAGCCAGTGTCCCTCCCTTGGCTATGCAGTCTTCATTGGCTTCATGAAAAGTCTTGGTGCCTTCTGATACGAGGTAGCACTTCTTATGGGCCTTTGTCCCACGAAGACAGACTGTGAATAGATATTGATTTCCATTTCAGTAAAAGTTTGGGCTATAGCTTGGAGTTCTGTTTCCTAAAATAAGAATTTTCTAAAGGTAGGTGTGGGATTATCCAGGCAAAGCCCTCAGCAACTGAAAGGCTTGGAGTGGGCCTGAAAGTAGCAGTATGGTCAGACTCTTCTGCTATTCCTCCTGTTGATGTAAGACTTTGTATGCAGCCAACGTGTTAGCATGCCTTTGGGAAGCCTGAATAGGCAGCTCACAGGCACTCTGCAAAGCACCTCAGACTGCAGGGGATGGCCAAATGCAGAGCATGCTCTTGCAGCTGCTCCAGTGAAGAGATACTTAAGAGGAAGGACAGACATAGCTGTGATCTTAACACTATAAAGAGCTTTGAAGAAGCTTTCCTGTGTTTATATTGATAAACCTGAGGCATGAACTTGAGCCCCACATTTCCTTCAGCAATGTAATTCTCTCAAGGATTTTTTTTTATTTTGCTGTTTTGGAATGCTAAAATACAACCCAGGCCTGTGGTCAGTGTATCTTATGTCTTCTTTTAGTGAATAGTCCTGCCTTCACGCATTATAACTGTATTTCATCAGTCATAAAACTAATGGAATGGATGAGGTATGTTTGGTTGTATTGCTGGGAGATGCAAATTGGTGATCAGGAAATCTATACTTGGCTTTATAGTAGAGGCAGATCTAAAGGTCTTTCCATATTCATGATAATTAAGTACGGAAGTAAAGTGTTATGCATTCACTAAGCCTAGTTCCTAGCAAAAAAAAGCAGGACAGAAAAGTGCTATTTAAAGGGTCCTGGTCCTCAGAAAAACATTGACTTGAAAATCCTTACACAAATCTCTGGATGATTGCTAAAAGTGTATTGCCACCTGCAGAAGAGTACACATTCAACTCTTTAGTTCTTAATTTCTGGTCTTTCCAGCAAAGTCCATTCTTCCAAACTCTAAATTCAAATGAGGTAAAGTGAGTTATATCTATAAACACTTGTTGAAAGTGTATACTTATTACTGAGCTTGCGTGACAATCTGAACAAAATAATCTAAACATTTGCATTAATAAATCTGTTTGCTTTTAGTTATACTGGAACATAGCAGAGAAGTCTTGATGTAAAGTCCAAATGTACTAGAACATTACTTTGGCATGTGCTCTGTAACTGGAATTGCCTTGCAGAACTGATGTCAGAGTTCTTCCAGCCCTGCGGGCTGTGTGGGCAGGCTCACAGGTATGAATCCTTAAACTTTGCTTTCCAGCTCTCCTAATGCAGGTGTGTGAAAAACTGTTTCTCTCAAGAGCATCTCCTCAAATGAGTGTTCCTTCTGAACTGAGGAAGGTAGCTAAGACCTTGAATAAACTCCTGTAGCAATTACTTTTGGAATCCTGCATGTGACTACTTCCAGATTATTTCATTTACTGCTTGAACTCATCTTGGACTTACATTAAAAATATGCCATGAAACAATATGAACATCTTCTGTCCTGATGTTTCCTATAATCTGTTTCTAATTCCTGTCATCTGTTCTTGTGAAAGAGTGATTATGTATCTGATCAACAGGATATGGAAATCCACTTTGGACCATATCCTATATGTCTCATTTCTTCAGCATTTGTAGTTGTAGTATTCATTGCATTCCTTAGCTACGTTTTCAGGGTCATCATTTTATATTATTTATTGTTCAACTTTATTGTTTATTGTTCAACTTTCATCCTTTCCAGTGGCTAATGGCCAAAGAATAGTAATGAATATATTTTCTAAATGCTGAATTTTTAAAAAAAAAAAAAAAAATTAATGGGAAATATCAGAGAGACCTTATCTACTTCAGCAGTACTGCAGTAATGATGGAGACTGGCCCTCTTTAGGGAGACAGTATGTGCTGCTAAATGGCATAGGGCAACATTTCACAGTATGTAGAAAGCAGAACTAGGAAATTCAAGCAAAATAAGACATCAGATTCTAATATGCATCTTGGAAATGTCTATAAGCTAAAAAAGCAGCTCCTTTTTCAAATATCAGAAGGCCATTAATAAACACAGTCAGAGCTAGAGGGGTGATAGATCTCTTTTCACCAAATTTGGAATCCAGTTGAACAGTGTGGGTTCTGAATTTAGAATACAGCTCAAAATAAGTTTTGAGGATAGAAAATCTCCTGGCTCTGGTTTCATTTCTAAGCCACTGCGTGCTTAGACTCAAGCTCCTTCTGGAAGCAACACAAGAACTACTTTTAAACAAGAGTCACTTGTCTAGCACAGGCTCCCTCTTTTTAAAAACTTACAAAGTCTTCTTATAAGAAATTTAAAATAAAAATATTTTATAATGCTCAAAAAGCTCTATGTATCTCAAGATATAAAACAGGACAACCCAGATATTACTGTCCCTAAGGAAAATGTGTTGTGTTTCATGTGAATGATGTAATTTCCTCTGTAGTGTCCTCTTGAACATGTTTAAATGCCAAGTTGTGTGTCAACAGCTGTGAAAAAGCACAACTGTCTAGTAGGTGCATGTGTATTTACCCTTCTTATTTTGTCTGGAAATTTCCATCCAGCTATTTAAGTATTTAAGGGCTGTGCACATTGATATGGGATATTCCTGAACTCACAGTGGGTATTACTGTGAGGTTTTATGGCAACATTCACATTTGAATGTCACACAGTAAAAAGGCTCAGTACTTTTAGCTGTGTTTTAATAGAAAAGGCTGATAACGCCCAAAAGATTTTTGCCTTGATATTTAGCCCATGTTCATATCAAAGCTGGGGACCTAACTCATTGACCATCTAAACTCTCAGACCCAGAAACCCTCATTGTGCTACTTCTGATTACCCCTAAATTCACAGCTTGAGGTTGGGCATAGCAAAGGCAAAAGCATTTCTTGCTCCAAATTAGTTCTTGTTTAGTGAAGAATCATCACGTGTACTCCATTAGTTTGGACCTGACTTTATTTGAATGCTTCCTTTTAACAATTATCTCACCATTACAGCCATGCCACACCATGCCCTTAAGGAGTTGTATTTTTCAGCCATGTATCCCCATTAAAGAGAAGGATGGGAGTGAAGGAGAGAGGAAAGGCAGGGATAACTTTGGGAGCCAATCATAGAATTGTAGGGGTTGGAAGGGACCTCGAGAGATCATCGGGTCCAACCCCCTGCCAAAGCAGGCTCTCTAGGACATTTCACTCAGGCGTCCAGACGGGTCCTGAATATCTCCAGAGAAGGAGACTCCACCACCTCCCTGGGCAGCCTATTCCAGTGCTCTGTCACCCTCACTGTGAAAAAGTTTTTCCCCATGTTGGTGCAGAACTTCCTGTGCTCCAACTTGCAGCCATTGCCCCTTGTCCTGTCTCCACAGACCACTGTAAAGGGGCTGGCTGATTCCCCTGCATCCCCTGCTTAAGATAATTATAAACATTATAAACATTGATTAAGTCCCCTCTTGATCTTCCCTTCTCAAGGCTGAACAGTCCCAATTTTCTCAGCCTTTCCTCATAGGGGAGATGCTCCAGGCCCTTAATCATCTTCGTAGCCCTTCTTTGGACTCTTTCCAGGAGATCCCTTTCCTTTTTATACCAGGGAGCCCAGAACTGGACACAATACTCCAGGTTGGACCTGACCAGGGCAGAGTAGAGGGGAAACCAGTGTAAACTGCTGCTTTACCTGTCTGAAGCGCTTGCATTTCTTTCAGCGCATTTACTTCTCGCCACAGTTTGTCAATCTGGGTCTTCAGGTCATCTTTTTCTTAAAGAAAAGAAATAGACTTTGAGAGGCACACACACAGACAAAAATTGTATGTTAAAATCTCTTTCAAAATACCATGGCTTTCTGCACTGCTGAGAGTGTTTTGATTTCTCTTAAGGATTTTTCCCTAATGAAAGGATTCCTGTAGGGTACCCATAAAAAAACAGGAGGAACTGACCTTCACTTTTCACCCTCCTCGTTTAAATCTCACTTTGAGTTACACCATATCCTAATAACTAGTTGAAAAAAAAACATGGATTGTTGCAACTAATCAGTATTTAGTGTGCCTGCATCTGAGTCACAGCAGAATTTGCCTATCTGCTTCTGAACCTCTGGACCGTGGTGTGTGTATATATGACTTACAAATAATAGCAGAACACAAGTTGTGTTATTCAAAGAAATGTTACTTCTGTGAGTATAAAAGTTGCACTACTCTTGTTTTAACATAGTGAGGAATAGCTAATAGAGTCCAACTTCATAGTCTAAATGTATGCAGGCAAGCTTGCAGGGCTGCAATTTACCCTTCTCAGGAGAAGCCTGTTGGTACAGAGAGGGCCTGGTGCTACGTCACTCAAATTCAGTCTGAGTCACCCTTTTGTAGCACTTAAAAAAAGCACCAGCAACAGAGTGGGACAAGAAAAGAAGATAATTTGCACATTACTCTTTTTTTTTTTTTTTCAGGTACTGTTTTCTATTATTTTTTTCATACAGCTAGCAGGCATGTTTCCATTGCTCAAGATTACAATTTGATTGCAGCAGTAACCAGACCTTACAGAAGCCACAGTAATGAGCGTGAGGAATAAATAAGCTCTTTCACATGAAGCAGAACTAACAAAACCACAGTTCCTACAGATCTGTGTTACATCACCTAATCCTCCAGCTGCACCCCAGAAAACATAGATCTTCTCCACATTCCCTACTGCCTGTGGGGATAACCCCAGCTGTCCTTCATGACTCTTTGTTTTCCCAAGGCAGGACTCCCAGTTCCCCAATCCATTTTCCTGCAATTCCCAATTTGCAGAAGCCTCTCTGTGTCCCCTGCCTGCTTCAAATAAAGCAAGAAGCAGAACAAGCTGAGCTCCTGGTGCAACATTTTCATAGTGAGACACTACTGCAGATCTTTCTTTAAACCTTCATTCTGAATTTCATAAACTATTGTGAAACTGATCCTCAGGAGCTCTATTCTTCTGCCATTTTTTTTTCAAGTTCAAAAGTGGTGGAAGGTTGACAAACAATCGTGCTGGCAAAACAAATGTATAAGGAGACTGTCCTTAGAACATGAAGCTTAAACCTATAGAGATTCAAAAGAAGGAAGTACGTATAACTGCATAGCCCCAGAGCAGCACAATCATGTTGTAGAATGGCTTTATCAAATGTTATTTTCATTGACTAGGAGTTTAAATATTTGCCATTAGTGTAACCTCCATCATACCCTCTCTTATTAGAAATAAGTCTTTAAATTAAATACACAGACATTTCCAAACAATGTTCAGTGGTTCTGTATTTGCTCTGTAAACTTTGCTCTGGGAATTTATGCTTTATCTTTTTCTGCTAATTCTTTTTCATTAGTTTGACTTGCCATTTCACAGTACTTTTCACACAGGTAAAGTAATATTCCACAAATATTAGGCAGACATTCTGTCAAAGTTAGAAAATGTTACAAAAATCTGAATGACACGTGGAATGTATGCACATGAATTTCCATTCTTTTGATCTTAGGGTAACTATATAACCGATTGGCCAGAGTTCTCTCTCAGCTCTACCTCTGAATCCTAAATAATGTTAAAAAGAGATGAATAGGCATAACAGCAATAAATCTACAACTGTTATACGACTCTATTTCCATAACTCATTCTGCCACCTTGGTTTTAGCTTTTCTAGCTCACATAAAAATATTTTTAAGACAGATAGAACACAGACTCGACTGTCCTTAGTTAATAAGCATTTGTATAATGTTAGTTTCTTGTTCATGCAAAGTAAATAGTAAACTTGCACAGTCTATAAGCTTCTATCCCTCCTCCCAGTTAAAACCCTGTACCTTTCACTCTACGTTTGCTGTGCTTCCTGGCTTTGAATTTGGAAGCCTGGCTGATGGTCTGATCCAGCAGTATTATGCTTACGAGCAGAAAAATCATAAGTCCAGTTTGTGCCATGTCTCTTCTGAAGAACTTAGCAAGAAGCTTGGAGAGATTCTCTTTAGCAGCTCTGAGAGCAACTCACACAGACACATCTCAGTAGGGACCAACTGAGGTCAGTTTTATAAAAGCGTAGTGGTGGGGTTGGCTGTTCTCCTTGCTTACGAAATGTGTTTAATACTTAAGCTGGCTGTAGCATAAGGCACCCCCTTGTTCTCACCTCTCATCTGAAATTCCTATTTCCGTTTTGAGTTCAGCTGGGACAGGTTGCTTTTACAGAGGCCATACCAGCACTGAACAGGGCACTGATTGCCACCAATTGCCATGTCTCTATTTTAACTCTGAAGCCAAAATGTAAGGAAAAGCAGATGGATGCTCAAAAAATACCTTGTGCAATGCCAGCCTTGAGGAGGGGCAGCCAAAAGATTTCTACAAATACAACAGGCTCACCCAGCGTGGCTCTGACCCAAGCTGGCTAAGTCATGACAACAGTCATGGTCTTATTTACACTGAAACAGAAAAAGAATTTACTTACTCCTGAATAAATGCAAACATTGCAGCTACTTCACACACAGGCATATTTATAGACATGCATACAAAGATCACATCGTGTGAGTAGTGCATTCATTCATTTATGAAGAGTTAATAAATACCTAATAGATATGCTGCATTTCTGACTGAGAACAGTGTGTGCTATGGGCAGGGTCTAGTCAGGGAACAAAAGATAGTGGTATTCTTCCAAAGGTTCCCCAATCCTGATTATGTGGTCAGAGGAAGAAATACTCTTCCAGTAAAGTATGAGGTGCTTGAAGCAGGACAGTGTCTCTGGGCTCTGAAGAGCTCTCTGCATTTGGATCTCTTTCATTTTCCCTTCTCTGAGTTTTGTAGGGCTGCTTTTTAATTGGGGTTTCTAAAAGAAGTAGAACCTCTCACTGATTTTTCTGTACAAATGAAATTGTCCCATTAACGTGCTCATCCACCACATCCTTTTCTCTCTTCCCCCATCCCTGTAAGAGGATTTGTTTGAAATGTTGACACTGAAGTCATCACTGGGTGATGGGGTGCTGGCAAGTGCAGTTCATGCCCCTCTGAGCTGTTGTTCCAGACATCTCTTTGCCATCTCTGCCTTGGTTACATTCTGCTCACATTACCAGGTTTTTTTCAGAACTGCAACAGCAGGAGGCTTATTAGTTTTAATAAATGAAAGCTGAGACTTAAGGACATGCTGTTATGCTACATGAATGCATACTGTTTTTTTTTCCAACCCCACATATGGTCTAAAAGAACTTTAGTACTTATAATTTAAAACACACCTACACCATCTGTTTTGGATACCTTTAAATAACTAGACATTCTAATAATCTATAACTAGTAAGCATCTATAAATCATTACTTAATAAACTTTTCATAAGTGCATCCTGATATGATAAAACTTGGTTTTGGTGGTCCTGCCTCAAAATATTGAAGTATGTTGCATTGTGTAGGGAAACCTCTGGATCAATAATGCTAAGCCGTCAGTACGATCATGGATCTAACACGCCAGAGATGGTTATTACAGGGTCCACCCAGTCAGGGCTGTCTCACAAATCACTCACACAGCTGCACATTTCAGTACACAGTTAAATGTGGAAAAGGCTGTCAGTCCAACCAGCACACCAGAAACAGAAATGTGAGCTGTCAGAGAGGAAAACAAGGAGCTTTGCAAGGGTCTAGTTTAAGATTTAATTTGTCATTTAGAACTAACCTGAAGTTCAGGGTTGATCCGTGTTTTATCCCTGTAATATTGAGGCATCTATAAGTTAATTAAGGGCAGACAGCTGAATCAATAACTGCATCCAGTTAGTTTTTTCACTTTGACCCTTCTCAGAGGCTGTAGAACTGCACATGAAGTTGATCCTGAACCGCTGCAGCTCGTAGCCTGATGTATGAAACTAGTTCTAATTTTGAGTTACATCAGTAAGGGACCTGGAGTTGTTTCACGTGAAGCTGTTCCACAGGCTCCAAGAGAGGCAAGACCAGCTGCTGGGGTCAGCAAGCATTATTTGTGTCTGTGATTAAGGACTCAGTATCAGCAGGTATTTGTTCCTGCTCCTAGGAACCTGAGTTTTCTAACAAAGGCTTTTTTTTTTCCTTTCTGTGAAGTGAGTCTGACAGAAGTAGGTTCTGTACTCTACTGAGGCAAACACACAACTCACTGGAAACAGAGGTATAAAGAAAACATACATTTGGCATTCTGAGAGTTCTTGGACAAGAGCTTTTTGGAGTACGTCATGTTACGTCCTTTTAAGCACAGATTGAAACTCTGTTTTGAAAGCTTTATCACCCTCACTCAGCAGCCTTTTTCAGCATTTTACCAGTCTGCAAGTAGCTCAGCTGGACTTAACTCCTAAAATCTGAATCACAAAGCTGTCTCTGCAGCTGCTGTGAGAGACCACAAGGGTATTGGGCTTCTTTGTCTAGAATTTGTCTAGAGTATTTGAGAAATGGGTTTCACAGTTATGACTAATCTATAGGAACTGAGGAAGCAGACCTAACTTCTTGTATAGAGTATATGGGCAGGAACATCAAGGACCTTTAAAGGCCCCTTCCAACCTAACACATTCTATGATTCTAAAAGTCAAAATATGTTGCTGAGAAGACACAAACTCCCAGTACTGCTGTGAGGAAATGGGAAATGGAACTACATAGGAGGCCTAGAGCCTCACTGAGGTGAGTAATCTGGTCTCTGTATGGTCTTGAAATCAGCATTACAGTGTAACTTATAGTTGTCATTTTTCTTTTACTAGCGTAGTTACAGTAATATAATGCAGCCCTATACACCTACATATAGGTGTAGTTTTTTCCTGGGACAAATTATTTCTCTTTCCATATCAGAATGTCCTAGACAAATATAGTCTCATACCTTTATAGATACATCCAGACTGGTTTATTTACACCAGTATGGTAGAACTTCTGCATACAGACAGAGTCGTGCTTTCTCTTAGTGCTTAGTTCACTTCACCCTTGAAATGCTTTGTTACAAAACCATCTTACAAAAGCCATAGCTGCTGTACTGTGCAGGTACCTGGTTTTATGGCCTCCCCACCCCGTTCAGTTTGCTTTCAGACAACTGAACCATTCAGAGCATAAGCATCCTTTGGCAAAAGGTTTATTTTAGTTTCTCCACAGAGGCTCTTCAAGGTAAAAAGTCTGTTCCCCTCCGAGACAGTTCTACCTTTATATGCTCCTGTAAACTGGCTCAGAAAAAGTCTTCGTGCAGTTATGCAGCTGTTTTTTCCTCTCCATTCTCAGCCATTGCTGGGTTTGTGGAAAAATCATGCAATTGGGCACAAAGTATGAGAAGGCAGTGTAAGATGAGGACTGGATGCTGGGCTGAGATCCTGAAATAGGTCTGGTTGCAGAAGCCATTTCCTGATGTGTGGAGTAAGATCCTATGTAGGGAGATGATGTCCTTTCCTTACCTCCTGCTTTAGTAGTGCTACAAATAAAGCACCACTTGTAAAACAATATCTTTAAAGAGAATTAATGTTGTGGTCTGTTGAAAAGTGAACTGCTCACATATTGCTAGTCAACTGACTATAATTTACTGAGATCTACAGTCCCTTTCATGCATCAGAGCTTATTGTGTTGCTGCCTGTTTGGCCAAATAGGAAACTGGTAGGATGACTCTGCTACCGAAATCATTGCAAAGTTTGGGAGGTTTGAGTGTTTTTAGTTGTGGAAAATTCAGCTCAGCATATAATTTGGGAGAAAAAAACCATGTTGTATGTTGGTAGCTGTTTGTCCCTTAGAGTCGGAATATAAAGAGAAATGAAAACTGTTCAGAGTGGATGCCAGGCTAAGGAGTTTCAAGTGAAGCAATCTGAAGAGCCAGTGTAGCCAGCAATAGTAGATACAAAGATTAACAAAAGGTTTATTACCTCCCATGCATCGGTTTTTATGAGTGTCTTGGGTGGTAAATGGGATCTGTTGGATGATTTTAATTTGTTTCAATTAAATATAACAAATTTTGCAAATTCTGGTAGTTGTCAATTGTGTCGTGCTTGGAAAATTACTGTATGCTTGGTTTCTTTGGCCTTGAAAAGTCTTGCAAAGTCCTTCCTAAGGATTTGGTCTCAGTCCAACCAGGTCTGAGGCAGGATTATGGCTGACATCCCAACACCAAAGTTATTTTGGGGAAATTTGTACAAACAGTGTGTTTAGAAAAGGGAAGGGCTACGGTTATGGTATGTGAGGTTCTCTGAAACTTATTAATGCTATTTGGGGTTTTTTTTGCAATCAGTTCAGGTTTTTTTCCTGTCATGCTCATTTCCTCTTTTTTAAAAGGAAATTTTCTGGCTACAAGTGATCTGTAAGAATTACAGGAGGTTCCAGGCTTATGCAAAACCAGGCTGCCCACCAGAGACCTGCACTGAAGGTCACCCAGTATTGAAATGATGGCATGCATGCTGCTTTTTGGTATGTGATGCTTCTGTCCCAGATGCATGCTCCACCTGGGCACTGAAGGTGGGATTGATCAAGAATTAAGCTCCTTTCCCAAGGTGATATTTTTCAGTTCCAAACCTAGCTGTTACTACCTATGGGTTCAGTACTTTTCAAGTCCAGTGCTCTAAATAAAAGCTTAAAAAAACTTTGATATCTAAATAATGTATGCATTCTGAAAAGGTGAATTAGGGTAGTATTTTGAACTTCTAGAATAGGTGCTTTTTGTATCTCTTACTTGGGGTTTCTGTCACAAAAGCATCTCACAGCTGGGTCTTAGCAAGCAGAGAGGAGGGTAAACCATTTGAAAGAGGTAGCAGAAAGACTTGTCTTATGTGTGTCAGACATATTTAAGGCAAATATCATTATCTTCTCTATGTGACCAAACTCTCTCACCTGTACTCCCTTTCATTCTCTTGTAATGGCAGTGAACATAGATTGCAGGTTGTAAAGCAGAGAAACCAGTGCTTATCAAAGCCAGAAGAGATTCACCCAATCTACATGAAGCAATGTCAACAAGGCCATTGCACTCTCTTTTTTGGTTACCTATCCAATGCTGCTCTGTACTGCTAAAGTTCCCTTCTTCCAGGGTTCTGATATCTCAAAGGAATGGCACAGTTGCCAAATCCTTTATACTTCAGGCCTTTGGCTGCAAAAATAAGCAGGTGCTGAGTGTTTTGCTGACAGTTACTGCCTATTTCTTTAGGCAAGAAGGACTCCATAGAAAGAGCTATTTATTTAGAGACAAATGTTTTCATGGCTATGTGAAATGTTCAGAGAGCACCAACCACAATCCCCCTCAAAACAGAGACTTGGTTACAGATCAGCTGACTGTGTCATCTCTAAAGATAAGGGACTTGAGGAGAAAACTTAAAGCTGTTTCTTTGCAGCCCAGATGAAAATAGCAGAGTTGAATGGGGTCTTTTCAACCACTACTCCTGCGGACTTGGCACAGTTTCCATGTGGGGAATTACTGGCAGTGCCTGGGCTTGTTTAGCCCTTGGGTTGTGTGTGAGAATGTGTCTCTCTCTCTTTTGTAAACACAAATACCTGTTGTGCTAATTTTTCTCCTGTAATGTGTGCTGACTTTTTCCTTCCTGGAAATGATCTGAAAGCACCCTCAGCATTTAATTTCTTCCTTTAAATGTTCTATTTTTGATCATCACAGTCTCCCTGATATGTCTTCCAGCTTCACATTAACATGTGAACATGAACAAGTTCTGCTCATCCTTAGGTGTGCCAGGCAAAATGATTTGGACAAAGCCCTGA
Source organism: Hypotaenidia okinawae (assembly GCA_027925045.1). Classification (NCBI taxonomy): domain Eukaryota; kingdom Metazoa; phylum Chordata; class Aves; order Gruiformes; family Rallidae; genus Hypotaenidia; species Hypotaenidia okinawae. The sequence continues at coordinate 15,279,862 of BSDF01000013.1, read as the reverse complement.
TTTAGGCTCTCCAGACAGCCTGAATTGCACATTCACAGGTTCATAGCAGGTTACCCACAGCACAGTTTTGCGTGCTGCCAGTATGGCTGGCCAGAGTGAAGAATATGTTTTGGCTTGTGAAGATGTTTGCAGGATTTTCCTATAACAGATGGAAAATCAGACCTTCTCATGAGTGTGATCATGTCTTCCTTTTGTGGCTGCACAGAGGACTCGAAGCTTCTACTCCAGGTCTGAGGGCTTCTGCTTTGCCAACCCAGAAAGTCGAGTTCCCACCTGATGCATGGCCATATGGCCTTTGAGGTCCTCAAGTCCTGAGCCCTGGCGCTTCTATGGGGGTGCTCTGAGACACTCTGAGTGCTGTTGCTCCCACCCAGCTGGTGTGACTGCCCACCACCAAGGACCAGTTTCAGCTGTGAGCTTCCAGCCTGGCTCAAGGCAAGAAGCCAAACCACAGCTCTGCAGCTCAAGGCTGTCACAGGGCCTGAAAACAGCTGACCCTGCTTTACCATGTCTTAGAAGCAGCGCTACCCCCATGCACAGGCATAATCAGCTCATGCACCAGGCCTCAGGGCTGGAAAACATGTGATGTGGCCCAAGTAAAACATGGCTCTTTAAAATTTAAAGGAATTTTCTAGCTGCCTGATCAGGAGGAAAAAGAGTGCCTGAACATAAATGCTGGGGAGATGTCTGCTTGTGTTTGAAAGCAAGCTCCAGCAGTGAGAGGTGGGAGGTGGCTCTGCCTTGCTGGAGGCTGAGGAAATTCAGGGCAGTGCCTAGCTCCTGGCTAGCAAGCCCTACCATCACACCGTGCATGTCCCTGACCCCATGGTGGGATAAAAGTGCAAATCACACATTGCCCACTGGATGCTGCGGGTAGAAAAATATAAAACAGCCCCAGTGCAATTTTCCTTAACAGCCCGGGATGTCTACTGAGAAGTAACGCTCGTTTCTGGAGTGCTGCCCTCTTGTGCAAGGTCCCTGCCATCTGCAGCTCTCCTTCCCAGAAGGCTGTGTTGGTGATACACAGATGAGTTGTATGCTGTCACCGCGTTGATGTCGTTTCAAATGCTATCCCTAAAATTTCACCGATCACAACACGCTGTGAGGGCTTTTTGAAGTCTTGGTTACTTTTTCCTGGTTAATTGTGGCTTGGGCAGCAAGAACCATGATGAAGGTAGTGCAGCATCCACCTTTCCTGTCAGCTGCTGTCTTTAGGGATTTGAAATCTTAGTATGTGTCTTGGGTGGGTATTTTAGCTGGAGTAGCATGGCCTGCGGTGCAAGCCAGCAAGCCACCTTTTTGCCCATCTTTTCTGGTATGTTCTGTCACTTGCTTGTTGAGAGCACTCCAGCTATGTAGTGTGAAGCTGGCTTGTTAATGCTGATATAAAACAGTCACTGCACTGCCTACGCTGTCTATGCAGAGAGGTCTTGGCTGAGATACAGGCAATATTTGATAAGGAGAATTGGTCTGGCTCAGAAATGGTGGGATGCTCTAGCTTCTGCACTGCATGGTTTGGGAGAACCCCAGAGTTTTTAATTAAAAGCTGAAAGGATCAGCAAGAATCTGCCTGCAGTTATACCTGAGTGAATGCACTTATCTGCAGTTTAGGGGGATTTCAGAAGCTCTGGGTCCTGGGGTGGCATTTTTTGGCATTCAGGACTGCAGGAATTCACATTGCAACCAGCTAAAAGGGGCTGTTAGTCATGAAAAGGGGGATACAATTCATACAAATCCTCACTTGTCATCTTTTTTCTAACTGAAGAACAAGTTTCCTCTGGTAGAGTTGGGGGATGCTGTCCATCTCCTATGTATTTCCAGCCTAGGGCTATATCCTGTCCCTGTGCCACAACCCCACAAGGCAGGAGCCAACAGAGAACCAGTGCTGCAGGTTTACAGCATGGGATTAAGCAGCGGAGGATATGCAAGTGGTAGTGACATGCACCCTGGCAAAATATACACTAATCTAAGAAGCTCTTTAGGGTGGACTTGGAGTCACATTATTCACCAACTAGATATTTGTAAGCAAGGGGGAAAAGAGACTGTGTGATCCCGTGCATCATCTGCAAAGGCAGCTGGTCTTTGCATCTATCCAAAGCCTGAAACCTGGTGTGCACTTCAGTGTCAGAGCTTCTTCCCAGCACATGGTGCTGCATACTGTGCAGACATGGCTGTTGCATGACCTTACGCCTCAGGGAAGAAGGGAGTTTAAAGACTGTGCTCAGACTTGAAGCTTTTTGAGACTGAAATCTGATTCCTCAGTGGCAACTAGAACAGCAGGAATAAACAGGCTATTTATTCAAACATTTTCAAATAGTACTTTAAAATGGAAAATACTCTGGCATTTCCCAAGTAATTTAGTCACTGTGTAGACGTAAATGTCACAGAATTTTTCATTATTTCATTTTTCCATTGTCATGCACATTCCTACTGCAGTTTATTCTCATTTCCAGCAGATGTCTTAAGTACCCTAGGAATGATTAGGAGAGCTCTGATTTTATGTTGCTTATCCATCGAAGTAAAAGAGAAAAAAACAAGCTCTCCTCTGTGCACCTAACACTCAGGGTAAATCTCTTCTGTCCTATGGCCTTACCCTGGTGCTCCCCAGTAGAGGGTCAGGCTGGCTGTTTATGCAGTTTCTCCCTCATTACTGTAGGAAGAGCAGTTGCAGACAGACACCCTTCAGGTCAAACATGTTTGTAGAGTCGGGGTTTCGGAAGGAATGGGAGATGGGTTGTACTGGCCTTGTCGGTATTCTCTCCTAAAATTATGCCACGGGTTCTGCCCAGGTAAAATCACTTGAATACCAAACTGGGATGTGATTTCACAAGTCACATGCACATCTGACTGATCAAATTGGCCGATTGATCTAAAGATCTTTGAATCTAGGTTCATGTGTGTTTGACGCTGTTTCATTGCAGCAGGAGAAAGAGCAGGTTGGGGCTGCCCATGTTCAATCTCAGTGCCTCTCCAGCCACAGGACAAATATTTGCAGTTCTCAGCCCCCTCCCATCAGGGCCGGGTTCCCTGTGGACACGGAGGCCTGCAGCTGACATGGACCTGTCTGCTTTACTTTGCCCCTTGCCTGTGTCTCTCCTTGCAGCGCTGGCAGCTGAAAACAGCTGCAGTGCTGGCTAGCACAGGCTCGGGTCGCGCCCGTGTGCCATGGCTCTTCCCCTCTCTCAGCAGTCAGGTAGTGGAGAGAGCTGCTGTTTCCTGGCTTTATCAATCCCTGTGCTCTCCTTTGCTCAACAGACTTGCACGTTGCTGGAAATCTCTCAGCCCACAGAAATAGGGAAGGGGAAGTTCCCATGAGTTAAATACTCACTAAAGGCAACAGAGTTTTGCACACGTGAGGCAAATGGCCTTCGTTCCTGCCCTGGTAACTAATGGCAAAACAGTCAGGAGCCGTCTCCCTGCACAGGGGAAAGTGGTGCCAGGTCACCAAAGCTGGGCATGTGCAAACAAGCCAGCAATATCTGTGCAGCACTAGATCTGAACTGGTCCAGCCTGCTGAGATGGCAGAACTGCTTCCAGATGTGCACTGGCAGGTTTGCACACAGCTACATGCTGCTATGGTGACTTGCATCTTACACAACCTAGCGCTTGATACAAGACCTGAGGTGCCAGCCTTTGCATGCTGCATCTGGAAGAGGGCACAGGGTGTCCTGGAGCGTCAGAAGCAGCACGACTGCAAATGCAGGGGTGCAACTGTATTCTTTCTGCAAGGATTTCCCATTTTGTGCTTCACTTGCTTGCTCCAGTGACTTGATAAGACCCATACAAACCAATACCACATCCTCAAGAAAGAGAACTAGGTTTGGCAATACCGTTAGTGTATTTTAATATGGAGGATTGAGTAAGAATTTTTAAAAAATCAAAACAAACCCTGTTTGTTTGCTTTTTCCCCCCTCACCAGAAAAGTTATGACATGGAAATAAATATTTGTCCCTGAATTTTTGATACTGCAGCTATGACTAAGTTCATTTAGAGGACCAATCAGCTTGATGCTGTCCCCGTCAAAGCCAGTGGTAAAACTCCTGTGAGATTCCAGGTTGAGTTGAATTTACCATCTTAATGGGAATAAGGAAGGAAGCTTGCAACAATTATCCTTTTATTATCCTGTTTTGCTTGATGATTAGCAAACAGAACACTGTAATAACTTTATACATCACTGACATGCTGAACAAAGCACAGATCAAAAATCTCATATGAATGATATTATTTATACTTGAATAAATTAACCTACAACGCCAGGGAACGTGTTGTAAGAAATGCAATGTTGAAATGAGACTAATGTTTGATACATGAACTGTAAGAATTGCTTAGAGAAAGTGTCATGCAGCACAGCCAATGGCATCTAATATGTGCAGGTGACAGGTTGCAGATTGATCATACAGGTGAGACCTTAAGGACAGTGCAGTCTGTGTGTCTGCTGTTGTGCCTGCGCAGAGCCTCTGAGCGCCGGGTCTCTCTAGTGACACACCATGTAAACACACTGCCGGTGCACGGGTCCAGCATCACTTGACAGACTTCATTACAACACTCATTTTTACAGCCCAGTATGTAATGCCATTTCCCATCTGATCCTCAGGTGGAGCCAGCCAGTTCCATGCTTGAGGTGAGGATGAGCCAGAACGGCAGGACCTGCAGTCTTGTCTGAATGCAGGCACTGCTTGTGGGAAAGGCTGTGTTTCTGGGGTCCGGGCTGCGCTCTTCCCTGGGATGCCCTACCAGAGGCAGTTACTCAGAGGTATGTGAAGAGGATGGGGAAGAAAATAGTAGAAAATGCTTATAACGGCCACATTCGGTGTTGGTTCAGGTTCTGAGTTATTGTATTTGATGAGAAAGCGAGGAAGATTTAGACTTTGCTCTTGTCTGTGTATATTTCTATGGGGCTTTGCTAACAGGGTCTCAGCTGAGGGTGTTCACCATTATGAACTGTGCATCTCCTTTGCTTTGGAAAGGGTATGATTTGAGACACAGCTTTCAGCTATGGAGGCACATCTTCCAGCTCAGCTGCTAAGTTTAATCAGGATTCCTTCAGTAAGTAGAATTAAATGCCAGGGAACCATAAGTCCTTAAACCAACTGGCAATGATATGGCATTGGACAAATCAATTTCATTTTCCTGTCTACAATAGAAATGGTCCAGGAACTCAAAGGGATGCTTTTATAGGGCCAATGAGATCTTTGCCAAGTTACGGGAGGCTTGGTTGGATTTTTATTGGGTTTTTTTGCAGTGGGAAAATATTCCTAATGTATAATGCAGACACTAGGAGGAAAAAACCAGCAGCAGAGAAACAGAACAATAATCTGCAGAAGCAACTGATTTAGAAAAACAAAACACTTCATTCTTCATCATCTCTCTTCTGTGGTAGCAACAAAAGAAATGTTTTCTCTTAGAAGCCTCTGGAACACACCACTGATCCGATACTTCCTCCAGGCCACACAGTGCCTGTATTGCCAGAAGACACCCCAGTTCAGTTAACTTCACCCACCAGCCATTACCAATACTGCCTGGTTATACGCTTATCACCTGGCCAGCCCAAGGGCTAGCTGTTTTAGGGAAGGCACAGAAATCCTTATCATAAATAATGCATCTGGTGTTATCAGTTGTCTCGCTCTGTTGTTCTAGGGCAGCTGAGATGCTGCATCATTCACTGCTGCACTATACAGTGAAACACATCTCTCCATGCGGGAAATGTATTTATCAAGATTACCCAGCAGAAGAGCACAAAATGATTTGTACTGGAACCTGCAGCTTATCAGGAAAATGATGGTTGGCAGGGACACAGCTAATGTCTGGCAGAAGGTAGCACACTCCCAGAGCTGGCGGTTGCAGAGGCAGAGCTGCTTCCAGCAGGGCTGCAGGTAGCAGGAGGTGGATTGATGGCAGCCAGGCAGGGGGACAGGCAGACAGCCCCTGTGCCTCTGGACTAGATCATTTTTTAGGGATTGGACTAGATGATCTTTCAAGGTCCCTTCCAACTCCTAATGTTCTGTGATTAAGCCACACTTCAATTTATACTCAAACTTCTCTCAAAGGAGAGCATTAGCATGTTTGCCTAGAAGTTACAAATTCTTTAGAAGAACAGGTGTCTTGGTGCAGATGGGAGTTACAGTGTGTTGATTGTTTTGGCTCTTTCTGCAGTGAAACAGACCCCCCAGCTCAGACTGAGGGACTTGGGTGCTGCCCAGGTGAGAAACGCCTGCACAGGTCTCTAAGAGCTGGAGGTTTTAGCTGTGTTGTCTGCTGGCAGTCACAGTCATACTAGAAGAATCTTTTCTGACAAAACCCAAAGAACTAAGGTCACAGAAAGGGAGAGGGGATACACAAGATAGAGGATGAGGTGAGACCCAGGGATACGCTGTATCCTGGGATGAATTTTTGCATTAGATTAGGTCGGGTGCCACACACAGGCAGCCTGCTGCATCCTGGCTTGCTGGGCAGCAGCTTCTGTGTGCTAGCTTCTGTGACAGTCAAATACAGATGGGTCAGTGGCAAAGCTGGTAAAAGGTAGAGCTTTATGAGTAATCACAGAGAGTTTGCAGAAGGCAATGGCTGTTGGCTTTTGGGAGATGAGGAGATGCTGTAACTACTGAAGTGGGATTTTCTAGGGACATTACAGGCTTTATAACACATCTGGAATGAACCAGAGCTAGCATTTTCTCTTCGTTTCAATATTAGACTGAAGTTCATTGAACCATTTCTTCCTTTCATGCAGGGAGACCTTTAAAGCCATATACTCGAGTACAGGCTTGAGATGACCTGCAAGGCTTGGTAACTATAATTGGTTCTTTGAAAGACAAGGTGTAGACCTCCTCGCAGCCCTGAGTTAACACCCGAGAGAGTGGGATTTTAGATGCAATCACATCCTCTTGCTTTCTACTAGCTAATTTTGTGGTGCTGTTTTGGGTCCTATTTTAAGATTATTCCCTTGTAGTATCTTCATTTTTGAAAGGAACTAACTGTCTCTCTGAGGACAACTTGTGTGTCACTCCATCTCCTAATGCAATCTGAGTGCTAAAATTCTGGAAACTAGTGTCTGTCTGTATCAAAACATGCTTCCCTGAACACTTCATGAATGATGCTTATATAATGCTTTGAATTTCTTAGACTGCAACATTCAACATTTTAGATCTACACTGTTAATGTTCTGTAAAGTAGCCCATTCAGCCATTTAAATAACCTCCATGTACTTTGTAAAATAAATCTTTGTATATCCCTCAGTGGCTGAAAAGGGAAAAAAAGACCTCAAATTTTCCTCTTAACCAATTCCAAGTCAGTTCCCCAATGTGACCATAGTATCAGAATAAAACACGTAAGCCAAGGATAATGCTATGCTCAATATTTTATTTATATTTTTATGTAAACATAATTTGCTTTGTAGGCACAATATAACAAAAGCTCTAAAGCAACAAATACAATTAAACAGTGTTTCAGTTCTCTTCAATCAATCAGGCTTAAGTTAGAGAAGCTTTCACAGTTCCTTTAAGGCAAATTGAGAAATAATTTGTTTCACTTGAAGAAACTATCCAATTGTCTTAGAGTTGTTTAAACAACACTGTCAGTAGTAAGCACCTTCATTTCTACTACAGTAAGACTTGGTCACTAACAAGTCTCATCATTGTCATTTTGTATAACATGCCCTCTGCCACTTCAGACATGATACTACTGTTTGTGGTATTCTAAAAGGTACTTGGGGCTTGTGGGCCAAATCCTGCTAGCACAAATCCTGCTGCCAGGATTGGTGCCTGAAAAGTTTCCCTTCATTTCAGTAGTAACCTTCACCCACATCAATACCAGTAAAACACAGAGTAGAGTTCAGCTTGCTGACAGTAACACTCATCCGTGTTGCACTTCGGTAGATCCAGAAGTATTCCTTTGTACTCACTGCAATTACCTGATATTCTGCTGATCAGAAAATGGCCCTAAAATTCGTTATGAATTAGCATGAAGAGTATCTTTGCCTTGCTAACCAAACCAGAAAGAACTAGCCAAAATTACTTCATTTGATTGTTGTCCCTGTGGTGTCTGTGGCCATGACCAAGATCACCCATCTCTGTCTTGAAGGGCAATTTAACTGTAGAGCCAACCATACTGCGGGTTATAACAGAAGAATTTGCTATTCTGCTTGCCCTACTAATTTAAGGCCTTGAGAATGCCACTTTACTGCCAGCTCGAAGGTCACCAGCAATATTGCTCACTTTGGCGTCAAATCAAAATTCCTAGTTATGTTAAGGTTTGTTGCAGGACAACATCATTACACTAACTGCAAAACAAAATCAGGCATGTTTCCTACCATTGTCAGCTTATGAGTCGTGAAAACTTAATGGCCTTTCTTAAAAGCCCAACTGGCAAGCTCAACACATGGAAAACTCACTGAGTATGTATTTTTTTTCTGTGGATGAAGTCCCTGTTTGGGCCTGATATGGCACTGGAAGTGTAGGCGAGTCCAGCCTGAAAAGAAAATCTAGAGAAAACTGAAGTTCTGGTTCAATTAATGTTTCCAACCCCTTTTTGGCATTTTTCTCCACAGTTATTTCTTCTCATTATTTTTGGGTTGTTTTTTTTTACCCGAGGGAAATTCCATCAGAATGAACATTCTGCACAATTATCTGCTATTAGAACAGCAACTTCCATGAGTACAGTGTAAAGAGATGGACATTAATACTCAGGCAGCAAGATGAAACAAACAGAAAAAACAAGAGAGAATCTTCTAAAACCACACATAAAAGTCATCCAAGGCCCATGAGTCCTCCCCCACTGAGAAAAGCCTGAGGAGCCCTCCCTTCCCTCTCCACTTTTCTGTATTAGTTTTTAACTTCTATCACTACAGGATACTTGTAGATTTAGGTGAAGAACTAGCCATGCCTGGGGAAATACTTTCTTTGGAAAAAAATACATTAATTCAAAGCTATACGTTGTTATACAAGGTCTCTGACATTCCTTTAGCATTTCTACTGTAGGTGATTGCAGTCATTTTAAAATAATTGTGTTAACAAGACAATTGAGACCTGAGTGGCTGCTGCTTGGATAGGTGAAAGACATGGAAAAAATACTGACTTTCATCATGGTTTGATATAGTTTCCACTAGTGGGAGGTAGATAAGACTAGCTGGTCTCTGAATACTTCATCTGGCAAATAATTACAAAGGTAACTGTACACATGGAGCAGAGATAAATAAAACGTGGGTCCTGGAGCGTAATTTCACCTGGGACTGAGGCCCAAAACTCCTCTGTAGCAGGGTTAACTTCTGTGGGAGCTCAGCTCCAGCCTGATGGCTGATCAACACATTAGGGATTTCAGAGCAGCAAGCTCCATCAACGAATTTCTTTCCACATACTGATGAGTGATCCTTACCAGTACAAGTTAAAAATGCAATTTACAATTGGTTTGGATTTTGGACACAGATAAGTCAACGTGTCCTTAGCAGAAGATGTTGATCTGTCAGTAACAATGCTAACTGCTACAGGCAATTAAAGTTCTGGGTTTAAAAAGTGTGGCTCATGGACCTTTTTCTTTGCCTGCAATATCTGGGGTGATAGCTCAGATCAACAGGAAAGCATGGTAGTTGGCACTCTGAAGTATTTCATTACCGGTGCTGATGACTAATGTCATTATACAATACTAATCAAACTCTCTCAATTAATGATTTCTTGCAGAATTTCAGATTCCACAATTCTAAATGAGGTATTTTTGAAAATAGGATTGTTTATAAAATGATAAAACATGACAGGAAAAGGAAAACTCATCTTTTTTCCAACTTTTATCTGTGGTTTCTAAAAGGAATTTTAACACTGACAATCCACAAACTTAAAATCCTCCCTCCAGTTACTAGAATTTTCCAGACAGCAAGTGGGGAAATTTTTTCTGTTACTGTTTCCAACTTGCAAAAAAAGCCCAAACCCCAGTAATAACTTTATGTGAAGTGTTGGAATTTGCATGAGAAAGATGCCCATCTAAAATTACACAGTAAGTTAATAAGGCTTTTAAACTCAAACAGAAAAATCCATGGGAGTCCTACAGGGAAATTGGGTATTACACAGGAATGTCATAATACTGCACTGGATGAGAATGGCACTTGAGTTCAAAACAACAATGATCAACAGCTCATAGCTCAGCTGACTGCAGACAAATACAACACACACTGTACTACAGCATTTGTTCACTGATGCACAGAATAGGTTTCCCAGTCTTGTTCCCTTCTCCTTCATCAACCTCTCTGCTCCCACCACCTCTGGCTGTTACTGGATGAACGGCATGCGCTCCTTATTCTCATTGTCCCCTTCGTGGTCTTCTTCCTCTTCTCCAGCCTCGCTTGTCTCTGTGCTGTCGTTGGCCATCTGCAGGATGGAAGGAGGAAGGCCATCAGAGCACTTCTCACGTTGTTTTATTCATTCTCATCTCAGTTTCATTCATTTGATAAAGTGACTTAAAAATGAGAGAAGACAGGGTTGCAAGATGAAAATGAGCACCCTGTCTGTGCAAAGCTTGTTGGCACAATGCCACTTCCAGATGAAATTGTAAGCTGTTCCCCCATGGCTCACAGCTGAGTTGTATACAGAAAGCTGTGCTGCAGGACAGCTGCACGAGCAGACTGATCTGTGCACTTGCAGCAAACTGATATTAAGTCTTTCAGGAAATACAACTGTGCAGAAGTTTGCTGTATGTGAGAGACCTCTGGTTTACAACAACTTCTGTATCTGCTCTTCCAGAAACAGGCAATGATGCTACTTAATGCCAGCTAATGGATGTGATCTGGTCCCACATGAGGAGTGGTGTCATTAAAGCTTCAGACAGCAACTGTTTTTATATAAATGCAATGAAACTTTATAGAGCAGTGGGGATGTAGATGCTGGGAGAATATACCCATGACAAGAGTGCACATCTCAGATCACACAGTAGAGAGAAACTCTACCTCCATATTTTAGTGAAGGTGCCTGTACAGGTAGTAGCCAGCTGCAGAAATCTGTAGATCAGGATAGCATTTAAGGAGCACATTGGGGATTTTTCACATGGGAGTATTTATTACAAATAGTTTCAAGGTGCAAGACTCCCCTGTACTTCACCTTGTAAGCTTGATTTGTCTCTGGGGGCACAGGAAGAGTCAGTTTAACTGGACAAGTGTTTAACAGCCTAGATTGGTATGACTGAATTCTCTTACACACCAACATAGCCTCTCTCCCCACACAGGAAGATGCTCCTATTACCTTATAGCTATTTCAAACCAACTACCCAAGGGAACTGTTTACTCTTTAAAGAGCAATGCAGTGATGTTGTACCTTCTCTGTTGGATTACCAGCCTCTGTTGGAATTGAAAATCTCAAACACAACCTGATTTTAATGGAGAAAAGCAGCAGTCTGATGTTACCAATTTTTGAATTAATACCCTTTGGTGGCAGCATATCAAACTCATTCTCACCTTTTAACAAATCACTGCTGTGAATATACAGTATCAAGAGAACAGAAGGAATAAGTGTATTAATTTTGTGTTACGAATTACTGTTTAAAGATGCAATTCAGCTACACAAAATGCCCAGTTTCTGTAAGAGGGGTCCCAAAACCCTTCCTTTTCTTTGAAGCAATTTTGTTTGAGATTTGGGGCAATTTTAAAGTAAGCCTAAGTTGGAGCTTAACTGTAATTTCAGGTTCTTTTCTGTTCTTTTGAAACAGGAGGTATCTCAGGTCTGAAAGCAAACTTCTTATGTCAATATTGATTTGAAGTCCAATTTTCATTATCTTCTTTACCTTTTTACTACATCATCACTGCACTTTTAGGCATGAGCCTGACTGTCATTTACTACTTTCTGTAGTGTTTCAGTACCATGTTAAGTGCTCCAAATCCAGTGGACTAGGGCTCCAGAGGAAGTACTTAGAAACAGCACTTCATCTATTATAAAAAAATAAAAGGAATTCCTATCACTGGTATACACCAACTTTTGGATGGGGATCAGAAAGCGCTTCTGCATTAGCACACTAAAGCAATACAGACTCAATCATTTTCTGTTCCATTCCCTTATTGAGACAGGAATTGTGTATCCTGTGAAATGTCTGCTTGTTTTCCACTGCAGGGATGTACGTGGCAGTCCTACCCTGATCTAAGACTTGCAGACACAATTCTGGAGAGGCAAACAGCCATTCAGTATAGAAAAGTAACTACTGGCACTCTAGGAATTACAATTCCATTTCACTTTGGGTTAAATACATACTTTATGATTATGGGTTGTATTTAAGTGTTACAGACATGGAAGAAATCAGCATAAAAAACCTGTAAGGGCCACGTCTCCAGAGGTCACTGCCTTCACTGGTGCAACTGTACCCTGTGAACGTAGCACTTTGCACTCACCAGGGGAGTGGGTGCTTTCTCCACATCCAGAATTAGTTTTCCTATATTTCCTCGGTCATGGATTCTCTGCATGGCCTCCTTCACCTGAAAGAAACATAATCTAGTGATAGTTTTCAGGCCCACACTAAAAGGAGCCTAAATTCCTTCCTTCCAATCCCAGCAATACGTTTAAGGCAAGCTACGAGCAAGGTTGTTCAACCAGCTGCTTGAAACAAAATGAAGTTAAGCATTTTGTAGTGAGTTTGTAAGGCCTGATTTCTGCATTGTGTTTGCCACACGGGCTGCAAGTCTCAGTGACAGTTTCTGAGCAGCATGATACACACATACCTTCATGCAGTACAAAGGGAGGGCTAGCTGCAGTGCAGAGAACAACACAGGTCAGGGAGTTCAGCCTCACAGGTTCTTCATTAAGATTTTCTCTTTGCAGAACATTTATCAGAAAAACTGCTTTCACTGAGAGGATGAAATGTTCTTCTAATTGATCTGGTATTTTTCAGTCAATTTATTTTGCATTCCTATAGAGGTCATGCCATATCCCAGCAGTGACCGTGGTTCTTGCAATACTATAGGTCTCACTGCATAAGCATGCATTACCTTTGGAACTTTAAATAAGTAGTGTGCTAGAGATACTGCTAAGACCAGACATTAACAGCTGGCTGCACTGAGCACAGGTGAGAAAGGAACAAAAAACTCTTCTTACTTTATTCTGATGTCTGAAGTTTCAGAACTCACATGAGTTCAGTGGTGATGAGCTGAACTTGTGTGTGTGTGTTCACTGTGCAGCATGCAGACCACTATTAAAGCACTGAAAATAAGAAGATGTCAAGAGTTTCCTCACTTTCATGGTAGGAAACTTCAGGAACTTGCACTGTACACATAAAGGCTGTTTCATACCCTCATCACACTACTTTTTGCCAGCATAACAGGGCATGTTGAGACAAGAAGGAGTTTTATGCTAATAGGATCTACCATCTGTGACATAGTTTTATTGAATATTTTAAGAATAATGGCGTGGAAGCTTGAAACAATATGCTGCTGACTTGGGAACAGGTGGGTCCCACAATACATTTAAAAGCCTGAATTGGGGTCCAGGCACCTAAGATAATTACTGAATGTCTAATAGAAAAGGCAGTATGAGATTTTTAAAGATACTAAGTGAATACAGCTTTCAACTTCCAATTAAATTTAATGGATGCTGGGCACAAAATGTCTTTACCATCTGTCAGCCCTATTTTGAAAACTGACTGCAGTGAACTCAATATTACAACCTTAATTTTGCCAAGTGGTTCCCTCAATTAGTAAATACCAGACTTAAAAACCCAATCTGTTAGAACAAAAGAAAAACTGCACTGCAAAACACAGTGACTTTCTAACTTAGGGCATCATTGTCAATTAACCTTGGAAAACACACTCTTATGAATCCCACTGGAGGGAAGGTTGACCTCTAAATGTAGTCTGCAAAGTCACAGGAACTTTTATGATGCTACCCTACAGCTTAAACAATACCTAACTGTGCTGGAAGACTTGCTCTGCACTATGGACAGTACCCCTTTAAGAATATCCAACAAACACCCTAAAGCAGCAGCAGCTGTGTAATTTTTTTATGACCCTTGTTAGCCAAATCAAGCTTTTAGGAGTCTACAGCACAGCATAAATAACCAACATGTCACAATTGGATAAATCAGCAAACACACTTGCCCATCCACTGAAATTTATTACCAGGACACCATGTGGAAAGCTGGGTATGCAACATTTATTTTAATTTGTACCATATCATATTTAGCAAGGCAAATTGGAGAAAATCTTGCTTTCCCTGCATTTTTCACATGCACGATATCGAATTTAAGACTCTGGAGAAAGGTTTGGGAGTTGTTTCCAGGACACTTGTAAGTAGCTTGCAAATGCAAACAGCAGGCAGAGGCAAAGGGAACAATAAAACTTACAACAGTAATAGTGGCTATGGAATCCAGATGGAGCCATTAAAATACAGAAAAAATTTGAAAAGAAGTTTGAAGGGCTGGTACAACGTCTGTGTATTTTAGTGTTATTTGCAACTTACCTACCCAGTTAGTCCAATTCCACACTAGTGCAATGTCACTCAGTACTCTATGTCTCAGTGAGGAGACCATGAGCTATTTTATAAACCAGTAATTTTTATGTTTATGGTTGCTAACAGTCCATTTATTCAACCAAGACTGCAACTACTTGCTTCCCCCAGGTGCCTGAGTATTAAAACCATTCCCTTTTACACTAGGGAGTGCAGAGAGCAATAAAAACCTTCTCTGCTATGCAGCTATGGCAAAGGCTTGAGTTGTTCTATGTGGACTCCAGAAAAGCATCTACTCTCTCATGTGAGCATGGAGGTGCTGCACACAGCCTGCCTTTTGCAGAGCATGGTAGGGAGCTTCTGCTAAGTCTGTGCCTCCATGAATCACTCTGCATTTGGTTAAAATCAGCCCCAGGCTTAACTGGTAGTACAGTGAAGCCTATGGAAATCCTGGAATTTACTGGAGCTTCTCTGAAGAGGTTGACGTTTGATTCAAAGTAAATCTCCCTTCCTGGCAGCAAGGATCAGAAGGGTTTCCCTCTGCTCACAGAACCAGGTCCCAAACTCACTTTCCACCAGTTAATCCATACTGCTGTTTGCATTTGTCAGCTCGAATCCAAGTACATGGATCCCCACACACTTCTGTTTGTATGCACAAGTTAATTGAATTTCTTCTGTGCAGCATTCTCAGCAGAGGGCTTTTGGATTGGAAACGCTGCAAAGGAATGTTTACTAATATACAGAGTTTCCATTGGAATAAAAGGCAAAAAATCCAGTTGGCCTCTGTTTGCTTTCAGCATATATAGCTTGGCCCTTGGGGGGGTTGTATTTAAACTAATGCTCAACTACAGATTCTAGCTTTGAGAGCCCCCAGATTCATGCAATACATACCACAGGGCTCTGCACTGGGATCAGAATGACTTTTTACACATTAGTGGACAACTGGAAAAGGCTTCCACTTTCCATGTTCTATGTAAGGAAAGTTGGCAACCAGTTACTGGAGAACAAGAGCGAGCCAGACTGCTGCACAGCTACGGGCTGCCTGATGAATCCAACGCAGGCGCTCCCAGGCAGCAGCGGAGGAAAATGATTAATAGCAGAGGAGAAACAAAAGGAATTGCAAGTTTGCCTTTCCCCTCAGCACAGCTGCCTTAATTCGTATTTTAGTGAGACATACTGCTTTTATTTAGACATGCTCTAAAGCATAAGAGAACACTATCACAGCTAGAAATGATTTTCCTCTACAATCTGACACCAGTGCATGCAAGTGGGCACATGGTACTACTTTATTGTAGTCCTTCTGTCATTAGGTAGCTGATAACAATTCTAATTTAAGATAAAGTACTAGCTTGCATAAAAGGAGAAAAAATTATTTTGATTTCTTACTAGCATTTCTAAACCAGTAAAGTACTAATAACAGCAGAGTTCTAAGAGTAAAGTGCTAATACCACAACTAAGACACAGGCTTTTAGGAATCACGTTATAGCTACAAATGACATATGTAAGTTGAATGCTCTGTCAGCACTCCTGGCTCTTTTGCAAAACATTTCTTTATGAGAAATAGATGTAAAAAAAAAAAAAAGGCACAAAATTAAGCCTGGTATTACCTGCACTCACTCAGACTGGAAAAAAAGATCCTCATACTGGAAGTAAAAATAGCAGCCAGAACATGTATTTTTTTAAAAACTCAAATAGTTTCTGCAAATCTAAAATCATGAAGAACAAGGTGCACTCCAAACAGCGCCAGTAACTTAATACACTAGCTGTTTATGACATTGCACTTGGATATCTGCAGCTAGCTTCTGGTTACGTTGGTTTTCCACAGCTTTTGATGGCAGTGTGTAAAAGCAGGCTGGTTTAAATTCACTGCCAGACCTTCTTTTCCTGAAATGCATCTTGTACCCCTTCCTTAGTGAAAGGAGTTTTTCCAGTGTTCTCCTTGGATTTTTCATGTTTGTTATTAGCACTATGTTTTTTCCCCAGGTGAATTTAGTAACTGGGACAGATTTCTTGTCTGGCTTTTCATCTTAAAAGTCATTCATTTCAGGTCTCCTCCTCTACGTCGTGGTAGCCACGGCACTGATCCTTCAACTTGCTGAAGCCTGCAAGTGAAGTGAGATGAACAAAGGAGTGCAGCACCTTCCAGAAGATAGATACCTTACAATTTAACTTGGAATCCCCATTACAGCACAAGCTTGAGAACTGTCCTGAGACCATGATTACTGTGGGAAGTTCCTCAATAGAGATGTTTTTTCTGGATGTAAGTCTGATGTTTGTAAATAATATCTGCCTGAAAAACAACCGTGCTCCTAAGCTGTACTGCTACACTTATTTACTCATTTTACTTCAAACTAATTTGCTGGTTGTTCTGCATAGGAAATCCAGAGCCAACAGTAATCTCTCTGAGGTATTCAGAAACGCCTGCTGACAGTCAGTTGTCTCTGGAGCTTCATTTTGTTGTTAGAATATAGCAAAAGCAGTCTGCTGCTTTATAAATACAGGAGAAGTTACATGGAAAATATATTACTAATTATCTGTTGTACCATTTCAGTGTGAAAAAGAAATGCAGCCTGCCTAAGAAATGGATGCTATTTTCAAGCCTTTGGATATTATTTTAAACATAATGATCCATTTCTGTATTTGGCTCTTCTAAGGAACCAATCTCAGGAGTAAAGTAAGAGAGACTGGGAAGCTGAACACTAAACCACTCACTACAGCAATATAACACACTGGGGCTTCAGGCCCATGCTAGTAATACGGTGTTTAGTAGAGAGGAACAATGCAGGCAACGTGCCATGGAAAAACTTCCTGGTGGAAACATCAGAACATACAATGCTGTCATCATCCTACGTGGAACTGTTCAGCTCAGTAGTATCATGAATTTTATAAATTTTTTTCTTAGTAAAGTTATACATTTACTTTGGGGAAAAAGAAGGAGGTGAAAGATACTGGTGGCCAAGGTTGAATTTACTTTGTTGCACAGATGAATTTCATTTTTCCAGATGAGGACTTTACCCCCTTGCTCTGAGCTAAGGCAGGTTTACTGGATGGCTGCAGAGGACTGTCTACTTCCTCTGGTGATCGTGGGTTTCCCTGAGGTATGTGAAAGGGAATACAATAAAGGTTACAAATTTAATCCAATCTAGGAGTGAAATTGATTCAGTTATCTCACAGCATAACCTGTCAAACTCACCAATTGCTCTAAAGCTGTATCATCACGTGTTTGTCAACAAGGTGATTGGCACCCAAACAAAGGGAATGTGCCTCACCTCCAGACAGGCACAGCAGAGCACAGCATAAATTTAGTTTATGATCTACAAGTGGAATTTTCCCCTCTCATTAGTTCCACACCTTTAGGTTCAATATTGCTGTTTATTTTCACACATCATCTCAAAGAACCACCTCTTGTCCTCTTTACACACTGGAAACATCCAAGCCTTCCAGCATGTCAAGACTGTTCCTTGCTAGCCATGAAATAATTCCCTCATCCACTGCAACTGCCACTCAAAGTCTCACTTTTCCAGCTATGTCCCTTCCTTCTTTGATCATTCAGCTGATTAATCAGACTAGAAGTGAAGTTATACATATATTTTTTTTTATATATATATATATATATAAAGCACCTATCACCGTATTGATAAACATTCTTTGGTACTACTCTGATGGCAGAGGTAAGGGCAGGAATCAGCCTGTTGGTACCTCAGCGCTGCTGCTTCCAACTGATTTAAAAACAAAAGAAAACATTAGAAAAAAAATAGTAATGTTAACTCTCTGCATCTGGCCATCAACCCAAGTCTCTTCTGCCCACATCACCTCCTGTGAGCGTTTTTACCCAGTACTATTTTAAGCACCCACACAATTTTTGCTGTGCTCCTTTTCATCTGTAAGTCTAACAAAGAATCTCCAAAAACGGTGCTTCGGTGACTTTTTGCAGTAATCCCTAAAATGGCAGTATCACTACACTCCTCTGTTGTGATTTAACCCCAACCAGCAACTAAGCATGACCCAGCTGGTCACAGCTCCCCCCATGTGATGGGAGAGAGAATTGGGAAAGGGGGAAAGAGAAAAAACAACAGTAAAATGGGACAGCAAAAGAAGAAGAAAAACAACAACATATGAAGCAAGTGATGCAAAGTGCAATTTCTCATCACCTGATGGCTGATGGCCCAGCCCACCTCTGAGCAGTGATCACACTCTGCCCAACTCACCCCCAGCTTAGATACTGAGTATGACATCATATGGTATAGAATATCCCTTGGGCCTCTGGGGTCAGCTGTTCTGTCCCCTCCCAGCTCTTTGGGCATTTCCTTGCCAGCAGAGCATGGGAAGCTGAAAAGTCCTGGACTTAGTATAAACACTACTTTCCAGCAGCTAAAACATCAGCGTGCTATTACATTATTCTCACACTAAACCCAAACCACAGCACTATACCCCTTAACTAGGAAAAAAATTAACTCTATCCCAGGTGACAATGTGCTCACCTGGATACCAAAACCAAGACATCCTCAAGTTCTTCCTTAGTTTCTTTTGGTGTGTATATGGGAGAGTGAAAACAGCTGATTATTTGAGCAGTAGCTGCCACAGTCATGTAGGAGTTACCCCATGCTCCCTCACTTATGTGACACTATGTGTCTCATACCACATCATGCTCTTGGACAGTTTTTAAGGCAGGGACTGTATCTTCTTAGGGGTGGGTATATCATGTCAACAGACCCCCCCCCCCAACCTGATCATAGCCAAGCCTGCTAAATCACTGCTGTGGCACACAGAAATAGTAACACCATCTTTTAGCCATCTGTCACTGTACAGCCAATTTCATATAGAAATAAAAGATGTGGAACAAAACACTGTGCAATAGCCAAATACCTTTATCCAGAGGATATCGTACTTCTGGTGCTCCAAAGAACATGGGGAGAAAGAAGGAGCACCCATTTAACCTGCTTAACTGTCAGAAACTGAATCATGTCTGTTCTTGAGTTTTGTTTGTTTGTTTTAACTATGTTGTGGATAAAAGAACCATGAAGTTCAGGAGAGAAAGAAACAGCAGTACGGTAGAGGCCAAATAAAAGAAATGCAGAGACAAGTGAAGCATTTAGATAATTATCTAAACATACAGGCCTGTGCCAGAATTTGGTTCAGAAATGGGTTGGAAAAGACAACAGAATGCTGGATTATTTCATGAGATCTTTGTAATGCTCAGCTTGGTCTTCGGTTTGCTGTTGCTCTGTAGACAGCTCCCATATCTACTTTGTAGTGTTATTTTGAGGTTCAGTAGATGCTGGGAAGGAAATCGCACAGCATGACAGTTACTTTTTGAGGAGAATTTGGAATATTCTGTGTACACAAACAAATTCCACTCCCTGTTTCAGTGGTGTAACTTCCCTGACATCAGTAGGTTTCACGTGAACGAGAAGTGTGGGTATGACAAAGCCTCATTTGCTAAAGAAGTACTAGTAGTGTTCAACAGGTTTCAATTACTTGAATGTATGTTCTGCAAGTGAACATTATCCTTCAAACATGGTCTTCACACAGGTTAGTCTGTCACAGCTAAAACACTGTTGAGCCTCTGCACTACTTCAATGTAGGCTCTGACAGAGAAGACCTGTCTGCAAGGGTGTTCCTTACCAATAGTTAATTCCTCTCTTGCTTACTGTCGTGTGTCTGAGAAGCCTGCAACTGCATCATGTCTGCAAAATCACATGGACAGATCTCCATGGTGATAGTGTCATGCGGTATGCAAACATCAGCTGGCTAGTCAAGGTTACTCTGGCAACCCAAGTGCCACAGGTAATGATCCAAATCTTGCTCAGATTGATGAAAGAATAATCTGAATTAAAAACTTAACCGTTTCTCACTCTAGGGCTGGTTTTGTTCTGTTGCTGTTCACAACAGACAACATTTCAGTGAGCCCAGAGCTATCTTCATTAGAGTTACAAACACTAATATCAATAATATTTATTTAAGCATCATTTGTATGCAGTAATGAAGAAAAAGATGCATATTCTAGCTGAGATACTGCATAAACAAAGCTTTAATACTCCTAGCTTTCATTAGTGCCATGAGGCAACATGATTTTTATTATCAGAATCACTGCTGTGGTCTGTTACAAAGCTATGTTCTCTTTAATATGAAGTGTGAGCTGCATTGTAATTGCAGATGCTCTTCTCAGAACAGAGAGGAGTTTTCTTTCATGCTGCTGGCATATATGGCTGCTTAAACTGAACACCACAGCACTCCATAGAAAGAAAAGGCACATAGTCTCCATCTTCTGGATTACATCTGTTTAGCTTTGGTCTGCGGAAGGGAGGAAACCCAAGGACAACAGTTTTGTAGCTTGCTGGCAGCTCTGGGGGAAGGGAACTGGCATACTAAGCCAAGGGAGAATTTGCCAGAATACAGGAAGCATTCTGTATACCTCCCTTTCATGCTCCATTTGCCACAGCTCTGTTGAGGTGGCTCGGGCTAACAGAAGGGACAGGACAGGGGCCCCCCTGGCTACGCTGTGACACACTGAGAGTGAGCAGTCACTGGGCTCCTCTGCACTAACAACAGTGTCCCTTCTACTCTCAAAAGTGACATCTCAAAATTTAGTCCTATTGTTTCTTCCTCTTCACTGATCTCAGAATGTCTTTCCCATGTGTATGCAACATGATTTAGTGGAGTAGTATTTCATCAGAAGTCATGCTGGCTTTTTTAAAAGTTGTGGGTTTTTTTTAAATGCATTTGCAATCCTTTTTCTTTCTTATGTTAAGTCTTCTGGGCAAGTTTTTGTAGAAATACTCTTTGCCTGGGTGTGATTACTGACAGTCACCCTGCCACAAATGCAGTGATGTGGATAAACCCATCCTTTTTCTGTGAGGGATTATTTCTCTTGGGAGTGAATGGAATAACCTGTACTGACCACCACACGCTTCCATTGGAATGATCTGCATTCCTGATAGGAATATTTTCCTTGCACTGTGTAGCAGAATAGCTAGCAGAAAAAATGCAATTAGTATTTGACTGACCTAACTGCTGTAACAAAATCCACCAATTATATGTTTCCATGGGCACTGGGTATATAGGAGGCTGGAAAAGCCACATCTGCAACTCCTCTGGATTACCCTCACTTTCCCAGGCTGATTCTCCTCTCTTACCTACTCCATTAATTTTAAAGAGACCCCCTCAAACTCTCTTTGCTCTCCTGAACGCTGAGGCTATGCAGCACCTTGAAAAAAGCAATGAAAAAGCAGCATAATATTTACAGGATTTTGAATAGGCTCTATTCCTGCCAGCTCCTCACATGCAGAAATCAAGCACTGAGCAAGAAAGTGCATCAAACTCAGTGGGTCCTCTGCCCAAACTTCACAAACACCTCCTGAAAAAAAAAGTGCACAGGGAAAACATGGACACTACCAAAATCAACTGATAAAGTGTTAAAAAGTATCCTTAGCAATGATTTTGAGCTGATTAGAGCATTTTACACACAGAAGTATGACAATAACTTGGGTCATGGAGTCTTAATTCCTTGCTGTGAAGCTAAAATGTCATCCTGCTAGTATCCAGCTGAAATCAGAAATGATTTAACCCAAGTCACCAGTTTCTGCTCCGTTACACTGAACTTTCACACCCATGGTTTTGCCTGCATACATGCAAATGGGAAGTACCTTTAAAATCCCTTTCATTCCTCCATTGCTATTCAGGGCTGCACACAGCAGCTCTGGCCTCTATTCCCTTCTGTTGCCTGTCAGCGAGGAGGGACCTTTTCTCAGGAATACCTTTTAGCCTCCCTGTATGTTGCTATGGCAGCAAGACTAAAACCAGACCCAAGATGAGAAAAATGTCAAAGGAATAAAAACTGACGCTACAGGCAAATTCTGACTCTGAGTCCTCCCTCGGCTACTGAAGATATCTATTAAGTTATATGTCTTTTAGATGGAGAGCCCCAGCTGCAGAATGGTGCTGTTTCCACTCTCCCCTTATTCCTATAAGCTCCTGCTGACGTCAATGACTATTTGTTTGCCTCGGTAAAACTCAAAGAAAGAGATTTAAAGCCTTGTAATTACAGAATAACAGAGCCAAACCTTGCCAGCTTTTACTTACTGAGTCAACAGGGATAAAGCAGAAAAAAGGCAGAACTAACATGAAATTAAATATTTGGAAGAACTAAACAGAAATGCCTGGTTTATCAGCTTGGTGGGAGCTTTCCTACATGGTAAGAGAGGAGAAAAGACATTGACATTTGATCCATCAACACTAAGAATCCAGCAGGTTAGGACAGCTCAGGGGTATTCAGCACTGACAGTTAAAGACTAGTGGTTTGGCTGCATGCAAAATGCTGTAGAAAGAATTTCTCTACAAGACTATGTGTATTATCTTTGGAAAAACCTGCATAGAGTGAGAAGGAAAGCTATTCTTGATTTAAACTGCCACAGCACAGCTTTTCTCATTATCACTTGTTATTAAAATAAGCTTGAAGAAAAAGGAAGGGGGGTTCTGCATTAACATGGGAAAGAATTACCTTATTACTTTCAAAGATAAGGGTTGTTTCTGAAGGGTAGAGATTTAGCAAAGAAATCCCTGAACACACTCAAACAGAAAAGCCACAGTGTAAATCAGGATGAAGCTTTAAGGATCCTGTGTTGGCATTTCTTTTGGAGCAGAATAAATCCAGAACTCCTGGACCCAGATCTTCTGCAGCAGTCTGTCTAATCTAATTTCTACTGAGATTAACCAGTTCTCAAGTTCCCCAAATCCACTGACCAAAGGGGGATCCCTCCTACATTGCGCTTTCGGCTGCCACTTGATCCCTGTGAGCCACTGACTCCCAGCTACTGTTTGAGACTTTGGCATTGCTAGTAGAAATGATGATAGCATGGTCCCAATTTATACTTGGAAGATGGCTTAAGCATAGCAAAGTCACGAGCAGAGGAGCTCAGAACTCATCACCTTTATGTTACCTTCCTCCACTCTGAGCAGCGATGCATCTTACAGTAAGTTGTGGCCAGCTGTGCGTACAGAGATGCCCCAGACACCCCTGAACCTCAGGGTAAAGTGCAGTGGTTCAGGTTCCTCTCTATTGAGTCTGGTTTGGTCCACAGCAGAGGAAAATTAGAAGCAGCACTGCAGCAGCTGCACTGGGGAAAATCCCTCCAGCTGCAGAAGAGTTTTGGCAGTCGCAGGCAAAAGCAGCAATCCCTCTGTATTTGGTTAAGATGCAGCAGTTTCCTGCCTAAATTGAATTCATATATAACACTCAGTTTGATGTGTTCCTGTGCTCCCATCACAATCTGTGATAACAATTTATGACAGGAAATAAAGTTTATTACATTCATCACCATGCAATTAAAAAAGAGACATTTAATGTCGTTACTGACTATCAAGCTTCACAGCATCAGTTTCTGAACTCTCACCTCGGCAGTATCGCCTTGAGACCTCTGAAAAAACGTCTGGAGAGAAACTGCACTGACCCACCAGAGTGTCTCCTTCCTTCTCTTTCACAGACCATGCTCTAATAGCTGGAGTGCCTCTCCCTCCTCAGAACATGCAGACTTAATTAGAAGCATACTGCTTTGCATAGTGCTGTATTGTTGTCTTTCTAATTATAGCACCTAGACTGTAGAAGCTGAATGCTGTCCATCTCCTCTGCACAGCCCAGCAACAGCAATCCTGTCTGGTTCCTTCTCCGCAGGACTCTAGCAAACAGAGATGCTTCATCACACACAAGTGAAATATCAGCCACCCTCTCTAGAACTGCATTTTTCCCAGCCACAGAACTCCAAGTCTGAAGTACTTCCAGAACCACAGCTTCTCACACAGCTGGCTAGACACTCCTAGGGCACTATTTAAGACAGAAGAATTTTTTCTTTGACATCAGATCCTGAACTGCCCCTGAGCTAACTAGCTTCAGTGCATGTCTGCATGCTGGCTCCAGGCAAATGGACACAAACATTGCCACTTGGTGGGGGGCAGTGGGGAGAACCCAACAAAACATTTTAGGTGATTCCTGAACATGGCACTTACCAAAAATCAATTCCAATTCCAACATGTTTTTGCACCTGTATGCAGTTACCCGAGAAGATACCAACGAGTCTGCTCTTCTCTGCAGGCCCTCTGTGGGACAGCCCATGTTCCCCAGCACAGCTGCCTTTACAGCCACAGCAGTATTAAGCCTTTACAGTGACAGCACCTGTGGGTATTAGCTGATTTCCAGTGTCTGACAAGCTTCATATATACACCCACCTACTACGATCAGGTTACACCACCACAATAACGTTGTGCCTTTAAAAAAAACACCCACAAACTCGGTGTTCTTTTATAACAGTAGATTCTCTACAATGTAATCCATCCTGCTGGTTTACTGATTAGTAAACCAATTATGTAAATTCTTGAAACTCATCAAGGTAAACCCCAAAGGTTTCTAAAGATCCAAATGAGAAAATATTTCTCCTTTGACTTCTTGTATAATGTTTTTTGTTTGTGTCAGGAAGCAGTACCATGAGGATTGTAAATCTAATTATTTCTAAGCCATCATCATATTTTTTGATTATTTGAAGAGCTCTGTAAGTCAGACCCCACTCTAACTTCATTAAAAGAATACTCAAGGAAAACCAAAACCCACCAACATATTCAACAGTAATACAGTTGTAATGTTAGAGCGAGGGATTCACGTTATCCTCAGTTTGAGCTCTATCAGTTTACAGTAAGCTTGAAATCATTCATCTAGGTAAGATGAAAGGTATTTGAATTTATCTCATTCACTAGTTGACAGTTTTACAATCTATTTTACAGTCCTATTTGCTTTATTACTTAATATTTCTCCTAGCACTGTTAAAAGATGTCTCATTGTTAGTGTATATTAAAGATCTTAACTCCATGTAAGTATTGTGCTGACGTGATTGCTACAAAAATTGATTTAGTTTACAGGAAGTTTAATGCTCATGTGTGAATCCTCATTCAGCTCAGCATTGCATTCTATCGACTGAAATCAAATTGCTATCTAATTGGTAGCTGGGAAGCCAAAGCAGAAGTACTCATGTGATAGCTGAATCAGGGACTTCCTGAGCCAGTTTCTAATCTAATTCAATTAAACTTGCATGTGCAAATGCTGCAAAAAAAGCAAACAGCATGTATACTAGCTACAAGAATTCAGAAAAATAGGCATTAACTTTAGTAACATACGTTTTGCTAGCTCTAGGCTAATGGAGGCTTAACTGTAGGAACTCTGAGGATTATACTGGATGTTTCCTCCAAACTGAAGGAAAAGATCCAGCATTGTGTTCATTCTGCTAAAGAATTCAAAGCTCTTTTTCCTCAGAAAGGTTTAAGATCCTTAAGCTATTATACCCAGGAAATAACGATAGCGTAAAATAGAAGAAACCCTCAGGTTCTTCTCAAGGTTGTTGGTGTTTGGTGCTAGTTGGGAATTCACTTTTACACAACCTTTATTCTACTCAACTGCATGCATTTAAACAAAGATTTGGAGCTGTGTGATGCAGGAGGCTTTCTTTCTTATAGACTTGGCCCACATTGGAAAATGTGTGAACTTCTGTACCACATTCAAAGCCGGAACTTTGATGTTCAAACTAGTGCATTCAGTAAATTCACACCAGTGGAAAATCAGTTACTCATTTGAAAATCTTAAATCACATTGCTTCCTTTTCATATGGTTTTCTTTAAGTCAGTGATCAGAAGATACAGATTTGCCCTACAAAACTCTGCATTCAGTCATTCACACAAAGCTAATATATATGGAAACCTTTTAGTATTGAGAATATACCTTGCTTTGTTGCCTTGGTGTTAATTTATATCATTATCTGTAACAAGCAACAGTATCATTACTAAGCTGCAATACCATATAAAACTCTCAATTATGACATTAAATTTGGATTATATTATGCTAAGAGATGTCTTTATGCCCAAGAGTAATTTTGCTTTTAAAACTCATCTGTTTAAAATGGTTGAAAAGACTGTATGAGCCATTTTCATTAGGTGAGAACATTTATCTTGATTAATGATTGTTATGCACTAAAATAAAGTGTTATTTTGGATGCAAGCATTGCATTTTGATTAGGCTAAAATTATGTAAACCAGAAAAATAAACTTGCTTCCAAACTTCCTCACTACACTTGGAAAAGGATAATCTAATCATAGTAGGAAATACTGTTAGAAAATGGTATAAAATCTTAAAGCTTTAACACTTTAAACATCACATGACAGGGAATTTTGGATGATAAGATCCAAATCAGAATAGCTTATTGATCAGCTGGCATCAGAACAGTTGTACATAGCATGTGCTAATGCTACTACTGAGTTAAGTGCCCACTAGCAACTTCACAGACTTTGGGGAAAGTCCATGAATATCCTGGCACACCCCAAGAGTGGGCTTAAGCCATGGAAGATGCCAGTTTCTGCAGACTGGGATATCTGTTCTCAGCTTTCTAGACAGAAGGAGTTTGTCCATGTTGTCATGATCCAGTAATGCATCTCAAGGTGTGTAAGGTAGGACTCAAGCACTAGAATATGCTAACTCATTAAGCTTAATATTTAACTATCCTTCCTAAATACATTCAACACCAGCAATGGATTATCTGGATAGTATGTTGATGATTATCCACATGAAACTACAAAATTATCTTGTCTGCAAGTCCAGTAGCTAAGACAGTAATAATTCTGGTTGTTATATCAACAAAGTTGTATGAAAGAGAACACAAAACTTAGGTAGTAACCCAATTAGACTATTGGTATGAACATTTTTAAAATTGGAAACAACCCAGGAGAAATTCTGTGCTACTGCTCATGAGATTTCCCTAAATTCTGCTACTCTGCCAAAACTAGTCATCAACATGATTAGTTCCTGAGAGACAAACTTGGTATTGCTGATGGAACTAATAATTCACTTTTTCTTTGGCTGTTGTTACGTGGATACACTGCTAAGTAGATCCAGGAGAGCCAGAACGTCCATTTAAAACTGAACAGGCCCAATTAATTTCATTTATGAGTTCTGTGTCTACTAAATATCCTTCGACTATCACTAAGAGCTTATGTCAATATTATCTCTTTATAGGCCAAGCACCAAAAATGCCCCAAAGCAGAAAATATGAGCTAGGATACAAGGCAGGAATGCTGAAAGCATAGCCTCTATCTACTGACGTTTCTCACCACAATAGTGCTGCAGTCTCTGAAAACATCTCATACTCTTCTGCTCTGCTGACCTTTCTGCTCACAGTCAGTCGTGGAAGGAGGCCACAGGGACCAAAGCTGCCCATATAGCATCTGTTAGACACATTCAAATATAGACAGGTATTTTCCTTATTTTTATCTCCCACTTCCTTTTGATTCTTTTCAGTGTCTCCTTAGGTGGCTTTCTAGGCCTTCATCAATTAAGGAAATATCACTCAAATTATAGCCAGAAAAAAAGCCCAACAAATAAACAGCCTGATTTTTTGCAAATCAAAGGTCAAAACCTCATCCAAAACAATTAGGTATCTCTTTCCAGTCTGAAAACAGGAAAGCTCCAAAGGCAAGAGGAATCTAAATTATCTGTACTGTGCCAGACATATAAGGATGACATCTCTCAGCTCTCTCAACATTACCGAGTAGACTTCATTATTTCTATCTCAGGTTTTTTAAACCCTTAGCACCTGGGGAAATAGGTCTTTTTAAATTTGAACTGAGACCAAAAAATAATTTCTGACAGAATGAAAACAATCACTAGGAAACGTTAACACAAACCTCAGAGTTCTCCATGACACCCTGGGGAGAGGAGCAGAGTTTCTCACATTAGCAGTCCCTGCCAGTTCAACTTGAAGAACTGAAAGCTTGCTTTTGAACCACTCAACTAATTAACAAACGACCACTGAGTGGAATTTTTTGCCAAGAGAGGAAAATCCCAGGTTCCATTCACAGGCTCTCTGGCTTAAAACTACACACAGTAGTACTGCACAGCGTAAGAATGAAACAGCCTCTAAACATCTCTCTTAAAAACTCATTTCTACTGTTTTCCCTTCAGTACCTGCTGTTTATCTAGTGGTTTCTATTTATGGCATCCAATAGTTATCTCTCCAGAAAACGCTCACTGTTCCACATCTCAAGAATTCCTTGCCAGTTAACAGTACTGTGAAACACACAATACAGTAAACTTTCTCATGCTCCAGTTAACCTTATTTCTGCTGGTGGATGTAACACATCGGCGTCTATGAAACAAACCTGCATGCAAGAGAGGGAGGAGACAGGTGGCTGTTCATTGCTTTACCAGGTAGAAATAAAAAGGAATTAAAGCATGCTTGGATCAAGGATGTAAAAGCAAGTAGCTTTCATTGTCATGAAGGGTCTAGAAGTTGTTTTTGCATAGGGAGATGACTCCATGCAACCCTGTTTTCCTGACTCGAGAACAGTTTAAATTCCCCGACACAAACAGTAAAACAAACATTCAAGATAGAGTGTATTTCTTCTATTTTTATCTCCTGGAGTTATGCACACACATTAGTATTTTTAAAGGTGTCCTTGATGTCTAAAGTATACATCTGCTTTGGCAAAACTTCCCCTAGTTAGGGCTCTGGTTATTTTCCTGTAAGAGTACAGCAGCACCATACCAGTTCAATAACATAAGGAGCCAGTTTGTTACTTAAAAGCAAACTAATACATTCCACTAAGCAGACAACTCCTGTAAAATACTGCTTCTTCACAGGAATTAATCAGCAGCTTGTTCCACCTAACAGGTTTGTCCTTGTTTTTTCTAATAAATGACAAATCAGTTTTTCCCATATATCCTATTGCTAATTTAATTAACTGGAAGCACATAACTAGTTATCTTCAACAGCACACGCTTTCTTGAGTGGAATCCATCAATCCTTCCTATATTATTGTCCTGCCTTTTCCCCCTGCCATCACATTATCCACCAGGACCAGGTCTACATGTCGTTTTCCTCTGGCCTGCAGTTACAGAAAGCCATTATCTCTGTGGCACACAAGGGCAAACAGAAATAACACTCTGTCCTGACCCAGAAACACGTATTGTGACTCACCACTGCACTTTCAACTTCCAGAGCCTCATGCCTTCCAGAGAAGTATTTTCTGCCTGTGTATCCCCATAACTAATTAATTCTTAGCAGAGTGCTTACTAAGTGGATTAGAAAAGTGCTGTAGCTGCGGGCTGTATTTATGTTAATTGAGAGGTTTAGTCTCACACTAGTCAGCTTCTAACCTTTGTATTTGAACACAGAACTACTGTTCATCAAAAATATCACCAAAACAGTTTTCCATGTCTGCTGCTTCCCTCCATAGCGTAAGATACCCATCCCCTGGAGCAGAACAGCTAACTGAAGTTTGGTAACACATCCCACTCCGAGGTCAGAGCCCGCAGCAAGCAGGAAGGCAGAGGCTGCAGGGGTGCCCAGACACAGCCCAGGGGTTTGGCTGTTCAGGACAGAACCAAGAATTAAGAAATTTCCAGGCTGATGCATGATCTTTTCACTAGCATGCTGTGTGGCATCAAGGGAAGTGAAGATATCCACCATCTCTTTTGTTCTTTAGCTATTAAGCAAGTATTAGAGCACGAATATTCTCAGCATGCACAAAGGGGCATTCTGAAGACTCTAGATGACAAAATTGCTTAAACACAGCTATTCAACTGGCAGGCTAGAAAAAACCAAGCTAAATTTCAGAGGCTGTAAAGAAAATGCAAGAAAAATAAAGCTCAGCACTGAAATAAATTACTTGTTTAATTAAATTCTATTCATGTAGCTTGAACTGCATGCAGTGTTTATGAATAATATATACCAATTGAAAAATAATTGACTCCTGCTCACATACACAAGTGCAGTCTGAGTTTCCAAAAACATCTCATTTAGCCAACCTAATTTTGAGGTAATCATAGCTGATGTCATGTATCTGAGGCATTGTTATGGAGCCACAGTGCCTGTATCTAAATCTCATCTTGCTTCTTTCCATCTTTCTCTTTTAATAAAATCATAATCCCATTGCACTGCCATCAACAGTGTGTGATGCCAGAAAGATTACTGGGTTATGCCATCATGTGCTGATAGAGGTAGGAAGAGCAGAATGAATTATGAAGTAATAGGAAGTCCTGTTAAATAGCAGTAAGTGGGGAAGAAGTGTAAATGAAATTATACAGGCATTTAGTGGGACCTTAATAATTCTGTAAGATTATGTAATTCTTAATACTGTAAGAGCAGTGAGAATTCCATACTCAGGTATGCACAATGTTTTAGAGGGGAAAAAAATGCAATACCTAATTCATTTCCAGTATTTTCAAGGTTATTTTCTTCCTCTAAGCATAGAGCATCAAAATTATTTGGAGATTTAATTAAAATTTACTTCAGATAAACATCCTGGGAAAAATTCTTTGCAAAGTCCTTATTAATAAATCACCTTATTCATTAATTTAGAACTTGTGTTCCTTACATTTAATGTTAGTGAGGTAAAATTCAAGTGAAATAGCTTTGCCATTACTCTTTCTAAAAGTTGAAAGATATTTTGGCCTATAACTGTGCATAATTTGTTTCTAAACACAGAAGCAAACTCCCTTGAATTATTCATGTTTTGCTTCTCAGTTTGCTTTCCCCACATCTCTATTTTGAAACCTGTTACATCAGGAAGACTCCTTGCATTTTTGTACGCTTTGATATCTGCATGAAGCTTGTATTAAACTTATGTTAGACTTGTTTGTATACAAAGAAACAACAGTGATGTACAGATAAAACATTTAAATTCACTTTCAACTACAGATGCTTATTTCATCCAGTGAAAGGGAACAGGAACTCACATACAGGAGGAACAGAATGTTCTGTGGCAGCATCACAGGACAGTGTGTGCACAGAGTGAGTACCTGTACATCAGGGAAGCAGTTCATGAACAACTGCCAATGACATACTGTGACAGAAATACTCACAGCATCAACACAAGCAGAGCCTGTGTCATAATGGTAGAGAAGCAAAGGAAACACTGCCATGCTCATAGGAGTTCTCACAGAATAAGGTACATTTCCCTCTTTCTATAACACATTAGTGCAAAGGAAATTGTTTTATCCTTCTGAAAATAGATCTTCTGTTTTTCAGGGTGGGTTATAAATTTGGTTATAAATGAGCTTGCACTGTTATCATGTTAGTCCAGATTATTCTGCATAGCTCAGAGAACAAATAGAGGTTCTAAATGCTACAGGAATCGCCTGACTTCACAAAAGGTGTAGTTTCTTCAGCTGAAGAATCTGTTTTCATCGAGCAGAAAAGCCTAAGACCCACACATATCATTATTATATCATCACCAAAAAAAAGAGGCACCAGCTGGCATTCAGTACTCACAGTGAGGTACCAGCCTGGTCTGGTATTACATTAGATTGCCCTCTTACTGTGTTAAGAGTCACTAATGGGTCAGTTTTCTCTGTCTTACTCTAGTGATACAAGAAAGGCTTTTTGCCCTAAAGCTAAGATAAGTTAAAGACATGAATAGCTTTTGATGAAATTAAAGTCTCTGCTTTAGAAAGTTCACTGTTATTATTCTGCTATTGTGGGTCTGAGATTTTCTGTCCCCTGCCCCAAATAATGTTGATATCTAACAGCATGCACTGAGATTGTAATTTATATGAGAGGGTGAGTTTACAGTACCTGAATTCTTTGAAGCCACAGAGTAGTGCTAGAACTAGACATACTGTGATAGGTTTGCCCTCCCCAAAACACGCTGTAAGTTCTGTATGAGGAGTGTTCCTTTATCCAGCTCTTGTCCCTGACTGAAACTTGGTAAGGCTGTGATCCTGGATGCAAAGGTTCTACTGTTTTCCTCTGCAGGCTAATAATATTGAAAGCTACCACAAAGTATGTGAGAACAGCAACACAGGAGAAAATGTTTCTTTTGAAGGAAATCTTGGTACCAGCAGGTATCCCATGATATGATCAGTTGCACTCCTTTAGGTTTTGGTTCTTAAACGCAGCTTGGTTTTCCCATCACAGTTTACCACAGAGAAAAGCTCTGACTTCAGGACAAGTAAATCTCACTTTTATATATAAAAATTGTATGCACAGACAGACCTGCAACTTCTATCATAATTATTCAGCCAAAAAACCCTAGCAACTAATAGTGCAGTGATACTTGTGAACTAAATTAAGGTGCAGGGCTCTTTCCAGCCAAAAATTGTCTAGGCACTGCCCACAAGGCACAGTCTTTGGAGTCCTCTGATACTCGTATCAAGATCCACAGGGCTTGAACTGTAAATGCATTAGTGCCTCGATTCCCCTGATTTCAATCACAGCAGAGTGCCACAGTATATCCCTGGACATGGGCTACAGCTGTGGCATTACTACTTGCTGAGTGAGGAGCTGAAGTCTGTATTACATTATCACTATGAAACAATGCCATGGGGTGACTTCCAATGCCTACTGTAAGGTACTGGCCTGATCTTACTCTTAAAAAGTAAGAGGATAATCTGATAATATTGTAAGTAGCAACTCTATTTCAGAGGTTTCAGTGTTTTCACTATTCTTACTGTCCCTAAGGCAGTACAGACCCTTGGTACCATTACTACTGTGTAACAGTGCACTCCTTTCAATCATTTGTGAGACAACACAAAGGAATCCTGTGGTGCACAACTCTGGTCTGGGGTCAGGATGTTTTTCCATAGTCTCACTGGTTGTCCAAATATGGGCTAAAACAGCCCAAGTCTAACTTCTAGGGCGAGAGGTGAGGTGCTGGAACAGGCTGTCCAGAGAGATGGTGGATGCCTCGTCCCTGGAGGTGTTCAAGGCCAGGTTGGACGGGGCCCTGGGCAACCTTGTGTAGATCCAGAACTGGAGGTTGGTGGCCCTGCCTGTGGCAGGGGGTTGGAGCTCTGTGATCCTTGGGGTCCCTTCCAACCCAAACCATTCTATAATCCTAAAATCATTCTGACATTGAAAGCCCTTTTTGAAAGGAGCAGTCAGTCTGGTGCTGGGAAAGGGCCTACAGGTGTTCTGATGACACGGACCGTGTTTTGAACTCTCTCCCCTACCCGGCAGTTCGTGCTCAGGAAGCTGTGAGTTTTGGTTTACATGCTACCAGTGCTACTTTTAACTGCTGTACATCACCAAAGAATGTGCCTATAGCTTCTATGTCAATAACCTGTTCTAATATGTATTCCCCTTTTGCAATCATAAAAAGCTGAAGAAAACAATTTTAATATAAAAGTGTCACATGTATTTCTGTTGAACACCACAGAGGTTTTTAGTTTTCATCCTGTTTAATAATCCAGAATGATCTGCTGCGTAAAGACAAAGATCCAGACCCTCAGAATGCTAATGCATAAATGCACACCACAAATTAATCAGAATGAAGAGGAGACTAACTGCAAATTATGGATTAGATAAGTAGATACCAGCAAAGAAACATGCACAAAGCTCAACAAATATAAAACAGTATTCAGTGAAAACTATTTCTAATGAAATACAACCTTATCCATCAGCTTTTCACTACAAACAGTATTTTAAGCATGTACCATCTACAAGTTACCTCGTCTTTTAAACTCTTGAACACTTAAACTAATAGCTGCAAAACAGCGAGACAACAGCAGCTGATTTATTGTATGACTTCACTCATCTCACGGTGAGTAATTCCCCAGTTACATCTCCATTTTAAAGTATCTGTGGATTTTGTTACTGTCTCTCTTAGTTAAACCATTCTTATATCAACATCAAAATGGCTCTAATGGTCTACCTGAGAGCAGACTTGACTTTGCTAGGATTTATGGATGTAAATTTGAGATAAAAATTACCCTTCCAAGCCAACAGCAACAGATAACACAGCAATACAAACAGTTTTGCTTCACAGCTGTATCCAGTACTCTAGATCCCGATCTCCATGTCAGCAATAATCTGACACACTGAAGAAAATGAAGTTACTTCTACATTTCCATCCCAAATAAACTCTGTCCCACTCTCCAGTCAAGTGGTAAATTCATTTAAGCAGCCTATACTGAAAAGGTAGGACAATGCTCATCCTAAAACAAAGGCCAGTGAAACTAGGGAGTCCTTCCACAGGCTTCCGTGACCTTTGATAAGGCCCTAACACAGAGAAAGAGATTATATCCTAATTAAAGGAATACATTAAAACAAACACAGATGCAGAGTGAGTAAAGCAACCTAAAGGAATATGTTTGGGATACATCTTCCTATCACACTTACAGGCCCACGGAAATTAAGGAGATCATCTGTGACAGCCAACATGGGTTCACAAAGGGCAACTCCTGCCTGACAAGTTTGGTCATCTTCTATGACGGTGTTTCACAAGAGTGCACTGGAGGATATGGGAAGAGCAAACATCATCATCTACCTAGGCTTGTTCAAAGCATGTGACACTGTCATGCAAGATACCTTTGCCTGTAAATTTGAGAGGCATGGATTTGATGGATGGACCACTCAGTAGGTAAGGACCTGGGTGGATGTTCACACTCAAGTGAACTGCAGTCAACAGCTCGATGCCCAAATGGAAACCAGTGACATGTGGTGTTCCTAGGGGGTTAGCATTGGAACTGGTGCTGCTTAACATCTTTTTTGGTGATATGGACAGTGGGGTCAACTTCACTTTCAGCAAGTTTGCTAAAGATACCAAGCAGTGTGGTGTGGTGAACACCATGGAGGGAAGAGATGCCATCTAGAGGGACCCTGACAAGCTTGAGAGGTGGGCCTGTGCAAACCTCACAGGTCCTATACAGGGGTTGGGGAAATCCCAAGCACAAACACAGGCTGGACAGGGAATGAATTGAGAGCAGCCCTGAGGAAAAGGTCGGGCTTGGGTGTGTTGGTGGACAAGAAGCTCAACATGAACCAGCAACATGTACTTGCAGCACAGAAAACGAGCCATATCCTGGGAAAATTTCCCCAGGAAACATCAGTAGTAAAACTTGCTGATAATGGTTTAAGTCTCTAATGAAGACTACTGCGAATGGTCAAATTGAAGTGGACATTTGGAAACAGCGAGGCTTAATAGGAAATGAAAAGCAATCAAACAACCACCTCTGAAGTGGGGGGAGATGTTAAGAGCTATGGAGTTAAAAAAGAAACCTCCCAAACCAGAACAAAAATACATGCCAACCTTTCTTCTGTCTGGTTCCATTTCATGCTCAGCTATATTAACTTCAGAGTCAGCCCTAAGTTATTTTTATACCCACAAAAATACATCCCCCAAATGATAATGCCCTAAATGAGTAATATTTCAGTAATCCTCTGCAATCAATTAAGGACACCTCTAGCACTGTTATTTCCCTAAGCTTCCCAGCCAGACATTTCCTCTGTTAGTAACCAGATCGCTGAGGGAGAGCGAGCAGGCGTGATACATGAGCTGTAGTTCTCTAGACTGCGCTTTTTAACAGATGTATTTACACATTTCACAATCTACCAGTAGGGATGGTGTGTGTTACTGCCAAATGTTAGACGAGATGTTACCAAACAGGAATCTCCCAACAAATTCCCATCGTGTTGACTATTAAGATCAGACTGCCGTGTGTAATTTTTCATGTTACATCCTCAATTGAGATTGTTTAAGTTATTGTTGCTGTTTTAATTATCCTTTTCTTACTCACCAATATGTAAAAAGTGCCTGTTGACAGGAAATAAGAAGTTACAGAAAGCCAGGAAACTAGTGCCAATTTGTGACTTAGATTTTTTTAAGTACTTCATAAGCTTATTTAATAGCCAAATTTGAAAAGAAAAAAAAATAAAAAGACCAAAAACCTAAAGCTGATCCCATTTCTACTTTACACTGCTATTTAAAGGGCTCTCCTTTTCACACAACAGCAGAGGGTTTTGTCTTGCCTGAGCCAGATGCTCTTTACCACATCTGATTTCCCTTAAGCAGTTCGATGGTGAGAATTAGCCACTCATGCCTCTGGCTGGTGAAATGTGGAGTGTTGCTGAGTTGCTATTGGTGACAGTGTGGCCTCAAAGAAACATGATGAGATCCTGGGAAGGTGGTCATTGCTCTCCAGCAAAATGGAGAGGAGCAAGTGGAGCCCATACCATCTGCACTGGCTATACCACGTGAAGTGGTAAGTTGGGGTACACTGGGGCAGACGTAGCAACAGCAGAGAGACAGGCAGTTCCCACATCAGCACAACCTCAGGCAGCACCCACCTTGTCATACAACCTGACCCAGGC
The DNA here is from genome assembly GCA_027925045.1 of Hypotaenidia okinawae. Classification (NCBI taxonomy): domain Eukaryota; kingdom Metazoa; phylum Chordata; class Aves; order Gruiformes; family Rallidae; genus Hypotaenidia; species Hypotaenidia okinawae. The sequence goes on along the minus strand of BSDF01000013.1, from coordinate 15,243,345 downwards.
ACACACAAGCCCCAGTTCTCCAGTACTTGGAGAACCATCATAGGCTGTGGAGTCATGCCACACAACTCATGATACCTTCTTCTTTGTGTCCATGACAGTGGCGGTGCTATAATGCCACCTGAATAATGAACAACATGCTGGGCTCAAAACCCTTCCCCATAGGATATTCAAAATCTTAATAAAATACATTATTATTAATGTATTAAGTCTGATGGCTCCTGCTTCCTCATGATAATACCAGGTAATGTGTTCAGACACAGGGCAGAATTTTGTTGCAGCAAAAAACACTCCACAACTGTCACACTAAAAGTGACTCCTGATTCGACTGCCTGTGATACATGTTCAGCAACTTCCTGAAAACCTCCAAGCTTCTAAGGTTTGTAGCACAAATGCAACACTGAAACTAAAGCTTATGTGTTAGATCCTTGCCTCAGAATAGATTTTAAGTTGGTTTCCATTATAACAGCTGCATTTCACAGTGCACTTGTTAGTCACATGTGCATGCACTTAGGAAACAAACAATTTGACAGGATTAAAATTCCCCACATTTACTATTAGAATTTTATACAAAAAGAACTTTGCACAGAGCATTTGGAACTCCAGAAATATTTATTAGAGAAATGTGTGGAGAACTGGATCATGCAGTTTCTGAATAGCAGGGGTGCTGGAGACATCTTGTGCACAAACTAAAAAGCAGAATACATTAATAGCTAGAAAACATATTTGAATCTATTTACATCTAAAAGTACAAATATTTCAGAAGTTTCAAAATGGGGAAAGAAATTTTGGTCCTACCTCTTCCAAAGCCCATAAGGAATCAACCACAGGCTTGATCTTCTTATTGTTATATAGGTTTAGCAATTTGTCCATCACACCCTTGACCAGGCCACCTCGATTCTGTTTGAAAAGTAGATTCAACAGGGAAAATCCAGCGATGACTTTGTTCTCCTCATACAGCTTTATAGGATTTACCTTCTCGACCTGCCACCACTGGAAAGCAAGAAACAGCAGCAGAGTTAGAAAACCATTTTGTAAGAAACTTATAGGAAAGTTTACGTGAAAACTGTCCAGGCAGAAGTGATACATGACTCATCTGTCATATCTGAACCAACAGCCAGGAGAAGAAGTAAGGATTTTATTTAAGGAAGAGGAAAAAAAAGAGTATGGAGTTGACTGACATAGGAAATAAAACAGCCTTGTGTGGCATAAGATTAGGGTGTCAGCAAAATGGTGAACAGATCTGGTTTATTTGCACCTCCCTCCTTATTTCTGCTGTCCTCCTTTGTTATATCAAGAGAGCCATGGCCATGCAAGCTTCCCAAACGTCTGCAAGCAACTCTTGACTATTACTCCTTCCTCAAAACCAAGGAAACCACGTGCTGATTATCAGCTGCTGCTTACTTTTCACCCATTATTATGTTTGTGATATACGAGAAAGCTTCACATCTAATGAAATTATTGTATATCATTCAGCCCAAGAGCATCCTTGAAACTGAGATCACACTTACTAATGAGATTTATTTGAATGGGTCAATTTTTAATTAAAGTTCTCATACAATTTTGATGTGTTAATTTTGCAGTATAATGACATAAAGAATCTAGTTATACTTTTATACAAAATCAGATTTTTTTAAAATGAATTCAGTTTATTTGTATTTATTCAGTCAATAAATAAGAGCACTACCTGAAAAACATTTCAGTTGAAATCAGTTTTGTTGGGGCAACCTACCCTACAATATAAACAGATCCAGATGCATAGAATTTAACAGTAAAAAAGCAGCATAGTAATGATGATCTTGTTTCAGTTCACAAATGCATGACAATAACAAAGAGTGTGCCACTACAGCCATTAAGAAAACACAGGGAGCACAGAAGAGTTTCTTGCTACAGTCTTTGATTTGTCTTGTTTTCAACCACACAAAGACTTTTGAAGCTAATTTCTCCTGGGAAGCAATTGTTGTGGGAAGCTGTAAATGAGCTCTTGGCAGAAAGATCACATGATAGATCTTCAGTCAAGATTTCTCCCTCTGTTTTTCTTGTTTGAAGGAATCACTTTCCCTCCTGGTTAGCTTATTTCTTGCTAGCAGTTTATTTGACGTATTTGTCCCTTCTGACCTCCAGGATTTGTGAGCAGGTTTTTGTTGCTATAGTAAGCTGAAGAAAAAAGTTAAGACTCGAGTATTGGTTCTGTTAGACATCATTAATTAGGGAACAAATGCACCATCGTCATCTCTTTGATATCACTTGAAATGAACACAGAGAACAGAAAAGCATTTTCTGAAAAGCTGAAGTGACTGGACACAAGCTCCACCTTAAATGATCTATCTTCTTTAATTCATTGCACTGTCCTGACAGTGGTTTCAGACATGAGGAACCCACAGTGTACCGTTACCCACATCCATAGGTATGATATTCTGTCACAAGTAAATAAATAATGCAGTCTGAACTTAGCTGTGTGAGAGATACATGTCTGATGGCTAACAAGGTTGCACACAGATCTGATTCCTGCCTCGCTGGCGTACCAGAAGGAAACACGTCAGATCACACTGCAGTCAGAAAAGCATTCTTTTTTAGCAACATCACAAGTAACAATGCAGCAGAGATAAATGAGAATGGCAAAAATGGAAGTGCTATGGAGAAGACTGAGCAGAATCAGCACTGGGACACTTACTGATTTTGCAAAACTGAAGAAGCTTTTTGTCTCTCCAGTTACCATGTTAGATGAACCTGTAAAAGATGAGTACAGTCAAACAAAACTAATTACATGGTGATAAATAGACAATTCATTATATGTAAACAGACCATTTATTATATGTAAAAAGTTTCCATGATCAAGTTGGACCCGATGATTTCTCAAGGTCCCTTCCAACCCCTACAATTCTGTGATATTAAAGAAAAAAAAATCCCAAACCATTTTCCCCAGTCTTAAAAGGGGTTAGTAGACATCCTTAGACTTTGGGAATAAATTACAAACAGGCCACACTGGCAGGCATTCTGAGATGAGAAAAACAATCTATCAAATCTTCCAAAACCAGGAAGGTCTTAAGTGCTACTGGGCATCCTGACACCAAAGCTCTTCCACAGCTCCCTCTGCAGTAAAATGCCATTTGTCCCAAGATGCTATTGATTATGCATTTGTGGCAATCACCACACAGGTGTCCTTTCTCAGTACCTCTAAAGATACAAGTATCTGACCACTACACGTGTGAACATGTGTGCACACTGTACACTACCACCTGTTAACAAGGCAAGTACTTCATTACAAACAGGCAATGAGGTCGGCCTGCAGAGTCCAAGCAGACAGCCAAGTGACAAAGTTGTATGTTACTGCCACCCAGCTAGCTAGATAAAAGCCCAAGGAAGCAGGTATGCTTGTCCATGATGCCACTGCACCTTCCCCTGTGATACTGATAGATTCTTAATTTCAGAAGCCTAGCGATCCCTTCGGTGGTCCTCCAGAGGCTTGGCCCGCTTCATCAACACACAACAGGGCGACCTGGCAGCAGTGCAGGAAAGCCGTGGTTGCACGGTTTGTGGAGCACTCTGTGTACATGAATGCAAAGTTGTGAACAAAGCCTGAGCTTGAACTCTCCAGTCACTTCAAAGAAAAACAATCACATTCTTCCTGAGATCTTCCTCCAAGCTTCCCTCCCAGAAGAACTTACCTTACAGTTTCCTTGGCCACGCTGTCATTCCTATGGTGCATAGAACAAGATCTAAGCCCTCTCTGACACTTTTCTTCTATCACCCAATAATGTTTAATAACTTGAAACGTGTTCAGTTTCACTTTGGGATTTTCTTAAGAGTTTCCTTGCATTACCAATTGTTTCTCAATAATTTAGTCCATGCTTAGCTTCACTAAAATCCTCAAATGAAAATGGCTAAACGTGGCAGCCTCCAGCTCTGGAAGCAGCATCATGGGTGATTTTAAGCTTTGCAAAGCTTTAGTTTTGGAATATGTACCTGCCTTTTTCCACTCACCATATAAAATATAAGTCCCAAGTGGTTTGAGAAGACTGAGGCCTTTCCCAGTATTTTCTCCACACAGGCAATCCAACACAATGTCTACTCCATCTGTCGAGATTCTAAAATGCAAGAAAGAAATTTCAATTTGCAATAAGATGCCCAGGACTGGTCTGCCAGCACAACACAGGCTGTTAAAGTAATACTACCATTTTCCAGGTCCTTTAGAAATGACTAAGGCTGAGACCTGGACTATGTGAAAACTTTTTACTCATCAAAAGACCATTCAAACTCATTCAGTGCTGGAATGTGAGTTTGTTGTGCCGGCCAACCCATGCCTCTAAGACTTAGAAGAGAGGGACACCATCTTGTTACCCCTTTGTGAGGGCTTTCAGTACAATTATAAAAAAGCAAGTGATAAACGTCAAAGAATGTCTTCTTTTTGTGAATTAATGTTATAGAGAGAAAGGTCATTTTTGTTATTCACATCTTATATTGTTCTTCTGAATTTGTAAGGAAACATTTTATCCTAGTTTTTTGCAGATAAAATTACATCCTGGTAAAGTTAAAGTCTTCTGTTTCAGAATTTGTTTCAACTGATGTCAGCAAAGAGTTAAATCATGCATAAAGAGGATGCAGGCCATATTATAGACAGCAGAAAGAATTTATACTCTTCCAATAAATAGTGTGCATGTTTATAATTTTCCAATAAATTACTTTGCAAATGCAATGTCAACATGATGTTGAAAAAGAACACACCTAAGTATCTGAAATACTCCTGGCAAAACGTCAGCCTGCAAAATCCTATCATCAGTTGGACTGATCTGTGTCCAATATCCTAACTTTTAACCAAGTACATAGCACACATGGTAGTGAATTCTTGATTAATACACTTCAACAATTATGCAAAAGCTTCATGGTGTGTAATGCATCTTTCTGTTTCCTCACCAAGCAAAGGGGTTACCAAGCCACTAGGTACTAACAGCAGCAAAGTCAGACAGCTTTACTCTTTGGGACTATGGGGTAATAAATTGTTTAGATTCAGGCCACTGGATAAGCTTTTACTGCAAATGAATAATGACTTTGTGATCAAACAGCTTTCAGTGCCTTCCATGGTTGAACTGATTCCCTATCCCCTGGGAATATTTCCATATTCATATCATCTCTGTGTCGTTTGTTTATTTGTCTGGGGTTTTGGAGATGTTTTTCAATTTTCATTTTGACTGATGAAAACTATTCTTCCCCAGAATACTCCAGCCACGTGCAATTAATTAAGCAGGTTCCTACCACTATCCTTTCCTGACCACGGGCCCACCCTTCCCTGCTCACTAACAAACACAAGAACCTTTCCCCTTCCCTCAGGGCTGCCCCTGACCCAGTGTGCAGTGGGCAAACACAGGCCAGCTGCCTTCCCTGCTGGCAGCCAGGCACAGAATAGAGCTAACATCCAGCAAGGACACTATTCCCCCCCACAGCTGCTTTCAAAAGACATTTTGCCTCTCCAGCCTTCTCAGAATTAGCACTGTACCTTTTCTTGCTTTGTTTCAATGCAAAGTGAAAATACATGGATCTGGGCAAGCAATCAGAGCACTGCATACTCTACAAGGTACCAATTCTGGCTTTTGATCAGGACTATCAGGTGTGTACTACTACACATCTCTACACCAGGATAGCAGCACTGACTACTTTGTTGCAGCTACATTTTATCATTTGTACCCACTGGTTCTCTGCCTCATTGGTCTATTGCAAGGTGAAAAGTATGTGTAAATGTGGGATCACCAAAAGGGATTTTTAAGTGAATTAACAGAGCAGACAAAATTTCACTCCCTCCACAACCAGGTCTCCCAATATCAGTAGTTATGGTGTTACACAGTCAGAGGTGGTGTCAGGGAACTGTCCCTCAGAAAGCTCTCCTGATGAAAGGCAGGATCAGCCAACATCACCTGCAGACATAAACTTATCAGATGTGAAAGGGGCTTTATTCCTTCTTGAACACTGACTTCTGCTGTATCTGCCCCCACACCTACCCACTTCGATCAGACATTCTGCTGCTCCTGCTAAGAGTAAGGATTAAGGATGGTGATGAACATTAATGTTTTCAACTGGTCCTTCTTGCTGAATCAATGTTTGTAAGGTAGGGATTGCTAGAATTCAGTCTTCATCTCACTTCAGCCATTCTCCAGGGGCAGCAAGAGACTTAGGCAAGTGTACTTTCCCAAGAAAAAGTCTATCAAAGGGCCAAAGGAATATCTGCATGTCTTCTGAGCTGTAAGAAAATGGTAGGGGTGTCATATGCTAGACAAGTCCTATCTTTCTTGGTGAAACTTCCCAGAAGGAAAAATTTTCTTTTGATGTAAAATGTCCTTTGTGATGGATAGCTTCAAATGTTCTCTCATGCCCTCAGGAGTGCTCCAGAAACAGTAGCGAGACACCCTGCTTTCTCCTCCACCAGTCTTGATTACAAATGGCTCAGAGAAAAGTCTGCTCTCCTTGAGGACCAGTAACCCTCCTTCCAAAAGATCTGAGACTTCTGCAAGTCACACTGAAGAATGCAGAAGTCTGACAGGAAGCCTGCCAACTGTACTACCTTGGGGTGCCCCTTCGAGAAATTTCTTCTTTTATGCCCAGCTACACAATCTTGTATTTTGACAGGTACAAGATGAAGGGAAAACATTATTCTTATCTTTCTGACAGGTAAAATCAAAAAGAAATTTTTTACTAAGATTTTCTTATCGATTCTAAAGCTTTTCCACCTGTTTCAACATCAATATCTAAAAACAGACAAACTGGAAAACAAAGTATTTGAAAGCACGTAAACAGAAATACACATGACGACTTCAAAAGGCAACAGGATGATTCTAATCTGAATGCAAACAAACCAAATCTAAGGATCTGAAATTAAAACAGACATCATGTGCTCTGATATCAATTCCTGGCAGATGATAAAAACCCAAGCAGATAGAAATACACCAGAGAACTTCAAAACCTGGATAACTTACAGATCCACTTAAAATATCTTAACTCTGAGTACTGCAGAGAGCAACTACATCTGTAGGTAACAGCAGTGCAGATCCTCCTGCTAAAGCCTTTGTTCTTTTTCACTTAGTTTACGTTGCTCACAACAGCTGCCCAAGTACAATCATGGGCAAAGCAAATGTTGATTATAAAGAAGGGAGATGCGTGCTGTTTTGTCCCCTGTGACAGACAGATGGGCTATCTGGCCAAACTGCAGTTCCCAAACTCACAAATGTAATTTCTTCTCAAAAATAGGATCAACCTGGTGTCTTTCTTAGCATTCTGACAGATACTATACAGCCATTATTCAGGAAAAGAAAAGATTACCTTTTTACTTCTTGAACATAGTCTGCATTTCTGTCAAACAGGTGAGTTACTGAATCTTTGATTGCTTCATGTTTGAAAGATGAAGCTGTTCCAAAAACAGTAACATTGGGGACAGTTGAACAGAGCTGAGCAACAGCTTGACCCTGCAAACACATGATTAAGTTAGTTCACTGACATGGAAATTGGTTGACAGACTTTGCAGCTGCTGATTCGCTCATGACACAGCAAAATCCAAGACCAAACATGTGTGAGGACTTCTCACGCTTATTTTTCTTGCCAGTGCAATGCAGGTCAGCCACAGGAGAAAAAAAAAAAACGCTTAAATCAAAAGGATATTCTGAACACAAAGCAGCCTGGCTTTTGCTTCTCTCATAGCACACTAACAATGGAAGACAGACTTTCAGTAGCCACATCCTGCCTCTTGTACCCACATTATTCCACTGGAGCAGGCACGGTTACATGGGTATGCCCAGAAGCAAGAAATGGCACCTACCATTCTAAAAATAGCGTCGGATGGAATTCAGCAGATTCTTATTTATCTGACTTATATTTGCAGCCAAAGGGTGGTCATCTGTAAACTGTACACATGACTAGTAAAATCATTGATGGGCAGATACACTTCTGTTCATTCCAATCAGAAACCCTGATTATTAGTGTGTAAATACCAGTAATCAGTGCTTGGGTTTTATCTACAATAGAATAATTAGATTACCCTGCATACCCCAGGGGTCTTGGCATCCTCACATACAATGCTGAATTAATCGCTAGTGACAATTCCCTGAGCTGAACATCCCATATGAGGACAGCATTATTATTTATGTATAGTGGCATCCAGGATTTTAAGGTTGGTTTCCTACTGGATTGGTCAGCAAAGAGCTACACACCAAGGCACACTTTATGTGATCCTTTGAACAGGTACCCCAGACACTGAGAAGAGATTAGCAAATGGATACTTTACAGATAAGAAAGGGAAGAGCGCAGCAAACTGCACCACCTCTCCCAATAGCTCTGAGGAACTCACAGCAGGAGCCAGGTAGGAATGTGGCTTTGGAGAATGGTAATCCAGTACTAAATATAAATGACCTTTTGTTTTAAAATCGTCCACCACTTCCCTGAATTTGAATTCCCCCATCTCTTAGAAGTCATAGGAAAAATAATTCCTGATGGGCCTCGTCTCATCAGGTCTCGCTCCTCTCAGACTTCTTTATTACTGACTTGTTCTGAAGCCCAGGCTTTAGCCTCCACAAATACTGTAACATAAAATTACAAGAAAAAAAAAATATGGTTTTTATATCTCTCCTTTTCTAAGTAATTTTCAGTAGCAAACTTCTTTTATCTCTTTCTGTGTCTCCCAGAAAACCATCACCCACAGTGATTTAGATGTCAGTCTTTCATAATGTATGCTAGTCGGGTGGAATTCTGACATTATTGATCTATTCTCTAATTAGTTTTCTGCATTTTCAATCTAACTTGGGAAGACGAGGGATAATGAGCATATCCTGAACCAAAAACACTGACTGTTTAAAAGGTCAAATATTAGAGTAGAAAACATGTTGATTTTTACCCTGCAGAAGATGATTTAACGTTTAACAAACTGACAGTCAGATGAATAGGAGAAATGCACAAAAACCCCAGGATGCACACAGCCTATTTTCCTCCTGACTGTAACTCATTAGTACACTCTTCTCTCCCCCCAGAGAGATAAGCTTATCTAAAATCCCAGATCAGAATAGTTTCCAGCTTTCTGTAGGTATTTAAAGCCTAAAACTGACTCATATGACCAGTATTTTTATAATTGGATGAACAAGTCTGTTTTCTAATTCCTCAAGTCATCTAGCTACCTCTGGATTAGTAGCTAGTGTTTAAAGGGCTATACATTTTAATTACAAGTACTTGAGGCCCCACTGTTGGGAATGTCCATAGTTCACCAGTGAAGCCTGCACAGAGGGGTTTGCAGGGGAGGTATCCACGCCGGCTCCTGTCCCACCCCACACTCTCACCAGGCAGTGCCCTTTATTCAAGGGGGCATACAAGTCCCATCCTGTCTTTTGGATTCCAAAGCTGTTCCCCTCCTAAAAACTGTTTTATGGTAGGCAGAGACCAGAAAGATTTGTGTCTCCTCCCCGCCTAGCCACAGCCACATCATCTCTGCCACCAGCTTTCAGCGTGGAGACCACATGGATGTGGAAGCAGGCACCATGCTATCAGAAACAGTGTATGAACTGTAAAGCCTTCAGCCAAGGTGTCTCATTAGGTAGGCATGATGTGAAAAGTGAAAATAAAACCCTTCACACATCTAATTTTTCATATAAGACACAAATTTCTACATGTAAATACAGACTAGATTCTTACTTCTGGAACCTGGGAAAGTTGATAGGTGGCAAAAAACCCCCAGTCCTCACTCAGACAATTAACTTTACCTGTAACAGGTTTTAACAGTCTTTGATAAAAACCTGATCCATGGCTTCACTGAAGGGGATACATGTGGTTACAAAATATTCCCTTAAATGGAATGAATCACCTGTAAAATATGTATTTATTTTATCTACTACTAATTATGCAGAAGTCCACATGGTGAGCCCTCGAAGAAATTAGCAAATTGGATTAAAACATTCAGTGGAATTGAGGCATGCCTCCTAATACTGGGTTTGGCATAGGAGTCTTGTGCCTCTTTACCTTCAAAGCCTGTTTGATGGACTCCTTTTCAAGGTATCCTGTCAGCTTACATAACCACTATGTTGAACTTAATCTACACATGTGATTACTGCAGGATTTATTATAAATGGATATACTTATAGCAGTAAAAAGACCAAGATTTCTTTACATTTCTTTGCTTTAAAACCCAACTTTAAACCTGCAGGATTGAAACTTCTCATACTGAGATAATCACATAAAAGAAGAGAAAAGTAGATTTTTAGGAAGTAAAAATGAAATAAACTGTTCTGTGTGTTAAAGCCATCTCAAAGTTATAAAGTCACTGACATTTAAAAGTCAATACACAAAGTATGAATAAGAGAAAACTTCCTAATTAGCTTTTTATTACTTATTAATTTCACTGGATAAAATGTAAATAAATGGTAGAAATTAGAGGATTTCCAAAAGGGTCTGGCCTAATGGCACAAACCAGACCTCAGCCTGATGTGGAAGCTGTGCACTGAATTACAGCAGTTGTAGATTAGTATACTTTCAATAGCAAGAAATATGCTTTCTTATGTAAACTGAGCCCAGCTTTACAGCAGCAGAGAATAGACCACCTAAAAGATACCACACTGCAAAACTACATCTATTAGAACCAACAGCATCAGTAAGAAATCACAATTTCTGTGATAGATTTTTGGAGTCCAGAGGTCCTACAGCATTTTTTAAAAAATCATTCAGACTTAATCTTGCACAAGAAACCTGTCTGGAACCAAACGTGAGGAGAATCCACATTTCCAAAATGCTTTGATGCCACACAACCATATCTGAAGTATACAAATGTAGTAAGAAAACTGAAAGAGAAGACATCTAATCTCTCAGCATATCAAGGAAAACTTTCCTCTGGTGTTAGAAGTCAGACACACAACACTTCATCTCCTGAAAGGTGTCATTTCTCCAGTTACAGCAGAGGAAACTGGGAACCAAACACTGAGGTGAACATTGCTGAATGGACAAGCTGAAATGTTATTCCTGAACAAATTTAAGGCAGCATCTGCTACACTCAGTCCACCTCAAAGATGTCCTGGAGTAGAGGGAGGGGAAGAAAGAGTCACCATGAAAGTGTGATTTATCTTTTAACTCACAAAATCTCTTATTTTCTGCCACAATTAGGGTGTGCTTTCTCCTAGCCCCTTGTGAAACTCTGCAGCTGAAGGGCATCCAAAACTCAGGGCTGAAACTCCACCTGGTATAAATCCTCTTCAATTGAGTGGCACTACAATGTACCAGAGCCGAGATCCCAGCCCAGGGGATATCAGCTCTAGCTAAGAAAGAGTTAAGCACTGCCTGTCTGTGACATGACTCAGCGGGGCATCCAGGGAAAGGACATGTCCTCTGGGGAGCGAAGGGCTGCAGAGGCCAAGAGCAAGGCCTTCAGAGACTGCAGCCTGCTTTAGTCAGGGAAATTGCTTTTTGTGTATGACTCGCCAGGCTTTTGTGTTTGATTAACAGATTATGCTCTGAGGCAGTGTCTGGAAATAGACTCAGTCATGGCACTGGGACTCTGCTGAGGGAGCACATCCACTGCTGTAGCAGCATTGAGCAGCACAGGGCAGCTCAGCGTGGAAATACCCTGACTGGCTTTAAGTGAAATAGCTGGAGTACTTACAGCAGCCTAGACTTGGTTACACAGAGCTCTGTGTGAGCTGAATTATTCCCTTCCTTGGCTGCTGGAGATGAAATAAGAGGAAAGCACTTTATCAAATGCAGAATGGCTATGAACTGCTAATATGAAAATAGCCAGTGCAGTTCTGGGAGGTATTGGGTAAAGATTTCAAGCAAAGTGGGAAGTATTAATGCCATTGTACACTCCACTGGCCAGGACCATCAGAAGAGTGGAGTAAATTCTAATTATTCACATTCAAGGAGGACTGACTCAAACACAAGAGTGCTATTTAATATGCTCCTACCTGCTAGGTGCAGACAGACCTAAATTCAGTCTACTCATACAATGTATAAAAGATAAGAGATGCTGTGAGACCTATTATAAAAGGTTCTGGCTTTCATACCAGCTCACTGCTGCCTTGCTGCCAGCCAGCTTGGAGCTCAGGAAGTATGTATGTGTGTATCTGCCTGGACCAGTGTCTGTAGGATGAATAAGTAAAATGACTTCTGACCTTACAAAAAAGATATGAAGAAACAAACCTGCTTTCAACCTGAAAAATACAGACCTAGGAAAGATTCACCTCTGAGCTTGTTCTAGCATTATACATGTAATACAATACATCCTACCAGAAAGAGCCAGACAAGTGCCCCGTGAGGAAAGAATAGCTTATTTTAACTAATGGGCAACACTAGCAGAACAACAAAGATAAATTAACTGTCCACAAATAAAGTCTGGAAATAGAGAAAGATTTCTCACTGAGCAAGACAGAGCAGAGAGAATCTGAAGGGATACACATGCAGGTTTGGATTTTTTTTTCTTTAAAAAGAAATATGGTAATTCTCTTGAAAGGGTTCCTATATGCTGCCTGTGATAGTGAGTGACTAGATTTACTAAGGAGGGCCAGTACTTTGTCAGATAAAATATCATCACTTCAGTGATTCAGCTTGGAACACATCCTCCAATATTTGCAATTTATGCAGGGGAGACACAATAAAAAAAAAAAGAGGGTCCCTGCCAAGCAGTAACCAGCCCTACCAGGATGACCTAAATCTGCTGTCAAGTCAGGTTTACCCTTCAAATTCAAACATGAGAGCTGCATCTGTAACTTACTCTGCTTCCACTTCCTCTGCTGCTGAGCCTGAAAGGGAAGGTCACTCAGGATAACAATCCCACTACTGCATGAAGAGCAGCTTTAGCTTTATTTTAGAATGAGTAAAATCAAAATGCTGAAGAATTGGCTAATAATTCTGCCATGTGTCTTGAAGTGATGAAATTGAAATGTTTACACAATCTTGGTAAGTGACCAAAGTTTTGTGTTCTAGATATTCAGAACAGGAAGAGCAAACAAATAAGTAAATGGGCATAATGGTTGTTTCTCACAAATCTAAGCCCATGAAAGAATTAATTTTTCAGGTAGACATCAGAGATGGAGCTTGTATTTATTAAAGCTACAGAAGACAACCCCAAAGACGGGGGGTTCTGCCTTCTTTTATAGTAAAACAGTCCTGTATTTATCCTGCTTCAGGTTTACATTAGTAATTTTAAGAGCAACTTTATAATCTCACACAAGCCTGTGCTGTGACTTGCACTGAGCACACTGACTTCAACAGTCCTCATTTTAAAGAGCTAATTGCTTCATACAGCAGATCAGTCCCAGCGGGGTGCAAACTGCTGCTCAGTGTATTTTCTTCAGTGGCCACTGTGCTTCACATGAGAAAAAAAAAAAGAAAAAAGATGTGGGAGTACATTTGTGAAGGCAGCTCTCTGCAACTGTCTTACAGTCATTTAAAACATTAATTAGTGTTCTAAAGTTAACATAGACCAATGTGTGTCCCAGTCATACGTTCTTGCGAACTTGTATTTCCGACCATTAATTCCTATGTATGGATAATAGAAGTTTTTAAAATACAGTGTGAGCTGACTTTCTCATTTTATCAGCCAGTTCCAAAGGACACTTAGACATTTCCATAGCTTTAAGTATTTAAACTCTATTTAAATTACACAATTGTATCTCTTGTTAATGATTGAGCTGCCCCGGTACTCCATGGAACAGCTTAAGCGGAAGTGCTAAGCATCCTGCCCAGCAGAAGCGTGTGACAGCCATTGCCCTGGTTAGGTCTTGGGCAGCAGCAGCTCAAGCAATGGTAACAGCATGTTTGGGAAGTATTAGCTTCTCACCAAAGTCCAGTTGAATCACACAATGCAACTGTAAGCCTGTACCATGCCTTCCTAGAGGGCCACTACCATCTCTCCAGCCTGCTTCACTGTCCAGGTTGAGACCCTAGAGTCAGCATCTCTTAACAACCCTTACCTGAAGAGGTAAAATGCAACAGGAAGACCAGACCGACCCCCTAAAGAAGCCCCCTATCCAAACAAAATCAACAAGCTGGGCCTAGGAAACAAAAGCAAATACAATCTCTCCTTTCAAAGCCCCTTTCTAAGCACTGCAGCAGCTCGTCTGCTTCAGATGGAAAGCTGCAATGTACCAACAGTGTCACAACCAGTTTGTGAGTGTTCACTACTCTGCTCCTGGTTCAGAGAGACAAGATGTTTCCCTAAAACTAGCCATGTTCCTACCATGAACAGGGAAGACTGCATGATGCCCTGCCCTTTCAGCCGAGTGGGCAGCAGGGAGGGCATTCATTTGGTATACAGAACAGGACTCAAGTCTCTGTAAAAGAGAGACAGGTACATGAGACTTTTCTCAAGGTAAGTTATCTTGGTACATTTTCTTTTTATCTACATCATCTTCTGATGTCCCCTGGAACTTCTGGAAATAAGTAAACTGACTTATCTAAAGTATCCTGTCAGACATGAAAGCATACCGTCACTTACTAATCATACCTCAGGCAGAGCTGGGAAAACAATTGCTATCATTACCTCACTACCAGAAATATCTATAAACTGAAATAAGGCCACAAAAATAAACAGATGCAATATGTAACTAAAGGTCTGAGAGAATTTTCCTTGACTTGATTTACTGAAAGAGCTGCAGGATGCTTCTAAAGGGGACTGGGGAGACAGAACAAAGAACCTCAGTAACATTTTTGAAGGAGCAAGTTCTTTTTCATGAACTGCCTGAAGCAGCTAAAATAATGATCTTGCATAATGAGAAAGGAACAATTACAAACTTCTAGTCCCACAGGGAGCCTATTGTTTCATTAAAGTGTTCTGGAATTTCTGTGACATTTAGAAACAGACTGGACAGGTTTCTCACTTGCTGAAAGTAGGAATGGGCCTTCTATCTATTACAGCAATAGCACAAAAAATACCTCTTCCCATAGTGATTCCAGTGCCAATTCTGTTTTATTAACTAAGACCTTCCTGAGAATGATTTGACTGAGGCTGTTACATTTTTCAAAGGATTAACAGACAGATTATTAAAGCAGTTTAAAGAGTAACATAGACCCCTATGAAATCTTTATGTCTAATTAGCAGAAAGGAAAAAGTTCCATTTCTCTCCAGAGTGGCATTTTACGTGTAAGACTAATCAAGCAATGGGAAAAGTCTTTCCTCATCAGTTCTAGCTATACATGCTCTTCCCTTGCAAGCAACAGAAAGCTGCATAAGGCACTCTCCCCTGTGACACAGCAATGAGAAGCCTGCCTCCCAGGCCAGCCAGCCAGCCCTGTCTCCCTCTTACATAGGGTCTGTTCCATCCAGACCATACACAGACCTTTATCAGTTACCAGCCAACTTAGCTGTTCTTCCTGTTTCTTGTCTTTCCCTTGGAAACTGTTTTATTTAACTATTTAGCAGGTGATGGATCTGGTTTCCCCTTATTCTCCTGGCAGCCAACCAGGACCCATTCTTCCGTTACCTTCTCCCAGAGAAGGTCCACAAGCAGCCACAGCAGAGCCCCAGCCAAAAGCTGCTCACTGAGTATCTGCAATAAGAGATGAAGCTGGAATCTGTTTACAGGGACAGTTCAGCACAGAGACTGGACACTAGTGAAGACAACTATGTGAGGGTCAGTAGAGCATTAACAGTGCTTCAGGAAGAGAAGGAAGAAATAACAGGGGCAAGTGACATTAAAAAGAAGAAGAGAGAAAGGCATAAAGAAGTTTAGCAAGGATGCTTTATCTTAATAAGGAGCTAATTTTCTCTAGATACATGCATAAGTGCAAGAACTGCTTTTGGGTCGTTTGCTAATTCTGTATGGCTCTGAAACAGTGTCAGCTGGGTAAATGCCCTTACAGTTAACACTGAGCGCTCGATTCCTGTAAAAATAAAGTCCCTCTGAATGTGTGGCCTCATGTTGCTTTAACACTCCTAAATTCCACCTAAAAGGATTTAATAATAAAGAACAATAAAGCCAGCCATAATGGTCTAGGTTGTACTGTGCTGAAGCATAATACGATTATAAATTCCATTCATTTACAGAAGTATTCCAAGAGGACCATTTACTGCAAGTAGGATTATTGTTAGCTAAAAATGCTTTCTACAGGGAACTCGTGAATTTATTCCTTTGATTACAACCTGCTTTTTATATGAGAACCTGAAAGAAGGTCTAAGGGCATAGAATTAGGGAGAAGGTATTTGGGGGTGCCCACAAGACCTCAAGGAGACAAATGAACATTAATTTAGCATAAACCAAGCATAACAGGAAAACAGAAGAGGTACTCCAATTTGAAAGACAGAGGTGTTAATGTTCTGAGGTCATAAAATCTGCCTTATGGAAAAGAACTGCCTAATTTCAAATGTAAACAAACACCCCATCAGTATCTTAGTAAGCTGCACAAGCTTAAATATCTTCCAAAGGACAGAGGTTTTCCTAAAAGATAGTTCAAGGAACTAGTAATACAAAATGCTGACTTTTTACTTAATTGTGTAGCCTGGTATTCCACCAAATTCATCCTACTGTTGCTCTGCCCATGCAATACAACGCCTTCTTACTAGTGATCCAAACTATGACATACAGCAGCCATTGCTGACTCAAATTCAGTCAGCATATTTTCCTCAGGGTTGGCATTATAATGCTTTCCACTGCTTTCAATCCCTCTGCAACAAAAGAGTAAATTTTCTGCAAAGAAACCATCTCACAGACTCACACATGGTATTTCCAGGAGCACTCCAAGAGCGTTATTTACTGCAAGGATGATTATGGCTAACTTACAGATACTTTGTGCAGGGAACCAATTTCTTTATTCCTTTCATTAGAGTCTTCTGGCAGTAACAGGTGCATAAGCTGAAAAATGCAATGTTTGGGACAACACTTGCTCATTGATCTCTGATAACCAGTTACGAGGTTTTGGGTAGAATTTATTGTCGGAACATTTTTATTTCACCAAAAGTTCCTGCTAACCATTCACATCATTTTGAAAAAGAAAAGAAATGCAGCTCCTTCTACTGCAGTCCCTCACATAGAGAAGTCTGATATTGAATCAAATTGCAGGGTCTGGCTTATTTCAGAGATCAAGATGGATCAGACTGTTTCATTTACCTGGTGACAGGAAAGTAAGAGAAGTTCAACTTACCACCCCACCTCCTGCCGAGTGAACCAGCACAGACATGCCTTCTCTTAGGTTAGCAACCTCAAAGAGCATCATGTAGGCAGTTACAAAGTTCATGGGAAATGCAGCAGCTTCAGAAAAATTCATGTCGTCTGGGATCTTGTAGACAAATTCTACTGGGGTACACACTACTTCAGCCCACGCATTGTAGTTTACAAAAGCCATGACTCTGTCTCCAATCTACAAAGAAGGAAAAAACCGATGAGGATATGGCTGCAATTGAGACTGTAGAGAGCAATGTGCAAGACTCTCCTGTGGATCACCACCTGTCAAGATAATTGTGGTCCACATCTTTGGTACAACAGCAGCTAAGCTGCTTAGCTTTGAGCTTTTACCATTTTTTAAAATGTATTTTTAAAGTGAATTCAGCAAGACTATCTGAAGTTAAGGCCACCTCTTTTTTGATACAGTGCTTCTCTGATGGAGCAGCCTTACATCATCACTAATACAGATAATATGCTAGCAGAGCTCCTAAATAACCAATGGAGCTGTACACCATAAAAACAGCAGACTTACCAGCAAACAGGAAATTTTCTTACAGAAAAAAAAAAGAAGAAAAAGACAGCACACCAAAAAGTAAAAATGTTTATAGTGATAGGAATGAGATGCATGGAATAAACAAAGTTACTTGTAAGAATTTTCAGTTTACTTTCTCAGTCTTCACATTAATTTACATCCACTTTTCCTCTCTCTGGATTAAGAAGGGAGAGCCTTGTACTCTGGTAGACAGAGCACATGAAAGGGTTTGAAAATCACTCATTTAGAAGATAAGGCCATCCTCATCCACTCTCTATTTTTATCATCTTAATAACTAATTCTACCAATACACTTCCATGTAATTTCTACAGTCATGTGTCATGCAGAATGTGATCCTGTAACTTCAAATAAGTCACCTTAAACCTCTGGATTCTGAGGCACTACTAAGCCTACTGAGTGAACCTGACTGGATTTAAAGCAGCAATGAAATATTCTCTTGGAATGCAGTATTTCTCTACTCAATTTTCCTGGAAAATACACAGTATTGAAAGGGTATTTCACTATGGAGAAATAGAGATTCTATGTTAATATTAGATACAGTCAGTTGTTCCTAGGAACCTTACAGAGGGCCAGGCACATCACATTTATACATTTGTATAATGGCCTTCACTGCAGCTTCAGGTTGTTAAATGGAGATAGTGACTTCCCACAGATGGGCAAGAATAACAACAAGGCAACTGGAGCTCTGAGGTTTCTGCAGGAGTACAACCAGTCCTGGAAAGCACCACTTGTGCAGAAGTAGAAGTTAGTCTACTGAACCTACTGGGGAGAGCCACAGTGAGCAAACATTGGGTGAATAGGTATTAAAACCTTCACAGATACTCTTACAAATTCTTGACAATGGCCTATCACCAGCAGCCCCTATCAATCTTTTAGCTTGTCTTAGGCCTCTCTGCCTTCCTTCACCAACAAAAATAACATCCTTAACCACGAGAGGAGCTCTTCAATGGAGCCACTGTGTAAGCAATAAGGCAGAAATAGCCTCAAACTTCAGGACTTCATGTTTTAGCTAAAATTAACAGCATCTGTCCCTCTAAAACACCTTTGTTTTGTCTATTTTCTCTTCTACTAATACTGTAGAAGTAGTACTAGTTGTTCTTGGACTATTTTAACCATCTTCCATAGCAATGGAATAAAGTGCAATACTTTTACCCTCAGACAAAAGTTTAGAGTACATTATGGTCCCCCAGGTACTTGTCCATCCATTTGGCTCTTGGATATTGCAGGTTTGCTAAAAGCTAAGGTGCTGCTGACAGGGCTTGTCTCCCTTACAATGAGGATGGTGAACCAGAACTGCCATTCCAATTTACTGAAATGCCTCCTCCTTTTGAAAAACACATTGAAATTAACAATGCCTTACTGATAACTACTCTGTGGTTCCCTTTTACTGTTCGAGAAGCATCTAAAAATCTGAAGTCTCTTAGGATTTATTAGTGACAAAGTTATTATGTTCTATGTCCTTAGAAAGAAACATAAATTACAACCCAAAAGAGTGCAGAGAAGTCCCTCTGGGTGATTCTCAAAGGATTTCTTGGCAATAATAAATACTTTATTTTACCACACTGTACAGAGCCAAATCATCCCAGCATATTAGTTCCTGATAGTTACCCCCAAAACTAGAGACAGATCAGGCCTGATACATTTGAGCTCAGCAGAAATCAGCTTTATCTTTCAATAGGAGAGGGAACAGGCATTACACCATTATTCCATTAAAAAAGTTTTCTTTCAATGTAAAATCTCTTCTTACATATTGCTGCCAAAACAGACTGCTGTTCAGTGCTGTCATATGATAATGCAATTGCAGCAAATGAAGACAATAAAAGGTTGGCAGTATCTCAGGTAGCACAAACTAAGGGTCAGTGCAACACGTTCTTCCAGAGCATGAAATGCCCACAACTAACGTGTCAGGAACTGGAAGATATCCACAAAGGAGAAGGAGGGTCAGAAGATGTAGGGTGCTATCTTCGCCATTCCTGCCACTGCTATGGACAGTGGTAACAGCGTATGTCAAGGAGACCAGAAGCACCTAGCATGCTCCTATTCTGTGCAAGAAATGAATAAAGAACCTGATAAAACATCCTTGCATCCTCCTCACAGTACATTCCCCTGTTGATGGGTTCATACATGTGCATAGCAGTTATTCTGAGTGTCAACCCTTCTAGATCACTCAGACTCTACCATGGCTGTGCAGAACATATGCAAAAAATAAAACACCATAGCTTGTTTCAATTTCAGGGAGTACACCAAAGCACAAACACATCCCATTGTCAGAATGAAGACACAACTTTAATAGAGACCCAGTATGTTCAGTCAGGTGCAATGTTATTCAAACAAGCACCATATGCTGTAGCCTTGTGGTGCCCTTTAAAAATAGCAAGAACTTTTAAACTGAGAATGCTGATCTGGGGCAGAGACTTTCAATACTCTTTTCATTGAATATTCTTCAGTATGGAGATAACCGTAACATACAAATACTGCAGTGGAACAACCGAAGCAGCAGAGTTTCAAAAAGCAAAGTTACTGTTCAGTTATTGTTTGTCACAAAAAACACTGTAAGATTATGACTTTTTCAAAGCAGAGATGGGGCAGGAGAGGGAAGGTAGAGCAATGTCCTAAGAGCAGCTCATCACTGAGACCCTACTAGAAACTAAATTGGCCGTTATCTCCACTCAACTGAGAAATTCTACAGCTCGTCTAGAAGAGCAAAAATGTTACCTTTAAATAAAAATATTTTAGGTAATTGCCTTCTTAAGATCAAGATACAGTAAGAATTCAGAAAATGCAATTACTTGACTGACTTGGCAAATAGCTAAGATAGGATTGACGTGCATTAACTCAGTTTTTATTTCAAAAATTTTCTATCCACCTAGGAAATAAAGTGCAAGAATGGAGGGAACATAGATGTTTAACAATATTAATGGAACAGGAGATAGGCCAGAATGATACTTATATGTAGCAAGAGATACCAAAGAGTACATACTGCCAACCAGTTATGAAAGCTCTATTGTATCATTTATCACCAGTCTGTTAAGTGAAATAAATTATTTTCCTGAGTGATCAGGAAGTAAATCAGGGGCCCAATTTTATCTACGTCTCATGAATGCACATAGTTGCTAGAAGCAGTATTTACTGTAGATGAGGGTGTCTAACTCAAGATCAAAAGCTTTAACTAGAATTAGCAGCACATGACCTTTGAGGGACAGAACAACAATGATGGCAAACATATCCAAGAAGATAAACATGACAATTTTTTCTTTTTTTTTTTTTTTTAACTTTCTTAGGGCACATTAGTCATGCTTTCCAGTCCCTCTTTAGCCATCAGGATGCGTACGTGGCACAAGTAAATTTTGAGGAAGGATTTCAAGATGACAGTGGTGGCTTTAGAAACTAATTCAAGAGGTCATTCTCCTGCTTGGGAAGCAGCAGGGAAAAATTGCCCTTTCAAATCTCAACAGGTTGGTGAAGGTTGCTGTCGTCACTGGCAGACCAGAAAGAATCAGGAACACACTCAGCAAACTGGTTATTACTCTGTCTTCTTTTGAAAAGAAAGAAAATATTACCTCAAATCCTTTCACACTATCTCCAAGAGCTTCTACAATTCCAGAGCATTCAAACCCAGGAACAAGTGGCGTCTTAGGAGGGTTGTCAATATTCCCCTGTCGCACCATCAAATCAATAAAGTTCAAACCACTGTAAAACACAGGGAAAAAATAAAATCTTTTAGCATAGATCAAAGTAGATCACCTCAGTGATGGGAAATCCAGAAAACTTCAGGGCAGCAGTAGAAATCTGGGCCCTGCAGCGTGAGGGACCCAGCAGACATTCCCATCCACACAAGGAACAGACTGACTTTACACTGTGCTGCACAAGCCTCGGGCAGAAGAGCACACATGCAAGGCAACCACATCTGTCATTAGCCCTAAGGCTTACAACACTGATTAAGAGTCACACGTAGAAAGTCACAAAGGGCATTTAAAAATTCAATACAGTGAAACATTATGATTTCTGTGAATGCATTACTAGCTGGCAAGCCAACCCAGTCCAATTTAAGAAAAAAACCCCAAACCTCACACCTTATAGATGACTTGGACCAAGAGCCACCTGATTTAACTATCTTGAACTCCGATGAGACTGCAGTAATGAGTCTTGTGTTCATCCCAGGCAGGAGTCCAAACTTTGACATGAACTTATTAAGTGTCAGTTAAGCTGCTGGTTTAAAACTGTTTCTCCTGGATCACTTTTGTACAGTTTTGCAAATGTTGTTTAGGTCTTTGGAGCCCTAAGGGTTGCTGCTCAGAAGTAGTACAGGTCTTCCCCTGTAGATTCAGTTTTGCAAAAAACCTTAAAGCATCTTTGCTTTGTCTTTTATAAACTATCCAATTTTATTAAGTAAAATGTTATCACTTTCTGGGCAGTTACAAAAGACAACCAAAAAAGGGACTGTTTATCCACTATGTGAATCTACTGATTACTGGCACAAATGCCATTCATAGCTAGCTGCAGTTTTAAAACACGCTTCAGCATTAATCTATTGTTCCAAAACACCAAACTATATTTATTAGTATGCAGCAATTTTGGCTAACAACTCCCCCGACTAAGAAGCTATGCACATAGTCAGTCCTACTCATGCATATGATACCAGCAACTGCTTGAATACATAACATTACTGATATGCACAAGTTATTTATAAGATGGAGCTTTAGTCAGATACTAATCAACACAAACAGATTGAACAGACCCAACAAACAAAAAGACAGAGTAGACTCACAGTATAAGCATGAAGACAAGGCAGCATTCATGAGATGTAGGTCACTGGGGGAGTGGGGGAAGAAAATTCCACCAAATGTAAATATTTCTAACTGTGGTGGAGGGTTTAAGAGCAGCCTGAACCCACTACTTCTAGCTGTGTAAAAACATGATCAGACATTATTTTTTAAAAGCATGACTTTGACAATGTAGCTTGATAAACTCAGGAGAAAAACAAAGAATAAAAAGAACAACCATCCCCCTACATGGTTATACATGAAACTCGTAACATTAACTATACAGAAGGTTAGGAGGGGGTTGGCACAATTCAGTTGGGTGCTTTGAAAAGACCACTTCTTACCCAGTGGCTAAGACCACCTCCTACATCACCACTGTAATGCTGATAATGAAAGAGAAATTCCAAATAACAGAACTCATTTGGGAAACCCCCCCTCACCACAAACCCCAACCCCTCACAACATACACAGTGACAACCACTGTCTATAGACATTAACTTCAGCAATGACCTTCTGAATGCACCTTTCCACTCTGAGCATTTTACAAGAAGTTAACTTTTTGTGCATTCCTGCAAGAAAAGAGTGTCTGGAGACAGAACTGTGGTGTGGAAACCCATGCAGGAACACACACTATGGCGTTATAGTAAGTAGGCAACAAGCAGACAGGTAATATGGCAAAGCCATAGCTATTCAATAATGACCTATGATTGCAAATACATTATTGCAGCTCTTTCTAGAAGCATTCATTCTTATGAAGTAATTCATCAGACCATTTTTGAAAGGGCACGTATTCAGTTTTGCATCTAACAACTTAATACCAGCAATTCAGGTCTGTTCTAGTTCCATTTCTTTCGTCTGTCTTTATCCTCAATAAATGGCAGCAATATTAAATAAAATAGAGAGTTCATCTCTATTGCAATGAACATACAAGACTTGATACTAGAACAGGTATAAGGAGATAAAAAAACACTATATGAGGTACATAGTACCTAAGTCACAGGTTTTTATCCTTCTGATTACTAGCTGGAACAGAGTGTTGATCTGCTCTTCTAATCTAGTCACTTTCCAGAGAGTTTCTTCTTCACTCAATTCATCTTTAATCTCCTATATATCTACATGTTGTCACATCCTCTTTCTCTCACATAGACATTTGTTTCCATTTTTCTCCACTTCTAAATAAGGACAGAAGTAAGTTATTTTATTTTACCTGTCAGATTTGAACAAGCCTTATCAACACCAGTAGATTCAAAAGCACAATTAAACTGGATAGTAAAATCAGCAATTTTTCTTTTCTTTTTTCTTTGAATAACCTGGAAGGCTCAAAGATAAATGGCTATTTCTGAAACTACCTCCAAGACACCCAACCTCATCAAGTCTTCCACTGAGATTCAACCTTCAGCAGACACAGGAAAAGGGAAGTTTGGCAGCACAGATCATCACAAGAAAATGTGTCTCATGAAGATTGATAGCTTTACAGAATAAGCACAATTTATTTCTTGTATCAGTACAAACCAGCATAGTCTGCTCTGATGTCTAGCCAAAGGAAGTAACTCCTGAACTTTAAATAAACAGCACATGCAGAGGGAGAAGTGTAAATGCAAAGTGATTCAGTAGCAGAAGTGCACAATGTCTTGCAGTTACTTGGTTTTAATTCTACATCAAGAGCTGGATGCACATGAAGATAGGAAAAGATATGAATTACCAAGATCAGTATGTTGACATAGGGGTTCTGGAAGAATTTTCCTGTGAAAGAAAACTCCTGTGGTGCAAACTCCACAGACTGAATTACTTGTGCATCTCTGGAGGCAGAATTTACCAAACATGGAAGCATCTTTGTACCCAACTTTCTAAGTCTGCATTCCTCTCCCTTAATATCAATTTTGAGGATCTTGAACATTATTTTCTATACTTGTAGCTTTGGTCCACTGCAATTTTTAAGTGTAGAAAGTTCTGCCGATAGAAAGCTGCAACCTGTACTTCTTTCACCACCAGACCAGTGACAGTCAACTTGGTTCTACCTGCTCTATCCCATACACTCAAGAATCCTTAACACCTTCCACTGCGAAATACCAAACTACAGAGCTGATCCTTCATGCTTCGAGGAAGTGCTGCTTTTGATGTGTCTGATTTCACTGAAAGTGATTGCTGAAGTTAATAAAATATAACAGAGCAATTAAAAGGGCTGCTAAGTTTTAAATTCTTAAAATCCTTCCTCTTACCCTGGCTGCCAAATTACCTGGCAATCTTTAAAGCAAAAAACCAAAAATTCTAAACACGTAATTTGGAAGGTTTACAATTAGCTGATCTCATGCTTTTTATGCATAAACAACCACAGTATATGAAGAAGACTAAGAAAAATCTTATACACTGTCCCCCACTCTGCTATTATTAGGATTCTTTTATTTGCTACTGCTTTTTTTTTTTTTTTTTTTAAAGCTGTGCTGTTACCTCACAGTCAACAGAGTCACAAGGGTCACCTCTGCCTCATTCCTCATGACGTAGACGTATAGCGGCACAAGAAGAAATAATTATAACAGAGAGAAGAAACATAAAGGGAGGTAATTACAGGACACTGTTCCTTATTCACACACCCCATCTGAAACACTGCTTCAGTTTGTTCTAGCTACTTGTCTAACCTTTTAAACAATATGTATACTTGTGTTCTGCAGACTGCAAATTATAATACAAAAAATACAATTTCAACTGCTCCATCATTATCAATCAAAAATTATTTCAGGAAATATGCAGAAGCTGTGACTCAGCGTGGACATCGATGGCTGTTCCATTTCTTAGTCACTGAATGAGGCTAAACATGACTCATCTCAGCTGACACATTTTCAATTGGATCATTGATATTCCAGACCTTCAAAAGGATTATTCATCTGGCTTAGAGCTAATAACAACAAATCCTCCATCTCCTCCATTTATAGTACCACAGTACAAAACGCACACATATGATTTAACTGGTATATACATTGGTTCAACTGGTTTCATCTCACAGTGAATGCAGAGAGTACTTGTACTTTTTACTGATATTGCTATTTATCATGCATGCACACATTCTGCTTAAAGTAAGAACCATTTTTCTCCATCACCTTGTGGAGAATAATGGTCATCATCTACAATGATAAAACCATTATTTGGTAGATCTCACCAAAGAAGCCCATCTTTCCTGTTCAGCACTGCATGCATTAACCATGCACACTACACTGGGCAAAGCCAAGAGGCATTTTTCTCACTCAGTCACCCAGACTAGACTGCAAGTCCATCATCATCCTGATCAATCTTCTGTATTTACAGACTCAGGTCAAGAAGATTAGCAAATTGATTTTGCCTTGCTTGGAAGCACACTTTGGTGACCTGATCACATTTCAGCCTTACGGCCACTTCCAGCCAGGAATGACAAGCAGAAGCTGTCCAGCCTACAGGCTTCTCTGGCATGAAGGGAAGCTTCCAAAGCACACATGGAATTGTGCAACCTGGCTGGAACTATGAAGCAGTTGTGCAGATCTACTGATGTCAGACAGCAAGCATGCAACTTGCACAGGTCACTAGTAACCATGTGAACCTGAAGAGGAAATGTTGTTGTAGCAGAGCCAAGTATTTCTATTTTACAGCCAAGCGGTATTTTGCATGTAACTTACTATACAGATACATCTACTACTTTAATCAAATAGGAATTCATACAGGTACTGGAGAGTGCCGTAACTCCCTCGGGCATTTAAAGGTATACGTCCATGTACTCAGAACAATCTGAATTTTGCATTTTAGCCACTGCTAACTCAATAGTTGGAGAAGAAAAATCACTCAGAAAACAACACAGCCTATTTTGAAATGTAGTAACAGCACTGCTTGATGGCAAAATGAGCTACCCAGCAGCTACTATGCTACAATTATATCCCCTGAACATGGAATTCTGTGCATTGCCCATAGTGGCTAGTACAGAAACATTAAACAAATGAGAACGCAAAAGATATTAGCCCTTCATTTATTAGTCCTCATTCAGACTGATGGGTATCATCATTTCTCATGGGTAACACCTTGGAGTGTGCACGTAGGAGATACTTGCAGAGGTCACAAACATTATGATTCCCACTAAGCACAGGATGGAAAGCCCCGCATCTGAACAGGCCAAGCCATTCAAGTACATTAACCAAACAGGATATTCCAAGATCTGAGGCACTGCCACTGGATATGCAGTTCAGAACAAGCTCACTGCCCCATACATGCATAATCTTTAATGCAAGTTACCTCTAAAATAAACTACTTGGACTTCACAGTGGAATTTATCTTACAGAAGCACCATGTTTTCACATAGCTGAAGAGGACAACAAAAGATAAAACCCTGCCTAGACAAAATTAGTTTGGTTTTTGGTACACATCAAGTTGTGTAATAAGATCCAAATGTTACTCCTGTCACTTAAAAAGGTTCCTATTTTGACGAGGAAGCATGTGCACTGAGAACCAGCTATCTAGGAAGAACAGTCTGCTCCAATTGCCTGGGGAAAAAAAAAAAAAAAGGCTTCTAGGAAAGCTCATTTCAGGATGCTACCAGATTGCTAGCCACTTGTCAACTGGGCACAAGAATTAATCACTGGTAAGTTATCCTCAGCTCCAGCTACACTGCCACACCAGCTCCAAAGAAATATCATGACTTAAGTGATTCCCAAGAGGAAAAGAAAACAGCTAGTATCAGGAAAAGCAAGAGGTGCTGAGCAACATACACAAGCTGGTACCCACATTTCTCAGAAAGATAACAACAAAGCCCTGAACACAATGAGCCAGGGTTTTCCCCCCATTTCTCCCTGCTGGCGCCGTGCACACCAATGACAGGTTTTCCCCTTTATAGGGGCTGCTGACTACAGCCAGCCGCCCGGCTTTACTCCACGCCCGCCTAGTACCAAGCGATTGAAGAGCTCTGCGCTGGCCCCGGGGTGTTTCCCGGGCGCTGCCGGGGGAACAGATGGTACCTGGGCAGCCGGCGTTAGCGGGGCAGGAAGCTGCAGAGGCAGCCCGGAGCGGGGCTCCTCACCGAGGGGGAAGCCACAAGTGAGGGAAGTTAGTGCAACAGCCGCCCGCCCTCCCCGGGCAGCAGCTGGGGAGGCTGCGGTGCTCGCTCCCGCTGCCCGGCCCGTCGGGAACCTCCGCTAGCCGTCCCCTGCCCCCTCCGAGGGCAGGCAAGCTCCGCTGCCGGGCAAAGCCGCCTGTTCGGGCAAGAGGCGGGCGGCGCAACGCAGGCGGGCGTGAGAGAGACCCCCGGCCTCCCGCCCGCCCGAGAGGGGCCCGCACCCCGCCCGCCCCCCGCGACCCCCTCAACCGCCCCAGAGGTAAGGAGAGGGCGAGAGGCGATACTAGACCAGGCTTTGACGCGGATCTTCAGCTCCCCTTCCTGCGGCTCCGGCATGGCTTTCTTGGACACGCGGAGCTTGTTGAGCCCGCCGAAGGCGGACAGCACCACGGCTCTCATCTCCTTCGTGTCCCCAGCCCGCAGGCTGCCGGCGGCACTGCCCTCGGCGCCTTCCTTGCCGCCTTCCTTCTCGATCATCTGCTCCGTCTCCTCCGCTCGCTGCGCTCCTTCCTTGGCCATGGCGGGGCTGCAGCGGCGCGGCTCCCGCCGGCTGCTCCTGTGCGAGGCGCGGTGCCGCCGTGTGGAATGGCCGCGAGCGCGGAGCGGCACGGCGGTCGGTCGGTGCGCCGCAATGCACCGACTAGCTGCGCAGAGCCATCCGCCGCTCCGGCTCGGCGGGAGGCGGCCCGGCGGCGCCCCCCCGGGTCCCCAGACCTCGCCCGGGCGCCAGAGGGAGAGGGAGCGCCGCTGGACTCGTGAGCGCCTGGGGCCGCCGCCGTGTCGAAAATCGCACCTGGCGGCTGGGGGGGGCGCGGGCGCTCCCCTGAGGCGGCCTCGGGCCAACCCCGCGCTCTCTGCTGTGGTGGAGAGCTACCCGCGGCTGGCCGGCCGGCTTGCGGGAGACACACTGCCCCCTCTGCTCGCCAATTAGACCCGCCAAAGCAAGCGAAGCACCTGAAGCCCCAGGTGGGAGCCTGCGGCCACAACCCTCCCTTTGCCTTTCTCCCCACTGAGTAGGGGTCCGGTACAGGAGGTGTTCCTACACCCATGGGAGGCAGAGCCCCAGTACTTTAGCCTTAGGCCTGGACTCAGCCCAGAACCCCTAAGGAGCTTAGTTTGCAAGCTCAGGGCAGCACAATACTTCATCTCACTACCCTCAGTCACCCTAATGGCATCCCTGCTTAAATCTCCATGTAAGACACACATGTCTTACTACACTCCTTGTCCTGAAGCTGTTCTCAGGGCAAACTCATTGAATGCTCTTGGCCTAAGAAATAGCCACAGGCAGCTGCCTCACAGCTGACACAAGTGAGAGACCCAAGTTTGAAACTCTGCTGTAAGGAACATCTAAGCTCTCCTACAACAGGTGTTTTCCTGGTGATCAATGCCAGCATTTGCTGGTTTCTGCAGGGAACTTAATCTTTTAATGTGGGTGCAAGGGGTGCCGTAAGAAGACCCCCACCAGTAGGAACTGCTGGGACTGCCCTGGCTTGAGGGCCCTAATGAGGCTCTAGTATCAGCCACTTAGCCCTTTGTTATTTAGGGTGCGTGCCTGTAGCTACACCTATAGCAGCTGAATGTGGATTTTGGGAGACCTCTAGTAGTTCCATAGATTTCTAAATTTTGTCTATTGAGTTCAGTATTAGATGCTTGCATCAGTTTGCTGATGGCCCCTCAGTCTAAACAAATCCATTGCTTAAGCGCCTAAAAATATGCATGTATTTATGAAGTTTCAAAATTCATTGCAGCGTGCTGTGCTTTCCTGTGGACCTCTTTGTGGAAATGTTTTTTCTATCAATGCCCTGCAGCAACTGAGTTCATCTTGAGAAGTTTCAGGACCTTTCTGACTCATGGTAAGGATTAGCATCAATATCTGTGCATTTGTTGTAGCCAGAATTCATTGATATTCCTTAATGTCACAATATGCATTTATTTCATCTCAGTCTATGTGCTCAACATATTCTATGTAGAGGGAGAAAAAAACCTTGGGAATTTCTTAGCTATAACAAGTAATGGGATAAAGCATTTTCGCTCACATTGAGTACAATGAGATAGTGTTTGGGATAGAATTTTTATATTTCTACTTAGTATACAATTCTTGAACTTTTCATGTCTGGTCTATAACATGTTTGCAGACAAAATTTAAAGCCCATTTCTGATTATTTTTCATTTTCTGATTATTTTTATGCCCATCATAAGCAGTAAACAAATACATGTTAGGAGCAAAGAACTACTAGCCACAGGGAAGCTTCACTAGCTTCATTATCTTCAGAAGTTCAAACAGATTTTATTAAAAATGAAGTCTGATGCCTCATACGCCTCTTACTTTGTCCTTAAAATATGTTTCAGACAAAGATACAAAACGGGCTCATTAACGCCACTGAGAATTTTCTATATGACGTGTTAAAGTGATGCTATCTGCTTCATTCTAAATAACAGCTTGTGGAGGGATCTGACCATTTTAAAGGTCAGGAAGCTTTTTTCCTCCCTCACTCCCCTGGTAATAGCATGAATATTCCCTCCCCTGTTCCCTGTACTTGGCTAATTCAGTGCTGTAATGGGCAATACAAAGTTCTGTCACTTTAGATCTGGCCATTTTGAATGCATGACCAGGCAGGCAGCCACTGAATAAAGAATAACATGCATTTGACTCCAAATGATTCACTCAGCTGGCATCTTATTACAGTTCTATCTCAAATGGTAAAGTGCAGAATGACTGGGAAAAGTAAAGCAGATAGCATATGTCAACTAAGTGACAACCACAATAATGAAGAGACTGAGGGGCAGCTCACTCTCATCACTCCAGCAGTCTGAGACATCCAGAGAAGTGAATCTGGATCTTTAGACTACTTTTATTCTGCATTGGTTTGTCTGCTACTGAACTTCTGGTTTATGTTTATGACTTAATGAATGATGTTACCCATAACAATTTAAAGCTATCTCTATTCCTCCTTGGTCTTGAACCAAAAGTATTTATCCTAAGTGACTTAACCAGGTACTCTTTGCAAGTGAAAGTGACTGAAGGACAGCCATTTCATAGAAACATAATGTCTTGCTTAAGGTAGAACCAACACTTGCATGTGTCAGTTGTAGCAGCTCTGGTAACCAATAGCTTTTTTTTTTTTTTTTTTAAATTCCTTTTTTTTATCATTTAATTCACACCCTTCTTTAAGAATAGATGATGCCATGCAGAAGCTTACACTAAGATGTAAAACCTAGATTTATTCTGAGAGTTGACTGTTAAGTTTTACCACTCTGGAAATAGACTGTGGGATGGCCATTCTGGTCACCTAAGACTTAAGTAAAACCATAGTGAATTCTAATGCTAGCTTTCCACTGACTTCAATGGTCAGGAGATGAGACCTGTAACACTGAAAACACCACACTTGATTTGATGGGTGTAGTCAGGTGGTGACAATATTAATGAACATGAGGTGAAAATGTGAACAAAAGGAAATTAAAGAGTTCTATGATCACCATCTTTATCTGCTGGTCAAGTTGGCATGATCTATTCAGCTGTCATTCTTTGTAGTGCTTTTTAAAAATGCTCTCTAGAAAAGAAGGCAAAATGGAGCAGTGTACTCGTGAGTAAATGCTGGCAGTTACAGTCAACATCTCTTCCTGATTCAGGTCCTTTATTTTCAAAATACAGTAATTTTTTCAGCAAAAGAACCTATGTCAGGGACAAAACAGTCTTCTACTGTTCTGAGGGTTGGTATCTGAATTTCACAGAGGGGAGCAGCCATTCAGCATAAATCCAGTCACAGGATTACCATTCTTTTAGAGTAAGATAGCTGAAGAAATACAAATTGTTACTGGAAACACAGACCGCATGGAAAGGCAATCAAAAACTAAAGTAGATGAGTTAAATGTTATGTAGTTAAATGCAAGGTTTGATTCTGTGTGGAGATTAAAGCTTTGCTCAAAGGAAGTAACACATAGGTGGCAAAACCAAACTTTTAATAAGAATGGGTTATATTGTGTTTCTTATCTCAGTTATTTTCTTTGGGGCATAGATCATATTTTGCCTTAGAATAAAGTATTAAAAACATTTTTAAGCTCAATGATGTATTTTTATAACAGTTATAAATAGCATTAGTAAAAGCATTTTGATGTATGCTCTGGCTGGTTTAATGCATAGCCAAGCCAGTGTTTTCTTTACACTCTACTGTTAAAAAATTCTGTTTACTGCAAGGACAGAAAGCATGCTCAGGAGGCTCTTAACTCTTCATCTTATTCAACACCTCCCCCCTACAGCTTTGTGTGCTATAAACCATCCATATTACTTGACAGAAGTTGCATCTTGCATTTTAGGTGTTAGGTTTTGAGAGCATGTTCAGAATACTATTTCAGCTGGTGTCATAACCTATAGTCCACAACTTCTCTTATCAATAGGAAAATGGGTTCAGTGACTTCCCCCACACCCAACTGCATCTTTGTGCAGAATGTAGTAACAAAGACAGACATTTCCAAAGGAATCTCTCAGAGTATAGGATGCCAGGTTTATTTGCTTTTTTAAAAAGCAAAGGAGACCTCTATTTCCTAAGGTTAATTCACATTGTGATAATTATTTTATGTTAGCCAGGGGCTTTCTCTTGCTGGTGAAGATTCTTACTATGAATCACAGAAGCAATGAAGCAATTCTCTCTTTATAGCCACTGGAAAGAACTGTACATTTCCCTTCAGTAGAGAGAAGCAGTTTAAAGCTCCTCAGAATCATCAGGAGTAATGAAAATGTGTTGTGTTTTAAATTAAAGAGGAAAAGAAATCAAAGGATTCACAGAGGATTTGCAAGGCCAATGTATGCCAATATGACTTACCCTGTCGACTGCTCAGTTACTGAATTCCTTCATTACTTTACCATTTGTCTTGTTTGGAAATTGTGCTCAGGTAATTCAGTGGTGTGTACAATAGAAATTAAATAAATGGATCACATTATTGTTGATCAAGAAGTAATACAATTTAAGAAAATGTAAATGGATTGTAAAATCTTTGTGTCATGGTGATGGTAATTGTCAGTAAACACAGACAGACCAAAATAACGCCTTTTAACAAAGCTTTGTTTATATATTTATTTTTAGACTTGTACTATCAATTTGTTTGGCTAACTGAATCTAACATATAATGAGAAAAACACTGTAGGTATCTTTACCTTCTGTCTGCACATTCTGACCTTTCTGTTGGGTTTTCTGAAAGCTCCAAGTATTTTTTTACACTGAAAAAAATACTGTTAAGTTACTTTTGATATGAAAATTGAAGCTGTTCCTTTCTGGACTGAACTCCGAAAAATGAAGTGGAAAAAGTGTCAGAAAACAATTTCAGAGAGGGACAGCAAATCACAATGAGCAAAGTCACAGGAGATGAGTGCATTAGTGTGATCTCTGCTTAAAAACATCACTTAAAACAAGTAGATGGGCTATATGATCCCAACTTCATCTTTTTAACTCTTTATGACTTGCATCCCTCTTTGTAAAGCTGAAGTGAGTCGTGCTTGCCTCATGAATAATAACTACCAGTGTACATGGTTCACTTGTAGTGTGCAAGCACTAAGTATCCTTAGACTTTATTAGGATATTACAATGGCATGCTTGAATTCCAACGGGTTCAAGACATTATTCATATCTTGTTATTTAAGGTGATTCATAGTAAAAGTAAAAAAATGCTGTACGTATTAATTTCCTGTTGAAAGTACTGGGGTCAGTAACTGGACTGTTAGAAATCCAGGGATGCACACAATGCTTTATGTACTTACTCATTCAGTGTGACTCCAGGCATTGAGAAAGAACAATCCTGCTTGGCATTTTGACTCAATTTGGACTCAGTAATTATGGATCCAGACTAACTTGTTAGACCCCATTGTGGTTTAACCTGGCTGGCAGCTAAAACAACCACACAGCTATTGCTATCTCATTCCCCCAGAGAAAGTGGGGAGAGAATTGGGGGAAAAAACCCAAATCACTCAGGTTGAGATAAAGACAGTTTAATAATATGGAAAAATAAGATTAATAATAAATATACAAAATATTTACCAGCACAGTTGCTCACAACCCAAAGCTGAGGCTCAGCTAGTTCCCGAGCTGCACTGTCTCCTGGCCGACTCCCCAGTTATTCATGGAGCATGACATCATGTGTTAACCTTTGGCCAGCTTGGGTCAGCTGTCCTGGCCCAGTCCCCTTCTGGCTTCCTGGGTACCCCCTGCCTTCACAGTTTGTCAATAACTAAAAGCATCAGTGTGTTATCAACATCATTCTCATCCTAAATCCAAAACACAGCATTATACCAGCTGCTAGGGAGAACACTAACTCTGTCCCTGCAAAAACTAGGACAAAGCTTGTGAAAAAAATATCTGAACTTTACAACAGAGCTGACATGTACAGGAGAGTGAGAATACATCCAATACTGGGAATGGTTGAAAAGCTTATAGAGCTGTTATACTGGATATATCCAGTTATTATACTGGTTATATCCAGTTTTTATCCACTGTTGCAGTACAGTGCACAACATCATCAGGAATATGAATGCTCTTTTCCAGGCTGATTACATCTAATAGTGTGTTGTATTTTTGATAAAAGTTACCTTCTACAAATTTCCACTCTATTTTACCTTTTTCTGGGTTCCTTTTTTTTTCTCATTAGGTATTTACACATATAGTACGGGTAGTTCCTGAATCTGCTCAAGGAAACAAAAGTGAGCATTAAGGTTTACTAAGTCAGGCTCTAGTTTGCATAATTCTCAAGTTGCAGTCCCAAGAGCATGCAACATAAAGGTAGCTGCTCTAGAAGCAGTGATGCTTCTAGCTTGAATTTAAACTTGAAGGCATTATACTAATTTACATCTCTCATGAGAGCTCTGTCACAACACAGAAGTTCTGCAGGGTTTACAATAAAAATAAGTCTCCTTTCACCCCAGAAACTCTTGATGAAGTTTGCAGTACCACTCTGGTTGTGCCCTCTGTGATGGGCCTTTTGAAGAGAGGAACAGGATGCTCTTTAGCATAATTATGTTTTCTATGGAGTGTTTTATCATGGTCTATTAATAGTTTCTTCTCCTCAGTTCCATAGCTAGTTACTGCTTTCTAACTCATTGATTTTAATAAACCAACTGAGCATGCCATTGTATTCTCTTCTACACTCCCTTGGGAGAAAAAAATAAAATAACAAACCCATAAATGCCAGCTTATTAGGAGATTGGTTCACTCTGAGCACGCTTGAGATGCTAATGAACCTGTTCATTACAAAGCTGCTAGGTTAGATCTCACTTGGGCTGGCAGAGACAGGGATTTTCACTGAACAAAAGTATGTGAGTTTGCAGACAAGATGTAGAACCTGCACTGGTTCTTGGGTTGGTTTTTTTTTTCTGGGAATGTGTTCATTTTTTTCACTGGGAAGAGTTAATTTTCTTCACAGTAGCTCATATGATGGTATGTGGTGAATTTGTGACCACAACAGGGCTGATAACACTCCAGTGTTTTAGCTATTACTGGGTAGTGCTCACACAGTGTCAAGGCCTCCTGTTTCTCACGCTGCCTGCCCCACCAGTGAACAGGGGTGCACAAGAAACCGAGAGGGGACACGGCCGGGACAGATGTCCCCGCGGATGGAAGGGGTATCCTATACCGTATGATGTGCTAAGCAAGAAAAGCTTGAGGAAAGCAGGAGGGAGGGAGGACATCCAGGGTTATGGCTGAAGCCCTGCTTTCCTGGAAATGGCTAAACATCTGCCTGCCTGGGAAGTAGTGAATAAATTCCTTGTTTTGCTTTGCTTGTATGCAGAACTTTGCTTTACCCATTAAACTGCCTTTATCTCAACCCACAAGTTTTCTCAATCTTGCCCTTCCAATTCTCTCCCCCATCCAGCTGCAGGGGAGAGCAAGCAGCTGTGTGAGGCTTATCTGCCTGTGGGGGTTAACCCACAACATAACAAAAAAGACAGCTGTCTTCTTTATATAGTGGTTGTAACAGGGAAACTAAGGAATTAGGTGGGAAAACAGGCCAGAAAATAGCTTATGCTATTGGTAATGGCACTGTACCAGTATTTTTAATACCTCAAGAATATAGATTCTACTTTTATCACTTATGTATTGCATCTGTAACTGTATTTCAGAGTACCAGAAGATAACTGAAAAATATTATTGTAGGCTGAAATGGGGCTCATTTGCTGACACCAGTGTTACTACAGAAGAGGACTGACTGTGCCTTTCTGGTTTTTAGGGTCTTTGAAGATGTATTGGTTTAATTTCCAATGTGTTTTTAAATAACAATCAGCTAAATGTTAGATAAGGGGATTTCTAGAGACAAAGTTAATGTAAACCTTGCATAGCAAACTTTCAGAGTTGCTTGATATTTTAACCATGGTGTTAGCAATGTCCTTTCCCAATAGCTAACCAGCCAGCAGTCTTTAAATGTGGAGA
Source organism: Hypotaenidia okinawae (assembly GCA_027925045.1). Lineage (NCBI taxonomy): Eukaryota > Metazoa > Chordata > Aves > Gruiformes > Rallidae > Hypotaenidia > Hypotaenidia okinawae. The sequence goes on along the minus strand of BSDF01000013.1, from coordinate 15,207,445 downwards.
TGCTGAGTTGATCTTCAGTCTCATGTAGAGAAGGGGTATTTTGTTACTAAATCAGATCCAAATCCCAATACTACCTTGGTTAAGCTGCATCATCAGAATTATTTCTGCTGAATGTCACCCAAGTTTCCTCAGAGACCTTGAAAGTGTGATTTTCAGGCAAATGTAGTTCCAAAAAGTAATTTTTCAAATGAGAGGATAGATCTGTAGTTCACCTCAAAGTCACCTCCTTATAGGATGATGAAGAGGCCTAAACTGCTTTCAAGTCTTTAACTGAAGGGCTGGATTTCTCCAGTTTAGAAAACATAAAGCTACTATAGGGTTAATAAAGTTAAAAGAGGAGCAAGAACCTATCCACAGTTACTAGCTAGCTTCAGAAAAGGTGAACAGTCCTCCAGAAAGTCAACACTGCAAGATTTTTCTCTTATTGCAATAAAGTTTAACAAGGGTGTGTGGAGGGGATGGGGGTTGGTGACTTTGCTATCTTTGGGGAGATAGGTGGGTAGGAACATGAAGGAAGGAAGAGAGAAGGCAGTGCCTTATGGACACACCTAAGCATAACAATCTGGTATCATTTCATGGGAAGCAAGCACATCAAAAGAGAAATCCATGTAAAGCTGTTCAGCAGAGGTTCATGAATTACTTTTGAGAATGCATGTCCCATCCAAATAAAACAGTCCTTTAAGATGGGCAAGAAATCTTGCAGAATGAGTGTTCAGTGGTCTGAAGTGCTGCAGGCAAGAACCAACAGGGACACAGAACAATACTCCCTTTAGTGATGCTCCAGCTTCATGGCTACCAAGGCTCACCTCTGCAGGAGACTGCAAAAGTTATAGGGAAATAATTGAGCAGAACACCTATCCAGCTTCCTGGATGGCCAGGCAGCTGTGAATTTTGTGACCAAAGCACTCCTCAAATAAAAAAAGTGAGCCACATCTTGTCAAATTTTGGAGCTAACTGCCAAGAATTTTAGCAAAGATTCTGATGGACATTTACAGTAATCACAGCCAATGCTGCTGGTAAGCAACATCAGAAGCTTAACTTAACTTAAAGAGAAGAGAGATAATTTTAATAATGAAAATAAGTGGAAATTAAGAGGCCTTTAGTTGGGAAACTGTGACATAGATGCATCAATGTCAAAACAAGTGACAGTGCATTAGGCCCATCATGCAGTATTCCAGCATGAGAGACAGGACGGCCCCAGAAGGAGCAGGTTCTTGCCAGGCTCGGCTTTTTTGCTTGAGCACCTCAGCCAGGAGCTGTGTTTCTTTGCCAGAATGGAGAACAGAAGACTCCTTCATCAGGAAGAAGCCATTCTGAGAGGGCTAGACCAGCCCAACAGCAGCATTTCCTTATCCTGAACATATGTGCATCTTGACAGAATTGCAGGATATGCTTAATGATACATCCTGATAGTAACCCCCTTTATCATTGCTCTCTCCTTTGAATCTGAGAAGGAGGTGATTGTGCAGCAGATCTTGTAATACACCATCCAATGTGTTCATAACCCCTGTGTCACAGCCTACACAACACACACACACACTGCTAATCAGTGACAGAGCTTAAAACAACCCCTAAGTCACAACTTCCAGTCCTCTCCTTATTGATTTATGCCTGTAGTCGATAGCATGCCTTGCTGAGTCACTTCCTGTCATCTGAGCAGCTGTAACAGATCACCTCATCTGTGAGGTAAACCTTTCTTTGAGCCAGCTCAACACATGGTATGTCACAGCTGGGTAGGAAAAGGGCACATTATTAGGCCATGGAGTTATTTATGGAAATATAAGGTTTCCAGCAGTTCAGACTATTCTCACCCCTTGTTCAGATGCTTGCTGCTCATTCCCACAACCTGCAACAAGAATGTTGCCTTCTCAGCAGGGCTGGCCCAGCCACTTATATGGCCACACTATGAGATGCAGCAGGGAACTGCTGAGGCTTAAAACTCCCTGGACTGTCAACCACAGCAAAATCAATGTCCATGCAGCAACAGCTTAGAGTAACAGTTTCCATACATTTTACTCAATGATCTTTCTCCTGGTCCTTTTCATTTCCCATGGGGTATTGCAGACCATCTTCCCTAACATACCTGTCATTTTATGTGCCAAGCTGAGAACGAGCAAAGGTATGGGGTTCCTGCAGTTACCTGCTTCCCCTTCAACCAGGACTGGGCCTGATGCTGTAGCTCATTCCCTACCCTCCAGACACTTTCCCATCATTCAAAACTGAGGTTTCAAACTCAAGGAAAGGAGCCTCAGCAAGGTGCACTCCCAAAGGCAAGAATAAAGTGAAAATCACTGCCATAACATCTGCTACTTTGCATCTGAGGTTAACAAGAAGGCCATCCCCACAAGCACCCATTTCGGCATGTTCTCTAGCTCCTGACTCACCACAGATGTGCCAGTTGTGCCAAGGAACACGGACTTCTAGCTGTGAATACTTGTCAGATTGTGCTAGGACAGGACTATGCCAGTTGCACAGTGTTCAGTGGTAAGCATTATCACAGTGAATCCTAGCTCCCTGTAAAGGAAACAATATTCAGTTGATGTGAAAAAATTATAGTATTTTACTTCTTGATTCCAATTTTTATTGCTTTATCTTCAAGTTACAGTGTATTTAACATTGAACAGTCATCTACATTACATGCTCAGAGGCTCTTCTGAGCATCATTACTCTCTTATGATTATTTATTGACTTATTTTGTAGGTTCTGAGCAACTCTGTTGTTTCAGAATCTTGGGCTTCAAGATGAAGTGCAGGCTGTTCCAGATGAGCCAGAAGAGTGCCTCCAGCCTCAAGCTGAATTCAGTAAAATTAAGCTGTGGTGACCTACTATCAACAAGGAAGTCTGTTGCCTCTTCCCCCATTAATACTACATTCTTTAACTCTAGTTTTAAGTAGACTGAAGAGAGTTTGACAATTTCGTTGGAGAGTTATCAGGTACCAGTGACAACCTATACACTATGGCAGTTTAGATGAATTAGTTGTCATGACAACCCAGTTAACTAAATAAACATATCTGTATGCATCAGCAGTAGCTCATGTCCTCTGCATCATCTTTACCTCAGCAGAAAGCATTTTGATTATATGCACAAATGAACCTGCCCCCCACCCCTTTGCCTCTCCTTGTCCCCTCCCAACCAGGTAATGATGAGGTACCACACAGTACTGCTCACTACTCCTGAGCACCTGAACTGGAATCGTTACAGGAGTGTAGCTGTCTCTGACAGTGCAGAAATCCTGGTCAAGTTCTACTGTAATTAAAGGAAAAAAGGATAGTTTGTAGGTAAATCCACAGTAAACTACCTGCTGGCCAATAAAATCTGGGTTTACATAAAGGAACTAGCACAATCAAATATGATTGTTAACCTGAGGTTGTCTTTAAATCAGCAGGTTTTGGTAATTTCTTACAGAAATATGTAGCATAGCAACTTAAGTTACTCAGATAGCTCTGCTTACCAAAGATCTATGGCCTCAGGAATGACTGACACATCTAACTGAATGCTCAGGTCACAACTAAGTTTTAATTGCCTGCATTACAAAAGGAATGTTATGCTTCATAGAGGAGTAAGTGTTCCAATGCCTCCCTCAAAACATGAGCACCAAAGAAAAGAACAGATGAAAAAAGAAAGGTTCCTTATTAGAAAGTTGTTGAGGTTACTGCAGGTTGAGGCCTTAAATGTGGTATAAAGAACAGATAACATCTACCTGCAATCATCTTGCACCAATGGCTTTTTTTATGTTTGAGAGCATCTATTTTCGTGTTCCATCTTTTACCTACTGTGTGTTTATCTGTCAGAAAATATTATTGTGTGGGACTTAACAACAGCCATAAATACAGCCCAGGTAAGTAAGGCATAAATCAGAAGGAAGATGGATAAGAAATAACAAAACAGAGTACAAAAGTACATGCCATTGAGCACCTGATGGACTTTAAGTGCTAGCACCATCATCATTATTTTAATAACTGCCGCATCCTGGTAGTTCCCAGACTGATTTTTGATCCCTAAAGAAGCATCAGATCTACAGCAACGTCCTCTTTAGGGCAGGGAAGTGTGCAGTGAAACCACAGTTGAATTTTAGAAAAGACTTAAGTGGTCCTTGTCTGGTTTGCATTATGGTGTGCAGAACAGTTTACACTGAGGTGAATTTTATCCAATATTGAGTCTGATAGGATAGTGGAAATTGTAAAGAATATAGAAAGGGTCTCATTCAGGAAAGCATTTAACCCACTTACTTTTGTCCTTTTTGGCTTTGGTGTTTTTCTAGTGGGATATAAATTCAGGCCTAAAATGAAACCATTTTTTAAATAGAGGGTTTTTTTTTTCTCTTAAGTCCCTAATGATTCAACTAGTAAAGTTTTAAACAGGCTGGCTCTGAGAGTTTACCTGACATTGCTTTAATTGTAGTTTATTTAAATTGTAAAAAGGAAATAATTCTACCTTTAATAATTTTCCTGCTTTAAAAACACATGGCTAGAGAACAAGTGCCAACTCCTTTCCCAAAACCCCAGCAACAATCATCCCCAAAACCCCATATAAAACTTAAATAGTGTATTCCTAAAAGAGAACATTTCAGTATCACATTTCTGGGCTGTCAGATGCAAGCAGAAAATGATGGATGAACTAAGTCAGCATTTACTGAAGGTAGAACAGTCGCTTTAGGAGAACAGACGTGTTATGACTGTTTTTGAGGTGCATCATCCCATTGTACTAGTGTGAAAGCTTGAAGTCTTAGGATTCAGAGACTGTTATTCTGAGGCACATGTACCTGAAAGTCAATAGAAAGTGCCAAATGGAAGGAATTCACTCCAGAGAAGGCTTAATTATATAGAAATTGGAAAAGAAGGATGATTATTCCGAAGAATTTCAGAAATGTTATGAGAGATCTTGAAAAGGATTAGTTGTGCTGCCCAGGTGTGTGAGAATTGGGTGTTCCTCTGCTTTGTCTGCCTTTGCAAGATAGCCCAAGACTCTTGAGTCCCTGAAAGCTGAAAAGACCGAGACTTCTGTGCAAGTATAAAAGGACTCATGCTGACAGGGACCCAGGAGAAAATTTGGATTAGCAATTCAGTAAGAGCTCTGGTCCTATTTATCTGATCAGTCTCACTGAAAGCAAGGAAAACTTCTTCAGGCTTTTGAACAAAGCCCATTTATTTTTTGTACTGAACAAAGCCAGAATTTACCATGCCTGCTTTGGTAATGGACAGCTCCATGCAGTAGACAAATCATCAGTATCTCTGGAACTACACTAATTTCCACCAGCTGCAGATCTGACTCACAGTGCCTAAATGTGAGGGAAATGTCTTTATATCCTGAGCTCCGCAATACGTCTCCAGGAGCCATATGACTGCCCACCACACAAAATTGTGAACCATCTGTCTTTCTTGCTTAATAAGCCTTAATGTTTAATAAGTAAATGAAATATTTAATATTTACAGAAATCACACTACAGAGTTGCCAAGTGCAAAATGGCCAATAGAAAGTACACAGCTGCATTTCTGCCTTTGTGGATGTAGCTGAGGAACTCCTCTGATGCCAGACACTTTCTGAAATTAACACTTCCTAACGAGCAAGCTTCAAGGGCAAAGTTTACCTCTGTTTTTGTTCAGCAGAAGGACCAGGACTTAAATAGGATCAATAGTTAAGCAACTCAGACACTTTTTTCCTCTTCATTTTGTTCCCATTCACCATCCCCCATCCTTTCCTGCTTCTCTTTGAACTGTAAATTCACTTGTTTTCCATGTTACACTCACAACATAAACTGGTAAAAATGCTCACCTAAAACTTACCAGCTTAGATATCTGTGAATAACCAGTTCAGATATAAAATATCTGACTTGGAGGATGCAAAAAAGTGTCCTTACTGACAGTTAAGCCCCAGAGATGTATGCGGCATGTTAGCAATATTGGACACCATCTCCCATCTGGGTTATCTGGAAAGAATCTAACAATCCTATTCAATGTTTTACTGGAGCATTTATTTTGACTGATGCTCTTAGAGCAATGCTTTATGTAGTACATAAATTGGTGTGACAATCAGTTATCTTTAGTCAAATCTAGAGTAAAAACCACAGCAGATTCTAATAATTAAAATCAGTGTTACAGTTTTAAATAATGGATATATTTGGAAGACAGTTCTTGGGCCAAAGAGATTTTCTTCATCCTACTTGCAAGAAAGATTTCTCTTAGCAGAATGCTCTTTCTTCTTCATTTCTAGGGCTTAAGAAAACCAATTATTAATTTTCATGACCTCACTAAACAGCCTCGTAAGACCAAGTTAAGCAAGGCTGTCTAGGAGTATTTGAGATCTGCTGTTCCTTCAGTCTTGAAGAAAAGCAGGAATCCAGGCTTAGAGAGTATCTTCGTGTTGCTCAGCCATTGATGTGCAGCCAGTTTGAATGAACTGGAAGAATATCAGTATTTCTAGCACAGTAGAACAAATCCCAGGAGAATTATTTGGTAAACCCGTTGTTCCTGATGTGATGATGTGAGCAAAATGGAAAGGTACGTGTGGTCAATCACATGACTCTGAGGACATCTATAAGTAGAGTCTCATTCTAAATAGCTATAGATGATGTTGTTCGACAAGCTGCGATCTAGCTGTCCCACAGAACACACCGGCCAGCCTGAGGCAATTGTACCAGCTGGCACCAGTGCGGTCCCTGTGCTGGGCTGGATGCTGGACCAGGCGTGCTCGGAAGAGCCTGGGAAGTGGCACCCCCGCGTGGCCGTACGCTGAGATGCTGGCTGCTCATCCCTTACGTTCTTCGGTTCTCCAGCCACAACACATCACCGCTTCGTTGACACATCCTCATCCTTCATAATTCTTTGGTCTTTATGCCACCTTGGAAGTGAGATCCAACCATAGCCCCTGCTAGAGCAACCCCTTGCTACTTCCCCTCGCCAGATAGATTCTGTAATCACATAACTCTTGTGCTCTTACATCCAAATCATCTCATTTTTTCCTTCTTTCTTCTTTTCCAGCCTTCTAGAGATCTGTCCCAGTTAACAGGCTCTCACAGGTACAAAGCTCTCAATCAGATCAGCTGCCTTTTAGGCCTTTTCAGCCCAATGATTGTAGAAAATGTGCTCCATCCACTGCACACACCTTTTTTCTTTTCCTCAAGCAAGGAACAATTTGATGCCAGGTGTGTAACATCAACTTCTTCTCTGTTAATAGTATTCCCAGATTTCCAAGCATCGGTGGACCTTCATTTACATCTGTTATTAATTCATCAGTTACTGCATTTCTAATTTAACAGTTAATAGATTAAGTCCACAAATAATGCATTCTGTATGAGTTCCATTTTTAGCAATGAAGCCTGGCAATGAACTACAGCACTCCCATTTTATTCAGTTTGTTTCCCATAAATATCTGTGAATCAGTACTGTAGATGAGCTAAAAAGATGTTGCTCTTAGATTTAGAATTCCACCCTAATATTTTAAGAAAAACTAACAATATATTCTAGTCAAACTTAGGCTTCTTTAAAAGTACTGATTTTTTAAGGTAGAAACATTGTTAGCACCTGTTACACAAATGTTAAGAAAGTAGCATGAAAGATGCATGATAAAATATAACTGAGATGATGTACATTATTAAGGTAGGTATGCAGTATAAACTAAAGCCTCAGAGCACGTTCTTTGCACAACTGTGCTAAAGTCAATGAAATTACTGTGATTCATGCCAACTACAGATTTGCAACAATTAAGTTATTAGAAAAAATACAATAGTTTAAAATTTTCCCTGAAATAGAGAATAAAATAAACACTATTTAAATGTCTTGTCTGTCAGCCCCTTTGCTACAGGTATTTGTTTCTGTGTACAAATCCATCTGAATACAGATTTACATCACTATGTCCTTAATCCTTTAAACATATAGAGAGCTTTTTGCCTGGAATTATTCATGTTCATTTCAACAGCTGGATATCTGACTCTGGACTCAAACACAAATCTAGCTTTCCTCTGAAGAACAGTTCCTGTTTGATGCCAGTACTTCTGGATCTTACTATAGGCATCATGGAAGATGTGCCAGCACTTCATTAAGAACAGCTATGCAAATACTGTAAAGCAGCTGTGCTAATGGTCAAGCACTGCAGCAGCTGCAGCATGAATTGTAGGGGTGTATCTTTAATACAATATATGTCCAAATGTAGTTCTAGTACAGTGGAGATCAAGACAGACATTATTCAGTAAATGGTTATGACTGGACGGTCTAAAAGATTACAGAATTCAGGATAAGCACAGGTAAATGTGCCTGAAATAATGAGGCTTTTGCTAGCCAGTGAACAATCTTTCCCCCTGCAGCACGTTCTGACAAACAGGATGATTATTCTTCATTAATGTTTCAGCGTTGCTTGGGTGTTTTCCTTCCTAGCACACATCATTTTCAATTTGAAAAACAAACAAAACCTAGCCTAACTCTGAAGTACTAAGTAACAGGCAACCATACAGTATAGTAAATTTAATGAACAACATGAAGCATAAAGAAATTTATGTTGAAACTCAGAATGCCATACCCAAAGTGAGCATTCTGGCTACAGAATTATAGCTTCTGCAAAGGACCAGAAGCAACTGTGATTCCTTTTTCTGTTTTTCTTCTTTCTTAGATTACATTTTGGGAAGAGATAAGGTTAGAGGGACAGAGGGATTACCTAATAACCCTTTTGACTTTAACTTCTTTTTTTTTTAAAACTGGAGATGATTTAACATGTACTGTTGTGCAAACTGCATTGCTATGGCAACCTACTGAAAAAAGCATCCCTGTAGGTACATCACATACACACTGACATGTAAGCACTCACATGAGGTTTTTCTTGAGAGGAAGACGCCTCCAGATTTTGCATTTTATATATATGATTTAGGCATAGGCTGAATATAAATAATCTCCTTTCTTGAATGTATACATTCTCTTCTAACTATAACTGCCTCAACCCTGAATGAACTCTAGCTATGCAAGTGATGTATTTTAAATCGAGCAACATACACCAAACTTACTGAAATTAAATTAACATGTTATGGGTTTTCCCCACATGGAAGTGCTGTAAACTACTATATATACTATATCCTTTTGTATCCTTTAACCATTGAGATGGTTAAAATTGTTAAATACTCATTTACATATCAAATATATAGAAATGTTAGATGTTCACATGAATGTTAAATACCAAAAGCCTGATCATTTGAGCACTCAAAAATATAGAAATGTTAAATGCTGAATCACTGCATGTAAACTAAAAGGATGACTAACAACTCATATCAAACTGTATGCCACTTATTTTTTGCTAATTTTATATTATAACAGTAATTTTCTTGTTCTGACATAAGCCTTTGCACTCATTTTACTGTCAGGCTGGTGTTACTTATCCCATAGCTAGAGAATATAATCTGGAATAAACTTTTGATACCTTTTTTCAATTGAGCAATAGCCTTGGTGATTTGTTTGTGAGAAAAAATGCAGAAATATATATAAAAATTTCTTTTCAGATTGGAAGCTATATTAATATACCATACTTAAACAAGGCATAAATGAATTTGTAATCGATCATTCAAGTAAAGGAGTCAATTAAAAACACCAAATTCAAAGTAAAAGTAGATACAAACATATTTTAATAATACACAGGTATAGCACAGGACCAGTAGAAGAGAACACTGGGGCACCCAGGTCTGGAGAAGTGCTTTGTTACATGACTTTAAAGACACATTTGAACAGGAACTGAAGGTCTATAATGCTTCAGTGTCCAAAGCACCTGGCCAACTGAACAAAAAGCTGGGCCTTTTTTAGGTGCTTTAACATTTGCATACAAGTGAGAACTAATTGTTCTGGGCCATGGGCCAGTTTAAGGGCAGCAGACAGCATATTCCAATAGGAAATTCTGAGAACAGCACATGTGCTAGGTCTCTTCCCTTTTAGGTTTACACAGCCTCTGCAGTCCAAGGGCCAGGGAAAGGTTAATCTCCCTGGAAGATCCATGGGCACAGTCACACTCTCCTTTAAAACCACACTTTGCAGAGCAGCTGCAGCTTCCCTTTAATACCCTATGTAACTACACAGAGCACTTACCCAGGAGGAGTGAGGAATATGCACTTTCAGTTCTCTCATACTTCAGAGGTAGTGTGCTAAAAAATGCCTGTAATCACCAGACTTCTTGATATTCTGCTTGGGGGACTTTCCACTCCTTCCCTCCTAAAGGTAGAAAGAGACTAAGAACAAGATATGGATTGGCTAGGAGGGCTGACTAGGTTGGAGGGAGTCCTGTTCTAGTTTCTGTGTCAAGAACTGTGAAAGAATTTTATCCAAAGATTGGCCAAGGAAACAGTTTCCCATTAGTAAATGTGGGACTTGCAGAACTGCAGTTTTAGTAACAAGCACTTAAATTTCCTTCTTTTTGTGCTCAAAGGTTTTTTTAGGTACTCAAATCCCAGATAGACATCTAAATACTGAGTCTTTTGAGTTAAGAAAGTACTTCCCAAATTTCAAAACTAATGTCAGGAAAATTATTTAGAATGCATAATGTGAAGTGTGAAGCCCCAGGGGCTTTACTGCAAATCACACAAGGATTTTTGTGTGTACCTTGTGCTGGTTTTGGCTGGGATAGAGTTAATTTTCTTCATAGTAGCTGGCATGGGGCTGTGTTTTGGATTTGTGCTGGAAACAGTGTTGGATGCGCAAGGATGTTTTTGTTATTGCTGAGCAGTGCTTACACAGAGCCAAGGCCTTTTCTGCTCCTCACCCCACCAGTGAGTAGGCTGGGGATGCACAAGGTGCTGGGAGGGGACACAGCTGTGACAGCTGACCCCAACTGACCAGAGGGATATTCCATACCATATGACATCATGTTCAGCATCCAAAGCTGGGGGAAGAAGGAAGGGGGGACATTTGATGCAATAGTATTTATCTTCCCAAGTAACTGTTATGTGTGATGGGGCCCTGCTTTCCTGGAGATGGCTGAACACCTGCCTGCTGATGGGAAGTGGGGAATTAATTCCTTGGTTTGCTTTGCTTGTGCACAGCTTTTCCTTTATCTATTCAACTGTATCTCAACCCACAAGTTTCTCACCTCTACTCTTCCAACTCACTCCCCAATCCCAGAGTGGGGAGAGTGAGCAAGCGGCTGTGTGGGGCTTAGTTGCTGCTGGGGTTAAACCACAGCAGACCACTGTGAGTTTCACTTTTCAACTAGTTCAAATGGTCTATTTGATTCAAAAATCAACAAGATTTGCATTTCCTAAAAGGAGCAACAGCTGTAACTGTTGTTGTTGGCCTTAAGGTTCCACACAGTAATGTTTAAAAAAAAGAAATAAAAACAAACTGAGATTTGAATTAGTACAATTTGTACAATTTCTGTGCCAGGTCTGGTTGAGAGATGAAGTAGAAAGAAGGCTGCTGGGAACTGAGGAGGATGGTAAGTTAGTAATTATGTCTCCTGGTACCTGTTTTGTTTACTAATTAAAGGTCTAATTGCTTTGCTCTATTTTAATTAACAATGTTCTTATTTTAATTAGTTACTTTTCCTGCATACATTAAAATTGAGAGAAACCACTCAGGATATAAATAATATGATGAAGAGCTTAAAGTTAAGCTTCTAAAAACATTTTAACAATTTCACAAGTGTTTAATCATGAAAAATAAATGTTTTTCATAAGCGTGGCTCCTACTTCCCCAAGGATTTCATTCTAGCAAAAAAATGTCTTTTTTTCTTTTAACTGAAAAAGTCAACTTATATCAAATGTGATTAACAGAGGCATCAAAAGAGCTAATGCAGGAATATGAAAGGCTTGATAGTATTTAGATGCACTAAAATGTTCAATCTGATCAAATCTCTTGAAATGTCCCAGTGCGACCCCCATTCTCTTAAGAACCAGTCTCAACATTATTAGCAATTATCTTTGAAACTTTGGGAAATTTATTTTCTTCCCTAACTGAGGCTGGGAAAAAGCAAACAGTGCCCTGTAAAAGAATTGGAGAATTCATACAAATTGTTCCAATTCCTGGAAAGATATCAAAACCAATAACCTTTATACAAGTACTTTGAGATGGAGATACATAGCAATTGTCATCCTTTTCTTATGAATTGTTTTTGACAAGTGTGTTTACTTCCTCTGTGGAGCAGGTAATGGGCCTGGGATATTGGGAAAACTGCAAATCCTCAGGTTCTGGGAAAAGCCCTATCTAATGGTCCTGTGTCCAACTTAAAATTTAAGTTTGGTCTATCTGAAACTAGTAGTATGTTACACATCTAGTTATAGACCACACAGTACTTAGTAGTTCATTGTCCAAGAGGCAATTACCAGTTGGGATTCTGCAGAGGCCTGTTCTGAGCATGCTTACTCTAAGTTGTAAATGGAACAAAATATATTAAACTTGAGGATAACAGCAACTCTGAGGTGTACTCTGTTGTGAAGTTGCAGAGAAGGAAGAGTTCACCACTTGGCTTCGCTTTGGAAGATACCTGTGTGCTCAAGCAGAGACTGGGGCTGCACCACAAGTCTGAGCAGCAGCTTCTGCCTGAGGATGAAAAGTTCCTGTGGAGCAGCTGGGAGCTTCACCTATAAAGCAGTAGAGATTACACCAGGATGAGCACAGGCTCAGGCAGCGTGGAGGAAGGGCTGTGCATCATCACCACAAGCCATGCTGTGGAGCAGGGCACAACAGTCTGAAGACAGGCTGCCTTCCACAGGGATAGTTGAAGTCAAGTCCTCCAGCTCCTCCTCATCAACCTATTTTGGTAACTTCTTGATGACTGGAAGCAGCCTGCTGGAAATGCCCAGATCCAAGCAACATCTTGGCTGGAGGAAGTGCATTCCACCCTTCTGGACAGCCAGACCACTGGTGTGAGGGCAGCTCCCCCCAGACCCTTGGGGACCATAAGCAGTTCACGTGGGATGTGGGACTGAGAGGCAGTAGCACGCTCTGAGAGTGACAATCTCTGACCGCTGGGTGGAGAACCAGGACCCAGTGGGTCCTCCTAGCCAAACTGGGACCCCTTTCCTAGTGTGAGCATCTGTGACACCCAGTGCCCACTGCCAGCCACCCCTGCCTGGGGGTGTAATGGAGTAATGATTTGAGAAAAAAAGTGTTCAAAAAGCATCCAGATATGGCACTTCAGGACATGGTTTAGTAGATGGGGTAGTGGTGGGTTGATGGTTGGACCTGATGATCTTAAAGGTGTTTTCCTACCTTAAAGATTCTATGATTATAGAAATGTCTGAAAAACTCTGTAGCAATTTGTTTATAATTTTAGGAAAAAAAATAAATCAAACAACAATCACAATGAGATGTGTAAAAAGGAGCTGTGACAAGATCTGTTCCATCCAGCCCAAATAAATGGTTAACTAACTAATGGCTTAATTATCACATAGTTGATGGGGGGAGGGAATAGTGGAGGAGGGTTCGCTGAAGATTCTTGAGAGCAATGAAGATTACAAGGGTTGTTACAAAATGTGACTGATAAAATGAAGGACTCTAGTAATTAGTCTAAGGATGCCAAAGGAAGACAGAGTGATGTAGTATTTAGGAGTGCAGAAAGTAACTAAGAAAATGAGCTATTCATCATTTGCTATGTACAGGACAGGGAGCGTTCCTTGCTGCAACTAGTATCTATTAAGTTAGACAGACTCTGTAAAGCACAGCTAAAGGACTGCAATGGATTGCCCAGGGAAGCTTAAGAACAACTTAGATATTTATCAGAATATTATGTATCCAATTCCATCTTTAGGGAGCAGAACATTAGGCAAATTCTTGAGGCCTTTTCCAAGCCAGTATGTTGATTACCAATCTTGTACTTTAATGCAACAGCATAAAGATTATTTCAGACAGAATACTGTAGTAGAATACCTGCCACTGAATTACCTCTGGGAGGAGAAAACTAGTAAGTATCACACAGTTGTAGCAGGGAGAGGAGGCAAAGGGAAACTCAGTCCCTGCAAGATTTGTGTTGATTTTAGCCTTGATTTGTTTCAGTACGTTCCTGTCAGCTGAGTGCAATTCCAGCATGTTTCTCTCTGCAGTAAAAGGTCACACTGCAGTTACCAACCAAACACAAGCTGATATTTCAGTGCCTAAATGCTACTGTCCTATCACAGCAGCCAAAGAATATTACAGACACAATTGTCAGAAGCTAAATAAAATATCTTAGAACTGAGTTTCCTAGAAAATCACAATTAGCTACTCAACCATGTTTGGGAATCATTTATAAAAAGGATGCATTTTGCTGAAGTCACAGCCAACTTCAGGTACACTACACAAGCTGCTTAATGTACAAATCCCACCTCTGCTCCATTACAGCACAGCGCACAGGACTTGCCAGCAACTTTTTGGTCACGCTTGCATCCATCAGTGAATAAGAGGGAGCACAAAGTGCAAACATCAAGAAGAAATGAGTGTTTCTTCATCAAGACTAGCACTAGGGCACATGATTCTGAGACATGGAATGCTTTCAACTCACACCTGTTACTCAGAGATCAGCTATTTAAGAACAGGCTAAGTGGATTGTGCTTTTGAACACTTAAACATTTGGCAGTAAGATCATGACCACTATGAGTAAGCTTCTAGTTCACAGGGAATAAGGAAACAAGGATTCACAGCACGAAGAATACGACCTACCTGTCATTGCCAGGGTGACTGGTAAAGGTCCAACTACAGATAAGCATTTCAGACCTCATGAATACTCAACTCCACTTTTCTTTCCTTAGGATGACACCCTCCAGGATCAGTGTGTGGTGCTAACAAGATGCTGAAGAGGAAAATTCAGTACTGTTTCCTGTACAGTAATTTCCTTGTAGAAGTGTTAAGCAAGAGTAAACTCACCAAACCTCCCTCTTCCCTCCACAAGCCCAACCAAAACAAAGACAGACTGTGAAAGCACCTGCCACCTTTTGTATTTTTATTGTGCATTTCCTAAGTGGTCAAAGATACCACAGAAGACAGTATGCACTGTGTTTTCTGTACTATGCCACACAGTAGTAAGAAACAGGCAGATCCCCAAAAGTTTTCATATTTTAATTCAAACAGACAAAAATTACATAAAATAGTATTATCTCATTATACAGAAGAGGCAAACCATAGAAAGTGTCTTAGATCACACAAAATAATGGCAGAAACTGAAACAGATCTTCCAAATATGTATTAAGTCCATGAAAAAGACCACTTGCTTCTGGCAACACTAACACAGATTATAAAAATTATATCAATCTAGTAACAGCTTGTCAACTTAAAAAGATTATTTAGAAATAAATATTTAAGTTCCCAATTCAGAAGAAATTCAAGAGTGAAATTCAATCAAATAATAGATGCAACAGCAATAAACAAACCCCTTTTGCCCTTTTTAATATAAATAAATTACCAAACCAGTTTGTCATAGATTACTCTTCTTTCTTTCATATAAGGATGCATATAAATTCATGAAATTCTTCTCAGAGGATGAAATTAAGTTGTTAAGATCATAATCAACTTCAAAGGTAGGTCTCTCTCCAAAAATTACAAGTGCAAGAAATACAGCAAAGTGTGCAGTGAGTCCCCATATCTTGAATGATGTTTTACGTTCACAGTCATCATATGTAAAGCAGTGCATCCGACTTGAGTAACCAGCTGAGTTTTTATAAGACAAGGCCTTGTAATTTAAGGGCTTGACAAAGTATTCCAATGGCACAACAAAAACATCACTCACTTCATCTGGATTAGGAATGGCCTGGAATGTATCCTCTATAAATCCTACAACTGGTGTTACCAAGTTATTCATCTAAGAGGAGAGAGAAAAACAAAACACCAAAACCCATTAAGTTCGTATCAAGTAAAATGATATTCTTTATTTTAGAACCTTATCTTAACCCCCTTATCTCAAGAAGAATCTGGTAGCACCTTCTGTGTAACCACCCCAAAGGTACTTGAAGAGAGTAACTAGATCCCCTGCTCGCTTTCTCTTCTTCAGGCTGAGCAAAACCACTTCTCCCAGCCTCTTCTCATAATCCACATGCTTCAGCCCCCTTACTGTCTTCATGACTTTCTGCTAAATTCTGACCAGCTTACCACTATCTTTCCAGCCATGGACTTGGATTCTAGTACAAACGCAGTCCACAAATACGAAATGCAGAGCAAGAATCCCTTCCCTTCATTCTGCTGGCAACACAGGCCATGCACTTTAAGAAGCGGTAATTATTTACAGTTATAGGCTTGAAAAGGTTAGTATCAACCTTTGGAAAGAAAATAGCCCATGTTTCTTTTCTAATGATATGCTGACTTACTCATTTTATTGCTTACTTTATCTATTCCAGGCACTAGCCTGCAGATGACTTCCACCTTCTCTGGCTGGAGTCCCACTTCTTCTTTAGCTTCTCGGAGAGCAGTATCAATTTCATCTTTATCAATTGCTTCCCTTTTACCTCCTGGAAAACACACTTCCCCTGGTGATCTTCTCAGCTAGAATTTAAAGGAGTACTGCTGTTAAATATAGAGTGTTATACATTTCTTCTTGGATTCACATAAGATACTTGTTCAAATTGCAGAATCGCTTTATGTTTGCTTTATCTTTTGAACCAAAGCAGCTAGAAATTGTGCCAAGAGGTTTCAGCAGATCAGAGGAAATATGCCTTATCTTGCAAGCTATACAAGAAGTTGGGCCTATAACTAACTAATCCAGAAACCCTAGCTATCAGAAATACACATACTGCTTGTACAGTATTGTGTGATTCATAATAGAAATTCTACTTCAATACTTCAAAACATAAATTTTTCTTGTTTGAATAGAAGACAAAATTAATCTAGAAAATTTGAATGGTAAAATTAAAATACTCAAGGGAAGAGCAAGAACTTCTAAAATACACATGTAAATAAAGTACCTTTAAGTACGCTATAGTAATAGGCTTGCACATCAGAGATCCGTAAAAAATCCCAAATACAGTAAGTTTACCAGCTAAGTAACTGTAATTATTAAGGTCTTAACATTTCTAAGCAAGACCTCAAAACCCTTCCACTTTTGAGTAACAGAAAACAAACATGGAAATAATCGCTGAACACAGCTATTGGGAGTGGGGGTGAGTGTGTTTGTGTAAAACAGTTGTAAAAGAAAACGCTGGCAGAAAAGTCTGGGAGGTTTAACGCGATGTCTTTCAAACATGAAAGGGAGAGAAGAGTAATATTGAATGTGGATTGAAAATTCACATCAGTAAGAGCTGCACTGCACTGTCAGCTTTCTCATTGAAATCATCACATGCCAATGACAAGTACCTTTTCTGATCTGGAAGTTATCTTTGCTTGTCACACTTTTCTAGGCATCCCTCACTCTTCTGGCGGATAAATGCTAGAACCGCCGGTGTATCTGCTTGTAACTTCGGGCACAAACGCAGGCCCTAGGCCGCGCGGTGCGGGGAGCACCGCGGCTCTCCCTTACCCCGGCCGGTGCCGCTTCACTCGCGTCCCCCAGAGCCGGCCCCGGCTCACCCACCTGCATCGACCTGACAGTGAGCAGCAAGTGCAGCTTCCCCGCTCTCACCATCAGCGGCAGGAGGACAGAGGCTTTGGGCAGCGGCAGGCGGGAGTATTTGTCGCCCACATCGAACTCCCTCAAGCGGAGCCGGGCTCTCTCTTTTATACTTTTTCTGGAAGCAAACAGAAAGGAGCGCGGTGACACCCCGAGACTGTGCCCCGGCGCCCAGCACCCCGCGGGCAGCCGCGGCGGTGTTTTTCCCCGAGCTGTACCGCAGTGACTCGGCCACCGTCGTACCGCCCCCGCCATGGCCGGCAAGGGGCGCTGCAGGCACCGCCATCCCCTCCCACAAGGCCCGGGCAGGTCTCTCCTCTCTGCCGCCTTTCCGTCGGGTTTTCCCCGCAGCTGGCAGGGGCTGAGAGCAGACAGCACCCACGGACGGCGGTGGGATAGCCAGGGATTACTACCACCTTTCCTCCTCATCCTCCCGCTCCGCAGCGGCCATCTTTGACACCCCAACCCGAACACAGGCTTTCCTCTTCCTCATCTCCTTCCGGCCTTCCCCCCTGTGACCGACGGCCAGTTCCTCCAATCAAATCGCGAGACCGCCAGGTTCTGCCTTCTGATTAGTGGCGGGCAGGCCACGCCGGCTGCACGCGGCGTTCCCGCTCTCGGGTGGGTGTCCTTGCTCATGCGGTGGGTGCTGAGGAGAGGGTTTGGCTGGGGGCCGCTTTAGGGACCTTCACGGGGCTGGTGAGCGCCTGGCGGCGGCTTCCCCACGCTTTGCACAGAGAAGGGCGGCAGCAGCCGCCGCCAGCAGTTCTCGTCGCAGCTGCGGAGCGGCGTCTGTGGCCCGCACTCACAGGGGCTGGGACGGCTCAGCGGCAGGGTAGCGCTGGGCGACAGCTGAGCCCTACCCCGTATTTTAGGTAAGGCCCTGTACCTGCCGGCGCTAGTGTTCCTCCTCTCAAGCGCCTCGAGGGGCAGGTAACGTCATGTATCCACTTGAGGTAACCCATGCTGGAACAATGACCGCGCAGTCCCTCTCCAGAAAACGAAACACAGCAGCCCAAGTTACAGGGACGGTAAGAGCCAACCTCAGTGGTGGTACCGTGCCCTTTACTTTTGTCATTGCACTAAGCTAGAGAACCTATTTAGTTACGTGTGTGGTACGTACTTCATACAGTTGACTTAAGGTTAATTAAATGCCTGTTAAGTCTCTTTGTTACATAAAGAAGAAAATAATTACAGTCTGTATCCAATTATGTAACACATCATACACAAAGCTAAAAGTCAAACAACTACATACACCTGTCCTGCCTCATTGACCTTTAAGCTATTTTACATAGCCATTATAGGAAAAATACATCAAAATCTTTACAAAGTGGTGTGGATCTTCGGTGGAGAGAGCACAGTTTGTAGAGTACCAATTCATCCTCACAGCTGTATCTACCACTGGACTGTTCCAGAAGACTGATGTTATCAGATCCTATATTTCTCTTTAGCTTTCTCTTTCAGAATGCAGATATGCTTTAAAAAAAAAAAAAAAAAAGTTAAAATTCACCTTTAGTTAATCTTACCTTCAGAAAGAAGTCAAGTGACTTTTAGTCGCAGCATTCTGAGGAAAACACACCAGAAACAAGTAATGTTTGCAAGTTCACGGCTTGCTGTAAAATTGAGATGTTACTGTTGCTTCCAAGCTTGTGTTAGAGATTTGCATATTCTGAAGAGGTCAGTTTTGTTCAGTTACTGTATCCTTCATAGTGCCTTGCAATAGCATAGATCCATTATGTGTCTTTAACAGAATTCTATTAAATAAAGACTTTCAAGGGAAAAATCTTCCCACTTAACCATATCTAAGAGCATGTTTTTAAAAACTAAGGAGGAGAAAAGAAGTCAGCTTGCTCTATCAATTGTGCTTTTTCCAAGACTACTACTCAGTGCAGCCTAAGAACAAGGAAATAAGATCTTTATGAATGTGTTTATACAGTGTAAGAAAAACCTTCTTACACCGTCCACACATAGCCATCTCAAAATCATGGCTAGAAAATAACATTGTAAGATTTCACTAAGACTGACAAATGGGAAATCAAAGCCAAGTTACACACTACTTTCTTTTCAGATGGGGCCAGCAGATTCTATGCTGCCAACCATGCTGGGAGATTCAGAATGCTGTACAGCATGGCTGGGCCATGAGACTGGTGAAGTAGATTCATAAAAAGGTAAGGCATAAGCAAGCTCTTATGCATGTGCATTGAATTAACAGCTTAGCACATTATTTCCCCCCCCCCCCCCCCCTTTAATGGAAGTTTCTGGCCAGATTTGAAGTTTTTTTTAATTGTTGAGAAGCTCCTGGTATAAGCTGTTACTCTTGCTGGTTACCTGTGGTAGCAATCACATATGTAACAGTCAGGGCACACATGTACATACTTACATTTAGATCTCTGAAGTATTCATTATAATCAAGAGCATATCCAACCACAAATTTGTCTGGAATTTCAAAGCCTATATCTGTAACAAAATGCAATTCTTTTTATAGTTTTGTGGTGTAAACAGCTTTTAAATACACAGTTTGTATTCAACATATGCTGCAGCTATTTGAGAGTAATATGTAATGAATACATCATCTTGCTTTCAAGGCACTTAGCATGCTTGTTTAGAATCAGAATCCTTACCATTAGTTAGTAATACAATTAAAATGTTAAGATAATGTATTTTAGGAAGAAAATTATTATTTAGAACTCAGGAGGTAGTCTTGGGGAAGGGAGAAAAGGAATGAGATTTTGCTTATGTAAAAGTAGGTGCACAGCAGTTCACTAGGGATTTTTGGTTTGAAAATAGAGCAAGTTTAATGCCGACTTTACTTTTAGGGTCAAAATCAAACCATACAAAGTTAAGGCTTGATTCTGTTTCTAGGAACAAATAGCCAAACCTGCACTAGGACCAACTAGGGAAAGAAAAAATAAACGGTGGTCTTGAGGTTTCAGCATGGGATAGCTAGTCATCTGTTTACAAATTTGTATGTATTTTCTCCCCATTTCCCTTGACTTTCCAGAAACTTATATGCCAGTTTTCAGACTTCCTTGCATGAAGTGAAATTATGAGATCATATTTTGGACAACCAGAAAAATGCAATACTTACAGTCTGGTCTGTAACCTGGACTTTGATGTGTCCTTTTAACAAGTAGGCTGTAAGGCAGAGCAGAGAAGCATTTTATTTTGTAAAATATGTCTTGCTCTAAGCTGTATACTTCACTTTTACCACCTCTCCCCACAAGCATCTGTAATCATGCAGTTATATTAAAGCAGTGAGATTATATAAACAGAAAGAAGTAGCATTCAGCTTTATAATTGAGGAAGAAGTGAAGACTCTAATCTAGGGTCATTCTGAAGATTCAAATGACTCTTTTGTTTTACATTTCATTCTCTTGAATTCTGCATCCCAAGTCATTATTTTTTCATGTAGCAATTTATCAGCAAACTAGAATAGCACGGACAGGTATGCAAGGTCAAGTGGCATGTAAAGATTTTAGCAGAGGGAAGGAGAAGAGGATGAGCTGTGCAATATCACAATGATTTCTTTCACAGAGTCATATCTATTCTTGCTCTTCCTGTGCACTTCTGATGAAACAGAGAACCTCCTGGACATTCACTAGGAGGAACATAACTAGTACATAAACCAAGTGTTTTTTCAAAGCATCACAAGTACTTGACAGATACAGAGATATTCAAGAAATTCCTTTTCTAGATCTGTTTTTAGATGATCTCTAGTGTTACTTGAAATCACTTTCAATTGCTGGCAGTCTCTTAGATTCTGGAAACCTGTATGACTGAGGATATTAAAAAAAGTTCTCAATACTGGCATCACAACATTCAGACAATTGACAATGTGCTAGGAAACGTGGGAAGAGATGAATTTCCTTCAAGCATATAAGGTAAGAAACAGAGAATCCATCAGTCAGCAGAGTCAGGAAAACTTTAATTCATTTCAAAGGTGGTACTGCATATGTAAATTTCCCTGTTTAATAAATACCTGGGTGTTTACCAGCTGGGTGAAGATTGCTTCCTGCTTTTACTTCCCCCAAATGTTATACCAAACAAAACCATAGACACCCGCCAGCATACACTGACTATTCACCTAAAAGATTTTGCTATATCTTCTCCTTACAGTACACCAGTAAGCAGCCATATCATGATACCTTACAACTTTTACCATCTTTGGTTCATTGTCTTTTAGTTTTGAAAGTAGTGCTTTCATTGTTCTACCAGTCTCAATAATGTCCTGAAAGAGATAGAAAAATAAATTATCTTCAGAGTCTGAAAGAAAAAACAGATTGCTAGTAGATTAACTTAAAGCATAAAAAACCCCCAATATGCAATAGGTATTAACTTGCAAAATGGGGAGGAAGGAGTCCATACCATTCCTCCTTCCTGCCTCCAATCTTTACTTACCTCTACTACTAACACATTCTGGAAGAGATCGTGTAGGGAGAGAAAGAAAAGAAAATATTTACATGGCAATATCCACTGAAAAGTTTGCACTACAAATTTCAGTTAGAGTAAGTTGCAGCTGATTTTTAAAGGTGCCTGTCACAACTATTTAGGTAATTTTAGTGCTTTTTGAAGAATCTTTTAAGTATTTATAGAAGCATAAAGTGTTGTGTGAAAACAGGTTTTATGTATTATTCCATGTATAGCAATAACATTCTAAAACTACATGAGTCAGTTTAAGATAGTTCATTTTTGGGAGGGGCTGTGGATAAAAAGTGGAATAGGATCTTCAAAAGCATTCAGCACTGCTCACATCACATTTCCACTGAGATCAGTGGGAATTACTCTCTATCAACATATGGCATTTTAAACCAGTGTTAAGTGGCTTTAAATATGTAGTATCTAAATCTTAATAAAATGGACTTCCTGGAAGATACACAACTGAAAGCTGAAGATGCTAATTCATACCTTCCCATTTAGTGTAGAAAGTTCTTCTCCAACGATAGTAATTTTTTCTGTAGGCGAATCATTCTAGAAGGAGAAAGTACAGAGTATTATCTTCTGTGTCTGTGGATGCTGTGTTCCTCCTGGTTTTTGTCTATCAAAAGACATTTGCCATTTCACACAGCACTTCTTCAGTAAAACAGCTTTTAAGCAGCTGAAAGGAAGAGGAGAATGTAAAGATGTTTGCATGGAACAAGAGTACATCCATGTTCATGGAGCAGACATAATTGCTTTTAGCCATTTTGTAGCTGCAGATTTACTTTAGAGTTCCATGAAACATTTATAGGATATTGTTCACTGTCATATTTAGCATGGGGTAAATTTTGATCCTGCAAGACAATACCAAGTCTCTGATACTAAGCTCCTCTCCATACTCCTTCCCACCAAAGGGTGCCATGGTAAAGAGAGTAGAACCTGTAACAAATCTTTGGGCTGGAGAGGAGGAGATTGGAGACTTCAGCCTGGATTTGGCATGTTAAGCGTTCTACTCTATGTTCATTCTAGTGAATATAGAATATCAATCAGAACAATATCTGATTGTTGAAACAGATCAGTAAATCAGTTACTTTCCAGTATGTAATAAAGTAAGGTGCTTTGAACAAGATATATGCATAATCTTTTTTTTTGTGGCATTTTTATGTAAACTACCAATATTCAGAATGTCAGTCTATGAGGAGAGTCAGTTTTGCAAGGAAAAGAAAGCTGCTTACACAGTAGCTTTTTATTCTAACAAAATCCACAGTAATAGGCACAGATTTATCACCATTTTGATTTAATGCTTTTATATGGTCCAGCAAATCAGCGAAGAATTTATAACCTCCTTTAAGGACACAGAGTGCAACAATGTGATGGCTTCCCATATCTTGCATGATATCTCTAGCCAAACGTTCTGTCCTGGAAGGGAAAAAACACCAAATCCATCAGTGTTTAGTGTGTCATATTTATCCAGTGCAGTGTCAAAGTTAAAATTCTGATCTTGCCATTCAGTTTTTATAACCAGCAACTTGTGACCACAGTAAGACATAGCAAAGTGAGTAATGTATTTGCAGCTCACAAGATGATGCCTACTTCAGTTTACATATTGTTGATTCAATCCATGTATCTAAACAATACAGGATAGAAAAGTACTAAAGATATTTGGGATAATGTGGAAACTTAACTGGGTTTATAAAGGAGTCTTTTCCATAAAACTACTTTTGTATTAAGTTCCAGAACACAAGTGTTATAGCTGCAGGGTCTCCATATTTTCATGGGCTATACAAGGTAGGGCATCAGTCTTTTCATTTGGAGGGAGGTGGTTCATTGGCATCACTACTCTGTGTTGATTACCCTCGTACCTGTCCAGGATGAGTCCATGAGGAATGAAGACTCTTTCTAAATCTTCTTCATAATGCTTAGGAATGCAAAATAGATTTTTATTGTAGCCACTTTCTTCATCTCTTATCTGCAAATAAAAGGGAAACAGCTCTAAGAGTAAAGACAGTCACACAGGAAAGAAACCTTTGCAGTCTGTGATAGTGCAGAGGAAGATTCCCCTCCCCACACTCACCCCTCCCCAGTAATGTGTCAAAATATCTGAGAAGTTTTTAACCTTCTGATAGAACAATTCACATTCTGTCTGATAATTCAGGAGCATGTCTGAGATGTGAATGGATAGATAACTACTTCACCCTAGACATTATAATGGAAATTCTTATCCATTGTCAGCTAAAAAAACGCCAAAACAATATCATAAAAAAACCATTTTGTATAATCCACTTACTCTTCTGCAAAAGCTTACTTGTGTGGTATACAGGGAAAAATTTAGTTTCAGACAAGGAGATTAAGATTACAGCTTGATGGCCTGTCAGGATATGACTTTAGGATTCTGTACTACCTTGACCAGCATTTTCCATTGTGTAAAAGAGAAAACTGTCTCATAAGTGTGAATTCAGAACTGAATTTTTGACAGAGGTAAGCACAATACCAACCATCAGCTATCTAAAAGAGCAGGGGAGATGGCTTACCCCAAAGGAGAAGCTTTGAGGTGGTAGTGGGACGCGGAGAAGCTGCAGAGGGTGCCCATAGGTGGGAACCGGAGACCTACTGAGCTGCAGTGACATTGTCACATCTAGTGTTGCTCTGTTATTATTAAAGATACACAACTAACTGAAAGAAGAAGTCAAAGCTGGCTCAAAGCTTCACTAGTGCAAAGTAGGTTAGCTACAAATGAGCTGCATTCAACAGAACCCAGTACAGTATAACTAAAAATCTGAGAATGCTGCATTGTGCAGATTTCTGTGGTGGAGCATATGGTCCTAATAGCATGTAGTCTGTTTATTGAGCAGTGAAGTAGACAACTACTGCAGTAGAAGGCAAAGATTTAAATGAGTTATTTTACTTACTATTCTTACTGAGACTGTAAATAATTTCCCCTCAGACTTGACATGTGTAACACTCCTGTACCAACTGTGAAACATCCTTTGATTTTACTAACAATGCCTCAAACCCAGGGATTCGGTAGCTTGCTGATGGACAGCACAGAGCTATGAACCAGGCAATAATAGCATAAAGCATTGCTAACAAACAAGTCGATACCTGCAAACCCTTTAGACAGATGAATTGTTTTTAATTATTTTTTTGGCATAAGAGAGATGAGTGTTTAGGAAGAAAGGAGAAATGGACGGTGGGGAACAGGAGTAGGTTATTACTTGCAAAACTCACAGCAGTCACAAAAATGAGATAAGCCATTACCGCTGTTTATTTTAAATTGGCCACAAATAGCCCACTTCATTTAAAGATGAAACTAAAGAGACAGGTGTTAACAGGAATTTCAAAGAACAGATTATCATAATACAAGGCAATGAATATAGAATCTCATCCTGGCTGAACTCACCATGCTCTGAAAGTACTCAAAATTGATAGACCTTGATGTTCCAAGTTAGACTCTCAGAATAGCTTTGCAGTTAAGCACTGTTTGGAGTGTCAGCAGTACTATTTTGCCTGGTTTTGTTACTGTTTTCTTTGTGACTGAAGTCAGCAAAGTGAAAGCTTGGGTGAAGGATTGTTTTCAAATAAGGTTCTTCATGCTTTATTGATCTTGGAAGAGATACTGGTATCAGCTGTAGGAGAGGCTGAACAGTAGCATCTGTGAGCGGGCTTTAATGCAGTTCAGAACTGCTTATTGTTTGCATGTTATATTTAACCCAGTTAGCCAGCTTGAAATGGGCTAGTTTCTGCCTGCATGAGGTTGCTAGTGGTGACAGACAGAATGCACATAGAGGATACGGGATTCTGTCAACAAGAAGCAGTGACAATAAGAAATAATTAGAAACATTAGTCAAAAGACAGTGTTTACTTGAGACTACTGGCACATAAAAGCATCATTTTCATTTAGACTACAGAAAAAGCACCTTTGAGAATAGTCATTGACATGATAAACAGTTTAAAAATTGCTGTAGGGTAGGTAGGTTGTTTTACTGTTTGTTTTGGTTTCTTCTCCAAGATTCTCCTCTCTCTTGCATTCTGCCTAACTGCAGTTTAAATGCCGTGACTATGCTACCTGTGACTTAGTACTATTTCTTTTGCCCAGTCATGATACTGATTGCCATCTTTGACGGACTTCAGCCCTACAGTTTGCTTTTGCAGTTATGATTTAGGCTTTCATCTGCACAGCGAGTTAAAGTTCAGTGTCATTGCTGATGAATTTAGCTTCGTGCTGCATTTGATGAGAGGCATTAGAGCTGGAGCGAGGGAGGGTCTTTGTCCATGTTAGTGTAACTATTGAATAAAGCTAATCTTGAAACGTACAGGTATGCATAGTGATTACTGCTTATAGCTACTCCAACAGTGCAGTTCAGTACCTTTTATTTGGTTAACAACTATACTCACTGAGACTATTTCATGCAAAAACATCTGCTACATTAATATCTTGTTTGTTGCTATGCATGAAATATTTTTAAGGTCTGCTGAAAGGTTCATGAACAGAACCTTAAGGATTGCATCAGTTTGAGCACCACATCACCATAGCAACATGCTGCGTGTACCTTACAGGCTCATAAAAACATTTGTATTGTGGCACATGCTAAATAATACAGCAGCAGCCCATTATAATAAAGTAACCTATTAAACTATCACACAAAGTCATCAGAATTTAAATCAAAAGCTTAACTTGAGAAATTAGTTATTTAATTTTGATTCGGTCTCATCTGTTGTTCATTTAGTGATGTAGGTTTAAGGGGGAGAAACAAAATGAACTACAGCAATTATGTACAAAAAGAGAGATTCATAAATAAGTATTGTTTCATCAACACAAAATGACAGTATGAATATAAGTATATTAAAGTCAAATTAGTAATTTCATAAGCACATAAAAAAAAAATTAAGTCTGTTAAGATACTTCTGCTCTAAAAGCCAGTTTTTCTCCTTAGTAAATAGAAGAAACAAGGCCTGTCATTAGTCAGGGTTTCTAATATTCTGTTCTTCTTGCTGAAGCTAACCTCTCCCCCAAACCCAAAGTTCACTTTAATCAAATAACCAGATATAAATACATTATCGTTCTTACCTGCAGTCCATGAGCCATAATCTTACTTTGAACTTGCTATCAGAGAATGAGTTGGTGTTATTACTGCAGTTTGTCTTGCTCTATTTTCATCTTGCAGTCAGATCATGACCTGCTTCTGAAAGGTCAAAATTGCCATCCTTCCTACAGGAAGTATTACTTCCTGCTACTAATGCACTGACATCACAATCCCAGGTTTTTACTTAGTCAGATTAACCAGAAATAAAATAGGCATTAGCCCTGCTGCAACCAATGGGAGTAAAGATGTGGGGAGCGAGGGAGATGCAAAAAGGAAGCACATGAATCAAATTAGTGGGAAGGACTATGTAGGGTAGGTTTTTTTATTGAAAACAGAAAGCAGGTATTTGGTTGTAGCATATGGTAATTCAGTAGGACTCAATTCTACCTTCAGTAGAAGGTAATTTTATATACCAGTTTATCACAACAATGGATGTGCACATATTTTGTAATAAAGTCTAAATCTTTCTAAAATTCTTGTGCTGTTTTGCTGTCAAAAATCAGCATTTGAATACACAAAGCTACATTTTAAAAGATGATTTGAAGCAAAGGTCTGCAGCTGTTGAGACATGGTGAACCCTTTCTGACACTCTTCCAGGTCACCCTTTCATAAGAGGGGGTGTGTGTGGTAGTTCCAGTAACACACTCCACATCATTTAAAATGAAATCACATTGGCATTCACTGTAATCTGATTATTTTAGTGTACGAAACTACACTATTATCTGGGATTAACATGAAAGTCTTAGATTTCTAAAAATTAATCCTACTAACAAAATGAGCTAAAGCCAGCTTGCATACAACATGTTACAGAATGTTCTTATCAGATTGGGTACATTTTATTAATTCAACCAGTTTAGTGTTTTCTTGGGGAGAGGGCACAGTGGTGAAAGATTTTTTTAACTTCTTTGTAATCCTACAGATGTTCTTCAGGCCATGGCTGATAACACTAGCAGTATTGCAGAAATATCTACAACTTTCAATGACACATTAAATAGCAGTACTCCTTGGGAACGTTAATGCCTTGAGTCTTCTTGGCCCGTATTTTATGCAGTTAGCAATACCTTCCTTCTACAAAATCCCTATCTTCTACAAATTCCCTGCCTTACATATGTGAGCTCCCTATCATGTGAAAAGCCTTGGCTTTCTTATTCCTAGTAGTCCTTTCTAGTTGTGGTAACGTGTGTTCAAAAACATGGAGTCTTCCCTCAACAAAATCCTCCCTCGAAAGGAAACAATAAAAACCATACATGTAAACAGTGATAACTGCTGTTTGAGCAGAGATACTCTCTCTTCCTTACTCTCAGGTGCCAAAATGAAGGCAACCAGCAGCACTGCTGAGGAACTCATGCAAATTTAGATTGCCTTTATAACTGTGTGTAGATTAAGTGAGAAAAGGAAAAGGGAGAGACTCCCAAACTAGTTTCACAGAATCACAAGGTTGGAAAAGACTTTTAAGATCAAGTCCAACTGTTCTCATCCTATGCTAAACCGTATCCCTAAGTACCTGATCTACCCTTTTTTTTAACACATCCAGGGATGGTGACTCAACTCGTTCAGGAAAAAAATTTTTTCCTAACATCTAATCTGAACCTGACCTGGCAAAGCTTTGTGCTGTAAGTTTGTTTCCCTTCTCCTGAGCTTTTCAACCCAGTGTAATTTAGCTGCCCAGAGAGGATGTTGGTGCTCTAGAGATCCTTGAGAGGATGATGCCATGGTAGAATATTAAGTGTTGTGGTATTGCTTATACTGATTGCCTATGTATCATGCTTATGACTTTGTATGACTGGTTCTAGGAATTACATGATTTGTTTTTTTAATAATTATTTACAGGGAAAAAATGACATGTATAGATTTCACATTTGCTGATTCTCTTGTAGTTTTCCATATTTAAATATAATTTAATGTAGTTTTGCAAAAATCAACAGTATGCCTAAGGCTACTTGCTTTAAACCCCATTCAAATGAAGGAGCTAATTATTGGCTTTCTCTCAGTTTACAATTTTCAGCACTTACTCAAACTACAGTGAAGAAGTAGGTATTTTGTGCATATCTGATACAAACAGAAGCACCCATCTTAGTTGTGCCCTTTTAAAAAATAATCTATTCTTCTCTGTATTACGTCCTTTTTCTTCATACTTACTCTCTCTGTAGGGAAACTTGGGTTGCAGATCACACATGCTAGACAGCCTTCTCTCCGAACAGACCGCCTTAAAATGTTCTCCAGTGTAATAGGTATGCTTTGATTCTCTCTATTAGAAGACCACCTCTGTTATGTAAATTACTTCTATAAATCCCTGAAGTTGCTACTTGAGGCAAGTTTGATTTCACATTACTCACATTTTTATAAATTATGCACTGTGTCTCCTTTAGGCACCATACTGTTTGATCTGATTTGAACTGAGCCCAGTTCTAAAGTCTTATTTTACTCTGTTTCAGAAAAGGATTGCAGAAAATCCCTACCACTGATTTTATTTCTGAGTTTCTACTGCGTTGGGAGTATTGTCTGAACTACAAACGAGCAGTGACTTTTTTGACTGGAGTCCATGTTTAGAAAGCAGAAGAATTTAAATCATTAGGGGTGCATGCATACATGTGCATGTATTATATGGTTACATTATTATTACATTTTCTTAACAAGTACTGGTTTTTCTGACAACAAAAGAGACTGTTGTGACACTGCTTTGTAATGTGGACATCTGTTTAGCTGGAATGAGATTCCTGTTATTGAACTGGGAAAATAGGTCTATTCTACTAAAATCCCCATAGATTGAAAATGTCAGACAGGCTACCATGTGGCCTCCAAAATTTTATGAAAGGATTAATGAGAAATAGTTGGGTCAACAGCCCAGACAGGGATAAAAAAAGTAGATTTTGTAACTCTGGGAGACTTGGAATAGAAAAAGCTTAGTGTTGTAAAAAACATACACTTTTTTTTAAGCTGGTTTAAATTTTAAGTCTTTGCATACTTTATCTCAAACTTGGAAAAGTACTTCGCAGATCATATTTATTTGAATGAATTTAGGATTCTCTGTAAATTCCATAGAACCATAATAGTAACCACATACCACTATCTCCTGACAAATACTTGAAAATCCAATAAATGTGTTAGTGGTCACAATTACTAGTGGACTGAGATTTGCTTTATGAAAGTTACTGCTACAATGAATGTTTTTATTGTCACATTTTGAAGAAAGAAAAATTCACAGGTGAAAGGTTTGTGCTAAGACAGCCCTTTGTCATTGCTGACTAATGAAAATTGAATATAGCCAGCTGTCCTCCTTAGGTGATTTCTCAATTATAAATTATGTGATCATACTCCCATAAGAAAGAACAAAAAAATGTGAGTGTATATGTATTTGTTCCAAGTGCCCCAAGTGCATCTTTTTGAAGTTGAATATTTTGAGGAAACTGGCACACAGGCAAGTTGGGTATCAATCTTTGGCCTCTCTAAATGGCAAGATACTGAAAGAGCCAGTAGTGTAGCCTGTACAACCAGCCTGGAGATGAATGAGAGTAGCACCGATACCTGGGGAAAACTGCAGCCAGTCAATATAGGAGAACACTGCTCTATGCCTGGTATATCTTCTCTGAACTACTGAATCAATAATTAGTTTTTTCAGGGCATGATATTGCTGTTTACATACTTCAGTTTGTTAAACATTTTTACATTTTAATGCAGTTTGAAGTAACTGGTCTCAAGACTCTTGCTATAATTTTAAAGGTCCTCAAAAACCATTTTAATTAACCTATCAGGCATTTCCTCTTATTTTAAATCAGAGAGCAAATATATGATATTGAATGTATTGTACAATTGTTCCATTAAATGACTAAAACTTTACAAATAAAACATCAGAGAAAGTGTCCACTAGAGGGAAGCCTCTACCATGGAAGACAATACTTGCCAAAGGGGAAGAAAACCCTACATTTTATGAAGCAAACTTTCTAGACTAGGAAACTCTGCGTTCAGTTACTAAGTATAAAGTTATGTCACCAAAATAAAAATGCAATCAGGTAATTTAAAACAGGCATCTTAAATATTTAGACCAGTTCTGAACTTGTATAATTATGGATTATAGGAAAACTGCTCTGATTTGCACCACTAAAAACCTGACCCATGGACTCCCTGTTCCAAGTGGCTGATAGACACTTAAATTAAAACTGAGCACATGAATTCAGTGACTGATGTCTTTTTAGGAAACCTGATTACACTTTGAAATATCTGGACTTAAGTAGTTTGGAGCTCATCCTAAATCTCTTTTTGTTTGGCACTTTGAAGTTATAGAAAAGACCAGCTGCTTAACTGGTTTGCAGAAAAGCAGTTTAGAAAAAACCCACTGCACAACAGTGCATGTTTACAATTAGAAATTAGAAAGAATTTTAGTCTTTATCATGTCTACTTCTGTAGATTATATATCTCTTTTACATAGAAAATGTCATGAGTAGGAACCTTCGTACTTTCCTTGGCTGTTTTCTCTCTGGTCTGAGATTTTTATTATTTTACTGAAACAGAAAAGTGATCAAAGTCTTGAGCAATATTGGATATTTATAAATGTAGTGCTTGAAAAGTCTACTGCTTTTACAACTCCTCTCATACCCCCAACAGCTAGCAACGTCAGACTGATTGATGGCAGAACTTGAAGGAAACACCCCTGTAAAAGGTGACTCAGATTTGTTTGAATAATTCTTGAAAATACCCTGACACTGGTTCTTGAATAGATGGCTGCAGACACAGACATTCCGATCACTGACCTGGAGGAAATGTATAATATTCATTAACAAAGCCTTTCTGGCCATAACAGAAATGGTGCAGTGACTGTGTGAAGGAAATCTTTATATACCTTTTGCTACATTTGTTTTGTAGATAGGAAAAAAGTTTCAGTCTCCTAGACTGTCTCTATTAGTCATTTTGAGAGAGGATCTGGTTGGGACTGGGGCAGTAGAGCAGAGAGACAAGGAATCAGGGCTTCTGGATTTTATTCATAGCTCAGACACACAGTTTATTTGCTGTGTGACCATGGCCAATTTATTTTCCTGGCTGCTCCTGTTGCACCTCTGACCTTCCTATGTGCTTGCTTTTCCCCCGTTGCCTGGTATAATCATCTGACCGTAGTCTTCTGAGACATCCCTCATGTGGGCTACACAGGTCATTGTTATTTTTGGGAAGGTGCCATTTATGAAACACCATTGCTGTCATTAGCTAGTGTTCAAATTAATGATTTGAAAAAAAGATTGTGGTCTACTTGCTTGAATGGTTAAAATACAGTTGTTATAGTTTAATATGTCAGGGAGCAAACACGAGTTGCTCCATCACTGCCATAATGTCCAGTGTATCTGATCAAGTTCTCCCCACCCCCAATAGCCAGATTGGATTGTTTTACCTAGGGAGCAATGGGTGGTCCAGGAAGTGGTCTGCTCTACTCTTGGGGAACTGGACTCATCTTCACTTCAGAGTTGTTTAATAAAAATATTTGTTGAACAATGGCTTTATCTGAGTGTGTGATCACAGCTGGTTTATTTTAGCAAAGTAACAGCAATAACAATTAAATCCATATTCCTCTTTGGATATTTATTTTCCTGAATTCATTCTTAGTGCAGTGAAAGAATTTGGTGTGAATTGGCAAGTTAAAATAGAACTGCATGTAGTGGATTTCACATTACCTTGGTATGATTTTTCTATTACTTGAGACCTTAAAACATAGTATAAAAACACATACTGCAGAGAGGCCACGTTTTAACATATTCTAAAATTCTTCCCTCTATTTTTTCTCATTTTTAATTGTTGATAATGTTCTGTTCTGCAAAGCCATGTTTGACTGTTAGAGAAGTTCAGTGCCATCTTCCCATAACAGCATGTAAGAAAAATGTAGACTGTGCATTTTGGGGGAAAAAAAAATCTTTTAAAATACCATGCAGTTACTGCATTCAAATAAAGACAGCTCAGCTCTAAATATAATTTTTTTTAAACCACCTATTTCAGAGTAGCCAATGCCTTTTGTTGAATAATGAGGATGACACTTTTGTATGAGCTTGCTTACAAAGATTTTACTGCTGCTACTTGAGTTTACTGATAGGGCATTACAGTAGCTGGCAGCTTGCAGTGAAAAGCACTGCTAATGTGCATTAGCTATGCAGGCTTGCTCACAATCTAAAAAGGAAATTCAGTGCTGGTCAGTACAGTTTTGTCCAACAATGGAGGGAGCCAGGAGAAAGTTTCTGTTACTGATTCTCTTATATTCAATTCCTTCCTCGGATCTCCATCAAAGTACTCCAGTTACTGCCTGTTGAATCTGATGGCATTGGTTTACATAGTTGTGCATCTGAATTCCATATGAAGTCAGTAAATCCTAGTAAAGTTGTTCTAGAAAGATGATTTGGTCCAACCTTTCATGAGAAAGGAAGCCTAGATCAAATTATCTAGCACCCTTTTCCACTGTATCATGAAAAACTTCATTGATGGGAACTCTACCAGGTTGTTCCAATGAATGATTGTTCTCAATATGAAGAAACTCTGTTCTATGCCAAGATGAAACTTCTGCCGGTGCAAGTTGTATCTCCTGCCCCTTGTCTGCTCCATGTGGCATCTTATAAAGAGAGAGCCTCTGTCCTCTGCGTAGCCATGGTTTTATACTGGAATACTGTGATGAGGTCCCCTGTGAGCCTTCTCTTCTCCAGAGACAAAAGACCTTAAGTTCTTAAGTCTTTCCACATAATGCAAGTTCTCCAGCCTTTGATCATCTTACTGGTCCTCCTGTGGACTCTCTCCAATATGTTGAGATATGCCTTTTTCATACTATTGAAAACTAGTTTTCCACTTCCAGCATTCAGGTTTCATGCCTTCACTCTCCTTCCAAGTTTCCTCTGATTTTAGTAATGAGGGGAGAACTTTTCGTTGCTCTCATACTCTGTCACCTTATTCACTGAACTTGTTTCCACTTGCCCTTGCATCTCACAAGTAGTATTACAGATTTTCTGTTGTAAAATCTCATTCTCTTAATTAAGTATTGTCTTTCTATTCGCTCATCACACATCACCTCTAATTTCTCTCCATTTACTTCTTGTCTTCATGGGCAAATGCTAGGGTTCTCATTTATTAATTCTATACTCATGGCAGCTTTTGACCTGGTTAATGTCTTCCTCCTTGAACACTCGCCCTTGTTTTGCTTTAGATTTCGTTATCTCCTTCTCTAATAATTTCCAATCTCCTCTTAAAAATTTAATTTTTTCTCACATTTTGTGAGGGAAAGCTATACACAAAAGTAAGCAAGATTGACTTTAAACATAATTCACTTTTGTGCCCATTAGAGATTATAAAATGTCCTTCCTTAATTGAAATGAATGCATTATGCCCTCAATGCATGTCACACTGTTTATATAATTTGATGTATTACTTTTTTTTTTTAAATTTGGTGCTGAGATGGATGGTATGAATTATTGTATTATTGTAATTACTGTATCCATTTATTTCTACTAGAGTCCTCTGCAAGTAAAATCCTTGAGACACTCAGAGTAGTTCACCACATTTCTATCCTGCACAGAAACCCTAACTCAGGTAATTGCTTTTTCATCGATCTTACACACCGTATATCCCAGACTGACAGATTTTAGATACATTTAACACATATATTTGCCAGCCTAAAAACTAAACATGGCTTGTTCATGGTACTTGCCAGCTGTTACTGAAACAAGATAGGAAGTTGGAAAGATGTTACGTTGGAAGCATGTGTTTGGTTTTGGATTACTCTCAAGTAAATCCTTTAGTGTTAGTAGTATTAATAGCTTCCCTTTTGAAGTCATCATTCTAACCTAGTGTAAGGCCAAGTCGTCTTTATGTGAAATGCATAAAGTGTTGAAGGTTAAATCTCCTGCCATACAAGATCATACATAAAATACTGATTTGTTTTATGCAAAACCATACATTTTACAGAGGACCAAATCTGGAATATTTACTAGAAATCATCCAATTGAAATCAGGTTTTTAAGGGATTTACGTGAATTAATTATACAACTTTCAGCATTTCTGAAGGTACTAGCCTTCCACTGACAGCCAACTTCAATTCCCAATTCATTATGCCTCAGGTTTTCAGGCCAAGGTATTTGAATTACTTGTATTCAGATACTCTCTTTACTCTCATCAGAATTTGGAAAATGATTATATAGTTTAGTGACTACACAAATTAGTGGGACATATAAAAGACTTCCCTTATGCTATTATAATGACTTTGATCTGTGAGAAACATAGTAAAATCAGAATCTGAATTGTTGAAAATGAATGCAGTTCTCCTGTAGTTAATTTTCATGTGCTTTAAGCAGAGTATTCACCAGTAGTTAAATCTATGCCATAGTTTAGAGGCTGGAGTTAATGTTACTTAACTTTTTACCCTCAAATAATACTTATATAAAAAAAAGTAATAGTTAAGGCTTGTGCCTATTT
Organism: Hypotaenidia okinawae; assembly: GCA_027925045.1. Taxonomy (NCBI): domain Eukaryota; kingdom Metazoa; phylum Chordata; class Aves; order Gruiformes; family Rallidae; genus Hypotaenidia; species Hypotaenidia okinawae. The sequence goes on along the minus strand of BSDF01000013.1, from coordinate 15,172,045 downwards.
AAATCAAATTGTTTTAGTTGAAAGAGATTGTGAAAGTAATTTTTTCATTTATAAGCAGTCTTATTTAACTTAAAACTGTTATTCCAGTTTTGACATATTGCTGGACTGGCACTGCTCTTAAGTGTCCCAAACTCAGTGAAATTAATTTCCTGTTCCTTCTCATAATGACAATGTGTGTGAGAGGTTCACAGGTATATTCAAGAAGAAGAAGTTCGGTTTGTTTTCAACTCACCTAGAAGCAGCTTGGCTCAGAGCAGAACACTTGTATGTCATCAAAAGGATCTTCCAAGCTTGTTAATAAGGAAGAGCCATGCAAGTTTTTATGGCACACTGGACACAGGTTTTCGTTCTCTTCAGCCATTCACAAGAGTGTGTCATAATGAAGCTAAAAGCCATGGTTGAGTATTAGTGAAGACAAACAGCATACATCTGTTGCTCCTCAGCTAGTCTTTTCCACATTCCAGTTGAGTTTATACCAAAATTGACATAGAACTAACAACTAAGAGCCATCTTGTGTAACATTTTGTGATGCTCTTGTGACATGGCAGCTTACTTCTCTTTTTGCCTTGTTGCTGCTAACATGCACTTCAGAAAGTGCCATCCAGCACTGACTTTGTAGAAGATATGATGCAGTGGTAATCAAGAGAAACCAGAATGTTAAGACTGTGGTCTCAGATGCTGGCTGAAGATCACTCAGTCTAGCCACAAGTCTAAAAAAGCTCCACTGTATGGTAAAGCTGGAAAAATCTCTAACATCTTTGCTTTTGCTAACAAAAAAGAAGAAAGATAAACTCGTGGAAGACAGCTGTGATAACTGGTCATTTCCAGACATGTTACATTTTCATTACAGCTATTATTCTTTTAATTATCTTCTTAAACAGCTTCCATTTTAAAACATCATCCACCATGATTGTATTTTCAAAAATTCATTTTAATCAGTAGGAGTCCAATTTGGGAAAGCACAAATGTTCATATTAAGGACTATCCCTATTGAAGGCAATAGTTATAACCATTGTTAACTTCATGTATCAAGGCTTCAGTCTGACTTCAGTCATATAACTCAAAAAGTTAGAATGATTTAGGCATAGAATAAACTAGAACTATAAACATGTCATACATAGCTTTGTATCCTCTCAACTTCTAAGAGAACACCTGTGACAGGTCCATTGTAGAGGGGTAGAAGGGAGAGTTGTCTAGGTGTCAAAGGTAGAAACTGAGACATTAAGATCTTCACATTTTCAGTTAAAAAATTCCACAAAGCCAGTGTCAGTAAGAGGCTGTAATAGCATAGTTTTTGTATGGATACTATAGTGCATATAGTGGGTCTACCCAGGAAAAACAAGAGAAGCTATTAAAAGAAAACTAAGTTTTGGACAGCTAGGGGGTATAATAGTAGTCTCACACAGCTGTGTCAATGGGCTCAAAGGAAAGGCTTCTGTGTTGAGTTAAAACACACAGTATGTTGTTATGCTTAAGAGTATTGAAAAAAAAAAATCAAGATTTCAAGCTGTGTTTTCTATCTGGAAGCTAGAAAATGTTGAGGGCTTGGCTGCCAGGGAGCAGCAAGGGAAAACTTTGCCTAAAGAAGGAGTGAAGCAGGGCAGGGGCCTCACGAGCCAGGTTGAGGTCATGTCCCACAGTACATGACAGAGGCGAATGAGACAGGCAAAGGAATGGAGCTGGGATCAACCAGGAGTCCAGATCACCAGAAAAGGTCTTGGTGATGCAGCAGGTCCAAGGTGAAGCTGGGAAGGTCTCCGGGTCAGTCCAGTGATTATCAGGCAAGTCCACAGCAACAAAACAGATCCCACTGAGATGGAGACAGATGCACAGCTGATACAGCTCAGACAAGGACTGAAATTTCAGTCCTGATCTTAAAAGGAGCTGCTGGGCCAAGGGTCAGAGGGTATTGCTGGATGTCCCGGGTGAGACCGGACATGGCCAGTAAGGCCTTTTGATTCACACAGGGCCCTGACACAGGCTATATGTCAGGAACACCCAAACTTGCAGGATGTTATCTCTTTAAAGAAGCCTAGAAAAGGCATGCTTAGAAGAGAAACCCACAAAATAAGACACCTTTGATAGCACCTGTACATGTTTGAAGTATCTGAAAGAGTGGAAGAGAAAAGCAGTTTTATTTACTCTAGCAAGCATTATTAGATCACTCAAAATCTGTTCAAACCATAAAAGAACTAGTAATTTCAAAAAACTCAAAAATGACATTAACCCTTCAGGTTTAGCACAGAGGCTTTGCATTGGGTAACAAGAATGTAATTTGTTCCCATCAAATGCTTCCACAGCTAGTCATCTTCAGAGGAAGTGAGAAGATAAATGGCATGATGGTAGAACAGGACAGCTGGTTTGGATCCTTGTCACATGTATACTGAAAGAGCACTAGAACAATTATTCTTACTGCAGGCATGTACAGACAGCCCATTGTCACAAAGTTAACAGAAAGCATATAGATCTCTCTGATATCCAGTGAACTGCATACCTCCCAAGCATTGTTAGAGATGGCATTTATATTCCTAATCAGATTTTTTCTTTTGTCATTATTCAGAAAGTATGAAAAAGACCAACTTAATCTTCATTAACATAAATCTTTCTCTAATGTAGACAGTGAACTTGAGATATGAAAGAGTATTTTATATGAATTTTTGCATCCTGCATTCATGTACAACAATCTTTGAGAAGAATTTGGGGAGAATTACTTACTTTTCCATTTTTATTTGTGTGCTGGAGTAACCTGTCCTACATGGGCAGCGAAAGAGTAGGATAAAGGGGAACTGGAATAGGTCAGGTAATGGAAAACAGACATCCTGCAGGTACTGAGAGACGTGAGATTTCAGTGCAGCGATGCCCTAGGAACTCTGCAGTTAGTTCAGTTTTGGTGCAGCTTAGCAGTGACCCTGTTAGAAATAGGCTACCCACAGCCTCTTGGAGAGCCTTCGTGCTGTATCCCCACTTCTGAGGGCTTTTGCTACCTCAGACCCAGAGTACAGAAACATATGAGAAGTCCTTTTCCCTTTTTTGTTTTGCCAGCCCAGAGACACAGTCATATAGGAAAAGCTTCTAATTACAGAAGTTATTTCAACTCGAGGGGAGGGGCTGGGAGGTAGGCAGGTTTCTGGTGGCCCCTGGGACTTAACGGTGCAGCACAAACTTCAAAATTGAAATAGTCCTATATCAACTTTGTATAGCACTTTCTGAGAAATGCAAGAAATATGAAAACGGAATGCTTAGAGGAGAAAATAAAACAATATAAATTAAGCAATATTTTATAGTGGTATAACTATGAATGCAGCTAATTAGCACAGGGGAAAAATTATCCTGAAATGTTGAAAATTAAGTCTAGTTAAATAGATGGTAATGCTTTTGCTGGCTGTGTAACAAGCCCCAGTATAAGATGTCTAGTCTGTAGATTCCACCACTTAGTAACTCATTGCCATAATTCATGTAAAACAATACAATTTTATCATTCCTCCTACAAAATTAACTACAAACTGGGCTTGTAGCACAGCATTTATGCTGGCCTCTACGCCCCAAAGGTCATTGTATTGTCTGCATAAAATGTTCAAGTCATATTTGAAAGAAGAGTAATGGGATAAAAATGTCTCCGTTGGACATGTTTTCTTCCCTGGAGTGTAGGAGCTCTTGAGTACTTAACCATAGTACTGTAGCAGATGGTGAGCAGCCAAGCCACTATAATGGGATGAAAATCTCTATTGTCAATGCTGGCTTCAGGGATGAAAACCAAGAGTTTTTTATAGGAAGAGGTCTTATTTTCATCTGCAGCAGAACAGTAAGTGTTCAGCTGCATTTTACGTACATGGTTTTATTTCCTACAGTAAATAAAGTGTCTGTGTTAGGATAATAGTAAGGACTACCATCATTATGCATAAAATCTGGTTCTGCTGAAATCAGTGACAAGACTACTTGATTTCATGGAATCAAGGCTTCACCAGTCCATTTAAATGTCAAATCACAGTAGCAGGTGTTTGTGCTTTGAGCAGTGTCAATAATAGCATTCAGGATATTCTGTGTATTAGGACTTAAAGCATCAAAATTAGGTGTCATGAATGACAGCATAACAACATTCACTATATGGTTATCCTTGTGCCTAATGACTGAGTTTGAAAGTGGGTCATGGTAATTTTATGAGACAAATCATTCTTAACCCCGAATCTCTGCAGATAGTATGGGAACAGAATCCTTTTTTCCCCAGAATAAACAGTGTTAGAGGAGACAAACTTATGCTGAGTTTTCATTCTACCATTTAAAGAAGAAAGGCAAAATGGAATTCATGCAAAAAACAAAAAAGTGGAGGCAGACTGAACTCCAGACTGGTCTTGCTCCCTGCCAACCCAAACAGGCAGCACTGTAGTCACTTCAACACAGAGTTCACTCTCAGCTTGCTGAGTCAGCTGAGAGCAGGGCATCCGCTGTCCTCTCTAGCAATACAGCACACTGAGGCACGTATAACTTGTGCATGTGGCATGTGTAACTATGTCCTCCCACTGAGAAGATACTCTGTCATGAATTACTACTACTTTGCTCTTTGTGTATCAGTTGGAGTTGCTGTTTTCAGACTATGATAGCATACTGCATTCTGATTTTTCAGCTTAAATACTTGAATTGCCACATCTTATCACAATGTGCATACACACAGACACATTGACCACTGCCTCTTTAGTTTAAATCAGGGAATGAAGCATTCTAACATCAATATAACAACCAAAAAGTTACTATCATTAATAAGAATTCTCTCTGTGCAAAGTTGTTTGGGTTTGGGTTTTGTGTGTGTGTGTATGTGTTAACCAGCACAGTTTTCTGAGGAGGTGGGAAAAGGAATTATGCTTGCTGGATGAAATCTGAAATGGTTTCCCTCTGAACCAGCTGGGAGTCACAGGACTGGAATGACAGCGCCAGGAAAGCAGAGACCATTCTGGTTTGGCATGAAAGAGGAGTGAGAGAGATATAAGGGACATGGAGAACATCAACATGTCTGAATAAACAAAAGGCCTAGACCTCAGATGGAGTACATCTGAGAAGATGCAGTGAATTTAGTGAAATCTGTTCCGGTTTACTCTAGGCCCACAGACTTTCCAGGGTTTGGCTGATCTAAATCATATAGTGATTCTTTTAAAGTTTATCCCATCACTAATTATTTGGTGTATTTAAGGGTTTGACATTCACTCTGTGAGGCATTTTAAGAACCTACCAAGAAACCACAGGATTCAGGGTAACATTTTTTAGACTGGTTGGTGGGAGTGGTGGGGTTTTCTTTTTGAGGTTTGTTTGTTCTACAGCAGTGGTTTTATTGGGAAAAATCTTCACGTAGCATCTGGCTTTTCATTGCCTGTTCCTGGTGATGTTTGCTGCAAAAAAGCGCAGTATTTCCAAGCTGCAAGTGAAAAGTGTGTGCCCTGTCAGGAACCTTCCCCCAACCTTGTTCCAGTGCAGGTATGCTACCAAAATATATTTTATAAATAATGGGCAAAGTACAAAAGGCAGAACCTAAACAAACCTGAACATAAGTCTAAAAGCTATAAACCCAAACAGTCCATAAATCAAATGATAAGATTCCATAAGATGAAGAATTCATGAATAACAAGCATGTAAGTTGACTTGGTAGCATGTTGGAAATGTGCCACCTCCTGCATTTGGTAATCAAAGCCACCTGAACCAGTGGTTTATGACTTAAATAATGTGAAATATTTTCCATCTCTGTATTAGAAGCTAGATTAGAGAAATCAAAAAGAAAGGTTTAACTACTCAAGAAAACAAGAAGAGAAAGTTGTGTTTTCACAGACGTTTCCTTTGCAGTATATCAATGTTTGCCTCCTTTTAGTGTCCTCTTCACTTACAGGGGAGGAGGTTCCCTTTCCTTTATCAGAGGCAGCAAGATTTTTCTGCTCTTGGAAATGTTGCTGTGAGGTAGATATGTGTCAAATGGAGTATAATTTCTCGTTACCATTCTAACCTTTCAGTCTTTGCCGATTCCAGAATGAGGAATTTTGAAGTGTTAGTTCAGAAGCAAACTGGATCCTTTCAACAGGCCTCTCTAGTCAGATAAGAACATCTGTGCAATTTGAAGGGAAACCTTTCAAAGTGTTAGCGATCCACTGATTCATTTATTTATTTATTTTCCATTTGACATAAACAAACCCAGGTCTGGACCCAAATGGATGCTTGACATTCATTTTTTGATTTGATATTTTTCTTGACATTTATTTTTTCTTTGCTTTCTAAAATTTTGCTTGTTGGTAAGAGACAAAAACCTCTCTGCAGAGGAATACATCTTATGGCTTAACTTTATCATCATGCAAAACTAGTTGAAGTACTTGTGACACAATGTAGATGAGATGCTGAGCAAACCTCATTAAGTTGCAAGTCTCCAAAAGAAGGCTACAGTGTTATTCTTAAAATTCATTGCTCTTTGAAGTGTGTTAACTAATCCTCTGTATGAATGCAGTTGTTAGCAGAGTGTATTGTTTGCCATATTCAGGAACAGAATTGAAGCCATATTAAAGTCTGCCATCATCATGGCAAAATTTAAGGAGTTCATGCTGTGATCTCCAAACCACGTCAAATTGGAACCTGCCAGTGGTTGTCTTAGATAACCATGAGAAAACATGTGTTATCATGTGTATCATTCTATGGCAACAATTGCTACTGATTTTCTACTTGTAACTAGCACATCATACCTAGCTATTTATTCAGATAGTTTCATTAAAATAACCTTTAATTAGATTCAAGTCTGAATTAGGTTTAGTTGCCTGACATTTCCAGATTTTGGGTTTCCAGTGAACTGAATAAAAATATTAAATCGTATGCCTTGAATAATGTAGGGGACAGGGTGGAGCCTTGCCCAGGATCCTTCAAAACAGTTGCCCTTTTACACAATGATAGGAAAAAGCATTATTCCTAATGTTTAAAAAACTGACTGCTAAATGTATTGTTTTGAAAATATGAGGAAAATAATAAAAACTTCTTCCTGCAAATTTTCCAAATAAGGAAACGTAGTAACAGGCGACAAGCTATTTTTCAGTGTTGTTCCTTGTTGCTTTCTTAGACCTCTTAGAAGGTTCAGTAGGGGGAGATAAGAGGGAGCATGTTGCCTGAAAACAATTACAGTAACTCCAGATCTGCAGTTAGTATTTAAATTGAGCGAAAGCCCTGTAACACATAGCCTGTTTTAGCATTATATGGATCAGTGACTGTCATCTGTCTTTGGGAAGGGACATGATATAGAAGCTGATGTAATACAAAGTAAATTTGTATAAATTGCTTTCTAGCAAAAAGAACTACATCAAAGCAAACCTCATAGCAATGAAAATCAGTGTAATCTTTGCCATGCCAAATGTTCAATCCAAACCAGAACTATACTTTTACTTTGTTGAGTTCTGGAAACATATTTCCCAACCATTAATTTATATCATTAAGTACCAAATACCATATAAAAACACTACACAAACTTGTACTATCTAACTGCGACATAGTATCACTTTCCTCTGCAATTTCTACTTTAATTTAACGGATTTTTCATGGTTTTCTAGAAGAGTGCTGCTGAGCATTGGGGGATCTAGATTTAAGACTGTCCCTATATTCCTTTAATTTCAAACATCATTTAAAAAAGAAAAAAAGGAAAAAAAGAGGAAAGCAAGTTCCTTACCTGTGGCGTGGAGTGGTGGGCTCAGGTCAGACCAAAAGCTCACAAGGATTCATCTGCTCTTGTTCTCTATAGGACTAAATTTCTTGATTTTACCTCTTTATATATGTAAGTGTGAGCCTGTTGACTTAATTTCTAAACTGTTATGCTGGAAGGAGGTCAGCCAGGTACTATCTCTTCCCAGGCCTGCACACCATCTCAGTGAACTTAAAAGGATATCAGCATATCGAGGAACTAGAGACCCAGAAATGTCTTTGAGTTGAGCAAACCTGTCAGTTCTGCTCTGGATTAATCCCTCAAATGGCTGTCCTGCACTTTTTGCCTTCTTAGTTTCCCAGTGAACTGTTTTCTTCTCACAAAGTGCCTTCAGCTCATAGTGAATGGAGGAGTTTTCACCTATAAATATTATTTACTCATCATTTGAAAGAAAAACAGCAACAACAAAAAGATAATAGCTTCTGGTAGATACTAAAGGACAGAATAAGCATAGTTGATACCATTCCCAGAAAAAACAACTGCCAACATTATTTTATATTCAGGGACTTTCTGAGCCAGAGGATCATTTTTGTGTTTAGAACTCTTTAATAGATGTTTCTTCAATGAATTTAATTGATCCTTTGCAAGCCTTTGTGATCTTCCAGTATCCATAACATCTGTGGCAAGAAATTCCATGAGGCAGTCTGTAAAGTCTGATGATTTTGCTGCTGTTGTGTTTCTACAATGCATGGAAATTAACAGTTCTGTTATATTTTCCTGCTCTTTATCTTAACACAGGAAATCATTGAGATATCACTCAAAGCACTAAGTTAGGTTCTTGAATGATACAACTTGAAATCAATGGAACTAGGATAATTTATGAAATAGGAGGATGTTATTGTTGTGCAAAAGCAGTCTTGAATTTGAGATTGAGGTCAAATTTTTCCATCTGTCCACACAATTTACCTAAAGAAACCCCTATCTGACTGACTTTGTGAGAACCTTGCCGGTACTCCCAGGAGGAAATAATTGGGCGAGTCCTCTCCTGTCGATAGAGTTTTGACTTGCTGTCAGGACCATGCCTTGCCTGGTGAGCTAATCTATCCCATCTGACTTTACAGTGCTGACAAATGGCAAATATATAGGACATAAGGTGACACAAAATCTTTCTTGAAAAGACCCCAGAATTTTTCATTCTTAGGGCGTACAATATTGGTAGAAAGTCTGCATTCTGTTTGCTTGATAGTGGAAAATAGAACATTGCAGAGCTGAGTCCTGGGAGCAGTTCAGGCTACAGTATTCTTGGTATCTCTCAGGTCTTAGAGGTAAGTAAACAAAAGCATCCCACTGCACAGAATTCTTCCCTTCTACTCTGGTTTCTTTGGTAAAGAGCTTCCATTTCATCCTCATTACATAAATTTCAAAAGTAATTTTATTTGCAGGAATGTTACAGTCATAATGGGAAGGTACTCAATAAAGTACTTTGTTGGGACAGATTCTGTGAGAACCTTATGGAGAGCTCTCCTAGAAAGAACTTATTCATGAGACCACTGGAGATAGCCTTTCTAAACAGAATGAGAAGTGGGAAGAGTGTATCAGACTGGGTATCTTCTGAACACCTCATTCTTAAAGGATTTCATGCAGACATGCATAATTTATGGATACCTCACTGCCAGTAGTACTTTGGCTGTAGCTTTCTTTCTGGGAAGATTTTGCAGCCTGCAACAATGTCTTGAAGAAACTATTGACCTTGACCTTAGCTGATTGAAAACTTAACTCAGCATGTACATTTTAGCCTGGAAATTCTGCCGTCTGTATCTTCCAGAAACTAAGCACATCGGTCCCGCCTATCTTGCTTCCTTCCAGTTTTAATTGCTTTTAATTCTGAGTATCAGATCATCTTTTCCCCTGCTTTTCTCAGCAGACACTTATTAATGGAAAAAAAATGTTCCTGGTGTCTGGTTGTGGGGTGGATCATACTCCAAATACAAAGGATGACCTAGTTTCGCTGTGTGATGTGGCAGTTTTCCTCAATTCTGACTGTATTTCAGTAGCACTTAGCACCCTCACCTAACTCCTGCCCACAAACTGCTTCCCACTACAGGAGTGTTCATTCTCAGTATAAAAATATCTCTAACAAAATAACAGATTGCCCACATTACTGCGTTTTAATGAAGCAGACTCTCTAATGTAAAATAATCAGTGTGGTTTTCGGTTTGGCTCAGAGGTGGTTTACAATAAAATATTGAGTAGTAAAATGGTAGGTCAGAGTAATGCTAGAGTAATACCAAATTGTGCAAGCCTATCACATTTTGTTCCTGTACTTGGAGGGCTGCTCTGTTTTTACTTATAGCAGGGCCTGTTTACCCCATTGGAAAATGTCCATTCCAGGTTCTGTCTGTACTGACTTCCAGGGGACTGAAATTATAGCTTGGCTCTCATTTGTGATCATAATTTGTATTTTTAGTTAAACGTAGGGTCATATTCTCAGCTCCTGACACCTTTGATAATGCTTCCTGTGGTAGACAGCACAGGGGCTTTCATGCTGCTTTGGATGTCCTCACTAACAGAGCGGTCAGTGATAGTCCTTTAAGATAAGGTGTAAATGGAATGCTAGTCATTGCTTATTTATGCATGTGGATGTCAGCTACAGAGATTTCAAGGAGCTTTTCTCTATTGAACAATCAATACATTCTTCTAGAACCCACCGAAATGCTGACATGGGAGATACAGTTGCAGAGCTTGTCATGCAGGACCTAAAAAGTCATGACCATCTGTCTAAACTTTCTGACTTGAAAACCTATTTTACCTGAAAAAGGGCTAGGTCAGTGGTTTCATGTCCAGGTCTCAAAAATACCAAATACTTCCAGTTAGTATCAAGGATCCTTTCTACTCTCTGCATGCTAATGCAGTTCAAACTGCTCAGCAATATGCAAGACCAAGTCTTAAATTACACTCTCTGCTCATCAGTCTAACTGCTGGCAGTGTACATCTTTTGAAGACAACACCAGGTCTATGCATGTCTTAAGGTCTTTATAAGCTCTCTGTTTTTAACTTGATTGCTACCACTGGTGAACTTGTCACCCTTTTGGATCAACAAGAAGGTGTGTCATATTTCACAAAGCCATTAACAGGGAATTTTCTGTTACTGGTGATATTTTTAATTCTTCTAACTTCTCTTACCTGGCCTGGATTAGTTGTAATGATACTGAGCAGCACATTTTGATGATTATCATCCAGGTTGCAGAATAAATTTTTGTTTATTATGACTTATTATTTAATTTACACAACAGCTGGAGAAGTAATTATAAGAACATATTGAACGTCTCTGTCTAATGAAGGTGAATTTCTAATGATAGCTACGTTCTGATGTTCTTACTCATAAAGTAATAGCCAGAGCTTTGAAAATTTAGGGCAACTTTAGAGGAACCATCTTGGGAAAGCTCTTACAGAGTAAGTTCTGTTCCAAGACATTCAGTGAAAACTCTAATTTATTGTTCTTCTTCAGATATGTGTGCATTATTAAGTTGTAGAAGGACAAAAATTATGTTAAATTATTGTTCATAAGAGGACTAACATGCACATTGTTGAATGATGGAAGTGCAAGAAAAATAGTATGATTTTATTTATTCAGATGGGAAGAAAGAAAAACAATTGGAGGAAATTATTTGCATTATAACAAAGGAGATAAAATATGGAGACTTGGTTATTTGCAGAACACTTCTCATGTCAAAAGATATGGGGCATGGCCTCAAACATTCATAAACATTTTGTATCCTTGCTCCAAACTGGACAAATAAGCTTCATTCTCTGAAGTTTGGTAAGATTTTATCACAGTAAAATATAAGACTTTTGTTTTTGTTGAGAGTCACACAGGTGAGAAGGATGGCTGAATACACACCACTTGTATTCTGAACTCAGTTCTTGTAGGCAAGGGGGCAGAAAAGAATTGACTCAGGGAATCTCTCTTAGGAATTAGGCTAAGAAAATGTCTCTGGCAAGTGGAAAAAGGAAAGATGAAGGTGGACTTAAGCTGTGAATGGACTAGACCACTTTGGTAAAGTGGGAAAGAGGGTGCTAAGAAATAAAAGGACATACTTAGGGAGATGCAGTATATACTTATTTTGTTGGGACGTCAAAACTCGAGGTCCTTCATCTCTTATCCATCCTTTTTTTTTTCCCCCCTATAAATGAATAACTCTTAAACTGCAAAACACTGCAGACCAGTATACCTGCAACATCTTTGACTTCAGTGGATGTGGAATTATCTGTGTGTATTTAGCCTATAAGCACTGCAGAGCTGTGATGATTTCAGTAGTTTTACATACAGGCAGACTAGCGTTGAGCCATTTCATCCTGTTCTTTGCTCATTGTATGTGTACAGGTTGGATGATTAACTGGACTCTTCTCCTTTTCACACTTCTGTTGAAATTGTCTTACTATGGAATGCATGCATTTTTCTTTTATAGCATTATCTTCAGCATTGCACCTTACAACATGTTCATGTTTGAGAGCTCCTCACTTTTTAACAGTCTATGATAAATCTGTCACTTCAGAAAAGTTAACAGTTTCACATGATGTAGCATGGTGTTCTAAATAGCACTTAAATCAGCAGTGATGGAGAACTCTAGCCATTCTGATTGTCAACATCAGTCTTTGTAGGGTTTCCAGAGCAGGTCTTTTTTGTGCAACTTGCACTGGCTCAGCAATGCATCATACAAGGAATTAGAGTAGCAGCAGTGTTTGCCAGTACCCACACTGTAAGGCAAACCCAGATTTGAACTGTAATTCTGGTTAACTCCTATCAAAGAAGGAAAGCAATGCTTCTTCATCACTGTCCATTTTGACAGTCAGCTTTTTCTTACTGCCTTAATTTTGAGTCCAAATTCTTATATGGACTTTTAAAGTCCAAATTTTGTAATAAATGTTTTCCCAGGCACAAGACAGCAAATTTCAGGTTGCCTTACAGTTTTACTTTTCTGAATGTTTTCAGTGCTGTTTTTTCCTCAGTAATGGACACCCCTGCATAGTAATGAGATGTTGTTTTTTTTAATTCTATGGAATATGGAACAACCTGAAGTGGGATGGGGATGAATTTTACAAAGGACAGCATAAATCGAGCATAATTCAGTAAGCAGTAATCCTTGCCTCAGTTCCAGTCTCTGTTTTTATGATGGATGAGTTGGAAGGACATGCAGTTTGACAGATAGGAGTCTGAGCTAGGATGACAAGATTTATGTTCTTGTTTCACCTCAACCCTTGACTGTATGACTTCAGCCAGGATGTTTTATCCTGGTTCTTTAAGGTTGTTTTGGACTTAAAGGTGTAGAAAAAATCCAGAGCATGATTTTTCTGTTGTGTCAAACACCTATCTTCCTGTCTTTTTCTTAATGATATTAAGGTGATTTGGTGGTTCTGAAAATGCAGGACTTTAGATGGGATTTATCTCAACAGCTTTAAATGCCAAAAGGTTTTTCAGAATTTATCTCAAATGCCTTTATTTAAGCTTTTGAGACTTAGTCATCTCAGTCTTAACTAGAGACAGTAACTTAGGTCTGTATTGTAAATTTTTTTTGGCATTTCTGGACTCCAAATAGTTGAGAGGAATTCAGTGGCTTAAGTGATCCTTAAGTATGCAAAATGTGTACCTTGAAATACATTTTGGCATACAGTTTTATTTCCCCATATTTCATGCACACATCTTTGCAAATTGCAGACAGCAGATTCCCTGCTATGAAACTTCTGCCTCCAAGTTCCTTTTTCTACACCAGCAGTGTTTGTTGTGTGAAAAAGACTACAGTGCATGGTTTGTGAGGTGACTAGTGCATGTTCAGTGCGGATGATTGTGCAGTTGTTCTGTAGAGAACATTTTCTGTGGGTTCAGCCTAATGAAACATATGCTTCCTATTATAGCAAATACATTTTACAATAACCATTTCAACATTATGAAAACGTTTAGATGTTTGCTTTATAATTTATATCGTTCTTTCAAATGTCACCTCTTAAAACTCATAATCATTTTATGAAAAAGTATTTCAGCTCTTTTAACAATTATTGCACTCAGAAAACAAAAGAAAGCCAGTCATATGTATTCCATCCCAAACTGTGTTTGACCTCATTCAGAACTAATGGGATTTTTTTTATAAGGTTAAAAAAAATCTAATAACATTCATCTACCACTCAATACCATTATTCTTCCTTAATTGTCTTCTGCAGTTGCCCTGTCTGTGTCCACCATTCTGGTTTTCTCTTCCTGTAAAACACTATTATGCAGAAGAGGAATGAAACATATGAAGACTGAAGTACTCTTTGGCTTTCCTTTTCTATACAGTGCTTTACCAGTGTGCTGGTAAAGTGTGCTGGTGCATGTGGTGGAGAAGTGTGTGAAGCAGTGGACTTTTTGATTTGCTTTTAGTAAGAAGTATACAGAGGTAAAGTGCACTTTAAGTATTAGGAGTTTCTCTTTGCTGGAATGTGTCTTCTGAATTCCAGATAGGAGGTCCCACTTCCTTTATTTCTTTCATCTTGTCGGACTTAATTCCCATTTTACTCAAAGGGCAGTGGGTCAAGACTTTACAGTTTCCTGTCTAATTTGATTTTTGCATTCACTACAGTTGACTGCAAAACAACTATGAAGGCAGCAATTTTTTTGCATAAGTTTGAAAATAAAATCATTCATATTTTGTTAGTCGTGCTATTTGTTTTCCCTTGGTTTGCCCCCTTTTTTTGGAACTTCAAAATGATAAAATAAGCTCTCAACACTAAGTCTTCCATTTACTTTCTTACTGTATCAAACTAGCAATATGTAGCTTTGAAAAAGACAGAAACTGCTGTAATGAATTACTGTATTGAGGGTATGCATTGCTTCTCTGTAAGGTGATGAGAAAGAACAGTGAGAAATAGTCATGTCATGTCATGTGAAACATTGGGACATACTTTCAGAGGAGAAAAGCAAGATCACCTCCTCCTAAGCAATATGTTTCTTTACAAGCAAATCGATCACAATGAATCTATGCTTGCAGTTTGTTAGTATTCCTTGAGTCAAAGTCTAGGTCTAATTTTGGAGAATAAAAAACATAGGCTTGTACTTCTGATTTCCTGGAGATTCTTCTGGTTTCCTTGAGGTAGATTAATGCATAAAGTATGACAAAGAATGGAGATGCAGGACAATGGGCATTGGTCAGCACACCATAGGTGGGCAACCAAACTGAGACAAAATGTAAATTAAAGGCCACTTTTAGTAGAGAAATCTCAACAATATAAACAAAGGTGCAAAAGCTGTTGGGTCATTTGGCAATACTAAACAAGTTAAGTGGATAAAGAAATAATGTAGTTTGCTAATAGATAATTCAGTAGGACTGTTTGGTAATGCAAACTGCTTACCTGAGCAAGGAGTTTAGAGTAAGGTACATTTATCTGTTCTTTGCCAAATCACAGTAGTAGGAGCTTAACTGAAATTAATTTTAACTCTGTTCTCTCTTGCTACACAGACTTCACTATGCATGTCTATTCTCAGTGGTTGCAACTGTAATGCATTTAGTGTGAGTACAGCATTAAAACAGTCTCTCACTTGAAAAACGCTACTGGGCTGTGGTTGGTTGTGTTATGCTTTTACTCTTCCCTGACACATTACCATATATTTGTCCAGCTAGATGGGACTAACGTTTTCATTTAGACTAAGAGCTTGTGTCCAAATATGACAGCTACAGACACTTTAAGATGTTGACAGTTTTTTGAGTGTGCCTATGCTCAATTTTAATTACACATTCAGTCTGCTTACATGCATTTGAAAATCCCATTTGGTTTCCACTTGCCTCCCCAAGTGCCTAACCACTCTTGAACATTGTCTGAAGGACATATTTGCAAATGAGACATAGAATGTGTGTGGATGTTGGCAACCAATGTACATGTTACCAAAATGTAAGGAGTTCATAAGTGATTTAAGCTATCAAGTTTTACTTTACCACTGGGGATGACTAGAAGTACACATTGTCTGTTTGTGAAACTCAGTTGATGAGCAGAGGCTTATTCCAAGCACTTGCAATCATCAGTATGCACCACAGAAGTGGTATTTCAGGCTCATGTACATGCTGTGACAGAGCTATGTCTAAAACACAACATTTTTTTCACCACTGCAATTGCAACCAAATTATGAGAAAATGAGAAAAAAACCCAACCCAACCCCTCCCACTTCTAGTCTTGAAAAAATAGACTCTGAATTATGAGCTTTAGTGGCTAGGAGATGCTATCACAGGAGTCAAGCCTTTTTCATTTTGCTATGTGTGAAAATTGTAGAATAGGATCTTACCCAGTTTTCATATTCATAAGTATTGATTGACTAACAAAGAATTTTAATTTTCAGATACCTTGTTATAATAATATTTGAAATATAATCACTTCAATAACTTTCCTGCCTAAGGCAAATGTAAACCTTGGCTGTCCTACACCTTTTCTAGATATGACATGTGATGGTAAGATGTATTCCAGATTTTCAAAGTCTTTGAGGGCCAAAGCATTACAAAGCCAATATGTATTTGCTTTCCTTTTCTGTTTTTAATTCCCAAACTTCAAAGCACTTTCCAGCTTTTTATTTACTTTGTAACATCTATGGTTGGTACTGCCTAGCCACTTCAGTTCTAATGTAGGGACACTGATGTGCAAAGTGTAAGTGATGTGCTATTAGGGACACTGATAGTGGCATGGTGAGAACATGGCTGTAGGAAGAGCTAGCTAAAGGAATTTCCTGAATTAAACTCCTTTATCTGTTACAATGGCAATGGATCACTCTATCTGTAACTTTTTCAAGTTTGGACTGTTTTGTTGTTTGTTTGGGTTTTTTTTCCAAACAGTTACCCCAGTTGCCCACAGCCCCTGTAGGAAAGCTCCTGCCTAATTAAGCAAGAATATTGTCACTAAATGTACGTAAGATAAGGTTCAGCTATCAGATCAGGCTCTGTTCTCTCAGGCAATAGCAGGCATTAAGTAACAGCTGTGTTCTTGATTCTTAGACTAAATCTGTGCTCTCCCAAGGCCTAGTGAACTGCTGAAAAGTCTTGCAGATATTCAATGAACTGTATACTAAGGAGCAGTAGTAGTATCTTTAAAACTAGTTTCTCCCTTCTCAAAACCTGTCCTTTTTCTCTTCTGTACATTTTGGCTATACCATCTTTATTCCAGGAAGGAGATTCTTTTTATTCAAACTCTTTAGTGTCTCTTTTCAGCCATGAATGGCACTCATTTCTCAAGCTGCCTCTGAGACATGTAATTGCCTTTTGCAACAGCAAACATGAAAAGCTCAAGAATAACAAGGACATATTGGGAAAAGCAAACATTTTTAAATGTCAGCTTAATGTAATGGTAAAATAAAAGCAAGCTGACAACTTTTGCCATGGACGTTTGAATGTTAGCTGATTTTACACAGAAAGCCAGGACAGGAGGTTTCTATTTGTTGGAGGTTTCCATAGGTCTGTCTCCTTTGGACCTGCCATCCTATAACCATTCTTAATTTCTTTTCAACTTAAGAATTCATAATTATTTTACACCAAGGCAATACGATGAAGAATTATTACATGTTGAATCTCCCATTTTTGGATAGATGTATGGCTTTGTCACTGTACATTGAACGCATGATATATATCTTTAATCACTTCTGAAGAGTTTCTTTTTTCTTTGCCACCTCTGTTTGATAAAAACTCTTTAAACATCATGGTGAAAATAGCAGAACTTGCGTGTGTTTAATCCAAAAAATTTGAAATTCTCTGCAGTTTGGTCTGAATTCCTCAAATTTGTAAGTGAATTGCTGTTTAAGTTAATTTTTGTATTTTGTGGAAGAAACTGTCTACAAAACCCCTTTTTTGGGGCTTGGTTCACCTTACAAAAAGAGGTTTATGTTTTTAGTGAATTTTTTTAATGCAGTTTATGCTGTCATCTCCATGAGTTATTAGGGACTAAGTACTGATATCTGAAAGAGTGTTCTAATCCTTATGTGCATTAACAGATTAGGATAGTGGAGGGCTACACTGTAAAATGCTTGAGAATATGGTCCCTGAATAACTAAAAAAATTATCCTTGAACAAAGTGAGGTCTTGTGAAATTCTTTGAAACACAATTTTCAATAGCTTTCTGAAATATCTTAGTTTTGAAAATGCATTTTTTTCAAACCAAAGTGCTTTGTACATTGTCAGTTTGTTATCTGTGTTACCTTGTGAAAATAGAAACACAGACCTGATATTTTTTCTAAATTCCAAAGCAGCAGTTCAGCCCTGTCAACACAAATGAAAACCAAAATGGAACTGTCTTAGGGCCATGAAGATCCTATACAAGTCCTCACCCCACCATAGACATCCTCTGACTAAATAATACAGTGTTACTCAAGTTGACAAATAGAATAAAGAGCAAAAGGAGTTAGATGCAGAGATGTACTTAGATTGGTCAAACTTCCTGGACTTCAGGAAAAGTTTTCCTGTTATAAAAGGGATTGCTCTGTGCCTGCTGTGGTTATGTGTTTGCTACAAAAGGGTTTTGAGATGGAAATGAGCATCAAGAACTTTAGTTTCTTGTAACGTGTGTCAGACTTCAAGCCTGCTGAAGTTGTCACAGCTTCTTCCTTGACTCAAGGTCCTTGCAAAGGTCTAAGCACTGATCAAGTGTGTGTTCCTATGCAGGATTTACAAGTCAGCTGGCACTTCTGCATTCCAGTGTAATCACCTGGTTAACAGCAAGGCTGTTCTGTCTAACTGAAGGTAAATATATGCTGTGCTGTTTCTGTGAAGCTAAAAATATTTCCTCTTGTCAATAATAACTGATATGTAAATTGGTAATTTCTTGAGCCAGTGAAATGCTCAGACTCCTTTTGATGCACGTCTTTATAGAGTATTTAAATGAGTGTCTGTGTTGTCACATGTCCTTTCTTCAGTGTCCTTTACCTTTTAATGAGTGTTACTGGGGGATGAGGAGTTTGTTTGGGAAAGCTCTGGTTGTAGTTTATAGATTTTGGTGTAGATCTGAATACAGCATGGTGATCCAACTGTTACAGTGGTTAGAAAACATGATCAGAATGTCCTGTGAGCCTAGTACAAGCGCCTGCTTTGGTATTTTGTGTGCTTGCAGCAGGGACATGGTAACAATCCACTTTCATTTTGCATCTGAGTACATTTTGGATTTTAAGGGAAGAACTTATTGACTGGATTAATCCTAGGGTAAAAATTTAACCATTCATCAGATATGTATATACATAACCTCAAGCTCCAAATCCCATAAGGAAGGATTGCCCATTGATTTTTAATTTCAAACTTGTATAAAAATCATAAAAATGCAAAGATCTGCATGGATAGATATGAATTGTGCATATTTATCATGTCAGTGTTCTGTAACTTCACCAATCCATTGTAACAATTTAATACAGGTGAAACCTATTCTCTTACAACAATTTCCTACCTGTGTGAATGTTAAGTTAGTGTGAAACTCAACAACAGAATTAGCTTGGTAAAGAAATGGTAAATCAGACTCAGAGTAAACCAATAGTAAACCAATGCAGTCTTTGCTTTATATGTTCTCTGTGAAAAGTGTTATAAAAAGGAATTAAGAATGATAGGTAATTTCATTCAACTTTTCACTGAAAGATCGTGATATGTTTGGCAAATACTAAGAATAGGTCCCAAGGCTTTGTGACAAAGGTGGCACAGAGAGCCACCCATCTTCCTGCTTCACATTGTAAAGAAATGTAAGTAGAAAGGAGTTGGGACTCTTCCAAACACGCACAAAGCATGATCTGGGTTCTTGAGACCAGATTTATTCTCCATTTGAAATACATCTGAGTAAATTTGGCTTTCAGTTTGTTCTTGGTTTTGACTTGGGACTCTGGAAATATTGAATTGCTGGAAATGTTTTCAAGTCTGAGACTCAGGAATCACTTCTCTAATAATTAACACAGCTGAGAGTTCTATATAAAGACAGTTAAATAACACCAGTTTCTTGCTAATACTTGCTCTCATGGACATTGATAGATCTTATAATTTGGTTAAATGAAGATAGGAAAATCAATCTGCATAAAAGCATTTTCTTCAACAATCTGTTGCTAATGTGATCTTCATGTGTGACATTCAATAGCAGCGTAAGAAAAGAAGTCTGATACTTCCTTGTGTACATCCTATAGGAAGAATTGTATGGCTGTAGAGGGTAAAAATTGTACCAACAAACAATGTTATGCAGCCAAACTGTTCATTATTTATCTATGGCCTAACATCTAACATTTGATGAATGAATTTACAGCAAAATAAGGTTACTGGAGCTTGTTCAAGTGTTTCATGTGGTTAGGACAGCTGTAGGCAATCTGTATAGGCTCTTCTGCTATTAGAAACCTATGCAAGTTTAGGCAGTATATATTTCATTTATGATCTGCCAGAAAATATATTAAAACTGAAGATCACTGTATGAATATTCCTCTATGAATGCTTACAGCATAAGAGGAATTTCCCAAGACTAAAAGTAACCACAGTATTTTTATTTGAACATCTCATGTAAATGAAGTCCGTCTGTCTTGAATGTGCCTTCTACATGTACACTTCCTAACAAGAGAGGTTGCTTGATACAGATTGTGTCACTCAGTCTGACCTGCTCTCAAATTAAAAAAAAAAGTCTTTACATGACTTTTGTCCACATATGTAAAATCTCTGGTTCTCTTACAGCATTGATTTGAGGCTTTGAATTTTAGCCTTTTAAGAAACCAAGATTATTCAGCCAGAACCAAATATCACAGTTCTGGCACTCCACATGATGTTAAATGGAAATAAAAGTACTGTGAGGTCGAGTCATATAACAATCAAATACATGTGAAACTCAGTCACAGGAATCAAACTCTATCTATTTTGCCCATCCTCCTCCGACTCCCCATAAGAACTTTTCCAGACATAAGCTGAGTCTTTCAGTTCTGCCTCTCTAACTTTGCATCTGTTGTCAATTATTTTGTCTTTGTCAGCTGTTCAAACAAAATCTAAAAATACACTAAAACATTCACTTGCAAACCTTTTGGTCCAGAAAGAGCCAGGAGGTTTTTGACAATGGTTAGCTCATCATTTATTCCAAACCAAGGAATGAGCCTCCATCTTTCTTTCCTGTCCAGGAATCCTTATAAGTAAAAACATAATCTGACAGCCTCTGAGGTTTGAAGTGTATGAGAGTAGAGGGGGCTTCTGACTTACATGGATATACACAAGCAGAGCAGTTTAATTCAAGAAACATAGACTTCCTCACAGAGAAAGATTTATCTGAGTTGAACTTCCTTGGAATTTTAAGGATTTACTAAGGACACAGCAAAGCTGTTTTGGTCCATTTTTAGTGAGCTTCTACTTGAAAAAGAACATCATATTTCGGTCCTAAAAGCATTATTTGTAAATTATTGCCTCTCATGTGACTTTCAAGAAACTATTTTGCCATCCACAGAGTTCAGGATACTGAAAAACTAATCAAACCAAGCCATTTAGAGGAGTGGTGATGCAGTTTTAATTACAATCCACAAGATGGTACCAAAAAAAAGCTACAGTCAGCATGCCAAAGCTGTCCACAGAGCTTGTACTACTTGCCTGGGGGATTGAATGCCTATGGTGTTGCCACATGCCTGTATGTTCTGTACTGGCAGTTAAACCAGTGTATTGTGTTTGTTTATATTTAGCTCTTAGTGGTATATAGTATATGTGCTTGTAGAAGGATAGTAATTAGAAAATCATACCACTACTGTTGTGCACTGACTTTAAAATTTTGTGATGGTTTCTTCTTTTGAGCAAAGTAACCATAGTTATATACTCACTTCCTTCTTTGTAAATAGAACCAGGATTCACCTGACAAAGGAAACCTCAGTGCAGCACGTATTTAAGCTTTGAAAGGCATGAAGCTACTCGTTTGCTTACAATTAAGTATACATTCAAGTATTTTGGGCAGTTTGGAATTACTTCAGAACATGTAAATTCACACAATGGCAGAGCTGTGATGGTGTTTCCAAAGGAGTTTTCAACTGAAATAATGTTGAAACAAATAAATAGAATTTTTGTGGCATCTTCAGAATAATTAGCAGGAATGCCACAACCACTGTGAGGTTAAAGGTATTTATTTTCTTAAGTCCCACAACCTGGTGTGAGAAGCTGTATTTCACTGCCCATCTTGGTTTGGAATGTGAGGCCATTTCAGCAGCATCTTGAAGTACAGCTTCCTTCTCCATGGTTGTACTTGCTACTGATCAGCTGGACAGGAAGGAAAAGGTGAAAGTAAGGTACCAAAGTGTAAAGCAAACCAGGGATACATTATACTAATTATGTGAAAATGTTAGATAGAGTTCTTTGCTTTCATCTGTGAATAGACTATATTCATGCTGCGTATTTAGTCTAGGCAACTCAGGAGCACTCTTGCTGCTGCACACCAATCTCAGCTGAAGACTGTGGGAGCAAAAAATGTATTTTACTGGTGTCAGTCATCTGAACTCTGTTTTGTATTTGAGAACACAGTGCGTGCTATACCAACATAGGCAGTGTAGAAACATTGAGTATTGTGACCCAGGACCCATTCTTGCGGCACGGCAGGATGTGCATCTCACATGTGAACAAGTGACTTCATAATACTGGTGCATTCCTGACTGTGGGTATTCTCATGCAAATCCTGATGCCTGTCATTTGAATTTGTGTTGTCGGTTGGATAACAGGAGATTGCCTGCAGATGGGTTAAAAAACAGAGAAGGAGCTGTTAGACTCTGTAAGAAGGCTGGAAGCTGCTTCTTTGTTATGTCTAGTATGCTGTCAGGAAAGGCAGCAGCAAGCATGCCTAAGGTCAGACAGATTGTTTTGTGGGGCTGGTCTGGCTTGTAGACCATCATTTAACTGCTCTATTTCATTTACTATCTTACTAATTTATGCTTGTATCCGTGCTTGTACTTTTATTCTAATACTTACTTCTGTGTTACACTGCGTGCTTCCAAAAAAATATAATTTTATGGATCTATGGATTTGGCACATGAGAATCAGGCACATTATTTTGCTCTTTTTGAAAGTCTTTTCCTGGTATTCTTGAGGGGGTTCCCATAGGGAGAGTGAACTAGTGTGTCTAGGTGATTGTCATTATCACAAATTCTTTTTATTGAAAAAAATCCACCTCTCCATACAGATTGCTAGTGCAGCATTCATTATAAACATTGTCTTTCCAGTTATGCATGTCTGAAATGTTTACACAGTTTGCTTCAAGAGTTCCTTGTTTTGCAAGTTCACACAAAACACCAGAAATGGCTCACTTAAAACATACATCAAAAGGGAAATGGTGATAACAGATTAATGTTTTTATAAAGCTGGCCAGGGACAAATTCAGCTAACAGCAGCTTGGAACAGAGCAGATGCAGCTCACATGGGTGTCTCTGGGCAAAGTTCACAGGTTCTATCAATGGGAGGATAGGTTATAGACAGAGCTCGGTTCTGCAGTGGGCATGTGCTGACTGCTGGAACCACAGGTGCTAAACTGGAATGCTCAATACTGGCTGTGCTGGCCCACTCCTACTGCGTCTGTTCATGAGAATGCTATTGGATGGCTGCCCAATAACTGCCCCCTCCTAACGAAGTAGGGGCCTTCCATATGCGTACTCAGACTCCCCCCTTCACACATCATTCCTTTTAGATACCTAAGACTTTGGAGGATGTAACATATCATTCCAGGTGAAGCAGAGACCAACAACTGAGGTCTTGGAGACGTAGAGTTTCAGGAGAGAACATTTGAAAAATATTTAATAGCCCAATTTATAAGGCCCAACTTATAAAGTCGATTGTTTATGGATGTAAATGGATGTTACAGAGTTACTAGGATTTTGAAAAACACCTATGATATCTAATTCATAGTGAAAATTAGGAGCATCTTACTACCTACATAACTACCATTTCAGGTGCTTAAGTTTTTTAAACATCTCTTCTTAGGTGAACTGAAAACTAAAGTGATACTGGCTTTCACAAGAGCTTACATTCTGACATCACTGAGATGACTGTAAAAAGGGTCAAAGGCTGATTTCTGTGTCCTTAGCAAATTGTATTAAGAAGCCTAAAAAGCTTGTAACTATACTGAGTTACTGTTTGGGTAGGTTTGCTGCACGCAGGCTATATTATCTCTGTTTTCATTTTGCTGCCTTTTGGTTTTTTTCACTTTCACTTTTTTGTTTTACTTTGAACTTAATTAATGTAAAATATATCAAAATTTTCAATAGATGGCATTTTGAAATGGACTCTCAGTTGTCATGCACTGAACATCTCTAAGATGATGTATCTTTCAAGACAGACTTTGAAGAGTCTCTTAGATCACAGCAACAATCTTACCTAAACATGACTCCAGTGGAAATGAAGCAGAAGTCTGCATGAAGCTGGACTCCCTAATGGTACCAGGTTTTGGAGATAACTTAAATCTTGCTAGGTTGAAAAAAACCATTCAGTTGGTACAAAAGTTCAAACCAAATACAGACTGTTATCATTTGCAGTCATCCGGGAAGGGAAATGTTCTTCATGCAATGCCAGTAAAAGATATTCCCTTGAGTTTTCTTGTCCTGAGCTACTGTAGCTTGTTTACATTCTCCAAAGAATCTGTGAAATCTTTCATACACAAAGTCAAACCTTCAGAGGAGTTTAAGATAGGGTTTATGTTGTTAGAGTATTTTGATGTGTTCTGCTAAAACTTAACGTTTTATCCATACAAACTCCTGGATCCTGCTTCCTTTTTTTTTTCCTTCTGTGTACTAATCACTTCGAGAAGCATCCGACTTCTAAGGCATTTATAACATGGAAGTCAAAAAAAACCCTATCCAGCAGGTCAAGGCATGGAAAATAGTAACAAACACCTGCTGCTTCTACATATGGATAGATTTTTCACTTAAGTGGAAATCATTTAGCTGAAAATCAAAGCAGAGGTGGAAAGCGTATCAAAGCAGTTAAAACCAGAAAAGCTTATAGAAATGTTTTATGAGAAAGCATGTAGCTTAAAGTGTTGAACTTTCACAGATAAATGTGCAGAATTAGTTAGCTATTTTGTCTCTTTCATTTGCTAATCAATTTTCCCCACTACCAGCCTATGACAACTAGTAGGCCTGCACATTCGTTTCATATGGTCAAAGAATGTTTAACCCCCTACTGACCCTCTGGTGTTTGCTCTCCTTCCCTCAAGGCACGGAAGACTTTAAAGTAGAAAACCGATGAATGAAAGGAATTAATCTCTTGGGGGCTTTTGTCAGGAAAGCTTGAAAAGGGATCAGAACATTCTGACATGTTGACAGCTGAAGTCAAGAGGAAAATTATGATATAATACAGCGAGTTAAAAAATGTTATGTGCCATCATATCCAAAAGGCAAACAAAAGTATACATGCTGCATTATTTCTTTTTTTGACTGCTCTTGCTACTGGTAGGAACAGTAAACTCTATACTGGAATCCCCTGAAAAAATTGAAAGGTATTCATGGCTGCTTTTCAAGAATAAGCTGTTGAGCTCCTTAAAGATGGGCATAACATGTAAATTAGCTCCTTCTGACACTTGTGTCTTATCCCTTTTACAGCCTATGATGGATCTCTGGTTGCTGTTACTGTTCTGGACAGTTTTGTTCATGCTTTATCTTCTTTTAACTAGCTTACTTTGTTTCAAAGTTACGAGGCTTTGGCTTGATAGATTTAAATTTTTCTCCCTGAATACAGCATTACACAGCTCCTTATGCCCACAGTGCCATTGCTTGCTGCACGAGCTGGTTAGTTTGGATTTTTTTTTAATATCATCTCACCTAAATATCTTGCTAGGTATTTTTATAATTTATTTGAATTAGTGATTTGCTTAGCAATTCTAAAAGTGACCAAGACCAGAGTGGGTTTGTATCTTTACATGTTAAGAGAGAGAAAAATTGTATTTATTTGCATTCAAATATGACATGTCTTTGGAATGGCTATTAGATAAATCAGAAAGGCAGTGATAAACTTCAGCAAAAAGACACGTTTTCAGACCTTCTGTGCTTATTCCTTTTCAGTCTGCTCAGCACAGAGAGCCAGACAGGCTCAACAGCTACTGGACAGTGATCCCAAACCCAGATACATTTCACAGCGGTATTTTAAATCTGTGGCTGACTCTGTTTAGCATAATTTTAGGAATCTCCTGAGCTCCCAGTGAGCTTTCCCAGCCAGGGCTAACTGAGAGGCATTGCTTTGAGTTTCTAAATTATATTACAGCGAGCCAACAAGAACTTTTGCTTATCATTCTCTCAGAGGATTTTCTGTTTGCAGTAGAAGATGCGAGCCTATGCTACATTAACAACAGGACAGTCCAGTTGCATAGTGAACTGTGGAGCCTGTGCAGCTCTATGTGTGACCAGAACCATACATGCCAGAACAGATGGAGGTGATAGTGCCTGCTGTGTGTACGTGTTGAGTGACCGGGGGGAGGTGGTAGTCCTATTACTTCCTCCTTCAGATTGCTTCTTGGCTCACATTCTCCATATTAGTGCTGGCATTCTGGAAATGAAAGAATTCTAAGTAACATGCAGTGTTACCATTGTCATCCCAGGGCAAGTCTTGAGCTATGCTTTTTGAGAGCAGTGGGAAATACGGTCCTTTTCCACACACAGAACCGCACAGAACTTCCTCCCTTCCTTTTTTTCTTCCTGTCCTTGGGCACGAACCCGTGGTTGGTGCAGAGGAGCAGCAGTGCCCGCTTGCACTGGCCCCCCTGCTTTCCCAAGTGCCGTCCCGCGGTGTGGTGTCCCCCTTGCTGGGGGGTCCTTTGGCTCCCTGACCAGCAGATGTCCCCGTTGTCCCAAACAAATCACGCTGACCATGTATTACGCTTAATCTAATTAAATTTAAACCCTACTTAACAATAGGATTTGAGCAGCTCACTGTGAAAGAAGAAAGTTCAAAGTGCCCGCATTTCTGCTGAAACGGTTATGCCTACAACTGACACTGCCTGTCTTACCAAGCCAAGCAAGGTACAAAGAGCTGCCAACGGGAAGCACCTTGGAAATGGGAACAATGGAGAGTGAAAAGTGAACCTCCCAGTCTAATACTAGGCTAAACTAAAACATCCTTGAATATGTATATACAGAAATATAATGCAGGGGAAAATTGAAATCAACCAAAATGGGATAAGCTTTTTGATTTTCATCTTTCAGCTGAAGAGTCAAGAGTTCATCAGCTGAAATCAGATCTTTGAATTTTCTGGATGGAAATGGAAAATTTTTGTCATCTAAAAACTGTTTAAGAGATGAGGCACACCTGCTTTTGAAGTATAAGTTAACAACATTTTTTTTAAACTTTTTTGAGAAGCAAACCATGTTTGCTAAAACTTTCATCACTGTTGACAATTCGTGATTCCTGACAGATGTGATATTCCCATGTTTGAGATGGTGGCAGGTAAACGTGAGTACTGGACTGTAAAAGAAGCAAAAAAAGACCTTTGCATTGTAAGACTAAGAGAGTCATCTAAACTGGTAATGTTTTAAAGAACAGGAAAAACCTTCCCTGCTAGCTGCTCGTTAGATGTATGGCAGTTTGTATCAGCTCCCAGTATCCCAGACACCATTTGCAGTAGTTGTAGCAGAATTGTTCATGAAGCTGTGTGGTCACAAGTCTTGGGAACTTAGGGAATTAGAAGAGTTGCCAGGAGTACTGAGTCCCAAACCTGGTTCTGTGTGAAGCATTAGACCACTTTGCCATTCTGAGGGCTGAAGAGCGTGCACCAAGATAACCTCTATGTTCAAGTCAGTGTACTGAAGTGCACTTGCAGTACAACCTACAGAGTTCAACCACATGAAGCTTATTTTGGAAGCTGGTTTAAAGCTGTCAAGTTTGAAAGCAAGATGAACAGTAACTTAAATCCAGCCCTTTCAGTGACGGTCAGTTGATTGAATGCAATTCTCAATCCACAAAAAGAGTAGTTTTATGCTGAAGAGTGGAAGTTTTTTAAAAAATCAAAATGCAAGCACAAAGATTGATCAGTCATTCTCAACTCAGGTACTTCCCTAGGTCCACGATTCTAAGGCCTTTTGAGAGCATTGCAACTCCTTTCAGCTAAGAACTAAAAGCTGTCCTCAACAAGAGGATGACTTTTGGCTTCTTTTACCATTTTTGGAGCATGACTGGATGCTCGTTTGAGTCCTATCCTATCTCTGGAAATTCCACTGAGTTCAGTGAAACTGGCGCACAAGGAGGGGTTGCAGAAGAAAAGAGCCTGGAAGTTGGGTTGAGCTGAGGTTAATACACTGAAAACTTAATGTCTAGAAAAAGTTGGTGGGGTCTGTTTATATATCCGTAGTTACTTGCTACATATCATCCCAGTATTGTGCATTTTAAGTGTAAAGAGCAGTAAGAGGACAAAAATTACTTTATCTGAGTCTTTGCTGCTTGAGGATACAAAGTTCTTTGAAAAATATCCCGAGTGACTAATATGGTTGAGTGTTTATTGTTAGTGCAAGAACTTTGTTCATATCACATCTATTCAAAGAGATGCTTCAATATATGAGAAGACCAAAAATTAGAACTGTGGAAAGAAGATACAAAGATCCAGAATATCTTCTTTACTGTTGTTTTTAGCTTTATCTAAATATTCTAAGTATTCCAAGTTTTATCTGGGCTATAATGCTGCCGAAATGGTTTAAAAAACCCATTTAACAGTGAAAAGCATCTACACTGAGAAAAAAAAAAGAGATAAATAGGCATGGTCATATGATCAAAGTTATTCCTTTGGGCACATCCAACTCTTATTTAATATCAGTCTTCCACTACGTTTAATGGAAGTTGTACGGAGCGTGAGGGTAGAATGCAGAGTTCTCATAGAGCAGCAATACAGAAATCACCACCCTGTGGTTTTTGAAAACTTGCTTTAAAATACATTAAAAAAATTAAATCTAGATATGCTGACTTCAGAAAAGAATACAGATGCTTTTAATTTCTTCCTTTCAGCTTCAGATAGTATTCATTTACATGGTCTTTTCATAGAATTTATTTCAACACCATAGGTTTCAGTAGAATTTATTTGAAGATCCATGTTGGGCTTAAGAATTTTGTCTGCAATTCAGAGGTTGAGGGCAGGATTTTTCACAAAATGAAAAACTGTGCTCTAGGTAGGTAATATGATTAATATAAACATTTGTTATGATGAAAGATCCTTAAAAACCTGGAGGTTCAGTGAAGTTCTTGTGGTTCAGTGGAGCATAAATTTTTCTTCTAAAATGACACTACTTTACATGCTTTTAAGTTCCTTTAATGACTCAGAGTGGTTCAGCTGTTGCTCAGGGTTGATCACATGTAAAGATAAAGAACAGAGGAATGCACATATACTAATATTTACATTTTTATGTGCAAAGTTCATAGATTTGCAACTTGGTAAGAATGTTAGCATTTACCACAATTTTTGTTAACTGATCAAACCAGAGTTAACAGGATCAGATATTGCTCAATATTATTTGGTTTTCATTATTTGTTGACAAGATTAAAATGATAATACATTTATATTAGCTATAGCTAAGCCAGATAGCCAAATATTAATTGAGTTGACATTTGCTGATACTTTGGGATAGTTGAAGCATAATTTAATAGTAACCAAATGCTAAAAAATACCTAGCAGTTTATGGTCATGTTTCTGAAAAAGTGCATATAACTGCCTGGAAGGTACATCACATAAATTATGTCTCATATGTTTTAAGCAGAGCTATGAGTTTCTTGTATTAGCACTAAAATGATACTGACAAGTGCTGCTTTCCTTCCAGAATTACTTAATATTTCTCTTCTTAACTAGTTGCAGTATATATGAATCACATACTTTGGTTTTTAACTGCTGGAGTTCAGGCCATCATCTGTTACATTATCCTTCCTGTTTGAGTGTATTTGGCAAAGAAAATGAACACTGTAAGTAAGCAAGCAATCCATTTTCTTTTTCCACTACTCTGGCCTCTACTTCAGTTGTATCATTCTCATTCTGTCAGGTGAGATCACTATTACATGTCTTGTCCTGGACAGTTATTCTCATTTGGGGTGTGTAGGTTTTGAAGCAATCAATCAGAGGTCAGATTTGGTCAGGGTGGGACCCTTTCCAAATTACTCCTGGAAAAGGTGGGACCAGTTCCTGAAGCAACATTTTTTGAATGGAAAAAATTATTTGGTGAAAAGCTGTAACATTTCATGGCTCTCTTATAAAACATCACGATGTAAGAAAGCCTGAGAACAGACAGACTAAAAAGTAGAAAGTGACAAAATGCCATAATGAGAATTGATCAAAGTGAGCTCTTCATTTGGAGTATTAAGTTGAAGTCAGTCTAAATTGCTTTTCAATACAATGAATTTCTGATGACACGGTCCAAGTTATGATTCCATTATGGAGACTTTGTTAAATTATTCTTCACCAAATGGGACTAAATCACTGTCCTCATTCCATAGCTGTGGAAGTTTGACATCAGATCCAACTCTGGATCTACTTTTTGCTCCTGGTAATCCATCTTGATCATCAGTAGCTCAAATAATTTAAAATAAATGTGAAAAAACCTGGAAGCCAAGCTAAAGCAATTTATTATCCAGGAGGATGATCACAGAGCTGGACCACCTCTCCTACAAAGACAGGCTGAGAGAGTTGCGGTTTTTCAGCCTGGAGAAGGCTCAGGGAGACCATATGGTGGCTGAAGGGGACCTACAGGAGAGCTTGGGAAGGACTGTTTGTAAGGGCATGTAGTGATAGGACGAGGGGCAGTGGTTTTAAACTAGAGCAGGATAGGTTTAGATTGGACATTAGGAAGAAGTTCTTCACTTTGAGCGTGCTGAGACACTGGTGGAAGTTGCCCAGAGAGGTGGGGGTCGCCCATCCCCAGACACGTTCAAGGTCAGACTAAATGGGGCTCTGAGCAACCTGATGTACCTCCTTACTGCAGGGGGGTTGGGCTAGATGACCTTTAAAGGTCCCTTCCAACCTAACACTTTCTATGATTCTATGATTGATTCTGTGATCTTGCTTTGTCTTCATTATTTGCAGAACAGAACTTGCTCTACTTAAGCAGCAAACACCAATGCAGATAATAAATGTGACATAGGCCTAAGTGTAGAACAAGTGCAGAACTATAAATTGTGGAGGACACACTTGCCTGTATGAAAGACTATTTTAGAAGTTTAAATTTTCTGAAAGAGGAGAATTAGTGAAATAGTAACTTCAGTGAGTGCACTTTCACTAGAGACTAGTAGTTATTAGCAATTGTGTTGCATATACACTTTAGACATTGACCTCATGTCTCAGACATTCAGCATACCAAAAGCTTGGTTGCTTAGCAGTGAATGCTAAGTGACATATTAAGTTCAACCAAATGTCAGTCATTGCAATGATGTCATGTTGTCCAAAACCCATTAATTACTTTGAAAATTCCCACAGTAACTGAAAATCTCAGATTATCTGCCTGAATTAGTGGGAGCCCTGTAATTGAACGATGAATCCCATGCTGTTACTTTGTACCCTGTGTACTTTACTACACATTTTTACAGGGAAATAAAGGTGGCAAATACTGGGTTTGGTGATCTACACTTGTCTTATAATTACGACCAATGTTAATATCATCATTAAAAATAATTCCAGTACTAATAAGAAATGTGAAAAGCCGTATTCTCCACAGTACACCTGAGAAACTAATATGCTGATATGCAAACATTTTGGTAGAATTACATGGCAAAGAGTTGGAGCATCTATGCCAAAACCTCTCATTCCTGTTTTAGCAATGTTCAAGATTCCAGGCAAGAGAAAAAGGAAGTTAAATTTTTTAAGTATCTCCTACCAATTAAGTATCATTTTTCTTTTGTCTCTAAAGCCAGGAATGTAGAAAGTCAGAAAGTTTTAAAATGTGATTATGCAGTGAGTTACCAGTCTGTAGTTAAATTCCTGAACAGTACCTGTAAATTCTTGGGGCTTCATGCATTTATCAGCCAAGCACTAGGAGGTGTGGTAGTCTTTCATAATGGCAAGAAAGGACACTGTTACTCTCAAGTGGTTTTGGCTCATTCTAGACCTCTCTTTAGGCTTCCTGGAAGAGATGGGGCAGCACACTTACTTGGTGGTATCAACAGCCAGAAGGCAGGCAGGCAGAAGGGAGGAGGGAGAAGGGAGTAGGGAGAAAGGAGAGGAGAGGAAAGGAAGAAGAAAAGGAGAGAAGTCTTCCAGGCTTTTTATGACTAATGATAAGGCCAGCTTTCTGCTGTTAAGAAAAAAATTATGAAAATACCTGGTCTGTTAATCAAACTACCAAAGACAGACATGTTTGAAGCTACTGGAAAGGAAAGGAAAGCATGATTCCCAGGAATGTGAAATTAAACATATCTGAACTTTCTCTTTAATAAAGACATTCATACTCATGAAAGCAATTTTCTTGCTTTGCAACTGTACATACTGGCAACAAAAGATGACTTGATGCTTATTCAGTTATGTTTCTAATTTGCCATTGTTTCAGTCTGTTATTTTTTGCATGTGTACAGGGCATGTTCAAACAGATGTCTCAGAAACTGGCTGATTTCTGGTGCACTCAACAGGCTTTGGAAGCTGATTTCTAGATACTTGTGGTACCCATCAATAGAGCGTTAGGACCAGGTGGAGAAGTGATACAGAGTATTTATTCTGTCAACTCATATTTTCAAAAAAATTACATATTAAGCATTAGCTAGGCTGGCTTTATATGTATAAAAATATCAAGAAGGCATATTGTGGGGAATTCTAGGTTCTGTTACATATAAAGTGTAATGTATTTTCTCAGTCCTTCCTATGAGGAAGACTGAGGGTCTGTAGAAGTTTAAATTAAAAAAAGAGAAGAATGTTTATTGGAGTCAGTCATATGTAGCTTATTGAGCTTAAAGGAAATATTACACCTCATATAGTCAGTATTAAAAAGGAATCTAACCCCCTAGAATATATACAAGTGAAAACCCAATCACAAGCAGCAATTGGCTATCTAACAGGTAGGATTACTGAACATTCTGGGAAATTTTTGAGGCAGAGTAAAACCCAAATTCAGTTTATCAAGTTAAACTAAGTCTTTTGTTATCAGTGGAGTGATTGTGGCTTTATTCTAGCTGAGACCTGGTCAGCAGGATCTATTTTGGGAATGAGAAATGTCCCAAAGTGCTGAATGTAGAAGTTAAGGCCACTAGGGCACATCATTATCCAGTTGACACTGGGGAATGGACTGTGTAAATTACTGTCCTAGACTGAGGAAGCAAAAGGAAAATGGGTGTCCAAGCCATCTTCTGCTTTTAGCAAGCCCATTTATTTGCAGCATTTTGCTAACATTGCCATTTAGTCTCACTAAGAACCAAAACCGTTGTGACTTGCACCTCCCCAAAGGGATATCACCTTTCCTAGTGTGCTCCCTGGCAATGCAGCAGAAGAATGCAATATCCTTGAAATTTCTGTTCACTGCCAGGAAAATCAGATTTTGCTCCTGAATCTAAGAGTTTCTCTTATTATTAATAATCAACATGTATTTACCAACTGTAGTTGCATTGCACTTTACCAACAGGAATGAGACATTCTCTTTGTCCAGATTAATTTGCAGGCTATTAAACAGAACATGGTATATTAAATTTAACTGTTTTAAAATATATTTAGCTTCCATTACCACAGACAGCTGTCAGTTTTATATTCTTGGTATATGCTTGTTTGTTTCCTTAAAACTAGGACAAGGTAATGCTATTATTCCTATAGGGAACTAAAGCTGATGTGTTCTGGCAACCACACTGTGATCCTGACTGATGTATTTCTCTTGAAATCAGCAAAAGAAGGCAACAGGGAAAGAAACAACTTTTACTTAAAACAATTTGTCTTGCTGGAAATCCTGCAAGCAAAGCCCATGAATTCTTTGCTCATTTTTAGAACCTCAGGAAACACCTGCCTTCAGAAGAAAAATCCTGTAAACCCACAACTCTGAGACAGAATATATCTGATTTTCAGACTTCTCAGTCATCAAGTGGGGAGGAGAATGTAAAGGAGCGTGTGGAAAGATCATGTTATCACTAATCAGAGAAAGGAGAGGAAGTATTGCTTAAGGCATGTTTTAGAATATTTTAGATGCTTATTAGTGTTTATTATTCAAGCTCAGTGATTTTTTTTCTCCATATCTTGGCAAATGTATTTCTAAGGTAATTTTTTTGATTACTGGCATGTTCTACATAACCACATAAGGGTACAAAATTGCAGAACTTAACTACCTATGAAAATAGTTGCTGCTGGGAGTCACTCTTACTAACTTTTCAGTGGCAAAGCAAAAATTAAAAACTCAAAAACTTGCCTTTCATTTTGAATTATTGAGCATACATGCACTCATTTGCCTAACCCTCTCATACAGTGATGTCAGTAGCCTAGTGGAAATGCAGTAACAAATGTGTTGCCAAGAACTGGCTGTATCAAAACACATCGAATTTCTGAAGTCCAACTGTGGTGTTGCAAAAAACCCACGTGTAAGATTCCCATCTAATTAATCCAACAATATTTTGGATTTACTAGCTTACCTGACAGGAGTGTCAGGCTGCTGTAAACTTACACAGGGGAAAAGAAAGATAAGTGTCTTCCTTGGCAAATGCCTTTATTAGACTGTTCTTGAAAGGGTCATGTTGGGTGTTAGTAAAAGAAATATAGACTAATCTAATGCAGAGACTCTAAGCCTAATATTTTAACCTTGTTTTTTTCTTTAGCACCCAGAAACATGGCACTGACATAGACATAGAAGAGTCCTTCAAAATCTGAATGTCACATTGTATGATTTTTTCCATAAAATGATGATGCTCCATCTTAAAAGCAGAATTCATCTGGTTAGGAAATCTCTGCACATTTCAACTTAACTGTGTTAATACTAATTCTGTTTTGTTATCTTAGGTCATCCTTTGACTTAAGTAGCTTTTCCTCTGTGAAGAATTTCATCCATCATATGTTTTACAGACATCAATCCTATAAGCAATTCCTTGTCTCTATTTTTCTGCTAGCCTTTTCTGCTGTCCTAACAGCTGATACACTCTGCCTTCCACCAGCCACTCTTCTTTACAGTTTCTTGCAGTTAGAAAATGAGCTCAAAATGTAGTTAGCTGTGCAGTCAACTAGGGAGGTTTCTGTGCTTTGTATAAGCTGACGCTTCCAAAGGCAGATCTGCAGAGTTGTTTGTAAACATCTGATTACAACTGGCTATCATCCAGCTAGCTTTGAGGGTGGGCAAAGCAAGCATGTGTGTGCCTGTTACAGAGCAAGGAGACACCCCTTTGGGGTTTTCTAGCATTGCCCTAGTTACAGCTCATTGTTGCAAAACAGCTGAGTGTCAAAAAACTATGCTGAGGTCTTTCTTGACAGAATATTTATCAATGGCAATAGGAAGTGGCCCAGGTAATAACCCATAGGACAGAACTGACCCAAGTCCTATTGAAGGTGGTAGACCACCTTTGACTTCACTGAGCTTTGGAAATAGGCCTGAACAGTCTTCAGCAGTTGTAATGCAGAGCCAGGCGTGACCACATAAACATACTGGATATTCTCACATTCACCACCATCCTCTTTTCCTTTCAAGTCAAGAGAGACCATAACAGGGTCTCCCAAGCTTCCAGAAAATACAAATCATTTGTATTTTTGATGATAGGAGATTTGCTGAACTGTAGTCAGCACTGACTTTTGTTTTTCCTCATGTGGATTTCTTAAAGCCAAGGTAAAACCAGTCATCCTTGTTTTCATTCTGTGGACTATGCTGTATCCTGAATTTGTACAAAACATTCCTTTTGACCTCCCATTGTGAAGGTCTGTTAAGTCATTAATTGCCATGGGGTACTTAAAGTCTGTTTCTGCTTCCATTTTGGTTGGCTGGTGGTTTGGTGGTGTTTTAGTTTATAATTGCTTTTAAATGTGCATTGTAAACATATATTCTTATAGAAAGTGTTATTTGAAAAGGCTAAATTAATTTTAAAGGAAGTTCTTTCCCCAAAATGAGCATATATTTTAGACGTCACATAGTCATACTATGAGAATAATGCAATACTGCATTAAATAAAAATGAAATGGAAGTCAGTGAAATTCCATAATCCAGTTAATGCCAGATATTCTGGATTTCTTGAGCCAGCCATGCAAAGTCCCTAACTGGTGACTAATTAGAAGAAAAATGTTGACAAATTACACAGAATGAGGGTAACACAAAGAAGACAGATTTGGTGAAGAAATAATACTAAATATACCTTAAAAAATGGAGCATCTCCTTGGTGAACTTCTTACATGTAGATTCATCTACTGCAGTTTTAAAGGGATCAGATATTTATGTCACAATAAAAAGAGCCAAGGGTTGGTGGGGTAAATGAAACTAACGGTAGGAGTTTCGGTTGTTTAGTGAAAATAGTCTTGTAAATAAGAAGCATTCCATTCCATGTTCATAAATTAAACTCGCACATGGTTTAATCCAGATTCAGAAATGGATTGGCAATATATCAGTTCCCCATCAGTATCATCACATTGA
This sequence comes from Hypotaenidia okinawae, assembly GCA_027925045.1. Taxonomy (NCBI): domain Eukaryota; kingdom Metazoa; phylum Chordata; class Aves; order Gruiformes; family Rallidae; genus Hypotaenidia; species Hypotaenidia okinawae. Next base: position 15,135,917 of record BSDF01000013.1, on the reverse strand, counting down.
GCTTTTTTGCAATTTCAGCTACATGTAGGAAGACAAGCAGAGACACCTTGTTCTGCAGGCTTTGTGTAAGTAGTAAACCAAGCATAGGAAAGAACCTGCTCCTGCTGAAGGGAGTGTGTAAGTGGCCAATTCAGTGTAATCAAAGGAAATCCAGACTTACTTAAATTTTCTTTGCTCAAAGAAACCACATGTTAGCCCATTTGACTCTTGATATATGGACAAAATTTAACTAAAATATTAAGTAGAAATAAAGAAATAATCTTCACCACCTTTTTACAAAAATTACACAGAAGTATTGCCACCCATTCTGCTCTCCATAGAAAATAACTGATATTTTGTCTTGTCTTTATGATAAATTAAAAAGATGAAGCTAGAAATTATTGAATACATAGGGTTTTTTTTCCCATTTAGTAGTATCTGAATTAGCCTGCATAAAACATAAAATTGAGACAAATCAGCTGCTCTAATGATTGATACCAAACAATGTAGCAAGTTCCAAAACTATAGAAAATACACATTTCTTCCACTCCTGTGTCTAGCATCCAAGAAAACAGCAGGAGTAGGGACCAGGTAAGCAAGAGCAGTAGAACCAAGGATGGAATCTACCCAGTAGACACTATCCACTAAACTGTTTCAACATACTCTGTATATGCTTTCATGAGTCATAAATTGTTTGTAGACATTACCAAACTTAAGTGTGTAGGTACCTTTTCTCTTAGAGTGTAAGTTAGCTTTTAGTTAACCTTACCATGTTTCAATTTTGGATTATCTGCTTAAAGTATATTTCAGCATAGGACTGAACACGAGCCAATTTTATCTTGGCGTTTACTGGAATGCCATGTTTTTTGGAAAATTGAGGTTTCCTGAAATGTGGTTTGTTTTGCAAATTTAAAGAAGTATAGAAAGCCACATTCTTGATCTTCTTTCTAAAAGGCAGATCTTATCAAGGTTGTGTTTTTCTACCATAAATTCCCACAGGTATATAAAAAAAACTTTATTTCACGAAAATATTTCTACTAAGCATGTTTCAAATATATTTAAATTCTTGTACATTCATTTTGTATTTCTAATAGATCTTGTCAGACAGAAGAAATCTATAAATACCATGTATTATACGAGCTGTATTCAGCTTCTGAATAGCTCTGACTCAGCATGGACTGGAGAAAGCCAATGGCTGTTGAAAATGGGTTTGGTTGACTGAAATGGTAGAATATGCCAAAAAAAAGCACAAACTTTAGCAGCACTAATAAATAGCTTTCTGTTTATATTTGTTTCAAAAGTAATTAAACACTCTACAATTTTGCATTAAGAATTAGTTGAATTGACATATGTTTCTTCAAGCAGGAAAACTTCCATGTTCATCTTTTGGTGTACAATTGGCTTTTTTTGGTGTGTCTTATTAACATCACTTTACATGTAATGAGGTTTATAAATAATTCAGGAAAAAAAGTGCCTCCACAAGTATTTAGTTTGAAGAGACTCCAGGCACTGTGTGAATACAGGAAAAAAAAAATGTGATGGTGTTTTTAACTTGGATGGCTCCTGGCATGCTCACCAACTGTGTTTTTATTTAGTGCCACAAATGTAGGTGAAGCATGTCTGAATTTCCACATTTGAAGGATGCAAAGAAAGAAGGTCTAATGGCCATCACTTGGTCTGTGGCCCCAGGGAGGATAGTATTTGACGTGCTTGGTGTTATTCAATTTTCTCCCTGCCACACAGTTGGATCAACTGTGTTTTCTCAGTCACCCTGAAATAGCTATTTGCAAAATGATAACAACTTTACCAGAGCAATGAATGCTAACTCTCACTTCTTGATTCCCTGATCTCTTCAGGTTAAAAGTAATTCGTTGATCTCCTACAGGCATGCCCTTGCTGTACTAGGGCAATGTGGTAACATGTTCTCTGCCGTTTAGAAAAATTGTAAAAGTCTGAAGTACGTTCCTCAGCTCCCTGCACTGTGACTGAGCAGGGTAGACGTGGAATCCAAGGTAAGCAGCACTTGGCATTTTAAGGCAGTTGCAGTTTTTCAGGGAGCAGGTGATTTAAACAGAGCAGTTAAAGACAATCAGTCCTACTGACTTAGGGACTGCATGACACAAGTTTGCTTTGAGATGTTCATTCCAGAGCTAGGGCCAGTTGAGATCTATACTATTGTTCTTCCTTACTGACAAGTTTCTGACAAAATTCTGAGTTTCTGAGGATGTGTTGCTTACAGTAGCAGAGGAGTTGACTGAAAGATCTAGGAGGTCTGTTGTAGTCCTTTGTTTCTACTTTAAAACCAAACTGTCAAGTTCAGAACTTGGCTCCATTTCTGTTAAAGGAATTCTGAAAGACTGTGAAGCTGCAGTTCTCTGAGAAGCTTTGGTGACATATGTAAATGTTAGTGCCACACTGAAAATACTGAGAAGTCATCTCTGATTATCTATGTGAGTGTCCTGGGATGGCTTGGGCTGAAATCTGTAAAAGTAACAGAGTGGAAAAAAATCTGTTGGAAATAACCACTTAGCAATTATTTATAAAACACAAATATTGCAGCTGTTGTTTTCAGCATTTAGATTCTATAGCTCATGTGTTATTTGTGAAGAAGTGTCATCATTTTTTGTCTCCAAAAAGTATTACAAACCAGAATTGTGTCCTGCACATGAGCAAAAAAATTTGAGCACTTGCACAAGTCCAACAGGAAAGATTTCAACATATTGTAGCAAAAATAACAATAAATACAGCTGTTTCAAGAAGAGCCCTGATGGCTATTTAGCTCCTACACAGAAATCACACAACCTTGTCTATTATGATCACTATTTATTTATAAAGAAGTAATCTGCCATTACCTGTATATTCGCTAATGTTGATCCACAGTTATTGCTGTGGTACAGGCCCAGTTGGCCTTCTCTCTGACCTTTCTTTAACTGGTATAATTCCATCAGTTGAACTGGAGTAGCTCCTAATGTAAATAGAGTCACTAGCTAAAACTGAGGTGTAGATGGTGGATACTTGTAGTTTTTTAATAGGAATAAGGAGAATTGCAGCACCAATGAAGTTTTCTTGGACAGAAAAATTTGTGCAGTGGAAGTATGCATTATGTAGATTTTGCTGCTGTCATAGGATGTGAGGTTTCTTCCACCTCTTTTGAGGATGCTGTACTCTACAAGATAAACATCCTTTCCTTTTTCACACTAACAGTCCCACTGAATTCAGTACTATTACGTATGTGAGAAAAGATAGGTGGATTTGACTTTCATTGATTGTGACATCAATGGGACACAACCTTAAAATGGAGAGAAAGAAGAAAAAATAAGAAAAAGTGTAATTTATAATCAGAAAGAAACATCATTAAATGTTTCATTAAAGCACAGAGACAATGAAAGCATCATAGTCAATAGGAAACAAGGGGAAAATGTTAAACTCAAGTGAGAATTTTGCAATACATACATCATGCATACAGGGTTTCAGAAGGAATTTATCCAATTGATCATGAAGCCAACAGATAAATCACTAAAGAAACAAACCATGACAATAGGATGTTTAGAAAATACCATGTATTATTTTCCATTATTTCATTAGAGCAGTCCTCTAAACTTGTAAGAATAAAAATATTCTAGTTGAAACAGATGGAAAAATCAGATTCTTACCTATGGTATTCATAGGACAATACTGCAACATATCCCAGCATATACACACTTTTGTATCTAAGAATGTGACATCTTCTAGGATAGCTTGCTTCAATTTATGGCCCTTGAAGTAAAAAAAAAAAAAAAGTTATTTTTAAGCAGTTAAAGTGGTTATAGTAGTTAAACATATTAGAAGGGGACAACCCCTGCATGCTATAGCGACAGAAGTACATGCAATCCCAAATTAGCAGTGTAAAATTTCAACATGTGGAAATTAGCATCAATTAGCATCAAAAATGGGTGATGTTCAGTAATATGCTCATTTTCTTTTTTTTTCTTTGTCTGTCTTGTTTACAAATTGCTAGGACCAACTTGTAAAGAACTCTCTTCTTTGACCTTATAGTTATCTGCCATAACTTTTTGATTCTCAGTTTTCCTGTCTGTGAGGGATGGGACAATTGATATCAACCTTTCTTTCAAAAGACCAAAAGTACCCGTGAGACACAAGAATGATTATGGATTGATTTCTTTGAAATCATTTCACAAATGAGTCTTTGTGAACAGTTAATGGCTCAGATTGCTTTGGCTTGGCACACACAGCATCTGGGATGGTTCTGTTCCCCGATGAGCTTGACTCCTCAAAGCAGGACTGGCATCAATGCTCCATTATTACTAATTCAACATAGATTCAGTACAAATGTCTCTGCAATATTAACTCAGATGTCAGGCTTTGAGCAAACATGAGTTTCTGTAGATTTATTTTAAATGGTGGCAAACTAATTACAATTAAAGTCATAGTATACACCTTTCAGAACTGCTGAGGCTTTGTTGCTGTATTCCCCAAGCACTAATAAGAGTTCATGCAACTATATGCCATGAAGAAATAGGCACAAGTTATCCTGGCACACTTTTGCATTTTAACATACATATTGTAAATAAAAACCCCAAAGATTTTAAATTTTAAATAATGCACTGACGTCCAGCTTAAATATTTTTTATCCCTTAGAAGCCATTTCCTTTAGCTTAAAAGCATGGGAATTTGTCTTTTCTCACTTGCCAAAGTCACAGTACATAACAACCATCAGAAAGTAATTAACACGCTCTTTTCTGATTAAATTAAACATATGTATATGTTTAGGGTAGGGGTTGAACTTTCTAAATCAAGCTCATTTAAAGTAATAGCATTGGTGTCTTTCACCACATTAATTTATTAATGAATAATTTTCCTTGTTCAACGGTTACCCTTTTGTCATGATCATTATAGCTTAGCCACTCATAATTTTTCAACCACAAGAAAAAAATATTATAAAACTGAAATTTAAAAAGAATAACAGTTCAAGTAAATATCAATGAAAACTCTGCATCTCATTTCTAAGTTCAGGAACACACAGACACCTGTAAGCACTGCACACTTCTGTGCACTGTATCTGTTGAGAATACCACCTGTGAAATGGTTTACAAAATCCCACTAGTTAGTAGTTTTTGAATGCATAGTAATGTGGCAACTATCTTTGTCACATTTTTACCATCTTCACAGGACAGGAAAGGAAATGCTTTAATCAGTGTGCACATCAGCATAAACTAACTGCCTGTCTAGATGTCAGTCACTGACACTGGCTTGCAAATAAAACACCTGAGCAAGGTGCTCAGTTGGTAAGGGTTACTCAGTTCCACTCAGTTCAACACACTTTTTGTCATCTACTGTGTTGTAGAGAACATAATCATGGCAACCAGGAGTGTTAATATATCTCATTGAATTGCACAGTCTTTGAACAGATGGGAAACTGAACATCTCTAAAGACTGCAGTGGCTGTTGTCGTATGTTTTAGGTGTAATTTAACATTTCAGCATAGACATCTGTTAAGTTATTGTACCATGGTAGCTTCCATGAGCTTCTAGTTCATTTCAGCTTTTGAGTATGCCAAACCTACTTCTGTGTGAGATAAATGATGTAAAGTATCTTCCAGGTTATAGTTTTTGCTAAATGACATGAGTTAGCAGTTAATTGCAAGGGGAATGCCAAAGAAAGGAAGGAAGGAAACTGTGTCAGTAAGCTGCTTGCACATTTTCTCCAGCCACTGACAATGACCTTGCAGTTACAATCATGTATCCTATGCAGGAGTACCGATCTGTGTTGCACAGAAGTAGAAAACCACTGTTACAGGATGTTTTATCACCAGCAATGCTCCCCACCAGCAGCAGTGATTTCCCAGTCTTATGTAAGGGCTTGTCGGTAGTGCTGGGTGTGCCGGAGAAAGCTTGTGGCCAGAGACCTGGCTGCACTCCAGCAGTTCCTGTCTCCAGCAGCATTCTAAGCACATTTCCTTGCCAACACATTTCTTATGCCATTTCTTGAAGAAGGAGGGAAGGGAAGGCTGTGCTGCAGGCCATTGGAAGCAGCTGTGGCCCTAGAGTCTAACAGCCATCATTTGCAGCATCTCACAGTTTCTTCTGAACAATTCTGGGAACCCCTTGGGGACCTCACCTGTTTTAAGGGGAAACAATAGTGGCTTACAGTAGTTTTGCCCCTTTGTCTTCTGCTTAGGTGTGCCAAATGTAGTTTGTGTGTCTGAGAGCCTGACTGTTCTTAGGCATTTACAAGATATGGTATGTTTTGGACACATCCAACTGAGCTGTTTGTCTCCATGGGATTTTTTTTTAATTACAACAGGAAAACAGGTAGAGAGCTGGTTTATCTAATTTGTTCCTTGCTTAATCAGGGAGGAAGGATTATGCTTAAAAGTTTTAATGAATGGAGATGATTTGAAAATCAGATCCCTTTATGATTAAATAATCTTTCAGAGTTCAGTTGTGTTTATAAAATCAAACCCACAGAAAGTGGCCAGAAGAAGCCATCACAAGAAGTTAGAATTTGTATAAGTTTTTGTCAATGTCACTTATTCTGTTCACTTTACTTGAGAAATTGATAAACCCCGAGGGTTTTTTAAGCGTGCTTTTTTTGTATGCCATGTTAGCATGGTCCAGTTGGATGTGGTAAATGGTAATCCTTGTTCTTAATCTTGAGAGACACATATTTGGAATTGAAGGAAGAGAATTCCATTATCTGTACCTTGGTGAGACATGGAATATAATCCAAATCCCTTTATTCAATTAACCTGGCTTACTCGAAAACAATGAAGTCTTTTGTCTTCAGTCAGTTGTTCTGTGGAAAAAAATACTTAGTTTAAGGTTGGTATTTATCTGAAAGCTGTTAATTGACTATCCTAATATTCAGGACAACAAACTGTAGATGAAGAGGCTTCAGATAAGCAAATACAGTACAGTTTATATGTCTTTTAAATAATGCTATCACAGTGCTCCTTAAGGACTCAGAAATGTAGCACCTCCAGATGGCTAGCAATTACTTGCAATACAGCAGGGACACAGCACATTTAAGCGTTCTCAGTCTCCTTGCCACAGCACTAATAAAAAATTCTCTAAGCAGAATTCACATTGTATTTACTATGCTGTATTACAGCTTCATACTTACGTATTATCTCAGATCAACACCTTTTCTGAGTCCTCTCAGCTCTCCAAATGCAAGTATTTTGGGCCTCACTTTTCTTGATCCACCCTCAGATAACAAGTGTTATGATGAGCTGCTGGTACCTTTCTGCAACTGCACTGAAACTGCTCTCTTTGCTTAATATCAAGAGGCTGTGTGCACATTGTGTTGGTTTTAGGACTTCTAGGAACAGTGTTTGGATTGGACTCTATTATACCAATTAATCATTTTTAGATTCTGTCAAAAAGGTTCAAACATATGGCAGTTACTGGCAACCAACAGATACTAACCCTTGCTTGCATCCGAATTTCCAGAAATCATCATTCCACTTGGAGCTCAGTAAGCAGCACAGGGCACATTTCCCTTTATTCAGCTAGCTGCAAATGAAGGTCTGAAATGATGTCTTGATTCTGCTAAAAGCAAGATTTATTTGCATGGGGCAAAGGAGTTGAATGGAATCATAATAGTTATTTGTGGCAGAAATAATGTTAGTAATAGAAGGAGGGTGAACGTTAGTACTAGAAAAGAGGGTTAGAATCAGTTGTAAATGGCAGAAGCTGTATTGTGCAGTGTGAGGAGCAGAAGGGATGTGTGTGAATGACCTGTGGGAGTGTCAGAACACAAGCTCATTTTAAGAATGACAAATACATATTGCAGAGAGGAGTTCTGAACTCTAATGCTTTGCTTTTATGTCAGAGTGAACATTTTTACTAAAAAGAAGACATTGCTAGAATTCTAGTACTTTGTGGAAGCAGAAAAATTGTGGAATGATGGTAGGACTGGCTATTTAGCTGAAGTTGTTTCCTTTAAATTTTTTTTGAGCCCTCAGCAGTTGAAAATGTTCCCCCAGGAGTAATACATCACAAGGGAGACTGGACTTCATTGTACAAACCAAATAACCTTACAGTTTATATGCACAAATTTTGCCAGACACTTAGTTCTATGCTATGCTTTGCTGACATACTGGAAAATGGCTATTATACATTGCCTTTAAGACCTTTAGGCTTCCAGAAATCAGGGTTTTTACATTAGTTTGCAGGTTGGTTTGAAGATGGTGGGCCAAATCCAGACGTTTCTTTTCCACCACAAGTGTCCATAGTAGATCCCTGAATCTTCTATTTAGGAAACTTGTAGGTTAGTTTAGTGCTTATATAAATGAGTCACACTCGTGCAACTAACACTAAATTAACCCTAAGTTTGGAGGCAAAGTAATTATTGAGGTACCACCCCTGGGACTCAGCAGGTTCTGGGTTATTTCAAGATGTAGGTTAGAAGGAGGCAAATGCAGTTCACCACTGACAATGTAAGATGGCTCTTGGGAACATGCTCTAAATGGGAACATATCCAGATGTTGGAGTCCCAGATGTGTGAGGCATTGTGAAATAGTCATCCAATCAATCAATTTGTGTAAAAGCAGGAACAAAAAGGCAAACAATATATCAGTGTGAGTTGGAAATTGAAAGTCAGTGGGTTGTAAGGCACAAAGATGGTCCTGTCAGTGTGTACAGGACACTGGCTGTATCATGTCTGGGAGGCTTTATGTGAGAAAGTCAGTGTTATTAGACAGCGAAAGGAAGGCAGAATTTATCTTCTCACTTGTGTGTTGATGTGTAACAACAGTAAATAGCAATTAGATGTGCAACCCATGAATGACTGTCTGTCCAGCCTGCTGAAAATCAGATCCCTTCTTTGTTTACAAACTGTGCCACAGAAGCCCCACAGATTAATGACATTTAGAAATCACCACTTCCATTCTGTATTTTTATAATTTACTTTTTCTTAATTTGTGTTTTCATAACCCACTGAAGGCACATTCAATATGATATGAATACTTGCAATTTAAATGATTTATAAACAAAAATAAATAAGGGAAAAGCACTATGGTACTTTCCTTGACCTAACATTTACACAGAAAGTTTTTAATTCTGACATGACTAGACAGATACCAAACGCCAAATGGTTTTAACTAACATCAATACACAATTAGCAGTCTTTGTAATTAATCAGGGCAGAAGATTGGAGACAAGGGCCTAACACAGGCTTCTCTCAGTCTTAATGTCCACTCTGCAAAAGTATAAACTTTTTCCCTACTCTTTGGACAATATTCAAAATGGCTCCTGCACAATTCACAGATGACAATTCCTATTGTTGCCGTTCATTCAAAGCTCTGTCAGTCTTTGAAACCCTGTCATTATTTCTGTTCAAAGGCAGGAAATACTAATGAGGTTTGATTTCACCACTCTCCATGAGACTACTTGCATAGAATTCTTCTCACAAGATAAACTCACAATATGTGTTATTTTGTCACATATAAGCTTAGACGTAAACCATTAGAAAATAGTAGCTGTGAGGTGATATCCTTAAAAAATCCTAGTGTTGTGTAAAGGTAGTCCAGTAAAATCCTTGGCCCAGCTGTATCACTGCAGCCTCTTTCTGGGTTTATGGGATTTTATGTTCCTGAACATGGCATTTCAAGCGTGTGGAATAGAAACACATTCTGTTCAAGAAACACTTCAGAGTCCTGGTATGATTGTATTGTTTAAATATTTTGTATTTCTTCTGGTACAAAGTGTAAGACAAAAGCTATGTTTCCTTTTCTTACCTCTCACAGAATCAATTAAAAGACACCAGAGTTCAGTCAGCAAAACCTAAAATGTTTATTACTTGAAAAATTAATTGGAATTTTTAAAAAGGTGTTTGCAGTGACTTACTATATTCACAGCTGAACTATTCTGCTGTGCAGTGTTTTAGGTGAGAGAGTCATTTCAACTTGAAAAGTTTAACTGTTTTTCTATTGATATTTCTTACGGTCTTCCAGAATGACTCACTTATCACTCACCAGTGTGATTTGGCATTTAACATTATGACTGCTAAAGTTTCCTAGTCCAGTCAAAAAGGTCCCAGAACAATACATTGCTAAAAAGTCCAGTGCAATTAGGTTACTTGCAATTTAAATCATAGCTACTCAAGTTGAAACGAAATGTACTTAGATTGTTGTTCATGTAGTAGTTATTACACGTTTCTGAATTTCATCTGTTAAAATGTGGATTTAGTGTGTTTTTAGTTTAATAGCTGAAGGATTTTCCATGTGGCTGGTCCTATTGCACAGATTTGGTTTTAAGCTGGGATCAGAAGAAAAAACATAATCATGTATAAGAATTAATTACAGCTTTAGTGGATAAGCTAACTTTAAAAGATACAGGCAAATCTTTACTCATCAACTAGTCATTTTTTTCAAGCTTCTTTGTTGATTGTCTTTGTTGTGGGAAAGTATGAGAGACATTTCAGGAATGACAACCTGATTGCAAAGATAAGTACCAGAAAAGATTTGATCATGTCATTGATATTGATGGGAAAATATAACTTGGGTTTTCATGGGGATTGACTTGATGGGCAAGCTAAAGTGCATGTGTAAGGATTAGGCTTGTCAGTGGGAAACACTAAGTCTGGTCATTACACTTAGCTCGTTTATGGTACCAGGAGGTAAGCAAACATTTGTAAAACTTTGGTCTTTGCTGAATAAAATAGAATTATTTCAGTCAAACTGCCATCTTAGCTGTAAAATATCAGAGCAGTGGATAGTGACCTCAGAATTATACAAACTCATCTGCATCTTGGGCACTGAGAAAGCATTAGTACGGTCTGTCCTGAATCAGGAGGCTACCACAGAAATTATCATATTGAATAATATGATTTCTTTTTTCAGAGTTGGTGAGAAAATTAGTCAGGTTGGTTTATACAACTACACAGGAGAAAAAAATACTTGTCTCTCCAGAAAAATACATATGTAAACTGTCTGGTTTTCTCCTTTACATGAAGAACTGAAGAAAATTGTTCTAGCTGGCCACTGCTCTGAGAGGTGAAGCAGAGAAACTGTATAGCCTATGCTGAAAAGTTTCAGTACTCTCAAACCCTCTTTGAAAACTCTGGTCATCACCAAGTGCTATAGAGATTCTCCCTGCAAAAAGCCAGCCTTAGCAAAGCTTCCCCAGATACACCAACTCCCCCTTCCCTAAGATTTCATTCTATCTATCAAGTCAGTGCTGCCAGTTGATGCCCAGGTTCTGTTATAATCACTCCTAGCTTTTTTTCTTCTGAACAGGAATCATATGATAGCTTTATGCTTAGTTGTCATAGGGTCTGCAACAAAGGAATCTTCATCTCTCAGGTCTCAGGGCCCCAAAGAGCTCTTTATGACCATAAGCAACTCAAAAGAATGAGGGAAAGAAGCTGAACCTTCAGCCATCTCTTAACATTCAGATTTATGAGTCATGTCACACCGAGGTGCAGCCCCATTTTGTTGATACCATAATCTCAATACAATTCTCTGCCCTTAATCAGTTGCAGAGTCATGTTTCTGTGTTTCACATGCTATGCTATTACTGATTTTATTATAGCTCAGAAACATGTAACTATTTATGCTATTAATATGGCCCCAGTGGGAAGGGTATTCTGTGCTGTTTGGGGGGTGTGTGTTGTAAAAGCTGAAGTCCCCAGTGAATGCTCCATTTGTTATCAGCAATTATTCAGCAATCACAGAACAATAGTGGTGGCTTAATGCTCAAAACACAGAAATATTTGTAATCTTTTCTGATGTATTAAAACTTGGGGATATAAAGAGAGTTCCTCGGTTCCATGTGAAGTTAGTTCTTCAAGACTGATGGGAACTTCCAGAGCCTGTGGGTGTGCAGGAGTTTTGAAAACAAAGTTTGAGAAAAGAAACCTCAGGTTTCTGCTTGGGCCTGGTTATGCAGTTCCTTCAACAGCCAGAATTCTAATTCAACTCTAGGTTGTGAGACATGTATTTGGATTATTTCCCTAACAGGAATAAGGAAGTCAACATAATATTGGTAGTTTCTGTTGCACAAGTAACTAATTTCATGTATGAAACCAGAGTCTTGGTTAAGCAGCCTGTGTAGAATAGGTCTGCTTAACTTCAATCACAAGAGAGTTCCTGTTTGCTAGTAACTGCAGGGGGTCACAAAATAGTCCAGAGGATCTTACTGCCTCTGTGCTCCTGCAAGTGCATTTATACTCATGATTACAAAGAATAATGTCTAAAGATCAAAGTAAAAGGGTAATTTTCAATCTTGCAGTGCCCTACAGTGGAGTCAATTACATGAACAATTCAATGTATCACAGGCATGCATTGTAAAACCCAGGAGAGGAAGTAACTTTGTGATAACAGTCCTGCATCTATGTATCTCTTAACCCAAAGTGCACTGGGACTGGGAGCTTTTGCTTTGTTATTTTAAATCAGTGTTCTTTTTGAAGTTTTCAAACAGTTTTATCCTACAGATTACAGTAACAATGGTACCTGTGTTGCCCCACATTATAGCAGCACTTTGAAGAGGTAAGCAAACAGCTGAGTTCTGTTTTAAGAAGCCATTAGAAGCAGAGTGAATTTGGCAGTCAGTGGCTACCCCATCTTCTCCAAGGTTTCCTTGTGCTACTTTGCCTACCCTGAAAACCAAGCAGATCAGTGGCTTCTGATCACATTCCTGGAGATCTTTTCAAATTCACAAGTAACACAGAAAAGACAGAAGGGCATCTCTACTAACCCCATAATTGTGAAAACAAATATTAACCTTTATCTTAAAAGGCTTATGCTACCAGTGTAAGATAAAGATATCATATTAAATTTACCTCAGCTTCTTCTCTAGAGTCCTCTACCTTCATTTTAATCCTCATTACTGGTGTCTGTATTAGGAATGTTTGTTGCACCAAAGTAATCTAGTGTTAGGGAAAAAGAAAACAAATTCAGAATTGTGAAGTAGTTCCTTTCTCCGCCTTACCCTGACTTTTGAGATCTTGGCATGCTAGTGACATGCAGAAAGGATATGTAGTCAGATGTACCTTCTCTCCAAGAACAGAAGAATGAGCATGCTCTTCAGTTAAAGAAAGTGCTGGCCCAGGCAATTCCTTAATAAAAAACTCTCATAAGCAAGGAAACATTTTTTTTCTCCAGAAGGATAAATTAATTTAAAACATGTTGTAGGGTGTGTCTCACATGCTCTAATGGGTATGTCAGACACATGACATTATTTAGTATTACACAGCACAAGGCATCATCTTTAAATTAAAGTGTTGGATGGCCCATATTTTCGCTTGACACTTAGCAGATGCCATTTGCTTACATAAATCTTCAGATGAGTTTGTTAAGATACAAGATTAGGCTCAATACTGAAGGCAGAATATTAGAGAGTGCTTTGCAAGAAAGGCTCTTCATTACCAGGAGCAAAAGAGCCTGAACTGTATGAATTCTAATGCCAGTTGTAGGCATCTCCATCAAGCAGTGCTGTCAAACTGTTGTCCTTCTCTTTAAAGGAAGGTGAGGCAGGTGATGACCTTTACTTCAAGTGCTGGTTTATCTCCCTGGTCAAACTAAAGGAGCAGAAGTAAAGGCCTTTCCTTTCATCCTCCCTACCAGCTGGATCTTTATCATGCTTAAAGCCACAGTCTTTGAGCATGATCTTCTTGTAAGAAAGCTCCAGTTGCTCATAATCAGGAACCAAATCTTCCAGTTTCAGCACGGGAACAATATACAGGATAAACCCTTCAAAGAGGAACTATGTGAGCATAGGAGGAGCAGAGCATCAGTAGCATACAGCATGCTGGATCTCATGCTGCAGTGGACTGAAGCGAAAATCAAAGCTGCAGGCAGTAGGTGTTCCTAAGGAAGCCAAGGAGATGGCAGTATTTTAGCAGAGGAATGAAAAGTTGCTCTTGAAAGGTGGAAAGTGACTGATTTGTGATTCTAGCAACATCAAGACAATAGTAGATCAGAGAAGAACTGCAGTATAGCTGTGGCTAAAAGAGATGAGTACTAGTGTTCACAATGCTGAAGAGATTGGTCAAAAGTCTTTTAAGCCTAGCTTTTTTTAAGATCACCCCATTGACCTCAGCTGGGTGATGCTGGAACAAAAATTCCTTACTGCTTCTTTTTGAAACGGTTTCTCCTATAGTCATTCCCAAAACAATAAAGGTTTTTTTTCATTAACCAACTGCCACTAATAAGACTGATTTCCTCTTTTTTGTCTCTTGTGTCCCTTTCTTCTTCTTTGGACACATTGCTTTAGGCATTTGCATGTTCAGTAGTCTCTTCAGTATTCATAAAGCAAAAGTCATACATAGCCTATAGGGAAGGACATACCCATTCATATATTTTTTCAGGGTGAAGTGCAGCTCTTTTCAGGAATGATGAAGAATCTTTGTCCTGTGCTAGTAGCTAACACACATGATAACAGACACTCAATTGTACTCACAGTTAGAGTTGGATCCCAAGTCACTTTGGCAGGCAGAGATTCAATGTTGATGCTAAAGAGGGGAAAGAATGATCACAGAGATTCTCTAGGATATTCTTTAAGATCAAGAGAGAGGAAAAGCAAAGATAACAAACAAAACAGTTAAAGGGAAAGAGGAAAATGTTAAAGCAAAAAGCCAGCAAGCTGTTGTGTAGAGTTTGTTTGTACACATTATCCTTTTAAAAGGAATCACTAAGGTTTTTTCACAAAGATCATGAACACAGCACTCTATACTGTGGATGTAATACAATAAACTTTTAAAAGTCCATTTCAAGTCCTTGCTAAAACAAGTTTAGCAGTCTACAAACAAGAATGCTTTTAACGTTGCAACACCCACAGCCATTTTATAGGTCTTGTGGCTTGGATCTCATTCTTGGTGGGGGTTACTCTTTATTTCTTATCCAGAGTGTTTACATCTTTGTGGTGTCGGCAATACAGACCCATCTTTATAAGACCAGCAAGAAAAAAACAGCAATAAATCTCTTCAATGTGTTTTCAGTATGTCTATAAAACTGAAATATTTAAATGTAAACCAGTCCTATTCTTTGAAAACTGTGAATTGAAACTCACAAAAGGATTGATCACAATATTTGTATTCAAGATGATCTGAACAAAGATGAGGCTAATAATTTTCTTTGAATGTAACCTTTAAGTTAAGGAATACTGTGAGAAAAAAAAAAAACACCCTAGAATTTTATTAAAGGAATTGGTGGTGGTTTGTCACTGTGGGACCAAAGCCAAAACTGCTCTTACAGAAAGAAGTATGGTTCAATGATGAAATTATATAACCTGTGTGTTATACAGACACAGTAAAATGTACAGATGTATAGATGAAAAAAGCTAAACAGGCACAGATAGATCTCTTGTCTATGTCTGTATTCATCATCTTAAATATGTTATTCAGACAGGTGAATACTGATTCCTGTAAGTAATCTATAAGTAGTTGGGAGATTTCACATGACTGGACATCTGTGTTTGATGAACTGGTATTTTAATTTCCTATTTTGATAAATTATGTTTTCACAACTTCCCCAAAGGACCAAAAAATCCTTGTGTTAAGCACCTTTAGAGTGTTCAGCACTTTCTAGAGTCAAAAATAGTTTCTTCCCAACAGAGATCTTACTGAAAGGATGGGACCTGAGACAGAGTGGCAAATAGATAACTGGGGTTTGAAAGGCAGGAGAAAGGCAGACACATGCAAAGAAAACTGAAAGCCAGACAGATTTTAAATAAATCAATGGCTTCAGACTGCAACAATCTGGAGTGACCAGAGAACATGTAGAATTACCCGGGTTGTCACTCTATTATCAACAAAGTGCTGAACTTAATAAAGGTGAAAGTAGATTAATAAGGAGATTGAAGGAAACAGCAGAGAATCCTTCAAAAGATATAAGGTCAAAATGTGTGTTTTAAGAGTGGTAGCACTCCCTCATGTGTGTTTGCCCTTTCTCATCTCTGTCAGTACCCAAGTGCCATGAATTCCCTGATGAGTGTATGTTTTGGGAAACTCACTGCACAATAATGCCATTCTTACCAGTATGACTCTACTTCATATAATCCTTTCATGAATGAGAAATACATTACATCATCTCTTCTCTGAAACATATACCATAGAGTGTGTGTCCATACGTGACAAGATATATTGTTATTTCCAGTGTATGCTTCTATTAAAAGATGTCTGTATTCAGCTATCTCCTCTCAACACCACCATTTTTTACCTTATCTGCTCTACACACTAATTGTTTAGTCAAAATACAGATTAGTCACTTGTTCCTGGTTTTATGAGCACCTGGTAGAGATTTTGGCAACCAAAGAGGTCCGGCATGTCCAATTTTTTCACACTTAACTTGAGGCCACCGTGTCACATGTATGAGTTAGGTCTGTAGCATCTACACAGGCTGCCTGTGCAGATAACGCGTAGACATTTCAGAGGTCAAGTCAGCCCAACAAAGCTCTGGATGCAGGCCACCACGGCGTTCCAGTTTTCAAGAATTTTTACAGCAACAGCTTCAAGATATCAATGCAGAATTCATAAGCTGCACATAGGCAGATTCCACAAATAGTCACACAAGGCCAACCCACACACCCAAGCGGATATTTCCCAGCTGCTGGAGTGAGTGGGGTCCCCTGCTGCTATCTCTGTCTGTCTTAGCAGCTGGGAAGGAGATTCCTGCTGCTTCAAGGGTAATTGGTCTTTTTTTTCCACTTTTAGGATGGAAATAACGAAAGATTCCTAGAACATTCGCATTATCTGAGAAGGGTTCCTAGCTGCCAGTACTGCAAGAGGAAGATAGGTCTTACTTTTGGGGTAAAGAGCCATTGATAACCTTGTATTATACTGTGTTGCTTTAATTTCATTTACTGGGGCGCAAGAAAAGAGAGAGAGTTAATATTGAATGCAAGTACTAGTGGGACGTACAGGAGCTGGCACCTAAATTCAAGCATCCTAACAAAATGAATGAATTGAATAAACAGGGTTTGTGACTATCATGGGTCAAGTCCTGGAAAAACACATTAGTAGATATGTTAATGCCAGAACAAACATTTAAGTAAATCACTGTGTGTTATTACAATAGCACTGCATTTGAACTGAAGTTGTTAGTAATCCCCTTCAGAAATTAACCCAGTTATGCTTAATAACAATTATGGCTTTTTGCATCCACATTCACACTAGTCATTTTAGATACACAAATATTTCTAATTAGGAAAATGGCAATAAAAGTAATAGAACTTGTGTATTATATTAGCAGCTGGAAGGGTGTTTTTCCTCTCAGCTCTGATCAAACTTTGTGTTGGTACATTAGCCTTCAGAATGGTTGCATGTGGATGTTTGTGAGGAGATTTGCTCTACGTATAGTTGTACAAGTGCTTCTGTACTCTAGAAAACAAGAAATGACAGCAATATGTTGTAAAAATGTATCCTCTCTGTTGGGAGGGTTTTTATTACACATACATTTAATCCAAATAATTTTAGACTTACATTTCCACCAAGGCTCATCTTTGCTTTAACAAGTGTTTTTTATTAACTGGAATGAGTGGGTTTTCATTTTGAACTGAAATCTCCTTTTTGTGTTTTCAAAAGAGCATATATCTGAAGGCTTATTTTTAAAGCTGAAATGCAATATGTTGAAAAAGCAGTTGTGAACTCTTTTTCTGTAATTGAAAAAATACATGAGTTAGGCTTTAAAGTGTGAAGAATGATACAGCTACTATCTGTGCTGACTCAGGCCAACTTGCTTCCATGCTGGTATGACCTCCAAAAGGAGTTAGAAAAATCACTTGAGGAGAAGAGAATTTCTGTCTAAAAATGTGAACCAAAACTTTTCATCGCTGCATGCAAAATATCAAGTGAAATCCATGCTATCGTTTTGATCTTCACATAGCTTTTTTTCTAACATTAGCAATGTGGTCTGACTACATCAGGATCCGAAAAGAATACTTTTGTTTTAGAGTTGGAAATTATGCAGCAAGAACTACTTCTGTCTTAAAAATGTAATGAGAAGCAAGTGTCATTGCAACTCTGGTACTGTAACAGTGCATTTTTTATTGTATCTGGCTCTATGTTAGTAATACTCAGGTCCAAATATATTTTTTCTCTATGTCTAACTAGTACTTAGGGATCAGAGTGGCCGTAATGATCTGATGGTTATGAGAATAAGAAAAACATTTTTATTGGTCAGACAAGAGCTTTGATCAATTTTTAAAGACATATAATCCACACTGATTATGTTCAAAGGATTAATATGGCTTTTGGTTCCAGAATTGTCCCCGCAGGTCTCCAGGTCAGCCAAGAATAATATCTAGACAGATTTGCCAGTCTGAAATAGTTGTAAGTGAACTTCCTGCCTATGCTCAACTTCGCTTGGTTTAGCTTGGTCAAAGTCAACTGTTTCACTAATGTGCCATTTACGGAAGAAACGTGCAAAAATTACACTAATGTAGTTTGGAGTTACATATTCATTATGTTGTTAAGCATTTTGACAAGTTACATAGGTTGTCTGTAGAATTTTTAGTGAGGGGGTAAATGATTGAATCTCACGAAATAAGTGGGACTGTGTGATAAGTGGATGTCTGTTTTTAAGAATATTTGCCAACAATGCTCACAATCAGTGAGCATTGTTGGCAAATATTCTTAAAAACAGACATCTAATTGATGATCATTAGCATCTTATTCCAGATATACTGGAGAGAAGGCATAGAGCTGCTACCTTAAGTATTTTGGCAGTTCCCAAAAATTCTTCTCATATATGGCAGCATATGCTCTGTGTCACATGATGTCACAGCATGTAGGTATGTCTTATGGTCAATTACTTGTCTCCAAGGCATATAGGCGCTGTGGTACTATGCCATACATGAAGGGCCCTGTGTGTGGAAGGCAGGTGATCTGCTGGTCAGCCAAACCATTTAGAATTAACCTCAGGGATAACAGTCGCCATAGTTTGCGATTGCCTCCATATGTTATACATTGTTTAGTGCTTTACCTAAGCTTTCAAGTGACTGAGTGCTCTTTATGATAGTTCCTTGAACCATTTACTTAATGTTCCTGATCAATATAAATCCCACCTGCCACACCTATACCTGTTTTTTATATCAAGGAATCAAAGAAGCCTCCGGAAGGCTAGAACAAGCACTGTAATAGTCCCACGTGCCTTTCACAATCTCCTAGTCTTCATGGGTCGTTACTGAACTTTCACAGATATTTTGGTACAGCTCTTGTCTTCATATGCTAGGAAAACAGGGCATTGAAATTCCTTGCCAGGCACTTCACTACTAGTTTCCATTGTTGTTGGACTTTACTAGTTCCAAAGAAGGAAAACAAAACAAAACAAAAATCACATTATACATGTAGTCTGGAAACAATGTAAACTTGGGACACTTTTGTGACCAGGACTCCAACTGATTCCTCTAAGTAAGCAATAAGGAAGGATACCATCATCATCATCATCATGCTATAACCAAGACCAAACCATCTGTTTCCTCAGATTCATACTCCATCATCTATTCATCAAGATCAAAGCACATTATCATTTTCCTATAGCATCCAAACAGCTGAGTGAGTGACATAATGCATCCCTGCCAAACCCCTTTCCTGATGTTGGGCCATTTTGTTTTGTAGCACCTTTTGTTATTTTGACTGCTGTTTTCTGCTTATAAGAGGGACTTGACAAAGTCAATTAACTAACAAATTATTGGGAATGTCCAGTTCCAAAAGCCTGAAAAGCTACACTGATGTTGTATAAAGCAGTTTTTAACTCAGTAGCTTAGTAGCAGTATCACTGATGGGGTTAAGTTTGTACTTTCTCATTAATTGTTCTGCCAGAGAATGCTGCTGCTGTTGAATTTCACAACTGGAGTACTGCAAATAGTATAAACTTCGTTTTGTGAATATGTACACAGATAATTGTTTTTTACATAGTCTGTTCCTGCAGTTATCTTTCATCTGCCCTCTTGTTTTGCTCCACTGTCCCTCTCATTTATCACACTCAGCATAAGCTATGTGTCCCAATGGCTCTTTCCTGTTACCCCTCTATTTCTGAAGGTTCACCAGTGATGTGTCAGTGGTGCCCATCTTATCTATACCTTTCACATACTCCTTTTTT
Organism: Hypotaenidia okinawae; assembly: GCA_027925045.1. Lineage (NCBI taxonomy): Eukaryota > Metazoa > Chordata > Aves > Gruiformes > Rallidae > Hypotaenidia > Hypotaenidia okinawae. Next base: position 15,115,897 of record BSDF01000013.1, on the reverse strand, counting down.
AGGTATTTGCTAAACTTTAAACACCTTTATGCTGTCCCTTGGGCTTCATCTTCCCTGTGGAAGAAGCATTACAAAAACTTCCAGTTGCAGGTTAAAAGCAGAGAACTTAATAATCTCCTGATCATATGGAATCTGCCTTATTACCTGACACTTCCTGCTGTGCAGTGGCCAGAGCAGACATCATCTTCAGTAGTATGCAATTCTGTACCTCTTGTGCTGAAGTACTTGTGTTGTTCATATGTCACTGCACCATGGGGATCATGCTAGAAGGATGTTACAGCCTGCCACGGTTATGCCTTGCAACCTCCCAGTAAACCCTGCGATTTTCTTGCTTGAACTTTCTGTCTTCTGCCTGACCATCCTTGTTTGTAGTTCAGGCTAGAAGCCCTGGGTGGTGGCAAACTGTTCAGACCATACGGGCGTATTTTCTTTCCTCAGCTCAGGTGGAACAGTGGGAAAACACCTGAAGCTAGTAGCACAGAAGCCATAGTCCAAACTTTTTGGTTGCACAGGAGTGTGATGGCTGCCTACAGAAACAGAGAGTGTCTCCAAGACCTGCGTAATTCAGATCAGAACTGCTTTAACTAAGTACTGGGCTGCCAGACAAAAAAAAAAGGTGATTCATTTGGATGGTGAAGACAACTGCATCTCTTCTGTAATGAATTCATTATTAACACAGTGAGAGACAGAACCAGGCAGTTTCAAATTTACAAATCATCTGTCTTTTTCCTAATATCTGTATTTTTTGGCACCTCAATAGCAGGCCCCATTCCCCTGGAGAGACTCTTTCATAACGCTCAATAATGCATCTGTTACTGTGAGAAGGATGTTGAGAGTTTTGAACACAGCAGCTCAGCTGAAGCAGCTGTTGCCTCAGAAACAGCAAAAGCAGAAAAAAAGGACATCTAAAATTTTAAAGTATATGCTCCCATGTGGTCTGTTTCTCACTGCAGCTGCCACCTGTCTGCAGTGGGGAAGCTTTATAAAGGTTTCTCCTAGAGCTGCACTTGGCTGCCTGTTTCAGGCCAAAGCCAACTATTAAAAACCATTCTAAAGAGTGAATTCAGCTATTCCTCCCTGCTTAGATTTCTCATGACCCTGATCTTCCACAGGGGCTGGCAGTTAGAGTGAGTGACATGCTAAACCTTGGCCAATGAAAAGCCTAGCAATCTCCAGAAGCAAATATAATTACCTGGCCGATGATAGGTATTTTATTCAAAGAGCCACAGGAAACAGCAATTATGATTTCACAGAAAAATTACGTGTTGGTAAGCACAGCAGAGATCTGTGTATCAGCCAGGTAATGGTCCTTACCCTGCAAAGGGAACTGCTGTAGGCATCCACCAGGTTTCTCACAGAATGAGAGGGTCCACCTGATCGATGTGATAGCAATACTGAGGCCAGTTTCTTGAAAGGATGTCAGGAGAGAATCCTATGGATAAACTGTGTATATCTTTCAAAGACTGGGCTTTATTTTATACAACCTAACTGCCTGTTACCTACCACTGCTTTTTCTGAATTGAAGATATTTACTCTGGTTCATATTCTGCCTCCTGCTTCAACACAGTTTCTCATAGTAAGTAACACCACACTCCTTAGTGAACACAGTTCACTCAGCTGTGACTTTTAAGGAGCAGTGAAAATCAGTTCTATAGGAAGTCTTGTTTTTAAAGCTGTTTCATATAAGAATTTATTTCTAACTTCGTAAAGTACAGCGTGGAAAAACAACCATAATTCATGCAGTAGTTCCTTTTCTCTGTGTTTTGAAAGTGTAAATCAAAGGTAAGATTTAAACAAATAAAAACCTGCAAGTGCCTGTTAACAGAGTGTTGGAATTCTGGATTTGCCACACTGATGTGCAGAGACCAATGGGAATTGTATATATTTTCATGCATTTCTAGTAATTTTTAGAATTCAAGAACAAGTATCCTGTCCCTATTGCATATTATTTTGTTTATCTTCCTTGACTTCTCCAATTAACACGCATGGCTATGCTTGAAGTTATGGCTTTTACAGACCCATGTGGCTTTATACTGACACAAATAGCAGCTCAAAAGAAAAGTAAGGGAAAGGAAAATTTATAGCTCAGCCCAATACTGTATGCCAAAATCTAAAAATGGTTTAAGACAGCTTCTTAAATAATCCTACTTCAAACAGCATGCTCAAGTTCCTAGGCCAGAAACATTAGGCATTTTTGTACTTCCCCAAAGTCTGTGGAAATCAATCTTTTTCTTTTCTTTTCTTTTTTTTTTAATTGAACAATTATTGGAGGAAGTACCAGGCAGTTTTTATCCAGTCTTAGAGCTGCCAGTTCTCATGTTATTAGGATTTTTGAAATAATTCCAGCTCATAAAGCATGAATTACAGTAGATTCCTAATTCTTATTTTATTTTTAAAGGTAATTTTGTTGTTCTTCTAACGGTGCAAGGACAAACAGACATGTCAACAATTAAGATTAAAAAAGTTGAAAATAAATTTCATATTACTATTCTAAAACTATGATGCTTGAAGTTAAGTTCTTCATTTATTGGGACCTAATTGACGATGCTAAAGTTATGCCAGTACTGCCATCTAATTTAAGATAATAGATGCTCTTCTGGGATCAACACTGCTAAATGGAATACTGTAATAATTATAATGTATACAGATGTAATGCTCACACTTAAGAGTTTTTTATGGCAGATTCTAATGGCAAAATTGAACCTGTATGTAATTGAATCTATATAATTAATTGTAAACTAGATATAGTTTCTTGTGTTTTCCCTTGCAATGACATCTTTTAAATGGGTCAGATAATTAGCTCTTCCAGAAGATATTACAGGAAAAAAAAATCTACGATGGTTTAAGACCTAGTGCCCATTGAGAGGTTTTGAGTTAGACTTCTGGTCAAACATTATGTGTCAGTACAGACAAATTTTACAGAGTTAAAATGTATGGCATGTTTGTATCTCAAATGAGATATAGCATAATTATATCAGCAGTAGGAACCATATAGAAACCTAGTGTAGATTATTTCACTACTATTACTAGTTTAGATTAGGTAAGCAAATTTTGGGCATTATAAGCTACAGAAGAAAAGTATTAGCTGTGAAAGGAATGTATATTTGGAATTTTTCTGGAGTCACTGGAGTTACACAGCTGCATTCCAGGCAGATTGGTAATATGTAGTTTCCAGAACAAATTGATGTCTGAAAGATCATTTAGATAGCTAATACCAGGTGTATCATTTGGTTATATCCAAGCTTAGGTGTGTCATAACCACACTGATGTTGCTGAAAAGTGTTGGAGACAGTTTATTTTAATACTGCAGAGGAAAATAATCCAAGGTTTGGGGCCAGTTCTTGAGTGCTAGTGGTAGGATTGTCCCTTGTGTGTTCTGACTCTGTCACAGTTAGGTGATGTCTTACTCCCCTTGCTCCCATCGCAGACTGACCACCTGCTCATCTGTGGACACTGGGCAAGCCAGCTGGCTGCTGGGGCCGTGTGGACTGGCTGCATAGCTAATCTTAATCGTGTCTGACAAAACGTTATGGGCAGGTGGATGTATATGTGTCTATGACTGGCTTGTGAAACAGCTGGAATTACTGGACTGTTTTCTTTTTCCTGATATACCATATATTGACTCTCTCCTTTTGTCAGGAAGTAGACTGCATCTGTGACACTACAAAGACCTGAAGAAGTAGTAAAGCATAAAGTAAAAATCTGCACATGGTAAAATTAGATTTTTTTGGCAAAAATTAAATACTGACTGGTAGTGATGTTTGTACATGAATTGCTGAACTTGCACAATCATCGACATGGAGGAGACACTGGGGATAACTAAGGTCCCATAATTGCTGGGGAAGTATTCCAATTTTCAGCTATTTATTATTCCTTATTAGTCTCAATTCTTTCACTGTAATCCATTGTTTCTTTTTCTTCCTAGTCCCTTCTAATATTAATCTATGTATTTGTGTATTTGAAACACAGATCCTAAGGTGTTATGTAACTAGCTCTCCACTTACTTACTATACTTATTTTTACACGTGTTTATGTTTAACTGTGTTTGCAGACATACATATAAATATTTTTGCATACATAAATATCTAAGTCTGCATATATATATATATATGTATGTATAAATATGTCTGTATGTATGCATTCATTTAATTGCTGCATGGTTAAGTCAAAAGTACCTGGATACACACTTTTTTGCCTTTTGTGTACACAACTTAAAACCAGAATATATTGAGATGCATTTACACATGCACAAACACTAAGAATTGTGCAAAATTAAAAAAAAAAAAGGGGGGGATCAATTTTAAAATAAACTGTAGGGAAGTCAGATTGCTATCCTAAATATTTTTGTATAACATATAAATACATTTGTGAAAAAAGTTACTTTTCCATTGCTGTAGATAGAGATTTATGCATAGGCTTAAGTCAATAAACTGTGGATAATCTTATTATTATCAGTGGATTGCTACCAGGATTTAGTTAAATGCAAACCTAAGTCTTTCTAGAGTTAAGAATATCTATTAATTAAATTATTATAAAAAACAGACATTTATTTGGATGAATGTGCATCATAATGAGAACATTTGATCACACTGTAGCAAACTTTCATCCTTTTTTCTGTGTGGCATGTAAAACCATTGGAAAACAGCCTTATAGTTGAATCCCTGATGTAACTATAATGTATTGTATAATTGTTCATTTTAGTTAAAACTGATAGTTGGGAGGGTTGTTTTGGTTTGCTTTATGCCCTAAGGATTCTCTAGGACTTAATCAGACTTCCTGGTTTATTTCCATATCAAAGTTAAGTAGCAAATATTTTATTAACAGATGTGTGCATGAAAACCTTCCATTTGGATGCCAGCCCTCAATATGCAGTCTTATGACAGAATAAGAACAACTCCTGTACTGCAATTATAATCTTCATTGTTCTCAGACAGGAATCCACTAGTTCCCCATTTCTGAATGTTCTTACATATTTCCTCTAAGGAATAATTGCAAAACAATCAGAGCCCATCTAGATGGGGCGCAGAGTTGAAAACTTATAAATCACTCTTGTCAACATTTTCCATCAGTGGTTGATTTATGATATGACCTGGTGCTATAATGACACAGGGATCCTAATTTGTAACAATCCACACAGTAGAACTGAGATTCAACATTATGGAAAAGCAAAAAAATCCACCCTCAGACGAGTTGCTTAAATGGGCTGAGGGAAAATATACCATAGACAATCCTTTAAACATTGGTGAATGGGTTTTACATGCCAAGATGTGGAAAAAATGTTTGCGTTTCAGGAAAAACTAAAAATGAGGTAACAATTATTAATGGTTTGGGTTTTATAGTGGTCATTTAGTTTGAGTAAGGAGTACAGTGTCTAGCAGAGCCATGATACACTGAAATAGTCTATTTCACTCATTTTACAGCTTTCCTCCACCATTACATATACTATACATTGGGCTGCAGCAGTGGCTTTGGGAGGCTAAACTAGGCTTCCAGATTATCTTCTTTTTAGAAGTGTTTTTTCTCTCTGAAAACAATCTCTTGATTGAGAATGAAGCAACATCCACTGGAGTCAACCTACCATGGCGTCACCTCAGTTAGAGACCATAATAGCCAGTTAAGTAATTCATTTCATGGTCCTGAATGGAAGCTGATTACATTCTCTGTGAATTGAGATTGATTCAATGTAATTATCCTCTCTAGAGCTTTACACAAACCAGCTCTAAGTATTTTAAGCGATGTGGCTTTTATCACTTCCTTTGGACAATATTTTCATTGTCTAATAGATCTCACTGTGAATTTTCTTCTGATATCCTGCCTAAATTACTTAACCACATATCATTATCTCTTACTCAGTTACAATTCCTTATAACAAGCCCTGTCAATTATTGTTGCCAGGAGCTGCTCCTTCAAATGTTTCAGTAGGGTTCATACAGCTAAAATGTTTCATCAGAGAATGCATTCTCATAGGTATTAAAGCATTTGGCATAATATATATATATATATATTTCAGCATTAAATATATATATATTTCACAGATCATCTCAGTTTCTAATCCTATTAAATAATCTTTAATTCAATTATAAGGAAACTATTGTTTATAATTAATGCAGAATTGAAAATTGATCTAATGACAGGGAAGATATGCTCCTCTGGCAGTACTGTAGATTGGGATGGGCAGTGGGAAAGCCTCTTGCTGGGTATTAAAGCATTTGTCACCAAGTACCATGATTTATCCTCAAGCACTGTTCATCTTTTGCAGCTGTGGGTCTTTTTCTGTTCTCGCAGTCATCAAGATTCATGATTGCTCTGTCTGATGGCTGTGGGATGTTAGAAAAGCAATCCTACTTTCTTGATGAAAAGGATAAATGAGCTGGGAAGCCTGACTGATGCAGGAGGGAGGGAGCTAAGAAGCTGCATGGTCAGATTCAGGCACTTTCCAAGCAGAAGGCAGATGGATCTTGACTGTATTGGCCAGGTTAAGACTTGGAAATGTCTTGTACAAGTGCAAAGGAGAAAAAGCTGATGACAGCTCATTGAAAATGGTTACACTAGCTTTTACACTGCAGTAATCACATCCTGGTTTGCTGATTAATTGATGGCTGCTTGACCAAAAACCCCATGTGCATATCCACCCTTATTACCCATATGCCATTGACAGATCTCTTTTTACATGGACTCTAATTAGATAGACCACAATCTGAATCCCTTGAATTTAAGCAACCATATAATTTGCATTAATGTTAAGTTCAGTTTACAGTAAATGTTGGAATCTCCTCATTCTCCTGAATCTTGACCTAATGCATCTTACCATGCTATAAGGGAGTTAGCCTAACACTTTGCTTCTATTTTCAGCAAGAAAGATTCTGTGTAGACCTGACCTGAGTTAGAAAGTTGTCTAAGACAGAGTAAACAGGTGTTGCTCACTTATCAGATCTTCAAGTTTACTTTCCTGTAAATCCTTATTGCCACTTGGCTCACACTGCTATTCCTATGTGAAGGCTTTGATTTACTGAAATCCTACAATGGAAAGCAATATGCTGGCACGTATGATGCAGTGAATGTAGTTAATGTTGGACAATGTATCAGGACTTTCTGTGGTGCTATGTATTTGGCAGAACTAATAGCAGTAGTATACAGGCAGACCCTAAAGTTAGGTCTGCTCCCAGCCTAACTAATCTTTCTTATCTCATGCTTAAGCATTTGTGGGTTGACTGTGAGAGATGCATTTAGACGCTTGTCCCATAATCATATAGGATGGTAAAATAATTCCTGGCATACTTTCCTTCCCATGGGATGGCAACATCTGCAGTAGAAAATGTTTTCAAATAGGTTCCTGTCATGCTTTCTATAAACTCTTCTTTTAAGGCTTCCTGCACAGAAAAAAACCCAAACAAAACAGTGTCCAGAATTGAAGATTATTTTTATTTCTGTCCTCTCTCAAACTACTAGGATATTTGGAAAGGAGATATGTAAATTACCTGAGATAAACTACTGTTTTAAGACAAACTTCTACTAGTGCATTCTTCAGGTTCTGAAGTGATATAAAGTGGACATAGAACCAGGAGTATAGTCTGGAAAAAAAAAACAGATCAAAGACATTTTCTGTAGATACAGAATATGCTGAACTAAATCACTTAGCTACATATTTCTAAGCAGAATTGCATTTATTCTTTTTTTTATTATTATTCTGCTCTGACAACTATAATGCCTTACTATTCAATACTTCCTTGTGAATACTTTACTGTTAAACTAAATCAGTTGCACATCCTGTTCATGAGATTATCTTCAGGGCATGTGGCTAAAATGGTTAAATTACTTACTATAAGAAGTCACTGATTTTCTAAGGACTGAACAGTTACATAGTGTCATAGGACAGGAGACATATGGCTGATGAGATTAGTGTGAGGAAATACACTTTTAGTGCCATGTTCAAGGAGCCAAGTGGAGCAGCCCATTTATTTCTGAGTAGTTTCACCAGCTCACTCACCAGTGAGTTCAGGTCCACCCTTTTTTGATCCATTAAACTAATCAATGTAAGAATGTAAATAGCCTCAAATAAGTTAAAAAAAAATTAAAAATTGTATTTTGAAGGTACTTACTAGCTGCTGACAAAATAAGAGAGCACGCTAGTATTTTTAGCCTTACATTTCCATTGACAGAATGAGCTCTCTTTTTATAGTGTGGACCACTGCTGCAAGTCATGATTTCTGTGTCATGTGTCCCTTAAAACTCAAGACCCTTCAGTTTTAAAGCCTCACATCAAATTCTGAGTATCAGAGTGTTTGAACTAAACTCAAAAATTACTGTTTGCCTTGAAAAAAGCTTTTGTAATAGTATGGATGAAAAATCTCCAATCAGTGTTAAAAGAGTAAGAATGTAGCAGTGTTTTTCCACCTTCCATAGCTGGCAAAACTGTGAAGTTCAAAAGTCAGAGAACAGAGAGAGCTCCACGTATCATCTTTAAAAAAAGAATCTGATTATCTTGTGTTTGGCTCATGGTGGCTTTAACAGCTGGGGTTGGCAGAGGCATCAGCATGGGGACTGCATACGTTACAGTACTAGCATTTTGTTACATCTTTTCACTGGGGAGGTGCTAGTATAACAGTATTATTTTAATCATAGCAGCTACACATGGAAGGTTGGCTGATGCCAGGATACTGTGAAGTGTAAAAACTGGTCAAAGTACTTCTCTTCCATTATATATATTCCCAGCGTGGAGGCAAGGAGGAGAGCATAAACAAATGAACACTTGTGCTCAGCAATATAGAGTTAGTGTAGTCTCAGAGAAGACAATGAGAGGCAGAGGAGTCTGACCACATGCTGTGCTGCTGTCCTTATTTTCAGCTGGGGAGGGAATACAAAGACTCTTTCTTAAATTCATTGAGGTCTTTTTCATTGTAATACGCCCCAATAAGCTGTCCTAGACTTTGTGTTACTGTCCAACAGAATAGACTAACTCTATATTAGCTATGGAAACCTGATAGCCAGACCAAGCAGTTTAGAATAGGAAAAAGACTGCTAAAAGAAACATCGAAATGATACAGTCCTTGTGCAAATTACACTGACTTTGTGGGCCAAGTGTAAGATCCTGTAACAATAAACAGAGCAAACAACAGAATTGTAACTAACTGACTGAATGGACAAAGCTGGCTACAAATTAACTCACAATAAAAGGGAGACTACTATAATTCTTCCTTCTGGCTTTTTTTCTGCCTACTCTCCCAACATGGAAGGAGGATTAATGTATGCACACCCTTCACGTCCCTCCAGCTCTGCACTTCCACACACAAAGCAGCTGAAATGCAGATCGTATATATTTTGCTTCTGCTGGCAACTCCTTGCATCCTATCAAAGGCTAATAAGGCATTTTGGATGTTTCACCTCATTTGTTATCTTCCTGATGGCATTATCATTCCAGTCAGAAAGGCACCGAATTCAACCACCTCTGAGATCACTCATCACTTTTCAGCTGTGTTAGCAGGGAAAGCACGTGGAATTATGGTTCCCCTGCAAGCTCTTCCTCCTGCTCCTGTCACCACAGACATGCACTGTGTACCAGAGACTGCATACCATATTTTTACTGAAAGAGTTAAATGAAAATTGACAGGGCAGCTGTTTTTCTTTCCCAGTTGTTTCTGTAAGGGTGGCCTTAAAACACTGGGCAGGGAAGTGCTCAGCCACTTATTTTACATGCTGCCCACACAGTCTGTGTTAAGTAGGCTTCAGTTGACAGCATGAAAACACTTGGATTTACACATCACTAGTGTTCCACTAGAGTATATGGGCCTCTTCTCTGATAGCTTCTGCAGAACATTGCCCTGGAAGAGCACAATATGACCACTCACAGACTAAAGCTGCCCACTGGATGTTTGCCATGCCAAGATTCAGGCTGTTCTTTTTCAGCATTGGCATCCAGCCTAACTGCACAGCAGGCTTTAGAATAGTGTAGAAATCGGTACCCGTCTTCCTAAAATGCCATACCCATGAGATTATTTATTAACAGATTTATATCTTGTTAATGATCTCAGAACCACCCACGGGTTGTTTTGCTTTAGAATCTCTTCTTGTAAAATTGATGATTAGGAAGAAACACAAGGGATTTGTTCCAGTGAAGCATGATTTTCTCTTTAATTAATATAGGAATTTCAGGGGAAGACTCTTATCTCTGTCTCCTTAAGGGGAGAATCTTCATCCCAACATAAGTAAACTTTAAAGCATAATCATGATTAATCCATATGTATTATTTTTGCAGTGTTGGTAGTCTAGGTAGTTTGCTACTGGAGTTCTTTCCTCATCATCCTCAGAGATTGCAGTGAGCTTCCCAGCTTTGGATAAAATAGAGCTCAAGGGCAAAAACAGTGTCTGAGCAAAGAAAAAGGTTTGGTGAGGGTAGGACTCAAGCACACCAGCTAGGTGTCATGCTGCTTTTACCTGATGCACTCACTGCAGGGAAGGGAACTGTTAATTATGTCTTGAGGCTACTTGGAGAATAGGAGGAGATCAGTGCTCTGTGGATCTTGCTGCAAGATATCAACATGATCATTAGGCACCCTTCACAGCCTAAAACAACAAGGAGGAGTATGGCAAGTAGGCAAATTCAGGTCAAAGAATTCAACGATACAAGCAAAATCCTACATCAATGAAAATGTATAAACCATCGGTCTTCAGTGAACTAGAGGGGACTCCTGTGCTTTTTGTGTGGTAGACATTTATGAGAAATTAATCTCCTTGGGGGCTGTAGTGAATTTTATTACTGAGGTTGTTGCTGGACCCTGCCACAGGTGTGTGACATAACATGCTTTACTGCCATGTTTTTCCAAAGTATTCAGATTAGGAACCTGGCAGGATCACACAGGGACTCCCTTTGAAGATCTTGGCAAGGCAGTAAATAAGTGCCAAATTCTCCTCCAGATAGAAATCTAATGAGAACTGTACCTATCTTCAGGTCCTTAGTTTACACAGACTAAAATAAGCTTTTAGCTCTGAGAAGCTGCTAAATAACTGACAGCTCGAAGACATCTCCAAGGAGACATATCGTGACTACAGCAAAAGGGGCAGAGGATTCAAGCATTAAGACAAATCAGTGCTTGTGTAGTGAAATATGTGTCTGGTGAACTATATGTTTGGCAGAGACTTCTATGTATTTCATAAAAGTAAGTGATTTAAAACCAAGGTTTTGGAGGTGGTAATGCTGTGTTCCTCATTTTCTGGAGATCCAAGTGGAGACATCTAAGCTAATGTTTCTGGTTTGCAGATGTGGCAAGATTCTGTTGTAATGACATCTGTTTGGAGTAGGAATGTGCTACACATTGCAATTGCTCTAAAAAGTCCTGCACTGCTTAGACCAGGCAACCAAACCAAAATAGCACATTTGGCAATTATGGAAGACTCATGAGTCTGATGAGGTGCAGCAGGGAATGCAGGAGGTTATTCACTGAAGGAGGGGAACAAAATAAAATAGTAGTGGTAATGAGCATTGCCTGTTCCTGCACAAGGCATATGGCTGCATAATGAGAGTCTGTACTGTACTGTAATACATATACACATGCATGACAAATTAAGACTGCATAGGCAATTGCAGAGGAAACCTTAATTCCAGTACCTCCTGGTTATTGAATCCTTTACTTCACAAACTTAATGTCCTTTTGTATATAGCTTTTGGGGGACTTGACATCATTTAATTGAACTGCATAACTCCTCAAAGGTAGGAACTTCCTACATTAGGCACTGCAAACCTATAGAAAGGGATGGTCCCAGACCAAAGAGTTTATAATTTAAATACAGCAAAGTACTTGATGGGTGGATATACAAAGTACGTGAGAGATGCTGAAAGAAAAATGTGGCTCTGAGATACAGCATAGTGATCTCTCCTGTCCCATATCAAATCCAAACCGCAGCAATTAATTAATAGTGGTACATGTTTATACATTCTTCAGCCCCAGTTTTGTATTGAAGAGGTTAAAGTTCCTTTAATCACCACAAGACAGCCTCCCTTCCTATAGCCAGACTTTCTTTAATAAAACTATTTGTATCATATTAAAAAAAAAAAATCACCTCCTACTAGTTCATTGAAAGCAGGCAGTAATGTACCATAGGGTGCCTACTACAGGAGGGCTCAGAGCCTGGAGCCACCCAAAATTTCAATAGAACTGTCCTACTAATAGCTTTGAAACCAAAGATTCTTGAGACCTTCTTAAGTTTCCCTATGAAATCCAGTCGTGCTTTTCCTGACCAACCAAAACAACAAAGTGCAAGTCCGCACAAGTCAAAGAGCTGCAGGAAAACCTGGTGCAAGTTGAAAAACAAAAATTCCAATGTTGGTGGGCTATGGAACTGGATTGTTGTGAACCCTGTGAAATTCTAACAAAGCAACCCCCTAATGTTCATATAGGACATGTAAACAGAGAGCCATGTCTGCAGCAATTGGACTGGGTTTCTTCTTGGGGCTGTTATTGCTTTAGCCAGACCACATGCACGACAAAGTAAAACATATCTTTGTCTGTCCTCGGCCTCACTTCTTTCACAATTAAGTGCAACATGAAGCTCAGCTTCAGGGAGGTGATGGACAGAACTACATGCAGGCTGCTTTCTCATGTGTACCTACCTTTGCTAGCAACAGAAGAAGTAAAAATTAATAAAGAATTTTATTGCTCCTTTCCCCCTAGTCCTTCTCACCCCTGCTTTATGTCTCCTAAGCTAAAGGTCAATCTTTTAAAGCATGATTTAAAACATACAGCCATAAAACCCACACAGATCCTGTGTATTAGAAATACACTCATCTGTAAACTGTGCATTCCTCTTGTGTCAAATACATACTCCTTTGCTGAGGTCTGGTTCTCTTATACTGTTTTGTGAGTTATCTTTGCATGGAAAGAGCTGTTACATATGATACCTTCTATAAATGAGGAGCAAATGAAGGAACTAAGATCCTGATCATGTTCTTCTGCAAGACAATTAAGGGGATGGAGCATTAATGAAGATCTTTAAAAAGAAAGCCATACTTTAAGAGTATGACTTGGGAGAGGTCAGATTGAATATTACCAGATTCTCCTGGATCTGCTAGAGAAGATCCACTCTCTTTCTTCTGCTTACCTGATAGCACAGAGTCACTGAGGCGATATTCTCCTGCTAATCTCAAATCTCCACTTTTAAGCAATCCCAGAGCCTGGTGCCATTCCGAAGAAAACTCCCCCTTAGCCCATAACAGCGTCTTGTAGTGACCTGTGAAAGCTCAGGCCTGCAGCAGATTGCCACAAGGCACTGAAAACTTTAAGTAACAACAAAACTGAATGCATGAAAAGTGCAGGAATTTCACTTCTTGCAGAGTGGAGCATTGCTTGAGGCTTGGTAATACCAAAGCCCTGGATTTGGACATGGTGACTAATGTATTTAATGCTCAGCAGTTCACCTCTGGAACAGCTTGAAAATGGAGGTGCATTAAGGAAGGGTGTTACGCTGCTTTCTTTCACCATCTTCCTCTGTAGAAACATTCCCTTATCCTGAAAGCCATGAGTGATCTGTAAGATAAAACAGCTGGCAAATGTGTATGGAAAAGTAACGTGCTGCTACTGAAGCTTCTGCAAACACTGGAGATGTGGGAACTAAACCTCCCCCTGCACCTCTCTGGCGTAGGCAGGAGATCAGTAAAGACAAAGTTGTTGCTTGCAGGCAAGCTGTGTTGCAATGAACCAACCTGTGTGCTTTGTACTAAGATTCATTAGGTTTACTGACATTGTGTAATATTCTTAGTGTGGCAGTAAAACACTTCAGTTTTCCAACTTTGCATCCAGTGAGGCTTTTAAAAATCCTGTGAATTTATTCCTAGTCATTTGCAGGGACATTTTAATGGAGAATGAGAGACATCATTATAGATTTCCTTACCTCACACAACAGGGAGGCAGGGTACACACTGACAAAAAAACAAAGCCAGAAACAAGAGAAAAATTCTCTAGGGGACTGGGAAAATACAATTCTGCCTAGAGATAATATTTTTTATTTAAAACTTTATTGTCTAGATTTTCAGACTGAGGCTTCTGCTGTGTGAGAATGGGCTGTGTATTGTGTATGTTTGGGGGCTTGCTGTTGTTTTCCCAGGGATGTTTGGCATCCTAAAGGAATATGCAAACTACAGATGGTGCCCAAAGCAAGGAAATGTGGAGTGGAGCTCGGAGTGGAACACAAAAGGAGTGCCTGAGAATCTTGTCTGCTCGTGTGGGCCAAGGGAGCAATGCACAGTAGAAAGACTCTTTGCTTCTATTATGTTATATCAAATTGTTTGCTGAAAGACTGTTCATTTTCCTTTTCTTTCTCTCTGTCGCCCACCAAAAAATCTAAACATTTAAAAGCCCAGTCTGAATAGTGAATGTGTAGTACATTCTTGTCTTGCCTGAAGGGACAATGTCTGTGCCATGGGGGATTGCTGAGGTAATTCTTTATTGACCTTGAGTAATTCTGGGAGCTTATTATATAAAATCCAATGAACTGGAGTGTATAAAAAACTGTGCCTAATTTAATATCTAATTTAAGTAACTTTTGTATTCCCTGTCCTGGAGAATGATGATGTGGAAACACACCTTCCAGTTTATAGCCAATTTATTTCATGGGTTACACTTGCTCTCCAGAGGCTTAAACTGGAGTTTACATTTGTTTTCTGCAAAAGTTGTATCAAATTTTTAAATAAAATCCCATCTTTCTAAGGTGAGGCATACATATCCAAATGGAACATTCAGGCACCTCCAAACTCAATGTTTTCTTTTTCATTGAAGAATTTTTTTGACTGGACAATCAGTCACCTAGGTATTGTCACAAACCCTCTTTCAGAACCTTTCATCCTAAAACCATATAGCTTAAACAGTTCTGAAAGAGGACAATTTATTCTTTCTTCATCAGCTCCAGTGGCAGCAAGGCATGGCTAAAAAAGTCAAACAGGGTATGTGATGTGGTCCAACCACAATTATATTTTTTTAATTTGTATATTCAGCTTTAGAAAAAGTTGGAACTGTATAATAATGCTTGCATGTGATTTAACACCTATGTGATAGCAGCACAATGCAAGAGGAACCAAGTGATTTACATGCAGTCAGAACCCAAGGTTGCTGATGTTGCAGTGACATTCGTGTATCTTGAAGATGTACAACTTGTGGAATACAAGTAATCAAATTTGTTAGATAATTGAATTCAGATGTTTTGTGGTTACTGGAAAACAAACAAAGACCACAAACTGAGAGAGAGGCCTAAATATCCTTTAATGATTTATTAGGAAAACTTTCAGCCTACATAAGTGATGCTATGAAATTGACTTAATAACTGAGATACAGAACACAGTAAAACCAGACATTTTTGTCTTATAGTTCAGTGTAACCATATCCTACAGCAACATGCTGAAAACTCAAGCAGATGTTCCTTAAATAAATTGTTTCATGAAAGAGGCTGCTTTTTTTTTTTTTTGAGAGGAAATGTCCTTTCGGTTGGGCTGTAACAGAGATACTTTACTGACTTCAGTGGCTGGCAGAAAGAAAACTGTAACCATATTCATTAAAGCAGGCATTTTTAGTTCAAAAGCAGTAATAATAATAGATCTGAAGACCTTAGTGAGATGAAAATTTGTTCCGTGGTAAAGCTCTGTAACTGTAATTGCAGGAGCAGTAAAATGTTTGTTCTTTCGTAGGGATGATGTGATCTGTGCTCTGGTCCTGAACTGCAGCCAGCATACCATGACACCCAGCTGCAAGGTGAGTCAGAGGAGCATTAGAGTGCATGTTCTGTCTTTCTGCCATTGCTAACATGAAGTGGGTTCTCTGATAAATAGCTCAATAGGTTTGTGGGTGCCACAGATGGAAAGAGAGAGACTTGATTCTCTGGATGTTATGAGGGTGCCATGTTACAGCAAGGGAATATGTATGAGGCTAATCTAGCAAGTGTGCGAGTGAACAGAAAAGACCCCTACTGATTTCATTGGCCTCTGGATCAATGATCTTTAAAAGTGTGTAAAAAAAAAACCAAGATTGTAGCCTGGGTGAAGGGAATGACATAGTTCCCTTAGTCAGGGAGCTTTTCTTTCCATGCCAGTTAAAGACAACAGTGTTTTACATTTAAGAACCTCAGGAATAGACTGTTATAATATTATATATGCTTTTACATTGCAACAATAGATCAACTCAACACCCTTCCTTGCCTCCCGTGCTTTTTGAAAATCCTTTGTGGGCAGGTGGATTTCAGGCTGTGTCAGCCAGTGGGTAGGAAGTCAGTTTTCAAAAACCTTATTACTTTTTTTACCCAAAAAGTGAAATTTTCAAAACCATGTATGCAAAACCCAAAGCTGCAGAGTAGCCTGAACAAAGCTTTTGGAGTTTAATTGGGATTTTGAATTAAGAAGTTAATAAGCTCTTCATATCCTTAAATATTGTAGCATGCTAAGATTAGTTAAGCAACCAAATCTCTCTCAACTGATTTAGTTGCTACCCTAATGTTCACTCTCTTGAGTAAGACCCTTCTGTGACATGTCTTCTGGGTCCTGCAGAATGCACTTACCAGTATTGGGATCATACAGTGCAATAGATGTTAATATTAATCATTATTCTTATTTAAGGATCCTCTACTAGGCAGGAAATACAGGGAATACTTGATTTACTTGTCAAAAGCTGACTTTCACAATTATTAATTAGTAGACTGTAGCTAAGAATAATTCAGTGTCGGGTTCCCTGTAAAAGAGAGGTGGTACTTATCACTAAGAACATTTGTTGTGTTGATGTTTTTAAGAAACTAGCAAATAAGAGCTGTGTTATCAGAAATGCATTTCCCCTATATAATAACAAGAACTTGTACTATGTACTTCCAACATACCGATCTGATTTTTTGGTATATGCTATCTGCACATCCCTCAGATACATCTCTATATTCTTTCCATGTATTAGTCCTTTAAGCTGACTCTCAGCTCTGGCTGAAAATTCCTTTTGACATTGGGACTGTGTTTTTCTGTCTACGAATCTGCAAATTTCCCTTTGACTTTGGTTATTAAAAAACCATAAAGATGGCTTAGACCCCTGACCTATTTTATATAGAGGCTGATGTGAAATAAACCAACAGAAAGTCATATTGCACCCTTCCCTGACTGAAACACAGTGGCTGCAGTTACAGAGCAGCAGCTGCAGTGTGGTGTTTTCTCCAACATTTGGTATTACCTGTGTTAGAAACAGGTGAAGTGCAGGAGGTGATGGAAGTCCTGTTTCTCTGCATGAACTGGTTCTGTGTGGACAGTCCCAGTGTAACAGTGTAAGGTCAGTGCCTTGTTTTGGCCCAGCCGAGGTAAGATACTCATGGTATCAGCAATCAGCAGTGTGATTGGGACAGAAAGGAGACCACACATACAGGGTGTGAATGTACAGATTAATTGGCCTTAAAATACTGTGTATGGGGCATAAAGAGGCTGTGGTTAAAATTCCCAGCGTGTTGGTTCACATAATGTCTCTGAGTGGGAACATGTGGCTGCAGCATTCAAGAGGTTTTGCCTGCACATTCTTTTTATTATCCCAATGTACAAACTCCAGTTTGCTTCTGCTTGATATGATTTCCCTCTGTATCTCTGGCTGGAGGGAGTAAGTGAAATATCGTTGCCATTTAGCAAAATGAAAGCGATTTATGTTCTCCTCATTATTTATTGACATTCATTTCTGTCTCAGGCATATTTTATATTTGGTAATGAGTAGATTTAGTTTTCAGCTCTAGATGTCACTGAACCACATGTCTGTGATGTAGGAGCATAAACACGGCATGAATGTAGAAATAGAGAATTTCACTGGAAACAACTATTACCGTTGGTGTAAAATGATGTAAGTAAATTGCTGCCAGGCACTAGGGCTGCCCCTGGCAAGCTGCTGGAAGTACAGCAAGAAACAAGCACCTATCAAACTCTGAATCCTTATAATGAAAGTACTTGATAAAAGTCTTGGTATTTGCTTTTTGCTTGAGAGAAGAATAGAAATGACTTGCCTGAGTTCATCAGGAATGCGTGTTATAAAGGATGTACCAAACACCGCATCTGTGCTCATTTTTGCAGTCATATATATTTTAGTGGAGGTATAGAAGTTGGGCTTTTCTAGAAGAAAAGAATTCCACAGAGACTTACTTTAAAAAAGTAGATGGAGAAATTCAAGTGAAGAGAATTTCAATGATACCCCCAGTTCTTCTGGGTAATGTGTTTGATAAATGGTAAATTTGTATTTGATCCTTTGAAAACAACTTATGAGAAAAAGTTCACAAAGCTCAAAAGTCCCTAGAATTCTTTCCTCTAGAAACAATTGAGACTGTTTGGGGGAGTTCTTTGTTTAATCACCAGCATCAGACATCTCTTTTATGTGTTTGGCAAATTGTTACCATTTTTTTTTCATTTTGATTTGATTAATTAGACCACAATGAAGACATTGGAATAAAATGGACTGGTTACTTCTTCCTTTGTTTGAAAAATAAACATTTGGGTCGAGATCACATTTTTCCACTTGAGTGCATGAGAATATCTTTTCATGGGGCTTCATTTTTGAACATTTACTTGCAAAATATCCAACATGTTTCTGTTTAACTTGCTTTATTTGCATTTATGATTTCTTTTTTTATTAATCTTCATTATTTGAACCATGTTCATATTTACTGAAATAGGTTGTTTAACAAATTTCAACTACTGAGCCCTCTGTTAGTAGGATGATGAGACACTTGTCAAATTCATGAGGAAAAAGAAAGACAAAACATACCATTTTTTTCAGCAATTCTAAATCTTTCTACCTCATGACACACAACTTGTACAATCATTAAAGCGTTCTGTGACATAACTGTGTGAAATTATGAAAATATATGGGGTGAGAATATTACAAAGTGATGACAGCTGAATCCTAATTTCATCATTCATTATATTTCTTGTCTCTGTGAACAGCTTGAGATAAGCTGATTTTTGTGGTTGGTATATTCATAGTTAACATGTTGCTAAATTTCTTGAGACATATGTACTCTGCAAAATATTTTAACCAGTGGCAGTGCCTGTCTGAACTAAATAAAATAGGGATAATTTAGGATATGCTGAATCCATGTAGAAATCCCCCTTCCCTCTTCTGCATCTGCATAAGGAATGAGCCATGAGTAAAACCAGGAAAGCAAGTTTGACAATGCTTCATTTGCAGGCCCACTTAGATAAAATGGAGAAAGATGGAGTGAAATAAGGAAAAAATCCAGGTACATGCAAAAGCTTAGCTTGTTTACCTGCTTTGTCTGGTCTGTGAGTCAGGCTGTGTTAACATTCTAGTGAAGAAGAAAAGGCAAATCTCACCAATGTTCTATAGCATGATGTTTGCAGTCCACATCAAAGTAACTGCAGTATTTGTTGGTAATCAGAGTAAGGGGTGGGTCTGCAAATCCTTGTTTCAAAATGGTCTCTGCTTGCTAGATTAATAATGATTGATAACCTATGATCAAATGCTGAAGTAATGCTGGAGAGTGGGCCTGAAGTCAGTTGAACATTGTTAGTGTGATCTTCTATTTTAAGCTTTTTTATGTATTTTATGGTATGTAGCAAGTGTTTCCACATTAACATTTAAATTCTTAACTTTCTATCTCTGTAATTTAATCTTATTCTTATATCCTTCAGCCTTTCATGACATTACAATTATCTGATAAATGCACAGTTCTCTGTTTCCTTTGAAGTAGTGAATTATTATACAGTGTGGACTAGATTATCCATAGATTATCTTCAATGCAACGCAAATTGTGAGATTCTCAAGAGCCTAGGCACACACTCTACATCTTGCTTCAAGGTCTGGTTTAGTACTTGCTCCAAGATTATGGAAGTGAACTTTCCTTGGCTGGTTTTAAGACGTAACTCTAGCCACAGATGCCCGAAGGCAGCACAAGCTAGAATCTCCACAAGCAGCATTTAATTTGTTTTCACTGAAGAGTTGTTTCATCCTCTAAAAGCAAAAATTGTCCTTGCTCTATGTGTAGTCACTCAGTACTAAAAGGAAGTTCAGAACTTCAATTTTTTTTCCTTTTTACATCCAAAATCTGATGTTTATTATCAACTTTAGTGATGGTAGTAAGGAGGAGGTGATGTCCCACATTCCTTGAAATCATGTGGTCATTTAAGGATGTTGCCTTTCAGCAAAAAAGAAGCTTCTATCTTAAGAGAAAGGCCAAAGTCTATGAAAAAACAAAGCAAATAACCTGTGTGCAGTTGACACCTGCTGCATAAACCTGCATGCAGACATGAGTAGATAATGATTTTATGACTTGTCTATTTCTCTCGTGATTTATTTTAAGACAGCTGTCATATATCTGATTTGATGTGAAATGTTAGATTTAGAACTGGACTGGTGGTTTGGCCTTCTCTGCATTCTGCTGCCATGGATATCTGGATTGTGAGAGGTGGTCTAAATCTCTGTAAGTAGCCCTAAGATTACAAATAAGTGAAACACACTTGGATCTATACTCAAGACTACAAAATGCAAACAGTGTGAAAAAGCTCAAATAATCTAAAATAAAGGAATAAAAAAAGAGAAGATATTTTATCAGCCAGAAATCTAAATGAAGAGGGGAGTTGTCTAAAGATTTCTGAACCCTGTCATTTTGCATGTAACATGTTCCTTGTTTCCTTGTAGGGCTTCATCGCATGCTGATAGTCACAGGAGTTGCAGTGAAAATAGTTTTGAAGCAAATAACAATACCTCCACTGAGCTCATCAATCTCCTGTTTGGGGAAAAGATTCTGTCTGCATTGTGCATAATTGTTCAGGTTTCCTTAATGGGTACCTCCAGCAGACTGATCTTCTGTTCCTGTGCTGGACACGTCTTTAGAAGCTTATGGTCCATGCCCAGTTCCTAATAGCTTTTTCCACTCCACAGAGAGTCAGATGGTGCCCTTAGGAAATATGTGATTCAGTCATTCCAATTCCCTTTTAATTATTAATTTCTACTCTTCATTTATATTTCATTGAACAGCAGAAAATCTCCAGTCATCACAGAGCCACTTCCATCTCTTAACAGCCTGAAATATTTATTAAACTCATTAAGCTCCAGTCTCAGTAGCTAATTACAACAAACGTATGTTTATGGAAACAAATCTAGCCGTGAAGATTACATTTAAATGAGTGCTAAAAACTCTTTGCCTTTGGAGATTTTTGTTTTTCCTCTTTTTAATTTGTCATGCTGATTTGTAAAGCTTCCTAGTTATTCTGGTAACATTAGCACTGTTGATAATAACAGACACTGTTTGTCTTGGAGAAGTGCCAGTATTCTAAGTACATATCTAATTTGTCCAGCCAGTTTTAAAGTCTCTTGAATTTCAATTATAAGTTTAACCTGAAGAGTTAAAACAGCTAATTACAGATGAAAATTTGGAATGAGAATTTTTAAAACAAAATGAACTACCAGAAATCTTTGAAGTTAAGGCCACAGAACAAATCCACCCCTTTTGTACAAGGAATGTCTCTAACCCTTGTATTCAAGCAGCGCTCTCAGAGGAATGAACACGTGGACTTGATACTATTTGCAGATGCCAGCAGACCTTGGGAGCTGGTTTGGAGGCTGCTGCTACCCCTAAACCTATGTGTATAGATTTACTGCAGTAGAAAAATACTTTTGCATTGCTGGAGGCTCTTCTGGAATGCTGTCCAACTTAGACCTCCTCTGAAACATCCTCTGGAGGACCATCACCCTCTCCAGGAACCACGGATAGGCTACTGGGATGGGCTCTTTAGGCTGTGATAAGGGCATCTAGAGTATTCTTCCATTTTAGGGCCATTGTAGAGTGCTCTTTAATCTTGCTATCTTCTACAACCAAATGCTCGGTAACTTTTTTTTTTTCAGCAAACTTTTCCCATGAAGACAGAAAACTGTTTAGGCTGCCATAGCAAAAGTATTAGCTACTTGAGTACTAACTGTACTTGCTAAGAGTTATTGCATTCATTTCAACTTATGTGTCTTTCTGGAAGCTGTCCCCAAAAGTATGGATGAGTTCCTGAAGCATCCCCAAAAACCATTGGAATATTTCTGTGTACATAGGGTGTACAAAGTGCTCTTGTCTCTCTTTCAGCAGAAAGGGAGCAAGCTTCTTCCCTCATGAAATTCTAGCCATTGGATTGGCTGAGTATTACAGTTAATTTATGGGTACAGACAATGTGAGACATCCAGATTGGATTAAAAAGCCTCTTGAGTTTGTTTATATTCCCTAGATAGTGTTTGCTGTTGATGCACATTGCTGCAGTTCTGTTGATTTGTTACATTCTGAGCTGGCCTGAAATTCTGTCTAGCAATGGCCTTCAGCAAAACAGGACTTCAGTCAAGCTATGCTGGTTCATACCAGCAGAGATTTTTGGAAGAATCTGAGCCTCTGTTCACAGCAAGGAGCCTGGAAAGTCACTGATGCTTTTTAGTAAACTGATACGTATTTTTACTACAAATATGTTTGCAGTGAAGTGGTGTGACATTCAGAGCACTGGGTAAGAGTTGTCAGAACATGAGTCAAGAGTCATAGAACCATAGAATGGTTGGGGTGGGAAGGGACCTTAAAGATCATCTAGCTGAAAACCCTCTGCCACAGGCAGGGACACCATCTGCTAGGCCTGGTTGCCCAAAGCACCATCCAACCTGGCCTTGATACAATACTCCAGGTAGGGTCTCAGTAGAGTGGAGTAAAGGGGGAGAATCCCCACTCTTGACCTGCTGGTTGTGCTTCTTTTGATGCAGTCCAGATTACAGTTGGCTTTCTGGGCTGCAAGTGTGCACAGTTAGGTCATTGTCCATCAACACCCAACCTTCTCCTCAGGACTGCTGTGAATCCATTTTACACCCAGACTGTATCTGTGCTTGGGATTGCCCTGACCCATGTGCAGGACCTTGCACTTGGCCTCAGTCAGGTTAATGTGGTTCGCACAGACCTCTCAAGCCTCTCAAGGTCCCTCTGGGAGGCATTCCCTTCCCTCCAGCATGTGGATGGCACCACATAGCTTGGTGTTGTCAGCAAATTTGCTTAGTGTGTACTCAATCCCACTGTCCATGTATGCAAAAAAGATGTTACACAGTCCTTAAATCTTCTTGAGGAAAACTCTCTTCTGAATGAAAAATGTAGTATAGGATTTTTATTTTTTTTTCATTTATAGACCTTCCCTTCAGTTTCAGTAGAGTGAAGGATCTGGAGCAGGTACAAAAGTAGAGCCCATTGTGACTTGGGAAAGATGGGACTGCAATGCAACACTTCAGTAATGTAACTCTTAGTATTACAAAATTTCCACCTTTCACAGTTACATAGTGGCCTGAAAAAATGTAAACAACTTTGCTACAGAAAATACCAGCAGATCAAGAGAACAGGCATAAACACATAAAAGGTACATGCCAAAACAGTAGTCTTAAATAGCATCTTTCAGCTTGGGAGAAAAAAGGTGGAAGACAAAGATTCTTAAGGAGACAAATGGTGTCCCACATAATCACTCTCTCCTTCCTGATTTATACGTCAACGATTTTGTCTTCTACATTTTCTATCAGTTGGGTTCAGTAAAAGCCCTGGTAGTTAAGACTGGCGCACAAGGCTCACTGCTGACATCTTCTGGATGGAATTTCGGTTTGCTGGGACAGGGAGTTCGCCTTGACTTGCTTCTTGGCTGCAGTGTAGTCAGGATATAAAGTGTTAAGGTGATGTAGAATAGAAGAATTCCTTTATGCACATACTAGGTCTAGCATATCCTTCAGATGTGCACAGCCAGTTCCACCATTTCCACACAGACTGCTTTTCAGGCTACAGCATGCAAAGGGACTGGATGCAAAAATCACCACATAAGGGCTTCTGAGTTCTTGACTGAATCCTACCCGTTGCATTTAGAAAAAATGCTTACTACTATTTTCATACTGTTTTAAAAAAAATATTTGTGGGTATGCTTTGTGTTAGGTTACTTAGATAAGCTCAGAGTTGAACATGGAGTGACCCTCCGGCGTTGTACGCTGTAATGAGAGAGAGTCGAGGAAAAAGTAGCCCTATTTTCTTTAATCCAAAGAAATAGGAGTCATATAGGATGTCATAGGTTGATAGCCATCAGTGTACATTGCCAAATCAGATTCTTTTAAAGTGTTTCAGTAACTGCCAGACAATAGCTATGTGCAGAACTTGGGTCATGGTACAATGACATTAGGCAGGGTTTAGAGAAGTAGGCATACAGATAGTGTGCTTTTTGAGCTGCAGTTGTTCAGCTACATGAGGGTAGCACGTTGCACTAGCCATCCCAAATCCAGTTATTTCCTCTAGTACACTAATATACTAATGGTACATTGCAGAGTGTTGAATTACTTCATCATTTGACTTTCCAGTTTTATAGTGCAAGGCAGGGGATGCATGGATATGCAGCAAGTGTACATTCTGGAGTACCAAAAATTTCAGTGACTCTGAATATGGAGGGCTGTCTTTGCTCATCTGAGGGCTGCAGAGCCTGTGCAAACTACAAATACACTGCACTGCATTTTCAGAAGTGCTCAAAATCCATAAAATCCATGCTTAAGGTCAAGATTTTTATTAAATATGAATCAAACACGTTTATTAGGGTGGAAAGAAAATGGCTTATCGGCTTTTTAATGTTTCAAGGAATATTCCTCATGAGCACCAGTGCCTATTTCTGTCCTCTGGAGAAGAGTGGACAATGACATACTTTTCTAATCTCTCTAATATTACTCAGGGCAATAAAATCGAATTCTCCATTTCAAGTATCAATGGATTCAGTTCCTTTTTGTTTGGGTTGGGGTTTTTTTTTTGACCTGATATGAATGATATCTTCAGATGGTTTTATAACAGCACCATTAATCATACCAAATGAAATTTGTACTAATGCCATTTACTTAGGACTGCATCTGACTTTTTTCAGATATATCCTTTTTTTTTACCTAGATATTTTTATTCCAGTAAAAACTGAGGACTGTGATGCCATTTGCAGACATACCTGTTGTATATGGTCAGATCTACTCTACAGTATATGAACAATGGATCCCATGCATTTGGGATGTATGGGATCTAATGTGTGTGCACTGAATAGGGGATCTATCTGAGCACAGTAAATCCAATTCATTCTGAACTTACTCTATGTTCTATACTCTATGTGTATAAATCAAGGATGCATCCCAGACACATTAGTCTCACTGCATTTCATTTCATCTGGGAAAACCTGGACAGAAATATGGTAGCCCTAAGCTTCCCACATTCCATGCTCCACACACACACACACACACACAAATAATAGTTTCATGTCTTAACTCTTAGACTCTCTTGGGCTTTTCATTATTGTTGATACAACACATAAATCTCAGGTTGTGTTCTCCTGACTTTGCAGTTACTTGTGATTTTCCTCTAAGCCCAACAGTCTTTAAATCCTTCTGAGTCTCTTATTAGGCTTTTAGGTGGGAAATAACAGACGCCCCTTGATTTAGCTCTTAGGATCACTCAGGAGAAACGTCCTCTGTGTAATGCCCTGACAAACCATTCCAAGTGTTTTGCAGACATGGGCATTGTTCTCTTTATTTTATGTTCTCTGTTGTTTTCTTAGCCAAGTTGCTTTGGTATTTATTAATTGAGACTTGTAAGTAATTCAGTTTATCTAAGACTTGATCAGCAATTTCAAATCAACATTTGAGAGGGAACATGTCCTAAGGCAGTTGTTATTTATTCTGGTCAGGTAATTCCTTTCTGGGCTGTTTAAACAGCAGTGTGTTTTCTGTAACAGTGAGGCTACCCAGCTTAGAGAGGGAGTTTGCAGAAGGCTGCCTTTCTAATTCTTTAAAAGTTTAGCTAAGTAAACTGCTTAGTGTGATAATGATAAACAAGTACTAAGATGGGCAGACAGCGGCATAGTTAAGAATATGAAGCACTGCAATATAAAGTCTAGGCATCTGGTAAGGATTAGATTTGCTGGTTATACAAAATCATGAAGATACCAACCATTTTGACAGAGCTGATAGGGAGAAGGAAGATGAATACATTACCATTTAAACTGCTCTTGTAGCACTGAGAAATCCTGTAATGTTTTGCACTTAACATATTTCAACATCAAAAGCTAAACATTTGGCTCTCAGGGAAAAATTCTCATATGTTCATGTATCACCTATAGCTAAATTCTCCCTTTAGTATTTTAAGTATTTTGTTCCTCTGAGGAGGAAATATCGAATGTTACTGCTCACATTTGGATTTTAGGGGTTTTCTTTTCTCCGTTTAGAGTTTTGGAGTGTAAGTCTGACTTAGTATTCCAAGAAAGTCCAATAGTCATGAAGCTCCATAGTAAAATCGCTTCTGGGCAGCTCATAAGGAAGAAGTTAGAATAATCTCACTGAAATGTGAAAGACTGAGCTATAATAAAAGCACTGTGATAATTCAGGGGCTAGTATATACAAGCCACATTTGTAGTTAATAAACAACCAACCTTTAATCACTGCAAGTTGATTGCTCCCTTTACACCTATAAAAAAGTGCTTGCAGAGTTAAGCAGCACAGGCACTTAGCAAGAATTCTGACATTACAAAAGTTAAACCTCCTCATGTTTATCAACAAGGTAAAGCCATAACACAAGCCTCCTTTCTCCCCTTTCTTCCTCCTCCCAAGAACAACAACCAGCACACTACCAAAGCATTAAGCTCTATTTAGTGAATTGTTAGAGGAGGTTTTTCCTGGACCTAATAAGGCAAGTGTCTGCAGCTCCAGAATGAAGTGGGAAACTGAAGAAAGCTTTGAATTTCAAACATCTTTCAGTGAGGAATTAGTTTTAAAAGACATACAACAATAAGCCATGAAATAAGTCCAGACACCATAATTCAGGGATAGAATATGCTATGAAACTGGCAGGCGTCCAGACCAGAGCCAGGTGCCTATTTTGGATTAGATTCAAGTGGCCTTAGGCCACCTACAGAGCTTTCAGGTAAAATCTGGAAGCTGCTCACCTCAATATGCCCTACCTTACTTCTATTTCAGGTACTTGAGAAGGATTCCCAGATGGCTGGCCCTCATCCAAAGCAATGTGCTTTCAGATCGCATTGTCTCCGTAGTGTGATGAGGCAGGTTTCAGAAAAAAATGTATCTGGAAAACAGGGACTTAATAAACTGTCCATTTTCCTCAGTTTGCAATGAGAAAATTTTACTCTTGAAAACAGTGTTTATGTCTTGCTGCTCTTGACATCCTTGCTGTGTGATTGCAAATGAGCAAGACACAAGTGCCTATATATAATATATGGGACACAAAAGAGAGATCCTGAAAAAAAGTGATCTTGCAGCTTAGACTTTCATAGGTTATAAAAGAGTACTTTATCAATCCCATTCATATTTTACCTGTCACTTACTTTGTTTACTTTTAATTACATTTTATTTTGGATCATGAAAATAGGCCAAGGTGACTCCATTCATGCTCCAGTCATAAAGTTTAATGTGCAGACTTCTGACTGGGAATAATTTTTGCTTGACCGTGCCTAAGCCCTGGATGCAGTGCCCTCCACCGCCCTCTGAGAGGTCCTGGGCATATCCCAGTACACAGCACGCAGCGTGCGACTCCAGTTTCATGGGTGAGGGCAGCAGGCAGTGGTAGCTGGCCTGGCAGAGCCAGGCAGAGTCAGCAGATTTCTTCCTCCTAGATGCAACTCGGTAAAATTATCCTGCGAGCATGGGTAAAAACTAATCAGGTTACTCTCAAATAGACTAATCAGTTTCAGTTTCTGGTTATGAAGCTGTAGCACAATGTTGCAGTGTGTGCGTTGCCAAGAAGGTTAAATCTCATTTAAAGTCAGGATAAAAAAAAAAACCTGCTCTTGTTAAAAGTAAAATGATTGAAAAGGCCATGAAATCACTTTTACTAATGTTACACTCTTTCAGAGTTCATCCATGAAGCAAAGCAACAGCACTTTCACAGGATTTGGTAATTATTAAAAGAGAGGAAGGGAAAGATTGTGATTCTGAGGCGCCTCCCAGCAAACATGAACATACCTACCTAGCCATTAGACCTGTGTGTAAGGACTTGCTGAGTAAAACTTCAACCTGCATGACTCCAACTTTCATGGATATTCTGTTCTCCAGTGCTTACTGTCATATGCCTAAAAATCACTCCTTCTTTAACCATCCCAGCAACCTTTCCATTCTTGCTCTGCCGGAGCGCTTGTCTTAATATGCAAGTTCAGAATTGCCACCGTAAATGTCCAGCTCTGGCTTATTGAATTCAGCTGAAGAGGGGCTGCTAATTTCAATGTTACAGGCATACAGCCTAAAAATGATTTCATTGCTTTTTCTTCCCAACATCCAGCTCTGTTGAAACTAGACAAAAATCAAACGCTTTCCACTCAGTACACACACACAGAGTAATGTATTATTAAATGTTGTCACAGCAACCGGTGCAACACTGAGTTTGTAAAACAACTGTTTGAGGACTCAACATGCTGAAATCACTTTGGAAATCAACACCACAGTCAGGGAATAGTTTTGTTTGCAAATTAGGAATGCAAAGAAGGCTGTAGTAAATTAAAAACTGTAAGCTGAGCTCTTGGGATAGAGACCAATTTTCTGTTCTGCGTGTGTTC
Organism: Hypotaenidia okinawae; assembly: GCA_027925045.1. Taxonomy (NCBI): domain Eukaryota; kingdom Metazoa; phylum Chordata; class Aves; order Gruiformes; family Rallidae; genus Hypotaenidia; species Hypotaenidia okinawae. The sequence goes on along the minus strand of BSDF01000013.1, from coordinate 15,087,339 downwards.
AGCACCTAGCTCAAGGGGTCCTGTACAACTACTGCTACCATATTCTTCATCTGTTATCCTCATCTTTTGGCAAGAAATATGGTGGTAAAAATATCCTTCTTTGCAGAAAATAAAAGGTATGTCATGAAGGCCTTGTTTTCCTGATGAAAGAGTATAAAGCAAGTTAAATATTTAGAGTTAATACCCTTATACAAAGCTGTGAAGTGATTGCTCACTGCCATTGTGGTGCAAAATAGCCCACAACAAATGAGAATTTGCTCCTCAAAAATACAGCTTTCTAATGTCTAACACAAACCCCATTCTTGTTATGGTACAAGAGTTTGAAGTCTTTCAGTACACAGCAAATAGAATATCTCTGAAGATTTATTAGACAACGCCTTCTTTGTATAGTATTGCATGGTGCTGTAAGCCCTTTCTTATAGAAGCAAATATGGAACAGCTCCATAATTCTGTGGGAGACGTTTTCCTGTTTGATTGCCAAGCTGTAGTTAAATTCCCACCGAGAGGTCCATTTTGAGTAAGAAAGAGATGAAGGTGATGGGTCTGGGCAGACAAGTACAAAGGGAAGATGAACACACACTGAACCAGAAGTAAAAGCACCTAATTTTCATAGGAAATGGCCTAATACTTAATTGAAAACGGTGAAACAAAGTATTTGTGGGTACACTGGAACTGTTACACAGAGGAGACTGAAAAGGCTCCTGAACTTCTCTGCAATCTATGTTCCCAGCAAGAAGGCTGAAGTAACAAAGGCTCATTGATGTGAAAAGGGGGGAAGTTTTTAATAGAGGAATCCCAGGAGCCAGCCAAAGAAGCATTATCTTGTATTAAAAAAATCTGCAAATAATGAAATTCAGAAGAGAGAGAAGCCAATTTTCTTCTTTGCTTGGCCCATGAAATTAGTAGCAAATAAAAGAAGAAACATGTTAAAAAGGACTGGAGACTAAATCTTCCTAGCAACATTCTTCTCAGGGCATAATGTTCAAAAGAGCACAGGAGTTCATACTCAGAAATGCTGAGCAGGTCCTCTTGGTCTCAACTGGAGCTCAGAATTCATGGTACTTTGGAAAATTAAGTCCCCAGAGTGCACTTGAAATTTTCATCCCAGAACTCAGACTCCTAGCCTGAAACTAACTGGATATAGAATAGTCATCAGAGATCTTATCTTACAACGCGAGGCAAACTGATGCTAGCACTTGTGGGAACAAGTCACATCAGCAGAAGTTACATTTCCAGTCCAGAAATAAAATTAAAAAGCAAGATAATATGTCAGGCTTGGGTGAGATTAAGCAGCGCTACTAGGAATAGGGGAGAAAACAGCTTTTAGCCTCTACTGGCTAAACCAACTGTATTTTGTTTACAGAGATGAAAACAAGAACCAGTAAGAAATAAATGAGGAACCGTTTCATCCCAATGCATGAGTAACCTCGTACATTCCTATCATGGAAGACAGAGGTTGCAACTTCCATATGGATTTTCTTTCTTGGCCTGGCTTATCCTTTTCTGGGGTGCAGATGCTGGCTGACTGTAACAGAGACTGGGCTTTCCTTCCTGCACGTGATGCCAAAGTATGTCTGAAACCAATACTACTGTCTTAGAAGTAATTTGCAGGGGCTTTAAATATGTCTCTGCAAGTCCGTGGGCTACAGAGCCTTCCGGGTGTAGTGAAGATCAGTACTTATAAAAAGCATTTTCAAAGTGGATCTTTGAACCTGCTGGACTGCACCGTTTCTCTCATGCCATTTTTGATCCATTGTATAAATACAAATTTTGGCACGTGTATGACATTATAAACTGCATAATTGTTTTTATTAGAGTTCTGTGAGTTTGGAGGTACCTGTGCTTTAATTACGCTTGGCAACTTTCCAGGAGAACTCTTCTGAAATGTAGTGCTTGCAAAGCCTTAGTCAGGCCACCCACAATGACAGCTTTTATTTTTCTTCTATTAGTGATGGACATTTTCATTTAATTTTGGTCTGGGTGTGTGACAGAGCCCCCATGTACCGAGCTGCAGCTTCCCCCTGTTCACTTTTCAGCCACAGACTGTGTCGGGACACTGTGGCAGCAACTTGTGACATTTGGATCCAAGCCAAACGAATGCTATTTGCAGAGTTTTTAGGTTGTCTTTCTTGCTTCCTTGGCCTCCTCTTTCCCTGTTAAAAATTGCTGGTGACACCAGAAATGCAAGTCAGTTAATCTCTTCTAAAATCTAAGTGTTAGCCTACAGCACTGACGGCAAGAGAAATGCAGAACATTGCTCTCTGAAGTTTCTCTGTGTCAGCCCTAAGCACCCAGCATGGAGGTGGTTTTAGTTCCGCTCCTGAGCTCAAATCTCTTGTGTAGCAGGATAGAGCAAGTACAATGGTAACAAGTCAGCAGGATAGCTGGAACTTCATAGTCCATGCCAGAAAGTAGGATGTCCAGCTAGCACAAATAAATGTGTAGAACTAATCAAATTAGGATGGACATGCTGTGTAATACAGAGAAATGCATGTAAGCAGAAAATTGTGTTTAATATTTGTAATCAAAAGCATTTATTTGGGACTATAACAGCCCAGTGCTACGTGCAAATTGGGTGAGGAAAAATGTAAACATTGTTTCTTTGATTTTGTTGGGAGTTAGGGTACTCCAGGAATGCTGGATCAAGCTCCTTTTCCAGTGGCTGTGATTAAAAAGCTATGTGAAATGAATTTAGGGGCTTATTGACAGAAAATATTACTGTAAATGGTGGTGAAAACCTATTCCACAGAGATTACTCTTTATTACATGGAGTTTGCCAGAATTTAGAGGATGCAATCTGAAAACTGTGGGTTTAGAGACCATTTGAGGAAATAACTTCAGTCCTAACACCAAGTTTTGAGGCGTCTGCAGAAAGCAGAATTTAATACAGAAACTGGTGAGACAGTGGAATTTTATTCTGTGAATTTGCAGGCACTTAAGGAGCAGGAATTAATGGAGGAACCACAGTAGGTCAACTGGTAGATGTTTTTGTTACTTATACGATTTCCATGTCAGCTGAAATATAGGTACCCATAAACAGAATAACCAGTGACATGGTATAGCCCATGCCATGTGTCACTGAAGAATGCAATTAACCATCATGCAAAAGCAACTTTATTACAGCAGCTCATATTATAAACTGAACACTGGTTAGAAATGCAGCAATGTGCTTTTGGGAACACACTAGACTAGCATTTTCCATTCCTGAGAATACTGTAGTCAGCTTCAGATTTCATGGAAGTAAACAAAGAAGTCCTCATCATTTCTTTTTATGTGAGTAGCCTTTTCAAAGTTGGTGTTGGGGGAAGGATAAAGTGTAGGGGTGGATCCGCTGTTAATGGCATTACAATGCTGCCTAGTGCTTTATAGACCTACTCCATGGAAGTAGTTGCTAATGCCATTCCAGCTGGAGGGGAGGCTGGTCAGTGTCCTCAGACCACCAGTCTGTGAGCATGTGCCATGTTCCAGCTGTGGCCCTGTACCATACGTGAGGTGCTCCCTATGGCAGGGAGGTAGCACACAAACTCTCTTTGTTTACAATCTCCTTTCTGCACAAGAGACCTTTCTGGCAAGAAGTAGACTGTCTTCTCAGTTTCTGTAACTCAGCCAGATGGAGGAGCTATGATCATTTATGCCAGCTGAGAGGATTGGGCCTCTTCCTAAATCATGGTATTGAGTGGTTTTAGATACTGTACAAATAGTCATGCAAATGTAATTTGGTACCAGATGACTACGTCCCTGCAGCTACACTTAATCCATATGAACCCTTCCATAAATTCTTCTTCACTGTTTAACTAGAGGTTTTGTCTTGCCACAACTGAGTAACAGTTCCTGAACTCTTTAGACAAATTATATAAATTCACAAAATGCTTTGAGAATATTGAATGAATAACACAATGGGTAAGTAAAGCCTCCTTAGCAGTTTGTGGTATGAATGGACCATCACCAACTTCGGTTCATAACTTCACTTTGGAGTCTCTTCAACCTGGGACAAAGATAAACTTGACATGTTTTGAAAACTACCAGCTCGTTCTAAAGAGGGTCATTTTCATTTGTAAAGGAGTTTCCATCAAGACTTCTCTGCAAGGAGTTTCACACAGCATGTGGTTAATCACCACTCACTAAATGAAGGCAAAGGGCTTCTGTGCTTCACAGGAATGAAACGTCTTCTTGAGGATAAACACAAAGGCAGCATGAAGATTGACCTGGAAGAATTGTGTGAGGTGGTTACATTTATCCTGAATAACCCAACAAGTCTGTAAGAAACAGTCACAAAAATGGTAAAGTAGGAATGAACAGTCGCAGAAACTGAATACTGAGTTAGCAAAAAACGTTATCTGCTCCATATACTATGAATATTCACTCAATATGATGTGGCTGACTGATTAAAACAAGCCCTCACTGCACCGTTTTCCCACTGCAAGAACTCTGCTTGCAATCATATAGTATGTAGATATTATATAAATTATTCATTTTAATTTCTGATGCAAATATATCTGGAGAAATAATCTAGGTTGACAGAAGAAATGACAGCTGTCAGACAACAGACTTCTGTGAACCATTTGTTCATCTCAGTGGTCCCAAATGTCTCATGTGATAAAGGATTTGCTCTAACAAAGACAGCAAAACAAACATTATGGCATTTTTATTCAGGGCATATTTCTTCTGTGTGCCTGTCAGTCATGTTACTGATAATCTGAATTCTGAGTAGGGCTAGACTCTATCACAGTGACCATGACAGCGTAGTTCTTGTGGGGGGAGGGGGAGGTAAGTTTATAGAAATGCACAGGAGAGATCCAGAATTAGAAAGAATAGAATTATTAACAACAATAATCCTTTTTCTCTAATAAGCTAGCAAGTGAAAACAAGGACATCCAATGTCTTTGCATCTAGACATCAAGCAATGTGGACAGTTTGCATGATCTGCCTAGAGTGGGTGGGTGAGAAGCACTGGCAAAACTCAGGATATGCTCTTGTGAAATCTCAGTGTGGTGATGAAAGTGAAGCAGTAACCCACTGCTGACACAGAGTACCAAACTCCCTGCTTCCCTTGCAGATACCAGAGAAATCCTGACTTTCTGAGTCATAGTACTGTGCTGGTTGATTTTCTTCATAGTAGCTGGTATGGGCCTGTATTTTGGATGTGGATTTGTGCTGAAAACGGGATGGTTTTGATATTGCTGAGCAGTGCTTACACAGAGCCAAGACCTTTTCTGCTCCTCACACCACCCCACCAGTGAGCAGGCTGGAGGTGCACAAGGAAATGGGAGGGGACACAGCTGTGACAGCTGACCCCAACTGACCAGAGGGATATTCCATACCGTATGACATCATGCTCAGTATCTAAAGTTGGGGAAGAAGAAGGAAGGGGGAACGTTCAGAGTTTTTATGGTGTTTGTCTTCCCAAGTAACTGTTATGTGTGATGGAGCCCTGCTTTCCTGGGGATGGCTGAGCACCTGCCTGCCTGTGGGAAGTGGGGAATGAATTCCTTGGTTTGCTTTGCTTGCACATGTGGCTTTTGCTTTACCTGTTGAAATGTCTGTATCTTGACTCATGAGTTTTCTCACTTCTACTCTTCTGATTCTCTCCTCGTCATTGGGCTGGTGAATGAGCGACTGTGTGGAGCTTACTTGCTGGCTGGGGTTTAACCATGACTGGTACATAGATCATTTCTTTACTGGGGACCTCCCTCCCCAAGAAGGGCATTACTACTTGTGGGGTGATGCTGCTTAAGGGTGACAAGCTGCTTCTGGGATCCCACACTTTCTTGTATTCCCAGGTAACAGAGAAGTTTCTCCTGAAGATGGAACACAATTACAAACAAATAGAGGAAGAAAAAGACTACTAAAAACATGACAAAACTGATCAGCATAAAAAAGTGATTGCAGCATCCAACCTGACAGCTCAGGGAGAATAGAGAAGAGTCCAATAACAGACTGTAGTATGGTAATGATTATCTCTAAAGGAATATGTGCTTGCTGGTCATCTGAGGTGGGAATTGCTAGGGAATTGGGACAGAAAAAAACCCCTCTGACTGCATTGTTGACTACACTGCTGGCTGTGAAGCTTTATTTCTCATGTTTTGCATAGTAACTATGTTTGCACATGGTAACGAGCTGCCTGCAGGATTCTCTGATGTTTATGACCATCACTGCTGGGATCTTGATTGACTTGGGGAGCAAAGTATGATGTTGTCTGAACACGTTAGCTGATCAATGTTGCTGCCTACAGGCCAAGAAAGGTTGGGGTCCCCTGCCTAATGCCAACTCGGATTTGGACACATGTCATTTATAGTCATGCAAAGCAATGTCACATTTTTTTCTTCTTCTTTGATCATACTCAGAAACTATAAGTCCCCAGGGTGAAATCTTAACTCCACAGAAATCAAGAGCAAAACTCCCTTCAGTGCTGCTAGGTTTATGGTGAAAGTTGTCTCTTTTTTTCTTGCAATTACTAGAGAACTGTATTTATTTCCCTGCCCTCATAACAAATAAAGTATCAGTCTTCACAGTCAGGAAGTCTACTGAAAACAGTCAAGTCTGTCTGTTCAGGCTGTTGAGGGCCAATAACAAAATTACAGGCCAATAATTTTATATTTTTCTCCCATTATCTGCAATGCACAGTATGTTTTATGTGTTCTGCTCCACTGGGACCATTGTAAACCTGTAGCCAGCTATTTCATTTGAATATACTCAGTGGGAGGTGACAGGTGCACTATGGCAAAAAGATCTTGAAACTTTATCATAATATATTCAGCAAGGTGATAATGTAAAACCCACTGGGAAATAGAGAAAGAGGTGCAGGAGGAATTCCACACCTGGGAACTCATTTAATGTTTAAAGACAGGAAATGCTTTAGAAGGGAAAATATCTCTGATTTGTCTAATCCACTGCCCAAAGTAGTTACCACAAAACCTCCGTGAAGGAGGTAGATAGAGGAAATGACCTCCAGCTCACCTCGGCTTCCATTGTGCTCTCCAACTTGTGTGCCAACTGGAGCAGCCAGGCACCTTAAATTGACACAGCTACCATTTCTTTTCATGGTGTGACCCTGGGACAAGGGAGATTTGGAGAGAGATTGGACTGAGACACATGCTGGAAAACTCTCGAGCACAAAAGAGAGATCATCAGGTGAGGGACACTCCTCCAGCTGCAGCCAAAACTGTCAGAAACAAGGTCTGTATCGGCTTCCAACCTGGACCAGTCCCATTCACTTCAATACTTCAGTTTCCTTTCATATTGTTTAGATCTTTGATCCTTTACTGAATTTTGCTGTAGAAGGGAAAGTGTAACTGAATAGTGTAGGCTAGATTAGGAGAGTCCAGACCCTGGTGCTGCACTGGTTCAGTACATGTCAGCTCCTGTGTGAAAGGCAGCTCCTTTACGGACATCAGTGGAACTGGTCTTCGCTATCGCCGCTGTATTGTCCTCCCAGGCAACCTAATCTTTGTTTGATTCTTCTCTTTGTTCACTCGCTTGTTCTCCCATGAAGCTGCCTTTAAAAATAATACAAAATAGCAGCATGTTCAATCCCAGTGAATGGTGCTTTGAAAGCTGGATGGCCGATACTGGACTCTACTGCTTCTCCCAGAATCACCACCAAAACTCTGGTCCTGGTAATTAAGCCCCGTGGGTCATCCCCCCAGTGTGGCACCCCTCCTACCCCAGTGAGGGTACCCCCGAACTCTTAGCAGCCTGCCACAGGTGTGCCGGCACTGGTGCTGCCCTTGCCCAGCCCAGCCGCTTCCTCGCCTCCTCCCGAGTCTGGGGGGGCGCCGCAAGCCACCCCCTTTCCCAGGTGCCTCCCCGCCCGCACGGCGAGTCTCATTCCCGGCCCCGGCCCGGCCCGGCCCGGCCCCGCCGCCTCCCTATTGGTCCCGCCCGCTCCGCTCCGCGTCGCCCCCCGGGCGGCGGCCGCGCCGAGACGCGGCGCCGGAGGCAGCGCTGCCCCGCGGCGGCGGCGGCGGCGGCTTAAAGCGTGCGCGCCGGCGGCGGCGGCGGCGGTGAGGGCGCGCTCACCTGGGCTCCGCTCCATGGGCTCCGCCGCCGCGCACGGCGGGGGTGCGGCGCTGCGAGCCGGCCGCCGGAGCTGCTGCGGGGCAGAGCCCAGGTGACCATGCGGGGGATCCGGGCTCGCCCGCCGCACGCTTCGGGGAGCAGGTAGCACGCCAGGTGCACGGCGGAACATGGACTGTCTCCTGCTTGTCGTCTGGACTTTACCTGTTGCGATTCTCAGCGGCAGCTCCATGCAATTCCCGACCCTCCCGTGGCTTGGAAGCACTGTAAAGGCAGGTCGAGAGCACTTTCTTTTGCAGTCGCCTAGTGTACTTTCATACCAGGTTACTGCACAGTTTCTGGTGCCTTGTCTTTCTGTCTTCCCGTGTCAAGTAAATCCTGCCCAATACTCCTTTTCTCTTTCTTTTTTTTTCTTCTTTTTTTTTTTTTTCTCTTGCAGACCCTTCAGCTGTGCTGCCTCTGTTGCATGTCTCATGCAGCAACTTTAACCAGTGACAGCATCAATGAATTGAATCATGGTTTGTATAGCTCTTTCTGTGTATATGAACATTTGCATGGATGCTTTTTTTGGTGGACTAAGCATTTAAAGGGAAGAAGCCACAGTGTTTGGGGAACATAAAGTGAAAGCGAGTTGACTGCTGTAAAATAGTTAGCCATAGGCAGAGATTAACTTGTTAAACCCTGTGTGCAAAAGCTGAAAGGAACGATGTGTAACAAATGAATGAGATGGTAAATGCATCCACCTTTACATGTGCGAGTAGAAGGATGAATGTGTATGTAGGCACAACAACAAAACCTCATGTGTCTGCTGTGGAAGCAAAGAGAAAAAAGTAGGGAAAAGATTTGGGTGGGAGAGCAGAAGCTGTGCAATGCAGGCTTGGGGCAAGCAAAGCTGGAGAAAAAGGGCTTGAGTGAGTGAGGGCTCAGGAGCTGTTTGTTCCCAGGTTGCAGACACTAACACTTAGATGCTGATGACTTTGGGAAGTTTGAAGTGCAGGATGTGCTTTTTATTGGGTGCGAGTGGAAACAAAGTACAATAGAGAACCACACCAGGGTGCAGAAAGGAAAACCCTCTTGTACCCTATCCTCTGCTCACTGGGGGATTCCCTCTCTCCAGCAGCTGCTTGCATTTTTTGGCCACTAGCCTGCTTAGCGTCCTCAACTTCTGCCATTGATTAACACCACTCGAGGAAAGTGAAAGTTCTTGATGTATTGTTTCCACTGTCTAAGGAAAAACAACCTATCACTGGTTATGTTTTCAGTTTAATGTGTGTCCAATAAAGTCTACTCAGGCAAAGAGATTGATAGTTTTTGCAACATCTGTTACAACACAAGAAGGAGGGGGGTTTCTTCTTTTTTAATGGTGTTACTTCAATTTAGGAAGAGAAATGAATTATTTTACTGTCAAATGCTTGGACATCTTTATTCACAGAGAAATACAGCTCAAAAATGAAATGGGGTTGGGAAACAGTTTATTCAGCATAATTACTCATATAACCAGGAATAGGTGCAAAGGTCCTAGTTCAGCAAACGGCTAAAATTCAGACCCAGCTTCCAGGATTCAAGTCATCCCTGTATGGTTGGTTCAACAGCAGTGAACTGAACTTCAAGCTAGGCACCTGCTTATGCAGCTAGCTGAATCATGATCTCTCTCTTCCCCTTTCTTAGGGGGTTGTGAGTAGATCTTAGTCTTCTCTTTACAAACAGTTTGGTAATTTTCACATATTTTTACCCAAAACAATAAAATTCTTTGACAAGCAATTAGCAATGGCTGACTAAAGGTTATTAGGTAGGATGTAATCTCTTTCTTCTGAAGGTCAGTTACAACTTGAAACCCAGTCTAATCAAGTCACTACAAAGAGATGAGGTCTTACTCAGTTAAGGCATTAATGAATTAATCCTTTAATCCATTTGAACAAGTAGTACAGTTCTATAAAGTCTCAGTCATGGTTACCCCTACAGTGATATAATATTTGCTGCATTCTTAGGGAAGGAAAAAACCCTCAAACCAGAGCAGCCTTTGCATTTGACAGTAATTAATACAGGGGGAGGGGAAAAAATCTACAGATCTGGCGGTGATGACAAATGTCTTCAGAAGACTGATTGTGGGAATGTTCACAGCTATGGTAGTTACTCTGTACCTCGCAGTGGGGCAGAAAGGAAACAAACACTGTTTGAGAGCCTGTGAGACTTACAGGGGTGAATTTATGCAGCCAAGTCTATACACACATAGCCTGCAGAGCTTTCAGGCCATTTCCTAAACGAGGAATGCCTCATGCCATAGTGCAAGCCTGATGCTTACCATGTTAGAATGCCACCTACCTTACTGCTGGATACAAAAGCTGATGGCTAACTTCTTATTGTTACAGATTATGTATTTGTGACACCTGTCAAAGTGGATTCCAGTGGATCGTACATCTCGCATGATGTTTTGCACAGTACTAGGAGAAAGAGATCAACTCAGAGTTCAAAAAGTTCCTTGCACTACAGATTTTCAGCATTTGGACAGGAACTTCACTTAGAACTTAAACCTTCGACCATTTTAAGCAACAGTTTTATTGTTCAGGTACTCGGGAAAGATGGAGTCTCGCATTCTCAGGAACATGACATTGAGCAGTGTTTCTACCAGGGATTTATAAGGAATGATAGCACCTCTTCGGTAGCAATATCTACATGTGTAGGCTTGGTAAGTGTTTATTTAAAACAAACCAGCATTAGAAGTATTTTCATATGTGGAATAGTAGCTGGAGGTGTGTAATTCAGGATACCAGGCACCATATGGCGCTTTTCATAACACCACTAGTTGCTGTTGCATTTAGCAGAAGACCTTTAGTTCTAGCCAATGAACTGCACCACAGACTTTGTGTTTTTTGATCACAGGCCTTCAGGAAAAAAAATACCCAAAAAGACTGGTAGTTAGTAATTATCCTATAGCAATTTTCATTAGTGATAGTTTATATATTTTGGTTGCTCTTAAGTAAAGTCTCTTCCTGCCTTTGAACTGCTACAAATAAGAAAAAAGAATCAATCCATAAACCTGTGAGAAAAAATATATTGTACCTAGGCTTGTCAGCTGCTTTAAGGAAGGGTGAGTTTCCTAGCTCAGCAGGAATTATGAACCAATTTCCCTTTGTTTCCTTTGACAAGTCCAACCTTATTTGAGTTTATAAGTCTTGATTAGTTGGTCTTTTATGAATGTGTTAAATATTATCACTGCATATTTTCCATTAATGGCTGTCATCCAAGTTCATGAAAAATTATTCCTCACAAATTATTATTTCAAAATACCTTTGATAGTGCTCATTGCCTGCAGAGAAGTCTTTACTGATGTAATTCAGAAGAATCATCCACAGAATTAACAGTTATTGATGGTTTTTAGGTTTAAGCCCTTGCACTTGCAAAGCAGTCTCCTGTGGATGCAGATGAAAGCAGTGACATTTAATAGTGTTACGTATATGAAGCAATCTGTATGCTTTGTGGTTGTCTGAGGTCCAGCGGATATGTTGGGTCACCCACTAGAAATCTGTTTTGCAAAGGTACTTGTCCACAAGGGCTATTAAACTGTGTGAGGGGACCAAAAAGGAGCACTTGAGACACCCAGTGTTTCCTCTGAAATAGTAATCAGTGACTTGAGAAGAGGGTGGTTCATTAGGAAGAGCTGTTGAATACTGATGACTGGTTGAAGTAGTCTGGATTATATTTTGAATGCTCTACTTTTTTTTTTTCTTCCCTCAGCAAATTAAAGGAATTAGTATTTTATAGTTCATTTGAACGGTTGCAAATGGGACTTCAGGGCCAGTGCCAGGAACAGGAATGAAACTTTCTTTGGGTTTTAAAATGCGTTTGTAGTGCTGAACTGTTAATATTGTATGTGTTTAGTTGTTTCTGTGGAAGCTACATTTTCACAACTGCTACTTTTTATCATATTTATTCAGAAAAAATTGCCTTATTGTTATGTTTGTCTTTTCCTCTAAGAGAAGTGTTCTACCTCCACACAACAGTTACAGTTTGGGTGATCTCCCCTGTTCCGTCATGTTTTGTTTTTTAACATGCTTTGAGTTAAGTGAAACTGGGCTTGTCAAGTCTTGTCTGGAGAAGGAAGGTTCAAGTCTGCCTCAGGTCACAGAGAAACAAAATGTGGTGATCTTAACTGAGACTGAAATGGATCTTTTACCACTGTCTCGACATAGAGATTGTTATGACTGGTAAGCTTCACTTAGAAAAGATCCAGCAGCTGATCAAAAGAGAATAAATATTGTGGCACGAACAAATTTATTATGGCAGAACCTTTTTCAGTACCTAGATTATCACCAATTAGAATGTCTCTCTTTAATCTGTTTCAAGGTTCAATAGATTTCACCTTAAATTGTTATTTTAAACTAGTAAATTAAGTAAACCTTTAGTTGTATTTATCTCCTGCAGAGTAGGAATCACAAAGTATTATTGTTCCTTTCTCCCTATTCATTTGTTTATTTCCAAGCACCTAATGAATCCCAGGCAAATTATCAACAGGATTATTGGTCTTTCTGGTTTTAAGGCTGTGTTCTTAAAAACGTGTCGTCAGCTGTCTGTAATGACAACCACGTCATTTTTTACTGTGATCCAAATTCAGTAATCATAAGTTAAGTCTGGACGCTGTGCTCTGATGAAGAGAACCTTGTGAATAGCTTCTATATCCTCTTTGCAGCAACTACTTTTGTCACTTGGTTGCCCTTCTTTCCTATTTGCTTTGTTCACTGCAATTAAACCGAAAGTGGTGTTTCTTCTATATGGTTGGTAGCACTAATCTTTCCATTGTTCCTTTCATTAGCAATAGCTTCTCCACAATAAAACTGCAGTGACCCATTCTTTCAAGCCTGGAACACCACAATGTGATTTGGAAGCAATTGCATTTCAATAGACTACAGGGACTCTTTGATCTAATTTTTTGGATGACCTAGAGTATTCAGTCATTCAGCTGTCTGTTATCTGCCATTGCCTGCAGAGTAGACTTTTGAGAGAGTCTATATGAAATGGTTTGTTAGGCAGGGTGACCTTAACTTAACACTGGAAAGGAGCAAGAATTTGTTGTTTTGGTATAGATCTATCAAGAGATGCGTGTATCTTTCTCACATTTTAATAGCTTAGTTGACTGCAAGGCCCCACACTTTTATGCTCATTTGTTGATTTGAGACCACATGTTACCATGAGTCAACATAATTTTCTTGATGTGTCAGAAGGAAAACTGGATGGATGCTCTTTATCTGAGCAAGTACTCTAATATATTAATATTTTAGAAGAATATGTACAGGTTTACTCTGGGTACTGTCTCTTGCCTTTTCATCATCAGTGTTTAACCGCTTTGATTTTCAACAGGAAACTTGCTTTCTTCTTTCTTCTGCCCTTTCCTGCTTCAGTCAGTATCCTTTACTTGCTAGACCATCAGTTATGAAGCAAGGAAGCTGTGATTTTATATATTTTTAAATTAAATTGTATGCAAGAAATCCTGTTTGGATCTTCCTAAGTGTCATCAATGCTATCTGGCATTATCAACATCATACTTATTTAGTGATAAGAGTATGAGAGATTTATTAAAATTCAGGCTTGTGTTGCACATAGCACAGATTTGCTCAGTCATTTTATCCTGGAGTTTCCTTCAACTTCTTGTGCTCTCCCAATTGATATATCCAGAACACTGGTTTGTCTTGCTGCTTCATCCTCTGTTTATGTTCCCCAATGCAAATTGTTTAATCTTCACAAATTATTTGTTTCCAAACTCGTAACTTGAGCTAATTCTCACTTACTCTAATTATGGGGCTTGTAAATACAATTATTACTTATAATTGCCTTTAGCTATCTGAGAGACAGACTATGCCAAATCCACAGAATGCAAGGGACATAGTGCTGGCCATTGTTAGAATAAGAAGTTGGGTTTTAGGACTTAATCAGTATGTTTATATCTCTATTCCTACCTCATTCCTTTTGCCTCCTCCATGTGCTGTGCTATATCATCTGTGTTAAAAACATACACCTATTGCAGGCTCACCATCTTTAACTCTTCTTTCACAATGACATTGTCTCTAAATGGCTTTCTGCTGTCTACCTAGTCTGTGTATAAAGTATGGTGTTTGTGTCTTTATATGCAAGGTTTTGTCTTTTGCCTCCCTTTCTGCTGCTTAGGTTATGTCTATGTATACATTATCTCTTGTATAAAATGAGTTGTTTGCGGTCCCACAGTAAAGGAGGGCTGGATACAAGAGAACCCCAGAGCTGTCAGTAGTCCAGTTGCATTCTGAGATATTCTTAAAAGTAATTTATAAATGTGCAGTTAGGAACAGAAGTCACATTCCCCTTATTGGCGCTCTTATTACACAACATAGAAAATAGTGAATATATTAAATGAGTAGCTTAGTCATGCAGCATATGTGGAGATGATGCTGCTGGTTGGTGGAGGAGACAGGTGGGGATATATAGCAATAACACACTGTGTGCACCCAGAGGAAAGAAACTTAACATACAACAGAAAGGAACTCTCCTACCATCAAATCACAGAGGAGATGTGTGTGTTGATTTTGGGTCAGAGAAAATCAGTACAGTTCAGTGGAACAATTCAGGTCCTTTAAAACTATATGATACACAGTTTTATTGTTCAGCCCTAAGCTGCACCTGCTTACACTAAAGGTGAATGTGGGCCATTCTCTGCCTTGTATTTATGTACCTCAATTAGAAGAGTGGAGTCAGCTTCATGCACTAGCTAGTGCCATCCTTTGTTTCTGGTAAGATGTGATTGAATCTTTCATTATAAGGGGCCTCTTTCTCTTGTCTCAAGTTCTGTTATGTTTGTTAGTGTCTAGTCAAGGGAAGAGAAAGAGGAGGGAAGGATGAATCATGTTACACTCACTGAGCTGTCAGAGGAATCTACGACTGGAGAAAGGGTTAGATGTAGCACTGAGAGATAAACAGGAGATGTATTAATTCAGTGGTAGTTGTGTGTGCATGTCTGAGGGCAGGACTTTGCTCAAAGTATCAAAGCAGCCACAAAATTAAAGCTTCGTAACACAGTCTGGCCACCTAAGAGGCAGGCAGGCAAGGCAACTCATGTACCCGTTCTTTGTTGTAGTTTAATTGCACCCTGTATTAGCATTGTTTAAGTTCATGCTAACAACAGCCTCTTATTCCTAGAGCTCACACTTTAAGTCCAATTAAATATGTTGAGACAAATCCCAAAGTTCTTTTGCAGACAAACTCCCATCAAAATCAGTGAGCCAGACTGCTGGTAAAAGTACAAAATAATTGCTGTTCACAATGAGGTTCCTTTAGAAAGCTACAGCTGTAAAAAATATGGCAAAATTTGGCCCAGTGGGAACTTGAAGAGAAACTAAGTACAGAACTGGTGATTTGACTAATTCTTAAAACAATTTTTAGTCCATCCACAGGTCAATATACCAATCCTACATTTTCTGCCATTACACCAGTGCAACACAAACAGTATCTGGCACATGAGTTCTTTATATTCACACACCATTACATCTCCATGCTTTATAAAACACAGAAATCATATTTTTTCCACTGTTTTGGTGGACATTTTTCACTGCATAATGTCATAAAGATGAAAATAAGAAAAATCTTTACAGGAAAAGAAGGTGACAGTGGGGAAAAAGACATACCATAGAATCATGGAATGGCATGGGTTGGAAGGGACCCCAAGGTTCATAGAGTTCCAACCCCCTGCCACAGGCAGGGCCACCAACCTCCAGGCCTGGATCTATACAAGGTTGCCCAGGGCCCCATCCAGCCTGGCCTTCATATTCTTGAAGATAATTTAAATTATACTAGACAAATACAAGACACCTTTTCTGGTCTCAGCCTTGAATTGACATCTGATGGGGAATGAATTGTGTGATTAGATTTTTGATTGCCCTTCTCCATATCTATCTGATAAGCTTTCTGTTTAACTCTGGCTTTAGCTCTGAAAGACAAAGACAATGTTATCTCAGGCATTTTGACCACACTCATTCTTGATGAGTAAGAAATGGAATTAAAGAGGATTAATGATGAGGAAATAATATGTCCTTGCTGGACAGGAAAGCTATCAGAGGCTGCATTTCCTCCAGGTTTTACATTTAAAAGCCTGGAACCTTGGAACACACGTAGAGGAGATATTGTGTCTCTGAGAGCACTCTGAGAGTCCCTCAGCCTGAGCACAGTGGGCTTAGACATAGAACAGTCTGCAGGAGTGCCCACAGAAGCTGGTCCTCTCAGGCAGTTTTACCTCCTATGTTACTGCTCAGCTAGCAGTAAGAGCATGGAAATTGTTCAGCGATGTATCCAAGCTGCGGGCTGTTGCCAGCTCTGCTGCTTGCACTCTTAAAAGCAGGCCCAGAACAGCAGCTGCCCATTTGCACATAGACAGTACATTGTGGCCTTTCTTGTTAAGCAGCAGCCTTACCATAACTTCTAAAGGAATTAGCAGGCTCTATCTGTACTTGAAACATCAGCATTTTTCTTGCTGTGGCAAAAGCTGTCCACAAAGCCTAGTTCCCACACTTTGCCTAGTCCATTAGAGAGATGCTAATAGTCAAATGCCTTCATAAGGGTCAGGAGAGGATGACCTGTCTGTGCAAACTTGACCTCTTCATGTCTTTGATGTAAATGAGGATTTTTATTTTAAGCACCACTATTTTCATTTGGACCATACCATCTCCACTGCTGAGATGATGCTGCATACGTTCTGCATAGCTGTGAACTGATGATCTAAAATGTTTCTTTTTTAGAGGCAGATTCTAGTAATAAATGAGACCTTTCAGTCACTAATAATTAACTTAAACAAGGCTTTATGTCTGTCCTTTTCCCCTTCTTCCTCTACTTCAGAAGTGTTTGAGGAAGATACCGGGTAGGCAGACCTGGAGTGTAAAGGCGTTTGTTTACCTAAAACACAATGACAGTCTGTGAGACTGTAGTTCAAGTCCAACTCAAGCAGCCCACTCCTAGAGCTCTGCACCTGACACACAGCAGTGGAGTGAGTGGAAAGCGTAGGAGTATTTTAGTTCTGCCCTGGCTCTGCCACAGGGTCCTCTTAATTTAAGCAAACAGTGGTATCAAGCCTGTTCTTAAGCAATTTTTTTTTCTGAAGCTTACTCGCTCCTTAGCCTGTCTGCAAAACCAGTGCCCTAATTATCATGACAGCTTAGTGATTTTCAGACTTGTACTCAGTTGAGAACTTGACTTTGGTTCGATGTAGGCTGCCCAGTCATAACCGGTTTGGATGGTCACTGGGAGTTAGCTGCCAGCTCCCTAAATCCCTCAGTCATTTTGGCACCTACAGTTTTTGTTTGTCACAGCTGGGTTTAAGTCTACAGGATATTTAGGATAATATTTTCTAACTTTCAACTTTTTAGGGGAGGGTTTGTGTTTCTGATGCATGACATGTCCTGTACTCCTTGAAAAAGATGGTAGTTTGATCACTGGGACTGCTGTCCAGTACTGCAAACACTGAGAGAAGGATGGAGGTCTAACGAGTGTTCTCAGTGTCTGCAGCTTTGAGAGCTGTAGTCCCTGGAAAGGGGCAAGGTAAAAGTTGGGGCCATGCTAGGCTAGGGTATCCACAGCTGTGATGCCATTAACGGTCAGTTCTTTAAGACAATTTCAGAGCTATTTGCATCTGATTTCATTCTCTCCTGGACATGAGTAATGTTGTTGACTTACAGATTTATAGCTCCCTAGGAATTTTCTGTAAAGCACTTGCTTTCTCTTTTTGGAAGTTGCAAACCAGACAGCAGCCCCACTAAATTCAGCAACCTTTTCAGTCATCAGAAGTGTTCCCTCTGACTTGACTCCTCACCACTTACAGAAGCAGTTATCTCTGTGTGCCTTATTTCCTAATGATTGTCTCTCAGCAAGTTGGCAGGAGAGGGGTTAAACTAGTTCTTTCTGCAGTGAGAGCTAGCAGTGGACCTACAGTGAGTTATATCAGCTGAAGTTCAGACTTCAGTATCTCTTTCAAAAAAACTTTCATTTTGTGTTAGGAAGGCTCTGACTAGCGCTTAAATGGTATCTGAATTGAACTTTAGTGGATAATTACATTACAAACAAGGTTTTCCTCTGTCTTTTTGATCATGTCCCTGGGAGCAGAAATGTTGGTTCTTTCTTGCCTTTTCTTATCCCATTTTAATCCCAATTCTGTTGCTGCAGGTCTACCATAAATTACTGTATGCTAAAGGAATTTCCTATTGATTTGCTCTGACAGTGATTTGACCAGCTATGTGAATAGCTGATGGAAGCAGAACTTAGCTTTGGTTCAGACATTAGAGCATTGACTAAAGCTTTGAGGTAAACATTTACAGAAGAAACCTGAAATCATAATGCCTTGCAGCTCAGCACAATTTGCAAACATGTATTAATTAAGCTTCCGTACGGGCTTTACTGTGTGTTAGACGAGAACAGCATCCTGGCTCATAATAGGTTGACATCAGTAACCTTTTATTGTTTATCATGCTCGGAAGTCACTAAGAATGAGGGTGAAGAAATGTCAAATAATCAGGTCATATGCAAGTGAATGGGTCTTGATGGCTGAAGCTCAGTACCGTGGGAACCATTATTGTTCAGTGTAATTCTGGAACATGCAAGTTAATTTCTTTTTTACAATGTTAGTTCATGAGCTAGGAAATCTACAAATGAGTTGCACAGTCAGATGAAAATCCTTTCCCTGAATCTCCTATGTGGCTGCTCAGCTAGTTCCTGCCAAAAAATAGTACACGAAAAAGGTTTGATGATGAAGAAAATAGGTATTGAAGTTATTCTTACTGGAATAACATGGCCCAGCACAAACCTGCTTAACAGAAGAGGAAGCTGAGGCAATAAAGTGATATTTACTTGCACAGACAATAGGGTGTTGCCTTTTCACTCTTCTGCAGCATTAGCATTTCTAGCTGCCCCACTATGTACACAGCACACTCATGGCTTTATTCTTTGAGGGCTGGATTCTTGCTGTTCACAGTGGGATCACTTGAATGCTTGTGCCTGCCTGCCTAATATATGTTAATTGAAGGACTTTTGTGTCTCAACATCTTTATTAATATTAATGGAATGAGGTTTTTAATGGACCATACAAAATATGCTTGACCTAGCTTGAGCCCTCACTTTTGTTTTTATACTCTGTAGCACAGTGTGGCCTCCAACTAATTTAAGAACGTAATATTATATTCTGTGGCAGAATACACAAACTAATGAAACATGGATTACTCTTTAGATCTGCAGTTTCTTTGCCATCAGATATAAAATTTATATAATGCCAGAATATGTGTTTTTTTTAACATCATGAAATTAAAAACAGATTTGCTTTTTCTTCATGCAAATTGTACTTTAGTGAAAAGAGTGAGCATTTAAAAATAAGGTTCTTGAGCAGGCTTGCCTTATGCCACACACATTAATTTTTTCTTTTTTAGGAAGAGGCCATCAAAACAGTAAGTCTTAAAATTAGGCTAGTCTAAACCTCAAGAAATATTTCAAATTCATAGTGTAATTAAAGTATAAGCTGGTTGTGGTAAGGGGTAAGTATTAACGCTGGAACACAGTGTTGAAGAGGAAAGTTTAAACTTTTCTAAAACTGTGGCTACCCAGTTTCACTTCTTAACACTTGACAGAGAGATATGGTTTCTTTTGGTAGATGCAAGTATCAATCAAAGAATAAAATTGTGATATTGGGTTTGGACTGAGACTGTGGATGATTACAGTGTGGAGAAGAAAAATGCTTCTGTCACTTTTGCTCTTTTTTACTACTTTTTCTGATTAGGGATCATTCCTTACAGTCTGTTCTACATTACATTTTTTACAGGAGATGCCTGGTCACTGTAGAGACCAGCTGACCACAGCGGTATCTCCAGCCTGCAGTTTGGTCTGTTTGGTGGCTTCTCCTCATGCTGGAAGCCATGCCAAAGGCCGTACAGTTATTTCTTTGCATGCCCAACATCACGTACTGATGATCAGATTGTTATCCTGCCTCTAGTAGCAAAAGCTTGAGCAAAGGGTCAGAAAAAGGACAATTTCAAGGTTGAGACAAAAGTGAGCAGCTGATGTCTACTGATGCCTGCAAGCACAGTATCTTCCACTCTCGCTGCCAGGTATTTACTGGTTTGTGGGCCTCATCTAAAGCTTGCAGTGAGTAAAAGTCTCATGCTGACTCCTTTGGATCAGAACCTGGTCTCAGGAGAGTTCTCTTTTGAGTCAAACTGTTTCTTTGGAAAACCTTATTACAATTACTCTTTGGTTGAGAGACACTTTGCAGATAGGAAGTACCACTGTCTCATCAAGGGGAAGCATGTCCACTTCAACTGCCCAACCCCAAATCACATATTGTAAATAATCCAAGGTAGTGCTGCATAACCAGATTTCACTGAATCAGAAGTAAGATAGAAGAAAATGGGCTACTTGAAAGGCAAAGAAACCCCTCTGCAGACTGACCCTATGCTTTCCTCATGGGACACTCAGACTAGTAACCAGAGTGAAATGAGGCAGGAGTTCAGGCAGTTTCCTAGAGAACAGACTGCTGCTAGAAAATGCACTGAAGTGCTTGGCATCTGGTGCCTGCAGCTGCCAGATATATTTCAGTGTACTAATGCCAACTGTTTTCATTCTGCTATGCTGCCAGAGGAATGTGACAATGAAGGAGTAAAGGAAGAACACTGGCCACCAAAAAATATGAAGTCAAGAGTTAATCTAAAAAGGTTACTTGGCTTAGTCCCAATCAAGTCCTCATAAAGTCGAGTCTGGCATTGGGAGTAAGAGGAAAATTCTGTGATTCTGTGAAAGAAGCTTTCAAGGCTTTTTTCCCTTATTAGATAGCAAATGGACTTCACCGTTTTTCTACAGAAATGGGCAAGGATATTATCCTGGGAACATCTGTAGGAGACAAGACCTCATTCTTCTCCTGCTCATGATAGGAGAGCCAAATAATTGCAGAGAGGAGAGCATGTTGTGGAAATAGTCCATTAATTCCTGTGATTCTTGTGATTCCTCTGCCTACCAGCGAGTCCTGGGTGGTCATTTTAACCGCTGGAGGCAGAAAGTCCTACAGGTCTCCCTGAATGAAGATCATGCATGAACTCAAATACAGGGTGGGAGCCATAATAGTGCGGCATACAGTTGGTGCCACGTGTCATTGAACATCTGACTAGTATTAGGGTGACTAAGCTTTGCTTTCTTAATCAACTTGTGTGACAGATGAAGTATTAATGAAAGGACAATTTGGACCAGAATCCAAATCAGAAAGAGGGGCTGATAGATTACCACAGGTCTGGGCATATGGATGTTGCACTGGTTCTATTTACAGGTTCTCAGGTTTTGGGTCATAGTGCCATAACAATTTTATATTTTTGTAATTTTCCAACCATTTATTGAAAACTATCTTTCTGGTGTACAGAAAGATTTAGTGTTGTGCTGCACCACAACACTAAGTTCATTGGAAATTTCTTGAGGGCTGAGAGAATAGTATATTTTTTGTTATTGTGGCTGCTCAAATGATTTATTTAATAATTGTAAAGTTTGGGAAAGTCAAGAACATGCTCTATTGTGAGAAACAGAACAAAAAGAAATTGAAACACAATTATATATTAATATAAAGTTGCACAAGGTAATGCTTTTGTCTCTTCTGCCATTCAATATTAGCTGCTTGCACAATAGTAATTATAATTTAAATCAACACTTTCACATTTTCTACTAGAATGGACTTCAATTTTAAAGAGAATGTTGATTTGTCTTTTTTTTTGTAGTAAGTGCATGGATGTAGGGTTATTAAAAAAATCATAATACAGAGAATGTATCTCAGTCTTGCATGATTTCTATGGTTATCTGTTAATATATGTTAGAGGAATAAGACACTGTAAGCCTGTAAATTATCTTATAAAAGTTGTTTATTCTTGAAAAAATATTTATTTTGGATTTGTGAAATTTGTGGAAATTTATGATAGCATAAATAATTAGGAAAAAAGTGAAAGTCCAGTGTCCTATTATAGTCCTTTCGAGGAGTTCAGTGGAGGTTTATAAAGAGAAGCCCTGGACAGAGGTGATTGTATTTGGAAACACAGGCTGAAACTATTCCAGCAGAATGGGGACTGTAGTTCAGACCCTCTCTTATGTTATCCAACATTCTTGTGCATGCTAACTCTCCATGGCAAGATGTCTGATTGATTCATAGCAGCTGATGAGCAGTCTAAAATTACAAAGCTTTTGCTTTGCTTGCTCCTGACAGTTAAAGACAGTGGGCATTTCCTGATTATATTGCATACATTCAAAATATTTAAGTTCCTTATGGTGCTGTTTGTGACTAATTTACTTCCACAGCCCATTAGCACTGCTGGCTTTGTACTGTGGGAGGAGTGTGTAAGGTAACATGCTGTGAAGAGAGGAACAACAAGAGGTCCTTCACAACAAGAGGTCCTTCTGGCTTTTCCTTTGTTTACATTACCACCTGGAAAGAAGAAAAGGTGGAGTAGGTGGCTGATGATGTAGATGGATTGCATGAACAGTCAAATTTTTAGTCATGACACATTAAGCTGTGCAAAAGCACGCCGGGAAGTGGCAGGATTGCGCTTTAACTCTGGAAGCATGCATCATCTTATGTAGGAAAATGTGTGGGCACAAATAGGGCTTGGCTACCTTCATGCCAGTAGTGTTTTTGGCAGGCGGTACCCCTTCTGTGCTGCTGAGCACACACATTATTTTGGGGAAAAGTCAGGTATGCACTAGTGCGATGGATGGGGGCTTAAGGACAGGCTCTTGCAGAGAAGTTAGAATCTGAGAAAGATAAATCAGTGGCTGTGCGAGTGACATGGAACTTCAGAGACTCAGAATGGGAACAACACGTTTTTCACTTCTTGTGTTTAAACTTCTAATTCTTGCTTCTGAAAGTAGATTAATTCTCTCTTGTTTATGGGAAGTGATGTGCTTGATGCTCTGCTTGACTCATGTAGCACTTCTCAGCACACCAAGTGCATCCTGATTTCTAAGTAAGGACTCGACACACAGCAGCAGTGAAGCTGTGCAGCACTTCTCTCACGTTATGCCTGAAGTCCACAGAGAGTAGTTGCTGGCTGCTGAATGGTGTGAAGCCACATCTTGTGTTCCATGGTGTCAGCATGGAGCAGAGAGCATGTTCGGGCCCTGAGACTGTATATGAGATTGAAGTGTCTGTAACTCTCACACTTCACTGATGTCCCAGAGCCTCTGTGACCCTGACAGCACATTCCTCTTGGAGCTTTTTGCTTAACCTATGCTTAACCTGACCTTTGCTTAACCTACTGTTCAGTAGATTCATTGCAGACAGAAGGTCAGGCTGCTAGGAAGTTTGCCTCCTAAATCTTCTGCTGATATATTTTAATTACTCTATTTTGTATCATTGGGTCATAACTTTGGAGCATGCTAAATTGTCAACAAATTCCATATAATTATATCTTTCTAGACTCTAGTGCATTTTTATTTCAATAGGAAGGCCTATAGTGTTTAACAGTGGCAACAACTGTGGCAATAGATTTCTTGAACCAATTTAATATGAAGAATATCTCATAGAATAAATAGCTGCTTCCAGGCTCATGCTTGCCTTTGTCACTTCGTCTTTTGTATTTCCTGAGATTTCAGAGATCATAATCTAGATCTTTGATGCTTCACAGACTATATTTTGGGAGCCTAATATGTAAGGTAATGGACTGAAGACACTCTACTATACAAATAATTTAATGAAGAAATGCTATTCACTTGCTTGAAAGTCATCACAACCAGGGCTTGCTGACTCACGAATCAAAGGCCTCCCTTCTTGGCCTCTCTAGAAATGGGAACATTTATGTTCTTGCACATCTTCTATGTCTTCTGTTCTCAGCTCTGATTCTCAGAGGTGCATAATAGAACTGATTTCTTCATTGAAAAGACAGAGGTAACTGTTCCCACACAATCTTTCACACTTTTCTTAGGACTCATTCCTGCTAAACCATCACATAGTTCACAGGCTTGTACAAAACTCTGCGTATGGTCAAATCTGTATAACCTCTCATGACCAGTCTGATTCTGCAGGCCTGTTCAGTAGGTACCGGTCAAACAGAGATCTGAACACCTGGGAACTGTTGCGGTAACACTCCAATACTGGTTTAGACTTGTAAGTTGTACTCTGACCTTGTCAGTAGACAGGATGTCAGAGATGTAAATTGATGTATTGTGTTGAAGAACTGATTAATCTCACTTCATGCTGAAAAATCTGGACCAATATAAAGGTAGTATTAGTTGCCATTTTAAGACAGTTACAGCATGATGCTTTGTTTTATGTCATACCAAACCAGGGCCTCTGTGTGTCAGCTTTTGCATGTTGTCACAGTTATTTCTATTACAGAGATGTCTGCAGTTGGAAAATTGTACTGAAAATTATTTCTCGTCAAACTTTCATTTATAATTGTATTAAAAACTTTTCTGGTCTGGGACAAATCCACCCAGGTTTTCTGCTTTTAACTTCAGTGCAGTTACACCAGCAGAACAGTTAGAGTATGCTCACCTTTGTGCATCATTCCCTTAAAATAGAAACACAGGCCAATATGTGGGAGAGAGGGGTGTGAAGAGTGCACAGTTTTAAAGCAGGACAGTAGGTCTGAGCGCTACTTATTGGTATAATTTTGCTACAGGTAGGAAACTAAAGAATCTTTGGACCCACAGTGTATGTGGTGACATAGTATTGTGAAGGCAGGTTTCATGGCCTACAAATATGAGGCTTTTTCATGACATGGAAAACTGATGTAAATGACTGCATTTATCTTAGCAAATAACTCCTGGTTCAAATGCCCATTGTAAAATAAGATTTGGATGATAAATGGTTATTTCAATGTTATGTGGGGTTGCCCTTGTACAGGTTTCCAAATGTGAAAAAAAGGAAAAAATGGTGAGGTCTTATTTTAACTCAGTGGATCTCTGGGCTGCTGCTGTGCTGCATTTCAGGTTGACTAGTGTGAGTTGCATTCAAGACTTTACTGATTTGCTAGTTCTTGGAAAAAATTAGGTGATTCAGACACGTAGGCTGCTGTCCCGTTTCGAAGATGTGTTTTCACATGGGGCTTCTGTCACAGAGCAGAAGCTCATCCAGTGCTGTGTTGAGGGTAGGGCCATGTTTGAGGAATGTGTCTTTGAACTGGGCACTTGCCAGCACGGAGCCCTGATGGGCACACACCTAGCTGTGCTGTAGCCTTCTGTGCTCAGAAGGAGCCCTGGGGAAAGTTCTCTGTTCTTTCCCCTGGTACATCCCTGTGCTGGCAGGCTGGGGCTAAACCACAACAAACCGGTCTTTGGATCACAGCAGCTCAAGCTACTGAGTGACATCCTGAAAGCTGAGACTACAGCTTATAGTGAGGAAGACAGAGGCACTTTAGTAGATCAACCCAACTGGGATCAAATGTGAGTCTTCACAAGTATCTCTTGACCATTTACTGGGTTGATTACAAAATTCTGCCTATAAAACTGAAAAATAAGGAACAAAGAAGCTGAATTGCTGAAGAACTGGAAGTTTAATCCAGATAACCCAGGCGCCAGCCTGACATTCTCCCTCTTGGGCCATCTTTGCTTCTTGCTTTCCATTCCCTTAATGGCCTAAGCTCATTTGTTCCCCACCCTTTCTCCTTCCCACATAGATATTTCAACATATGTAGATGTCTGTGTATGTGGAATATCAGCAAAGCTGATACTCTGCTCCCCACAGAGTTCCTTGTGACCACTCTCTCATGTAACTAATACATAGCAATGTATACTCCAACAAGGAAAATTAAAAGGTTGGGAACCACTGACCTAACTTCTTAGTAAGCAATACAGCTGGCGATCCGATGTAACCTGAGCTCCTCGTTACTGGAGCCGCCTGAGCTATTCATAGTGAAGTAAAATTGCTATGGGAATCGAGCTGGATTTATTTTGTTTGAATGCAAATTTTCCCAGGTCAGACAGGTTCAGATCTTCTGCCCCCACAAATTCATTTGCATCAGCTCTGCCAGGCTGAAGCTTTTATCTGGCAGTTCTTCACCGAGGAAAATGGGTATGGGTAGTGAACTGCCACTGTGTAGAACATTTGATTTGGGGCTTTGATGCAGTCACCCTGAAGCCAAGACCTCTGAACAGAATGAAGGGTCTACCACCAGCTACTCCAGTGTGGTGTCCATGTGCATTGAGTAAGTGTCTCTCTCTAATGGATGCGACTTCAGCAGGGTAACTTGTAAGGCAGAGATAGTCTGTCAGGCTTGTCTGCCACTTTCACTCATAATATGAAATGTTCTCTAAAAGGTGCAGCTGCCAAAGTCCCATCATCACAGGAAAAGCTGCGTTTTCACTAAAAAAAAATGTCCCAAGTTGATTCTAGTACACATGATCCTAAAGGGTAAAGAAAATCCTCTTTAAACACTCAGTTGAAAATGTTTCAAGAAATCAGAGGATAAAACACCAAAGCCCTTTGGCATTATTTTTTTTAAGTCTCATAATTTATAGAGTAGTTTCCTGCAAAGCCTGATTCATGACTTTTAATGTTTGGAGTTGCAAGTCTGATAGGAAGGAATGTTCCTGATCGGAAACACTCAAGCAAGCATCTGCTAATGCTGAGTACCTACGGAAAAGTTATCTATCATCAGTTCTTTTTTTCAAGCTGTTCATTTTGTGTCACTGTGCTGTAATCTCATTGGCTTTGCCTTTGTCACAAATATAGGAGCAGAAGATTCATTAAGGAGGCATGCACTTTCCCTAAAATATTAGTACATCTGAATTCGATCCACATAAAATCAATTAGCTGTACACCAAGGAGGAGGAGAATCTTGCAAGAACATTTTCATTGCACCTAATCCTTCAATCAGCAGGAATAATTTGCAGGAAACCATCCTTAGAATGAAAATCTGCCCTGTCCAAAGGTCCCTTGGAGATCTAGGCATCTTGAAGTCACATTGCAGAGATTTAAGAGGAACACAAATGGTACTTTTATTTTGTGCTGTTACACAGAGTGAGAGGACAGGGAGGGCTGCATTTCCTGTGCTTCAGAATTTCCAAAAGGTACACCTCCTCTCAGGCTTTAAGGATTCCCTTAAGCTGTGCACTCAGCTAGTTACATGCGTATGCTAGATTTGGGGACTGACTAAACTACCTTGTAAAGTCAGTTCTTCTGTCATTCTTGATGTACCATAAGTAACTAATCAACTATAAGACAGCACATGACAAATAGTGGGCTGCCTCTTTTTAGGAAAAGTGAAGCATAAATGTATTCATAAAACAATCCTGCTGTTTCCTGTTTGCTTTGTGATAGATTTCAGAACTGTCGTAACTAACAAAATATCTAGATTTTATCTTACAGTTGCAGGGATTTGCTTAAACAGGCCATCCCCAAATGCTTGCACAGCTACCAAGCCTAACTTTGAACTGTTGGTTTTAGCTAATTGCTTTCCAGAACTATTGTAGCAAGCCAAAGAGCCATACTGATGGCATCATTAATGAAATGATCATGAGCACAACTTTGTAAACCTTTGGCACTTCTCTTAAATATTCTTAGCGTGTAGTTAGTGTCATAAAGCTGTACCTTACATTAGTATTTTTCTTCTGTTCATTTATCCTGCCTACTTCTGTTTAAAAAAAAAAAAAAAAGAAATGAGGGAGCTCACGTACTGACAAGTAAGTATTTAATCTGTGGCAAAGCAACCAAATTTGTGTTAGTTCTACAATATCTCATTACCCAGCAATAAATACCAATTTAATACATTTAAATACCAATGTGACTGGTTCAATTACCCTTAAGTGAAGGAACAAATAAGAATACTTCCTTATTTGCCATATGTTGACAGAGGGTTGCATAAAGATGTTTTAAACAAGTTCAGTCAACTGCAGAAGTACAAAGGCACTATTCAGAGATAACGCTGTCTTTGTTAATATAGGAATAATTAAAGACATGTAATTTTGTTACCTTGTTTTAATAATTGCTGAATGTTCTGCATAGCACTTATTTTGAGCAACTGGAGTTATCTTTGACTAACTCAGATTGGCAATTTAAACATCTTACTCTTCTTGTGTGAGATCCTCAAATAATAAAATACTATATTGTTAAGAGCTCTTAACATTTTACATTTGGAATAAATCTATGTTCTCTTAGAAAACAGAATAAATTGGGTTATTTTTGTGAGTCATTCAGAATCTAAAGAAACGTGTGATCTGCTGTACAATTCTCCAGTCAAAATATGTGATTCTAATGTTTCTTTCACAATAAAAATATTTTAGTGTGTATAAAGGCCATTAACTTAACCTAAACATTTGCTGTGGTACAGAGCCAGATGTTCCAATCTGGTAGAAACCAGTAAAGGTCTGCTGAGGTTATTCTCATCAGCCAAGGACCCAGCCCAACAGAACGCTGCATTTGTACTTCCCTGACCCGGGGTAGCCGTTAGTAACTGCCCCTGCACAAACCTGACACTTTCCTGAAGGATGGGTGAATTTGTTTGGCAAACATAAAAGCTAGGGAAAAGTTTAGTTAACTGAAATTCTCCCATTCATTTAGTGTGTTCACATGCCTTTGTACTGCCTGGCTTGGGATACGATCAAAAATGAACTTGCTCTTGTGTTTTGCTCATGGGATTTCTGACTTCAGTAATACATGTATATTATTGGAAACCTCATGAGAGTCCATTCTCACTACTTTCCCAGAATATTTGCTTTCCTAAATTGGTATAAATGTGCTCTGAAATGCTTGTGGAGACAATGTTCAGCTCAGTGGGAGCTTCTGGGTGCCTACCACTCTTTAAAAGTCAGTCATTTGCTTAACACCCTGTGTATAGATTTAGGGTCCAGACCTTTCAGTCTTTGCTGGGGAATCATGGAGCGCGTCCCTATCACCATGTCTCAGAAGCTTTTTTAGTTTACCCAGTGGTTCAGTAACATGGGTGCATCTGTGTAAAGTGCCCTTCTGAGAGGGACAGAAACAACATAGGGAGGCAAAGTATGCCTCAGCTCTGTTAGCTGCTGCTGTCCCCTTTGCAGTTACCACCCAAAAAAGGGGCTGGAGGTCATAGAGGAGAGGGAATGAACTTCTTTAATTACTATGATTTACTGCCATTGGTTTGCCTGTTTGCTCATGATGCTTCCCAAGGGTGAAGATATCTTTCACTTTGGCAGCACTTTCTGCAATTCAGCTCCTCCTTTTTGCTTTGTCAGATACGTTGCTTGTCATAATTTCTACCTAAATTCACATCTTAATTTGCTCACTTTGATTATATTTTCCAGACTGTTGACATTTTGGCCCTAACCTGAGAGGTGCTCAATAACCCATCTCTCAAAAAGGCAGTTAGTGATCTCGGGTATCTACAGTTCCAGGTCTATAGTGCTGGCTAGAATTCTTTGAAATTGTTTTACTTATGAGTGTTATAAGGTTATAGTCTTGCATATTTTTCAGACTACCAACTTAACCCATTCCAAGAGGTGAGTCTACTCCATTGCACATTCTCTAAAGAAACAATAATTTATTTAGACTGCTTACATGATGCAGGATTGCTTTGAACCAACTGGTACTAGTATTGGTTGAGTATCCTTGCTTTGGAGGAAAGAGGAATCTGTAAGGTGAACATTGGCAAATTTAACAGGACTTTATTCTTCTTGTGGTTCCTTGTCATGTGTGAGAGAAACTGTATCTTACCTCAGTTTCAAAGCCTGACTCAACCCCATTCTAAACCTCTGTCTTCACAGGATTTTATGTCAGGCTGCTGGTATATGCACAGGGGACTGCCATCTCGATCTCCACATGGGTTTCTCTGAGCATGCATTTGAAATGGATCTTAAATCACTACTCTCCAAGTTGCTCACCATGATGTTACAAAATACCCTATATGCTTGAGCTTATAGTCCACTCTCTTAGCAGCTACCTTGCTTCTAGTTTGAATTGGCTGGCCACCAGCTGCCTTGGAGCATGTGCAGAATGAATGGAGGGCTGATCACAAATGTGAAAATAATTTCTATAGTTCTTGGAGGGGCTACTGTTATCTGCTTATAAAACCTGAGGGAAGGGCTTCATCTCCTCATCAGTCTGTGGTGGAGTCTGAGCAGAAGTACAGGAGTTACTCTCCCTTTTAGCACATGGTGCAGTAGGTTGGTATTTGGGAATTGACATCTGCCTAATTCTAGAGGCCAGTCTGGGCCCAAATGGCTGTTGCCATGTAGCTCAAGTTGCATCAATAGCTTCATGTTCTCTGGATCTCCATTGTACCTTTTCTCTGCTTCTAAGAGATGCTCATTATTCCTGGATGGGAAATGATCTGTCAGACAAAACCCCAAGTGGGACATCTGAGCTAGGAGAGTCTCTCCTGCAAGGGAATTCTTTGGTGGCAGAGATAGGTCTGTGTTTCCTTTCTGATGCTGAAGTGCCAGAGACTTATGAGAACATCATGGCAGAAAATAAGACTTTGACTTTGATTGAAATGAACTGTAGCTAAGATGATTTAATGAGTTTTCACTGCAAAGCAAATGACAAGACCCTGATATGCTGTGGTATGCCAACAATATTGTGATGTGAATACTATATATATAGAGAGAGGCATCTTTGACCTCAGATAATTTTAAATAGCCAGCAACTGTAGTTCTTAGATCATCCGTTCTTTATATTTCAAGGAAGTCCTTAATTTACATTTTTATTTGTTTTTAAGTAGAACTAAAAACTGTACTTTATGTCTCTGTACTTTACGTGCTGTAACTCTTGTTAAGATGTGTTTGAATCAATGATTTGGGTTTTTTTAAGAGCTGGACAGTTGGGAAATAACACAACAGAAGTCTTGGATCAATGTCCACTGAAGTTTGTGGAAAGCTTTATGCCAATTTCAGTTGGCCTTTTGTCAAGTCTTTTAAAACTTGCATGAATATTTGGAACTATTTTAATGGGTGTGAAACTATCTTTAACTCTTCCTTTTGAAAGGTTTTTCATCTTGAGTACATGCACACCCATCTAATGGTATAGACTTAATTGATTTCTTATTTTAGCTGCTATCAGTTAAGACACAGTGGTTTCTTAATTTTGTGTTTATGTTCATAACACTGCATAAAGCATTC
Organism: Hypotaenidia okinawae; assembly: GCA_027925045.1. Classification (NCBI taxonomy): domain Eukaryota; kingdom Metazoa; phylum Chordata; class Aves; order Gruiformes; family Rallidae; genus Hypotaenidia; species Hypotaenidia okinawae. The sequence continues at coordinate 15,056,274 of BSDF01000013.1, read as the reverse complement.
TGGATGTAAGTAGTGTTTCTTAGACAATACCTGCAGAGTTTTAAACACTTCATTTAGTTGAGATACTCCTGTCTTCATACAAACTGTAATTTAACTTTGTGTCAGTTGGTATTTTAAGCAGTTGTATTTAGCAGAGACATTGTAGTTCATTTATTTGTGTGTCTTAATTCTCAGTTTCATTTCATTTCATTATGCTTCTTCCCTCATTATTTGCATCTGGTTTATGAAACTCCTATAACTTTAATATGCATAATGCTAAGCTGTTGCCTTTAATTAGCATGTAATGAGAATGAGAACCCACAGCGATGAAGCTCTTCTAGTTTAGAGCAAGGGTTTTTCTGTTATCTCAGATCTTAGCTTTGTTAAAAGAAATGTAAGTTCTGAAAATCCTTCACTCGTCACTGCTGTTTCTTATGGAGGGTTTGGGTTTTGGAGATGCTGAAACCTCAAAATGAATTGGGTTTAGAAGCTGGTACACTGCCAAAGGCTTCACTTAGAGTCTAAGAATACAGGGAGAGACAAATGGGAGCAGCCTTTGTGCTGTTCCAGGAAGAGGCCAAGGAGACGTGTTAGATATGTTAGAGTGTGATTCTGAAAACCATTCCATGTGGGTCTAAAATCAGTGGAAGTTTTCCCTGGTTTGTGTAGCTAAGAAACTTCCAGTGGTTTAAAAAAAACATACCTGATTTTTCAGTATATAATCTAGCTTCAATTAAAGAACTCTTGAAGCAGATACTGTATTATTATTTCTCTTGTCCAAATTTCTTTTTGGGATTCATCTTCCTTTTGAGACACATCAAGAAAACAGCACCAGAGCCTTACCTTGGTGATAACACCCTGATACTGAGGAATTTCAAAGAGGCCTATTGGATCTGAAAATTCCTTTAGCCCAGAGCTGAGCAAACATTTCATAACAAATAACAAGTGGGAGGAATGCTGCTTTCTCATCTCAACCTTTCTGCAAACAAACTGCAAGTTCCTCTAATTTATTGATTTAGAATTATTTGCTAACCACACAGAACAACGTATGTCTTTATATTTACTTTCCAATGGTGTGGAATATCCCTTATGGAAGGACAGCAAATACGGGTTGTGAGGGAAGAACAAGAGAACAGCAAATTCCAGTGAGCAATCTCTTGGGTTTTCCTTCCCACCATATTCTCACAATTACTGCTATTATTAGTGATAGCCACAGTGGGAGAGAGAGGGAATAGACAGAAGTCCCTGGTCTTTTTCACGCTGTGTTGTCTAGACTTAGTAAAAATGTTAGATTTTGTCATCCCGCTTCCTCTCATGGTGTTGAAATTGCAGAGATTCTGAAATAAAAGTGGAGTTTTGACCTTTATGACCTCTCCTTGTTGGGTCCCAAACCCATCAAAGTTAATGGAAAGATACCACTGAATTCTGATTCAAGGAAATCACATGTATACTTAAAGCTATGCTGGTAGTAGGAAAAACTAATGCATAAATTTCCATTACAATTTTTACAGTATTTACTCATCCCTGAAATGTTTGAGCTGGATAAACATATCACATCTAACTCATGATCACAGAGATGTTTCATGTATTTGTAGAAAATATTCCCAGAAACCCTTTTTTTTTGGTAATACCCTGCCCAGGAATACAGACAAGCCAAAATCTGGCCTTTGAGAAACTGGAATTGCTTGGCAGTATAGAGTTAGAAAAGATGGTTCTGTGGTAGTACCCTGCCTCAGTGTTCTGGCATCTCTCAGCTGGCAGATTTTCCAGCCAACACTGTCATAGCCATAGGCAGCTGTGCTTTACTTAAGGCTAAAACTTCAGGAACCTGCAGGAAAAGTGTCTGGCAGTTACTGTCCAGTGCCCCCTTTGCAGCCATCCAGAGGCCTGCATCTCTGTCAGAAGACAGGTCAGCATTCTCAACGTTACTTTGAAATTACTGAAGAGGTTATTTTAATAGGAACCCTTGAAACTCTCCCCTACCTGTAAGAAATACAAAATGGTCTGTTGATTGAATGAGTGTCTGGATTGCTCTGTGGCACTTCCCCTTTCTTCTTGACAACTTCATAAAACTAGATGTTATCAAAAAAAAGAGGTCCTTTTCATTCACACAACATTTTTCAGTTTGGAGGATGCATCTGATGTAAAACCCAAAGGAAAGAATGCTTATTGGAGATGTAGGGTCACTTCTGCTGAGGAAAAAAATTGAACACAGCCTGCATAAAGGTGCAGAAATACACATGCAGTGCAGGGCCCAGAATTCAGTTTGCTTTTTTTCTTTTCCCCCTCAGAATTCTCAATCCATCCTTATAATGTTAAATATAGAAATTACTTTTGAGGCTGAAACTTGGTGTACATCAGGGACAGCTTCTTACAGGAAAATGTAGAAAACCCTTTGTTCCATATGGTTTGAATCATTTACAAAATGAATCCTACAGGGATAATTTCAGATGTGGAAACCTTTAAAATAGGGAAATAAAAAACAGATTCACTACAATTCTGTTTTCCAGCTGAAAAAAAAATCATTTAGCAGTGCCCAGTTATCAGTGCACTGTAAGTAGATAAAGATTGCCTCTCAGAACCACTTTTAAATTGTGTGATGACACACATCATAAGGATTAAAATATTAGTTGTCTTCCCTACAGGAATGTACTTTGTCATGAGGAAATGCAATCTGACATTTGAAATATGCCAACTTATTGCAGTGAGCAGGCAAGTTATATTCTTGTAGTTTAACGCCTGTGTTTTATGGGCAGAGGCAATCTTAGCCTTCATTTAGAATGGTAAGTAGATATAAGCTGAGGTATGTAATTCTGAATTCATGTTGAAGAAAGGAGAGTAGACAAATTGGTAATCAGAATATCTTTCATGTTTGTTTTCCTACTATTCTTCAGGAGGCAATTAGAGTCTTCCAGTTCATAGTGTGCAATCTCTTCTATTCTCAAAATAAAGATCACGGTATGATTTTATATGTGCTATTATTTGGGCCCTGGGAAATATACTCATATTGGAGAGTACTGCAAAACTACCTTGGATTTGCAAAGAGAGAAGTGAAAAGGACATAGTTCGTGACTATAGACTTGATGACCTGTACATCTCTGATAAATCTTTCCTGCTAGCCATACTGAAAGGCAGTTTTGGCATTAAGTTGCTGAACAGTTAAAGCTGTGAAGATTTCACATATAACTTTCTATTTTTAGTTGCTTTTCATCTTCTTTTGAGTTTTACTCATGGGAAACAGCTCTGAAAGTGCAAAAAATTCCAGAAATCCTTAAGTAATACAATGGTTACATTAGACATTCAAACCTCTCTCCTTCTGATACCCTTGGCATTCTGGTCCTAGTAGGTTATGCTAAAGAAACGCATCAATTTCAGAAGGGAATAGTTGATACAGGTCTAATATGTGCATTTTCAAAGAATACTTCTTGAGAAGGGATGGAATAATGATCTGGTAGGACTTAAGATGTTGGGCAAGATGGTTTGCAATTGACATTTGTTTGTCTGCACATATTTTTCTGAAGCATAAGAGATATGTAGTCCTCGTGGGATGTCAGTTTTGGCAGGAGGGTGTTGGCACATGGTAGAGCCTCACTGATCCAAAATAAAAATCTGTATCTATTATCGTGTATATAATATAAAAGAATTACCTGATGAAACTTTATCTTGGATTTTTACTTGGTAAAAAGAAGTGTTTATTACAACATGTTTTACAAAACCAAGAAATGAAATAAAATCATAACTGATTAATGAGCTGCATGGAAATACTTCCTCAGTGCCACCCACATTTCCCTGGCCCTGATCCTGGAAACACTTCATCACATGTGCACATTTATGCACAGATACTATGTGAGAAATACAGTCTAGTTTTCCCATACTTCTGTCTTTTAGGGATGCAAGATGGAAAACAATCAGATACTTGCTTTCACTGATCAGTTTTCTGTTGTAGGAGGGCATAAATTTTAAACTGCCATTACATGGTTAAATTGTATGGAGTCGATTACTGAATGTTCGTACTGAAATGTTCAGATGCTTCAATTTTGTGCTGTTGTATCATAATGTGCTTACTTTTCCACTTAGAGCAACCCAAAGTCTGGGATTCCCATCTGGTAATACCTTGTTTGGAAGAAAACCTGAATTTTAATTCGAACATTTTGTTTTACTAGTGTTTACATTTAATAGAAGATGTGTTTTCCAAAAGCGTTTTCTTTCTTTAGGCAAGCGTGCATGCAAACAAATCTATGCTGTGAAGAATGGATTAATATTGCATATGAAATTACTCATGGTATTGTGTGAAGGTGCTATGCTGCCAGTCTCACAACATTCTTGTTCTGTGTGTTACCAAGCTCAAAACCTGGTCACCTCTGCCGCAAAACAATGCATACTTTAATTGGGAAGACTATCTAGACTGTAAATGAGACTGTGAAGAGCACATTTCTTCCTGTTTAAGCTTTGAAGGGAGATCACTTTAAGAGCTAGCATGTTCCAGCTGCAAATCTTGACAGTCTTTCCTCTAATTTGTGGTGATTTTTGTGTTGGATTTGTTTTTTTTTTTTTAGTCAGGCTTGATAAGGACACAGAAGATCGAATTCCTTATATCTCCATTACCTCAGCAGCTAGCACAGGAGCACAACTACACATCACCTGCTGGACACCACCCTCATGTATTATATAAACGAACTGCAGAAGAGAAGGTGCACCGGTACACAATAGAGTCCAATCCCAAATCCTTTTCTTCTGGTCACCACAGAATTCACGCTTCCCACAAGTCCCGTGCCCAAGCGAATGGTTACCACCATGGAAGGTTTCAAAAGCAACATTTTTGTGGACGTCGCAAGAAATGTATGTAAGGAAACTTTCTCTCCTTGTTTGTTGGCTCTTAAAGACAGTATGGTGATTCTGAGGTGTGGTTCATAGTCAACTTTGAGATGGAGGCATAATTTTAAATAATACAGTCATAAAGCAAAATAGATATTAGAAACTTGATTACTCCTTTAAATTGGTGTCATCATCCATTTGATTAAGCCACTAGGATCACTGTTTAGTTTTCTTATTCTCTACCTAGATTAAAGGATCCCATACCTGATTTTTGACATTGACATAGTTTTCAGTAAGCAATTCTGGTTTAGATTGCTGCTTTTGCACAGTGAGGGATGCCAAGTCCCTGAACTGCTTATTTTGGGACATATAACTACTCATACTTGAAGATGAAAATGTCTTCCAAGTCATTAGTTTTTGAGAGGATGGTGAATAAGTCTTTCAGAACTCACCATTTGATAATGAAAATTTCAGCAATTGAGATTTCAAAAAGAACCTCCCATGTAAATTGTTTAAATAAGATTTTTGAGCCACCTCTTAAAAAACATATTGGAATATATTATCCTGCCAAGCTGTATTCTGAGTCCTTCATTAGGCCTTCAAATTGCAGAACATTTTAGAGCTCCCTTGGACTCTATATCCATACTTACAGCATTCAGTTGATTCTGTTTGAAAGCTGATCTGCTTCTGAGCTGAGTTTCTTAATGAGGGTCTCCAGGACTGCACACAGTTGAAAACATTGTCTCAGACCAGTTACATTCTTCACTTCCTACTTGAGTTATGAAAAAATGAGCAGGTTTCTTTTCCAAAAGATGTGTAAGGAAGCAAGACAAAAACAAATAGAAGGGAATTGAGAATGGAGGTAGTGGAAAGGAGGTAGTGAGAAAGGAGGTAGTGGCTGGCTGACACTGAGGCCTATTTGAGGCCTGAAAACTGCTTATTAAAAATTGACTCCTCAAAAAATCCTTCTCCCTGGATTTGAAATCTAGATCTCAAATGCCAGATGAACAAGCTTATGATTCAATCTGTACACGTTTGCAATCTGATGCAGTTCAAAACTACCTCCTTACATACTCCCTTTCCCTCCTGTTTTTTCTGCTGCCTGCTTCAGAGCAGAGGGTAACGGTGCTGTTAGCTCTTCTGCTCTAAGTGTTTTATTTGCATTGTCCACCGTGGTCTTGCGCCTTATTTACTTTACCTTCTGGGACTACTTGTCCAAATTTTACTCATGTTCTCTTGAGGTTTTACACAGTGCTTACCCCTACAATAAATGAGTGCATTTTGAACACTGTATTTTCATAGCCGCCTGGGATGTGTGAAGAAACTATCATTATTCCTGCACTATAAATGGGACTCACAGACACAGGAGAGATAAAAAATAGCCATTGCTTCTGGGTATCAAATAAATTTATCAGAATATATGCTCCTGAAATAGTATGTGTTTATCTGTTCAATAATTTCAGTTACAGCTATGAGTTCTTAGCTGCATATTCACTCTGGGTTTATATTAAATGAAGAACATGCAATTAGCATCCAACTGTGATGAGTTTAGTATAAGTGATTTACCCATCATTGTTTAGGAACTCAGTGTCAGATGCACTGTTAGAATCCAATTAAGCAAGATTACATTTAATTGCTTTAAACACAAAACTCTTTTTTCACATCCTGCAGTCTTTCACTCCATGCAGTACATACCTGTAACCCTCTGAGAGAAAGGAAGGAGGAGTTCTAAAAGATAACAACCTACTTCCATACCCAGCTTTGGTTAATCAATAGAACAAGTCGATCTCCTGTTCATTTAATGGATGGAGTCCTACAAATAAATCTTGTGTGATCATTTAATTGAGTAGGGACAAATATAGGATATAGAAAAAAAACACTTTACTCTGGTAAAGGCAACACCCTTTCTATGAGTATCTGGGACATTTTGCTGCTTCTTCCTTTTCTGTTGTGTGGTTGGGTGTTTTTGTTTTGGGGTTTTTTTGTTTGTTTGTTTGCTTGTTTGTTTTTAGTTTTTGCATTGTTTTCTCAGTCTTGTTCTGAGATCTGGACTCATGAGTTTGAAATTTTCAGCAAAATCCAGTCTGGTCACCTGTAATAGAAAATTTCAGCTTGAATGAACAAAGGTGTTGGGAATGCAGTCTTACGGAAGGCAGTCCTTTGCTATTTCAATTGCCTAGTCAAGGTTCATTTATCCTAACCTAAAAGTTAATCCAAGCTTGCTGAACAGCAAGAGGATAGAGCATACTGCGACTTCTAGTGTCATAAAAGTAGCTTGTCCTACTCACCATCTTGTAAAATTTCAAACGCTGCAAGTTATAAGCACTAGAGAAGCCAGTTAATCATCTTTCAAACTCTATTTTCACATTCTAAATGTTTTTTGATCATGAGCTGGACTGTAGGTACTGAATCATGCTTGAAACATTCCTGCTGTTTAGGTTTGATTAGTAGCAGTGAAGTTTGTTCATGAGAATAACTCCAGTGCTTATGGATTTACGAGTCAAATTATCTTGAACTTGTATTGCCTTCAAAAGAGGACATGGAAGCTGATGTGCCTTGGACTGAATGCTCCACTCCTGAGTGAGGCACGTCTTCATGTTTTGATGTGCTTTCAGAAAAGTTCTTTGAGCTCGTAAAGAACGATTGTTTGTAATGGGTGAATACATTTTCAAATCTTACTTCACAGTCACTTGCAATGTTAAATAGAGTTCATAGTGACTTGGTTCTTGAAAGCAGACCACTGTTGTGCATTCTATGATGTTCTTCATTTCCCAGTTCAGCATGGAAGAAATTAGCGCCTGTTTTAGCTCTGTCCTTGGAATAACTTTCTGATGAGGCACAGGTAGGATTCTGTTAATTACTGGAGGCTCCCTTACTTGTGTCGTGTTACATCCTGTGTCCAAAAAATCCTACTGTTATCCAAATAGTATGTTTAAGTGGCCTTTGAGTTAATTCTTGATGCAAAGGTGTAGTGTAGGTTTATGCAAAGTCAGCTATGAATAACAGAAGCCTTACAGGATTTAGGATATCAATTTATTTTCCCATTTTCTGGCTCTCTGAAGAAATGGAGTAGAGACCATGTTCTAACCATGCCATTGACCATGCTACACAAGCATGGAGAGAAGCACACCCTGACACTGGGGTGTGCGGGCTGGATGCATGTATCCTGTTGTCAAGCCCTCCTTGCTGTTGCCTGATGTTTCCCTGTAGTAAATAAATGAGTTCCAAACAGGAATAATCTCAGTGGCAAAATTGCATAGAAGGCACAATAGCAGGCTGGCAGGAATCTTACTTGTGATATATGTCTGCTTTCTGTACTGATGGTGGACATCTGTTGTGGAAAGAAGTTTTTTACCAACTGCTATGTAAGTAGCACATGACAAATACTTCAGAAAGTTGCCAAAAGGACAGGAAAAATGTAGGTACTCTGTTAAAAATTATGTATTTTTTGACACAGATGCTACCATTTTATTAGATTAATTCCTTATTTTAAACTGCTTATTGCATACAAATGTGGTTCTCCCATTTCCTTTTCTCCCTGTAGCCATCCTTCCCTCAGGAATGAATCAGATGCTTTTTAATAAATATACAAAAACTTAGCCATAAGTATTAAATCACATGCTGTAAAAATAATCAAAGGCTCTAAATGTGCAATAATTCACTTCTGATGGAACTGTTCATTGGTGTTCTGAATCCTGAGTTTTATTTCCTTTTAGATGCACCTAAGCCACCCACAGAAGAGACATACATTCGCTCAGATGAATATGGGACTTCTGCAAGGTTCAAAAGATCATCTGCCAAAATTCAGAAAAATGGGAGCCTGAATGTTGAAACACTTGTTGTGGCAGATAAAAAAATGTTGGAGAAACATGGCAAGGAAAATGTAACAACATACATCTTAACAGTTATGAATATGGTAATATTTAGTGTAATTGAAGTATGTTCCCAGTGGAATATTGTTATGTCAGAGTAGGATCTTTCACTAGACAAAGGTGATAGCAAAAAGAACAGGAACATTTATACAAGCCTTTCTTCACATTTCATCTAATATATTACTTATGTCAAAAAGCATTTAAAAATACACAGATTATCACAGCTCTGGCAACAGTACTGTAGGGTTAAAAACAATAATTGGAAAATATTTAAATGTTAAATTCTAAATTACTTGTTACTTTTTATAGAACAAAAGTCAGAGACTCTGAGACTTCCATTTCACTAAGTATCATGAAGCTTAGCTTGTTTTGTCTTTTCTTGTAACAAAAATTTGAGAAAGTGCAAATTTATTTTGAGCAAATAGTGTGATTTAACTAGAAATATATTTTACTTTTTGGCTTTTGTACTGCAAAACTTGAACCTTGAACTTGACTACAATTACACTTTATTCAGGAGACCAAGGACAGAACAAAGCCCATTAAAACCAATAGAAAGCTTTCAAGTTTTTTTAATAAATCTAGTGGTTTGGGGCATAATTCTTCTGGGTTAAGAACATTTGGATTAATATGGTAAAGTAGAAAATTCCATCAGTTTGCACTGAAAATTGAAGTCCAATGCAATAACTCAATATATATGTTTAGTCTATAAAAACAACTGTATACATGTAGATGATATTTCCTCTTCCATAATCATTGCAGGTTTCTAGTCTGTTTAAAGATGGAACAATTGGAAGTGATATAAACATTATTGTTGTGAGCCTTCTTCTTTTGGAACAAGAGCCTGTAAGTTGTGTCAGAATTTTTGTGTCATTTGCCACTGTTCACAGGGAGCATTGGGTGTTCCCATATTATGTATATTAACTTTCATTAGTGCTTTCTTAAGACATAAAGAATGAGAAGAAGGTTCAAATCCCAAAACCTTCCAAATCACACTGCATTTCATTGGTTCTTTAACATCTCCATTTCATATAAATGTTCTTTAGAAACACTGAAATGCTTCCAGTAAGATAAAACTTCATAATTTCCAGCATTTTCTTGAAGAGAATCAGAAAAGCTACTTAAGAAGTATTTAACTAAATTTATTTTGAACTCAACTTGCCAGGATATGATGATCAGAAGAGGGAAGGAGTCAAAAGTTCCCAAACTGAAGATAGTATGTAACAAAAGGTGGGAGCAGAGCCAATTCTTTTGGCAAGGATGTTGAGACAAAACACAACAAAATTCTCTTTTCATGAAAACTTTGTAATGGATTGATCTACTTGGATCATATTTTTTCTCAGCAGAATTATCCAGACATTTTAATCCCATGGTTTGGTGTTCAGCTTTATCAGGTATAAAATATAGTTGTACACTACAATTGCAGCCATTGACTTTGAGCATATCTGTGTCTGGAGAGATGTGCAGTTTTACTTTGCAGTTGTGGTAGATTCTCTCATCAAATTAATTGGTCATCACAGACAGTTAATGTGGGAATACATAAGATTGTGTAGAACAATATGAAAAACTAATTCCCTTTTCCCTAACCAATTCTTATTCTTTCAGTCACTGTACTGATTTTTTTCAAGTACTGATGGAAACACCTTATTTCTCTCTCTGTGAAATAACTACAGGGCGGATTACTGATTAACCACCATGCAGACCAGTCACTGAACAGCTTTTGTCAATGGCAGTCTGCTCTGGTTGGCAAGAATGGAAAGCGCCACGACCATGCCATCTTGCTTACAGGTTTTGATATCTGCTCTTGGAAAAATGAGCCCTGTGATACTTTAGGTATGATATGAAAACATGGAAACTCATGGGTATCAGCAGAATCCTCTTGATTTTGAGAGACTGAGATGCTTTAAAATAAAAAAGTTCATTTTTTGCACATAGTGGTAGCCTTCTTGGAGAGGAAGTAACAGTATTATTCTTACATAATTGTCTTTGAGGTAACCTAGAAGAAAGAGTGTATTACTGGTATCATTGCCCCTGAGAAAGTGGCAAAATAAGCTATCTGAAGACCTCCTTTTGGATTATCATCTCTTCAAGAAATATTTTTGACTTTGAGAATATTTCTGAGCCACTCTGATTTTTGTTTGGTGGTTGTTGTAACTACCTGCCTTTTTTGAATGGGATTCATTCCTAATTTGGGAGCAGTAAAGGCATGGGGGAGGAAGAGTAATCTTTGCAAGTAATGTGTATTTTGAGAGGTTAGGTTGGATTTGCATATATATCTTATACAGGAGTCCCTTGGTTGGCAAATAAAAGTCTGCTGTAATATTCCATGATAAACCTGATGAAGTAGGCAACCATCTGCAAGCACCACAATAGACTGGCTTATTAGGAGCAGCACAGGTGATACATGTATTGGAATTCTATAGAGAAAAAGCTATTCTACTGCTTCATTCCTTCAGGATTTGCACCTATCAGTGGCATGTGCAGCAAATACCGTAGTTGCACCATTAATGAAGATACAGGTCTAGGACTGGCTTTCACAATTGCTCATGAATCTGGACACAAGTAAGTTATTTTTCATGAGTCTTGCATGCTCCTTCTATAAATAAATATGTAAGTGAATGGAAACATAGCACCAGTTAATATAAATGAGTTAAATATGGATCATTTATAGAGAGCTCCGGGGTGACCTAATTGCAGTGTACCAATACTTAAAGGGGTCCTGCAGGAAAGTGGGAGAGGGGCTGTTCACCAGGGAGTGTAGTGATAGGACAAGGGGCAATTGCTTCAAGCTGAAAGAGGGAAGGTTTAGGTTAGATGTTAGGAAGAAATTCTTTACCATTGGGGTAAAGGATTGAAACAGGTTGCCCAAAGAGGTTGTGGAAGTCTCATCCAAGGAGGCATTTAAGGCCAGGTTAGATGGGGCTTTGGGCAGCCTGGTCTAGTGAGGGTGTCCCGGCCCATGGCAGGGGGGTTGGAACTAGATGATCTTTGAGGTCCCTTCCAACCCAAGGCATTCTATGATTAGATAAGAACTTATCTGACCTTATTAGATATCATCTCTTCAGCAATCATAAAAATAACCTCTTTGGATTGCGATCAATTTTTCTTCCATACATGGAGCAACAGGCTGTCAGAGCTGGGATTGTTCAACCTGGAGAAGAGAAGGCACATTATAGCAACCTTCTAATAGCTAAAGGGGCTTACAAGAAGCTGGAAAGGTGCTGTTTGCAAGGGAGTGACAGGAGAAGGGGTAATGGGTTTAAACTAATGGGGGAAAATTTAGGTTAGATATTAGGAAGAAGTTCTTCCCTGTGAGGGTGGTGAGGGCACAGGTTGACCAGAGAAGCTGTGGCTGCCCCTGGGTCCCTGGCAGTGTTCAAGGCCAGGCTGGACGGGGCTTTGGGCAACTTGGGCTAGTGGAGGGTGTCCCTGCCCATGGCAGGGGGTTAGAACTAGGTGACCACTCCCAATGCAAACCAGTACATGATTCTATTATTTTACTCTCATGCATGTACCTTAACCTTTTCTAATTTGATGGGAAAATTTAGGCAATTTTAGGCCAGAGTGAAGACTCTTCCCTCCGAGGTGTGCCCTTTACTATGAAATACTGAAATCAGCTGCCCAGGGGGCTTTCCTTTTATTTTATTTTTTGACATTTTACATATTCCAGGTGATAACCAGAACAAACAGTAAAAGCTGACAAATTGCTTCTAGTATCAGTGTGTTTGCTCCAAAAAGAGAAGGGACCCTGCAGCTTACAGTATGGAGAAGAGTCTCTTGGCAGTCCCTTTCCCAGAAAATCCTAGGTGCTTCCTAGGATCTGGGGGAGAAATTCATTCCATTCAACCTGTCCTCCTTTGTTGTCTCTACCTTTTAAAGAAGTGATTTGGCAAAACACAACCTTTGTGGAGGCTTTTGCCTTTCTGTATCTCTATCTGTTGGATTTCCATTTCATTTCTATGGTAACAAAACTGTAATTTTCCTAAAAGCCTGCTGTCTCTCAAACAATCAGTAATAATCTTCCATGGAGCTTCAGCTATTCTCTGAATTCTTGAATTAAAACTAAAGAAAATGATTAGGGTTTTCTCTCATGTTTTTTTCATAATAATTGTGTACTACTTTTTCACAACTTCTTGCATGGTTTGATTTTCAGTTTTAACACAGCCCAAGCTGGCATCTGTCTAATCACTGGCAATATAGAAGCATACTTTCTCTACGTGGTACAAACCAAAGGTCAGATAAAATATGGGCACAGGATCTTTATTTTGTGCAGCAAGATTCCTGCACAGAAAATCTTTGAAAAGCAGTGGTACTGTATTGAGCTGTTTGGTCAAGACATGAATCCTTCCGATTCTGCATGACTGAATCAGGACTATTTAGTTTTCATTGTACAAATATGCTCTACAGTATATACTATGACCTAATGTCTACATCAGTGACCCTTTCACAGGTTTCTTTACATTTGAAGGGAAACAAAGAATTAAAGAATAATCCAGTTATCAGTGAACCCTGTGGGAACTCTGCCAATGCTTTCAGTGGGACCAAATATGTAAAATACGTATTGTTTGATCCTCCTGTCACACTAGTGCAATTTCACTGACCTCAGGACATTTTTAATGCCCTTCGATCAATATTAGTAGAGAATCAGGCCCAATAATTATCCCTTTTGGTTTTTTAATGTCCTTCTGTCTAATAAAATGCATCTTATCTCCTGGAAAATCTGCCCCAGATACAAAATATTATCGTTTGTTCGTGTTCATGTTCCTGAGACTACCCAGTATATGATGTAGGACAACAGAATTCACTGTGTGATTCAGAGATTCATGCAAGAAAAAAAACCCTGTGACAGCTATGGGGATGCTGAGGTCCTCTGGGAATGTTAACCTAAAGATTTTGTAGTAGGAGAACATTGTCTACTGTACAGATCACACTCTGATCTACTGCTTAGTTCCAGTTGTGATACATTTTTATGGTTTTCTTTAAGTACTTTGTGTTTTTACCTGAAAGCTTAACATTCCCTTCAGGACTTGAGAGCCAATTGTGACGGTGGGTATATAAATTGTGGATTCTTTGCTTGCAACGCATGTGAACAAAGTGTTTTATAAAGGATTCTAAAATATTAGGTTAGTTGGGACTTTTTCTGTCCAGTTATAGAAGGTTATTTTATACAGAGTTATTTTAGCGAGTTTGGAGCCTCAGCTGGTGGCAGCACATACAGTAACTCTGATGAGCCTGCAATGATTTATAACTGTAGAGGATCAAGTCCAGTAAATTAGATATCCCCTGCACGTGCACTGTTTACATTCATAAAGTTGCCAATGTACTACAATGCTGAAGTAACAGAGTACCAAATTTCTACTCAAAACACATTGAAATTCACAGATGTCCTGTACAGCGAGTAAATATAAAACAGTAAAAGGAAAAAAACCTGAAAATCAGCTTTATTATAACCACAAGGTCCACATAATTTATCATTTGTAACATGGTTTGTATTATTGCTTATTATTCTTTATATTAACCTAACACCTCTCCTAGTGAATGCAGGGCCTCATGATGCTGCAGGCTGAGCAAAGCACCCAATAAGAGGCAATATTCCCACTAAAGAGCTTACAGTCTAGACCAAGTAAGTGACAGTGTGTAACAAAGGTGAGGAAAAGGAAGTGATTTGCCCAAGGTAATTTAACAACTTGGTGACCAAACTCTGAAAACGAGTCATGTTTTTATATTCATACCTCGTATCCTATTCATTCAATGCCACTTCTGCTGCTGTAGATTGAATGCAGCTATGTAGTTCTTCCCTGCTCTTAGGAGGGCAGTTATGATATATTCTTTCAGCTGTGTAACCTGGATATTTCCCTCTATTCTGACCTCTGTGCCATTCATGTTAACAGGCATTATCACTAGGCAGAGGAAAGCTCAGACTGCACACGTGTTTTAAGCTGATACAGATTTGTAGGCAAGTACAGTGTGACTGAACATAAGACCCACTACTTCCATCCATCTCTCCACAGAACATTTCTCCTGCAGGAAAGAGAAATGTTTAGACTGTAAAACTTCTGACATAGTCTGCAGATCTGGTCTTACATGCTAGTGTCTTGTCATGTTGCAGAGCTCCTGTGCATCACCAGTATGGGCCTTCCTTGAAACTTGACTGTCTTTTTCACATCAGACAAGTGTATGGTGACAATAAAATTTGAATGCTATTAATTTGAGCTTGTTTCAAGCTAATATTCATTCATATGGTGCATGAAAAGGATGAATTCCACATTCCCTGTGGAGTTCAGGCATAGGACTGTTATCCTGAAAGTTTCTTCTGCCCCAAATTCTGTCTTGCTTCTGATAAATTTAGATTTTCGTTCTCAAACCTGGTTCTCTTTTCAGCTTTGGTATGATTCATGATGGAGAAGGAAATCCTTGTAGAAAAGCTGAGGGCAATATTATGTCTCCCACGCTCACAGGAAACAATGGAGTGTTTTCTTGGTCTGTATGCAGCAGGCAGTATCTCAACAAATTTCTCAGGTAGGTCAGATGTGAATCTGGGCTGGTGCCAGGGAATGTATCTTTAGTAACTGGCCTTGAACTCTTGAACAGACATAAAAATTACTTGAGTGTGAAATTCACTGCTTTTAAAATGTGCTCAAACCCATGTACTATTTAAGCCCACACACTTGGACTTATGAAGCGTATAGCTGGTACAGCCTATAAGTGTTTTTGTCCTGCCTTCTTTCAAAAGAATGTATTTCACTCTCCATGAGTATCCTGCAGTAATGCCTGGCATATCATTCTTTCCCAGGCATTCCTGTCAGCAGCTGGGTTTGTTAGAGAATTAGTGGGAAGTGAACACAAAAGAGGGCAGACACAGTGGTACCAAAGCCATTACAAAATGTAAATTAACGTTAGTGGCCTTTCTCACTGGAGTTCCTCTCTTGAACTAGCTCATGTCATGAGTAAAGACATTTTACATTTTTCATATACTGAAAAAACAAGGGAAAAAAGACAGATGCCAATTATTTCTCCAGTGTGCTGGCATTACTCAGTGTAGCTTTTAAAGCAACTGTTTTTCAGTCTGTGTTTAATGTCATCAGAATTGCTGTCCTTTCCTGTACAACTTTCCTTTTATTTTTTTCATCATACATGGGTAGAATATACATGAGTGCTATAAAAATGTATAAGTGATACTAAGACCCATCTCCAGTACATTTTAGATGTTAATCCAGGCATTTTAGATGTTAATTTCTTAGAGTGAAAGTCAAGTACCTAGATAGTTCTGTGGATCTGAGCCTTACATCCAAGTTTGTATCTTAGAGGCCATGAAAGGTGATGAGTTTGAGTGATTTTTTTTTTTTTATGCTGCAAGGATGCAGCATATTCTGAGTACACAAACACATTGCAAACTGAAAAGTCATATAAGCCCTCCAATATGCAATGTGGTCCAAGAGACTTATAGTTGGAATATAAATCCAGCATAGGGTGACCTCTGTATACATGGGTTCCCAAGCATATACAAAGGAAAAATAGCCTGGAAATAACTGCTGCCTTAAAACTGCAGGTCAGGCTACCAAGAAGATGTCAAGAACTTTTGCTCCTGCAAGCCATTTCAGTACATGCCTCTAAAGCTAGTTAAAGGTGCTGTGTACTATGTTGTGTGGGTCTGCTGGTCTTTAGCAAATTAAAATATTTTGATATAAAGATCATATTCATGACTAATATACATTTTCATTATAGTACAGCTCAAGCTGCCTGCCTGGTTGATGAACCTAAGCAAACAGGACAGTACAAATACCCTGACAAACTGCCAGGGCAGATCTATGATGCTGATACCCAGTGCAAATGGCAATTTGGGATGAAAGCAAAACTCTGCAACCTCAGCTTTGTAAAGGTACCCACTGATCTACTTCTGAAAAATTGAAATTACATTACAGAACTGCAGTACAGTAAATAAATACAAGTAATAGTGTTCTCAAGAGGCCTGGGCTATTTCTGTATCTTATCTTCCTTGGCTTTGAAGGCACTAGCCTCTTTTGAGGAATATCACAGTCCCAGAGGAGTTCCAGAGAGAAATGTGTTCTTTCCAGGAGCCTTAAGGGCTACAGTTGAATGTGTAAGTCTCATGAGTCCTTGCCTACTCAGGAAAATCAGCAGGCAGTAGAGTTTTGATCAAAATGTGCATGGGGTGTGGGGTAAGAAGGACTAAGTTTCTTGTGTTTTGTTTTAGTCACACATTGACAGCAAAGTCTGGAAAAGATCTATAGGGTTATTTTAGGACAATAAAACATAACTTAGACTCTTGACTTTGTGATGAAGGATTCATTTAGATTAGCCTGTTATTTTAGTGACTGCTACATACACTCTTTGCTGATCTCTTCAGAGAAGGCATTTCATTTAATAATCTCAGTGCTCATTCTGAAAAGAAGTATTGTAATTTCTTTAACTCCTGTTATTATCCTGGAGTGTTTTGGTTTATTTTATACTAACCACATTTATCAGGTGATGGCAGCTGTGTTTCTTCTACAGCTAATAAACAAAGAAGACAGAGTGAACAGCACTGTGAAGAGACTGTTTCCAGATATCTCCTGTGTTTTAGAAAATCTAGTCTCTACACAGTCTCTACAAGTCACTGTAGACTTGATGAAATCTTAGCCTTAAATTTTTTAACACAGCTTTTTGTCCTATTATAGTCTCACACTCAAAATAGTTCTAAAAATATTTATAGTGAAAAGGTGCATAAGCAAGAAGGCAATACACTGGGTATGGCTATGCTATGAATCTTACACCCTGGATTTTCTAAATACAGAAAGGGTTTTATTTATATGGCTTTTAAGGTAGCAAAGGTGTGTATCATTTGTTACTCTTTCTAATCACTAGGAAATAATGGGAATTATCCCTACTATAGTCAGTTCATTTTTCTTTTTAGGATATATGCAAATCTCTCTGGTGTCACAAAGTGGGTCTAGGTGTGAGACAAAGTTCATGCCAGCAGCAGAAGGAACAGCTTGTGGCATAAATATGGTAAGTTCTTTTATAAATAGGATAATGTCATTCTAACTTGTTTTTAGAGTGTATTGGGTCAAATACCAGCTCCTGTCAAAACCAGTTTTATCCAGATCCCTCTAGGTTTGCTATCATGGTCTTCCAGATCTGTAAATGATCACTCTGTGATACGTAGTCAAGACTGGTCCTCACAGTGCCTCCTCTCTGATGCTCTCCTGTTGAGCTATGAAATATGACGTGTCTGGTAAACCCAAATCACTAACAGAATCCATTAATTATAACAGAAGTTAGAGGAAGTCTTCAAATTCCACCCTGATAAAAACATTCCAAAAACATTCCTTAAGCCATAATATTTGCTATACAAAGGCCATCATGCATATTATCATCAGTTATAAAAAAGCACGGTTATTTGGTTTAGTTGAACCTTCCAATTTACACTCATCTATAGCTACCCAAAATATTTTCTTTTACTGTTTCTTCCAGTAGAGTATCTTTTATATTTTCAAGTTATTGACAAATGCTGCTATTTCACTTTTTCTCTTTGTGCAGTATTTCATAACTGAATGGCAAAAGGGAAAAAGTTGTAGCAGAATTTTAAAAGGCTATTTTTAAATTACATGGGAAGTTTTGAGGTTCTGACACCACAGGACCATAAATTAACATAGTTTTTTGGGTAAGAGCGAGCCAAAGAGATACTCTCCAATAGAACAATTTTGAAATTTTGTACCTCAGAGATCTTAAACTCAGAACTTGGACAAATTTTAGTATATTACATATCTATATCATTGTGTAGGTCAATATCCTACTAGAGTCCTTGTCCTACTGTGAACAATCTCATTGAGTTCAATGGGTGACCTCATGTTTATTAGGGTTAAGCACTGGAGCTTTTAAATGTGGATTTTTTTCTTTTTTTGCACCTACTAGGTACTGGTAACTCTGATGGGATATTTTTTTGGCATTCTTTTGGCAGTGGTGTCGAAGAGGACAGTGTGTCAAATACGGTGATCATGGACCCAAGCCTGTAAATGGCCAATGGTCTGCCTGGTCCGAGTGGTCGGAGTGTACTCGCACTTGTGGAGGTGGGGTCACATATCAAGAAAGACACTGCAATAATCCAAAGTAAGACATAGATGTGGAAAGGCATTATTTATATACTAACTATTTTAAGTTTTTGGAATGAAAGCAAAAAAAAAGAATCCGTTTCTGTTGGGAAATAGTGTGTGTGAAAATAGTTCTAAGACCTTTCTTTCATGTCCAGTATAACTAGTCAGTAGCTGAAGGACAGAAATTTGCCCTGGCACTAGAAAGTATTGGATGTCTGAAGACTGGTAGAGAGCTCAAACAGCTCATCTTTCTCAATTTATTCCGTGACACTACAGTTTGTCAAATACCTGTAGAAGTAACCAAAAGCCACACAGACATATGTGCCCCTAATAATTAAGGAGCAAGCAACAAAGGTCTTAAAAGCTATTAAGACATTCTGATGAGATCATATTATCCAGGATAATAAACCAAAAATGTTTAAAGTCAATATTAAAATGTTTGTAGACAGATGTCTTTTTATTTCTGTCATGTTCTTTGCAATCTTTTATGTTTCATAGGCCACAGAAATGTTGCTGAACACCAGAATTGTATACTATCACAAAACATTTCTGGTAGCTTCCTCTAGTGAATGTCTTATCACTATAAATGCTACCATGCTTTACAATACTATTTCAAAGTAGAGGTAAAGTGTTACCTGACCAACATCTTTTGCAAGTACTTCATTCACTTCAAATTGCAAGGAAAAAGGACTTCATTATTTTATTTCATACACAACTTCAACAGGCATAGACACATGTATTCTTCATTGCACACAATAAAAACAGCATTTACACTGCAGTAATAAAAAACAGAGAAAATATGACACAGTTTATATGAGGCTGTAAAGAAGCCTCACACCTACTATACAGTGCTGCAGTAATAATATCCATGCTTCATATACTATATTATAGGAAAATGTGAGTTAGTTAAAATAGTCTTTATTACCCTCACTCAGTCAAGCCAATTTTTGCAGATCCATGGCAGAGCATTTCTCAACTTTTTCTGTTGCTTCTCAGTGTATTTTGATAAATAAATTACTTGGATAGTTTCCTTTATTACATTATTTAGCAAGAGAATGCAGAGTTTCAATTACATGTCATATATACATTTCAGTCTTCCTACTTTGGTCCCTGTTTTTTTGCTAAATCTGTGTGTATGCACATTGTTCTTTGCTTTATTTATAAGCCTTGCTCTCCCTGTGTGACAGAACAGTGTCCAGTGATTGAAAGGTTTCAGTTTGGCACACTGGTAAAACTGATGATGATTTTAAATGGTCTTCAAACAGAAGCCCTTTAACATGAAGGCTGTGTGTTACTGTCTGCTTTATGTACTTAAAACTTGCCTTCAGAGTAAGACTTGATACCAGAACTGGACTGTGTTTATACTAAGTTTAATTTTATTATATTAGTGATAATTCAGTTAGAGCAAAGAGAAGATGCTATAAATCAGAGTCAGCAATGAAATGACAGGACTATAAATAAGCCATCCACAATAGTGTATGAATATCCAGGTAACTGTATTTCCCATCACAGCACTCTTGTATAAATGTGGAATCATTAGGAAAATACTATCCATTTTCAATGTTATACCACATGGAACAATTTACAACCTAGTCACTGTTCATTGTTCACCTCTTTAACTGCACATAAACAAAGAATAATGATTCTTTTCTTTTTGAACTTCTGAAACATATTTCAGATGTTTATATATTTCAGTACATACGTGTATATTATTTCATATGTACTGTATTTATTTCACTTTGCCTAATCCAGATTTGTGTAGGAAATAATGTATATTTTGTTCAAAGCTTGATAGACGTTTTTGGATAGCAAAATTTTGAGAATGACAAAAATAACATGTATTTCTGTTAGAGATTAGGACAAGGGGTGTTGGTCTCTGAAGAACTGACTGGACTATAAAATGAGATTTTTAATAAGTAGTTCATTTTTCAAAGCAACTGACTTATGAACATAAAGGGAGGTTACTAGGTGTCCAGTGATTTTGAAGGTGACACATCTTATTAAGAGCTTAGAGGCAGGCAAAGAACCACAAATTGAGGCTGCTGCTTATGAAAAAAAAAAAAAAAAAATCTCATTACCAGTGTTTGTATGTGAAATTCTCATCTTGCAAATAATATCCAACCAATTCACTTTCCTTTTTCTTGAGAATTTTAAGACAGACCTTGTGCCCACACCCAGAGAGCTCTGGCTGCAGCTTCTGAATCACCGTAGTTATGTGCAAATTCATACCACCAAACACCTATGGAGGTCAGCTGTAGAATAGAGAGCTATGCAGATTTGCTAAAATCATTATGGTTCTGTAAATTGTCACAGTGTAATTTCATGGATCTGGTTTTCATACATCACAACATTTTAAAATTGAGGTACTTTTCCAAGATAGAAATAGATTACATAATTTAATAATTTAGCTGGGAAAAAAACCTGAAGAGTGCCCGAGAGATTTAAATTAATACCTAAATCATATCTGTGGGACTGCATCCTACCCACTGCACAATAGTGCATTGTTCAGTAAGAGTAGAATGGAGTTTTAGGCATGTATGCAATCAAAAGACTACAGCAGAATTGCTCAAACACGTCTTTTTAATCTTCTGTGTACAACATCTCTAACAGTGATTACAGACAAGGCAGATGTAAACTGATACAAAGTAATGATGCCATTTAAAATACTAATTAAAATGAGGACTGTGAAAGATCTTGTAGGCCTTTCACATTCATGAAGGATAAAATGGTTTAGCTTTGTGGTACTATTGTAATCTGGCTGTAATATGAGCACATATGTTCTCACTTGAATATAAACAATTACAAAACATGACAAAATAGGAGTCCAGAATTTCAGATTCTAATTCCCATAAAATACTTTCCTTAATGAGATTAATTGCAGGATTTCACACTCTCCCTGCTGCCTTACAGTAAATATCCATTTTGCATCCATCATTTGTGAATATTCTTAAAGGGGTACTCAAAATTAATTTAAGCCACTCTTGCAGCATTTTAATATATGAGTCTTATATGAAGTGGAGTATGTATATTTTTGAACACTCCTTTTGGAAGTCATTCTTTGGTGACTCTTTTTTTGCTGGCCTTTCTCACCATGTTTCTCACTTCTGCAGTTATCCTCATCAAGGCCTCAGATCTAAAGGCATCTACTCATGTGGGTATCTTTGCCTCTACATGCCTATGCTGGGAAGGTACAGAGATGGGTGAAAAATTCAGGCTCTATCTGTACTAGCAGCACAGTACCACAGTAGAAATATTGCACTACTCTCTCTGCTAGTGTTCCTTTGTAAGCACAGTTATACTAACAAAGCTTCTGTCAGTAGTCAAACCCAAATCTGCTGGTGGTATAAATATCTACAATAAAAGCGTGATCTTGTCAGTGCAGATAATAATATTTTCTCAAAAATTTGATTTTGCAGATCTACATCTAGTTTCCTGTGAATTACTTAAGTCTTACTCACATCTTGTTGGTAAAAAACTGAAGGTGGGGAAGTTTCCATTAATTCTCTGGCCAGCAGTTTTAGTCATGGGAGTGTACTGCAATATTAAAATGCCTTAATGGAGCTGGGAAACAGAATGTCTCTTTCAGTGCTCCCTTAGTTTGGTGGAATTTTATACCATCCTCAAATGCAAGACTGTGGCAAGAAATCACGATCTAGCTGTAAATAATTCTATTGTATTGCTTGTTTGTTGGCATTTACTTGGAAGGAGGTTGCTTCTTTTCTTTACACTACAGCAGATTTGTTCTCTGGCGCTGAAGGAGGTCAAAACTCATACATGTGCTGTAGCAGTAAAGAAAGTCTATAGAGAATTGAGTAAGGACCCAACAGTTTGGCTGCCTTAGCTCAAATCTCTCACCAGTTGCACAAAGTCAACATAAATACTCCCTGACTTCACTGATGTTATGTATCCTCCCTGCCCATCGCAGACTGAACTGCCGCCTACTCGGACAGAAAATCTGACTCCCTTCAGAAAACCATGACTCCGTTGCCATCATACCAAGTGTTGGGGTAGCTAGTAGGTGACCTCAAGAAAAGTCACTGGAAGTTTTTTTGTTTCCATAACGCATTTTTCTGCTTCTTTAACCCAGTTTTTAATAGAGGAACAGGTGGGATTCCAACTCTTCCTTTGAATGACTGCTTTGTAGCCCAGAATTCCAGAAAAGCCAGGTATTGTGTGCATTCAAAGCTGATTGAAAACATAAAAAGCAAGCCCCAACTTGGTTAGATGCTTACACGTGCAAGGGTTAAAATTTGTAATAAAGCAAACAGAAGCAGCACCTTGATTTTCTCACCCATGTTACACCAAGCTGTCTCCATAGTGCTCCAGCCAGATGCATGTGTAGGATACTTGGCATGGGGAATAGTTATAGTGTGTAGGGATTTAAACAAACAACCTGAATCTTATGTTTCATAACTGTATCTTTTATGCTATTACTGTTGTTGTTGTTAAATTTAGTATTATTGTTATTATTATAATTTTCCCCCATTGTTTGTGTAACATGGGCAAACTGTTCACTGAAAGATTTTTAAAAGTCATTATATAAATGTGTGCCTTTTTGCATTTCTTTTCATTTGACACAAGAATTTGTATAATATGACAAACAGTTTTTAGAATTCAGTGCTTTGAATTTGGCTCAGTATGTGCAGATGTATGTCTCAGTGTTGTGAAACTGCAAAAAGAACATCAGTGAGTTCCTGTGTAGATCCAGAAGGAATACGAAAGGGAGTGAACACATTTCTCAGCAGCTTGTGAGACCTCTCAGTCACCTTAAGAAGAGCAAGTCTTACATTTTACACGGGTTTACAGTCATGTGCATAAACCAAGTATTTAAAAACTATGATTCTGATAACAGACTAGCAAAGTAATAGAATATACTCTTTTCTTTCGGGCCAAAATGAAGGGAAATGCCCAGGTAAGGTTTGCTGAAGTGGATCTGACATGTTCAAAGTTCTGTGTGAATTCCAGTGTTTTCCTAAAGCAGGACAACTGTGCACAGTCCTTGTTTCCTTTGATTCTTTAAAAGGACATGTTTCCAAAATGATTTACAAAACAAATGAACATCCAAATGTAATTATTCATTCTGTTTATGTTTGATCAGTATTATGTTATCCTTTATTAACTCTTATTGTGATAGGTAATTCTTTGCACATGTTCATTCCTGGGTTACAGCAGAGTAAAAATAGCTACATAAGAAGATTGAAACCAGCCAATACAAAATAACCCCATAAATTTAAATTAGTGTGAACATGACTCACCTCTAGATGGTTGCATCTTTGCTGAGTTTGCAGTGATCCAAGTAGATAATTCATGGCAACTGTTTTGCTTGGTTTTAGGAACCATGAAAATTAATGGCCCATAGAAGAAATACTCCTCTCCTAAGACAAACCAGCCTCTCATTTTCTCTGCTAATACATATGTAACATGCCAATCACACAAAAAGTCAGTTTTGCAAAAGTTTTTTTTTGTTTTTTTTCTTTTTTTGTAGGCCACAGTATGGTGGCAAATTCTGCCAAGGGTCCAGTCGTGTTTATCAACTTTGTAATAATCAGCTATGTCCAGCAAATAGTTTGGACTTCCGTGCCCAGCAGTGTGCAGAATACAACAGCAAACCTTTCCGGGGATGGTACTACAAATGGAAGCCATACACTAAAGTGGAAGGTAATTATGCCACAGCTCTGATGGACGAAGGCAATTGCAGGAAGAGAGTTGTAAGCTGTAATTCATCCATATTCTTTGGGCAAATATCACCCTGATGTAAGCAAATAGAAATTCAGTTGGCTTACTGTAGATGTGTTTGCTTTCTAGCATAGCTGAATCTGGCCTCCTGTGTGACACTGCCTGCATGAACATGCAGAATTCATTTTGGTTATGAATTTAAACCTTTGTCCTTAGCATAACTCCCTGGCTGTTGCTACCCCTCTTTTTCATTTTATATTACATATCTGTTAGTGTAAAAACAAAGCAAAACAATTTCCATGGATTTTTCAGCATGGGAAATGTGAGCTCCCACAAGAACACTACCAGAATCTTCCTTCCTTTGGAATGTTCTCAGATTTCAAAACGTAACAATAAATCAACCTTTTGACTTTTCTGCTGGTGTAGTCCTGTGAGAATTGGAAAAAAACAACAATGTACTGGCATAGGTTTTTTAAAGTCATCTTTTACTAAGAGATCTTTATGAAGTTCAGGTCTCAATAACTATTCCTTGTCTTTTATACAAGGAAAGTTAATTTTTACTTTACACATCTTAATTTTGCAAGTATTCTGAATCAGTATCCATTTTTATCAGATACAAGTATTTTGTGCAGTTTAAAAACAGTTTGTATCTGTAATTGCTACTACTTGAATCAAAGTGGCTGGATTGTGTCACATTCTAGCTGCTTTGTTTAGCACCTGTACACATTTGCTTTTGATGATAATGAGTGTATAATTGTGTGTGAATGTGTGTGTGTACATACACATACATGTAACTTTCATTCATAGCCTGACTTTATTTTCTTCAAAAGACTTTGCAGACATTTTCATTTAGAAACCTGTATTCTCACAGCTGTTGTGAACAGAGGAAGGAGGAAATGGAGTTTCATGGCATGTAGCAATGGATGTTGTATAGTAGAGAGCATAATGCATCTTGTCTAACAGAAATTAAGGTAGCCTGCACTGCTTATAAAGATAGGGGTTGCATTTAGTAAAAGAAAGAGTAGCTTAAAACTTGGAACAAAGGGCATAATTTTCAAAAGTGAGACATCCCCAAGTGAGTCTGAATGGGAAAAGGCCTCTCCTTCCTCTCTTAGCTGGTTTTCAAAACCCTCCCCAAGATCTACATTTATAATCCTGAAAACAAGATCTGGCTTTCAAAATTGCTGCAGATACCTTGCCTCTCTAGAAAGTACTATTGAAACGCCAGCTGCTTGTTTAAGAATAAAAAGATACAATTCTAAATTGTACGTTCTTCAGAATTTTGTTATGCTGTTTTATTTGTTGCCCTTACTATTTGTATTCAAGTTGTGTGTATTGGCAATTGTGATGATATTTACAATTGCATGGCCAGTTTTGGCTATATAGAATTAATCAGCCCTTTATAAACATAAGATATGACCTGTGTATAAGAAGACACTTGATTGACAATGCTAGGGCTTTGTAGAGGAGAAGTGCTGCCCTTAGGGCAAAATCTGGCCCCAGTCCTGGCTTTCAGCTGAGCTGATAATTTGTGCCTTTTTGTATTGTTTTCAAATTTTAACTAAAAATTAAATAAAATTCTTACAATCTCTTATTTCTCCTATTTTAAAAATGAAATTTTTAACTGGGAACCAGTGGAATTGGACTCAGGAGCTTGTTAGCTCATCAGCAGGGCTAATGTTTTCACACCGGTTTGAATCCTTAACTCTATTTCTGGACACTCAAACCCACATGTTCTTTAAAATAGCATAATATAAACTGTTATATTTCTGACCATCTTGAGGTCCTAGAATCTCACCACACACTATTGTTGAAGATTGTCATCTAGGATGCAGGAAGAAACCATAGCAGAATGCCCTTTATTTATTGATTTTTAAAACTGTGGTACAGTTCTGCTAATACTTTCTCGTCTGGTTTTTTTGTGTTGTTTTCCTCTAGAGGAAGACAGATGCAAATTGTACTGCACAGCTGAAGACTTTGACTTTTTCTTTGCAATGTCCAGCAAAGTGAAGGATGGAACTCTGTGTTCTCCAAATAAATATGATGTTTGCATTGATGGAATATGTGAAGTAAGATAAAATTTAATTTCTTACAATCCCAATGTCTATTTTTTTTTTTAAGTGGGCAATTGACTCCTTTATGGAAAATGCAGCTGTTTCTTCAAATTCCCTTATGTCTGTGTCCTTCACTTGTGCCTTTTGGTTGCAGCAAGTAGGGTGTGATCATGGACTTGGTTCCAAAGCTGTATTGGATGCTTGTGGAGTTTGTAAAGGAGATAATTCAACGTGCAAGTTCTTTAAAGGCCAATACTTGATCCAGCACAAAGCTAATGGTAAGGAAAGCTGTTCCACATGATCATCAATTCATTGCTCTGCTGTATCCCCATGTAATATATATGACTCCTTGCTCATTAGGGCAGTGGCTAAAAGTCCAGATGTGAACTGAAAATCACAGGGAGAGTGAGAGGAGAGTTCACATTTCTCCTGTTTCTTGGTAACAAGAAAGCTTTGACCATAAGTCTTGGTTAGCTAATTTGCAAGCATTCCTCTTGTTTCTTAAGCCACATTTTCCCTTTACGTGTGAATTTCCTCCTAAAAGAGATTTTAAGATTCAGGCAAGTGAAAAAATAGCTGTCAGCAGCTCTGACTGGAACGGGACTGTAGAAGATATAAAAAGCGATACACAGCATAATGCCAAACATGACAGTATTTCCATGTCCACTTTCAAATTAAATTTCCTGGAAGCTGTCCAGCTGATTCAATGGATGATCCAGTCACTGGGAGGTGGACTTTTCTTTAGTGGACTTTCACAGGCTTCCTGTGAAATAATCTCACCATGCCTCAGTTTCTCAGGCATAAAATGAGAATAGTATTTCTTTATCCATGGGGTTATTTTGAGGATCCATTCACCACTGGTTGTAGGACATGTCAACACTGCAGCAATATAGAGTATAGTAATGCAGAGCTGCAATGCTAGAAGAACAATTCAAGTGGCTGCTCTGTGGAATAAGCTGTGTGCAGTGTGTGATGGAGATAGTCAGCAGTGTCTCCCCTGACTGTAGAATGAGTGAGATCTCTACGCGCTCAGAGTGCAATGGCTCACAGCAGGGAGATCCAGCGGCGCACAGGGCTTTGTGAAAGCTCTCTGCACCCCAGTGCATCTCACCTCAAAAACCTTGTCCAAGATGGAAGTAGTACCTTCCAACTATTGAAGGGAACTACAGGGAAAACATGGTAAAACAATTACAATGAAACCACCATTACTCTGTTCTGCGTTTTTCGAAGGTGAACTTGCTTTTTCTTGTCTTTAATCACAAAGAAAAATTCCAGAAGTTGAAATACCTCTGAGTTACTCTGATTACAGGCTGCACAGGGACGTTAAAATCAGAACTGGTTTCTCCTTCTGAAAACAGAGTAACTGTGGTGGATGAGAACAGCTGCCTTTAGTATCTTTTAAACTGCAAAAAATTCAAATTGGCTCAAAAAACCGTATGACAATTGCAAAAATGTTGCTTACTTCTGTCATTTCAGACTACTATGCCGTGGTCACTATTCCAGCAGGAGCACGCAGTATACAGCTGCAGGAAATGCAGATCTCCACCAGCTACCTTGCAGTGCGCAACCTCAGTAAAAAGTATTATCTAACGGGAGACTGGACAATTGACTGGCCAGGAAAGTTCTCTTTTGCTGGAACAGTTTTTGATTATCAACGCTCCTTTAACCATCCAGAGAGTCTATATGCAGCAGGACCGACTAATGAGACGCTGGTCTTTGAAGTAAGCTTTCTTCTGTTTATTCTTCCCTTGATGTCTATTACAGAATTAGTAACGACAGCTTTAGCTCTGCACTGTAGCGCTCAGCGAGATTAAAGAATAGCGTTGAGTCACGACAGTCTTCAGCCTTAATTGTGTGGTCATGCTAGATTGAAAGGCCTTTCACCAGTTTATCAAGGCCTGAAGTTTAGTAAGCTGTCACAAATTCAGTGAAAAGGAAGGTGCATAAAACATGCCATATATCAGTATCTCTCAGTTGCTGCACAGTGGTAATAAACGCATCCCATAAATAGTATCCAATGAAATGTAGTGATGTTTAAATTAAATCAAACATCACAGCAAGGCTTAATGGTAACAGTTTCAAATAATGCTCCTGAAAATGCAGACACATGCAGCCATGGGACAGAAAGGGTGAGAGTACTACACGTAGGCTCCTGTGCCATTTCTATTCAGTTTTATTGGTGATAGCATTTAAAATAATGAATTTTATACATTTTTATCTCCCAGTCAAATTTGAATCACCTGCTCTGTCTGCCAGATGTCCTGTGTGGAAACGATTTAGTAGAAAGTAAATTTGGTGCTTACATTGGTTGTTCCAGTGTTACAGTTTTGAAGTTGACCACTAACACTGCTGTCCTAAGAAAAATCTCTTTCTGTGCTAAGTTACCTTGCTACCTTTTCTCTTAAAATGTATCAGAAGATTTGAGGGTCAGTTTCTGGCTGAATCGCCAGCTTTTACTCCCAGTCAGCTGCAGTCCTTTGCCTGCTTTGTTAGAAAGCTCTAGCAAACCTTTGGCTTTGGAACTTCGTGTGTTTGGATGAATGCTTCCCTGTGAGAATGAAGGAGTCCTCCCCAGAAGGGATCCAATTCCTTCCCACACCTTCCACTGATACTCTGGTCAGCCCACTACCAAACACATAGCTGCCTCTGGTGTGCCCTTGGGGATCCTGAGAGTGAATGCTGCGCCTGGTCCCCAAGGCTGCAGCTTGTGGTTCTTCGCCCCACCATGAGCGCCACAGGAGTTTAGCTGGACCTGAACTCCCATCTCCCTTACGCGGCTTTCTTCTGTCCAACTAAGAAACACAGTAAATATAGACCCTACCATGAAATATATTCTTCAAGGATTAGTTAAATTTTCCAACTATTCTGTATGGTTCTTATTTGGGATACTGAGGAGCCTCGCTGCTATTCATGCTGGCCTTGCTGAATATGCTTAAAGGGATCTTTAAGAGCCACTGAAGTTCATGGACCATGAACACGTGTTAAAGTACTTTAGCATGAACATACGTTTTTGAACAGTTTGACATGGGCTAAGGGCATGTATTTTCACAAACTGCTAACAAAATTTGCAATGCCTTTTTGAAACATTTTTTTCTCAGTTGAAGCATTTTTGGTTTGGGTATGTATAGCAGGAGGGATGTTTTAGTCCAGAAAAGAGTTTGGTGGAATTTTGGTACAAGTAGAATTCCCTGTCTGCAAATCATCTCAAAAATATCCTTACACCAAAGAAACAAGCACACTTATAAATACTGTGAAATGTTAAGCTGAATCCTGAGAATCTTTCTTACATAATACAGAGTAGATTGAACTGTGTGTTATAAAGCTAAAGTATAAATTGCCTGCAAGATGACTGACTTGGCTGCATCTCATGCACATATTTTTTCAGAATAAAAATTAAAGAAAAAAACTTTAATGCCAAATAACACTTCTATTTTCATTCTATCAAATTATGCTAAACAGTTTTATTAAGGTTTAAGATGTAACTGGAGGCTATTGCTCCTATGAGAGCTTATTTAAACTTCCCTTGTATTTTTATTGAAATACCTACACCAGTGGCATTGGTAACTAGGGATTCTAACGACTGAAAATGTTACAGTTGTGTATTCCCCAATTTTATATATATAGTCTCTATGAGCTGTAAGTAAGATTTTTTCCCTTTCAGTAATTTAAGCAACATTCAACAAATTGAACTCTGAAAAGAAATGTAAAATGTGTGTTCAGAGGTCTGCATTGTTTATGATTTACCAATATCTCTAAGGAGTAAAAATGCCAATGAAAACTAAAGAAATATGCTTTTATGAGAAAACACACATACTGCTGAAGACCTGTTTGCAGCAGTAATAATGAAACAAATCCTACTTCAACTATGAATACCAGAAACTAATAGAAGGCTAAAAAAGGAATGTTTAAGTGTACTATCTACATTGTAGCTTTGTTTTTCTTACTCTCTAATCTGTAATTTTCAAAGCAGCATGAAAAAAAGTCCTGCCAGCAGTTTTTTATCCAATTAAGTTGATTTTCAATAAGATAAGGCTTTCCAGGGTTTGGACCTGATCTTTTTCCTGTAATATTTAGATTATTTTTTCTTCATTCCTAATTAGGTAATATTCAAAAGGAATTTAATACTTATTTTCTTGTTTAGGTTTTTTTTCTCCTGAAGAATTCAGTGCAATCCCTTGTAAAACACAGAGTTTAGGTATTTTGAAATTGAATAAATTGCACACATAAATACAGAACATTTATTATTTGAGTGGCAGAAAATGTAAGGTTTTGTAGGTGTGTTTATTGCCATTCCACTCTGATCTGAAAGACGGATTAACACAACTTAAATTTGTAGTTGTATTTTTGCTAGATGTTTGTGTGATTCCAGCAATCCAGGTTTTTTGACTGTGTTTCTGAGTTAAATCAGCCTGCCTGTACCCAGAAGGTTCAGGTTACGCAGGTCCACTGAGCAGCTCACAGGAAAGGATGGGACCGGTGCTCCCCAGGGATGAGTCCAGACAGGTCTGGCAAGTCTGTGCTCAAGGCAATCACCTCCTTTGAAATGCAGTCATTCTCCAAAATATTTTCTTGAAAGAGACATCTGAAGCACGTATTAAGAGAGAAGGATGAAACCCAAATAAGGAAAAAAAATCTTAAAATTCCCTATTGTCTTGCACATCACAAGTTCAGCCTTGCAGTTCTACCCAAGGTTTTGTATCTATACCTTGTTGTACAGTATGTGCCTGTGCATCTGCTTTTCTCTCGGGTTTTTCATTCATTCAGCTGTGTCAGACCTCATGGTCCTAACCACTATTCAAAAGTGGGTAAGAGACAAGAAAAAGATGATAAAATGCTTTTCTTATTTACCCTGGAATGTCACCAAAAATAAATACACATATAGATATATTTAAATATATTATATATAATTATGGGAATGAGTCATACAAAGATGACGAAGGGCAGTGAGTCTGTAATTTAACAAGAGAAAAAATACAAACTTATAGTGGCCAAATATTTTCTGAGGCGGAGGAGAACGCTGTGACAAGAATGTGGAATTATATGTGTAGGAGCAGTATTTCCTCAGCACAACCCCTGGCAGTGTAAATCTGTGACAAGATTTTAGAATTTATCAGAACCCTTTCTGGATTGTTCAAGAATTAATTTCACAGATGGAGGGAAGCAAAGGGAGATAGTGCAGTAAAGCATTGCCATTCAGATTTTGTGTGTCTGACCTTCTGAAGGTGCAGATAGTGTTATTGATACTTGGGTAACTGTGGGTTTGTAGAAACCAGTAACAGCTGAAATGAAAAATATTCAGAAGGCCGTTCCCAAAATGGTCAAATCCAGGCTGGATGAAATAACAGACAAAGGTCAGAGTGGTAGAAATATGATAGTTAAATGATAATCTAGGATCAGAAATTAATACCAGGTTTTTACAATACAGTTTCTGCAGCACAGTTGTCTCATCTTTAATGGAAACATGCCGGAATATTTTTTTAATGCAGTTCAATATATTCAGCTTATTTGTCTGTCATTTGTTCATAGGTAATCTAAGGTCAGCACTTTCAATTTTAAGACCTTGTCAGGGATTTTCTGTTGACAAAAAAATGCTTAACTGAAGGGCAAACAAGAAGCAAATTTGTCATTGATTTATCTAGCTTTGGGAATAAGAGCTGATAGCAGGTACCCCTAAGTCCTGAAAATCCTTTCCAGAAGAGCTACAGGGCACAAGGGACGTTGCCATCGTGGGTCTCTATCGATACAGAACTCCTGTGAGATTGATGCCGAACACCCATTTGTTGAGGTATTCAGTCACCCTCCACAACTGACTCAAATTATGGAAAAGATTATGAAAGAGCAAAAGAAACTGGACTGTGATGTAAGCATGTAGAACATTGACTGGCTGGGGTTTGATAAACTAACTTAAACCCCTGAAAGTTTAATAATTTGGTTTTCCACTCTATCAATAAATGGATGAAGAATTGACTTACTTGAGAACTCGTAGCCAGTTTGAGAGAGCACTATGGAGTGTTTCAGGATGAGATAGGATCGGTATCCTTGCTGCAGTTTACCTCAAATTCTGAAATACTGAATATAAGAATTGTTAAACCTTTGTGAAAGAAGGTAAGTTTATTTTGACAACAGTAAGAAACAGATGGAAAGGATGCTTTGCAAAGAGGCAGATGGGAGAAGGAGGTGAATGAAGCTTCAAAGCAGGAATACGTCTAATTAAGATCAGTAAATCACTTCCTCTTTATCAATAGGGGAAAAAGAGAAAGGAGGCCAGGTGGAATGACTTTACTGATGATCTAGCTGCCACTGGGAGAAAGCCAAGTTGCGGTTATAAAGCATTACATTTACTGTTAGCTACTTAGATGATAAATTTGTACTGATTTCCCCTAAAGAGAAAGTGGGCTAATGAGGGCTAAGATGTGCTTATAAGATACAGATGTTGATTCAACATAACGGATAAAAGGGTTCTCCTTTAGTGAGGAGAGATTAGCTGGACAGTATCCCTGAAGGTTGTACATTTAGCATGTGAATAGTAAAAAAAAGAAGACACAATAACAACAGAAGATAAATTTGAAACAGCTGAAGTAGAAATGAGATCATAGAGAACCTTTCAAGGATACTCTTTTTCTTCCTTTTAATGACCTTAGTGGACTTTCTTGAAAAAACAATAGTTTGTCATAAGCTTTTAGTTAAGATTGTGTTTAAAGTGACTTTAGAACTATTGAAGGGATAAAACCCCTTTTGTTTTAAGGTTTGGCTTAAGTAACCAACGGGAAATTCTTCCTTTACTGGTGCTTTCCAAACAGGTGTTCTCTCACTTTCCTTTGAAGCTCCTGTTTTAAAACTTGTTTTAAACATTCTTCCACCATCAGCATATGCTGCGTGCTTAAATTTATCCTACCGAAACAGGAGGAAATTCATAGGAGTCAGTGGAATTAATCTTGATTGGACAAAGAAATCAGAATCTGGTTTAGGATGTTGGATGATATAGTATTTATTAAGCTGTGTAGATCCACAGTGGATGAAGGACGCGGGTCTCAAGTGTAATACAGACAGGCAGTAGTCTTCCACACAAACTTCTCCCTCAGCCCTCAGCAGTGCTGCTGATGCCTCACTGCAGATAGTTTAACTCTCTTACATCCACCTAAAGAAGCAATCAAAGACTTACAAAACATGGGAGTGACCCAGGAAATGGAGAGGCAGTGTGAAGACTCAGATCAAAGCTGCTGTGTATGCTGGGATTCAAAATCTGGGC
This sequence comes from Hypotaenidia okinawae, assembly GCA_027925045.1. Taxonomy (NCBI): domain Eukaryota; kingdom Metazoa; phylum Chordata; class Aves; order Gruiformes; family Rallidae; genus Hypotaenidia; species Hypotaenidia okinawae. The sequence goes on along the minus strand of BSDF01000013.1, from coordinate 15,022,538 downwards.
TTGTGCCCATCTTGTAAATTGTGCACAAGCAGAATGAGTAAAGATGAAAATAGATAAAGCACATATGGGTAAACAGTAGGTATTCCTTTACTTGACTTTTTCTCTGTGCTCAGCTTTGCTCTCTGATTTGTAAATGTCTGTTAGTCCTTCACAGAGATACTGAATTTTTTCCGCTTGTTACATGCCAAGCATTAGTATCATTTCCTATACACTGACAGAACATGAGAGAAGAAAGAGGCCTTTATCTTGTGTAAATTAATGTCTCTGAATTCAGTGTCCTGCAAGTAACTCTGCACATACATCTTAGAATAAAAAACCACCTGAAGAGCAGAGAGTCAATCATAACAAAGCAATGTTGATAGGCTCTTTAAAAAATTGACCTGCAAAATGGAGTATTGTATTGGAAATTAGGACAGCCATGGAAAAAAAATAAGCTCAAAAGAGCAGATGCACAGCTTGTTTGCAAAATGTATTGGTTTAGCTTTGAAATCAAAATTAGCAGCAAAAGGAAAAGGTTCTCTACTCCAGAGAATTCAGTTTATCCATTGTTTTAACATTTTGTGCCCTGAGCGAAAGCCACAGTTCTTTTTCTTCAGAACAGATCTGGCAGATTCCAGCCGTAGAGTCTGTGGTTTTCGAACTCAAGAAGCTGTAAATTTTATAACTCTGCGCCCTGCGGTCAGAGCTGCTGAGTGTTGTGTCTGAAGTCAGGTGGTTGGTGTGTTAAAGGTAGACATTAAACAGTTCTATTGAGGAACTGGAAATGTTTAAGGAGGTTGTTTGCCAGCTGTAAATTTGGGAGCAAATGCCAGTTGGCTGAAAAGATGCTGGAATGCATCCAGTTAAGTAGACTAGCACTGGAGGTCTTTCCAAATTTGTAGGTCTGATAACTTGGCTGTATATGCAGACTTCAGTTATTGGGTTGTTAAGGAAGGGCTTTATAATGAATGTTTGAAAATATGATAGAAAACTTTTTATATGCTCATTACTTTAGCAAAATTGTAACTTTGCAATAGTATTGCATTCCTGAGGAAAATGTGAACATTCTACATTGTATACTAGCTTCCACCTGAGTGCCAGGGACTGCAGGCTGTACGGTTTGTGCCCTGCAGTGTTTTGTGTCCACTACCTTTCCAGAGTTTGATCTGCCCTTCTTCTGCGTAGCTGGGGTGATGCAGGAGGAAAGAGACATGACTGTGATGCAGCTCTTGTAGTCTGCTGGAAATGGAGAGGGCTCTGGCTTTGGCCACCAGCCAGGAAGCATAGAGGAAGGTCACCATGTCTGCAAGAAGGCCGTGTAGTCCCGTGTCTTAAAATGTGTATGGCCCTTCTTGCTGGGGGTGCAGGATTTACCCCCCAGGCACTCTCTCAGTTGGAGGGTGCATGTTTCTTACATCATTGTGTGGTTGTTCCCTGAAGCCTACATACAGATGTGCCTTGTTCTAACTTGTCCGATATCATTCGCTCTTTGTTCCCCTTCACTCTGTTGAAGCACCAGGATAATGCTGCTCTACCAGGACTAAAACTGGTGGCCAGTTTTATCTTCTCATCCTCCCTGTGTTCTGAATTCTGTTGTTGAGGATGTAGTTGTTGTTTCTTGCCTCCACTATCACAAAGCAAGGAGCACTTTCAGATGACAGGTCTTCAGTCCAACATTTCAAGATATTTAAACCAGAAAAGTTTAAAGCTTTACTGTTGTTGTGGCCACTGCCATAGCACAGCTTCATGACAGTTCTCAGACTCAAATGAGACAAGTCTAACCCTCACACAAGGGCTTGAGGTATGGACAAAACCTCCTCCTCATTTGACATGCCTTACTAAACAGCCAGATAGAATTTCAGCCTCTGCCCTTGAAGGAACACAGAGCACCTACTGAAATGGGAGAAAGTGCATCCCCACAGGACCACGAAAGAGGAAATCTGACTTGGACTGTTCGTACATTAGCCAGATCTTTTTTAGCATAAGAAGAAAACAAGGCTACTCTTTGAAATTGTTTCTGGCTGCCTAAGATGATGAGATCTGGGCTAATATGTTGGACTCACAGGACCTTCCAATGGGTAAAAGCAAATTAAAGCATTTTGAGGTCTGGTCTTTAAGAAGAACCAGGAAAGGAATTGATTTAATGAAAAAATAGTTTTCAAAGACTCAATTATTATTAGGATTAATGCATCCTGTTTTGTTCTGAAACTTTACATATTAGTTATTTGTCTCAATTTGTCCTTAAGAGAAGGCCAGTAGAGTGAACACATATTACTGCAACCTGTTTTTTTCTAGAAACTCTAATGCCTGTGGACTTGAGGTTCAAGATTCAAAGTGACTGTGGAACAGCTGTTTTAACAGAGTTGGACCATATGCTAGCAGCTTTCTAAAACTTAAAAGTTTATATAGAAGAGACATATTCCTTCATCTGAAGAGGCTCCTAAATCTCATAAAACATTTACATCGGTGTTGTGGTTTTGTGTGGCAAATCACCACAATCAGGTAGTCCTTACCAAGGGAAAGGTCTTTAAAAAGTTACACTGATAATGGTATGTGTGCTGTGAGGAGGGGATGTGAAAGAGGCTTTCTGGAAAGACAGCAGGAGTGAGATCCAGAGCTTCAGGGTGCATCTGTGCAGGTCAGCATGCAGTGCACAGCCATCACAATGCTTTCTAATTTCAGTGTTTGATTTTAATCCCATTCTTGTAAAAAGGTTGTGATATACACATACAGACTCAAGCAACTATAGAAGTGTTACTTCTATCAAAAATATTCAGTAAAAATAGAGAATAATCACTCTCAGGTTTATTTCTTCCACAATCTCATGAAGTGCTCATGAATTAAGCTTGGATGGGAGAGATTAAAGCTTTCACATGAAATACTTTAAGTTCCCTGTGCTTAGAAGAGCTTCTGATCTCAATCTTCCAATGAGAAGGCATGAAACTCTCCAATTCATTTGGAAGTATTTTGCCTTTTACAGTTCTAATTCCTATATTCTGAGTTTGGATCATTATTAAGGTTCACTGACTGAAATAAAATCTTTGGCTACTAAAAATGGAAAATATAGCATCCGTTTTTCTTTCTTCTAGAAAAGGAAACAGTAGGCAGTCCAGACCCTTCATATGTTCAGCATTATTGAGCTGAAGGTCATGTAAATTTGGTGTGAATTTTCACTGTCATGGGTAATTTCTGTTTTCCAATAGGTACATTTTTCAGAATACTTTAAAACCCTTGGCTACATTTCAAAATGTTATTATATTTCTTGGTCTTAAAATGACATAAATGCAAGTTTGTTGCTATTTTATGAAACCAATCTATACAGAGATCAGTTCTACCTACATGAATTGCTTAAGCACTCAGGTTAGACACCATGTGTACTTAACTGGTATTTTATTAATATTTTGAATGGTAATCATTAACATGGACTGGAATTGTGCTTGAAACGCTACTGCTTATCAAAAAGCATATTTAGGAAGTGAGGTTCACTACACCTGCACTTTATATTACCATGACCAGATCCATATTGGTGAAGAATTAAAATTTAGTAGAGCTCTAACTGTAAATGCTTGCATTTTTCTATTAAGCATGAATATAAATGCACCCTGCTGCCAAAAATAGTTTCTAAAATAAACGTTGTTCAATAGATATTTCTGCCCAAATTTAGGTATGTGTCAGGTGTTCATGCATCTTGCACTGATTAAAATTCAGACTTCAAATGAATACAGTGAATTTTAGAAAGTTGCCTACCTGAAAGCTGCACTATAATTCACCACTAAAATAGTACACCCCAAGAGCTGAGCTCCCTGAGTTAAATGACAAACACTGTTGCTAGAGTCAGTAATCACACGTGTTATGTGTTTTCTAATACATTATGCTGAAATCATGAACGAAAGATTTTTCCAATCCTTTTTCCCTTGCAGACACCCAGGGACAGGTCCTCTCCTGGCCTGAAGCTTTATCAGCTTCAACCACAGGAAAAAAAAATACCAGCTGAGGGTCTCCCAAAGTTTATCACCAGTCTGCATAGAAAAGAAATGCTTACAAGAAAAAAACAAAAAACTGAATAGTCCCAAAATATCTATTTTTTAACCCGAGCCTCAAGAATGAGGAAGCCATCTCTAACCACCTCTATTCCCAGCCCTCACACAGCTGTAGTCCTGCTTTGCTCAAGTTTATTTGAGTGTTTAAGTCATGGTTACTGAACAAGCAAAGGCTTCTTCATTCATAGAAGGCGCTGTGGAGAGATCAGCTAGCCTGGACTTTGCTTACTAAAGGAGAGGAAATTTCTCCCACCCTCAGTCCTTAATCCAGCCACTGCCACAAGCAAATTCCACTTGTTAAGGGACAGTTGCAAGAGCAGACCACAGTCCCAGCAACAGCTGGGACAGGCAGTGACTAATAGTGCATGGTTGCCAAAAGTCTTCGGATGATATTTCACATCTGCTGAAGGCATTTCTGCTTCACCAGTGAGTCTGATGCCTTCTGACTGGAAGGAGCATTACTCTGAACCATGTATTTCTGTTACAGGCCCTGTAGGGTTAGTCCAAGCAAACACTTTGCTGCTTAGGAATTACTTTCATGGGTTTTAGTTTATTAAAAATTTACATCTGCAGAAATTCTTTCACGAACATGGTGTGTATAAATATATTATGTGTGCTATCGTGTTCATCTTCCTGGAAAATGACAGAATCCTTTTTTTTCCCCTCTTCTTCCTTTTTTTTTTTCTTTTAACCAAACTCCAAATACTCCTCTATAGATCCTGTTACAAGGCAAGAATCCTGGGATTGCTTGGGAATATACATTTTCCAAAAGCAACAATGAAAACAAGACATCTGTCAAAAAACATAGCTACACCTGGGTGACGGTGCAGTCAGAGTGCTCAGCCACTTGCGGTGGTGGTAGGTAACCTCCCAATTGCCAATCCTATGGCTCAGGTTTAGAAAGCACCTCACAATTGCCTTCAGTTATGCAAACGTGTATTAGTGCCTACAGGGGTTTACACTGAACACCTGGGCCTTATTTTTTATCCACAACTTACAGCATAGATGCAGTACCTTCGTATCTTATAGGAAAAAAAGTTGTGTCACTTACAGTAACTCAGTCTGTTTTTAAAGTCGGTCCTTACACTTAGGAAACCTTGCTGTTGAAGTAATGTGGGAATTAAGCATGTGCTTTGATGCTGTAATTTGGGAACATAGAAAGATACCAAAGAATAAGTAAAATTTATCTTATCTGTAGAGAGTAATTGACTAAAATATTATCCAGGCCTTTACTGACAGATACACTCTGATCTCCTCACTGCTTAAGTATAAATATTTGAATTCTGCCAGGTCAAAGTTGGAGATTCTGTGTAAGCTAAGGATTTCTTATAACCATATTGCTCTAGGTATTTGCTTTGCACAGACCATCGATTTGTTTTTCTGAATCCTGGATGTTCTGTCAGTGAAAGTAATTCTGTAATGAAAGCAGAAAACTGGCATGTGGGAAGTCCTGCAAAAAGAATTGGGAATTAAAATTTTAGTAGATTAAATTGGAACTGGGTCATATAAATGAGACTATATGATGTTGTTATCATTAATACCAAATAATAGTGTGGGGTGATTGAGGCAATGCCTTGTTATGCTCCTGTATTGCCAAAGAAGTCCAGGTGAAATTCAGGAATGCCTTGCTAGTCTCTTGTCAGACTACACAGCATTTCAATAAACTGTGGAAGAAACACCCACCAGGAGCACTGCAGAGATAAAGTACAAATGCATTTTTCTTGCTTCTCTTTGAAACAAAGGCTGGATATAAAGATAATAGAAACAACCATGTTTCCAAATTGGACTTGCTGTGCCCGATGAACCGTGTGCGAGGCGAATGATACATCTCAATTAAAAGATAAATCTATAAAATCACTTCATCTCTTAAGGCATTTATAGTCTTCTCTGTAACCTGCCCTGATGCTGACACTAGATAGAGTTTAGCTACAGGAACCTGCAGAAGTCTGTACAATGTGAAAAGCTGCAAAATGTTTTGCGGCGGTTTGCAAGTGCATGAGTGTGTGCAGAGTGCCTGCACTGCTCTGAGCAGGCACTGCTCCTTTCTGCAGGGAATTGGGCTTTGAAGAATTGCTAATTTTTGCTGGGGGAAGATTCTGCAAATCCACTGTTTGTAACTGAAATGTTTCATCTCACTTCAGTAGTACCTGTGTTACAGAGAAGGAAATTAACGTTAAAAACATGTTGCCAAATTAAATTCTATTTTATTTAGTTCAAGTCAGCAGAGTTGTACCAAGGATGAGTTTGGACTTGTCTAGTTAAAATTCGCCCCTACTGTTTTTTCTCCTATAGTTTGAGCAAATGTTCATTTTACTCTGTTTTTTCTTTCTAATGCTTCCATAGGACACATTACAGCAAAAGCAATTTGTTTAGAAGATCATCGGACACGAGTTAATTCCTCCTTTTGTGGCCCAAGGATGAAGCCATTAACTGAAACAAAACTATGCAATACTAATCCCTGCCCAGCATAGTAAGTTCTCTTTATTTTTGTACCTTTTCGCTGTTCCTTATGACTGAGTTTGCCATGAAAGAAGTCCTCTGCAATAGGCACACAGAACTCCATAGCCTGCTAGATGAACCCACTTTTATTCTGCAAGGTCAACCTGTAATTATTTAAAACTGTTAGCTGTGTAGGCTTCTGCCCAATGATAATACCAGAGGCGGTATTTCTGATGCGGCTGAGCGAGACCTCCTGAGGGTTGCTCGCAGCTCTGTCACCGTGCTGGGGTTAGCTATGTGACACTGAGTAAATCTAAGTTACTTAGAGGCCTGTTCTGCCACCTTTACTCACCTTGAATCAATAAGACCATTTCCTGAGTAAAGTGCTACTCCCTGTGTGGAAGCTTGGCCCCGTGACTCAGATTCCACATATTAGATTAGGTTAAAAGAATCGTCTGAAGTGTAATTAGTGATTTTTGGACAAAATGTCCCACAGAGTATTATGATATCAAGAAGAGGACTATCTAAACCAAATAAATCGTCAGCAATGCTCCTGGTGCCCACAAAAATAAATATGAAGACACTGCCCGTGTGAACATTCTTATTTTCTGAAAGACTTAAGAAAGGTGAGATGCAAAGGAAGACATTGACATATAGATAAGCATTTAGAATCCAGCTGGTCTAAATCAATAGTGCTCCTTTAAAAACAAGGGAATTACACTGATTTATAGTAGCTGTGGTAGGGGTCCTTTGGAAAAAAAATGTTGTGTGCTCATATAATTAAACACAGTGTTGTGTGGCTTAGATATAAATGGGTAGGTTTAAGGACACATTGGCCATCTCTTCTCTGCTGATTTTTTTCACTTTGGGATTGCTGACTTTGCAACCTTAGCATGTTTTAAACTTTATACTAAAGATCTGAAAAGCTGTACTATATGGGACAAGGCATTTGGAAATTTAAAACAAGAAATTTTCTAAAGCAACATGAGGAAAAACTTAGCAGTGTTTCAGTGGGAAATAAAGGCAGTTGAAGATGCATTGAAGCACACAGACAGCAGAAGGCAGAGGAAATGGAGGAAAGCTCTTGACCTGGTGTCATCTGCTGCTTTTACTCTGGTGATTGAAGCAGTGGGCAGTAAAAGCAATTGGCTGAGCCTGCTCCCATACTTAATAGAATAGCACATTTAATGGAGCTTAATAAGGAGCATTCCATCTCCCCCAGTTCGGAAGAGGGTGATGGGGCAAAGCAAAAAGATGTATAATCTCTGCAGTGGCTTTGTTTTTGCTTAAAATCATAGTTTGCACTGTGTTGAACAATGGGCTAGTAATAGTTTGGAATTTCCTGCAAAATTTAAAGATTACAGCAGAGGACAGAAAATCCAAATGGGAAATTATACACTGTGACCACAAAACTATAGAGATAAGGTTTAAATAATAGTAATATGTGACATGTGAGCTCCATGTTCCTACTTCAGCAGTTTCTTTAGATTACATTTAGCCACATGATTTTCTCAATAGCAATTTTAAGTAATCTTTGTAGCCAAACACAATCTGTTTGCAGGCAACTTCTCTTCTGCCAGAAGTATTTTTATCCAATGAACTCAGTAATATGTACTCAGAAATGAAGTGTCCATGATGTTCCCTGGAGTCTTTTTAAGCTGTTTGTGCTCACCTTTGTTTTGATGTTATGGTGTTATGCTTCACCAAAATCACACCCCCTTCTATTTGCCACACACAAAATTTCCCAATTCTGTTAATCAGACACCCTGCTGTGTTTTGACCATATATTTTGACTGATATAACCATCACTGAAAATGCTGAACAGCCCTTCTGACACACACAGTGCTACATTTAGGTTTTCATGCTGAAAGTGCTCTGATATTCTTAGATTTCCTACTTTAAAAAACAATTAATGACTTGAAACCTAAAAAGAATACGAAAAGAAAAAAGCCACCTCTAGGGAAAAACAATTCAGCTCCCTAATTATTTTTAAATCCTTAGGATATATTAATGTATGGAGGATCTACATGTAGGACCATGCCTTAAATTAACAGATTGCCATTGCGCTGAGTGAAACTATGCCAGGATATCTCTGCTGAGGAATCTGCCCAGAAAGTCATGGCATGCAGTATTTTCCATACAACTGAGACTGCCAACATCAAAAAATGTAGTATTAATAAATACCATGGAGGGAACAAAGAATGCTTAATGGCCAGTGAATAAAGCAAAACCAAATGCGGTAGGCATAAAGGGCAAGGGAAGGAGGTGAGTAATAGATAAGATACAAGCCTGTCAGTTTTGTGACATAAAAGAGACTCCAGGCTCACAAAGGTCAGTGAGGAATAATTACTGCATAAGAACAAAGACTTATTAGTCTGAGTGGGAACAAACTACTGTCCCAACAGTAAGAAAGAACACAGAAAGGCGTCAGTACCGCACACTGTTGTTGTTGGATTTCAGAGCTGCCAAATCTGGTCATAATTATTTAGTTATTTGAGCTAATGAAAGATACTCTTGGATCACAGCCCAGATAATCTTGGAAAATGGCAGTTTACTAGAGGACATTAGAGTAGGTTTATTGCCCTGTGCTCTGTGAAGAGGGGAACTCTGGGCAGTTGTGGTCAATAAACTCTTAAAATGAACACTTTTGGTTGCTCTACCAATCACTATTGTCAGAAACATCAAGGTAAGGTGATTTCAAGTTGTAGAATGGATTAAAACAATAACTTTTTTTTTCCCAGAAGCTTGCATTGCAATAGCCCAAACATTTCTAATCTGGAATTACACAACTACTGACTTTTCATATTACTATTTCTGTGTCCTTAAATTGCTGCTTTTTATATTAACTTTTGGCAGTTTCTGAAGATACTAGGCTGAGAGTTAGGATTTCTTCTATTCCCAAAGGAATTTTTCAAAAATAGGCTTTTAATACATTTTTTTAGAAATTGAAATTAGCTTTGTTTTCAGGCTGATGTGAACAGAGAGGCAAATGGGATGCTGTTCATCTTTCACACAGAAAGAAAAGAAAAAGCTTTCTTCTCATTAAGCTTGTATGTAAGCAGCTATTCCAGTGGTCACACTGGGGACTTGATGCTATGAGAAACCATGGAAGTAGGACAGGCCAAGCTGTTGGATTTGAGATGAGAACATTTTTATGTGCCATAAATTATTAAAAACTTGTAAAACTGCTTTTTAAAAATCTTTAGCATAAATTCAGCACTTGATCTTTGAATAAGAGTTTTCAAATTGAATAATCATTTAGTCATTCATACCTTTGTTTCTACTCCTCTGTTTTCCTGTCCAGCTGCTATTTATGGTCTTGCATTGTAGCCTTCAAGGACAAGGACACTCAGTTGCAAAGTGTTCCACCAAGCTGGGGACCCACTCAGTGCTTCATTAATAGAAATACTGAGCAGCTAATGACATTTCAAAACTGAATTTACCCAAAGCAAATGGCAACAATTCTTCAGACTTTGTGTAACTTTAGTGACATGAGGCATAACTGAAGTGTGCCTGTGACTGGAGTATGGTTTTACCCTACAGCTTTTGCTGTTTAAATTTCCTCTGTCTTATTTAGATTCCACATCATTTGTCTGCCAGATTTATTAGTCTGAGGACATTTAAATCTTGCAGACAGTAATGACAGGACTGCTGATTTCAGCCAGGCCAGTATGGTTTGACATAGATACCTCTGGACAGCACCATGTCGACATTTGTCACCCTGTGTGAATATATGTCTATGCCCAAATGCACTGGGAGGTACATGCTCAGCTAAACTGGCCCCATTCTTTCCCTGCCATGCCAGCCTGTCCCTTATATCAGCCTAAGTGATCTCCCTCCTCCACTCTGTCTTCCCAGAGAGATGTAAAAAGAAAAGAATGTAACAAAGGGCTGAGCTTTCCACTAATCAGATCTCATGGATTTACAGAACTCTCTGTTTATCTGGCTTCTTCCTTTGGCCCCAGGTGTACTTGGAGGTCTCTTCAGCAGCTGAAGTGACAAAAGTGATCCTCCTGCCATTTCTTTAGAAAATGTTTCTTTCCTGTTTTAGAGAGATTTTTTTATTTTCATTTGAAAGCATAGATGTGGTTAAGAAGGAATGGTGATTTGTTAGCCAGACCCTTAGATCTTCTAGATACTCAACCAGTCTCAATGGCAGTGTCTCTCAGACCCTGTGGAATTCCAAATTCCAGGTCAGATTCACAGGCAAGTTGGTTCGGGTAGATGAGAAATGTAAATAAGTAATACTAGTTTTTCTAGTTATGTGACTTCATCCCAAGCAAAATGTTCCATGCTTTGAAGATAATGTAACTATGGCTTATTGATTGCTTGGGCAGATGTCAGTACATCAGGAGACGAGCTAAACTGAATCTCTGAATAACTCACATTTAATAGGTCGCTCATATGTATTGATTTTATAAAGCTAATTGGACTTCTGTGTTTCTAACACACCTTTTCTCCTTGAAGCTGGTCAACAGGTGAGTGGAGCACATGCAGCAAATCTTGCGGAGGAGGGCAACAAAGTCGTCTCATCCAGTGTGTCCAGAAAAGGGCTTTCCAAAGAGAGGAAGTTGTGGCCCATTCACTCTGTCCTGTCAGCACCCCCAGCCAGGTGCAGATGTGCAATAGTCAGGACTGCCCACCTGAATGGAGCCCTGGTCTGTGGTCACAGGTAATTTTGGGGGAAATTCACACTTTTGTCTGCTGGCATCATGCAAATATTACCAAAAACTGCTCAAAAAGAATAGTGCAAGTTTTGTGAAGATCAGTGTTGTGCAAGAGGCTCTATTCCTGAGGATAATATGTAAGCTATGTATTTGTTTCAGCGAGCCCTCCTAAGTGCTTGGACAGTAGGGCTTGCCAGGGGTGGCCACGTGGTGTCCTTTCCAGTACATACAAAGAGATGGATAGCTTTCTCTGGTTTCATAAATGAATTCTTCAAAGGCATTAACCCCCTTCTGAGCCTACTTCCCACAGCAGTATAAACTTTTCTCGGCGATGACAGGCAGACAAGGAATGAAGAAACAAACATTGGAGGTTGGAGTTGCATATGAATGCACACACACGTATGTGACTCCTGGGTTGATAAATCCATGATTTACACATTCACTAATCACTTCTGTACTTTTGCCTTTGTTATGCTGGGAGAGGAGCAGTGCTGCAGTTAATTGCCATGAGGGGCATAAGGCCCTGGGCAGATTCCTGTGTGCACACACCCTGCTTCACAGACCTGCAAACTGCCTGACATCAAACCAGCTGGAGTTAAAACACACGCACACCTGCTGACACAAATCTCTGCTCTGCTCTTTCTGTCACTACTATTGATGCTGGTATGAACAGTTACTGTAAGGACAAATGAAGTACTGAGAAACCTGGGATTTAAGAGATGTTATTTTTCCATCTTCATTTAGTGAGATTCAAGGTGGATTTAAATTCACTGAAAAATCTCTTACTTCTATGTCCATATCTTGGTACTGTTATACTTAAGGCCTTAAGAACATGTTGACCTAAGCATTCCCAGGGGAGAAGAGACTGCCACTCCAGGGAACTGCCCTGCAATGTGCTATGACTGACCAGTAACTACTCAATAGCCCATTTCTTTTTAACTCTAAAACAAATAGTGTTATGTGTGGCAGGTGATGGCAAAAAACAGGTCTGATGATTAGATACTTAAAAAGAAAAAACAATGTCTTCAAACACATTCAAACTTTCCTCTAAAATAAAGCAGAAAACATTAAAAAATCAGTTTGCCTCCTCTTTGGAAAGTGTACAGTTCAAGTTGGGATTTTCATATCAGCCTGTGAAAATTAAGTTCACAAAACCTGCTGTAATGTAACGAACAGGCCTACTGAACACTGGTGAAGATTTGAAGATTCAGCTGGAAGCTGTTGTCTCACAGGCTCAGAGGAGTTAAATATTGTGAAATACCCAAGCTCTCTGCACAAATCTCAGTAATTTTAAATGAAAGGAGTTTTTTGTTTGAAGGAAAGATTAAAACCACAGATTTTCAGAATGAAGATATTTCTGTTGCATCCTCAGTACAACTCTGCTTTCATGAAATCTTTCAAAAACAGTTGTGATTTAATACAGATAATGATAGCACAGGACTCCTCCTTGGAATGGGCCCCTTAATTATTACTAAAAAGAATAACAATTAGAAGAGGGTGAAACCAGGTAGAAAACTGGCAGCATTATTTCAGGGCTGTTTATTTCTTCACTTCATCAGAAATGGCTCAGCTGTGCATTTTGTTGTGTGCTAGGGCCATGAAAACTATAGCTTGTCTCTTCAACCGAACCACGGTTCAGCAGTGCTTATTTATTCACTGGTGACTTGCCCCAGGCTTCAGTTGCAATCTTGGCAATTAAAACATCTCTGGTCAAACTTCTCAGATATTGTCTGTATCAGGTTCTGTCTTGTGAGATTCATTTGGTGAAGTGGTTAAGTACAGATTCCCTGGGTAGTGTTCTCTGCCTGTATCTCATCCCTCTAGGCCAAGGTGAGGACAAAATAACAAATAGCCAGGAACATCTTGCTGTGGGAGATGTTGCAATGGGAGGTTAGGACCAGCTTTCAACTGTGCTGTCCAGGGAAAAAAGCATTTTGCTCAAAACTCCAGCTTTCCTCATCTACGGAAGAGAGATATTACTTATCTGTCCTACAATGGGGGCTCTAAGAGTTCATAGCTTACATTAAGAAGGCACTTAGAACAATGCTTTGGAGGTGACTTAGAGATGTTGCTGTTACTTACCAACAGAATTACAAGTTTACTTACATTATAATGGCAGCTGCACAGCACATCAGACACGGTTTCTATGCAAATACTGCCAGTTTTCATTTCCTCAAGTTCAAATGAATGTTTCTTTCCATCACAGTGCTCCAAGACTTGTGGGAGAGGCATTAAGAAACGGGATGTCTACTGCAAAAGTACCAGTTCTCCCAAGGGTGAAGTCCTGCCTGATAGTATGTGCAGCAGAGACCATAAACCTGAATCCCAGCAGACCTGTGTGCTAGGACGCTGCCCCAAAAATGACCGACTGCAATGGGTGATTTCTTCCTGGAGTGAGGTAAAGTGGTGCAGTCACCTGGCTCACTGCCTTCCTTTCCTGTGCCTGAAACAGAGACTCAGGGACACACAGGCAAACCACGGGGGGATGGGGGGAGGAGTGGGGGGTGGGGCAGGGTGCGGGCAAAGCCAGCTGAGCTGTGATTTGGAAATCAGGTGCTCTAGGCACTGTAAAACCAGTGTTCTTTACATCCAGATGTAGGTAAACGTACCCTGATGTCTTTGTTTGTCAGGACTCTCACTGACATGGATTCATATTTCAGTTTGCACATTGCAGAACATGGTCTTTATGGTTTTAGTTATATAACGCTTTTGTAGCTTCACATCACTTGGGGTCTCTTGCACATAACACATTCTCCTTTATCTGACCTTTATCTGATTTCAAAAGTGTCCTTTTCCTTGGCAGTGCTCAGCCTCCTGTGGCCCAGGTGTACAAAAGCGAGAGCTAAAGTGCGGTGAGAAAAGCATCCATGGGAAACTGATCACCTTTCCTCAGAGAAGATGTAGAAACATCAAGAAACCAAACACTAACCTGGAAGAAGCTTGTAACAAGGGAGCATGTCCATCACAAACGCTGTATAACATGGTGTCTGGCTGGTATTCCTCACCCTGGCAGCAGGTAGGAATGGGAAACTTTCTCACCTCTCTCTGCCTGCCCCAGTAGCACGCTTTCTCCAGCACTGTCATGTCTTGGCTTTTATGGAGTTTACAAAAGGAGCAAGTTTCTCTAGACAGTAGCTCAAGTCACATTCCCTAGTGCTCTGCACTACAGCATTAAAAACCAGAACAACTGCAATGTGACTGCTGACTCTTGGGCAGCCATTTAGTTGAAGGTGAGGTTGCAGTGCTGGGCTTGCAGAGCACAAACCTAGCCGAACAGCTCACAGAATGGGCACTAGCCAGAGCAGCACTAACACGTGGCAGGCGTGAAATCCTGCAGACCACACCATGGTGAGTTTAGGACATTGTGACTCCAAGCCACCTAGATTCAAGCTAGCTTCAGTCTTACATTGTGCTGTAGTTAAATGTCTGATTGTATGGAGGAAATATTTGCAGTCCTGACAGTCCACAGGTGTCTCCTGCACGTAGCCATTCCCTAAAGAAGGTTGCACCACTCAGCCACTGAAACATGATGCAGCTGGTCCACATCCATCATGTACTGTGGGGCAGCTCGTTTCTTTGTCCTGAAACTGAGGAATGTCACCTAAAAATGTTATTCGTGCTCGAGAGGCACTACGTTCCACACTCATTTTCCAACACTTTCTTCTCAGTCTATTTCAAACTAAACTGTGGTTGAACTATTACATATCTATATGCACAATGTATTTGAGCATCTGCACAGATTGCCTGGAATTCCCTAAATACTATGATTAATTATGGGATCAGTCTGTATTTGTTTCTGCATTCTTGCAAACAAGCTTCTGTATTTCTGGAACTTATCTACTTTATGAGTCACATATCAGTGAGACACACACTCATTCAATAACATTTACATGAAACAATGTCGGCCTGACAATTGTAATCAGATGAAAAAGATCACATTTATCTTAAAGACAACTTTTCATGAAACACATACAAGTAAAAGGCTTATTCATTTAAAAATACTTCATACATCTTCCTGCAAATGCATAGTGCTTTTCCCCAGATACTGCTGTAATTGTGGTTCCAGTAGAAGTTTTATCTCTGTTCAGACAGCAGGATTGGGCCCAGAGGCTCAGAGTTCAAAAGAAATCAGTGCAGACAATCAAGAACAGGTTTTCTAAAATGTTCTGTTTCTGTCTCAATGTCTAAGGAACGAAATTTTCATCTGAGTCCTTAAATAACCAAACTTTTGGAAGGGAGAACAGATGCACACACATCTTTGAAAAGTCGTTCCTGATGGGGGCTGGTCCTGATGGGGGTTGCTGTACAGCAAGACATCCAGTCCTGACCTTTCTCTCTTTGCAAGATTTGCCCAAAGCCCTGGAAAGTCACTCCTTTGGCTTTCAGGGGCTCCCAGAGAGTGTCTATAATGTAAGACGGCTTTGAATTTTTACCTCTCTGCAGTGTACGGTAACGTGTGGAGGGGGAGTGCAGACCCGGAGTGTGCAGTGCCTGCGCCAGGGAAGACCAGCGTCTGGGTGCTTGCCACATCAGAAACCAGCAGTCCTGAGAGCCTGCAATACAAACTTCTGCCCAGTGCCTGTGAAAAGAGGTAAAACTCAGCTCTACATGCTGCAGCAGGGTCAGTTGCCTAGAACTGTAAATCCAGCAGAGATTGCCTTTTCCAGTGCCACTCACTGAAGATTAGTATTAGCATATTCCTTCATAAAAGATTTTTTCCTCAGACTTCCCAGTTTTACAGTCACTCTCTGATGCTGCAGCATCTCTCTTCTCAAAGTGAACCCTCTGCAAGCAGACCTGAGAGTATAAGAGTATACCTGGCACAGGAGATTTTAAAGCCAGGAATATGTTAAAAAAAAAAGTTACTCCATTGTTTCTGAGCTGCGTTTTTATACTATCTTGTTGAGTAACATAGAAATACCTATTGCTTATACCAGCAACTTTTGAATAAGAAATATTCAAAATATTTGAATAAGAAATGAAAATTTGACATTTATTTTTAGTCTTTTGAAGTCTTCCCAAGCTTCTGATTGCACCCACATCCTGGGAGTCCAAAACCACTTTCTCTGAATGCTTCTGATCAGTGTATGATGTCCTGTCAGGGTACATGAAACAAAGCTGTGTCCCTACATGTATGTCTACTGTATCCCTCTCCACCACTTCCGTGTGTTTTGCAGTTCTAGAGGACCGCAGTTCTAGAGGACCAAGAACAGTGAGAGGTTTTGAGCCACTCTGAATGAAGGAAGGGAACATTCCTGGCCCACCCCAAAAAGACAGCTGTGCCTTAGCCCCATCTCATGTATTTGCTTCCAAGCTGGTCACAGTTTGTGGCTCCTTCTTAACTGTGGGGGAAAAATGTCCTGGAGGTCCAGGTTTATCCCATGTAGCACTAGTTATCTAGGTTTGCTAAAGCGCTTTAAACACTAACTTTTGCAATGCCATACATCATCTCTCTCGCTACCATTATAAAACTGGGAGCTGAAAGAAACCTGATAAAACCTAATCTGGATGGCAAGAGAAAGGTGGCACTAGAGTTAGGAGCAAAGGTCAAGCTCTGGCCCTGCGTCATAAATTGACATTAACCACCCCCATCTGCACCAATGCCTGCAGTCACTGTGCACAGACACCCTGTAAAACCCAGGGGTATCTTAACACACCATTCTACTGCATCCACTCAAGACATGCAGAGTATCAAACTGATGTATCTGGGGACCTGAATCCAAACAAGGGTATATAGATGAAATGGCCCTAAAAAAGAGAAATAAACAACTCTGCTGGGTTTATAAGTAAATGTTTTTAACTCTTCAAATTAACCTTCCTAAAAAGTTCTGCTGCACTTTGGAGTTTCTGTATGACATCCTCTTCTGTCACAATACAGCAAGCACTTTTCTTTCACCTCTGCCTTCCCCTGCTATATGTCATGTCTGGAGAAATGTCTGTTATTAATTTTGGCCTTGGCCTGTTTCTCTCTCTCCTCACATCTGCAAGAGCCCTTTTCCCATTATTATAACTGGGTCGTCAGGCTCTAGAGATCAATTATCTCTTCACTGCTCTCTAACTTTCTGTCTAAACCAGCAAAACGAGAGGGAACCAGCTGGGCTGGAATCACATGGAAGCAAATCAGTCTCTATTATCAGCCATGCAGCTCCAGCTCAGTGATCACAGTCAAGAAATTAATGTTTCATGGAGAGTTTACACACTTTCCTAGAGAAACTGGGTCATTTCCATCCCTCTGTTAGATGCAGTTATGGTCACCGTAACTCCTAGTAAATCCAGCTGCTTAAAACAAATTTAAACAATATATAAATACTTGAGTAAATAGAAGTAAGAAATTGACAGCCTGATCCACATCCATTGAAGTCTGTGGGACTCTTTGTGTTCATTTCAGTGGTCTTTGGATTGGGTCCCAAGAGTAAAGTTTTTGGCCATACCTCTGTAACGTTAGCACTGCACTCTGATCTTCAAAAGGGGCATAACGACTTGTTGACATCGCTGCCTCAGTACTTATAATTTATTTTTTTAAACAGTAATTTGTAATTTTTGAAAATTTACCCTTCCGTGGCCAGAGAGCTTTTCTGACATGATCCAAACAGCTTTCCTCACTGTGCTCTGTGTGCTTTTCATCTGTTGTCTCCTTTGGTCTGGTGGGCAGCAGGTGAAGTAATGGGAAAGCTGGTGCTGAACTCCCAGTCTCACCCCTGCTGACACCCAGGTAAGACTAGAGAGGCAAAGCTGTGGAGTGGGAGGGATGCAGTTCTGTACTGAGCTTCCTAGTTGCTGGACAACTCTTGGTTCAAGAGCTGTATTTTCTTTATGTAACACTATCATTGACAGGTTTATGATTTTGAAAACAGAAGAATAAAATGGCATATTTAAAAATATTACTAATTTCTCGTTCAAATGAATTTGAGGGTGACAAAAGGATGCAAAAATCACCTTTGCTGTCATATAAAAGGGCCTCAACAAAATCAAAGCAGTGGCTAAAGAAGTTCCTTTTGAGAGATGGCGAGGACTGCCGGCCCCCAGAACACGAAGAAGTTGTCTGTGCTGTGCGAGGGAGCATTTATCTTCTGTGACTCAGCTTGGCTGATCTGAGAACACAGACAACAGTGGCTAGGTTTTTCTTCACCGTCTCCTTGTAAATTCCTTTTATTGACCATGTAAACAGTAGTTCTGAGAGTCGAATGGAATCTTTTCCCATGCTCACAGGAGATTTCAGTTTAGCTATAAATTCTGCTAAACCTCATTTAAATGTCTTACCGCTCTCTCAGACATGGTGAATTTGTTTATAAATCATCCATATGAATCATCACTCTGCTCTTTTAAAGAAACATAAAGCATCCACCACAAAACTGTAGAAAGGAGCAGCAATGAAGTATTTTTAAAGTGCCTGGGCTGTGTGTGTAAATGGTCTGTGCATAAATTTAAGGGAAAGAGAGCCTTAATTGAAAAATATGGTTTATTTGTATTTGTAATTAGAAGCTGAGCTTTTCAGAACTAAACATTGTCAGCCTGTCTCTCTTCTTATTGCAGTTAACATTTCACCAACATGGCATAGTCAATGTCCTAAAAGCCTGCTTCATGCCACCTAACTAAGGTGTCCAAGAAGAGGGATTTCTTAGGTGCCTTGCATAGCCAAATGGAGAGAACAAAGTCCCTCTGAAAGTATTGGAATGCAAATGCACAGCAGAGCACTTCGTGCACACACATGCATAGAGCAGGGTCCGTGCATTCTGTGTGCTCACACACACATGCTCAAAGCAATGCTACTTCGAGGTGCAAAACTCCATGTAAAGTTGGTGGCAACAAACAGTCGGCATCAAGCATGGAGCAGGCTCTCTTGTACAAGTATCTGGCTTTAGAACAACATTTGTAATCAGAGATGAAAACACAGATGGCTTATTTTATCCTTCACAGTGGAACTTCTTCCTGTTCCCCTAACCTTCAAAGCACGCTCTAAATGTTTTTGTTCCTTCAGCCTCTGCCCCCCTGTATTATATTAGCTCTATCTTTATCAAATTAATAAATTTGTTCTCTTAACACATTAGGAATCTCTCAACAAATTAAAAAAAAAAATGTGTATGTCTGAGATGAAAACTAATTCATGGTTCCCCTTCTTTGAATTGAGTCACCCATCGTGTTTTTACGATTACCAAATGCATACCAGCAGCGGAACTATGTCTGACTTGTAGACTTGCTAAAACACAGTCTCACCATACTGCTTGGATTTCTCTCCTTCAGATGATCCTTCTTGTGTGGATTTCTTCACTTGGTGTCATCTGGTACCCCAGCACGGTGTCTGTAACCACAAATTTTATGGCAAGCAATGCTGTAAGTCATGCACGAAGAAGAACTGATAGCAGCATGTTATCTGAACCCTTCAGTGACAGGATTCGCTTCTTCAATTTATGTTGGAATTAACTTTGCTTTGAGGCGAGACATGGTGCCACATAAACCACTGATGGAAGAGACATTTTTTCTAAGGGAACGTCTGAGGTACAGTAATTGTTGGATAGATGTTGAAAGAGGAATGTTTCTTTCTTTACTTTATTTGCTGACCTCACTAAAGTACAGGGTACTATGGATCACTTGAACACTGAGACTCAAGGGGCAGTTCTTTCTTTAAAAGTGTCATTTTGCACTGTCAGATGATATGAGGAATTAATTAAGCCTTTTCTGGCTAATTTACCAGAAAGCAGAAGAGATTGGGAGCTCGAAGAGGAAGGTTACAGCATGGCAGCATGACAGATACCCAATCAAAAGCATTTCCTTTCTATTTTTATACGATGATATCGTCCCAGGGTAAGGAAGCTGTTTACTGCCACTTTCACAGAAAGACATTGACATGGCTGTTGCCTGGAGAACGCAGCGTCACACGTGTGACCACAAGAAGTAAATAGTGCACTACAAAGATTTATGGTGCTTCTCTATTAGACTTGCTGCTGGAAAAGCAAGTTTTGCATCATGCTAATGTTTTTATTGTTTTGAAGAATTCATTTTCTGCTTTGTGTAGAAACTCAGAGGTGGTTAACTAGTAACTTGAAATGTATTCCTAGAAATATTCAGCATTAGAATATTTGGACTTTTAATATTGCTGTATTACAAGTAAAATAGAATTTCATATTTCAACTAACTCAAGGAACTCAGATTTATTGAGGTCAACAGTTCTGTTTTCAACTTTCTAAGCTCATTAGTTATGTAATTTTAAAATTTAAACTTGATGTTTTAAAGTAGTTTTTTTCAGAAGCTAGGTTGTTTGAATGCCAGGATACTGAAGAATGTCTTCCTTTAAATCGCAGATCTCTCTGTGAGTTTGGATTCATCCATTAGCCAAAGGAAATAACAATATTACAGTCCATTAATTCATGGTAAACTTCGCTAAGTAGTTATTTATTCCTACAGGTTATATGAGAAAAAAAGAAAGATAAGAGGGTGATTAACCAAATAAAAGTCAATTCTATTTTTATACATTCTCCTAATACTTTTATTTAGTTCAGAATCCACCAGCAAACGAAAGACATGTAGATGTAACGCTAAGTGTAACTGTTCAGTAGGAGATGGTGGGTGACATTGTACAGCGAATGGTACAATTTACAAAGTGTCTGCATTGACAAAACCCCCAACCTATTTGCCAAACCCATTCTGAGACAGAGCTGTGTTCTGCTGTAATTTTCTGGGGAGTGCCTATGAGGGACATATTTATCTCATTCCACCCAATCCCACAACGGCGTTTGATGAATGTAGTTGAGTTTTACTGTTTTTTTAAAGTATCGTTTCAGCGTCAGATTAGCCAGCTCAGCACTAATGCCAGACAGTGGTCACTTAAAATTAGCAGTTCCTTCTGCAACAATTTAAATTAAAAACATGAACTCTATCATACTTTAAGAAATTCTGATTGGAAACATATCTCAACCTATGCCGTTCTGTTTTGATATTGGACATCATTGTATAATTATAACCTTTTTTCTAGGAAAAAACTACAAGGATTTTTTTTGTTTTGTTTTTATAATTGTGTCCTTTTTATTATTTGATGTGAAATAATTAATTTATTAATGCATAGCTTTTTCTTTATATTTCTTTGCTCACTTCCTTAAGTGACAGCCGAGGAAAGAAAAGGGTAGTGTCACAAAGTATGAATTATGGTGTAAAAAAGCAAAAAAATATAAGTGTAATATTTAATTATTTTATAAGCTTTGTAATAAAGTACTCTAACTGTTGCATTATATTTGGAATTGTAAAATTCATGAATAAAATATGGAGGCTATAAGGAAATATCAAGCAATAGGAGTGGTGCATGCTGTCATTTGCGTTTGTGTTAGTTGTCCCGCAGTGTCTTTAAGCAAACATTATTGGCCAGCCTCAGTGACTCTGAGCCCACGACGCTTCTGGGGAGGGGCAGCAACAAAAGCTGCCCACAAGAGAAGCCTGTTCTTTGGGCAGTGGGAATTTAGGCACCACAGCTAAGTGTGACCTCTGCCCAACCATGCCCCTACCATTCAGGTCTTGTATGGGTTCCTATTGGCGGGGAACCCTCCAAACAGTGGCTCCGAGTGTTAACGAGCCATTATGATGAATGGGATGGAGGTCATTCCTTTCAGACACTCAAAGTCAGACATATGTGCTAAGGTCATGTGAAACTTCTCTACTTTAGAAGGTCCCATTATACTGGCAAGTGAGGAATGCACCACTGCGTATTCAACAGTGTGAATATATTGTAGTTGCCTTTTAAGAGCAGGAGATGTTTCTCATTTGAACGACCACCCTACCACTGAAGCAGCTGGCTTGGATTATGCCCATTTCAGGCACAAAAAGGCAACATGGACATAATGTCATGGGTTTAGTTTCATAACAACACAAAAGCTAAAATACACAAAATACAGTTGCCCCTCCCCACCTCCCTGTTCAAGACAAAACTGACCTATTGCTTCTCTCACCAAAGACAATGGAAATGTGTGTTGTCACAGAACATGACGCTGCCCTACATCTATTTATCTGCAAGGTGGTTTGCAAGCTAAGAAACCTCATTCAACATAGGTTTTAGGTTTTACAGCTTCTCTCAGCTGCCCGGGGATACTTTATGACTCAGCTTACAGGTTTCCAAGCCAAGCCCTAGTAGGGTCTAGATCAGCGACTCCCTGCATCATTCCACACATATATTCTTGAAGAGAGATTTGCTGCTTTTCCCGTCCTTCACTGTCACTCGGTTCTCTGACAGTAGCAAGCTGTATAGAGTGTTGCTGCTCGGACACACTGAGCATTCCTCTGACATACAGTATAAGCCAGTAGGAGATAATAAACAAGTGATCAGTCTTCTCCTGAGGGAAGCCCAGCAAGCGCTCTTTTGCACATGATTCGGACTATTGAGTTAAATAATTAATGTGCCCACACAAGCATTCAGACTAAACTGCTTTGTGTTCTGAGCTCGAATTTTGGAATTAAAATGAACTGATGTTTGTCAGTGAATTACAGCATTTGAGATGGATGTTGAAAGAGGAAATATTGCATAAAGATGTGCTATTGTGTGGTTGGATCAACCCCAAGTCTACAACTGTTTTATGGCAGAGGCCTTACAATGATATTTGGTATACAAAGCTTGTCAGTTTTCTAAAAGTATATTGCTGCAAGGCTCACTTTATAAAGCAGAATGGGGTCTTTTCACAAAGGAATAGCTCTGTTTCCTGTAGTCAGATTTCATCACTCAGGTAAAGGATGCATCTGCCCCAAACTCAAACAGATATTTAATGAATGCCCTGATTGTGTGCATCAAACTCAACTACCTCGGATGCCCAGAAGACATGAAATGTTGGAGACAGATGAATGTTTCAATGCAGGTGGTTTTACAGTAACATGAGCCATTTCCCATATTTCCTTTATTTTTCAGCAAATCCTATTCAAAAGCATCAATAAAATAAATTAACATTATTATTTCTATTGTACTAGAAGTCCAACCTTACTGAGTCACTGGGATCCCATTGTGTATGACACTGTATACACGTCATCAAAGGCTCACAGTCCCAAGCATACACAAGAAACAACAGGAGAAGAACATGTTAACAGTGAGCTCATTGTGATCAGGAGAAAAAGTATTGCTCATGGCTCAGTGTCTGTCTGGACACTGCAGAACATTTCAAAGGCAGCTCCATGCAGATGAGATCTGAAAGAGCAACACTGAGTAACTTTAGCTTGACTCTGTTTAGAAAGCAAATGCTGGGGTCTGAAAGGGTAGTAGAGGGAAAGGCAGTAAGGAAGCTGGGATACAGAGAAATGAATCAAGAACGAGGTGTGTTCAATGCCAAATCCTAACCAAGATAGTGGCTATCACAAGAGGAAAATCATACGTATGAATCGAACTGTTGGCCTGGCAGTTATCAGGGACTACAGAGATGTGAGATTTTGGCAAGTAAGTTGTCTTTCCATTAAAAACTTTTGAAATAAGTAGATGCAGCTGTTAGACAATCCCTTAAATTCCTCCCCAGCCAGTAGTGTATGAACACCAGCCAAATCAATCTGACCTTCCTGTCTTCTTTCTCCACACTGTGCACCACTATTATAGGTATTCTTCGTCCCCTGCTCTTCAGAACAAACCTGAGGCTGGGCTGGAACTTTGAGTGTACCACATTCCCAAGTTCTGCACTTTGCAGCCTACAAACACCCCTTGCTTGCCCCAAGAACAGGCAGAGACAGCCAGCAGTGGGGATATGTTCATTCCCAGGCTTGCTGTTTACAGCGCCTGTGCTGCATGGCCTTTGGCAGTCACTGCCCCTACCCTGGGCAGAGGCAATGGGAAGCACACTCTGGCCCCAGGAGCTGCCTTCAAAAAGCCAGCACACACCAGGTAGGGCACAGAAAGCAGCGTACTCACTCTCCATGAGACGTACTGGAGCAGAAACAGCATCAGTGTCCCAGCTGGGCTGAACTAGAGACAAAACCTGAACTTTTCCATTTACAATGCAATGTAGTAACATAAAAATCCAATTTCCCAGTTTTTCTCCCTAAAGAAAAGCAACTGTAGTGGGACTTACACTGCAAACTAATAAATATTTTATGCTTTCTGTTCAATAATAAGCAGTACTCAATTGAGAGCAGAATCTGTTTTAATTTCTGGATTCTGCCAATGGATGCAGGAACCTTCAGTTAAGCCCTATAATTTATAGGCTTTCTAAGCATTAAATCAAGCTGTTGTCACCATACAATTCAGCCTTAACACTGTTGTGTACCTGCTGTAACATAAGATAGACCTTTAGTATCACCTTGGTGACTTGGGCAGCCAAGCATTAATTTATGATGTTCTGTTATGATAATGCTTACTAATCCTTTCATAGTAACATAGAGCTGACACAAAAGCTCGTTCAAAACAAGTATGAACTTAGAACAGAAATGTCTATTCACAAAGTTCTCACCTATAAGAAGCAAACAGATTTCAGAGAAAATCATACACAAGAGCTCCCTCTCTGACATTTTCACCTTCTTGTATCGCTGTATTATCTGAAGGCATTCTCCCCAAAGCAGGAATACCCTGCCAACACTGTGCTTCATGGAAACCATGGCCCTCTACTAGCTCTATTTAACTTACAGTTGAAGAGATTCAGGGTATCTGCAGAATTTGAGAGTTGTTCTTACACTCAAACCTACCTATAATGCCCTTTCTGACGAACTGCAGCGGTGCTTTTAGCAAGGGGATGTATTACAGCTGTCCCAATTCCTCACCACAGGCACTGCAGGGCGCTGCAGTGATACCCAGGATTCCTGTGGGGCTCAAGCAGAGGGGGCACCTGGACACAGAAATGGCTACATTTTCGTTCCCTAAGGAAAGATGGGAGAAAATGTCATGAATGTTATGACTCATCTCGCAGGAAAAGCCATTCTGGTGCGATGAGTTCCCCAGAGCACTGGAACTCACATTTCCACATTGTATATTCATCTGTTAAGCAAGGAAAAGGTAACTCGGGTCTTTGTGTCCCAAAAATGCACCACCAAAAAGTTATTTTTATGAGACACTAAGCAAAATATTTTGTGGGTTTCATTTTGGGGGCTTTTGATAGCTGAAGTTTAACTTTTTGTTGAAAAAGAACAAAATTTCTAGGTCTATTTTTAATATCCAAACAGATCATCTCACCAATTTTTTTTCCCAAATGATACAAATATATAAATCTTGCAGAAAGTGGCCCTGGATTGTTTCTGTATTAACGGTATATCACTATTTATCCACAGGAGCTGAATAAGTTTCAATATACAAATCATTATTTCACTCTCCACAAAAAGAAACTCCATTTCCAAGTCCACTAAAGCACTCAGAATGCTTTAAAAAAATCAAAAATCCACTTTCAAAGACTTAACTTTAATGGTACTGCACTCTCTGTTGATAGATAATATTTTAACATTTCTGTATTGCCTGTCAGCAGAAGGTTCATCAGCTCAGGTTTTGTAAAAACACACTGCAAATGCCAAGTTGCCCAGAACTACCATGACTTATTCCTGTCATTGCTGGCGCATAGGGGAAAAGTCAACCAACACAGACAATAACAGGCTGTAAACACAGCTCACTCCAATTAAATACAGTATATACTTCTTCAAACAGTATCATTTACCACAACTTAATTTTGAGGGTTTTGGTGTCCACTTCTAAAATACTAGTTGCAAAACCAAAACTGTACATAAACAAACTGGAACATCTAATTTGAAAAGCATTCAGCTATTGAGTGAGACCGTTAGATGGTGTATGGGCTACTGCAATATACATCCACCATATTACACGTTCTGAACCCAAACTGGTGGTGTGTCTTGTGGCCAGTTAACATCTAAGGTTGACCTTTTGTTTCTGCGTGTTTCTCAGTTGCAATGGAAATGGTCATGAAAATCTTGAGCTTATTATAATGTTAATGTTCAGATAGGCATACAGCTTGCTTAAGTGCAGGCTTTTCTGACTAAGCTCTAGCTAAACTAGACCTATGTTACATTAGCCACAATGATTCAAGAGCGTACCAGCACAACCCTCAGGTAGCTGACAGAAACCACTTAACTCGCTAAGACACGTTTAATTTCTGGCACACTCATCAGCCATTTCATTTATCCCCTAGCACAGTGATCCTACCCTAGAGCTTACACACTTCTGAGACACCTGTTCAGTTCCACTCATCATACTGCTGTTTGTAAGGGAGAGCTAAAACCCCTACACCTCCCTGCTGCTGGGTAGTGTTGCAGGTTAGTTGTGAACATTGGTGAAAACACTTGATCTGGGCTAAGTAGCTGAGAAGCCAGAAGTTCATAGAACTGATTATGTAACAGGTGAGGGTTGATGCCAGAGCTATAAATTATAGTTTGGGATTACAGGGCTTTTGAGCCCTGTTGCTGTCAACTGGGAGGTTGAAGGGAGGCCAGGCTGACTGGTGTTTGCTGCACAGTATTTGCATTGCGCTGAGTCTGAGCCACTCTTCACTGTTTCTGCTGGTCTTCAGCAGGGGCCAAGGATGGGTTTTTCATCTTGAAGTGTAACTTGTAAACACAAAATAGAAGGGCATTTCTCTTCTGACTGACAAAAACCAGCAACAGGAATTGTACAGGAATTGCCAATGCTCTCCTGTTGCTGACTCAGTGATTCTCACTCTTTTTTACACCCAATGCTAGATGTACAGCGAAGAAGGAGAATATTTTTTTCTCACCCAGGTAAGATCATCTGGACATTTTTAATACATTCCTATTATTATTGCACATATTTTAACCTCATGCACAATCTTCTGTGAATTACCAGGTTTTGAGTCTTTGACCTTTTGCATCAAGTCTGCTGTAAGGTGGTAGATAGATAGTGTGTTTGCAACTTCTTACACTTGTGTTGGAGGTGGAAGAGGGAAAGGTGAACAGAAGAGCAGATACTCTTGGTTTATTCTGAACTCATATGAGCAGAATGGCATAGCAGTTTGATGTGGTTCACAGACTGAATTTGATAAATAATTGCTTTCAGTCCTCTAATCACCTCTCTCCAGCTCACTATATCTACTATCTCCTCTTTGATTACTTTGGTTAAGTGGTTCATTTTATTCAGACCAGTCTCCACTTCCACCACACGTCTGCACAAAGGTAAGTGCAATGGTTCCTCGTGTTGACTGGTACTGATAACAGCACTAACCTGCTGAGAGACTGTGACTTAAAGGGAGATTAAAGGTCTTATTCCTCTTTTAGGTCACAATAGAGATTCCTCAAACAAGGCCAATTTTAGAATTTGCCATACAAACTCTTCATATCCCCATACACACAATATACATTGCACATTTCTTCCAGGCTGTTAGTCTAGCTCTTTTTTTTAAAGGAACTTAATTAAGGTGGAAAAAATCCCCTAAACTACTTCATATGTGCTATGTTGTCTCATTCAGGAAACAGCCAGAGCAAAGCAGTTCCCCAGCTTCTCAGATTACACAATCACACTTTGCCCAAGAACTGAGCACTTCAAGAACTGGGTTATTCTTGGTGCTGGCTTTTGTAAATGCTCTTCCCTGAACTTCTCATTAACCTTCTGAATCTCATGCCTACCGGATGGATCCCAGCCAGCATCTTTCAACTACCAAAGGACCCTTTGAAAGGAGAGTTTACACCTCGCTTTCCAAATTGTGTTAACTGTGGCATACTAAGAACCACAGAAGAGGAAGGCAAACAGCAGTCGATTAAAAAATGAAGTACCAATAATGTGAGAATCATACAGGCCTGAAACCTTCAGACATTCTGGCACACGGCTCTGTCTCTCTCGGACAATTGCATCGCCTTTTGCACTGATTCTCTCCTCCTGTTCCAAAGCTCCCCCCTGAAGCCATCGGGGGGTGGGGAGCAGAGTGGGTTGTGAAGTGTCTTGGGGTAATCCACTTTGACAGGGAACTATGCTGATTAAAAGTTATGGCTTTGGAACAGTAAAGCTCCCACTGCTGTCCATGTACAAGTTGCTGCTTTCTATTTAAACCTTAACAGTCACATCTAATCAAGAGAAAATAAGGACGTTTTTATGAATTCCATGAGAAAAATTCCCCTCAGGTGTAGGTTGCACGGTTTGATCAGCTCCAGTATCATGTTGGAGCGTTTCATATTAATCCCACAGATTCTGAGCCAAGAATGCTAGCTTTCATACTCGCCTGACGGCCAGGCAAAAAGCATTTTGGCAATCTGTTATTATTTTAGCTAAACTTGCAATATGCAAATTAAGATTTATGGCAAACGAAGGCTTAAAACTATGCATTTATCTTCACATGGAAAAGGTATCATGTTGTTGCAAGGTGCCAAAAAATACCAGAGCTGGGCAGAGAACAAGCGAATTACAAATCCCAGAAGGCACTGGAGAGTTGTACATCAGCAGTTTGTGTCCTGATGACAGGAAACAAACTATTTCACAGTCTGAGATCTTCTGGAAGATATGGACTTGACCCAGCCCTCAGACTAAGTATCCTGTTTCAGCATTTCCAACTGAAAATTGTTAAAGTGTCAGGTAAATCTAGGTTTTTCAACAAGGGTAAACAAAAAGAAGAATTATCGGTTTATGGAATGTAAGTATCCTGTTGAAAACACTGTGATGGGAAAAACTGATTAAGTACAGATAACATTTATATTCCCTACTATTCCCCTATCCTCCCTCTTGTTTCTCCATGCATAAGCAATTCAGATCGTTCCCAGCCGTGTGCTGATTCAGTTTTGCTGTGTTCACATCAAGGCAAAGTGACAAGATACTGCCTATTCCCTACCTCATCCTTCTGGGGTAGTACAGAGTAACACGAACCATGCAAGTAAGATTCAGGGGTGCTCTAGAGGGATGCATTCCTGTGTGGTCTTATTCCCAACTCTATATTCTGCAGTACTGAAGACAATAGGATGACACATGGACTGGAGATAGATCCATGCATACTTTCCTTCATAAGTCAGGGTTTCCAATGAACAACATTGGAAAACTGAGATACGTGCCCGAAGTTCAGCTCAGCCTGAGCCTTGGGGTCCAATTTTCATCTCAATCAGAAATAATTTCCCCTAAGTTAAAGGATTCATAACCATATGAAATCAGTGCATTCAAGTCAAACTCAAGCCACATCTGGTAATAAGGACTTTAACAAGAAGGATGTTAGATGAACAGCATTTCCCCTCGCCCCCCTCCACAGTCTATGTCTTCACATGCAAACCACAGTTCACAGATTCCAGAAACTGCTTTGTCCCACTTCTCTAGTTACAGAAGAACAAACTGGTTTTAGTCTTAGTTACACAGGTTCTACCTTACTCTGGTTTTGCCTGACTCCTAAGAATACCACATAGAATTTGAAAAAAACAACTGGTGCTGAGAGGAAGCCATTCAGGTGATGCTTGGTTGATATGAATATTTAACTCTGTCTTGGAGAACAAAACTGGCTTAATCAAAGGGATCTGGTGTCCAGTACCAGTACCCCAGTGGTACTGGGTTCCCTCAAGGTCCAGACCTTGCAGCTGGTACCCGGTTCGCGCTGTGGCTGATGAGAGGGTGCTCCCCAGCGTGTGATCAGAGAAAGGCACAGCAGTAAAAGAGCTGTATTTCAGCAAAGAAGAGTATGTGTGTTCTTAGACAGCCACCTAGTGAGCTTAGTGAGGAATCAAGCGCTGAAAGAAAATTCAGTAAACTTACAGAGACAGGAATTACACTACAAATCAGTGGAAAACCTGGAATAAAATTAGCAATGCATTTTATAAGTAAAAACCTATTGGCTCATGGGCAATGCAGTAGCAGAGCAGAAGGACTCTTGAATTACTTAGCAGCTACAAGACAAGATTCCTCAACACACTGATTCTAGAAATGACTGTTCAGGTAAGAGTTCCAGCAGTAAATATTACAGCTGTGGGTTGAGTGAACTTTAGAACTTTGTATAGGAACAAGC
Organism: Hypotaenidia okinawae; assembly: GCA_027925045.1. Taxonomy (NCBI): domain Eukaryota; kingdom Metazoa; phylum Chordata; class Aves; order Gruiformes; family Rallidae; genus Hypotaenidia; species Hypotaenidia okinawae. The sequence goes on along the minus strand of BSDF01000013.1, from coordinate 14,992,544 downwards.
ATATGTTTGTGTTTATATATATATATATGTATGTTCACACACCCACCCTTCACCTTGTTCTTACCTCCCCATTTCTAAAAACATTTCTCTTGACTGAACCCTCTTACACCATGTGATAGGAAAGGGGCTGAGTCCAGAGGAAGAGATCTGTCAATCCACCTCTGGGAATGCGCACAGAGCCTGATCGCCAGTGAGTTTGTACTCTGCATTTCTGCTAGCTTAAACTTGCATGTGGTTGTGAAAATAGCACAGGCTTTTGAGTAAGACAAGCGAGCCCGTGAGCCCAGTCCCTATCAGGAATAGCACCTGCATTAGCTGGTTGAGTGCACTAAATTCTAGTTCTATGAAAGAAAAAAAGAAGAACAAAGCAGCCCTCGACCATCAGGGCCCGCAGAAAAACATTCAAGTGTGATTTCTGAGTTTGCAAAGTTATTCCAGGGAGAAATCTGACAAGTTACACACTTCTGGTCTCATATCTGTGCTAGTGCTCCAGATGTTCTCAGAGCCACAACATGCCACTTCATCCTCATGATAGAAAGATACAGAATGTGTGGAATTATAATGAAGAGTTGGCACCTCATCAGTCCAGTGGTTACCTATTAACCCCTGCTCACTAAATTACGTTTTGCTATGAAGACCACCTGAGAGAAGAAAGCTCCCAGATGGTCTCTTTTTATAACTGTGATCATTGAAAAGCAAAAAAGGATTAGCTGAAATAAAAAGTTGAGACACTAGTGGAAAATCTTATCAAAACTGCAGTTCCCCAAAGTTTCATCCAATATTAATATGGCACAGAACAGCTGCAGGGGTTGAATAGGTCAAAGAAGAAACAGTTAAACCCTGGTGATGATACTCTGGGATACTGTTAGAATTTGTACTGAGATACTTAATGTCTCCCACACATTAGATACAGATTGCTGCCATAGCTGCAGACCATGTCAATCCTGAACCACTGCTGCAGCCATGGACATACAGTTCCTTGCAGTGTTTGTACTCCCCAAATCCAACACTGTGATACCACCTAAAAATAGCAGTGAGCGCGCTTTGAATTCTTCTCAGAAACACCAGCTAACACATGCCTAATTAAATATCCTCAACACACAAAAAATAATTGCAAGAAAAAAGGAATCTCCCTCATGAGGGCCAGATGATTTTAATTAGGTCTCACTCAACATCTTTCTAGCCTCACATGGCTCCGCTCACTACAAAACGCTCAGTCACACTGAGATTGCCTGCTGTGCTCCAGGCTTCTCCTTCCCCCTTCATGCTCATTGCTGCTCCTCTGTCCCCATTTCTCCCTGGTCCTTAAGAATTTACTGTCATCCAGAGTTCCAGTTCTGAAATTCCCCAGACATGTGAGGCTGGAGCCATTTACTGATTTCTTATTTTTTTTATACCTCAGGAAGAGCTAGCCTGCCCATATGGCATGCTTCTGTGCAGAAGCTGAACATATGCACAAAGGTTCCACACAAAAGCTGTGGAGGAGGAGAAGCAGTATTTATTTATTCCAGGTAAGAGTTACAGCCCATTTATCCTCCCACAGACACAAGGAGGTCTGCTATTTGCCCTAGCATCTGGAGTACAAACCCAGAGCTCACTGCCTTCCTTACAGGGCAAGAGGGGTTAAATGCTGATGGTGACCAGACCCTGGAGGGTATCACCAGAGGGAGTGTGGCTACTGCCACCAACAGAAGAGATACCGACAAATTCACACTTCTGCCATTTCCCTCCTCAGTTTTCATCTCTTCTGTGCCCAGGGAGGATCTTGTGCCACAAGGATCTTGTGTGGTGTTCAGTGACCATGCTGAGGCAAGTAAGAGAAGCATTTTTCAGTGTCCCAGTTCCAACTCAGATATTTAACACTTTGGCATTCAAGAACTGGGGCATCTCTGAAGTACAGTCTTCCACCTCCCCCTTTCCTAGTCCTACCTATTAATAGCAAGCACAAAAAATCATACTCCAGGAGAACTGGAACGACAGGGTATCCAGTTTGGCCTATATAGGTATTTACATATAGTAGAACTAGTTCACCCACTTCAGTGCAACAGATACTGGTTACCAGAGTTAACAAAGTCCTGCAGTTCATTCTTGTATGATTCCTCCTCTCCTTGTCCCAAGTATTTTTAAGCATAGGCTTTTGGTTTGAATTTGTGTGTATGTGTGTATGTGTGTGTGTGCACTATGGATTCAATGTGTTCAGTATTATCACAAGGCTCATCCTGGCCCTGAATGACTCTTGTTTACTACAGTGTTTTATCTTTCATCTCAAGGGTTCATTCTAGGTCTTGCAATGATTTTTGAATGGTTTTTATTTGTTTGTCTTTAAATGCCACATCATGGACTTTAGTAAATAATAACTTCCAAGATTAAATTCCAGCTGTTGGAAAGACAACATGGAGCACAGACCTTCAGAACATCTACACTGCAGTGTCATGCTTCTCCCCCACTTGGGGTCACTTAAAAATGCTCCCAAAATTGCCCCTGGTTCCCAGCACTCCTCTGTTGCTGGAAGTTAGCACTCACAGGTGCTGCGTGTGTGACATTTCAGGCTGAACTTCTGTCTCCCACTTCCTCAACCACTGAGGTTTCCAGCTCTGCCATTAGGAGTTCTGTTCCTTCATGCTGGCATTTTTGTAGGTTTGAGTTTTTATCTTATTTCTAGTACTGCAACTTGCCCAGGAATTTTATCAAGAGATCTGCTTCCAGTTATCATTCAGGTTACACACACAAGCTTCTTTAAAGGGAGCACTCTCCAGAGTCTCCATGACTTCTCGGTGTGCTCCCCCAATTTGGGACAGAAATCTTATTAGCAAAATTTAGAAGCCTTTCTCTTTAATTACTACAGATTGAAGCAACAAAATTAGATTGAGTCATATTTAATTTGGCCAAAGATAGAAAAGTGCTTAGTGCTGTTGTATTAAAGTAGTATTAACCTAGTGATAACAGTACTCTAACCTGAAGCAGTTTCTTTAGCTGTGAAGCCATTGAGCTTCCTGCTTACTTGTGTCATTCTTGCCTTTTATTCACACTTAGGTGAGCTGCAAAAATTCATCCCCATCACACTATGCAGCAGGTATTGCTTCTTAACACTTGAGAATGTATAAAATATATTTCCCTTATTCTAGCCATGTCATGCTGTGTGCTTTTCTTTTGGTTAGCACCTGCACGGCACTATTTTCTACATTATGTGGTTAAAACCTTTTCAGTGCTGATCCCAAAAAACACTCCTTCAGAATACCTGAGGTCCCCTGGAGCAGAGCGTTACCATCATATCTCTAGAGACCCCTTTCTGAGAGTATCTGACCTCCATTCCTGCAAAGTGGATGAGTATTGCACGTATATAGACATCTGCTATGGAGAAACACCTCTCTTGTGAAACCTGAATCTGATTTTTTTTTCCCCCATAACCTTTTGTTCTCACACAACTCAGTCACCAGAATCACCCCAGGAGGTGCCATTTAATAGCCATAAGGCACTGCAAAATTTAACCTTGTAGTAACAATAATGTGACAACTTCTGAACCACAGAAAGCTTCAGGCACAGCCTGCAGTTTTGTTCTAGGACTTCTGCTCGTTCGTTTGACAATGTGTTCAATACAGTTGCTCTGCCATGTTAAGTGCAAAGTCCAGGCAGGACCTGAAAGGATCTGAGGAACTGAAAGCAGACCGACTTTCTGTCGACACTGGAAAAAAACCCAACTCCTCCTATGGATGAACATAAAGCTGCAGCCATCTTTCTGTGCTTTGGCAGTAAGGGCAGGGCTTGATTGAATATCTCTGTGATCATGGGTTTAATGAGTCAGGGCAAAAATATCTCTCTAATTTAGAAAGGAATGCTACCATTCTCACTGGTGAACTACACCTGTAAGTGGAAATTTGGTATCGCTCGCAGCCTGTGGGAAATACTCCAAGTAGACTGGCAAAATTAAAACCAGAACTTCTCTGGCAGAGGACAGTATGGGGGATTTTATTGCTTCCAAGATCTTTAACTACTGAAATATCCCTTTTAAAACTTCACAGACCTTTCAAAAGGCAAATTTTGGATTACATTATGGTTTCTACCCCGATTTACTAACTGGAAGTTTTCTTTTTAGGTTCTGAAAGCAGGCAATAAGATAAAATTGCAGCTGAATCTGGTGAGAATTTGAAGTACAGAACTACTAAAAATTCCTCTCTGATGTCAGAGGAAAGACATTTTACAGGATTAACATGTACATTGACATAACACTCTGAACATAGCACTCTCAAGCATATGAAATTAGTATGTCCTGGAAGTTATTTTACTATACTTATATTTTTCCAAATCTGACATGCTGACACAAAGCATTGCAGGGTAACCCACAGTATGAAGAAAGATTATGTTTAAATCTCCAGTGTATTTTATGTAAAAGTTTGTACTACCTTGTGAACATGAGATACACAAGAACACAAGTAACTATGAAAAGTTTTTTGATAAATTCCACTGAGCTGCAATCAACCAAACTAATGCAGTGAGCACTTGCAAAAGATGCTGGGCAGACATGACTTTTCTGAGATTCTTTGCAGGTAGTAAAGTTTCAAAGTAATGCCAAGAATACATGAAAACCCCCTACCTTTGCTGGAGGACTTGCTTGCAAAAATGGATTTGTTCCATTTTAGTGAAAACAACCTCAGAGACACAAAGTTGTCACACTTTTTGTAAAACAGGAGAAGCGCTGACCCATCTGAGAAATTAAGATATACCTACTGAGTTAACAACATTACATGGAGTAACAGTATGGTTGCATTGATAGTACCACAGGGCTCAGACAGCAGTGCCTACAGAAACGTGGTACTGGGCTTGGAGATAGCTTTTCTCTCTTGTCAGTGCTCCTCAGTGCTGAGCCTATCTAGGCTTGGAGAAAGTCTGATATTTTGAATCTTAAAGAAATAAAAAAAAACCCAAACCCACATCTCTGTTTTCACAGATTTAGGAGATTTAAATTCAGGCAGTCTGTGAAACTTCATAGAAGGAAAAACTTCCCACAGCTCATCTAAAACTTAAAAGAGGTGTTTGCTCATTCTGTTTGATGTTTTATACTCTTCATGTGAGACAATTCCCTCCACTGATCTCCCTTAGTGGTCTTAATTTCAGAACAGAAGTGTTGTATCATAGAAGCAGACTGCATGGTGAGATGGTAGAATAAGTTGTAGAGAAACTCTCATGTCACATGGGAAAACTTTGAAAGCAAGTTACAGGTGTTTAGATTATTACAAAATGAATGATAAATCCTTCCTTTATACACTTTTTGGACATTATTAGAAGAAATGCTGTAACAGCCATTCCCAGAAGTGTGCTATTCTTGCTGTTCAGTATCAATAAGACCTAAAAACTTTTTTTTCCTTTTTTCCCCCTTGTTCATCTATCTGCATATTAAGAGGGCTGTGGAACAAAACTGCAGAGAGGCTACCACTGACAGGTTCTGAAAACGGGAAGAAGGAGCTGCAGAGGTCCTCTGACTATGGCTCGTTGCTATATAAGCATAAGAGGAATTCATCAAAGGTCGGTCCAAGACCCATCAGGCAACATGGAGAAGGTATGGAAAGAAACAAGACAACTGTTCTCGTAGATCTGACTGGCTTGACCTGCTTGCTAGATTAAAATGTGCCCAATCTATGTTATGCTGTTCAGAGCATGAAGGGTAGGTTCCTTACATTTACTGGTCTGGAGAGGAAATGGTCTACTTATAGTCAGACAGATCTGGTGAGTCTTTGCTTAAGGGCATTGCCATCTTCAAAGTACAGTCCAGAAGTAGCTTGGCTTAATTCAGGTCATGGTAAAGTCAAGATGGCACATAGGGGAAACCTGACATGAACAATGGACAATTCTTAATTTAATGGTACTAGTCACAACTTTCTATTTCCTTCTAATTTCACTGTAGCTCTTCTCTCTAGCCTTCTGAAAGCACTGTATAGAAGCACATCACAAAAGAGCTGCACTGCTACAAGAAGCAGGATCCTAGTTTCCTTCCATGAGGAAAGTCTGTACATAAATATAGTTCAAATGTTCCAGCAAGTGACAAAACTCAACAAGGAACCTCTTAACTCTAGTCTTTCATGTTATACCCATCTATTTCTGAGCTACCTTTGCCAGTAGCATCCTGAGTTGATAAAAACTGAAGGAAATTTTTTAGTGTTACAGCTGTTCCTTTAATGTACACTTCCAAAAAGCTGTTCAATGAGAGTGCCTTTCATAACATGTAACCAAGCTCTCTAACCCTCATTTCACAAGCCTACTGCATTGAACCAGACACTAAACACAATGCATAAATGAGCAATTGCATATTATTTGCCTGAAGTTTTTGCACATATGTGGATCTACTCATATGCTTTAAGGAAAACTACTCCTGCAAGTAAAAACATGAATGTGTCCTTAAAATTGCCCTTCTGAAAATAGCTCAGCCCATTTGTAAGAATTCCTGCAACTTAGCACATGCTTCATCTTCAGCTCAGAATGTTAGCCAAGTAATAATCAGCACTCAGCAAGAATTAGAAAGCCAGTTTGTCACAGTGAGGTCATGGGGAAGATTATTCCTGCTTTATGTCTCCATTTATAATAAATATTCCATAGCCTGTCACGGAAAGGATGTAGAACATATTTATACTTCCAGCCTCCCTTTTCACATACAATTCATCCACTTGTTCTGGTAAATTCAATAAGAGCCTATTCCCTTTTGTCTTTTTTCACATGTCTCCTGGCTCAGAAGACCCAATAATCTACCTTAGAGCGCAACAGTGATACTGTGTATCTTTGAAAGTTAATGTAGCACAGATCTAGAACTGCAAAGGTATTTGGGTATTTCCTTTTAAAGTAGAACATAACCATATAAATCTTCTCAGAGTCAAGTCAGACATATGCACTCACCTCACTTTCAGGCTGCTTATGACCATCTGTTGCAATATCATGATTCAATTTCACAACTTCATCTTAATCCTATCCAAGTATGTATTGCCAGATAACTGTGAGGTTGGAAAAACAGCCTACATGACCATGTAATGGCTATCTCTTCCTCTTTCATAAGCACTTTAAGAGAATCTAGTGAATTTCTCAGACCAGAAACATCCTCTTCCCTGAAAAAGGCAACAGGATATGTCAGCATTTGTCTCACTATGTGGCAGTGAGATGATGGAATAACTTGTGGTAGTCATTAAAGAATTCATACAACCCTAAGTGATCACGTAAGAACATCTTAACAGAGTTATCTCTGCAGGTAGAGGTGCTCTAAGGAAATCAGTGATAAATTTGGTTAGTGTGTAGCTTGATGGGAGTACTGTGTAAAAACATGTTATGCAGATGGGATTGACTATATTGGGGAAATCATCAACCCAATTACAGTGTCTTAATGGTCAGGGAAGCCAGAGTAACTAGTCCAATTTTAATGGGTGGCTTCCAACACATTTCCCAGAGCGAGGTTGTCAGAGTTCAGCAGACATTAGAAACTGTTCCTATCTCCTCTGATTCTCTAAGGAAATATGGCAAAGGAGCTGGTTGTGGTATTTTCTTTTATATACAGACTGAAGACTCCTCATACCAGGAAACTCCCTTGAGAATATGTGGAGAACAGTACATGCCAACACCAATTTGCAACTTGGTGTTGCCAAGTTTTCAAAATAGGTTAAAGAAAAACTCTAGCCTCTTCTTATTTTCACATCTCAGAAGCACTGTGGTGACCATGCGACTTTAAAAATAAAATAACAAAATTAATCAGATTGAGGAATGTATTGTAACTCAGGTCCCAAACCACTGAAATGTTGTAACAAGACAGAAAACAAAACATTCCAGCTTCAATTTCAACAGGATGGTATCTCAGAAAAGCTGATAGCATGGAATTGGCCAGCAAACAGAAAAAGCACTTATTTACCAGACATGAAGATACACGTTGTATCTCTGTCCTCTGTAAATATATAACAGATATTTTAAAGCTTATTTTTGAAGCAAATTGAATACAGACAGCTATTTCTTTTTACAAAACATATGGGAATGATCATGGTGGAATTACTCTTTTCAGAAATTCAGGAATGAAGTTTTGGGGAACTTAAAGTTCCCCAAATAATTGCTTAGATAAAAAACAACAATTTTTTTCTGAGAAGAAAGTTTCTAACCTACATTTCTTAAATGGGTAATTCTTACCCAAATGGTTTTCAATGAAGTCTACTACATAAAGAAGTACTCTCAAGTGAGTGAAAAATTATCATGAAAGAACATAACATATTTAAGCTTCACAAAGTAATAATGTTTGTCTTGAGATGAACTTGAGAAGCAACTTGCATGTGAGGTTTTTTCCACCACAGGGTAGCAATTGCTGATAGGCTTTTGTTGCATATCATAACTGAGACGATTCTGCATTGATATTCAATGCGTAGTAGCATTTAACTTTTTCAAAAATAGAGCTAACAGAGGAAGTCTATGTACCCATCCTTCAGAGGAGAGAGGACAAGAATCTTGGAAATAGAAAGGATAAAGGAATTAAATATTTTTTTTGGCCCTAGGGCTGAGAATCTGTCAAAACCTAATGCAACTTTGTGGAGTTTTTCAGACAATTCACTCAATTGTTATTTCAGGACAAGAAATCAGAGAAAAGATATATGAACAGTTAAAAAAGAACTACATTGAGAACAAAGGGGTAACCAGGTATTGAAAGATGTTCAGAATTTGTATTTTAAAGTTTTTAAAATTACCATCTTGCTCTGATGACCCGAAGATAAATACTCTTGCTTCCAGCTCCTGATCTTTTCTCCAATACATACAACCCCTTCTCAGTTGCAGATCTGAACTGGGTCATTTTCTATAGCCTCTCCCTAAAAGCTCCTGACATGAGCACCTGGCCATTAGTTCTGGCTATCTAGCACTACAGTAGTCATATCTCATTTTACATATCCAGGCATTGTTAGGATTGCATCATCCAGTTCACTGGCTGTTTCTATCCTTATTCTAAGCAGGATTCTGTGACATTTTAGTAGTTTTGTTTTGGGTCATTTCAGTCCTCTAATCTAAAGCTGCTGGTAAGCTGAACAGCAGACTTTGCATTCTGATACACACACTCACACACACACAGAGATGCTCATGGTACTTGTGAAATACTGGTCTTTATCTGAAAAAAAAGTCACATGAGCTTAAAACTGAGAGGTTGTGTGAGCCTTTCTGAGGCTGCAGCACTTGTACAGTTATCAGCACAGTGTATAAACCGGTAAACTGTTAATACCATCCTTTTTCAACCAATCATTTCCAGTTGAGACAGTGTCATTCACATCTCCATGTTCAGCTGGGGAGACAGAGGCAAGAAGTTTCTGTCCCTTCTGCAGTAATACCTACCATTAGGATCAGACCTGGCCAGAATTCAGAAAAGTCACTTTAACGTCTGCATACATTCCCATCTACCTTACTGAATGTTGTCCTCTCCCATCCTAACAAAACCTTAAAGTATTTTTCAGAATAAACCTTAAAGAAATTAAGTTATCAAGAGGCATGCCAGATGAAAAGGGAGACTAGATATTAAACACTTGCAAGACAGAGATATGAGCACTGAAAACCCCCCTAAAACCTCGAAGAATGTGTCTTATATTGAGGGTAAGTTATCTTCAGTTAAGATGGGCTACACAATAAACCTGTCATAACAGCCTTTGGCAGTCCCATGAACAACTATACTTAAGAAAATCCTGTAAAAACGCTGAACACAAACCCAACTCAGTCTAACTAAATACTATTTCTTCTTGAAGTAGGCTAATGTAGCATGAGTGCGGCACTCAGTCAAATCTCTGGCACTTAACAGCACTTAGAGAAATACACAATGCAATCTTGGAAGCCAGGCAAAGACAGATGGAAATGAACAATAAATGAACGGGTGGCTAGACAGACAGAAAATCTCACCCAACATTTTATCTTCCATCTGCTTCTCTGTGTAACTGTACCTTTGCACAAGCACTTCAAGACTCAGATTTCCCTTCCTGACACTGGAAATGGCACAAGGACTGTTTGTGACAGCGGAATGTGTTTAAACACAAAACCCAAATAAAATTAAAATCTGAAGGTTAGCATTTGAAAGCAGAGACTCTGAGAAAGGTTTCTTTAAGATAAAATATTCCTGTCATTTCCTTTGTTTTTCCATATTGTTCTTTAATCTTCCTCCTAGAGGGGGGTCTGAACAACAGGAAGAGATAAGCACAGAAGAGATGAAAGAAAGGAAGATGTAGCTTTGAAAAAGTAAAATCTGTTTCTCTTTGTCTAGCTCTCCAGTATCACCTGCAGCAATATAGAAAAGCAGTAGGAAATGTGCTGGGGTGGGAGTTTTGCTGCAAGCTTTTGTTACAAACAGTGCATTTTTGCGTGGCACAGAACACAGTCTTTTTCATCCTCCCCATCAGGTCTAATGATATTTGACACTTACAAGTTAACATATACCATGTTATTTCAAAACATTGTAAATCATCTTTCATTGAAATTTATGTTGCTCCTGTGGGGCTGAAGGGAGGACAAAAAAAAATTCAAGTGGTTAAAAGCTAGGTAGTTACTGAACACGTTTCCAGGCTCAGCAAACTATAAGAGTCTGGGAAATTCTTCAGCGGGTTTTATACAGGCACCTGTGATGCTACGTACCCTATCACCACAGACACCTCAAAGATACATATGGTTAATATCTTCTCCTGTCATTAAATGTACAGAGATAGTATGAGCTAAAACTTCTCTTTCTCTGCACAAGAAGGAATACTTTGCTATATATAAAGTTAGTTCTTCAAGAAATAAGTAAGAAGCAAAGCATACTTAGGGCTGAAGGTACCTTTATAATGTAGGCCTAGAGTACATCTTCAAACAATGCTACTCCAACATGCTGGACTTCAGGAGTTCTGACTCACTGTCTACATAATACTGCATCTACTACTGTAACTATCACTTTCCATCCCCATTTACTAGACTCAGAGAGAGTACAATAAACCCATTTTCAACAGGATTAGCAAATTTAGAATCAATTGTTTTTATTGATGCAAAGAACAGAGGGATTACTGGTAGCAAAAGAAAACATAAACCTCTCCTTGAAGCTTCCACTAATTTAGATTTCTTACTTAAAATCAGAAGAACACTTTTGAGTTGTCCCTGGTGACCAATTCCCAACAAGAATGGGTTTGGCATGGAGCACTAAATCAGTGCAACAAGGGGCACTATTCCCTGGCACTGATATAGTGTGTTTTTATGGCAAAACCTTACTGATTTCAGGACCATTCCTTAGTCAAGCATTTCAGATTGCTGCAAAGACTTCACAAGAGTTGCAGCACCAAGTTTTATCAGTTTTGTCAGTTTGATTGGGTTGTATTCCAGGCTTCAGAGATGCCAGCTATACAGTAATGTTTTACTGCTTGTACCTTTGACAAAGACTGTATTATCTAGCTCTAGAAATGTACTTAGAGGGCTGTAAATAAAAGCAAAATTTTGCAGGACTGGGACTGCAGGTTGTGAATGGCAAGAGAGCACACACAATAGAACACTGGTAGCATTTTCTGGGCCCTAGTTAAGTGTTATTGCTATTTTAGCAATTGAATGAGGTAGGGAGCTTATAGCAACTTTGCCTTGGGTCACAAGGAAGATCAGTGTATATGTTCTGAAAGAACCTCTGCAGTTCCATCCCCCTGAACATTAGTGCCCTCTCTTAGGGAACACTGTTAACTATAAAATACAGTCATTTGACTGAATATCTAAATTAAGTATAGACAAGAAACTTTGCATAATGAACACCACAGCACACATACAGCACAGAGCTGGCACTTCTAAAGATAAATACCAACCTGCATCTAGTGCCTATCACTAGCTGCTAGTTTGCATAATTGTTTATGTGTTCAGCATCACAGATGACAATACTCAGCTAATGGACAGTTTACTTCAGCTGACATAGCAGAGAGCCCCTCTGAGAACAAGGGCTGCAGACTTTGCATGTCTGCGCTGTATTGAACCTGATCCAACATCCCTTCCAGCTGATGGAAAGACTCCTGTTGACCTCAGCATGCACTATAGTTAGGCCCTCGATGCAGTGACTGTGTTTGAATGCTGAAGTTCTTGAACCCTTACACTACATGGATATTTCACAATTTAGGGAACACATGAGCAGCCTGATCCAGTGAGAGGTGTCCCTGCCCATGGCAGGGAGGTTGGAACCTGATGATCTTCAAGGTCTCTTCCAGCCCTAACCATTCTGTGAATCTACATAAGACAGAGCTAGAGAAGGTTCTTCTCCCTCCTTTTCAGTGCTCTTACAGTATACCATGGAAAGGACTAGTTTCTCCAAACCATTGAGCAACCTTCCTTACTTTTGCATCTTCTTGGAAAAACAATCAGACAAAAATATCAGCGGCCTTGTCTTAATATTAAACAGCTATCCCAGAGCAATGTCTATCTTACTTTTTTGCAGTATTTAGCAGTTCAGAGCTGGATTGTGCAGAGAGTTAAAAAGAAGCAGCCATTTTAGCTAGTGAATTACATAATCCTACTTAAAACAAATTTCTTCTTTTTCAGGAGTGTCCCTAGATCACACAAGGCCTTGATCATGCACAGAGAGAAGAGGTTCTCTCAAGGGACCCAGATGAAAGCTTCTCAAATATTAGCCCACACTAAATAGTTTAAAACTTGCTAAATGCTAACTACTTTAAAAACAATTTCAACAGCCTGATTTCCCACCACCACCACTTGCTTCTAAAATTGTTATTGCTTCTGAAATCCACACAATATATGTAGGAATGATCCCTTTCATAACTGTAGATGTCTGCTGTTTTGTCATACTATTACTATGATTAAATATATTGGATCTCAGCAGGAATTCTTACTGATAATCAGAAACTTAAAGTGCTTAGGAGAAAGGAAGCTGTATTCATAAACATGATTTAACTTTTCTTCCACGTTTTTCTATTTGTGAGTGCCTCCAAAATAAGATGACACAACTAACAAAATTCATTTCCTTAATGATCTTACACTGTATTTTGTCCCTTCTAGCACCCATCCCTTCCTCCTTATTGTTTAGCAGAACACCAGACCTGGTGACAGTGCTGTGACCAAGGTTTATGAAGTTCCAAGCCACTGAGATTTGAAATCAAGGTGAATTCTATTACTTTAAAAAACACACTTTGTTTTGTTTCACTTTTTTTTTTTAAACTTAACATAAGATAGTGTCATCAGGAGGATGACACATTTTGGAAAATTGTTTCAAGAGAATAAGGATTTCAGATTATCCATGGAAACAATCTACTTGAGGTATTTCCTAGAGATCCTATCACTGTCATAGTAAAATTTCAATGTGTGAGGCAGATAAATATGGATGGCAACTGAGCTGCAAATTGACCTTGTAGGCTTGGGATAGATTTAGTCACTGCTGCCAAAAAAATTTTCAGGTACATCAGAGATTTGTGCCCAGGGGTCCTCTTCTTACCCAACTAACTTGTAATCACAACTGTCAGTTTCAGAACATTTATATGACCCTGTGGAGTGTAATGTGAGTCAACCATCTGAATGTGAAATTCGTTAGACAACTGCAGCATGCTCAGTGCGAGCAGATTGTGAGACAACAGTGATGTATAAGAGAGGATGAAAGAACAGGTTAAAGGGTTCCTGCAGTGGTTTTGCAGGTTTGGGAATAGGTGTGCACATATTAAGTGCCAATGTGCCATCTCACACACCTCAAAAGAGATCATTTAGATGCTGTGAAAACTTCAGCAGTAACAGAACCTGACACCTATCCCTTCCAGTATTAGGGTATAACAATGATTGGACTACACTTTAATAAGTCTTGTTTATCAAGGACATCAGGCTTCAAAAGCACAATTTTCTAGATTATAATTTTGCTGTAAGAGGTGTGAGCAGCCCTCTCCACACCACTCTACCCATTACCCACAGCACCTCTTAGCCTATGCCAATCACTCATCCATAAATCACTCTAATTGTATAAAGGGATTTTGAACACTACTAACTTGTGTCTAGTACAAGTAGAGTTGATTTATTACTCCTCCCCCACTTATACTTGTTTTAGCCTCCAGTAGTCCAAAAGGAATCTATTGGTACAGTTAAAGGCTTTATGTAAAGATGAATCCTTAAGCAATGAGAGACTATTTGGCAGACTCTCAGTGAATTATTAGTTACGCATTTTTTTCCATGTAAGTCTAATTTTACTTCCCACTTCTATTTTTCCTCATAATTTCTTATTGCTGAGGTGGGCACTTACAGAGAAAAGCAGTACTGCTATTAAAAGAATCAATACTTACATTGCACGATACTTACACCGCTTCATTCTGTTTGCATCCTGTGCCCTTCCTATGTCAGGAATAGTGATCAATTATGAAGACTTGTCAGGTTTGTTATTACATGAGATCATTTAGTCTGCTAAGAGGATAAAGCAGAGTCAGCAAGCCAAGAACACATCAAGTCAACTACAGTTTCAAAGCCTACAGTTACAGCCTCTAAGAAAGACAAATGTATTTCCTACCTTCCAATTCAGAACTTAAGAACAAAGGGGCAATTCTCTTCAGCCCGACCGTTAGAGAAATTAACTGAAAATCACAACATGCAGCTTGAAAAATTCTGAAAACTTTTTCTAATACTGCTTTTACCTAAAAGCTTTCCTCTAAAGACCTCACCTCCATCATAAAAAACAGTCAACCAGAACAGGGCTGGATCAAGAGAATTACTAATTTTCCTTAGCTGGCCCAGTTCAGGTTCTCTGGGAATTGTAATTAGGGCATGCAGCTGTGGTCTTCTCTTGCCTCTCTAAGACAATGTCAACTTGAATTTGCCAAAACTAGCAGGTGCCCAAGTGCACTTTAACTGGTAAAAAGAAAAGTAGCCAGTGTGAGCAGAATGTGGCTTTCAGATCCCTACGAGCTTGTTATTAGTGTCATTAAGCTCTAGTATTGTCATGGAATAGGTTAGACATGGTATTGTTAAGCTTGCAAACACATTCAGTTGCTGACTACCTCGACTCTAGTTCCATATATGTGTATGCTCAGTCCAGGTAAAGGTAAGGTCAGAGGCAAATTTTGTTTTTTCAGGTTTTATGGTTTGGGGTTTCTTCACAAGATAAAAGACAAAGGCAAGAGCAGAATTTCCTATAGTGATTTTCGACTAATGCTTTGAAGGGGGATTTCTGAATATTTAAACTTTTCCTCACAGTAGGAATTCTGATATTTGCAGCCACTGCCAAGGAAGGATCTTTTACAACTAAACTGGTTGAAGCTGAAAATGAACATACTGCAGAGTCTGGGAGAGATGCCAGAACTGCAAGTTCTCTGTGTAGCTACAGAACAGGTATAGTGCAAGTATGGTGTGTTCAAGATATTTTCTATCCCCTGCAAACATCTCATCCATATTTGGAAAGGACTGTGTTGAGGATAAGAAGTTTTTTCATTCTGCACTTCCATTCAGCAGTGATTTCAGGAGCTAATCAGTATCAGCACTGAGGTTCAAATTCTAAATGAGTTTAGGCACCTGTTACCAATTGCATCTCATACCAGCTGAAAGCCATGTACTGTCAAAGATGTGAATGCAAACTCTATGATGAGTGGTCCAGCCTTGTATACTGAACCTTTTCTTGCTCTCTAGTTAGAGGTAAATCCAGGTGTATGGGGATTAGTTCCTACTTGTGTGCAGAGTTTACAGACAGGAAGA
Source organism: Hypotaenidia okinawae (assembly GCA_027925045.1). NCBI lineage: Eukaryota > Metazoa > Chordata > Aves > Gruiformes > Rallidae > Hypotaenidia > Hypotaenidia okinawae. The sequence goes on along the minus strand of BSDF01000013.1, from coordinate 14,976,893 downwards.
GTTGATACGGCTCTGAGAACATGATGAGGAACTTGACCCCAAGTATCAAAACCAATTAAGATTTAAGCTACTTGGACCTTCAAAACCTTCTATGAGCTATTACTTAGCTTTTAAAGTCTTGAATCAATTTGTTTCCATTAAAATGCATTGGATGCTAAATATCTGCTTGGAAATACTCATAATGCCACCAACACCTCTAAGACATTAGGTCCTGAGCTAAAGACTGATGCTTGAAATAGTCTTTTTTTTCCCTGTCATTCTGCTTTACTGGACTCAAGGCAGAAACTGTGGTCTTAAACCATGTGCACCTATTTATCCTTCTAGCTCCATGTGGTCTTGGCTAGACCCACACAATGTAGCCTGTGCTATTACCAGGGCAAAACTTTCTTCTCAGTACAGATGTAAACTCTATAGAATATAGTGGAGATTTTCCAGACATAATGGTAGGAATTAATTTAAAGCTGATTTTGTTCTTGTTATTCTCCCATATATTTCATGTACAGCTTTCTTTTAAACTATGAAAAATCTTAAAATAGGTATTTGCATATATGAAACCAGAGTTTCTATCTTAGTCCAAGTGTGACCCAATAACATTTGTGTTACTGTGCCTGTCTTGAGTCTGCTAATATATTAGAAAAGCAATGACAGGCTGCAGAGAAACAATTTAGAAGAAAAGAAATGCAATTCTAAATGTGTTGTGCTTATCTACATTTGTAATTCCAGTCATGGATCCTATCTGTTTGTAAATTTCAAAGCAAAATATCTCTGAACTTGCTAAGTCAGTATGGATATGCTCATCTTTTTCTTGCTGCATAAAATTAGACACATACCAGGCAACTCTGAACTGATTAAAAGAGTTTCTCCAGCAAAATAAAAGAAGATAGGTCTTGTTATCAACTTGGTTGCTGACTCCTGACAGAGGTAAGAATGTAAGGTGCATTGAGATGCTTATGAGATTCCTACCGACTATTATGAGAACTTTCAGAAGTGGTTATAAGCTGAAAAGTGACTCTGAATAAATAGCATTGTGAAGTTCCAAATTTATTTTCTCTCAAAGTCTTACAGAATAAATTTGCCCACTTTACAGGTAAAGATACTTTTTCTCTTGCTGACAGCCCCACAAAGCCTGAAAGTCACAGCTGTGTTCTTGACTTGCACATTTCATTACGCTTCTGAAGTAGTGTCTTAGTTAAAAAGCTATTGTTAATGTAAGAGAGAAAAAATTATCCAAATTACTTCCCTACTACCCTGTTGATTCTACAGGACTAACGAGAATAAAAAAGAGGCTGGAAACTGTTTCTCACTATATAAAAGAAAAAAAGCATGCAGGGACAGATCTAATGGGTACGAAAGGAACATTACATGTGGCCTCATTTTTGACCAGAAGGAGAGAAGGAGCATAGAGAGGTACAAGCAACGACCTGCTTCTAACTCAAAAGAATTTTCTTGCATTCTTTAGCAGCCCACCTTCCAGTCTAGGCTGCTTATGCAAAAATTAAGGAATAAATCCCACCCAGCCAGCGAAGAGTCAGAGCTTATTTCCACACAGTTGGTGTATTTTGTTGGGTTGTGTGGAGTCTCCTCTCATGTTGATACACATATGTTTAAGGCTTATGAAGAGCTATGTGGAGTGCCTGTGTGTTTTTCCCACAGATTCCTCTATGGACACAAGTATTTAGAACTGTGGAGGCTGCATTTGCTGTGGTTTATGAAGTAAATCTCCAGCCTGTTTTTTCTGCTTCTGTGAAGTCTTCCCTGACTCTAGTGGAACTCTTCTCTGGAAAAACTCTCACTTCAGCCACATATATGAAGACAATTGTCCTCAGATGTACTCGGAAACTGTGCAACCTGCAGTACATTTACTGATTTAGCTTCAGATATAAATCCTCTAACAGGCCTTGAATATAAAAAACAACTAGTGCACATCCTAAGATTACTATAAAGCTATAACCATAGCTAAGGGGGGACACAAATCACTCTGAGATTTGATTTCTCTGAATCATAAAGATTCACCATAAAAATCTAGTTATGAGCATCGTTAAAAAAATGAGCTTCAGAGCGTGAAATGTTAGAGATGTTTGCAATCTTTTAGAAAAATAGTGTCTTGTTCAAGATCAGATTTTAAATCATCCTCTCTAAGTTGCCTAGATGCTAACCTCTTGCAGGTAGGTCAAGGAGATGTGTTAAAATGTGGGCAAAGTGGGTTTTAAAAGTGTCATGTAATACACCCAGTGCTGGGATATCATGGTCTCCTCTTCTCAGAAAGTGATTAGGGTCACATTTTGAAAGACATCTCATTTCTAACGATGTAGATAAATGCCTATTGACAGTTTTGAAAATTTTTAGTATCTTGCTCTTGTCAAAATCCTTTAAGTAATCCTTTAAGTTTGGAAGTATCTCAGCTGTTTTGAAAATTCCAGGAGGTGCTGAGTGTAGCAAGGCCCAAATGACTTTAAAAGTTTAATCATCGGTGTCTTTAAATGGCTGGAAAAAGAACATAGAGAACAAATCCCTTACAAAGCAACAGATAAATAGATCACAAAATATAAGGGGGCAATTAACATTGCTCTGACTCCACTCCTTTTATTAGGATAGATCACCTTATGTCATTGAAGCTGAGTGCTGTACAGAACTGTATGAGATAAAAACCATGCCCTGTATAAATGTGTAGAAAACACAGTAACATTTCTTGTTTGTAAACATCTAGGATGTAATGGTTCACCTTGTGTTGGGGCGTTCAGAGTTTTCAATCAGAAATGAGCTTAGTTCTTTGCTGGGTTTCATTGACATGTTCCCAGCAAAATCTTTTCCAGTGGTGCAGGTGAGCTCCTGCACAAGCCCAGGATGAGAGCATCTGTGAGAGAGTTGAAGTTGTACTTTGTGTGGATCACTTGAGAACTTCCAATTTCCCTGGAAAGCCTTGGAATATTTCAATTACAAAATTTACTCTTTTCCCATTCTTTGATACACATGTAAGTCTCATGAAACAGACAATAACAGGTCATACTCCAACATGCTATTCTACAGCAATGATGTTTTGAACTTACTTTGCCATGTTTGTTTATTTATACTGGCCTTCAGCTAAGCCAAACGTTTTAAAGTTCCTCATCAACTTTCAGCCACAGAAAAACTGAAGTTAGATCAAAATACACATATGGCACCAGTGATATCCTCTTTGGAGTATGAATAGAGATTTGGAGAGCAAAGTAAAGATCCTTGTGCTCCCCCCACTCACTTTGTGTGGAAATGAACATTCAAAGCACTGGTTCTTAGTAAAGACCTTAGATAACTGACCCAAAGAAAACCAAGGGGTCGCAAAATGCTTCTTTCTACAGCTATATGGTCAGCTCTTCTCCATTTCAGACCTGACCCTATCTCTTTGAAACATTCATTTCTTCAGTTTTACAGATGGAATCATCTATGTACATTCTGAAGTAACACTAGAGGGCAATAATGCATGAGATATTCAGAATTTCTGAGCGTGAGAATATTTGAGATGGGTGGTCTTCATCTGTTAAGAAAAATTCATCCCTTGCTTCATGTGTTTGCTTTAATTTGGAAAGGACTTGTGCTGGGATAGGAAAGGAGGAAGAAAAAGCTTCACAGAAGACTAGAAATGAAAAATCGCTTTCTCATATTGCTGTGATATTCTTAAAGTGAGAAAACCTCTTGGGAATGCTATTTGCATACAGGGAAGGGTGTCTCTTCCAAACAAAATATTAAAGGACATTTTAAGATCCCTGAAGTTATTTTGTATTTTGGTGAAGCATTGACAGAGAAAAATTTCTTGAGAGAAGAGGAAAAAGGGAAAAGGAAAGGGGAAAGAGAAGATAAAAGTTTATAGAGGTAGGTAGAATTAAAAGAAAACCCCACCTATGTCTTTGTAAGAGGTATCTTACCTGCACAGCCTAAAGATTGTACTTACCCTTACTGTCAAGTCTCTCTAAAAGTTTTATCTTTGAAACTAGCTAATGTGTAAACTGAGAGTTTGGCAAGGGAGGTAAGGATGGGCATAGTTTTGTTCTCTTGAAACTAATTTATTGCCCTTTCATATAGTGTCTTGGGCCATAGATTATTTTTAACAATGTTGCTTACTCAGATTGCTATTAGTAAAGGGTATTGTCTAAAGCTTGGGCATTACTGCCTTCAAGTCTCAATAAATTCAAGGTACCTGGATGTCTTTTTCATTTGAATGCACATCTCAGGTGATTAACATCTTCAGGGTGTATTCAGACATCAAGAGAAGGTTTTGCTTCAAAAAAGCTTTCTTTTAGGAACGTCAAGTGCAAAATTAATGATTCAGGATCCAGTCTGGAAGAAAGAGATATAAGCGTGAAGTAAACCCTTAATGGTCTGTAAGAGGGAGTGACTGCTTAGAAGAGTTTTTATAGCACTGCACTTCCTGCTACTTCAATAATAATAACAGTAATAATAATGCCTACCTCTTACATTTCACTTCCCATCAGCAGAACTGAAGTAATTACGTTCATTGCTTATCTTGGAGCAAGCGTTAGCAAAGGAAGGAATGTGATAATGCAGTATGTGTTTTCTACTCTCTGTGTTTTGAAGCAATGTAGCAGGGCCAGTTCTGTCTCCACTACTGAGGCAGGATGCAGAAAAGGACCAAATAGCAGGTGAAACTCTGAGCACCCACATTTTAGACAGACCACTATAACTTACTTAAAGGTGAGGTGGGGATCATGTCATAGCCACACAGGAGGTCTGGCTCCTTTGACTAGAAAAATAATATGTTACATTTAAAAGCCTAACCATTTCTGCATTCAAATACACAGCACAGGACTAGCATGAGGCCACATTAGTGTGGCATGTTATTGATGGTTGATACTACCTAATGGTTCAAGCCTGGCAGTTTAAAAACAGATTATGTTCTTTTTGAGAAAAGGATTTAAAGTCTTAAAATGCTCATCAGTCTGAGTGAGCTTCATTCTTTTTCCTCCTACAGCCAATAGAAAATTATCATGCTATATAAAATTAATTCAGGTCATGATAGTGTAGCTGTAAAGCTAGAGGACAATTCATGGAGATTGCTCAGAACAGACTCTCTGTTTTCATGTTGTGTTTAATGAGCCTTTTGGTTGAAAAATTTGTTATGATGCACTTCGTTACCAGTAAAAGATGAACATGGCTCCCCCGGTTTTGAGCCTTTCCAAGATAATTACAAAGATTCAACTGTTAATACTTTATGCACCTTTGTTCCATAGGTCTACATTCCCTCTGTCATTGGCAGAGTTTGAAAGGGAACAATAAGGATATTCACATAGGTCAAGTTTCCCTGAAGAGATCTTGCCTCCCATACTGGTGTTCTCTCTGCTAATCCAGATGTAAAGATGAATAGTAACAATTCATTTCAGCTATATATTATTCATTTTAATCAGTCTAATTTTTCTTTCAGCCACTTTATATTACCCACATGTAATGACCCTTGCCCACATAAATCAGCCAGGAAGATTTAATTCGCTTACTGATGAACCTAGTTCTGCTCATTTCCAGCCTCTTCCTGCAAAACTCTGAGCTCAGTTTTTCCTTAGTCTTCTAAGAAGTAATGCATAACTAAACCCTTCAGTGAAACTTGGAAAATCGCCCTTCAGCTCCTAAATGCTGACTATTAACTGCAGGAATTTTAAGTGTTTCACTCTATTGTATTTAGCTCTACAATGCTAGATTATCCTTGATTTTTGCACTGTCCATTTTTTGTTGAATGAGGTGATAATTAAACACATGCAGTCTATAGAACAGAAAGTGTTATTCAAAACTAACCAGCAAAGGTCACAGAACAAATTCATTGACAACTTGCTAAGAAAAGAGATTATCCAAAGTCTTGACTCGGTGTTATTTCAAATCCCAAGGCACAAGAGAGTTTTTATTCCCTCTCAATTCCTTCGCTGTTTGGGGATTTCTATGTATTGCTTAGCTTTAATTTCCGTCAAAGCTATCCAATCAACTCTGTTGACTGCTTGGTACAATTCCCTTCTACACTTGGGTCAGTATGTACTGAAGAAAAAGGTTATCGGCACTATTAAACCTTTGACTTCTTGCCTTTTGAAGAGATCATTTTGCATTTTGTTATGGCAGAGCTGTAATTAGATGTGTTAATTAAGGACAGAACGAACTTTTTAAAAACTCTAAACCCCTTTGCATTTTTGATAAGTTTGCTTAGGTTGCTACTGACCTTCGTACAGGGTTTGCCACTGCTTATTAATTGTTAAATTTTAATTAGGCATGCTGATGAATGTGCTAGCCTTTGCAATAAATAAAAGGTAGCTTCATTTATAATCGGATATTTACCAGTCCACAGTGAAATTATCTGCTTTCCTAGAACATAGTTAATTTAAAATATTTTGATAACAGTAATTGGTGGTGTATAAAACCCAAACCCAAATAGATAAATATAATGACTCCCTGGTTCAGAGATTGGATTACCAGTCCAAACTAAACTAGGACACTGGAACTTAGAAACATTCCACAGGCACTTGAACTAAATGACTTTAGCAGCTGGTCAGATATTCACCGTATTTTCACTACAAATCTTTCAAAATGTTTTTTCCCAGAGAAGAATCAACCCTTCTTACAGAAACAGCAGGTCAGACTGGTGAGATAAAGAAGTAAGGGGATGAAGAGGATCATCTTTCATGCCTAAGGGAAGTGAAAATTTTCAGCACTAGTTAGCAACCTGCTTTTTTCTTTGCCAGTAATAAATATGTGGTCCACAATGTGTGACCTATCCAGGGATTCCACAGACTAACCCACCAAGACAGTTGTGAAGCAACATAATGGGAATCTTTCCCAAACTCCCTTGAAATCAGAGTACCATGAATCAAAATAATTCTCTCAGAATAACTAATAGTCCCATATCTGAAAGAAAGAGCAAGTATCTCTCCTGTTTGATTACTCTAGTAGAATTAGTTGCCAGAGTATTTAAATTGGACCTCCTGTCACTCTCACCTCTTGCCTCTGTGAAGGATCATGAGAGAATATTTTTATGATGAATGAAATATTTAATTAGCCATGTCCATTACCATGAAGACAGAATTAACGGTCACTAGCTTCCAACACAACACTTTATCCCCAATTTCACAGCAAACTGTGAAAATAATAAAGTCACTCACTGAAGTCCTGATTCAGGTAGAGGGAAGTGGCAAAAGTCACCCTTAATTCCCACACAATCCCCACCAAACTCGAGAGATGAATGGCCAAATGTTCTGCACTGTTCTTATCAGGACCCACCACATACATAATGAAATGCTACTGCAGCCAGCACTGATTTTCCAGCTGTTTCACTGTTTGCCTTGAAGAAAGAGCATGTATGATTCACTTTTTGCTGGTAAGTTTATTAAGTATCTCTTCCCAAGGACTGCATAATTAGACAATTATCATGTTGTCTGTATTATTATTGATGAAATGCTACCTAAATTTAATTAGGAACGGTCCAAATGGGTTTGGAAAGCTGATGAAGTACACTGCTTAGAACTGTGTGTGTAGTGCCAGGGTTCCCTGTCCTCTGACCATCTCAAAGCATGTGGTCACTGCTGTTTGGTTTGATGCCAGTTCTTCAAGTGTTGAGTGCTGCTTTCAAGACTCACACTGCAAGCAGCAGGACTGGTGATTGACTTACCAGGGTGATTTCAGGCAGTCATGAAAGTACTACTGTTCAAAGACTGGTGCTTTGGGAGCATTCTACTGTACTGAGGGAATATTTTGCTAGTGGTACACTTAGTTACTAACTGGACTTACAGTGAAAATTCAGAAACAGTAGGCAAATTCATTTTCTGGGTCCTAATAAGTATGTCTTCCCAGAAAACAAGTTTCAACAGACTCCTTATGTGGAACTCAGTGATATGTGTTTGATTATCTCCTGACATTGAAAAAGAGACCTGAGCCAGCTCTCAGAGAGTGTTTGAGTAACCTGCCTGCTGTTAACCCTGTTTTATCCACAGATGTTCCTGGCAAGTCTACTGACAATCAATTCTTTTTCCTTTGAAATCAGGTGTGATTGCATGCCTGGCTTCACTTTTCCCTGCAATGAAAAAGCAAGAGAAATATCTGAAAGCTTTCCCTCTTACAGACATAAAAATGGCATTACATCTTCAGCACAGGGTGGGGCATACTTCATATCTGATACTTCAAGACACAGGTTAATGCATCTTGTGCAGTGCTGTTGATTTAAGTGAAGACCAACACCCCAGAAATACAGTTGTTACTGCAACAGAAAATAGGGCATGAAATAGAGGCCGCATATCTGTCTTTTTAATAATGATCTCCTTGGAGCTGTATTAACGAGCTGGAAGCAAGGAATTATGGTTGAGCAGAATTTCTTCCCCTTGAACTTAGAATAGCAGCAGGACATGAAGGAGCTGTAATAGAATGTTATTTTACAAGAAGTAAATAATGTAATAGAGTCTATAAGGGTGTCAGCAGGAGAGTTAGAACTGTCATAGCATAATCTTGACTTGAGCAGCAATGTGTGAAAAAGTAGCCTGCAGCAGTTTTTCCAGTACTTCAATAATTTCTGCTTCCTCACTGATCTTTGTTTACTCTACTTACCTTGTCAAAAAAATGTTTTACCTTATGTTAAAATGCAAGCTAAAAGAGGAAAATGTATTCCCAGAAATCCCAACTTTTCAAGCGTACACATTTTATTTTCTTTTTGAGTTGTTGTTGTGGAAAAGATGGAAGAATTGTATTCCCTTCACTTAAAAAATATGAAGAGTAGTAAAACCATAAATAAAAAGAAGAATCCTTTGCTGCTTCTTTTTCCTTCCAACTAATGAATAATTCAAAAAATTGGCAGCATTACACTTCACATCCTTGTGATATGATGGCAGTTCTTCCAATGAGTCCTCAAATGTAAGCTCAAGAGGGTCATGAAACTACACAGTTATCATTATTGGAATACAACAACATCTTCCAAGATACTGCAGCATTATTGAAGCAAGGCAGAGAGGACAAGTTTACAACTAAATAAAATGCTAAATATTAAACTGAAGTTACAAAAAAAGAGGAGTGAGGCTGAGTTTCTTTTTGTCATTTCTCTTTTCATATCACATCTATTTAAATTTTCTTAAACCATTACCACAGGAATGTAGTAAAGACTGGGGGGTAAATTAAATCAAATTTTCAGGATGGCTTTGCTCCTGCCTTGGCAAAGTATTCAGAGCATATACCCCCAGAATAATGCTTCCCTGGCACACATTCAGTCTGACTTTCCACAGGATCTAGGCACCTCTACTTTGCTTTAAAAAAATGTTGCTTCTGTTGTTACTGGTGCTCTTGTGGAACCCAAGACCCTATGCAATTCTCTCACCCCATCCTAGTCATAGCCACAGAACTACTAGGCCATGCTTTTAATTCAAAATGTATTTGCTTCTCTAAGTTTGAGACAGACCTTTAACATCAGTTTGTTGTAATGTGTTTGTATGGAATATTTGTCTTGGTTTTAAGGAAATACATTAAAACCCTTTCACTGAGAATATGAGATATTGCATTGTCCTTGAAATTGTGTTAGGTCCTTCAAAGCCATTTAATCTCAATTAAAGCAGAGCATACAAGATAAGGTGCTCTGAAGATGCATTAAAGCGTGTTATAGTGCCAAGCCTCCGCGCACTCTGACACATCCTAAAAGCACTGTGGCACTGGTTTAAAGGTACGGTTCAAAAATCTCCTTGCGACCCATTATCCATGGATCATTAGCATAATTCAGAACTATTACAGTGTATTGTGCCAATGCCTGCTAACAAGAACTGTTAATGTATGAAATCTTGACATGATAGATTGTAATGCCTCTGGCTCTGTCATGTCAATGGAAGTTTATGCATTAAATAAAACACACCAGGGGATTAGATAGCTAAGAGATTGGAAATGCACTATAAAGCCTTTTAATTCAAAATCACCACGTGTAATCTATCCTGGATCTGCAAGGTACGACCAAAAGTTTGACCTCGGATGGACAGCCAGAAATTTATTTGAGATGAGCTTTGTGTTCTCAGTACAGTCCTTCTGCCACAGGATGGCATCCTTCTTGTCATTCCTACTGGGATCTTAAGGACTGTTGCTGAAATGCAGCCCAGGCACCCTCACAGCTGAGTGAGCACGAGACATTTCAGAATGACATGAGCAAGTTTATGCTGCCATTGATTTTGCTGCACTAATTCAGAGGATAAACAGAGGACTCAATTCTCCAGAGTTATCAATCTGGCACCTTTCAAGCACACTGAGATTGGCATGGGCTTTTCTTTTCTGTTTTCTTTTTTTCCCTTCCTAATTACATGTTAAGTGCAGCAGTGTTAACAGATGTCACTAGAATATAATTCCCAAGGATTTCAAGAGCAAATAACACTAGGAAAAAATTGATTCACAAAAAAAATGTTTAGCTATCATAATTATTGAGAATAAACAACATTATTTTCTTTAATGCCTAGCTCAAACACTGGTTTTTAGAATTATTTGCCAAAGTTGCCAGCAAACAATGCTGAATGACACCCACACAAGAAGAAGAAGATGGTGCCACAGTGAGAAGTCACCAGTCACAAAGATGAAAGGCATTGGGTCATGGTTTTTACAGTGGTCTAATGTCAACACCTATAATAAATACCTAAATGGTAAATATTGTAAAATCCTACTATGGCAGAAAATGTATTTCTATTTGTAACAGGCTAAATAATACCACCTGACTGCAATGATATCCTGGTTCTATTTCCTATTTGCTTTTGGGGCTTAGAAAACCATTTTTGTATTTCTGTACTCCTTAATTTAATTGGGTTGGATTTTTTTAAGCAGCTTACCACACAAGTCTGTGCTTAATAAATTACAGTTGATTTGACTGATAAATTTTTTAAAAAGAATTATGTAGGAACCTGAAGTAATTAATATACCAGAGTGCCTATTTGATTCCTGAAAAATAATGATCTCAGAAGCACAGAGTTCCCACAGCTTCCGAAGAAGATGGTGAAAGCTGCAAAGATTAAGCCTCTCTGAAAACAGAGCTGTTTTAATACATCTGCACACATGTGGACATACATGCTAAAACTGATGCCCACAAACTGGAGTTCATTACCACTGCCTCTTTATTTTACACTAATACACATTAGTAATTTTTAATATCTATCTAGTTTGGACATGGCAAAGCAGGTTAAAATAGATGAACACGCTTACATAAAAATACTCCACATTGACTGTAGTCCATGCATGAGGACTGTATGCTTGTGTAATGCTCCCCAGTCTACTGTCAAAAGTAACACTGATAGAAGTAGTAGAATAATCTGTGAAAACGGATTTCTGTGTAAGATGGCAATATCCCTGGCCCTTATCAGAAACTCTGTTGTTCGTTTTCTTCTAGACCGCAGGGCCTGGAGCTGCATCAGGACATCAAGTTCAGACAAAGTCTCTTCTGCACGTCCTTAAGCTGGCTGGCTGTGAAGGAGGTCTGGCCTGGGAGCCATGTGGCCAGGCCAGTGAACAGCCAGCTGAAACCTGACCAGAAACTAGCTTGTCTGGCCAGCTCAAAGCATGAGGAAAGCAGATGTGTATCTGTCTCCATCTGATCATAGCTTTTTTCATTTTTTTCTTTCCAACTTCGCCTTTGGACCGTGGGATGAGATCTGCTCACTTTGCCCATCTTGAGTATGGTATCAGGGAGTCACTATCCAACTTGGAGAAAGTCCATAAACACTTCAAATTGACATTTGCCCACAGGCTCTGAAGTCTCCAACACCAAAATGGAAACTTGTCCAACACCCACTGTAGGACAGCTTCAAGTGTCTGCTTATGCACCACTCCTACTTCATGCCATGGAAAAGCTTCCAACAGAACATCAAAATTATGCACTTTTACCCTTACACTAGTGTATTCTCCTCACTCAGTCTGTTGTTTAAAATGTGAACAGAATCTGGGTTTATCTTATTAGTGACCTGGTTCAGGCTCTTATTTCCAACACTTGTGGAACTATTTCAGTCATGAACTGTAGATGGAGTTATTAACACACCAGAAGCCTCTGACAGAGGAAAAGGCCCTCAATGCATTCTTCTCTGAAAAATTTCTAATCTTTACAATTGTTTGTTCATTTACTAAAAATAATATATTTAAAGGTATGGAATGTCATAAGGCTGGAGTTATTGGGGTGTATGACAGATATGACAGGTACCTGGTTTGGAAATGCCGTATGACTTCTTGTGCATATACCATCATCCATGTCTGAACACTTCTTAGCAAATTGTAGACCTGTAGGAAAAGAGCAAAAGCCATAAGTGCAACATGAAAAAAAACCCAGGAGAGATCTCAAGACCAAAAAAAGAGCCCAAACATCCCAAAACCCCACAACAAAACCCATTCTTAGAAACAGAAATAGCCAAATTTGCTTGGTGAAATTTAACTTTATGAATAGCAATAGCTCCTCACTGTTCTCTAGCTATAGTTAACATCACAGCTCACACTCTGTGTGCTTCAGGCTTGGTTTTAGCTGAGGTTCATCAGCTTTTGAAGTTGGACAATCACTGAACCCATGTTCAGTAACATCAACAATTGGGCTAATGCAAACAAAACCATTTTCACTTTCCAAGACGTACTAGTAGCCTATTCAAAGTAGTAAGATGACATTGTAATAGAAGACCTTCTCTCAATTGGGAGCATTTCTAAGGAAGCAGAACACTCAATCAGCAGCGGGTTAAGAAAATCCCCTGGAACTGCATCATAAGCAAGTTTTATTCTTGTTCAGTGATTTATTTAAATGCACTTATCTCTGAAGGATAAGAAACAAACCCTTAGGGTATTCACAGAAACAGAGAGTTAGGGCACAAGGGATTTTTCACCTTCAGATTAAATTAACTGACTTTATTCTAAAATGAGGATGGTCAACTGGGATGGTCAACCAAGCATTTGTTCAAGACTGCAGAACATGACTAGCAGAGGAACTCTGCTGACCTGAAGGTTTTCTGAGTAATCTGAAACCTCTGCTGTGGGAGCAAGTGAAATAGCAGAGACTACTGAGGCTGAAAACTAACAGCCAGTCGTAAACTGTTTACTACTCACCTCCTCCTCTATTTGTTTTACAAAGAGTTTGGAATGAATTTTCTTATAGTTCTCAGCAATATGAAGCTATCAAGATATATTTTGTACAGGAAAGCCAGTCTAATCTCTTCTAGCCAGTCGATCTCTGGAACTGAATGCCCAGCCAAATACAAAGCATCTTCTTGCACCAGGAGATCCATAACAGAACCTCTAGAGCAGAGAGGGCACCTCTTCTGACATACCGCTCTGAGCAGGAGGAGACACTGGTCCATGTTTATCAGACCCCTGTACTCCAACTCAGAGCACATTTGTCAGAGGGCCTGAAGGCATGTTGGCTTGACGGGTCCTTTTCCTTCAGCCAGACTTTCTCTGCTCTCTCCCTGCCAGCTTAGTATAATAAACAAGGGCCAAGAGAAACAATTGGTTTTGAATTCAATATTACTTGTGTAATTTCAATACTTACATAGACTTTTCTTTATGTCTTCTGAACATGAAAGAACATGTTGTTCACCCTAGTATGACTTCTATACATATACATGCTCCTATTCATTCATACTTCTACTGTTTGCCTAACATCAGAGCTTTAATTTACACAAAAACATTGTAGAAGATGGACTAAATCTGAAAACCACCAACACAGACATTCATTATTGTCAATCATAGCAAGATGGTCCTAGTAGCTTCCATGTTAGCCTATACAATGTTTAAATATGCAAGTTTTCTTATGCAAATAATGCTACTAGATAAATTGCATACAGAGAATTGTTCACATTTCCAGGCAGTACGAAGATCATGCCTTGTAGCTCTCTTAAAAGTATGCAAAGTTACCATTTAAAAATAAAATGCTTTGAGAAATGTTATAATCCTTAAAATACTGCAATTATTCAAACTGAAAAAAACTCCACACCTAGAAAAGCAATAATTTGATGGCTTGCTAAAAGAAACAAGCCATAATAATGTATTCATGTTAAAATCCCACATTAAATGGAAGAACTACTTGAAAAGATGTATGTCTGATTCTCTGTTACCCTAGGGCCACTTTAGACTACTCTGATAAAACAGCCTTAGATCATCAGTGCTGTTTATGCAGCATAGCAGAAATGGGAGTTCTGGCTAATATTTATATACGTGAGAATGTATAACTGTTTTGGGGTGTATTGTATTAAAAGCACTGTGGTAAATGAGATTTAAGAGCAGCGAAGGTCTGGTTATGTGGAGTACTTGCGATTATGACAAGAACAGCACTGTCATACATTCTCTTGTTTAGGGACACTAGAGGTCTCTCTACACCTGTACTCTTTTTATGCCATCTCTGCGTGCTTGTCTCTTATTTTGGACCACAGTTTCTGTTTATGCTTTAGACAATTTAACTCATATAACCTGAATGCTAGAGTATAACACCCACTTATTGAATTAATTGTTTAATAGGCCAATTAACTTCGGCTATTTCTCTCTATAAGTAAGCAAATGAGATCATCCTCTACATAATATGACACTATTGTAATGAAAAGTTGAAGGAGGTTGGATAAAGCGATGTAGCATTAGTCTTTCGAGCATGATCCAAGAATTCTTGCAGACAATGGGAATTCTGATATTGACTGCAGCTGCATCAGGATTTGCAAAAGCCTCTTTATTACAACAGCAATGTCCATTAAGCTGTGTCATTTTAACACATTCATCACTCACTCACTAAGGCAGAGTTTACCTTTCAGGTTGTGTATGTGTTAACCAATCTGTTTTCTATGTTGTACTTCTTTGCAGATCACTCACCTAGTTGGTTTAGTAACTATTTCTCACGCTCCTTACCCATGAAGAAAACCTGACCTGTGCACTCAGCAAGTGTCACTCGCTCACGGTGTCCAGAGCTCAGCTCTGAGGAAATGCTGCCATAGACATACTCAGGATAGTATGTACTCCATGAAGCATTTAAATTCCTTACCCTGTAATTCAGTGTCATTGGCTGACTCCTGTCAGAGAGCCTGCACAGAGATCCACCTTAGCATCATCACCATCTCTAAATTAACCTCTGGCAACTAAGGTAGCTACAGCTTCCAGCTGTTGATGCCACTCTGCTGGAATCCATTGCCTTGTGGCAGGAATAAAAGGACTGCTTCTGTGCTCCTCAGGCACATATGCATATGGACTGCTCATGACACCATAGCAAGGGCTTTCACCCCAGCACTTACAAAGACCCATCCCAGCTCTCCCTGCTTTCTTCTCCTGTTTCATAACCTTTATCACCCGTTGTTGGGAAGATATGAAGTACTTAGGATTAGATGTTAAAAACTTTCAATCTGACTTAAGATCTGTTGTCATTGGTATATACTTTGCCTGTATTAAGTGGATCAGTGAGCACATGCCTTGCATATGTTATAGTCCCTCATAACTAAGAGGCATGCAGTCATCTAGCTTACTTTTCTTTGCAGTATATAAACAAGTCTTCTTTTTGGTGTGTGGTCATGGTCCATTTACAATCAGGAAACCGAGTCACAGAGAGAGTAGTTTGCTAAAGGACCACTCTCAACATTTCAGGCAGACCACAGAGCCAAAGCCAGCTATGGAAAAGAGCTGGATACTTGTGTTTCATCAAGCAATGGGGTACCCAATCTTCTTACCTGACAGCAGGTTCTTATTAAACAAAATGAAAGCCCTTTCTCACAGAATGCTCAATTACATTAGGGAGTTCAATATCATTTAATGTTATGGAGAACAAAAATGTAAATGGGTTCAAAGAAGGAATTAGAAAGGCGATCTCCATGAAAAATAGATCTGTTTATCTAACAAGCAGACAGACTTTTTTTTAATTGACTAAACAGAGAAGTCTGTATGTAAAAGCAGCAAGTTCAAGGCATCAGATGAGAGGGAAAGGTTCACTTACATATTCCTTAAACACTACCCACATCTTCCACCCTGCTCACTCTGCAGACAGACTGCTTCACAGGAAAGGATTTGAGTTGAAGTTACCACTCCAGCTGAGAGGAGGGAGAGAGAAAAGCTCTATTTCATCAGGATATCTAGTAAACTAGTGCAGTTATGGTTATCTAATGCAAATAGAATGTGCAGGGAAGGAAGAATTATTTTTATGTTTTTCCTCTAAGGTTCAGAGACTTTGTTCCTATAAAATGTATCATGTGTAATTTCAGAATGGCTGGCAGAGGATATGCTGCCAAACAAGAAAACAATGACACTGTTTGCCTCATGGCCAGAAGACCAAGTTGTTAAGTTAATCCAAGTGGGTTTCCCCTTCTGTTGACAAGAAATCAGACCTTTCTGACCTGATACATGGAGCTTCCACGTAACAGGTATGGAAATTGATACATGATAAAAGAAGTTTCAGAAGGAGTCTTTCCAGTTTTTTCAGCCCAAGCCCAGTGCAATGGTTGTAAGGGTTATTTTGAATCTAAGGGCACTGCAATGTTGTTTCTGTTTTGCAAAGCAAATGCCAGTTCTCCATGTGTAATGGCAAGTGATGGCAGCTCAAGGCTATATCCATTTTTATTCCATGAGTGTACCAGGAACAAGTAGTGCTGGGAGGTTGCTGTGGAAATGAGGGGATCTAAACAGCCACTGGTTTACATAAATATTCTAAATATGCCTTTAGTAGAGCATCGTGGTTACAGAAGTATACCATTCTCATCTTACTGACTTCTGTGGCCACACCTATTCTCTTTTAGGGCACATAGCCCATTTTTCATATAGATCTGTATATGCCCTGCTTTTTACTGATTATCATGTAAAGGTCAAACCAGATACATGTTTTTCTCTCCCCGGGATCCTGTTTCCAACACTGAAGTTATTAAGCAAGCATATTAGCAAATGTAGCAAAATTTTAAAGCAAATGAAAATAAACCCCAGCACAAGCAGTCTATTTACATGCTTATTCTTATCTAATGATACACTTCAGTGCATGTCTAGTTAGATACACTGCCTTGCAGTTAGAGAAGACCCCAGTCAACTTACAGCCTTTCACTTTTCATAGGTCAAGGAGCTCTTAGTTTAGCAAGGATTGCTGGTCTCCCCAGCTGAGTTCTGACTTTCAAGGAAGCTGGATTTCCTAAAAAAAAAAAAAAGCTTTATCTTTTAATTTTTCCTCTCACTTTTCATACTGCTCACTCATGCTTGTTACACAGTCTTTAGCTTCTTTTTTCCACCATTAATTTTTCATAGCTGGCAAAATTCTAACCAAATACACCTATCAGGAGAAAATGCCTCAGTAGTTTAGTTCAAAACCCTAAATCATCATTGTGGGGCTTCTTTTCACAAGATGAGAAAATTCTCCTGAATCAATTTAAAGATTTTGCTCATTTCAAACCCCAAATGTTTCAGATTTTATTTTTCAGGATCCTTTTTTCACTCATAATTTTCTAAATTACATTTAAATAAATTTATCTGTAAATAAATTAAAATTATTGTTTTCTGAAATGTAAGAAATCAAAACTTGCATTTTTATTATACTTTTCCTTTTTCAGGAAAAGCATCTTCTAAATTTGAAAGACACCCGTAACTCATGTTTTTTAACTTGAAGCTGCTGTCATTGTTTCCCATCTGAAAGGCTTAGCTGACCTTGCACTTGCAAAAAGAAAGGTGGAAAGTATCTTTGTGATAATCCACCCCTGATGCTGAAAAATTCTAATTTTGGAACAGTATTGTAAGAACCTCACCACAGCCATATTACTCCTGAACAAGTAGACAGACCAACACTAGCAGAAGCTTAAGTCCTGTTACTTTGACCCTATGTAAATTGGCTTGAAATGAGATGTAGTTTGGCTCTGAATATTTTAAATTAGACTCTAAATGGATACATATTGTTATAATTACCAAACCTTTCAAATCCATGAACAAAACAACACTTGGAAAGAGGAAATTTTAGAGAAAGACAGTTTCTAAAAAAGTTGTTATGTAATCTTTAAAATACATACAGTTCCTAAGGTCTTATTTCAGCAAGTCACACCGGTAAGAAAATTAACACAACCTCACCAAACACAAGCTGAATCAGCCTGCATGATTCATGGATTTCCAAGTACGTAAAGACAGCTATGACTATCCAGCTTGATTTGCATTGCTCAGGCCAAAGAATTTCAGCCAATAAATCCTGCTATCAAATGAATTACTGCTTCCTTCCATGTAAGCAGTCCTCAGATCCAGTAACTTGTGGCTGAATTATAGTATATCTTTCAGGAGGGAATCCAACTTCCTTCCATCCTATAATGCTTATGCAACTAGGCATGAAGCCCAATAAGCCATCTTCTTTTCCATCTCATATTGCTAGAACTTAATCCACCTATGATGTGAAGGTAAATTTACACTGTTGTGACATTCTACTCTCATATTCCACTGTCCTTACCTCATGCCAGGTTTCTACCTTTACTCAATGAGTTAAGTGTTTCTTCAGAAATGATGACCAGAGTACCAGGAAGAAATGAGTCAACAAGAAGTTTGCTGTCTACAAAAGGATCGCTGCTCATTTGGATCTTTTCCTAATTTGTTTTGCAAATTGGTGGAATGCAAAAAGTGAGGCAGGGACTGGAACGAGGAATGAAAAAGACAAAATCACAAAGGGCAAGAACATGAAAATATCTCAGATTTATCTTGTGCCCTTCACTGGAAATTTCTGAAAAAAGCACCCTGAACTTTAGGAGTGACAGTCACAGTCTCCCTACTCTGTCAGAAGTGAGTTATACACTTCTGGGGGAGAACTGAGATCAGACAGGCTCTGAATCTTCTTTGGGTGCTTCTCTGTATCTGCAAACATACAGCAATGCATCAGAACAAGCATATTCCTTACCTAAATACTGGTTTTGTGGGGCAAATTTGAACATTAATCATGGTTATGTCTAGGTGAACATAGACTGAAAAGGGTACTATTTCTTCCACTGGCAGGCATCTGAAATCCTTCTGGAGCTTAATTTGTGGTTCTGTTACATCACTGCAAAATAAAATATGTTTAATAAGCAGAATTTCAACAACTCCAGGATAGAGAAGAAATTTTTGGTGTTGTAGGTGTTTGCCATTGGTGACATAAGCAAATAAAAGATGCCCCAGCTGCAACACATTCTCCCACCTGATTCAAGATTTTAATTTGAAAATGGCTATTTTTAGGTTAGAGCTCATTTGAGGTTGTTCTCTGTCCCCAGCATGTAGCTGATTGCTGATAACCCGTTTGGGGGAGTGGGGGTGAACTAGTGCAATCTGCAAACATTACGAATCAGATTGACTGAAAAGCAGAGTAGAACTGCAGAGACCTTTCTGAGATTCGACTCTGATCTCTGATACTCTGCCTTCTCTTAAAGATCCACTCTTTAGTTCTAAGTGACACTTCTTTCACATTTTAAATAGCTGGCAGAAAATAAAAAGGAAAAGGCCCTAAAATGCTCTTGCCAGCCTAGTCAATGCATTTAAGATTAAGCTGAACATTTCTATACATCTGTGACCTTTAAAATCTGTTAGGAAGGTGAGATGTTAGGATTTAGTCTCAGCCAGGTGATTGATGTTTTTTTTTCAACTGCAAAGCAAAGCTATAGTCTGTAGTCTAAAGCCTATTTATAATCCTCTTTAACAGTACTTGGTATAAAGATACAACTCATTTCTTTGTGAAAATAGCCTGGCTCTGCAATAGCATGATATATTTAAAGAAAACAAAGTAAAGATCTGGACTTTGCCTCCAAGATATATCGTAAGGAACTGTCAATAACTGCCCTGCATTCGAAGGAATTTTGTTAATATGAAAATGCGATGGCATCCCTGTAAGATAAGTTTCAATAAGAGTATTAGTTCATCCACTTATTTTCTGAAAGAAATTGGCAATGACAATAAACAAGAACAGAAGCAGGTTTACAAGCGGGGCATTTGTTTCCCAGGCTGCTCCCAAGGATGTGTCACTGTATACCACTTGGAAGTAAGTGCCAGCGCAGGAAGAGCTGTCTGAGGGTCAACTGCCTATTGACAGGAATGCTTAATGCAGTCCCCTTCACTCTTCTTAACCTGGTACACTACAGATCCATTCTTCATGCGCTCAAGGAAAGGTATACATCCAGATGTAAATGTGCATGCCATTTGATGAGGTGGTTTTTTCCTGTCTGCAGGAAAGCAATGGCAAGAGGGAAAGAAGGTCTCTTGCATTCACTGGAGTACTGAATTGGCCCAAATTCAATAGTTTGGCACCTGAATAGAAAATGGAAGTCAGAGCCTGCTTGTCCTTTAGTTCTAACATCCCATCACAATGATCCTCACATTGGACTGCAAATATCAGAGTAAACCATTAGTAAGCCCAGTCCATGTGCTTACACTGACAATTTTATTCCAGTCATCAGCAAAACTTTACCATGCTTCTGGAAGGCTGATTTTTATTTCTCATTCACTTTGTTTTTTCAATATGCAAAGATGCAAATAACACATCAGAAAACGCAGCAAAAACAACAAGCAAAATATATTTGTTTTACTTAAAGGGCTCTACCTTCAAGTCTGTTCTGATCCACTTTCATCTGGTGACTGCAGAGCATGTATCACCCTCTATGGGTTGAGTAAATATTACAGACACATTATGTACTCTGGGTTCAATTCTGTCACCACTGAAATGGCTTGATTGCAGCGTTAAAGCTGCAGTAAAAATTTACGAGGCAAAAACACATCTCTGGTGCCTCAGTGCAACTTCTTTCTGAGTTTTGCAGTGAAGGAAAAGGTGGGAACACTGCCAGATTTACTGCAGTCTGATCCCCCTGTGCATTCAGTCCCTCCCTGACAGTCAGTTCAGATGGATGTGTTCCTGGCTGCTATCTTCTTTCACTACACTGTTGTCCTACAAAGTGAAGTATGCCTCACTGCTGGCATTCAAAGTGATGGGCTTGCCTTCTCCCTCCAGAGCAGAAACATTTACCCTTGATCTCCACCCCAGGGAAAAGTTCCTTGTACCCTGCTGCCACCAGGCTCTATCGCTGTGTGCATACCTTTCCCTCTTATTCAGAAAGTAGAGGAGTTAGTCATGAGATTATGCTCAGGGGGATTTTATCAGGAAAGGGATGCTATTGAATTTAAGTGTCACCTTCCTTTTGCAACAAAACAGCATGTTTGTACAATGACAAAGTAAAGCTTTCCCTGCAATAACTGACAAGGAGCTTTCTAGACTATGGATTTCCCAAGAACTAGGTACAAATGAAGTAAAATTTAAAAACACATAAAAGTTCGGGCTCTGAAATGGAGTCTCAGCTGAGCACCTATCTATTTAAATATCACTGGGATTTAAGTGCAGTGCATACTCTCAAAAAAACCTGACCAAATATACATTTGAAAAGGGTCAAAAGACAAATGTAAGGGCAATTTGATCAATCCTAGGGTATATGTGGGCAAGGAGAAGGAAATATTAACCAATTTCTCAAAGGGAATACTGAATCAACATAGTGGAAGGAAGGTCTCATTTTATTCTGTGTAGTCAGTTTGGAATTTCCCAGCTTCTCTGAAAGCACCGCTGAAGGAAGACAGCCAATCTATTTCTTTTACCTGAAACTGGTACAGGATCATTTGCTGTTACATCTTGATATGAAAACTTTAACTGTTAGTGCTGCACGTCTCCAGGAAAGAAGCAGAAAAGAAAACAAACACTCAAGTAGCAGGTAAACATAGCTGCGACTAAACCTTTCTCTGCATGTCCAGCCTTTCTATTTTGGTTCTTTGCTGAAAGGAAGTACAGGACCATACCTAAGAAACATGACTGTCAGCATTCATTAAGACCAATGCTTAATCTCAGTTGACAACATCAATGTCAGCATCGTAGCTGGGAGCTGGCAGCATTTCAATAGAGGATTCTTCTGAGCTCTTACACACTACTTCAATAAATAATCCTACCGGGAAATATGGAGAAGAGCATTTAAAATGATTTTAGCTGGCACGTCACTACAAGGTTGAACCATCATGTAGCGATGTGCCCACTGCCTAATTCCACTGTGAAATGTTGAAATACAGCTTTTAGCTCCACAGAAGCATGTAGGCCTCTATTTACATGCAAATTGATGCTATTCATGTGTGAACTACAGCAGGTACTGACTCTGCCAGATGGAATAATTTGGGGATGGGCCCATTCTCCTTTGCTGAGGGCTGCATGCATTCACACATGCTGTAGATAATTGTTGGAGTTTCCATGTCACCAGAAGTCCCAATTAAATAACTATTTAAATAATTTACTTTTTTCCAAGCGAAACATGGTCAGGCATGCAGTCCTTAGACTAAAAATAATGATGATGGCAATCCTACTTCTAATACCACTATTAGTAATAACATCATTTGCAATAAGGGAGAAGCAGGTGGTTCAGGGCAGAGCATCAGGAAACCTGGACATGTCACTGCCCAGTGATTTTGGACATGCCATTTCATCTCATCTCTTTTTCTCCTTTGTTTTCATCCATAAGCTATTCAGGGAATGCATAATGCTTTATTCAGTGTCCTGATGTGAAGTAGGCAAAAAAACCCAGAGATGTTACTGTAACAGACATTCACATGCATTTTGTTGTGTTAGCCCCCACTTGACCTTCACCAGCAGTGAGGGTCACTTGATTGTAATCAATGGCAGCCTTTTCCCAGAGAATTAGGATGATATCGCAAAGCAGTAGGTGGCTAAACTGACTGATGAAAACAGGCCCAGTTTGGCTGATGGTGCTTTATTTGAAACCCTGATATGCTTAATATTTGTGCAATTATCATCAGCAGAGAAATCAGGATATCAGTGTGTGAACCTCCTCAACATGCGGCGGCTAACCTGATATAAGGCAGCAACAAACACAAGACCTGAGAGGAATCAAACAACAAAATCAGCTGATCTGTTTACAATTGGAAGCTACAAAGGGTTTTTTAGCCAGTGATTTTTCATTCTCTTGAAGCTGGAGATGCAGAGACAGATTTTGACAGTTGCACAAGGTAAAGGATTTAATTAAACGAAGAAAATGAGATAAACTTTGCATAACAAAAGAAAGGAGGAGAATACACCTATCTTGCAAAAATAGGCTGGGACAGGATGAGGGGCTGTCCTCACCTCCCGCTCTCCTTGAAACCTGTTTCCACAGTGTGTACTTCAAGTGAAACAACGGGGGAGCAGCTGCAGTGCTGCCAACCCGCACAGTTCGCACTGAATCGCATCCGGGGGTGTTAGTGTAGGGGCAGCCCTTGACGGGGCCATCCTCTGCAGACTGCAGCCAGGCTCTGCCTGACACTGCTCTGCTAACTGCCTCTGACGGGCCCTCCAGCAGACACCTTCCCGATTCTGTCCCAAACAACCTGCTTCTGCAATGAACATGGCAAGTGTTACTACGGAACGCAGTGAGAACAGGAGTGCGGCAAGCGAAGAAATTAGCTGCACGTTGAAAAATCCGTCAGTGGAAATGACTGTAGAGATCATAAACAAACACACCACCACACACACACAGAGACAGAGACACAGCCCCTCCCATACAAAATACCCCGAACAACCCACACCAGAAACCCTCTAAATTCATTAGGAGGGTCAGTGGAGCCCTTTCCTTTTCCAGTTTCTCCTATTCCGGAGCCATTTCAGAGCATTTGGTTTCACTGTGCCACCCCCTGGCACACTCCCAAATGCCTTTACATTTCAATATCTCCAGGGCTAGTGGATGGGTTTGCTTCACCTGGAACTGTTGGCGAGCACTGCAAAACATAGATTTGCAATGAAATCATTACAGTGAGAAATACAGCATCATCTTCCAACCATGGAAAAAATCCTCTTTGTGTATTCCTTAATTCACAGGAGGGAAGTCAAAGATATTTCTCGCTAAATATAATTTCTGAAAGGCCATATAAAAATAACATCAGACAATCATATATTCCTGCCAGAAAAAAAAATAATCTAAGCATCGGGGTAAAATGGCAGCCATTCAGATACTAATGCCTGAACCTATTTTTCTTTAACAGAGATGAATAAACAATAGAAAATAGCCCATTCTGGGCTTTCTACTTTGTCCACGTGTTTGATTGTAGGATGTTGGTTTTGTTTTGTTTTTTATAATCTTATTTCTTTGCCAGTTCTATGGCATAATAATAGTTAGGTCAGAATGTGGAATGAAGGGCACTACCATGAAATTGATATCCCTATCAATCAGTGATTGCTTGATTCTTCAGCTGGTACACACAGGTTTGTGAATTCAGCTGGTACACACAGGCTAGGTTTGCTTGCTGAGCTCACCAGGAGCTAACCAGCATATGCTGATAGATCTGCCTGATAGGTGATGCATTGAAAAGAGCCCTAGCAGAGGAAAAACAAAAAAAAGTTAGTCTGTGCTGCACACTTCCACCAAAACAAAAAACAACTGCACTAGATTCAATGAAAAGAACACCTCGTTTTGTACTCAAGTCTCCAAGAATGACCATGAGAATCCATAGGGAGATGTTTTCCCTGCTATGCTCAACAATTCGGTCTCTGTGACAAGATTTGAACACAGACATGCTTTTACTAGCCACAGTAAGCTTGCCTTTAAAGAGTTTAAGCACATTTGGAATCTCTACTTAATATTACCTTCTAAAAATCCTATAGTAAAGACTTCAACAAATTAAACATGCAGTTAGTGAAAAAACTTCCTCTTCTTTCTGTTAAACGTACTCGCCAGTATGATAGTTGGTTATGTTCCTGGACACCAATCATGAAAAGCAGTAACATAACCATCCTGGCTCTTTCCCTTTTTGATTTTATCCACTTCCATTACATGCATCCCCTTTCATTTATTTTCTAAGCCAAAGATTTCTACTCTGTGTGATCTTTCCTCCTATTTTGAGCATTCTTCTTGCCTCTCTCCTGTTTTAATATTCTCCCCTGAGCATTACTTTGGGCATCTCAGTACTAAATTTTATCTGTTATTTTATTATTTGTGAGTTTAAGGTCTAAGCTTTTCAGTTTTCAGTTTGACTATACTTATAATTTTCTTACTGCCGCTACACATGAACCTCCTCTCCAGGATCTCTGATAATACACTGATTGGTACAAATCCTAGCTCAAAGCCTTGGTGTACCTCTCTTCAATGGAAAAGCTGTCTGTGTTTTCTTACTCTTTATTTCTTATCTTTTGACCAGCTTTTAATACGAGAGGACCTGTTCTCATATGCTTTGACAGCTTAGTTTCCATGAGAGTGTCTCATGAGAAACCCTGTCAGAAGAGTTGAATGGAAACCACTTGCATGAAATGTTTCCTATCAGAAATTAGAACATTAATTTAGGATCAGCAATCTATGGAAAAGACTGTTTGATTTCTGGAGAAGGGAAAAGGAATTGTGAATCATTTATAAGATGTTTTCTGACATGCTATGTCAAAGTAGATGCTGCACATGACATTAAAATACCATCATTTCAGTAGCTTAGCTGATGTTTTAGTAATATCTGGTGAATAACAACACTGATAATTTTATCTTAATTCTATATGATCCCACTTTCACTTCCTTTCTTTTTTTAACTGAAAAATAAAATGAAAACAGGGATTACCTGAAATTAAATAGAACAAGCTGTTTGTCTTCAAGCACATTTGGGTGAGACTGGAGGAAAAAAATGTCTGACCTCAGAAGAGACAACATTCAGTGCTGGACCCCCTTAGCAGCTCCTGTCAATCCTGGTTCAGAATGCAAGTCCCACTCAAGGCACAAGCAAGACAGACTAAAAGAAGTGGCAGACATTCTCCTTTGCTGTTGTCTATTCCACTCTTTAGCAGCGGATCAGCCTGAGCGCTCTGGCAGATGCTGCCGTGCCATCAAGCATGTGTAAGACGTACAGTTTCGGGTGCAGGCCACATTCCCCTGCCAGCACTGGCAGTCACCTCTTGTATCTCCATCCTGGCAGCAACAACAGTCACAAAAAGTCTCACTCTAGCAGTCTCCCCAGCTTGGCATCTCTCTTTTCCAAAAGCCTAGGAAGCACTTCAAATACAGAGTGGTCTGATGTGGGGCTGCTTCCTTTAAGACCCAGTAAGGAGAGAGAAGTAAAGAAATGCAAAAACTTTAAAGTAGGTGGGAAGTTAGGTCCCTTCTCAACTACTCTCCTCTATTCAGAGCCACTCAGTCCTCCAAACTTGCTCTACCATATACCCCCTAAGTCTCACTGCCAACATTCTCAGTCCTTTTCCCACTTCCCGGGCATAACCTTAGAGGTTGCTAGCAGTCCTCTTCCCCCAGCAGAACCCTCTCTGCCATCCCTCTAAAACAGAATTTTTCCCAGTCTGCTGAGAAGCTGTAGAAAAGCAAAGAGTAAATGGAAATTTATACTGCTGACATTGAAGAGGTCTCTGTCTGTTTGAAATGTAAGTTATCGTAGTAATTTGGAGAGCTAAGCAAAGTGAGAGAATCTGTATGAGCAGGCTTTCACATTCTGTTTCCTTCTGGTAATTGCATAGAGAAAAATAATTTACCAAGGAAATGATCTCACAAAGACATACTATAAGGATTATTAATGTCTAAAATAAAATAAACTCTTTGTATGTTATATTTTTCTGTAATTTCATTAAAAGAAACATTTTTCATCTTGAAAAATCCAAGTTAGCTTTTATTTTATAATCTCGTGTTACTTCCTGATGAATAATCACAAGGAGATAAAATTCAGATTCATGTGTACCAGGCATTTAAGGGTATAAAATATCAGAGGCATATTATTAATTCCCCAAGCCGTACATTGCAAACCTAAGAATACCAGCATTAAGATTACACTTAGAAGACATCTGCAAATACTAAGGACAGTAAAGGTCATTAAATAAACTTAAAACTTCCCTGCACTTCAAATAGAACAAAGAGTTTGAATTCCTGCTGTAGGTGCCAAGCCTACTCTGTTTGAACTCTCTAGTTACGACCAATTTCATGGGGGAAGTTATCGCTATAACAGAGAAGCTCCTGATGGGGTATATGTGAAGCTAGACAACAATTTTAGAATAAAAGTGAAAACTGGAAAATTGAAAAAGGAAAAAAACTTTGTAAAATAATCTAAAGACAGTTAATGCAGGAGAACTCCCGATCCTTAACAAAATGGGGAAAGATAATCTTACCAAAAATTATCAGCTACCACAGAACATTGTTGAAATTCTTCTTTTCTTAGGTGTTTCGTGTTGGCTGGGCGCCATTCACTCCTGCACTGCAACTGAAGAGAACATTTGCCTCCTTGATTTTCCACTCTAATGTCTCATAGCACAAGCAGAGCTTTTGTTATGCATCAGCAGCTGCCAATATTTTAATGAAAGTCTCCAACAAAAATGGTTGTCCTTTGCTTTTGATTTATTTCAGCTGGCAGCTCTTCAGAGTTTCACTCCCCAGTTCAAACCCAGTCTGCTGTAGCTTCTATACACAGTCCTCCAGGATCTCCCAGTATTCTCCCATTATGAACTGATTGACTACACTGTCAGAACCTCTCAACAAACTTCCCGGTTTCATTTAGTCTACAAGACTTTTGTTTTCAGCAAAGCAAATTCCCAATTCTGTCTTCATTTCCTATTAAATGTGAAGGAGTATTTTACATTAGATATGTTCCCGATGAATTTAGGCATTTAGCAATCTCTGATTTTGTCTATTCATCCTATAAACTACATTTTTTTCCCAACAAGTAAGGCCTTTCATTGCCTATTAGTTTATTTAACGTTTTAATTTTTGATTCTTTTTGGATTTTTTAATTCCTGCACGAAGTTGTATTTCATTAGCAGTCTGTCTGATGCTGTGATAGGCACAGGCAAAATGTCAGGCACCTAAGCAAGCCTGTGCTTAAGACACATAAATCTGCAGAAGTTAAATACATGTCTAAATGCTCTCTTCAACTGTTACTGACAAAAAGATTTGCAGGCTTTTTCACTGGACTCTGCAGATGTCACTCTTTTATGCTATTGGTAACAGCAGCACTTAGCCAGTTGCCTTTCTGGTGTGATATACCTAGGAACTTTCAGTAAGTGAGCTGCAATCAGGGAAAAAACCCCTTTGAAAGACAGTAAATGTCAATTCATTTGTACAACAAGAATAAAAACTGAAGCTGATTGCAAAACACAGTTTATATAAAACAGTGGAAACACTATGAATTGTATGCCTATGCATGACACAGAATTTGTCCAGATTAAAAAAAGTCCTGGAGAGATTATTTTATCCATTTCTACTAGCTTTCACAATTTATCTTGCAGTGATGGTTCTGTGGAGATATAACACTGCCTGGCGTACTAAATAGTGTCACTTTCTTCTGATTCTGTCGAGTTTTAATGTCGACTAGCACAAGGAAATGTTAACCTCTCTTGTTCTCACTCTATCAGCATGATTTCTAATACATCTGACACAATCCCTTGCAAGTTCTTATTTCTCTGTAATTACATTAACATGATGATGTGCCTTCATCTGGGACTTCATCAGGATTTCATCTTACAAAGAAAAAAAGGCCTAGATCATTGAAGTACCTTTTTTTCTTATATGAAATCATCTTCAAAGCCTTAACCTCAATGTTTCTAGAGATCTATCAGTTTAGAACTAACACCTGACACCATCAAATTATTGCCATTATCACATCCAGGGCAATCACTCCTCCCTCCCCTGCCATCCCAAGGTTTGTGGAAAACAGAAAGTCAGGTTTCTCTCAACTTTGAAAGTTGTTAAGCATGAGCGTGACTTAGATTTCCTGAGGTATTCTACTATAATGTCCCAGGAAGATTTGGCAGAGATTGATTCCAGCCACATTGAGGATGACACATATCAAACTCCTTCACAGATGCTTATTCACCCATCAGATTATATAACGTTGACCTTGGAATTGCTGAGAACTAAAAGGAGTAAAAAGCGAGTTGGATGTGTTTCATCTGGGCTGCCAGGTCATTAAGACTATTCTGGTAAGATGTAACAGAACGGGATGATGCAGAGTGTCTAGCTCAGGCTATGAACTTGTCATCTTACAAGTGAAGTGAAGCCGGTCTGCTTAACTGCCTGAGCAATAAATAGAACCTCTCTCCTAGCACATAATAAAAGGAATGGACAACTTCTACTGAACTTTCTCTTCTTCATTTTCCCTTCTAAAAATGCCCTGAGCTCTGCTGGTGTGCTTGTTTAAGAGTGTTCACTCTTGATCCTTTTAAGTAATTATCCATGGTAATTGGGCCATTTTCTTAATGCCATGAATGTCATGTTTCCAAATGCAACAGCATAACTTCAGGAAGTGGTGGAATGTGGCTTATTTTTTTCAACCTGAAATAATGGTTAAGACAGGAAAGAAGAAAAACTGTAATTATTTTCTAAAAAATTCCCATAGCATGTCATTAATTAAAGTAGAATGTGAGCAAATGCAGGACTTAAGTCATCACCATAGAGCTAAGACATTTCTCTGATGACATAGATGAGATTAGATGAGATGACATTAAGTTAGATTAGCACTGACTTAGATGTTCCATTATAAGATGGTTTCTTCCCTATAGCAGAAACCTGCCTGTTGCAGAGGGGACAGAATAGAGGAAATGCAGGAAGCATCCAGTTTTGATTCAGCTATTATAAAGGTTGGTTCAGACTGTACTACTGAAATAATGTCCTATAGCTATGCAAGAAAATGTATTTAGGATTTATTTGAAATCCTACATTGGTGAAGGACAGATATTACACTGACTGATTTCTTTCCTCTCTTGATACTCACAGAATTTAAGGCAGCTGAACCAATTTGATCTCCTCTATCTTGCAGGACATTACTTTCAATTACCTCAACAGACAACTCATGGCAACCACATTCCACAGAGTGGAAAAGACTGGTAGCATGCCACAGGCATGGCACATTCCACACAACAGTGCTAACTGAATACGGTCTGAAAAAAGTTGTCTGTATTGGTCCTTTTCACAGGATCACAGAACGTTAGGGGTTGGAAGGGACCATGAAAGATCATCTAGTCCAACCCCCCTGCCAGACCAGGATCACCCAGATTAGGTCACACAGGAACACATCCAGGTGGGTTTTGAATGTCTCCAGAAAAAGAGACTCCACAACCTCTCTGGGCAGCCTGTGCCAGGGCTCTGTCACCCTCACAGTGAAAAAGTTTCTCCTTATATTCACATGGAACTTCCTATGCTCCAGCTTGCACCCACTGCCCCTTGTCCTGTCACTGGCCATCACTGAGAAGAACCTGGCTCTGTCCTCCTGACTCTTGCCCTTTACATATTTATAAACATTAATGACGACACCCCTCAGACTCCTCTTCTCCTGATGCCTCGGAAAGCCAGAATCGAAACTCAATAGCCTTGGTGACTATTAAGCAGGTATCCTTTATTGCAGCGCTGGGCACACAGGGGATCACTCCTCTCCAAGATAAAGAGATAAAGATACCCAGCTCCCCCAGCCTTTCCTCATAAGGAAGGTGTTCCACTCCATTCATCATCTTGGTGGCTCTCTGCTGAACTCTTTCAATGGGTTTTATGTCCTTGTTGAGCTGAGAGGCCCAGCACTGGACACAATATTCCAGGTGCGGTCTCATGGCTATGTAATAGAGCCACTCATTGAGGCAACTTCCATCCTTCTCTGACTGCTGATTTTTAGTTGCCTCAATTTTGCAGTAGTTGAGAAGTTGCCTTTCTTGACAAATAGTTAAAGCTTCATTCCCGGCCATTGCACCATACCAGTCATTAGGCTTCTTTGGAGGAAACACACATTAAAGGCTAATATATGATCTTTGGTACTCCTGTCTTCTGTGGAGTGTGTTTTCATTCCTATGAATGGCTTCACATTGACCTAAAAACCCCACACTTTCCCTTCCTGGTAAAGTCCATAGATTCAACTGTAGCCGCCTTCTTTTTCTTAGGGCTCTAGGCTTTGAGTTGGCAGAATTTGTATCTTCAGTTATTTCAAGAAAATTATGTTTACAAACGAGGAAGATAATCAAGTCCCTTTAAAAATCAGGTTTATGGGAACTAATCTAAATGTGAAGTTAACTCATTTTTAAAGCTACAGCTTAAGCTGTCATTAAAGCAAAAAAATAAAGGCCTTTAGAGAGAAAGGAACATTAAGAGGAAGGAACTGAGACATCAGGTTACAGATAGAGTTGTTTACTGCCCAGCAAACAAGTAATAGAGCTAACCACTTCATCTTCCATCCCACATAAACAAGTAGTTGATGACACAATAAACACAGCAAAAGTGAATCTCAATACTGCAAATGGTTTTATGCCAAAGCGTAACAAGAATCAGGCTCTGAGGTTGTATAAGCTCTTTACAAACAGGCAAGTTAAGACTGCAATATTACATAAAATCATTTAAAGCCTCTAAAAACCTTTCAGATTTCTCTCCCTCTTTCACTGGCACTTTAATAAGGCAATTCCCAATATTTGACTTGTGAAATAGCCTGGAATATACAGTTGTATCAGCAGCCTGTAGCTAGGCTGTTCCTTATTGTTCCTCTGTGAACATTTTAAACACCCTTTGTAACATGATGAAAGCCATACCTATTTCAAGGCTTATTTGCAGAGAGGGAGTAGTTAAAAGTTTTGATTATTGGGACTGCAGATGGTGGGGCTGATCCTGGGAGTAGCAGTCTATTCTCCCAGTCCCCGGCATCTGGAGACCACTGGTTACACTGGCACCCATTTTTTTTCTGAACTAAGTCCTTTTCATCTGATAACAAATCTGTGACTCGCATTGTTCATTTCAGTAATCCAGCACGATGTCACATCAGCTTTGTCCCCATCTTTAAATATATTCATGCCATCTGTCTCATGGTCTCAACTGGTAAAACAATTGCATCGTAGGTTACGTACAATCAATTCCCAGTTGTTCTGAACAGCTTGAGATGTCTCACATCTTACTCAGTGGCTTGTGCAAGAGAGTGATAAATGATTTTTTACAGGAAGATGATCAGTTTAGGATTCCCTTTAATGACATTTCAGATGCCAAGAAGTTCAGATTTTAGCTTGATATCTTTGCACTTTTTCCCCATATGGTTTTGGTTCCTCTTGCAAAGAAATGTGTTCTCCTCCATATGTCTCTTATCTTGAGTTTTCAGTGTCATCTTTAATTAGAAATTAAAAATCAGTTGGTTTGATTTATCTTGGTATTTGTCATTGCTGCTATTGTCTTTCAGACAATCATATTCAGATGATAATGTCAAATTAAAATTATTCTTTATAGGGTCATAAATATCAAATATGCAATTAAAAGGTTCCCATTAAGAAATAACAGAGTGTATGATCGACTCTTGTTCACAATGCTTCGGCAGCACACCCAGTCAGCACTGTCCTTGTGAGAAAGCGTTGTGAATCTGTCACTCAGACCTAGCACGGCAAAAACCTAGATTAAAGCTGTGGCTGCAGGTGTGACACAGTTCAAATTCAGCCACCAAGGGAGTTATATTTGCTCTCAGTTCTTGTGATCATGATGGAATTGTCAAAGTGAATGATGACGCATAATCCACACGGAGAATGTAGGTGGTCTTTGCTGAAAGCTGGGTATCAGGAGCAACTGGGTCCCCTTACATCCGTGGGAACAAAACCCACGGGGGGCAAAACTGTGGTCCTTGACAGGATACAGCTAATCCCTTCTGGATTTGAAAGCCTAACCATAAGCAGAGAGAAAAATGAAGAATGTGGAAAAGCACAGGCCTTAACAGGAGGCCAGTACTTGCTAAACAGATGTGTAAGCAAAATCACTCTCACTCCAGCTCTATTTCTGCAAGTACATCACATCCCTAATTATGTTTTTTTTTACATGAAAAGCATCCAGCTTCCTTATGAGGTAACTCCATGCAAACCTGTGAGTTCTAGTGACAATAGACAGGTCCTTGCCTTGAAGCCTCTGGAAAGAGAAGGGTTTTGTCTCTTTCTCTAAAGGAAAGGAGCCTGAACAAACGTGTAACTTCATTTTGGTAGGTCCTTTTTCATCCTGAGTCTATAACCAGCATTTTTCTTTCATGAAGAACCCTTTACAGTAACTTAACTGACCCTTTTGTTCTGTTACACATGAGCACAGTAGTGTGAGAATTTCCAGCATTCACTCATTACCTTACCCAGAGGTGGTAATAGGGCTCAGATAATCCATAAATAGTGCTAAGAGCTACGTGTGAAGAGCTGTACACAAAAGAAGCCTGTTACAATGAAGCATAAAACAAGGTATTTGATTTATCCTGCAAATCACAGGAGCAATACTTCTGCATGCTAGCTACTGACACGCTGTCTTCAAACTAGTTATTCAAGCTAGTTATTTTCACATTCTCAGAGATCAGTTTTGACATTATGAATGACTGCAACCATCTGTATATTCAGAGCTGTCCCGAAGCAGACAGTATATCCCTCTTCCCCACAGCCCCTCGCACATGGTGGCGGCAGAGAAAAGGGAACCTTAGACTTCCTGGAGGAGTATGGCAAAACAAGAATTTGATAGGATTGATGGCATGGAGGACAGACTGGTCCTTTTAAGTAAGGCAGCAGGTAAAGCACTCCTTTTAGCAAACTTCTAGAATTTTCTTGAATGCAGAAAAAAGGGCAAAAACTCAAGCAAAACCTGGCTCCTCCATCTGTGATCAACAGTGTCTGGAAAGGTGATAAATACCTTCCAGAAATGGGCAGGATTCTATTCTATGGGAATTACATTTCTGTGTAACTCTTCTGATCATTAAAACCAGTTTTAAAGTGGAATTTCTTCTGCTCTCAGCTGTTCTGTGAAGTTCTGTTTTGTGATAAGTCATCTTGGAAATTGTTTTACCACCTGAGATGCCTCAGCTCTGTGCAGGGTTATGGGGACATTGACCATAAAATAACAATATCTGAAGCACTGCTTCTGGATACTGACCTCAGTAAAATCAGTCAGATTTTTGGAAGGCACCCAAGTAGTTCTAGCCTCCATATTTTCTGCTCTCCTACAAGGTAAACTGAGTATAAATCAGGGTCTTTTACTGTGATACAAAAGAAACAACCTGTTACATTGGGCATCATGGGTCAGTGCTTTGATGTTTGTGCCAGTATAAATCTGAGCTAAAATGCATTTCCTATCTGCACAGGGAGAACAGTAAAGAATGTGAAAGGAGCTCAGAGGATAAGTACACTAAAACATGAATAATTGAGCTAGGTTTTCAGTAGACATTGCATTCATCTGCATGAATAAAATGGGTATGGTCTTGATTTTGCTTCCATCATAGTCAGTGGCAATATCACCTTGTCTGTACAAGGAAGAATGGGACCACACAGGTTGTCACCTGCTGTGCACTTGCAATTTTCTGCTTGAACAGACTGGTGCAAATACAGCATCTTAGGTACTTTCTGGAGCTCTGTTTGCCCTGTTACTCACTGACTAAGAGGGAGAGATGGTAAGAAGATTGAAGGACTACATTCAGGAATTTGTCTAGCAAGCCTTAAAAGGGGTCAGTGGGATTGTGAAGTCATAAAGTTTATTGAGAAGCAAATTAAAATGCAAAATATGGTGGAGTCATACTTCAATGTCACTACAAGAAGTCCAGTGAATATCAATCTAAATTAATTTTGGCCTCTTTAATCAATCATCTCTTTATGAAATACAAATAAAGCCACATCAGTATGACATGTTATTAAGAAAGAAAAGAGATGTGCCCTAAACTTCTGGTGACAATTTACATAAATGTCATTTCAGGCAGCAAGGTTAGACCTCAGGGAGAGCATTATAATATTCTAAAGAGCATCAGCAACTTCACTGTATACAAAACCCTGAAATAGAGAGATCTGATGCCCAGGAACCGGAGGGTGCTAAAGGAGTGAGACAGAATAAAGTTAATTTGGTATGTCTGCAAATCTTAGAGTTTTCACAGCATAAAAAGGAATGTAAACAAGTCATCAAAAGAAAATGACCTGAAATAAGACTATTTAGTACAAATTTTTTTAAAAGATCTGTGATCTCAAGTAACTCACCCACAAAATTCTGTTTTATTAAAAGATCTGTGTAACTAAGAAGTTACATGGATACCATATTTATTATATTATATTATTCCTGTTATAGTATTTGCATTGCTGTATTTCCAAGTCACCAGATGAAAGTGGGACCCTGTTACGCCACATGTCTTTCCTAGGAAAGTCACACTAGGAGTTTTATATTCTAAAGAGAGGAGTAACAGAAGGAGACTGATTTCCCAGGAATATATTGAATATGGCTGGTTAAACCACAGTTAAAACTCAGGAAATGCCATTCACAGCCAGTGCCCTAGTCAGGCACAACCCAGCTCTTGCACCCTTTATGCCTGATACACACCATGTATTCTTCACAAAAAGGTTATCAGATCACACTGAAGTCTCAGTAGCCAATTTCTCTCATCAGGTCTCTAATGTGTGTTTTGCTTTCCTTCCCTCCAGCCTGTTTATCATTTATTCTCATTCTCCTATATCAAAAATGAACAAAGACATTTTCTAAAGGCCATTTTACAGCTTTAGGGAGCTGTATTCAGGAGAGTAATGTGTGATCTAAGGCAAGCTGAGGAGCATTATTTTCCTATCACCACCCCACAGATGATGGGGAGTGACAGATTACATGTCAGTCACAGCACACTAGGCAAGGGGCCAGTCTGCCAGTAGTTCTGTCCTTTCTGGCTCCAGCTAAAGCATTGTTGAGAATGAAAGAATGGTTTATAAATAGCTCACACTGAAGTCAGTCTATCATAGAGGCTGCAGATCATCTTGGCCTTTATTCAGGCTGTTCAAGATGATGTCTGTGTGCTTAGGTACACGCAGGTGTGGCATACACAGCCTGTAAGGATCATGTCCCAGAGCTATTCTCTTCCTAGCTGTCACCTTTCTTTGCAAGAAAAATAAAACCTACTGTGAGCACGTTTTCACTCCCTTCATTCCTTTTTGACTTCCCTCTCATTTGATAGATTCCACATTAATTTGTACTTTCTTAGAAAGATTTTTTTAAAGTAATTTTCAAGAATCCATCCTTTCCCTGAAAAAGTGACAATGAAAAAAGTACAGTATCTTATTAGCAATCAGGTTAACAGATCTCCCACAGAAAGTGTAATATGGAGAGTAGGTATTCAGTAACAGAAGTGAGCAAAACCTTCTGCCAAAACCAAAATGAATCAGTCTGGAGGCATCACAAATGAGTAATTATTCTCTAACACTTCCCTGAATGTTCACACACACACAAACTATATGGATTTTCAAGTCTTTCTGCTTATACTATGAAATTAAATTTATCTGAATCTAAGCATGACTACCCTCAGTCTGCTGCAAAAGTCTCTTAGCATCCCTAGAGGCAGAGTAGGCACGTGACACTTTCATGTAGTCTTCCTACTACTAAACCTATGGGCAGACCCCAGAAGACCCCCACCTGCACAGGATTCTGTGATGCTCCAGCCTCTCTGTCTTGTAATTGAACACAACTACCCAAAAGAGTTTCCTGTGAAAGTAAGCAACAGGAGAGCCTGATATGGAGCCAGCCTCAACAGAGCCGCAGCAGCATTTTGTGTTCTAGAGGACTCCTGAATGGCAGTGGTGTGCTGGCTTTACACAAAGGGACTTGAAGAGGCACCAACTTTCTTATGTATACCTCATATGTATATGTTTAATTTTTGAATAACCTCTCTGTAATGAACTTTCTGCATCATCCATGAACCTGTTCTTGGAGCTGCCAGTAGGAGGGAAGATGAATAAGGCTATTTGTTACAGAAGAGGAGTCCTCAATGACAATAAAACTTTATTGCCAAAAGCAAAACCAGGACAGATTGGAAGAGAAGCTGTGCCCACAGAAGATTTTTTTTTAATGATCATTAAATATCATTTATCCTGTTTTAATCTTATATGCAGAATATCATTACGCCTGATATATTGACCAAGAATAAAAACCGACAAGTTACGCAGTAGCTGAAGGTGTAAGATGAAGACTAATGAATTATACATGTTTTGGACACACTTTAAATCAAGGCAGTTGGGGACTCACACCTCCCAAAATCATACCACCTGAAATTTTCAGCCACGTACCTTCTGTCCATTCTGCATCATTCACATATGTAAGAACAATGACTGCATATTGCATCACTAACTGTAAAAAAATAGAATAACACTATAGCTCATCTATGATATTACATATATTGTTTGTGCACTTATTCCTTAAAGAAAGAAAGAGGAGGAGTTTAGAGGAAGGAAAGTCATCAAATCATAGAATCTCCTGAGTGGGAAGGGACCCATAAGGGTCAAGTCCAACTCCTGGCTCCACACAGGGCCAGCCAGGTCAGAGCAGGTGATTGAATGCACACAGGTAGACAGACAGACAGACAAGTTACAGCATGCTTGTTCTATCACCTACACTCATGTAGATCACTGAAACAGACACCATGAATTCAAACCATGGCTGCCATGTAATGAAGAGGTACACAAGTTAGCTTCTTTACAGGATTAATTTACCCTTTAAAAAAATCTGCACTGTAATCAAAGGCTGCTTCTACAAACTGAGACAGTGGCTATAAAGGTAACTGGGTATCCTAATACTGCAGTACTACCTGCATATTAAATATATCCTGAGTGGGAAAAGTATCAGGCTTTCCTTCAGTATTGCAGAATTCATGTTTCTGTTTGTTGTGGTTTTCCATTACACGTGGGTCTGGGTCTGAAAATTCTTCCTACCAAAAGTAGTGCATAGGCACACAGAGGACAATTCTCCTGAGTTCACATTGCCTCCACTGATTCCTGTTTTCTGACTGTGTAGTGCAATACAACTCCTGGTAAGCACCACAAAGATGATGACAAGCAGTTCTTTGTGCAACAGCTGAAAATAGACCTGTCTTAAAAGAGACTCTAAGTGTTATTCATAGATCACGTCTGTTATTGTCTACATATATAGAAACAGCTGATAGCAAAAGTCCTCCACTTTGGGAACATGAGGATCGCGCTGCCAATTTAAAGCCAGATTGCACATGGCTGAACAGCAAACTGAAGAGAGAGGAATGGCAAGTGCTCTGCTGAAAGGTAACAGGGTATTGTATGAGTTTTGTGGTTAATCCTCTCCTAGGGGTTCTTAAAGCAATTAAAAGTCTAGGTAAGCTTCTACTTATGAAGAATCATCCTCAGCTAATGAAAATTGGCATAGTTCATTAACTTGAACACTGAGCCACTGATTTACATGGATGAGTATACAGCCTGACAGTTACACTGAAGTCATTGACAGGAAACCAGAAACTATGCTAACAAGGATAACTAAGTCTTAGAAATCTAGGGCTGAACTTAACCAGCAGGAGAATTTTAAAGCTTCTATGCCCTGAGGTGTTTACGGCCTGTGCAACACCATTACACTAACCTGTTAAAAATAAAATTATTTCATTAGGTTATTTACTCCTCTTGTGGTCATTTTTCTACCCCTGCTACCCTAGCCAGAGAAGGCACTTACGAAGTTTGGCCACGATCCTTTATTGTGAAGACTGAAAATTTAATTAAAATTCTACTCTGTGGTGGGTTTTTTTTCATTTTTTACCAATAACTTTATTATTGGTCCATCTCAGACAATAAGCCTGCTATTTTCCCTGAACCTTGACACAAGATGAATACTGCAGGTTGTTAAGTGCAACTAAAATCACAGCAGGCATTTCTTGCAATGAATCCAAAATAATTCTGTTTTACTCTGCTCCTTCATCCCTTTCAGTGGCAGGAGGTCAGGACCTGCCCTACCATCAACTGGAAGTTGCAGAGGATGAACTTGGCTTCCAGAAGGAGAGTAAGAAATCAGTGAAGATGGGTCTTTTGTAGAAATCATTGAGTGTCAAGCATCTCAGCACTTTTGAAAACCCCACCAGGGGTCCAGCAACATCATTTGGAGGCTAAATACTTTTCAAAATCTTCCTTTAATGTTTTAGACTGCCTTAAACATACAACATAAAGGACCATATTATCAAAGATTAAAACAAATATCTTTCGTCTTAGTGCCCTCTGAGTGGAGCTATTCTAAGAGGAAGCATAAAGAATGTAAAAGAAAAGAAATAAAAGCCTTACCACTTATCTCTTTAGTGTATAGGAATAGCAATGCTAAGCTAATACAAATATTGCTTAGCCAGATCCTGTTTTGATATTCCAGTGGTGCATATAGTTCTAAACCAATATATTTTAATATTGAATTCCCTAAATAATTATTCACTGTAAAAGATATTCAGTTCATAGAATTGTTCCTTTTATTTTCAGGGATTGAATCTGGAAGTCCTTATTTAGGTAAGATGCTACAGAAATCCACAGGGCTTACGAGAGTTAAGAGCTCAGGAACCAGTCCTGCATATGCACATAAATTGCTTTGGGAACTGAGAGATTGCAATGTAACAAAAAAAGACTCCATAATGCATGCAGGTTTCTGACAGTTTTTGCAAACATCAAGGAATATGACACCTACCCTTAATATGTTTCTGCTCTGATTATGAATCCCCAACTGCACTGACTCCATCTTTGCATATGCCAGATGAATCATTTTTCCAACCTGAGCTGTCTGGTATTTCTTTGAGTGGATGAAGAACTTGTAAAAAATGAAATACAGAGTAATGGGTACTTATAATTTAAATGAATCACTGCATGCAAAGTCATTTCTTTAAACTATATGGCAGGTAAATCTTGAATCATCAGCACGACACATTTGAAATATTAAAAAAT
This sequence comes from Hypotaenidia okinawae, assembly GCA_027925045.1. NCBI lineage: Eukaryota > Metazoa > Chordata > Aves > Gruiformes > Rallidae > Hypotaenidia > Hypotaenidia okinawae. The sequence goes on along the minus strand of BSDF01000013.1, from coordinate 14,937,343 downwards.
TGAACATATATTATTTAAATAGTAGTACCATTAATTGACATGCAACAGAGGACAATTCATTGTTTAAGGGAAAATTCCCAAGATGCCTGTGCAAGGAAAACTTCTAAAGTCAAGAGAAGTTACACCTGCAGATGAAGAACGGGTTACAAGGTCCCATTCTTCCCTGGTAGCCAGGCTAACCTAATGTTTACCTTTATCAAATTGCAAGGAAGAACATTCAGACTTTGTATGATGGAGGAAAATGTTATCTACCTCATTATCTAGAGACCTTCTACTAGGCAAGCTACAAAAGGCTGAGGAAGGTAAGATATGCAGTTGCCCACAGAATCAAGATTTTATGTATATGTGCTGTTTGCAGAAGCTGTAAAAATTCACACCATTTGCCTCACTTGGCTTCTTCTGAAGTTGGGTCAACGCTATATGACTCTGAAAACACCTCACTCTAAATGTACCCTGACATATTTGGAATTGGTCAAAACACTGCATTTTCACTATACACAGTTAGGATTTTGATGTAAAAGTTTTCCATTGAAAAACAGTACATACTTTTAGGAACAGGTATATCTGGGTAAGGACACAGAAGGATGAGGCAGGAGGTTGGTAGGAAAGGATTTGAGGTGAGGAGATTGTGTCCTACTGTTCCAGGAGAATTTCTGCAATGTTATTTTTCAATCAAATTTTCATCAACCCGAGCAGTAAAATTCAGGCATATTTTCTACATAAGTGACTGAAACAGCCAAAGCAGCATGATGAGCAGCTGTGCAGATGCATCAATATATGCAGGTTTTACACAGGCCTAAAATGAGAACGGGTGGGTGAGTAGATTTGACCTTGCAAGTATATTATCTTTCCCTTTGAAAATGTTGATCAGTGCTTTGCAATACCTTAGGTATTCTCCTTAGCTCATAGGGCACAAACTAAGGAGTCTATGGCATAACAGCAGGATCAGGCTCTGTATTGCTGTCATCGTGCATATCACAAATTTGTCTGGTGTGGCTGTTAATTATGTCCAATACTTGGGACAGACATCTTTCCACTACTGTAAAATGCTAAAAAATTAGATTGCTGATATCTGGCTTAAGCTAAACCATCTTCACTCTAAGCAGCAGTGGTTTTCATATAGCCATTACTTCTTTAAACAGGGTAAGGGTTTAAGAGCTATCATTGGTTTAATTCGTAAACAACAGGAAGATTGAAACCAGTAACAAGGAAAAGAAGAAAAATGCAGTATGTTCAACATAACATTTTTAGAGTTTGTAAAACTCCCTATTTCCCTTTACCAGACCTAAAGCAAAGCTATGCTATGCTATTCTGTTTTGCCTTCATCACTGGGAAACCACAATGGAAACCAGGGTGGATTTTTAAAGTGCATTAAGTGATAGGACTAGGTTACATGAGGACTGAAGGTAAATTGAAGAAAATCGAGAAATTTGTTCTTTAACTACAGTTTTCTGTTACATTTGAACTTGTTTTTCCCATGGTGATTTTGAAAGCTTCGTCTCACACTAAAAATAATTAGCCTAATACTCAGTAATGCATTTGAAATCAATGAAGTTAAGCAGGTATACAACTGGTGTGACTAGTATCACCTATTACAACATATTCTGGAATTATTTGGGTTGCTTTATGTCAAGGGGTAGTATCTCATTGACTTCAATGAATTTTGAATAAAGGTCTGAAACTCTCTGCCTCACTTGAGTTTGGATTTGTACAATGGGGAAAAAACAAGATGGTCCCACTGAAATAAATGGAGCTACACTTGTAGAGAGTCAAGGTAGAATCAGAACTGGGATTACTGGAATTACTTTTTTGGCAATGCTACTGTTAGAGAGTTCAAAATCAGATTCATACTATGGTCATTCTGGAAAGCATTTTCCTTTTGTTTGTTTTTCCTTAATATAACAAAAGTGCTTTACAGGCAACATTCATATTACCAAAACCAACTGGATTTACAACGTCTTTTTATTACCACTAAAGGAACACTAACTCAAGTTTCAGGTGCAATGTAATGCCATGAAACAGCAATAATCTTATTTTTATAGCCCTACACAATAGCTTTGGCTTTCTTCTACTACATAGTTTACAAATAGCATTATACTTGGTAAATACAGTTGACAGTCATGATTTGTCTTTCTGTTGTCTTCATGTTTGTAAACACAAGACTCTGGTTCAATATTAGGCCAATTCTTCAAGTTAAGCAAACCCCCCTACATTTTCAGTGCATTACAGGCAAAATGCTGTTTCATCCATCTCTCTCAGTCCCAATTACAGTGCTCAGAAATGCTGTAAATATAACAGGTGGAGTCACCCCAACACAGAACACTTTAATAATATTTAGATGTTCACACAGTTCACTGCTTGGCTTTGTTTACCCTCAATGCATATCTTCCTGTCAACTTCAGTAGCCTTTAAACCAGACCTTTAAAGACTACACTAACTCAATCTCTGTCTAAAAAGTCAACTAAGTCCATTCAGCTATGACCCTTTGCTGGAATAACCTATTAAATCAAGCTTTATGGGGAAATAATAGTCTCATTATAAATAAACTCCCGCAAAACCAACATTATTAGAACAAAAGAAGACAAACCAGTAGATCAGTAAATGCCAAGTTGGAGGCTGGCACGTTGAGTAGGCAAAGCCTTCTATCTTGTCCCTAATGACAGGAAAAGTGTTTAGAATGGGAAGTCACTGAAGTAGATTGCACCCTGCAAGACAGTAGGTTGCAGGGCTAGTGCAAGCCTGACCAGGAAACCAACATCCACATGTGTATGCTCTCACTAGTATTTTCATCTACGAAGCACAGAATATTTTGCAGTTTTGACTGGGTGATTCGAGTGGCCTGAGGAAGAGGATGTAAGCAAATCAGAATGTACTACTAAGGTCATCTGTCAGGAAGGTGTCATCAGGGAAATTGCCACACTCAAGCTGTTGGTGGGCAGTTCAGAGCTTGCTGTCCCTTTGCACAGGATCGTTAAACTTGATTGTGCCTTTAGAAGTGATTTTACAACAGAGGAATACCACTGATGAGCAGGGAAAGGATTAAATGGGGGGCAGCTGATGAGAATGGGACCTGATGAAGACGGTATTTCTACCAGTTCCTGTATTCGACACATTTGTTCAAATAGAATTACAATGGTGAATTCTGCTCGTCGGTAAGCTCTGTTTGATTGGTACAATTTGTATTTAACATCTGCCTTTGATTTCCTGGCTTTATAAAGTTACTCCCATGGCTCCTATTATCTAGCCCAGGCATACCACTAAGTTAAAACTGGCAAGGTGGGAAGGGCATGATTGACGCTAACAGTAGAAAGCCCTGACAAGTACAAACTACCGAATCTTTAAATAAATAAAGCAATTCACAATCTTTTAGACATATTTACATGTATATTTTGCCATTAAGCATGATACAAAGTTTGTCACAGAAAGCAAAAAGTGTATGAGCAATGGGCCACCGCTTTGCTTTGAAGCATGTGCTTAGGGAAAGTTGCTGGGAGACAACAGGAAAATGTCACTGTTGAGAAATGGTTGCCTTTGTTCACAGCTCTGTAATTTCCAAGCTGATAGATAGTCTACACACAGACAGAACAAATATGTGTTGTCCTGAAAGCCTGAATTTTTTTTTTTGTTTGTTTCCCTTTAGAATTCTTTTTTTTCTAGTTGGAAATGAACATATTCCATCAGCATTGAAACCCCGGAGTGCAAATGTAATTTCCCATAGCTAAAGCAGAGCCCCCCATAAAGTCACTTATTTCTATAATTCTTACCCAGGAAATAGTTTCTTCAATGGTATTAATAAAATTGACAACATTTGAACATTCCCTCAAGTGGCAAGGGGGATATTTTTGACTATGACTTTTACTTACTATATTCTTCTGTTACAGTTTATCTTTAAAATTCAAAATGAAATTAACATACCCACCTGCTACACTGAAGCAGGCCACGGACTCAAACGGGTTCTTGAGCATTGGTAAGCCACACATAAATGATAAAGTATTGCTTTTTTAAAGGTAAGCAGTACTATTCTTAAGAACCTGTTGTAATACTCTGAATACGTCAGCTTGTGCTACTTAGAGATATGAGATGGTGACTGAAATCAGTGTCTGATGTGAAGAAGAACGTGGAAACACTGTGAGGTTTAGAAAATGACACAACAGACAATTACAGAAAAAGCAGCAAAGGCCTGGAGACAATTTTAAAGTGTTCCCTCTTCCCCAGCATGCATGTTCTGTATATAACAGCAGCTACTGCTTTCAGTAAACACGAGCATAGCCTCAGAGGTTAAGCTTGAGAGACAGGAACTGAACTGACCAGATGTCACTCTCTGCTACTGCACATCTGTGCACATCAGTGTTTCCACTGGAGTGGCTGAATCTAGAACATCTCCACTGGTCCCATTTCACATTAAATTTTTAAAAAGACAGTAAGGATGTTGTAGATACATAATGAAAGCAGGAGGGGGATCACTGTACCTCATTTTCAACATGGCTTGTTCACACTTTGTATGTATCATTTTGATAATCTATAAAATGTTCTTTGTAGTTCTTCTCTGTTCATTTATAATACCTAATAAATTATGCAATCTAAAAAGTTAACATATTGCCATACCATCATTTTATATGTCCACTAGGTTGGTGAACTAGTCTTCCAGAACTCTTTATGTAGGCACAAAACCCATATCTAATGAAGTTTTAAGCCTTGTTAGTTTAAAAGCATGTTGCATATACACGATGGGGAAAATGTTAATTTACATGTGAGGTGATGTCAGTCAGTTTAGGATTTTCTAATTAATAGCAAAATAAATCTACCAAAAGATAAAGAAGATTCTAAAACCATTAAATTGTCTACTTTCTATCTCCCTCCACTGATCAGAATACTGGTCTTGAGAGAGAAGCAGAAGAATTTTAAGGAATTCTGTTTCTTTGTGCTTAATAACATTCTCTCATTCCTATTAGTAACAGGCTTTTGTGAAAAAATAATTGGTGTATCAGCCAAAATCCTTCGCTACTCCAGAAGGGTTTTCAGTAAGAATTTATGCTTTGTATTTCCTTATACAGATTTTTTATCTCTAAGAAGCTGCTGTACTAATAAAGTCCATTGCTTAAATACTCCGCTAAGTGTTTCAGTGTGCCTTTTGATCAAGGAAAGAATTTGGCTACCCATCAGTAGGTTAACCAATTAATATGCACAAAGCAACAAATGTGACAGCAGGTATGTACACTCAGCTGTAATTATACCTATTGTGATATAATATTGTTGGAATACTGTGCCCTAATTGCAGACATTGGGGATCTGGCAGGTCAGATTCTCACTGGAAGAGAAATTACTGTCATGGAAGATGGGGAATATTCCTAAAGCAGCTTGTTATTTTAGTCCTGCACGCAGGAATCTGGGAAATGGTGGTGTTACAAATGACAATCACTGCTCATGTTATTCAGCAACCTTGCCCTATGTGTCTTTGACATTACCTAGGGCTTGGCTTTAGCTCGAACACTAGTTCCAGTTGGAGAGATGATGACAAATTCCTGGGTTGCTCACTAGTACTTCCTCCATGAAAACTCCTCAAGCAAAAGCCTTCTTCACAAGCTACACATCATTTGCATGCTATCAAAGTAATCTGTAGAGAACTGCTAAGAATAACATAAACTTCCTTTCTCTTTAGTACAGAAAGGATGGCCAGGTCAGGGGGCTGAATAATGCTTACTCAGGTCGAAGAACAATAGATTTCTATCTCATCCTTACTGTGTAAAGGATAAAGACATAAAATCTGTTCCTCACTACCACTCACTTAGGCTAATTCCAGGGAAGAGAATGCTCAGAGTGGCTTGTGAAAATGGAAGATGATGCAGTGTTGAAAGAAGCAGGTCACATGGGACAAAACATAAAGAAAGAATAAAAGAGGATGATGAATGAATAAAAACAAAATACGATGGGTGATGTACATGAGGGTAACTTTTATACTGTACTCCTCTTAAATGGACTTCATAATGCTCCACACCTCCTAAAAAGTCTCAACAGGTTTCAGCCAATTGTGCCATAATTTGAGAACTTGAGAAAAAATGCCACCTCGTTTGCAGCCTTTGAAAGACAGCTGACTTATTCATATTGGCAATGCAACTAATGAAATAAGAAATGAGAGACAGCATCGGCACTAGCACTATTCTAATTCTGATTGATTGTTTGTTCTTCAGAAGTGATTGATTCATTTTATCCCACTGTGATGCTCACCACCATTTTGCTTCCCTGGAAACAGAGGTGTGAAGGTCTAAATATCACCCATCAGAAATAAAGCAATTAACATCTCCTACACAGAACTCTATTAATCTCACGGCAAATATTCAAACCCAAAGCAATTTACTAAGATGATATATCTCTATTTAAATCTAAAAAAGGAAATCATAACTCTGTCCCAATCAGGTGACTTGTAAGGGTGTGGTTATTATGAAATGCACATAGTTATGGGGAACACTCAGATTTTATATAGCCAAATACCCAAGGATATTATTGTCTCATGATAATCACATCCCATGCTGGGTTTTATTGCTTACAATACTCACTTTCTTATTAGAAATACCATCTTCCATGTAGTTTTTTATATAGCATAGACAATAACTGAACCTTATCTCCTATATTCAAAGTAATTATTAGGAGAGTTCTAAGTTCAGAAATCAATTATTCCAAAAAATCTCTCACTGTAGTACTTCTCTAAAAGGCCCAGGCTTTATGATGTGCATGCATTTTGTTGGCACAATAAAGTCCCCAAATCCATCTGTCAAATTTCTGTGCTATGCAAATACATCTACTGAAGCAAATAGGAATATGTCTGAACACTGTTATTATAACCAAACCCTAATAGTTAAAACTATACAAAGAATTTTAACAATGTTTTCTTGCTGTAGCATGTGTTGGGGAACAAGTTTTGTTTGGTACTTGCCCTACTTCAACAGTTCATGTAGCATGATCAAGTCACGAGGAAAAAGAATCACCACCTTTAATGTCATTCACATGGAAGAAATTCAGGTGGGCTGTGACCTTGACATCCCAGGATCTGAAAATTATAGACCAGAGCCATCCAGAAGTTGACCTTGGTTATGTGATGCAATGGTACTATTTTCCAGGCAAGGACCATTGCAATTCAGAATCCTATATGTGGTAGCAGGGAAGACTGTTTCATCATTTGTTACTCTCTTGTATTTTAGGGTACTCTTTGATAGCTAAAGCAGGTCTGGAAATACTTTTCCTGAATATGACATAGCTGACATGTTTATAAATAGTTTTGAAGTGATATAGGAAAGAAAAAATCATAACAAGGGTAACCAAGCACTGTAAGAGTATTCAAATAAGGCTGTGAGAGTCTTCAAATGTGCAGGTTCTCTCTTAGAACCCTGGTCTGAATTGGGCTCCTCCTGAGCTGAGACCTGCTGTGATCCCCATCCTCCCAACGAGACTTGTTCAGTAATTCTGTGAATGCTGGTAAGGCACTGCAAAGAGTCCCTCTAGAAAGCGATTCCCAGCTCTATGGACCACAGGACTAACAAAGGCAGTAAACTGCCTTGAGTGGTTTTCGGAGAGCATACAAACCAAGTAACAACTTATCCACCTCTAAAGCAGAAAAAAACTGACAAAGAATAAAGAAATGAATAGTAAAAACTCCAGAGCTACAATCCCGAGAGATGTGCCGTCTGAACTACGCTTAGTTTTCTGGGAGCTGAGAGATTAAGAGAATAGGATAAAACTGCAGGTTATTTAGTATGTTTATAGTTCTTTCGCATGTAAAATAACCAGCTCAATGCCTCAGGCAAATTCTAACTGGTACTTTGCACAATCCCTCCAGAAAACAGGTTTCATTGCACAGGGTTGCTGGTACAATGTGTCCTTGAGAAGAACTCATTGTTGAGGCATACAGGGCATACAAGGCAACACTGCATTTCAGATACCATATTCTAGGTTGCAGCAATAGCAGCCTGTATTATACAGATAGGAGTAACATCTAGATCTGGCATTGTTTTGGGAACTTGCTGTGAGAGGTGACAGTGCCACTGGCCAAAAGAGAAACTCTAGACCAATATAAATTTGCAGACAGCAACACCAAAATCTTGACTCTAAATACAAATGTAAAATTTCTTTTTCACTTATCACTTGGCTGCACTGTATAATCTGTTGCTTACACAATCTGTTACAACTCTTCATGTACAACAGAGTCAAAATGAGATTAAGAATAAGATCTTTTGCTGGTGACTTGTATTTCACTAAGGGTCTACATCAAGAACCTGTATCCAAATGCCTGAAACAAACCCAAAACTTAACACAGACTTTGGTCTTTGGATTCTAAGCAGCTGTTTATGAGAGAAAAGTAACCAAGGTGGGGTGGCATTTCTTGAAGTTTGCTTCTTTCTCAGGATTTAATTACTCTGAACCAACTATGACAGTTCTGACTGACGGTGGTGATGCTGATGCCTAGATTTACATGCTGCAGATTAACTCAGCCAGTCCATATCAGGGTATAATATCAATTGAAGCACAGCTGTATGAAGGAAGTCTGCTCTGCCTACGTTTAGCATTTACTTGTGTCAAATGTTCTCAACATGCTATTTTTGTCATGTGGCATCTGAACAGGGAACAACTCAGAAAGCACCAGAGCTGTGACAAGAATGGCATTTTCATTTTTCTAGAGATTTTGTAATTTCAAAACTGTTTTCATGCCCATCAGGAAGCAAATCCTATCACTTCAAAATTCTCCATGAAAGAAGATTCCAACCGTAACAAACCAAAATACTGTCTCAGGCCAGCTACTGACAGATTTTATTTTGACAAAAATCAAAATGCTTCATTTGGTTGCAACTGCACTTTAGTGTAGAATACAAAATAAAAAGACATTTGAAACGAAGACCTCATCAGAAAGGAAAAATAAACATATTTTGTTAGAAAGTAAAAAAGCTGGGGAAGTGAAGAAGTGTTTCACCAGCCAATGCCGCTATTCTCAAAATAAAAATTCAACAGAATTAACAATATTTCAAAGCATTTAGGTATTATAAAAATGTAAAATGTAAAAAATGAGATAATTTCAAAAATACTTTCAAAAATACTTACCAAATACCTTAGGGGAGATTTTCTTAACCAATCAGTTCCTTATATACCACCTGTTGGAAATCAGACAAAAGTCCCTTTTAGACAGACTGTAACTGAGGACACTGTACTGACACCACCACTTGCTTCCTAAATGCCTTCCACCATAACCACAAACAACATTACAAGAGACAGGACAGCTGATTGGAATAGCAGTGAGGAGACCTGACCGAATCAGAAGTCTTTCAACTACTTTCCAATGTTAAAACTTCTGCTGTGAAGGGCTCCCCTCTCTGTGCCAGCAGTGCATTTCCCTGCCCAGGAATGCATTCAAAGGCACAAGTCCATTACCACCTTCTGTGTGGCAGTGAAAAGTTTCCTTGCACATAACTTTATTTGGCTTATCAGGAATAAAAGATACCTGAAGTATCTTGAGCAATATCCTGACATGAGTATTTTAGGAAAATCAGTGATTTTGTAATTCTATTTGTAATTATTGTGTTCAGCTACTGCTTGAGTAATTTCTTGAATATTACATCTTCTGTAACTGTTGTACCATAACACAAAAATACACTATCAGGCTTTTAATTGTCATCTGTCCCTAGAAATATGATCTTTTGGTACTTAATGCAAATAAAATATATTTGGAAATGAATATACTTCCATTTAGCAGGTCAGATTTTAATGCAGTCTCCAATGCAAATTGGAAAATGCTCCAGTGAGGTCCATGAACTAACACAATTAATCTGCTCATACCTTTTCATTCCTAATTAGGGCACAGGACCAAAATATTGAAGCTCTTGAAAGTTAGTAACAGTCATTTATTTGTACAATGATACAGTACTACTAGATCCGTATTTCACAGACTTCTGCAAGCAGATGTAAGCCAAGGGAGGTATTCCAAGCAATGAATGAATAAAAATGGTTGCATTTTGCAGACATTTCTAAAGTATATGCTCAAGGAAGATGGAAAAAAAAAGGGTATTCATCAAGCTACTTATTTTCTTTACATTTAATAGCCACAGTAGAACTAGTTTTTGTCTTATTTTAAGAAAAATAATTTCTCATTGACCTTAGATTTTTCAAAATTATGTAGAATTACGTATAGTATGTCAAACAGGAACACCTGTTTAGTAACATAAACATATTTAAATATCAACCTTTCCCTCTGATTGGTTTCTGTAGAAGCAACTACTGATTAGAAACAGAAATTGCAAACCATGACCTTCCATGACAGGAGCTAACACGTAGTGCCATTAAATTCTGTTATTGAATCATCTCATTAAGTAAAAAGGGCAGTTTTCAAAAAGGTTTTTTTTTTTACATCTACAAATCAACATGACTCACACTGTTGTAAAGAAATCTTGAAAGCAAAACTTCTGGTCTGTATCCATGCTTGCACAAAACACTATAGTCAACACGCTCATTACAAATTGAAATAAACCACACCAAAGACATCTGTCATAATGAACATTTTCTATTTTCTTTTAGAGATGTTTTGAATAAGAAGTGGGCTTTTTTGTGCCACAGCTCTCTCCACTGAGTTTCAAAATATATTTTTCAGAATAGAGGTAAGATTGTTAGTCTAAATAGTATCTAATAGGAGAAAGGGTTTTTCTTTTGTTGAACACTTATTATAGCAAACATATGCATCAGAAGCACAGCTGTTCAAATCCTTAGATTTTCTAGTAAATCCTTTGTTGGTGTTAAGTTCAAACTTGGAGCCAGTGCAGACGCAAAAAATTATGTATTTAGGGATTTTTTTTGAAACTATAATCTTGTCACAACAGATTATCAAATGATCAAAGCAATAAAAGAATGAATTGGGGTTTAAACTTTTATGAAAAAGCAGTTATATTGTAGGATCGGACTTTTTAATAGACTTCAGGCATTAAACAGACCTTGTATTAGGCTTTGAAATTAATGGGTCACTGTATAACATTCCAGTCTTCATAGATTGATAAGATTAATGCTTGCTTATATAGCAAATTCAATGGCTCATTTAATTTCATATGAATGTTTAAAGTTAAATTGCTTTTGGATTAAGTCTAAACTCATTATTCATTTTAATGTCTGAAAGAACTTTCATTTTTCTTTCATTTTATTTAATCAAGTGCATCATCATTAAGTAAAGGCTATGAACTTAGATAGCTGAGAAATAAGGAAGTTTATTAATTTAGTTTTAAAAAGATCTATTTGTTAAACTTTAATTCGGTGACCATTTTAGGTTCAATAAGAAGTTAGGAAAAATAGTGCCTACAACTTACTCGTTTTTTCTTGGAGGGAGAGAGTGCTTTGGGGCAATATGTTTGCAGCATATTAACCCCTCTGAGAGTAAATTTTGTTGTTAAACTCACTCCTGTATTCACATCTTTTGCATTTTGAAAGACTGATCCCCCTTCATTGTAACTCAGCAAGACTTTTGCTAACACTTGGCTTACAATGCAGATAAATTAACTGGCTTCAGTGAATAGACATCGGTTTACACCAGGTAAGACTGACTCTGCATTGCCCGCTCATGTACCAGAGTATACTCGGCTGATAAAGGATTTTTCCTTAATACTGTATTAAACTTCAGAAACCTGAGTGACAAGCAAAAACTATAGCACACTTTCAAATGGAGGAAGAAGCATTAACTTACTTATCAACAGAAGCCATACATCAGTTGCCTCTGCCATTCCATGCAGAGTGCACTCTATTACCATACGCATTCACTTCCATCGCAGAATTACACGCTATGCACTAATTACAAGTTCCAGAATAAATATCTCTTTAAAAACACTCACACATCCTCTTATTATGTAAACCTTAATGCATTTGATGAGGAGCATGGCTGAGGGACCACAAAACCCCTCTCTGGGATTTACCTGGGACTATCAGAGTTTAAGAGTGTTAGCTAATGAATTATTCAAAATGAATTAATAGCTTGGGAGAGTCCTTCACCTGTCTGACACAACTTCATTTTCCTTAGATAAGGTTTCTCAGCAGAGTCAAGACACTGGCAAACAACTTTGTTTTCCCTTTTTAGTGTGTGTGCTGTGATTTGGACTACTGACAATGAAAAATATTTCCTCACAGAATAATAATTATTTCACCTATCTGCAATGTAGTTTAAAGATGGACCTCTGAATGCTTTGAAGTGGAGTTGCAATTACCCCTACTGCAGATGATATGCATGTCCATAACCCAGGACAGAAACAAAACCCAGGACAAAAACAAAGCCCAGGACAAAACCCAGGCTGCTGTGTCCAGTGTTCTCTTCTTCAGTTAGCAAAGGAAGCACAGTTTTCCATAAAGATATGAGATAATATTCTATGTTGCTTTTTCCTGTCCATTGAATATAAAAAGCATTTTAATATAAGAAGACATATTATACTTGTAACATATTTGTCAGTTCCTTTCCCTGAATAATGTCTTATTCAAGAGCCAAAGAACAATTTGCCTGTCACAGTACTGATGTTGTTTATTTATTTATGGATTTATTTAATTAGCAAAAGGAACCTACTTTTCTTTATAACTGAGTTTGCACCATGTGTTTAATGCTGGTATCTCATAGTTTGCAAATGGTGTGAATCTCTGTGCAAAGATGCATGCACCTCAAGGAAAACTGTAGCAAGTCTTAGTGAACTACAGTAAATTCTTAAGCATTTCTAAATAAAAACACTTTATTATAATGCTTTTTACAATGTTTAGGTTAGTTTTAATCATGCAGTAACAGGATAAGTTTGAATCAAGTCTACGCCCACTTGCTGGAGGTTCCTTTAGATAAAAAAGCAGAAAACAATTCCCAGAGCTTCTAGTAACCTGTCACTAAACCCAGACATTTCAAACTAGGTAATGACTTTGACTCCATGCTGAGTCAGGGACAAATAAAATTAAGATTCCTACCCCCTTAACCTCAAATGTCAACCATGTGGAACATAGGTATGCAAGATCAGTGAGTGTTATAGTGTGATACTACTCCTGCATACCCTGAGAAGCCACAGGAGTTATTGCTGTGCTTTCTCTTCCATCTTAGATGATGGGCAGGCAAACTGACCTGCCATCAGTATAGTGTAATTTGTTGCTGCTTTTGGTTTACAGCAAATTACTACTGCCCTGAAGCAAAGGAGAAGCAAGGAGGGAATATGTCTCTGAGGCACATTTCCTTTGAGGCTATTCCAGAGGGGGATGGAAGTTTATGCAGTTTCTTTTTTGATCAACAACTATCTTTGAAAATAAATCTGCTCAAGAGTCCCAGGAGATCTGATACAGCCCCTCAATCACTCACATCTCTCAGGGGATCCTGCTGTAGCACATCTAATCCTCTCACTCCCCTCTCTCCTCCAGGGAAGACCAGCCACTGCTAGGGTTAAAGCAGACAATAAGATGGAAAAGAATATGGACTATGGGCTAGAAGTAACAATAATGAAAATAGTAATGTAACATGGCATCAGTAGTGACAGGGAGGCTGAGAGAGCAGCTATGTTGTAGAGATCAAAGCAGTGGGGAACGGTTCTTTGTACTGTTAATATCTCCCATATTTTTAAAGTGGAGAAGAAACGTAAAAGCAAACTGTATACTGTTTTCCCTCAGGCCACCACCATTAGAGGCACTTGATAAGCCTTGCAAACTCCTACAGAAGGACAGCAGACCACTGGAGTATAGAATATAACATGAACTATCTAAAAAGCTAACATGACAGATACAAGGCAAGGCAAGTATTCAATTTGGGCTATCACAAAAAGAAAGAAAAACAAGAAAAGAATCTTTTGTGACAGTTCCCAAGGAAATGGCTCTGCTGTACCTGGAAGCGTAGCCCCGAGCCAAGAGAGCATCTGCATTGTCTGCCTGTATGGAGGTATGTGAGGCAGTCCTTATCAGGAGCATTCTTGAGAAACAGAGATGTTCCCAAGATTTTTTGTAATGTTTTTCTTTCCTCCTTATTGTTGATGAATGACAATGAAGGCATCTGTCTTTTATTTCTAGCCTGCCCAGAAAAACTGCATCAGTGCCCCTGCTTTACTGCCCTTCACTGTTAGATCTAGATCAGAGGCCCTGAAGGGCAACATGAGGTATGCACACAAGACCAAGCTTTGCCTATCCCCTGCTTGCAATTAAGCAAGGAGCATGTTTACTCTCACAGGGTTGGACTGCAGATCTTGCTAACCCATGCAGAAAAGAGAGTTTTCTTGCCTCTATCAACTGAACTTTAAAAAAGTAAGTAATTCGCAAAAACAGATTAAGAGGGAACATGGAAATGGGATAGGGCAAAGAGTCAGGTCACTGGGTTTCTTGCACTTGTACAGACTTATTTCCTTTACTGGCTGTCCATACTTTCTGTACTTCCCTCTCTCTCTCATCCAGCCACACTGCAAGCCCTTTGGAGCTGGAACTGTCACTTCCATAACTCAGCAGGGGCTCTAGGACAAGCAGGGGTTGATCTTGGCTGTTACTTTGGATAATATCATAGCAAAAATAATTATTTTAGAAGCATGATTACTCTGCAAAATATTTGCTAAAGAACACAGTGGATATTGTATCAACAATACACTGCCTGTTTGACAGAGATTGAATGTAAATGTATCCCCAGATTATAAGCAAATTAATTGGTTTAATATATTTCCAACAAAATAATCTTCTGCTGGAAATGAAATGGAGCTTTACTTGTTTTTATTTCTTATTAAAATTTCTTACTAAACATGGCTTATTAAAATGTCTTATAAAAACATCATCTGGTTTATCAAATTTGAATATTTATTTTGACATTAAAGTTTAATTCAATATATTCTGTATTTCTATTCACACTATTTCATGTCCTGTCAGTAGCAGAAAATATAACACTATATTCCACATAAGGTTGTCTAAACCAGCTCCTTCTCTATCATACTAATAGAGAAATCAGCAGAGTCTCTGATGATGCTTTTGTTCATAGCAAATTCTCCCATACACTGTCATTTCTTTAACCATGACTTCAAGATAATAAAAAAGAAAATTTTAAACCTAAACTTTTGGGTTTGAAATGCATGATACTTTTTGAAGCTGCTATTTCGAATTTTCCTTTTGTAGGAAAGTTATTTGTTCCATTTCTGAACAAAATTGAACTTCAAGATGTTCACATTTCCCAAACAGAAATTCTATATTCTGTTCAGCTCTGTTTAAAAATTCAGCGTGCTCTGCGGTGCTCTCATTGCTCAGAATAGTGCTATTTAGAATTGTGCTATTTGTGGAATATTTGACAATTATTAACAAAATATCATTTCAGCCTAGCTTATAACTTCAGTTCAAATTCTATTTGATAGTGTTTATGTGCTAGCTGAAGTGTTTTTCATGTGTTACAATGACATCTTCAGATGTCTTGCACTATCTTAGAGTTTTCAAATGAGGCAGCTCAAACGGGACTCTTTTTAGTGGCAATTTCATGAAAATCATCTAAAGAAAAAGGTTATTTAGAAGTAAATGGAAGGGAGGAGAAAAGAAAAGTAATGAGGCAATACATTTCCAGCTAGGTTAAATGTCAGATTAGAATTCAAAGAAGCAATAATGATAGGCAACTGTTGTCAGATTGCAATGACTGAGAAATGGTGGGTCTGATTCTACAGATGCTACAGAAGCTCCCATATTTGGTCATTTCAAAAGCTGAATGGGACAGATTCTCAGTGGGCATAAAAGTTTAAAAGCCCTACAAAATGTCAAATGGAAGTCAACAATTTATATAAGATGAAGATCTGACTCATGTTATATTACTATTCCATATATATGTTGTATATATATGTATTATTTGATATCATGTAGCATTACTTATATGGCCTTCTCTTAGAGTTACAAGATAGTCCTATCTTTACACTGTCAGCAATCAGTGATTTGTTTGGGGTTTTTTTTTCAACTAAGTGGTATAGTTTTGAAATATCCCTGGTGCAAATAAAATCCAGACTGTGCATTTGTCTCAAAATATGCATCTCTTCACTTATCTTAAGCATGCAAAGAGACACACCCTGTTGTACAAAATACTTGCTCTGGCTCTTAAATGCTCTCTCCCTCTTTCTTTAGGCAGGCAGAGATTTTGGTACTGCAGGATCATCCCCTGAGTAGTGGCATGTAAAAAATCATATAACAAATGGCCAGATCGGTGGTGGAACGGCACAAGCTTCGTGTTTGCCTTCCTCCCTGTAGTGCTTTGACTTTTAGGAACAAATATGCACATTTCCCTGTTGGTCCTGCTGGTACATGAAGAGTATTTTTTTCTTTACCTTCCCTGCTCCTTTGTGAATTATGGAGTAGTAAGCACATTTTTAAATACAGCTTTGCAGACAGTGAGATACAGCTTCACTCCGTGCAAGACAAATTGAAGCTCATTTATGAAAGTACATCTAAAAATGCCAAGGGAGTAGACTTATCAAAGAGATGACATCAAGTTGTCACTCATTCTTCGTACATGCACCTGTGATTGAGAAAAGTGTTTTCTTTAATATAACTTGATATTTGAAGAGAATATGACAAAATGAAGTCCCATCCCTTCATCATTTACATTATGCCTTAGGGGTACAAAGTTGATCTAAGACATTTTGATTTATGCCTATTAGTGAAGCTGTACCCACAGATGATCAAAAGGCTCATTCTGATTCCTATAAAATAGTCAATATCACAGTTAGGCGAACCTATTAGGTATAATTAAATTACATCTATAAATGACATAAACCGGAGATATTTTATGATAAATATAATTTGATATACCAGCTTTTATAGAGAGTTCAACCCATCCACCCTTGTTCTAGAGACAGGTCCTAAACTAGAGGGCATGAAAAATGATGAACATAAAAAAGGAAGCTACCCTGCTTAGAGACTTATAGCTAACCTATCAACCTCTTGTGCTTTCCAATTTGACACTGTACAAGCTATAACATGAAAGGACAAGCATAATGAAAGTACCTTTTTGTCTTTATTTCAATCACATGTACCCTTTGCAAATCAAGATGCAATAGAGATGTGTAGAGAGGGAAAACAGAGTGACGCACTGCTGCTAGACTTAAGAGAGCTCAATGTACAAGTCTGAAAGTCAGTGGGCTTTTGTATGCAAGTAGAAAGCTTTGGATGGGACTAAGTCAAGAAAAGAAAGACAGCATGCTGCAAGAAATTTCCCATATTTGATGTGTAGAAGACACATGAAGCCAAACATATATCTAACTGTGTGCAACAAACTCCGAGGCAAACATTAAGGTCAAGAGTCAGAATGACGCCCAAATGTGCACATTAGCCAGAGACAGAGCAAAACCAGTTATAATATCCTAAATGTGTCTGTTTGGGATTATTAGGTTACCTTTACAAAATGTAATAAACGTAAATAGTCTGCAGATACTCTGAGGAAAAAAAAGGAAAAAAACCCAACATTAATACATTGTTTCAATTTGTTTCAGGCACAAAGCTGTGGAAAGTATTTCCACACAGAGAAAATTCTAGTTAACTCGTGACATAAGGGCAGGGAGCAAACATGAGAACTGCAATTATGTTTGACCTATGCTCAGTGTAGTCTGCTGTAATCTCTGGGCAATGCAAGCACCATATCCTTGGGCTAGGTGTAAGAAGCTTCCAGAAAAATAAAACCCTAAAATTGTGCTAAATCCTATTACTGAAGGAGTTCATGTTACCCTCACACTTGGTAAGAGTTCACTGTAAATACACATAAACCTATTGTATAATCCTTCCTCCCTAGGACCTTTCCACTTCTCAAAGCCTATGAAAAGCGTATTGAAGGACAGGCTGTAGTGCACTGACCCAGCTGCCTGTCATGCCAGTATCATTTCCAATACAATTTTCTTCCAGCAGTCGGTACTGTTCTGTTAGGTCTCATTTCATTCTTTAGGCTGCAACTTTCCTGGACATAAAATCATCTTTTTGTTCTTGCGTGAGTGGGAGAAGTGATGGAAAACAACTGGGCACGTGATCTTAAGGGATACCCACACATAGTAACGAGGCTTGCCTGACCAGTGACTAAGTGTAGCAGATACATATAACTAAGTATATAGAAGATTAACTAAGTGAAGTGGGTATGGAGTGAGAAAAAATGATCTGAGAGAGAGCAAGTGCGTAGCCAGCTTGGAGTGTCTTGGTAAAAAAAAAAAGGGCTCCAGTGTGGCCAAGCATCTGGTAGACATCTGAAATAAGCTGCTCCACTTGGGCCTTGATTCAGCAAGGGATGTTGGTGAACATCTAACTGTAATTGTTTCGACTTCAGTGAAAATGCTCATCTGTTCAACATTAGACATCTGCTTAATTTCCTGAATGGATTGAGTCCTACAGAGTTAAACATCCAGATAGGACAAATGTTAGTTCAGGTGGGGGATTATGCCATTTTGAGACAGATGTTCATAAGCCACCGCATGCATCAAAGTCAATGGCACTGAAAGAGTCGAATTTGGCCCTGATTCTATGTTTATACATGCTACTGCATTATGCCTTTTCCTTTCCTTCATTTTTACTTTCCACTGTCTCACTTCACTACAAACTGTATGAGACAGAGCCTCTTCAGGGACTAGCTAGAGATTTGAAATTCACATCACTTTTACCCTTAAGCCTGTCAGATGATCAGATAGCCGAGAAAGTGCTAATAGCTTATGCTCTGGTGAAATATGTTTTTCTGTACATGATTACCTTTGTATTTTGTTCCCCTTATCCCTGATTGTCAGCATTTTAATTAAAAGTAGAGGTGTGAGAACATGGGAAAACCTGTCTGCAGAACAAGGCTGACTTTGATTTAAGTTAGTGCACTAAGTTTGTAAATTTGGAACCCAATTTTCTGCTGCTATCATCTGTTTAGAGTGGCACCATGGAGCTTGATGCTGAGCGATTCAGCTTGCTTTCTGAGGTACTTGTATCTCCCCAAATACGGCAGAAGGAATGTAGATAGCAAGTAACCCTTGATGAAACTTTCCAAAGGTGGTTTAAGCTGCTATTGCTCCTCTGACCAAAAGTTTATGTCCCTACTACAACCATCAGGAGACCACAGGATGTGGGGTCAGCTATGCCTGCTACTCACCTCCTCCATGGCCAGTTTAGTGGTTCTCAAAGGCTTGTCTCATCAGTTTTATGGCTGGATTTAAGAGATTAATATCCACTACTTTTGCCTTCCAGGGACTACTGACATCACAATAGGTAAACTTGCCTGATTTCTCAGCTGCTGTACTTCACAGACTTCCATATTGTAGTGGTTGGTAAGGAGCACATTAATATTCATTTGGCCACCTTTATCATGGGACTGCAACTTCCAGAGGAAAATTGAGAAGGACACATACAGATGGCAACCTCTCTAATGAGCACAACTTGAAAGTCTGCAGACCCCTCACCAAAGAAAATGTCATGCTAATGTGTGGATATACACTCCCCTCCACTGCAGAAAAAAACTGCTACAAAAGTATGGGAAAGACAAGAAAGGGCAGTAACCTTTTAATCTGCCACCACAACATTTGCTAGTTTATTGCCAACTTCTGTGGTACCTTATACAAGGCTTCATTACATACAGATCCCCAGTAACCTAATCCATCAACAACAGCCCTGGTTTTCACAGGGTTGGGCTGTACAAAGCCACTTTTAAACAATCAGAATCCAGAATTCGATCTCCCCCATATTCCATGGGATGCCCAACTAGTAGGAGCTATGGCTCTTTATTAGATTCAGCTTTGTGTAACTCACATCTGGAGATAAAGATTTTGCTCCTGAGTTACATAAAGATTTTTTTTTTTTAAAGTAGCCAATATCTAGTGAAGTCTGTAAAATAGAAATTGTGAAAGGAAGAGAAATCCTTATGTCGTTATTTTATTTTTCTCAGGGTCTTTACGGTCAGAAAATGCATTATTTATGCCAAAACAAAAAATCAGCACTTCATCACAAGGAGAAGACATAATGTTTTATCATAAATCAGTGAGAATAGATTACTTTTTTTTTTTTTTCCTTGTGGAAACATGCTGTGAAGCTACCATGACAGAGCAGTGTCTGATTGCTGAGGTGACACAATGACATGACCAAAAAAATACAGGAAGAAAGTTAAGTAAAAGAACATGATAAAAGATGAAAAAGATGAAAGATGATACAGCAAAAATACCAAGAGGGAAGAAACAGGCATGAAGCAATATTATTAGGACACAATAAAATATGATGTGATGGAAAAGAATTAGCCTGATATAGTTCATGATGCTGCTGCATAGGAAAAAGCATTATGATGATATATTGCAGTAACAAAAGACAATTTTGGATTACACAGAATCTAACACAAAAATGGACAAAGCAGAAAGATGCTGCCATACACTGGAAAGAGGACAAAGCATTCTGATATTTGTATTTTAATGACCTGATTCTAACTCTACGGAACTAAAGTCAACATCAGTGTTCATATGGACACTTTTTAACTTAATAGAAGAAGTTTACGTGATACAACTAACTAAAGGTCTCATCAGAGACAGTGACAGGCAGCAGAAACTCTCTACAGTACTAAAGCCCTGCTCCTAGTGCTGTATGGTGGTACTCAGTGGTGGTAAGATTGATGCATAGCTAGGATTTCAGATCATGATGGAGAGCAACACTTGACCCCCACCTGTGTGAGCAAAGACAATATGTGCATGAGAGTCTGTTTTATTTCACTGTAATGTACCACACTGTTGGGTCCCTAATAATAAAGTCCAATATGTCTACTGTGTTTATGTATTGCCATATTTAAACCTAGGTAAAATCACTGAAGTTTAGAGAAATCTCAGTTTCAGATTGCCTGTGTGACTTTTAGGATGCTGTGCTTTCTTTCTCTGGCAGGAAAGTAGGTTGCTGATATTCTTGGTTCATCTTTGCTCACAGAGGGAAAATTAGAGGCCTTGAGACTCCTGCTGGTAGAACAAGCTCTCAATTTCTCACTGTCGAAATTCAATCTGATTTCTATCTTTTTCACTAAAAAGCTGTCAACAGAAAATAAGCAATTCCCATCAAAGAGTTATATTAGTTTCTGAGGTATATACATTCGGCCGGTAGATGAAGAAAAACTCAAAGTAATTTAAATTGTTTATTTTACATTAACTCTTTTTTCTAGGAAACTAAGCAAAAATATTAATGCAGGGCATAACTATAACCCACCCAAAAGAAAATGATCACAAAGAGAGAGGCTGATTCACTGTTAGATCACTAATAACTTCTTTCCTTATTATGGCCCTGGATCTGATTTTCTCCTCCTTCTGCTGGTGTAATTCTGCCAACCTTTATCTACTGCCGTAGAAGCAGAAAGACAGCACTTATTTACAATGAATAACATATAACTGAAATCAGAAGCTCTCTTTGCAGTGTAGGATAATAAGAGATCTACCAGTAGCCAATGGGACCAGCGTGATATGCCAACAATACAACTCCACTTCTCTCTTGTGAAATAGCAGCTTTCAAATGCAGAGAACATACAAAGTGGATTTCAGGTTTGTTTTGGCATTTGCAAGTCACACTTTCAAAACTGAATTTTTTATTTATAATGAAATATAAAAAAAATAGATTATGATATATTTTTTCCAACTATTTAAAATCTCACAAGAATGGTAGGGGATTATTCACTGTTTTTACATGACACAATTTTTCAAAGGAATTTGAAAGGAGAAAAATTTTAACTTGAAGGAAAGTCCACATTTATGGAGAATAGCATAGACTGTCTACTTTCCCCTTTTTTTGTCAGATACTTGAGCAATAAAGTTCAGATTAGGATTCTATGGTCATTTAAAATTTTCTTTCTTTTTTACACACATTTATATGTAGCTTTTTTCCCCCTCTTTAGTACTTCTACTGGGATGAACAAACAAGCAGTTCAGAGATTTGTTCCCCTGTGAGGCAGCTGTGGTAAGTGCTAGTTCACTGTAAGTAGACTGGTTTCCAAATTATGATCAGTTCAGCTTTATTTCTCTTGGCCAAAGAAGCTACTGTCCCTCCCACCCTGTCCCTCCTCTGGAGATTACTTCCACCAGAACAACAGTGGCAAAGCAGGCGGTGTGTCAGCTCTTTTGACATAGCAGTTCACAACCTGGTATATTAACCTGAACTGGAACGGATGGTGAGTTGAATTAACATGCCAGGCTGCAACCTGTGGCAGCTGAGCCTTTACTACAGCTCCCATTCTGCTGCCTTTGCCATAGGGTTGATAACCTCCTTCCAGGGACAGAAAATCCAGGGACAGCCCCAGCCACTGCACCTAAACCAAAAGGAACTAAGAAACTGAGCCCTGATCTTTAAGAGTTGCCTGCTTACTGTTTCCTCACAGATCTTTATTCTTGCTCATTTCTTGTTCATCTTGGATTCTTGGTAAGAGCTTTAATCCTAGTTCTTCCTTCCATAGCTTTCATGGCTCAGAATTATCTAGATAGCCTAATTAACTTCAATTTCATCATTTTTGTTTACCATATAAAAGATGAATGACAGAGAATGATAGTGTTGCAGCTAAATATAAAAGTACAGCTGCAGTAGAGCGCATGAAATCCTGAAGAAAACCAGCAACAAGAATCCCAGTGTGCAGCAGAGTATTTCCCTATACAGGCACTGGATCACACTATCTAGGAGTTGAGCAGCCTACACATATTAAAGAAAAAAAGTGAACAAATAAATGAAAAATATAGAGGAAATGATCAAAACATGACAGTTTATGTGATGAAAGGATGAGAAAAGGCAAGCACGTGACAAACTTGTAGCTTGTTCACAATAGCTTCCTTACTGGGACTTGTTTAGATGCTTTAGTGCAGAACATTGTCTAAGAAGAAACATGGAAGAGAATACAGAGCAAGTAAAGATCTGAGTATTAAACTCAGTGCCTTCTCCCATGGGTTAGATTTGATGCTTGTAATGCACTGGGGATATTTACTATGCAGCATTTAATGGCACTTAAAATCATGCTTTCTCCCCATGGTGCGTTGAGGAAGTGCCCACGGTATAATCGAAAGCCTGTAGGAGAAGTAGATTTATCCACAGCTGCTAATGCTTTTCCTTTGCTTTCCCTGAGATGCTTTATTCATCCAAATATATTGCTTTCTACCTGAAAAATATTTATCAGACTGGAAAGACACACTAGGTAGCTTCTTCCCAGGAGGGAATAAATGACCACAAATGTTGTCACTTTCAGGGAAAAATAGAAATCTCAGTATTTTATATTCGCTTTCTTGTAAGTAAATCACTGAGAAAAGAAGATCTGAGGAAGGAAACAGAAATCCGTGACATATTTCCCACAAATGTTTAATGTATTTGCTGATGAACAGGTTATAACCACAAAGACAAATAAACTGAAATACTACATACAGAAAATCTTAGTCAGATGTTTCAGTAAATTCCACTTTCAAGAGAACAGTTCCTATGTTAAGATTTAGGACAAGAATATATGAGATCTGAACTTAGGTCTTTGTTCTGTTCCAGAACGTGCGTTTGACTTCAAGTGAGTCCTTTTGAGCCAGAATTCAAAGATGCTTACACACCTAAGGAAATAAATAGACATGAGAGCACTTGACGTAGGAAATGGACATCTTTGTACATTTGAAAATCCCACTTGACACCACAGCAGCCATTTGACTCCTTAAGTCTCCAACTATTTATAAAAAAATCCAGCCCTTAATCCTTCTTCACCTTAGTAAAATAGGAAGAGCAGCAATTTATTTTTTTTCCTGCCTTCTCTATTTAATGTGCAGCGTAGTGCTGGGCTTCTCTCACTAAATCCAGCTATGTCCTCCAGCCTTCTCCAATAAACAGCAGTGAATAATCACCTGCATATTCGGGGCTATAGTCAAAACATTCCACCATTCTGGGGTTGCAGTACAAAAGCAGAAGTCTCATGAGAAGAGAATGTGAAATGCAGAAGAAGAAACTCCAGCTTGTGGTCTCATGGCAATAATGGAAATAAAGTGCGTTAATTCCTGATGCCACCAGAAAGCTGAAGAAAGAAATAAGAGTGTGTGCCTCTGTGTGTTTAAATATGGAGATAAGTAACGGGTTTTGTTGTTTTTTTAAAGCTTCAGAAGATATTTCATTCAGTTTTCCACTGAAATCAAAGTATGCTGAATTAAAACCTGCAGAAAATCCATGCAAGAATGATAACAGGCAACAATTGTCCCTGTAAACACATGGCTTTTTGTATCTGCCCATTGTGTGTAACTGTGGATGGGTCAGCATCATGGGAAGAAGGCAGGGCAGTGCAGCCTTTCAGCCAGCCTAGATGATGTGACTCAGAGGCCTGCCATGGGCTGGCTGATGGCAGTGATGGTAGTGGAACAGAAGTCCTTTTGACACCAACCAGCAGCCCACACACAACACAGCACAGGAATACACACTCATGGGACCAACAAGCTTTAGAATGTGTCAGAGCTGCCAGAAAACCTTGGTCCAGAAGAAAGAAAACTCAAAACCTGAAAAGAAATTTCTTAACCTGATGGGCTTGAAATTCCATAGAAAAAGGCATAGAGAATAAGATACAACAGCAAAGAAACTTAAGAACCTGAAAAAAACCATCAGAAATGAAAGGAAAAGGAGTTTCCAAATCTTGTCCTAGTAGAAAGCATTAGCAGTTAGGAATGTTGAACAGCTGCTCTTATAAATACCCTGCTCAGTTCTAGATATCTGAAAAGCAAGATTTCCCTTACCCCCTCACACAAAGCACCACACCGCACTTTTTGTTCTCTGATTTTTTCGTGCTCAATTGCTGCATCTGATCTCACTCCTTTATAGTCTTATGGTGCTCAGCAATAAGAATCCCATAATCCAACTGTATTTCCCACATGCTGGGACTGCCACCTTCTTATTACATTGTTCAGCCAGCTAAAGCTCCACAGTAAATTTCTTTACTTTTGAATATAGATAGCTCCCTACTTCTTTCAACCCTCCAGAGATGGATTCAAAAATCTTTTTATGGTAGCCTCACAGGTTTGATGAGTATTAGAAGAAGGCAGTCCTTCTATTCTCATAGCAACGAGGTGAGGCTGAGATGTACTAATATTCTTTCATAATTTACAGAGCAAGAACCACAGCACAGACAGAAACTGAGAGTTTGTCTATGCGATAAGAGTGAATATTCCTGAGCTTTGAACTGGTATAATGACAGACAGTCCTTGTCTCAAAGCCACTAAGTTGTGTGACTCTGGGACTTCCAAATCAAGACATGCGTGTCAGTGGGATCAGAGGGACTTGAGGTTTGCAGCTGTCTTTTCCTGACTACTTTGACATATCTTAATCAGCCTTTTCAAGGTCAGCTGAGAACCTATGGCAGGAATTCCTCCTAGAAACTAAGCTTTTTTGTTTCCCAGGGAAATCCTCAAGGTGTTACAAAAATACAAATAGATAAAAAAGATAATATAATTTCCATGCAAATATTTTCCATTTTCTTACTTAGTCCTCAATTCATTCCAAGACACTACTGTGAATGACAATGCAAAACTTGTGCCATCATTTAACACAGTGCTGGCTGCATGGATCTCTGCATTAAATTGCATCGCCCCGGTCACTGTCATTTCTCTTGCTTCTCCACTTTCAACTATTTTGGAAAAAAATAATCCTAACTTCACAGACATTTTTATTTTGCAGAAAAAAGTCTTGGGGTTTGTGGAAATTAAATAAAAAATTGTAGCCAGTTAGGTGTTTGATTAACTTAGAAATACCATAGCTGGTTACACTCAAACAAAAAGTGATGCATAGGTCTGCAGAACAGAATCCAAATGAAGCAACAGTGCCATATTAAATGAAGTAAATGAAGAGACAATGTCACTCAAAGCACATTTTGCATGGTATTCAAAATTGTTAATGGACTTGCTCAGAAAACTTCAGAAAGGGTTGATCATGTAATAGCTATATATACATGTCATGGATGAAATGTATTACATTTATTTTTATCAGTTTACCTCAAAACCCTTAACTTTTTATTTATTTATTATATTTTAGGACTCCCTGGAAATGTAGCCTAAAGAAGAGAAAAAAATATAGATCATAGAATTGTAGGGGTTGGAAGGGACCTTGAGAAATCATCGGGTCCAACCTCCCCTAGATAGATTAATAAAAGTCCAAGCTGCAGAATTACTTCATAGGACAAGAATGAAGCGGAGTGCATCTTTACACACCAGCACACATACCACCCAGCTGGTGTTGTAAGGTGAAAGAAATAACCATTCAACTTGTAGTTCAGCAAACAGGACAGTTTCAAACCTTACTGGGGTTTGTGTTTTTAAAATACTTGCAGCAGGATCCACCATCAGAGAATACCAGCAGCTTAAATGGACTGAAATGTTGAGGGTTTTCTGAAATTAGCACTGGAACTTTCAGCCTTTTTTGATTTATGACCGTACAGAATTTATTTGAGAGACACATAGATCACTCAAGAAAATTTCCATATTCAGATTTCAGTCTAGCTATGTGAATAGACATTAATGGCCGTTTATGCACTGTTTAGGAATAATCCACTGATGTAGAAGAAATTGTAGACCATAAATGGCCAATGGACTGCAAGACTTCTTTGGTACAAACACTTTTATCACCAGTGCTAATATTTGGGGATACCAGTTCAGAAATAGAATTTATGTTGGCATTTTGAGTCTGGATGGAACAAAAATTGTTTGTGAGCAAGAAACTGATATTTTTGGGAAGCAAAACATAGCTTGGTTATAATCAGGCTGTCCCATATAACCCTTTCTTAAGAAAAGCCAGGCACTGCATTGAGTGACTGCTAGATGAGTGCACAAGTGATAGAAAAAAAATGCTCAGTGTGCAGATATCAGGAAGTAACTGTCCAGTTCTGAGGACATACCATTTGTGATCTCTGAGGGGTTTGCTCCATGTCTAACACAATTGAATGTATTAGCTGGCACCTTGGTGTCAAGGAAGATAAAGTATACTGCACATCATAGCCGATGCTAAGCACTCTGGACAACAGGATCAGAATTTCTAATGATTTTGAGACTACTAAATTGGAAAGACAGTCTAAAATCAGTGATATGAAATTCAGTAAAGACAAGTACAAAGTATTCTACTGAGGAAGGCAAAATAAACTCTTAATTACAAAACAGAGATTAAGTGGCCGAGGCTAGAAAAGGCCGTGAACTGTTCCTGGCTGGCCAAAGTAACATTTTGGGTTAAAAAAAGAAGATGACAAATGTAAATCAGGGATGTAATTATGAAAGACTCCTACAGAACATCAGTGAAATAATGATTACACTTTAAAGACTGTAGAAATCCTCATCTAGAATACCTGGTCTTCACACTAGGAGACAAGCAGTCAAATTAGAAAGACTGCAGAGGATAGCAATAAAAATTATTAGGATCTTAGAAAACATTACTTATCATGAAAGGTTAAAATAATTGGATTTGTCTGAATCAGAAAAGAGTAGATGGAGGGGGACATGATAAATGTCTTCACAGTTGAGGTTATTATAAAGGAGATGGTGATCTGTTGCTCTCCATCTAAACTGAACCTTAGACACTAAGAAATAGACTTAATTTTCAGCACAGAAAAATTAAGTTAGACAGTAGGAGAACTATTGTTAATGTTAAGAGCAGTTAAGCATTTAAATAAGTTATCTAGAGTCCAGAAAATCCCCTTCTTGGAAAGTTTTGAAGAGCAAACTAAGGAAATATTCGTTAGTGATGGTCTTTTCCCACATTTTCATTAGATTGGGAGACAGAATTAGACCTATGAAAAGATTTCCAGTTCTGAATTTCTACAGCCCTTTCACAGATATTTAAAAATACTAAAGTAACAATTTGCAATAGGTAATTTGTGCTGACAATGTAAAGAAACAGGATCAGCATCTCTATATTACTTAGCTATAGTCTGGCCCTTTTCTCAACCTATACACTATTTTTATATTTTTTTTAAAAAGCTACCTTTCAGGTACTATACAATGACAAATCTATAGAAGGCATTAGCATTGTGTAAGTGAAAAAAAACCCACCCTGAGATCTACTCTACTGGAACACACACTGTAGATACTGATTTTAAATTCACAAACCTCTTAATCTTATCTTAAAAAGTTAGCCTACCTTTCTATTAATGTGTGAACAGCTTAGGAGTAGTGCTGCCGATCACAAACAAATGCAAGATACAGTCCAATTCTCTCCAAGCAGAACAGGAGGTATTTCTTAATCCTGGCAATTGAAAATACTACATCTTGTGAATAGAAAGTGTATAAAAAGTTAGCACATGTCTTGCCCTTCTTACGATTATATATGTTGCCTCATTCATTTCAGTGATTCTGTTGTACATAATGGTAAACAGATCAACATCTTTCTGTGTCAAAGACACAAAATAGAATCTTCACTGAAGCTGATGACAATAATTTAAAAAACTTTACAAAGGTTCACTAACAGTCTTCTACATTTGTGGGTCAAGCCTGAAAATTTGCATTTTTGACCATGCTTTGATCCAAACATATTACATTGTTTGCTTGGGTAAAGAAAAATCAACCATCTAGCAACACTTATATCAAGAGTGCACTGTGCAATTTATTTTAGATTGCCTAGAAATGACAATCCATATAAAGAATATCAAACTGAGAGCTCTTGCTTATCTCAAATGACAAAACTCAAGTAGTTCCCTTAGATGGGGCTCAGGTGCTCCACACTGACCTGTCACACTGATTCTTTTCTTTGAATAGTGCTGCTAAGATATGCTACCATTTCATATGTCATTTTGCAAGCATCAGAGGAGTCATGGAGAACCTAAATAGAAGTGATTTAGTAAATGCTTAAATATATTTAGGTCAGGATAACATGAAAAAAAGTTGTGAAGACTTACTAACTAGGAGCTAATAAGGTCATGCCATGCATACCTGTAGGCAATCCAGGCTCATCCAACAATACCTGAAAAGTTTTCCATCTGTTTAGGTTGCAGAAGGGAAGAAAATGAGATTATTCTGAAAAGGTTTCTATTTTTGGCTAGCATGACACAAATTGACTTTCTGAAGCTTGTAGATTATTGATAAGACAGATACAAAGAAAGAAATAAAGTGTAGTGATTCTTTTTGTTTTTGAAGTCTATCACAAGCAGTACTGCTGAATAAAAGATGGATGCTACCAATTATGTTTTCCAATATTGGAAAAGTCTTTTAACCCAAACTATATGGAGAGAAACAGAATATAAACTTGTTAAAAATTGATGGTTGTATTTTACAGTGATCTAGATCCAAGATACTCTTAGATACACTAACTGAAACCTCCACTGCTTTAAAAGGAAAATGAACCAAATTTTCTCTGAATATGATAGGCATTAATATTAATTTGCACTGTTACTACTTGAGAAGAAAAAGTGTAATAATCTCTGTGACCTTTCCTCACTAACATTAGTATTCTTGATAAAGTCTAAATACTAGCTGCTACACATAAATACTGTGATATTTCTTCAGTTATGATAGACAGTTTCCCAATTGAGCATCCAGAGGTGAACAGGTTGGTAAATGTTTCATGCATAAGATTATGTCTAGAAAATTTAAGAACTCCACAGGATATCTGAAAGAAAGAATAAAGACTAAAATGTTGTATTGTCTTGGCTGATTTCTTCTTTTACAAAAACTCAGAACCTGGCATCAAGAAGAGTTATTTCCTGCAGACCCATTTTAAACAAAAAACTATCACCACTATGGCAACTGAGATGCAAGAGAAGGCAAGGGAGGATATGTTGTGAAATTTATGACTCTGAAAAAAAAATAACTAAATTGCAATGGTTCTGGATAGAAAAAGGAGACAAATTAAGAGTTCCTATAATTCTAAGCTGTCATAGACAAGTGCTGTCACAATATTTAATAATATCAAACAACAGCAGTAGGGGGCCCTGCAAAAACAATGTTGGAGTGTCAGCTGTTAAGGTAGGTTCTCAACATATATCAATTCTGCCTGACTGCATAGCAGGGGTAATCCATGCATATACCAGGCAAAAATTACTCTATATATTGGGAAGAAAAAAAATCAGGTATTCATGAAAATATTCATAGAACCAGTGCTAAGTCTGCCTTTATAGAGTTAAACAGATATAGCATCCCATCCAAAATACTGAGTTGAATAGGCACAGAGAAAGTTCACCAATAGGGCACAGGGAAAACATGAAAATACAAGAGAAAATATGCCAAAACTCTAAGTGCAAAAGCAAATTCATGAAGAGGAAATAAACAGAATGCAAAAGAAGACCTATTGATACTGTAGAGGAAAAATATGATAATGGAAAATGCCCTGCATATGAGGTCATAAGCAATAATTGTAGCAAGAGAAAACATCATGTCAAAGGTTGTAGATGAAAAAAACAAAGTACAAAGGCATCATATCAAGGAAGCAGGCAACAACTCAGGGGATGAGATTTTGCCTGTCCAACATTAATGCAGCACAAAAATAAATAAATGGTTTATAAAGCTCAGGCTAGCATAAGATTCAAGGGCAGGCACAGAACATCCAGAAAACTGAATGCCAATGAGAAAGTAGAGCATCAGAGACTCTACTTTCTACTACTACATCAGAGACTCTACTACTACTGGAAAGACTGACTTAGCCTTAAACAAGGAAAAAAGAAACCAACAGTCAACTGAGGCAGAATTGCACTAACTTGAACCAAATTAAAACCTCAGTAGTGCACACCCAAAATGCTGCTAGGATAATGTAAATGATATTCAGAATACAAAAGTAAAGTTCATAGACCAAAGTATGGATTGTAAAATGTATGAGACACAGCTACCAGCAGAAATAAGTGAACTGAAACCACAAACATAGAGAAATTATTAATAAAATACAAGAATGAGTAAAACACAAATAACTCAAAACAGACAATTCTCTGTGGCATTCATATAGCAAAGCTGCTAAAAATTACCAAGCTCTATTTGAAAGACTGGGATACCTTCCAAGGATGTTACACCTGGAAACAAATAAAACAATTCAGCTTGTACAACACCTGTCTTGCAGAACACCCATTGCATTAACACAAACAAACAAACAAAATAGTGGGAGCAATAAAGAAAATTAGGAAAAAACCCAACCAGCCATCATTGCTAAGCAAATATCAAGGCAGTCATTGAGAACACTAGGCAAGCTGTGAATCTGCAATGGCCCAAATGGTTTAAACAAAGTACCAAGTAGAGATAATTACCACATACTTATCTCTGCAGAAACCTGCTTGATTTAAACAAAATCTATTTTACTTTGAATCTATCTTTGGATAGATAATATCTGGATTAGGGGGACAGTAACCTCTCCACACACTAGCGAAAGCACAGCTTCCCTGTGCAAATAGCAAAAGACTATCAGCTCTTGACAGTGTTCTGCTATACAGAAGAAAGACTTCAGGATGGAGTAGACAGCACTACAGAGGCAGTAACAACCTTGTATGTTTGTAAGTATGAGTCAAGAAAAGAAACAAGGAGCTAAATAAGATTAAGATAAAACTGTAAGAAAACTGTAATTCATAGCTTTGCAAAGGCTACAAATCCTTCCCTAAACAAAGAACAAGACTTGATGGACCTTATTAACAAAATCCATACAGTTTGAAGACTATTGAGATTTATAAACCATATGCAAAACATTCCTGCCACTGCCTCACCTGTTTGTCTTCAGGCCATTTTCTGTTCCAAACTTCAGTATAAATATCATTATTGCTCACTTTACACATTATCAACTTAATGCAATAAAAACTGAAGACATGGATGGTCTTGGAATATGGAATACCAGAAAAAGGAAGGCTGCAGGAGTAGTTTTTAATTAAGATCAGTATTTCCTGTGGCTCAATAGACTTGCATGGGAAAACTTCAATCTGCATGCTAAGGATGGAGAATCTTTGGAGCAGAAAATGACATAATTGTCAGTGCCTTGAGCACATTCCTCCACTTTCCCTCCCTGGGGGCTTGGCTGCCTGGGCTCAAGGCCAGCTTCAGTAGTGCAGCTGTGTGGCCTGGAAAAGCTATTTGGAAAGTCTCAGCTCACTTAGGAGCTACTTTTAAACTCCGTCTTTCATCGTTGGTTACTGTCCGAGTTACTCTACAACCATGCCCATGCTGAGCCATGTCCCTCACTGATCCTGACCCTGACACATACATTGCACTTCCTGGCCTGACCTCAGACCTATTTGTGCTAGTGAGATGTCAAGAATTAGACTTACAAATATGCATGTCTAAAAACTAATCCATTTCTATTTGGTTGCCTGCTTACCTTGAGCAGAGCAGCACTGAGAGACCATGAATGCAACAGAAACAGAAATCACAGGAAGCATCTTCCAAGTCAATTATATGCCAGGTTCAAGACAGGGCTTGGAAAGAATCCAGAAATCCACTACAGACGAAGATTTACATGTGCTGTGATCCATCATCCTGTTCAACTTGCCAAGCACTGCAAGAGCAGCTCCACCTGCCTCTTGACAGCATCAGAATTGCTGTGATTATTTGGACACACAAATTGCTTCAAATAAACAGGTATAAAAATCACAATCCTGCTTTCACATAGCCAAATACAACGCCTCTCTCAGGAATACAGTGATCTAGAACAAAATTTTCTATCCAGAAGACTAGACATGCTGGAATAAGATTAATAACAATGTTTGAGGCCTGGTGGATGGATGTGATACTTAAAAAAAAATGCAAGCCAAGCAACAGAGACACAAATTATTGGTGTATCATGAAGACCCAGGAGCAGGGTTTTTCTCACAACAAACCATATATAAAATACCTCACTATTATAGACAAGTCAGAATTCTATAAACTAGATGAAGTAACATACATGGTTGTAATGACAGTCACAGGCAAAGCAATACAGCATGTCAGCAATTTGATGGCAGAACTGGGTTTTCTTGTAGTGAGTTCCTGCAATATTCCTGGGAATGAAAGCTGAGATTCATAATATTATCACCACTTCCATAATCAGCCAGCCAAAAGCAAAGCTGAACCAGTATAACCGTTCCAAAATTTTGGAAGACATGTGCCAAAAACCTTACCATGGGGCAGAACAAATCATACTGAAGTGGCAAGACAGTCCCACAGAAAGCTCAGTAAATACACTGGTGTTGAGATGGGCATATATGATAATGTCTGTTGTGCTACTACAACTACAGATAGCTGAAGGGTATCACACTGAAAGGAGAAAAAGACTTGCTAATATCAAATTCTACTATGACAAACTGAAGATATCTAAAAATACAGTCTTGATATCACGCTTTGATCCAAGTGTTTCTTATTTACACAGTCCTGTGGTGGATAAATATCAACTTTCCCCAAACCACAGACAAATACACTCAATAGCAACAGAGAAGGAAAAGGGTCGAGTGTTCCTAAGTCCTCTGAGATAAAAGAAAGAAGAATCCTGTATCAGAAGCTGTCTTCTGGTTGTGAAAAAGGTACTTACCCACATTGCCACAATGGGACTGGTAAATCCTGGGTGACCTTAAGCAGCTGCATACTCTCCTTTGGTAGCTTACCTTTCTTTAGTTAAATATATTATATTCCATTAAGAGGTACCTAACTCTTCTTATAATCACAGTCAAGCACCAAGGTGCTTCATTGGGTAATTTGAGATTTCATTGTGGGTGTCAGATTATTAAAAGCTAGATGTTAGACACTGAGTCCTTTACTAGATTTTTTAGGATTATTTCCAGACTGCATATATTTGCAACTGTAGAGAGGTAGGAGTGAAGTCCCTTAAAATGAAATAATTAAAGGAGGGACTGAAATGCACACAAGATAAAGAAAAAGCCAAAGGACTGTGAGAGATAATAGTTATCTGCAATAATAAACACTAAGTGAGAACAATTCATGATTTGTGATAACATTTAATGTGAGGATATAAATCAGATGAGTACAGCTGAAAGATGGAAAACACACACACAGCTAGACAGAAATAAAGAAAACATAAAGAGCCTTTTGTTATCTTCACCTTGTAATTGAGATAATGCTTGTTTTTAACAATACATCCTTGGAGCAGCTCCTGCACTTACCTGCAAGGCTGTAACAAAGACACAATAACATCTAAGTTTATGGATACACCTGATTAGCACAGGCACTGCTAAGACAGTTGCTTGCTCAGTCACATTGAAGACACTGAACTTACTGTTGTATACTTGGCATCTGAAACATTTGTACATGAGCTGCATCAAAACCAACATGACCAGCAGGTCAAGGGAGGGGATTCTCCCCCTCTTCTCCCCTTTCCTGAGACCCTGAACAGCTCTGGGGTCACCAGTACAAGAAAGACATGGACCTGTTGGAGTGAGTCCAGAGGAGGGCTACAAAGACTCTCAGAGGACTCTCAGATAGTTGGGCTTGTTCATCCTGGAGAAGGCTCTGGGGAGACCTTACGCATTCCAGTTCTTGAAGAGGCTATAGGAAAGATGTTTAAGGAGTGTTTATCAGGGATTGCAGTAATAGGACAAGGGGTAATGGGTTTAAACTAAAACCAGGTAGATTTAGAATAGACAGGAAAAAATTCTTCACTGTGAGGGTGGTGAAGCACTGTAACCAGTTGCCCCTGCATAGCAGGGTTCAAGGCTGGGTTGGTTGGGGCTTGGATTCTGATTCTATATCAGGTAAGAATTCATGTTTTCAAGGCCTAAGCTATATCTGCCCAGGTGAAATTAAAACAGGTAGAATGAAGTAGATGCTATATCAGCAATGGTGTCAGGCTTCTTGCTTTAGGAATGCCATTGCTATTATGGGCAGTACTGCTAGAAGGCAATTGGAAGGGAGAAGGCAGCAGTTTTTTTCTTCCTCACAGGAATAACATTCAAAATAAAAAATAAAAAATGAATTGAAAGAGCTAATATACTGGAATTTTAAAGAAAACATGTTCATACTGGTTCCCTTGAAGCTTCTGACATTGCTTCACACAACATTTTCTAAACCTGTAGAAGCATCCTCTAGATGAAACAATTACAAGGGGTAGACGAAACAGAATGAAAACTTTAGTCTCAGAGTAGTTATGAATATTTCATGGTCTTCCTGAAAAGATATTTCAGGTGAGTCTCCATAGCAATCTGCTTTGTATCTGGTATCATTAAATAATTTCAAATTAATGACTTGGCTAATGGAGCAGACATTAAATTTGCACTTGAAAGTGGGGTCGAAGGAACTGCAAAGCTACTGGAGGAATAAAAATGTTAATACCAAATTGGAGAAATACTCCAAAGCAAAGAGCAATTGTTTAGGGATGAGAAGAAACCTCTGCACATAAGCAGGACTAAGAGTCATGAAAGAGAGGAAACTGATAACTGAGCAGAAGTTCTGCAGAAAATCTAGGGCTGTTTACTGGATCATAGTCTGAACATGAGTCAAAAGTAACACACTGTTCTGAAAAGCATGTCACAGGAGGATGAGCATCAGCTGCAACACAGGAGTACTCTTCCTGATTTTTTTAGTAGTGCTAAGACTTTAGCTACAGTACTGTATTGGGCAGTGGATGGCTGGATGACAGTATTGCAAGAACTAAAGCAGTGCAAGAATAACTAGAAATGTAGAGGACTTGAGTTTTCAGTAAAAATATGTTGATTTGGGGTACTTGAGCCCGAAGAGGCAAAGGGTGAGAATATACTAACAGCCTCCATATGGAAAAGCCAACTCTGAGAAAGAGAACGACTGTGAAGTACATGTGTGAAAGATGGAACAAGAAGTAGTTGGCTCAAATTGCATCACAGTATTCAGGATAGACCTTAGAAAAGCTTTTGTACAGTAAGGACAGTGAAACAATGATGAAATAAATTACCAGAGCAGAATGTAGTGCTTCTACCTTTGGAGGTATATGAAACAGGATGGCCAACCATTTAAATAGAATAACAAAGAAAGAAGGTGAAATAAGATGACTTTCTGAGTTCTTTTCAGTCCTAATTTTCTATTTCTTTATACTTTTCAGCTACTAAGTTTCCATGATACAAAGAGCATAGTTCTCCAGTATTCTCTTCTCCCAGTTAAGCCTTTCTCTTCATATTCAAAAATGCTGTGACTTTCCATGACACTGAATAAGGACAAAGAACTTGTCATGAATATATATGGACAGGGAATTTTCACATAAGTAACATTTAAACATTAAAACTCATTCTCAGAAAACCTAATACTGTCGCTACCACTACTGGCTCTTTTGAAATCAAAAGGCAAAACTTAATTTCTCTTGACAGTACTTTTTTACTGTCATTTTACAGCAGGGTGTTCAAAGCAGTCATTTTCTTAACACTGCCTCCCCCCAACATACATTTTTAAACTCAGGTTGGTGAAGGAAAAGAGGCAGGGAAAATGTTTTAATATGGACTTTATGGCTTTACAGGGCCATAAAAGAAATAAAATCACATGCAAATACAACAATGTCATTCTTTGAAAATAATTTTTCTGCCTTTGAGTCAATAATTTAACTAAGAATAAGAACTTTTGGAACCTCTCACCTTTGGATCCCTTAATATTTTTCAAAATCTACCCAGGTATGATGTTAATACTGTCAGTTTTCTCTGAAGCACAAAAAACTTAATGAGGTTTTTTTCCTGTCTTATTGGAAAAAAAAATCTGACTGTTCATAAACAAGAATTTAACTATTACTTCAGTTGTGGTAGCTCTTCTTTTCTTACCTGTACAAAAGGAAACAGTCTTTTCCATTAATTTTTCACATGCCTTCCATGTAAAAAACTTTTGACAATTCAGTTTTAATTAAGAAGTAGCAGTGCAGCAACCAGCATCCTCTTCTAGTTGAAGAATTTTTAAAGAGCCTATGGAAGTCAAGATCTTTGAAAATGCCTGTTTGTTTTCTGGATAACTATGCTGAATTGTGAAAATATCAGTATAGTCTATCATTCACTGGTAAAATGCTATTAACGCTTTTTAATTTAGTGTCTCCAGCAAGCATTTAATTCAAATTTAGCAAGACAGATACTCTTTTTAATTAAATATAAGATGATTGTTAAAAGAGAACTTACTGAGCATTTAGAAGATAAATCTAATAGTCTTGTAATTAGCTCAAAATTACATAAGCAAGAAATGCCTAATCTCATTTTTAGTAGCACATGGATTTTTAAGGAATTTGTAGATACTTAATTAACAGTTATCAAAATAGCCTAGAGCAAGACAGGTTTCTCTTAATTGTTAAAATAGTGATATTTAATAAGCTTGTTAAATGATAACACAGTTGGGACAATAGACTCATTTAGTTTTTAAGTATTCCATTGCAATTCCCTAATGTCTTTATCAATCTATTATATTACCAGTTTGTCCAAAGTAACCAGTGGTTTTGCATTATTCAATTTTTAAGTTTGTAAAGAGCCATCACGTTCAGAAGCAGCTGTTTAGCTCCTCTTACATAGTGCTACTCCATGTTTGTTTTTCAAAGTTTTGATGGAAATAACCTTTGGGCTAGAGGGGAAACCTTGCCAGTTCATTTCTGTTTGCAAACCTCAAGTGTTCATCTTCCACAAGCAGGAAGTAACTTTCTTAGAAATTCTTTCCTTTGCTGTACTTTTTGTTTCCCCTTCTGCACTACTACAAAGGAGGTGTGTAATTAAGAAGCTTGGGTTTTTAGCATGAAGCAGTCTTTAAGTAGATAGGCTACACTGGCACTGTACTAAGTATTCCAAGAAGACTTTATTCTTCTTTGCTGACTGTTTAGAGTCTCTCCTATGACAGCCTTACCTAGAATACCCTTCCTCCTGCTTGAAGTTTCAACAGTAGAATAGCAAGGTCTAAATTTTTAAGCACTGTAGATGAAGTAACCGACAGAAGAAAAATATGTTGATGATGGTATGCAATTGTAAGACCAGATTTTGGGGCCAGTGAACCGGACACTGTAAATATCCAAGTTCCTGCTGTTTAGGTATAGAAAAAGAGTTGTTAACGCAAGAAATTGTAGAAAAACCCCCAGTATTTTTATATGGTTAAAATACACAAAACAAAATACCATTTGTTTAGAGTTCAAAAGTACCCATCCTATCACAAATTTCTTAGAAGGACATGAAAAAGAGAATATTTACAGATATTTCTTCATTTATTCAAAACAGAAGGGACCTAAGGGATCTCTCTAGTCCATGAACGAAACTAAACATATATGTATAAAAAAGATTTGGGAGGAAAACAATTGACCTATATAATCTTTTACAATGGGGACTGGCTTCCAAATATATTTCTTCAGAATGTCCTTTAGGACCCTAACAGTGAGAAATTACTTCAACCCCCGTAACACAGAGAAAAAGGTATCTTTCTGCTTCTTTTTGGTTTGGGGATTTTTTTGTTTTGTTTATTAAAGAGCTGGTAGACTGGAAAGAGGGCACTAACCCATGGCCTCTAGCCACAGGAGGTTAAATTAATTAGAGGAGTTAGAACACTTAGTATTATACATTACACAGTATGCTTCATACATTACACAGCATGCTTAATTCTGAAGAGCTCAGACTACAGTTGCTATTGTTAACTATATAGGGATTGTCAAGAATAGTGTCTTTCTGTCTGTAGGAGAAACAAGAGAGTAGGTCTTCCATCTGGGAATAAGTTTTTCAGGAGTCAGTCCCTTCATGACATCTGGCAAAGAAGCAGATAACTCCAAATTAACAACAGGTTACCAATGATTCAAGTTCCACAGATTTCAACACCAACAGAAGGGTTCCTTGTAAATTAAATGAGGAATAGTGAAGAGATTGATAGGATCTTAAGTCTGCATTGTTCATACCAGTTTGAATTATACAGTGCATTTGGAAAAGTGTTCTTAGTGTTTCATTGCACGACAAAGCTGACTGTCCCAGCAATGCCCTGTAGATCACGAATGACAATGCCTATTCAGATTGCATATTGATGTGTACACATTGCTTTAAATGCATTTATCATTTCACAAGTAGCATGGGAGTCAGTGATGTGGTAATTCATTTAAATTGTTTAACCTATTTAATATACTGGAGACACTATGCAAGTACTCCTCAGTCCATTAGCTGCTACAGTTCTAGGGGCTGTGTCATCTACATTTAAGCCCATTACTTCTCTAAAATGTTTGTTAAAATCGACTATCTAATTTATTAAGTAAAAGTAACAATGATGCATTTCCTTACTCATTGTCTGTGATAGATAGAAGTTGAGATGTGATCAGTAATCAGTGAATGACAAAGGAAGCAAGTGTTACCATATTCTGTGAATAATGGTGGTGGTGAACACAGAGAAATGATCTTCTATAAATAATGCAAGAATAAAAAGAAATACATCATCATTATGGACAGAAGTCTTTTACAGGCCACTCTTTATGATCTCAAAGAGAGAAATAAGTACATCCAGTACTATCTGTGGTAAATGTAGTTGCAGCAGAGATAAAATGTATGCTTGTGGGTGGGGGGACAAAGGTAACTAATAAAATGTGGCTTAGATTTTTCTTTTCTGGCTTCTGAAGTTTGACATCAAGAACATTATAGGCAGAAGCTTAAATGCTTAATTCGACAATATTTTGGAGAATAAATTGTATAGCTTTTTAGGAGTGTTTTAATGCTTTTAAATAGTTTGTGTCAATAGGAGTGAGAGCTTTGTGAAATAGCTTCTGAAGTTCTGCCACAGAGGGGCAACTTCTGATAGAGAAAATTGTATCTGTGTGGAAAGTATAGCTGCTGATGGAGAACATTTTACCTGCAGAGAAGCATAGATACTGCCAAAGCAGATTTTATCTGCCTGCTAACAGAAAAGATTTTACCTGGTAGTGAAATGCAACTACTGACAGAGAAGATTCCACTCATCAGCAGCTGATCTTCTATGGCACATAAAACTTTTTCTGTCAGACACTCCACATTTTTTTTTTCTCTGTTGTAGGATAAAATCTAAGAAAAAAAAAAGTTGCTGATGAAGCTTGTGTGCATTTGTGTGATGGGAAAAGGGTTCATCAGTTCACTACCTGCTGGGGCATAAAGTTTTACCAGCTGAAAATCCGTCCCAGTTATAAATTACACACACAAATGAAGCACTGCATCTTGGAGCAGGAGCCAAAACAGCAATAAACTCCAGAGAAGTAACCTTATTATGCAAAATTTAATATCAACACTGTAATGACTTAGTTTTTTAGAGCAGTCATGTGGAAAAAAGGATGCTTAATTCTTATTGCCATAGGCTGGAGAACTAAGACAACCAGTACACAAAGAAGGAAACTAAGAGCCCCAAAGCAGCCTTACCTTAATGTATCTGGGTTGGTTTGTTTTTCAGCCTTGGGTTACCTTACTAAACCAGACACATAATTTGGTTCTCCAAATTTTGTTGTGAAGTGATTGTGTGAGTGAAGCTTAATTTGTGTGGGCACAAAGGCTCTATACATCCAGTAATCCACTTGGAAAGCACAAATACTCAAAAACAGATGAATATACAGGCAGCTGGCACAGCAGTAAGCGGCAGCCTGAAGAAGCATCGTGTTATTTGAGGTAAAGATATACATCGGTAATAAAGACCTTTGTCTTTCTAAATATATACACTGTGTTTGATTTCATAGCTGTATGGGTTTCAAGCAGCTTTCTACTTCTCTACAACTGCTAAGCAGCTCGCTCCCATGCTTCACTTTTAAGAAGAAAATGCACAACTGCAAATGTAACCACA
Source organism: Hypotaenidia okinawae (assembly GCA_027925045.1). NCBI lineage: Eukaryota > Metazoa > Chordata > Aves > Gruiformes > Rallidae > Hypotaenidia > Hypotaenidia okinawae. The sequence goes on along the minus strand of BSDF01000013.1, from coordinate 14,896,799 downwards.
AATCTCTCAGACTGCAAAATATACATATAAAAGACATTTCCCACTATTCTAGATTTCAAATTCTTTTCACGTAGGCTATTGAAAGAGATGAAAATGGATAAATGTGTAGACACCAATGGCGTCCGCCTCTCACTTTATAGAGAGCTACTATTTCATTAAGTTTGAAGTTTTTGAAATAATATAATCATAATGAAAGAAAGGAAATAAAATTCTCAGAAAGTTCTCAAAGGAGTATTAAAAGATGAGATTTGAATAAAACTGATCAAATGTTGGAATGGAAGATGCAGATAGGTCATAAGCCTTTGCTTTTTTGATTGCCCATATTGTCTCGAAACTGTTCAGCAGAACAAAGAGTTTTGTGGATGAAAGACTGGTGTGAAGAAACATGAATGTCAACTTGAGTTCTGAAAGACAGTCTGCTAATGAAATATTCTAAAAGTCATTTTCAAGGTGGTAGAAAGTTCTCACTGATGTGCACCAATGCTTCTGATAAAAAGCATCAAATAGTTACGCAAGTATTGGCTTTTAGGTCAGAGAAAATAAAGCAATGCTTGTATGACTCCAAATGTTGTAGAAATATATTCAGTTTTTATACTTTCAGAGGATTAAAACCAATAATTAGGATGCTTGTTTAGATCCTAGTTAATTCAGTTAATTTTAAATATGATAAAAAAATATATAGTACAAACTGAGCAGACGGAAAGCTAAGACAGATCTTAAATGCTATTTTAGTTAAAGAGAAAAAAAGCACTATTTGTTTGTGCAATAAGTATAATAAGTATAATTTGAGAGAAACAGTAAATAATCCATTTGGCTGCTTCTAGTCGGATAGACTTTTGAATCTGACATCGTGTGATATTTAATAGCTTCTTCATAATAGGAGTTCGTAAGAGAGAAACATCTAAAAGCAGTAAACATATTTCCAACAGTTCTAGGTGAGCAGATCTAATTAGATTTTGGAATATAAAAGCCTCTGAAATAATACTGCCAATTCCCATCTTCTATAGGGATTTTCATACACACTTGAACAAGCTTCTAAAAACCTTGTTTTATCTCTGACTTGTAGGGCCAAATTTTCACAGCATTCAATTTCACAAAGGAGAAGCCTAATTTACCTTCAGTACCCGTTGCTTCTGCCTTGGAACCCTTTCTAGTTAAACTACTGAAATAAGACTGTAAGTCCATAGCCTTGGCGTGAAGATGAGCTGTCAGAGACAAAGAATAGATCCAGCGACAATATTAAATACCCGAAGGGAAAGTTGGAATGGAAGATGCAGATAGGTCATAAGTCACATTCTTGCTTTCAGACCAGAATACTGAGGCAAGAAGCAGTGCTGCTTGTAGTTACCAAAACTACTTAAGTGACTTTTAGGAAGCTCCTTGTATTCCCATCCTTGAGAGCCCAGTTACCCCAGTGTTTACATGACTAAGGTTCCTTTGGACTCAGCCATGCCCTCTCCTGACTGGCTTTCAGAAGGAAGGAGCTCAAAATCACCAGAGACACTAGAACCTGTTGGCAAATTCACAATACACAGATCATAACCCAGAAGGAGGAAGTATGCTATAGAATTAAATTGCAGTGGTCTCTTTTTTGTCAAATACAGTCAAGGAAGAGGTGGTTCATACTCATTCCAGTAATTAACACACTCTGCAATAAGTGAGAGAGTTTCTGTGAGATTGGCTGAAATCCCACCTTTATTACCTTCCAGGAAACCCTGGTGACCAACCTACAGCTACTTAAAATGATGGGTCATCCCTACCCCATCTTGCTTAAACAATTTCACAATGTAGGAAATAAATCAATTTTAAAAAGGTTAAAAGGGAGGTACATAAAATATGATTCCTAACATGTGAAAGTAAACAAGATGGTGAGATGTGTAACTTCACTCTTCCCTCAGCATATCTCAATGACTAACTCTGAATAGGTGCCAAGTCAATCCCTCTTGCCTTGACTCCCATTTGAAGGCACCTAGCTCTTGCGGTCTACTGTACAGGGACCTCATCTGCTAAGAAAGAGCTCTCAGCTCCACACAGGCTGTCTCATTTTAGTTATGCCAATCTTCCTAAAATTTTGCTTGAAGTCTGCAACCCAAGGCCATTTCTTTTGCTTCTATTTTGAGAATGTCATAAATATATATCTTCTTGTTTGAGTTACAGCATCAGCTTTTATTCCTAGGGTCACTATTTTCTATTAGATTATGGTAGGGCATAGGTTCTTTGTTCCAAAACAATTCATCCAGGTTTCAAAAAGATAATACACATTGTACGCTAATGGAATAAAAAGTCTGTACTTGCTTTTAACAGGTATCCCTTTGGAAACAGGAAATGACTGGCTGTTATTGGCTGCTCTCCCTGATGATTTAAAAGAAGAACTGTAGGAAGGCTTTGCTGAATGGCCTTTGATTTTCTGTCAATGCAGTTTTGCCAGAATTTTAACTGAGGTCTCATAAGTAAAAGTAAAACATTAATCTGCTCAGTCAGTTGGTCCCTGGATAAACCTTAGAAACTGAAAAAAATGTTTACAACAAAGATCTCACAACCCTTTGAATACTTAAAAGAATAATAACAAAGCAAGTAATTCTCGATTTAATACTAGTTAAGATGCAACTCCATTGTTCTGAGTCTAGATGAACAAATAAGCCAAAGATAAGTTGCAGTTTATATTTTAAAGTTACGTAGCCTTTTTCTTAAAATCAGCCCTAAATGAAATGTTTAACTCTCTTCAAATGTGTGACACCATCCATCACAATTTTATAGTTAGACACATAATAATGTATAATCTCAGCTTGCTGTCCACTTGTAAAAATGGGAATAGACTTCGAGAAATAAGCAATTTCCCAACAGAAAATTGGAAATTCTGCCAACCAATTCCAGGTGACCTGCCATCAATCAGTGTTAAATTCTCCCGAGCTATTGCTGAAGGGTATTGCCATTACTGACAGGCTTCACCTGGTGACTAATGGTATATAACAAATACATTCAAGAACTATAGAAATCCTAAGAATCTGTAATTGTCAGTTAACTTCCAGCAAAGACCTTCTCAGGCAATTCAGAAAGAGAGTGAGATTTCTATAACCTGAAAACTACTCATTTTTATTATAATTTTTTTCTAAATCAGAATGACTTGATGCCATGAAACTAAATTAAATCAGACTGCAAAACACTTATTTGTTACAGAGAGATTTAATGTAAATGTACTTTGCTATATGCACTGAATATGTGCTAATGTGACAGTTACTCTAAACCTGGACTTACATTCAGGTTTCTAGAAAAACTTTGCATGATTAATAATTATGATTAATGTTTGAAGTGTGCTGTTCCAGGGTAATAGTTTCCTTCATTTGCCTGAATATATGCTTAGAATTAAATTTCTATGTAAAGCCAGTGTAGCTATGTATGGCTTTCATGGTAAGAAAGGTGAGAAACATGCTACAAACAAGGAATCTTTACTGTGTTGAACCAGTACCAGAGAAGCAGAGACAAATGATGATGGATTTGTTACATGGAAGCTCTGAGATAAGGAAATGGGGTTTTCACAGTTATCAAAACCAGAATCCATCCAGATTTAAAGCTCTCTGTGAAGTACAGAAACTTTAATTTTCACTGAACATTCAGATTAAAAAAACAAAATTTTTAAAAATAGTGGGAAATACTGCTGGGCCCATCCTGGAATCAGATCAGATCAGGAAATCTCTTATTCCCCAACAGCCCCTTCAATGTCACTGCTTCTGAGTTTAAGGGCCCACAGGCCTGGATTGTGTCAGTGAAACTATAGCCAGAGATCCAATACAACAATTCTACATGCCTGATTTCTATGGGGCAACTCATGGGGGTGAAGAAGAGTGTGTCTATGAATATTAGCAGGACCTAAATTTATAAAACCTGCAAGAAGATGGGTAATTAATCACTTGTCACAGGAGCAAGAGATAGCAGAGCATATCTTTTTTTCTCTGAGTAAACCTGCTTCATGCTGTGCTACGTTAGGATAGTAACTGTCGGTTTGTAAGATAGATACTGCAACATTTTGATTCATGGTGAAAAGCTGTATTAAGTTCTAATGTCCACAGGACACTGGCCACTCCCAAAAGTAACACACACACACAAAAAAAAAAATAATTTAATGCATTCAGTATCTGCTTTGTCCAAAAAGGTGGAAGACGATGAAGGCAGAGAATCAGATGTGAGAAATTTTATCCCATGGGATACTGCGGGGTTTAGGAGTTCTGGTTTTGTTCATAACTCATTATGCGCAGCCTTCTTATCCTTTGGCAATCCAGCAGTGACAAGAGCTGAACCCTCAGCTTTACAGAATTACTTTTAAGAATAGAAATCTTCCCTCAAGCAGAGCAAGAGCCTTTTACTTTCAGATGATGTCACCTGATTCATTTAGTCACGGTTTGCTTGCTGTTGAGCAGGTTAAATGCAGAAAAGTAAATTTTCAAAAGAGCAGCCAATTTCTCAATAAATACAGGGCTTGCTGTGATGGGCGCCAAAGTTATGCACTTTCTTTACTGAAAAAAACCCCCATATTAGTGTGTTTGCACTCACAGGTCAATGCCAGTGAGGGCAATACTAAGAGTAGGTGTCGGTTATGAATATAGGACTGAAGTAATGCTGAGGGCCTTATTCCCAAAGCCAGTAGATGCTCAGCATTTCATATAATTCTGTGAATAATCACATCATCTCTGCAGTGTTTATTAACTTTCGCACTGCATCCCTCTGTCAGAGGTGTTACTTAGAGCCATTTTACAGATGAAGTATAAAATGGAGAGGTGCTAAGTGGAAAAAGAATTAGTATCCAAGAGTGGGTTTTGGTCCCTTTGACATACTAAGAAATGATAGGTCCCATTCTCTCCATAGCTTGCTGTGCTCTCTCTGAGTGCTTAACATCATTTGCAAAAGAAATCGGCTTAGATTTTCAAAGTAGAGACTTAAAATAGCCTTAAATACTTAATGGCAGATTGAAAGATTAAGGAATGAAAGTAGAAATATATTGAACAAAATAGCATCTAAGATACTAATTTAATTACCAAATCTCCTCTAAGGGTTCAGTAAGTGATCTGTGGCAGCATGGACTTAATTTCTCCCTTCAAGTTCAGAACAGAGAAGAAGCAGATGACACGATCTTCTATTATTCTCCAGATACATATCAATGAACACTGTTCTATTTCATAGAACAATGGTCCTTCAAGTTTAGTATCTTGTCTCAAGATATGTTTTCTGAGTACAGTCACTAATGGAACTTATTGAAAGACTTCAAACTGAACATATATTAGATTAAAAATTAGATTTTCCTTTGAAATCCCATTTTCTGGGCTAATTGCTCTTTTAAATTTTTTTAAAGACAATTCAAAAATAGTTTCAGTTTTCCAAGTTAAACCCCTGTTAGATGCTAACTGAATGGCTCCCTGCCATTAAGCAGCCTTAAATATGTTCAATCTATTCGGTAACTGCCCATAACATATACTGGTAGTCACCGAGTCACTGATGCTTCCAAATGACTTTTTGTCAAACCTGGACTTTGGTTACTTGGATTACTTTAAAACAAGTTAAGTGCAAGCATTTCTGTCCTTACCATTAGAAACCCCCAAGTATTAACACATTTCAACACACTGCAGTTTTCAAAACTCTTGAATTCTGACCACGTAAATTCCATAAGCAAAGTAACTGTAATTGGATAAGTTCTACAGATTATGCAGGAATGGCAGGAGTGTAAACCAAATGATTTTTAAACAATTTCAGAGAAATTTAGAGCTGTAAGTAACAGATCTGTGTGTGACAGGATATATGCAAGAGATAACCCTAAAAAAAAGACCTTTCTTCTTAGGAATACTTGGACTAAATTGGCAGGAACAGTTGTATTCCACTGAGCAGCAATAACAATAGGCCTGTACATGCTAACATCTGAAAGAAGAAATAAACAGGTATTTTCACAATGTAGCATGTTTTTACTGTATTTCAGAGAGGTGCCTTAGAAATCCAAAGATATAACATTGCTTAGGACAAATACTAATTAAAACTGCTCAAGCCTGGAGGTATGTTTCCACTTCAGGCTTTATGAAACTCTTACAAAGCCTATCAGGCTTTTCAGACCTGTTCCATATTGCTCACACTTTGTGTACTAGCATTGCCATCTGTGATGCTTCACAGCCATGACACATAGGAAGGAGAGAATGAGCATTACAGTTCACAAAGAAATATGTGCTATGAGTTGTTTACAAAAATAAGTGTATATATATAAAAACCTACAGGAAATAGGACTCCTTAAACCTAGATTCTGGGAAGAAAGCTTTCTATCTGACACATCTCACAGGAAATTAGTATGGAAATTATAGAAATACTTCAGCATTATATCATTATGCAGAATTATTCCATTTCTTTAACATCACAGAAGTTAGTTACAAACCTTAGGATATAATAAAGAGTTTAAGTGAAATATTTTCTCAGAGTATTACACTATTAGGGAAATCTAAATTTCCTGAAGGGGTAAATTCTGACATCCATACTCATACTAAGTAGAACCTTACCTCATGAGTTGTTCCACTGATTTAATAGACTTAATCATTGAAGAATTTCTTAGAGTGGTCTGGAGGCCTGTAAGCAAGCCCTCGCTTCTTAATACACAAAGACTGTTTTCCAAATCTTTCCTCAGCTGACAATATCACCATCAAAGGCAGAACAGCATTTAAAAAAGCCCTGCAGCATTGCCAAGTTTGAAATAAGTGATTCGTTGTTTTAAACACAAATACTAAGATGTGGTTATGCACTTTGCTAGGATGACATTCCCCTTACTTGAAAAATGCAGAAGAGCAAAAACACAAGAGAGTTTTTGACAAATGCTGTCATTCTCTAAGAAAATTTAGGAATTAGAATGCTATTAAATGGAGCTTCTTTATATCCTCACTGAGTTTTCATTTCTTTAACCATCGAAACTGCCTTTGGGAAGATGACAGCATACTCATGGGGTGAGCATCTAAGTGTCTCAATTTTGTCATTGCAAGTAGACTGAGGCAATGAAAACCAGAGACCTTGCAGACCCCTGGCCTACTACTTCTGTAGTAAGCTTCTTCCAGGCCATTAAAATAAGCAAGCAAACAGCTCTGCATTCTTCACATACACAGAGAGTTTTCTGTGATCTAGTAAAATTTCAAATATCAAAACAGTTTGAAAGCATATATTCTAACCAAGAGTATGCTTTTTATGTTTTAGACTTACTAGTTAGTTTGGCCTAAGTTTCTTCTCATATTACTGCTATCAGTGTCACTGCATCTTATTTACAACCTGACAAATCCAGAGAAGATCATATGAAACTGTCTTTTTCAACTGACCCCTCCCAGCATGAGGGTACCACCAGTATGTAGGTTGGGCAAGTGGCACCTTTGAGATTCTGAATAAAGAAATACAATTGCAGACAGGAGTAAACAGCACAGTATCTGTTTTGGATTGTAACTAGCAATTCCCTTTAACCAGGACAAGCCAATTTGGAAAAACTTACGGTAAAAGGACACATCATGATGATGGGAGAAGAAATACAGAAGAAAGTCAAGACAGCATAGTGCTAACAGTACTGTTCTGAGATATAAATATCAGAGGTTTTAGGAGTTATTCATTCAAAAAAAAAAAAAAGGAATAGAAAGTTAAAGAAGTGAGAGTGTTCTCTAACCCATATCAGCATAGCTTGCTTCATAACAGCCTGCACTAGTCTTGCATTAAGCCACTTTCTATTCTCTGTATTTTGTAAAGTTGCATCTTTGAAAGTCCAGAAAATAATCAGTGAAGCAAGATGCATCTCCTTTAGAAAGAGGAATTAAACTCACCCTATGCTCCATGAAGCCATCAAGCTCATGGCTGAGCAACACATTGTAGAATTGAATATAATGAGGTTGCTGTATAATGTCACATTACAAAAAAATGTGCAACACTATAAAAAGAAAGAATCCCACTGCATTCTGATAACACAGCTTCCTTTCTTCCTACTAAAAAAGGCTCAGAAGAAAATTAGGAAATGGATTCAGGCATAGAAATCTCTTACAGTTTGTCTTACTTAGCAAGTTTCCCAGTCAAAACATACAGTGAAACACTCAACTGAGATTTTTTAGAGATTATCAGAAATTAAGTATATGAATTGCACATGCTGTTACACACCGGTCTTTTTTCACTATATATTAACACAACTATGGAGAACAAAACTATCATTATTTTATTGTTGAAACATTATTTTTATGCATTTTAATTAACTCATCTGCAACTTCATTAACTGACTGCAACTCTTTAGCCTTGAAAACTCTACTGTAAGAGAAATTCAATCTATCTTCTAAACGGTTAACCTCTGAAATTGAGTTTAATTATTCATTCATACTCCCAAATTTGGGCCATCCTTGATTATCCCAAACTTAAACAGGCATAAATGTGAGAATGAATCACGTCTGAGACTTTTTCCTGGCCTTAAGCATCTGAAACATTTGGAAGCTTACCTTAAGAATAACCATACAAGGAGGCAATGAAAATCAGTTGCTTGGTAGACTACAATAAAAATGGAGTAAGCAGGAGTAAATAATAGAAGTCCTTTGTATGTCTCTTAAGACGTGACCTTGATGGCAAGAGCCATTTTCCTGTGCAGAAATCACTTCCTCCTTTCCAGTTTATGTTCAACCATTTTTCTTCTCTTTTATTTGAAAATTGAAATTTCATAGTCTTTTATATCCTGCCTTTTTAGGGAAAGGAAAAGGAAACCAAACAAGTAGAATATACTCCCATAACACTGAAGACAGAAGCTGCCTACCTAAGTCATCTACACCTGAGAAGATTCATGCAGTGCTTTCCCAAGGCCACACCACAAATGCTGTCTTCCTACATGATGGCTTCCTGGTATAGCTACAAAAATAGTTCATTATTGATCTGTATCCCACTCTACATCAGATAAGAAGATATAATTTTTTCTGTGTCTTAATAGGCTATGGACTGTGAAAGGCAAGTGTTGATATGAAATTTTTAAGAGAGTTCTCATAATGAAGCAGTACTAGTGACACAGATCTTCTAATCAGGCATTTAGTAATTTTTGCTTTGCAGCTTGGAAAATGTCTTTCATTTAAATTCACCTCCTAGGAGCTGTGTGTCAGGCAATTACTCTCTACCAGAAGATTTCAAAGTCCAAGCAAATTAAATGGGCTCTGTTCTTAAAGTAATACTGCCCTTGAAGCATCATTACTGTTTTTAAGAAATAGCAAACCTGAAGGCACAAAGATAACTGTTGTCTCTTATGAATACAGGTGCAATTCTTATTAATGCTGTTGGCAATCAGGTGTGCATATTTACAGATCTAATGTAGTTTCTCTGGATGAGGAACACAGGTGAATACTCCCAATTTTGAAAGAACACCACTGAAAAGAAGAAGTGAGTTCCATTTCCAGAACACTGAGACCTGTGAATTAATTTAGCGATTTAGGTCCAAATCTGCCGAGATATTAGCTAGGCAGAAGCAAATTTTCTCAGGAATAGGCTCCTGAGGAAGAAGAATAACCTTGCAATCTAGTACCAGTGAGCACTCATCTACCCTTGATCTATTAACAGTAAACCTCTACATGTTGCTGGATTTCAGTCTTCGGTTGCCTCCCCGCTCAAATAGAAAGTAAATGGTTAATTATTATGTCAGACATTCAAATTACTTATAGTCATTTGCAATTGGTTGGAATGACTGCCCAAAATACAGGCCATGTGGAAGTCCACTGATGGGTTTGATGTACAAATGTACAGAAGTAGTCTGGGGATTATAGGTTGGCAGTCCACTTGTGCAAAGAACCATAGCCCACAGAGAAGCAGTACAGCCATGAAAAAAAGCACATGCAGCAAGAATCAAAAGCAGGTGAAGACAACTTTTAACACGTTGGGTACATTTTCTAAATGTTGCATGGAAAATCAGGCACAGAAATCCTTTCAAACAGAACAGATTCTTTAGACAGACCTTCTAAAATCCTTGAATTAGAAATTACTCTTCCAATTACCTTCTCTACCAATATCATTCCACTTAAGAGTCAAAAGAAAGCAATGTCCAGGTTTAATTGAGATACTACAAAATTTCTGGCCATTTGCTGGTAAAACAGATCTATGGCAATCAGAAAGCCAAGACCAGAATTCCAGCCTCTAATCCAGTACAGTCTAGGTTGCTAAAACACTACTTAAAAATGACAGCATTTCTTCTGATCCCATAAGGAGCCAATGCCACTGTCAGACAGGCTTTCAAAGCTATAGCACTGTGCTACTGTCATCCTTTCTTGGCCAGGTTCACAAAAGCAATATGCTCGCAGCAGTTCCCACTGAGAACATGCAAGTTGTTGGCTGTCATGTGCTTTAGTAAATCTCTCTTCTTCCATTTACTACTCTGTTATTTCTATGCCCATCCTGCATATCTATTCAGTAATGACATAATCTAGGGTGTGTGGTACTGCAGTCACTGTGGCTATGAAAACCTACACTGGTTAGACAGTGTAAGAGATTTCTCCCTAGTTTTTTTCTTCACTGTTTCCTGGAGGGAAGATTTTATGCTTTTTTTAGTTGATAAGTTGTTTGCATTCTCAACAAAAAGTATGCAAAATCTGGCATAGTCAGTTTACAGGTATTGTCACCTGACTGAGGTTTTCCAATTTAACTAGGTCAATATTTAGGTATTATTTCAGCTCCATTAAGTAGAGCAACTTCTACATCCATGTCATTAAACTGAAGAAGATCAGACAAAAGACTAATATGAAGGTACCTGACCACCTTTTTCAAAGACAATTTAAATAACATTGCCAAAAGCTTCTCAGAGATCTCAAAAACATGGCCTGTGAAGAAAGGCTGAAAGAAAGGTTAAGTCTAGAGGAAAAGGATATTGAAGGACAGCAATACAAAAATTGTATTCAAACACACAAATACAATAATTGTATTCAAACACACGAAGAAACATTTCATGAGGAAAAAGGGACACAGTTATTCTCCACATGCACTTGGAATAGGACAATAAGCGATGGACTTAATTTGTCACAAAAAGGCTGGTAATCTACTAGAATGAACCACATGGACAGGGAACGCAAGATGTTGCACTGGAAATTTAGGAATAAATTAGAAGAACTATTCCCAGGCATTGTTTAGACAGAGCTGATTGTACCTGGGGATGAAAGCAACGCACCAGATGAATACTTCAGACTCCTTCTTTACCTACTTTCTATTATGTTACTATTTTGCACTATTAATTCTCAAGCTCCAGATTTCCAAAGATATGGAGGCATGTGTAGAGCAGAATAATGGAAAGTAGGTCAGCTGGCATTTCAGAAAAATCTCCTTTGTACTTATCTTCATTTGCTGGCACTTAGAAGCTATCAAACCCATCTAGAAGTGTCCAGATCATTTTAAAAGCAGGGTCCCAGTCAGTTAAGTAGTACTGAAAATCTTATTCAAAGTGACTAATTCCAAGTGTACACAAAAAGGACCTAATGATAGTACTTGGGTACTGTCCTAACTATAGTAGAGGTCAAACTGAGCTGAATAGAATGGTTCATGTTATTAAAGTTAACAGCAATAGAAACACTTCATTAAATAGGGAACTTATTGTCAGAATTGTATCTACAATAAAAAGAATTCCAGCTGTGAATATTTATGCAGTGTTTTTCTGTCTCCCATGTTTTCAAAAAAGCCAGCATGAGATATAGATAAATATAGGCAAATAGATGTAAATAACTTGTCCAAATATCTTCTGAAAGTATCATTGTGCGGTATGCCAGAATCAGCTCCTAAACTGTGTTTTATAAAGGATATTATATCTCATAAATCTAAGTTAACTACAGTTAGAGACTAGGATGAAAATTCTTCAGGACAGGTTATCTGTCTATCATACTTTCACAGCAGCTACTGTTAGAGACTAGGTACTGGAGTAGCTAATATTTGGGCCAGATGGCAGTTTTTATTCTCCTACAGTAGTTTTGTCTCACAAAGATCCTTACACGCTCTCACGATATTCAGTGAAGTTTATTTATTTCAAGCCAGTGCAATTTAAAGTACTCAGTCACTGATTCCAATTAATTCTCTGCTTTAAACCAACTCTTTCCACTCATTTTCCATTCTTCTTGCTCATTCTTTCATTACTTCACTTACAAACAGAAAATAAACTGTTCATTGTTATTGAACCAGACTCTTGTAAGCACAGTGACACTGCAGCGCTATCTGAATGATTTAAAAAGACACTTAATATATTTTACTCTGTGTAATGCCATGGAGCCTTGACATTCAGATATTAGTGTAATGCAAATAATGAACAATAATACGTAACTGTGATTAAAATTGAAACACTAAACAGTGCATTATACAAATACATAAAGAAAAGGTGGTTTACATAGTAAAAAGGACACAGGAAAATCCATCAAGAGTCGAAGATAAGTATACTTAAAGCCATAAAATTACCTTGTGTCAAAACTAATTGAGGGAAGCAGCTTGTCACTAATACAATTGTGCCTTAATAATCAAGATGGCATCTACATGAGCCTGTGAGAAAGGCAGCTCTAAAAGACATAAATGAAAACTTCTGAAGAGATTTGGTTTATTTGCTCAGCTATTTGTGTTGTGCATCAAGCTGAAATAATTGGACGCATCATTTCAAAACATACCTTTTCTGCTTGAGTGGGTATGAGGACCTCCCGTAGTTCAGGGTAACCCACAGTCTGTTCTGGGGACCTTCAAAATTCACCAGGTGGTCCCCTGAGAAAAAACCCATGTCATCTGATCTCCTAGCTCTTTTCTACTCCAAATTTATACAATCTGTCAAGGTTGTCAAAGTGAAAGCCATTTAGATGTTGTCTTGTTTTGCATTTCCTACTCTAAAATGTTCCAGAAATGAATCCAGTATCTCTGAAAAGAGAACCAATCTAAGAATTGGCAAGGACTTCCTTTTGACTTTTATTAAGGGCTTATCAAGTAAAAAGGACTGGAAGAAAGAAGAATAAAATATATTATTTCCCCGCCCTCCACCTAGTCAGAATGACAGTCCTTTTGAGGTCAGTATTGCTTAAGCCTGTAAAATGAAAGTGCTACGAATCACAATCAAATAACTGTCAGGTGCCTTATTAAATTTCATTCAATTCCATACAAAATCTTAAGGGACCATTGCTATCTTCCAATTTAGACAAAGATTAAATAAAAGCTGATCAAAGATTTATAGAATTCTAAAGTGATACTAAACACAATGTGCTATGCCTAGAAAGCTTTCTCTGATACAATGAGTTAGAAGTGGCCTGCTTTAATAGTTTTATTTAAGCACCACTTTTCATTGGAGGAAAAAATTAGCAGTTTACAACCACCTCACCTAATTAAAATTTCATAATTCACAGTTTAAATCAAGTTTATGCTAACATTATGATTCATATTGTTAGCCAGATAGAATAAAAATCAGTAACAACCTCAACACAAGAAGCAGCATTGTAATTAATTTTTTTTCTTTTTCCTTTTTAATTCAGAAAAAAGCCAAAACTTCACTTCTGGTGGGTGGCAGTTTGGAAACTAGCAATTTTCAGCCAATCTGCTGCCATAGAAATGTACAGGCAACCTCAGGTCTCCTAAGTGCACAGAGTAGTAGCAGTAGAGTGTCTGTTTTCACCACTGTAATATACCTGGGTTCTATCCGTCTCAGGTAAAGTACACCATGCAATCATTACCCCACTATATTAAAAACATTATCGGGACATATAGGGAAGAAAAAGAAGCTATGAGAAGAGGAAGGTGCATTCACAGAGAGAAATTGCTTCATATTTTCTTTTCTTGCTGCTGAAGGAAGGAACTCCTAAATAGGACGAGTCACAAGCAGAGAAGAGTATGCTTTACACATTCAGATAGAAAGCTCTTAAAATTGTGTTTATTTGTTTTCAAGGCAACCAGGTTCATTACATACTGAGTGTTTTATAAAGTTTTCCAGTGTACAATGGAAATCACAGTTCTGTAAGAAAGATTTCAGCCTAAGGCTTAGCAAGAAATGTATGATTCTGAACAGAAATTCACAAATCTTGTGTGGTAGAACCTCTTGGGAGTCAATATGCAATTATAGCAGACATAGTGATTTCTAAAAAGGTTTTGATGATATGTGACTCTAAGAATATTTTCACTGTTCTTTTTATCTGGTCTACTTCTTTCTACTGAGGCTCTTTGTAACCCTAACTGAGTACCCACAGAACCCTTGGTTAGTAAGGTGATGCTGACTGCTTCACTACTACTGACTTAGTGTACCCTAGAAATGTAGGTCTATATTTATTGAGAAATTGAACAGAAAACAAAAATGCAAAAATCAGATCCTCCCACATCATCTTGACACTGGTGCAGCCTCACTGACCTCAGACAAATGTAAACACAAAGGCAAAATTTGCTGCACCAACACTAGACAACAAGACTTGATACTCCTACAAGTTGTAGCATTTCAAAATCACTTTCAGAACCCCTGAAGGAATATAAACCAAGATATCAACTAAGCCATCTTTCTGTTAGCAGTCCATGTAGTCTTCCATAATTCTAAATACACTTGGCAGCAAATCGTAAGGAGTGCTGTCAATGACAGTTTTTAAACTTGTAGTTCATATATAAGGTTATTCTGTTATCTGCACATGATAAACCTAAACCAGCTCCCGTGAAGGCAATTCATAAATGTCAGCCGCAAGGTAAAAGACAATGAAGTGGTTTACAATAAGCATGTTTACTTTTTATTACAAAGTTCAAACCAAAAGCCTTTCATCTCTACTCCCTAACATCACAGGTAATTAAGCCAATACCCTTTTGTCATGCACTTAAAAAGGAAGATGTAAGGTAAACTGAAATATAACAACAATTATTGCCTGCTGGTTACAACTTCATTGCTGGTATGACTAATTCCTTTTGATACTACTGAAAAGGCAAGATTTAGGATGAATTGTGAAGGGTCAAGGTAGCTGTATAGAGAGGTGGATTAAACATCAGTTAACAGGCTTTCTCATGTATCATTTCAAAGAATCACTTTGGTCTTTTTTTTTTTTTTTAAATATTAGCAGAGCTCAAGATTCAAGATGAGCAGATTAAAAAATAAGAGCAGCAAAAGTGAACTGAAGTGCCAACACATTGTATGTCACTCATTTATCTCCTAAAGGTTTTCTTTCTGTGATTCTCTTAATGCAGGATCTTCTCATTAACGTTAAACATGTGGACTGTAAGTACTTCTGAAACATGTTTATTTCCAACTGTCAGTGTCACAGAAACCTCTCTGTGAGCCTCTCCAATGGGACTTGTGTCTGAGGAAGGAGTTCCATCTGAATTCAGTATACCAGGATGGTTTAATATTCCTTTTTGAAACATATCCAAGGAAAGAGTTTGAGTTGAATACAAATGAGAAAAATTGGGAAATCCCTTCTTACAACTTCCGTTGTTAAGAGCCATCTTACAAGCCAGAAGAAAATCAAACACAACAACAAAACTCTCACAAAAACAAGGACATATATATGGTGGGAATTTGGGTTAAAAATGTACATTCCCTTTTTTCCCTTCTGGGGAATGAGGGATGAAATTCTCTTATCTGGGCCAGACACAGGCAGTGTTTGTTCTTATTATCTGTTTTTGTCCATAAGAAAAGAATTACAAGTGGAGACTCCTAAATTTTCCCTTCTGCTGTCTCATACAGCACACGGGCATTTTAAACTATATTAGAGGAATAAAAGCCTATAGTTAATCCAGCATTTGGTGGTCACAAAGAAAAAGCCTGCTTCTCTTTTTCATCTGGCACCTTTCCCAAGGGAGCTGCCTCTGCTATCCCAATACACTCCCTGAATATTCTATTATAATATACATACTTGGATGGGTAAAGTTGGCAGAGGAAGGACCAGTGATACAGGAGCAAAGGTAGGGGAATTCCACTTTGGCCTCATTCAGAGGCAATACGTCATGCATTTGCTCTCAGGAAGATCGCTGGTCATGAATCTTCTGTTCTCTTACTGTTAGTAGCACTGTTCCTTTCAAAGAATTGCCATTTTACCACAATTTTCCAGTTCCTACCCTGGCTCCAGAAACCGCATTCTGCAAAACCATACACTGAAATCTGTAACCATTTTTGAAGTTTAACCCTATTATACAGACCTTAATCAGAGTTTCTGGAACTTTCAGACAGCAATGCTGGGAATCTACTGAAGAGGGCCAAATCAGTTTGACAATGGGCTCCTGGTCTAATATATAGACAGGCAGGATTAATCACAGTTACACAGCAGGGGTCAAACTCTGATGGATTAATCTTTCTTTGTTTCCTCAAGAATGCCCATTGCTGGATGAGCATATACCTGGAAGTTAAGCCAATGGAACCTATGAAGAAACCTTAGTATTAACTCTTTAGACAAATTAAAAGCCAAGCACCTGATGAAATTAAGTGTTCTCAAACTGTGTTGTTTCACAGCTATGAAATTTCTGAGCTCATGTAAACAATTTATTTCTCTTCACTTTTGGAATATAAAAAAAGGAAATATTTGGTATTTTTTACACTGATTTTAAATTTAGAACTAAGAACTGACAGAAAAAAAACCTGAAATAGATTGCATAAGCAACACATGTCTATTAGGAAAATAAATTTAGTCCTGAAACCTTTATAGGACAATGTATTTGATAAAAGTCTTCTACAAAAAAAAGAAACATTTTGTATATTTTTGGCCAAAGTTATTTGAAGGATGAAAACTATAGTGCAAAAAGTGTATGACACATTTCTAAGTAGTTTTTGACAAATCAGAGAAAAGTCATTGAACTATTTTAAAATAATAGCAAGTGTATTGAAGTAGAAAGCCTTAGTTGGGCTTAAACATACCGAACTGACATTGCTTTTTTTTTTTAAAAGCAAAGTCAAGTAACATATATTTTTATTTAATTATTTATAATCAATAAAACCAGCTATATAAACACACTCTGTAAATTCAAAGTGGCCTCAACTTTAAAGCATGCTCTTAAATTTCCTAGAAACCAGTTTGAGATCTGTGCAGGGTCCTGCTTTCCAGCAAATGCCGAGTACTAGACATGATTGAGCTATTTTATTTGTTTCCTATTTTTAAAAGATAACTTCATATGACAGCTTTGCATTTATTTTTAAATGGAACTTCTCTGATATTTTGCTTTATGCATATAAACTCACATCAACATTTCCGCCACTTGTGGCACTTATTTAAACTGAAGTCCTTCTTTCTACAGGAAAATGAAACTTTTAAATCCCTATGGACAAACCAAGAGCTTATGCACAACATAAAAATTTCCAAAGTACCAAAGAATGTTTAATAGAAAATGGCATCTATAAAGGACAAAGAAGCCAAGGCAGTCTCTTGGTAGCTAAAACATGTGACAGACCCATGGGCAGCTTCAAAGCTGCTACGATGATGCATCTGCCAAACAGCCAGCTGCTGCTGCTGCTAGACAATCTTCTTTGTGACTTGGCATCGAGGTCTTGTGCTTGCCATTCAAAAGCAACAGAAAGAGTCACAGGATATCTGATGGTAGTTACCCCTTCATATAGCAACTAACATCTGTAAAATCCCTGTGGAGATAGTGGGTGCTACAGGAAATGACATTTCTGCTAAAATGCTGATGCAGTCATTTGCAGGGAAGAGACACAAACTGAAAAATAAATTTATCATAAAAGCTTCTTTGTCCTCCTGATAAAGTATCTCGAGACTCAGAAAAGCTCCTGTGGCATAAAGAAGTACTATTTTCATTATTTTGAAGACAACTAAGGTACCTAAGATTAGATGGCTCAGGAAAGGTTACAGAAGGTGTTTGTAAGAGTAAGGATTCAAGTACATCTCCCCAGAAACAAGCATAGCATGGTTTTTAATAGGCCATCCCTTCTTCCCTAGAAAAGATAGATCATTTTTACATATAGCAATAGGTTTGCTAGACAGCAACTATCAGGAATGAAACCATTACAACTAAGTTAAATTATAGTTTCAGAGAATCTCCTCTTTAAAACTGTTCACATTTTTAATGAACATATATTTCTTAAATACTATTTTTTATACCATTCTATATACTAAAGCAAATTAATAATTCACTATTATATTTTGTAAGATGATTGCAAGAAGGTAGCCTCTTCTCTCAAACCTAAAAGAAGTTTGTAAGAGCAGGCCTGATTTGATTGCTTAACCCTCCTTCAGGCCTATACATAACATCTTATTTTTATGGGTTCCTTGGAAGAGAATGAATTGCAGTTCAATCCTCTGTAAACTTAAAAGCATCAGGTAGCATCATGATGGAAACATTTGGAGTTGGTGCTACTGCATGGATAGCCAGGTTTAAAAGCTCATAGGGCAGTGATTTCAAAGTCAGATTCATTTCCGGTCAGGTTCATTCCCTGGCAAGAAGTGATGAGGTGAACAGAACACCACCGACACCTCTTGCCACTGTTTCTGTCCTAGCACTCACATCAGATCCATTCACTGAGCTAGTTTCTGTGTCTAGAGGGCAGCCTGGCATCAGCTTCTCTGAAACATTCATGTATTATATCATATCCAGGGATATGGCAACATTTAAACAAGACAAACGATTAGAAGATAGTGAAAGTCATGCATTATGCATTAAAGTGCAGAGTGAAAAGTTTTTGTAACATTAGTGTTCCAGAAATATTAACTATAAACTCATGTGAAGTATTGAAAAGCATCAAATTTAGTGATATTCTACGTTCTTTCAGTGGAAAATTGAAAAAAAAAACCCCAAAAACATATCCCAGTTGTAGAATCAAATTATATATTTATCATTCTTTATTAGGATTTTCTGAAAAGACATATACTCATAACCACACATAGGCAACAGAGAAGTTATGAAAGCTGACATTTGGTCTTAATATTGCCTTATTTATATTGCAGTAATTTGTAGGAACAACAATCAAGGCTCTGCAGCTTCTATAAAGCTCCAAAACTAAAGGATACACAGGAAGAGAAATGATGTTCGAAATTACACTGACATGATTATTGCCTTAGTTGTGTCACCTGTGGATTCCATCAAAAGATGAAGGCTAACTGAAAATTATTTGTCATCTAAAATGTATGTGCAGGAAATCTGAAGAAGAATGCTACAGCTTCAGATAAAGTTCTAAAGCAAACCACCACAGAAGTATGACATTCAGTATAAGAAGAGGCAACAGGTAAGACAACAGGCTAAGTTAGGAAAAACAGGATAGAAGAGTGGGGTAACAACCAGAAGAGATTGCATTCTTGTATTACAGCTATTTTCTAGTCTTTGGGAGTTTTGCTATGGGGCTTGAATGAAACAACATAGACCAATAGAGAAGGCACTGGACATCCACGGATAAGCATGCTGTGGTAACGAGGAGGCCTGGTGAATCTACTTGTGTTCCGAAGCCTGAATTTATGGGAAGTTGTTACAGTCATTGAAATCATGAAGGGGAAATAGAAATAAAAATATGCTATGACTGCAACAAAAAGCTTGCAAGAAGGGCAAATAAGCCCCTCTGGAAGTTACTCAGATTAAGTTACATTCATTTTGGGGAGTAGCAAGTTGTTAACAAATAAAACTTTATTATTATGACTATACCTGTTTGTTGCTCTGTTTTGCAAATTTTCTGACCTCTCTTGATTTTTGGTTCTGAAGTGCATATTGTCAGGAACAAAAATAATTAAACTGTATAAACTTTTTATTCCAATCATATGCTGAAAAGTGTCTTTTTTCATATGTATCTACTGTACAGTGAATCCAACAAAGCCACGTAACAAAAAATGAGCTCTCAGATAAAGGAGGACAATCTTTACCTTCTCTTGACACCCAACTGCAGACTCAAATCTTCATTGATAAACTACCATATACAAATTTGCCTATCTAATTATCTTCAGCATTTCATTCAGATCTATCATAAAGGCAGGTGAAATCTAAAGCATACTGCCTTTTGGCATGTATAACCTCCGGGTTATGCTTCCATAAACACTGCAGCTCAACAGGGTTGTGCTGTACATGTGTAAGGGTTAATAAAAGAAATATGCCTGAGGCACTCCTCACCCTCTGACTTCTCCATAATCTGCTTCTCAAGATCTTCCATCAGTATAATTAAATATGTCCATGTTATTTCATGGCACTAAGCCTGCTTATTCCAGCTAAAGATCTGGTTCAGTTTGCCTATGCAGCCACCTCACGTTTTACCCAGCTTTCGGGCTACGTGACAAGTACAGATGTCCTGCATGAGAAAAAGTATGTACGATCCAGTCCACCAACACTGTCAATATTGGCTACAGCTTACTAATTAACTTGCGAAAAGTGAATGAGCTAATTAGCAGGGCACACTAAATAGAATATCATTAGTCAGTCAATCAATGCTGGTTTCCACTAAGTGAATGAGTAATTCCCACACATTCTGGGTCAACGTCACCCTCTCAAAATTTCCATTGGACTACCTTGTCCTCTCACCAAACCTGAAACTGAAAATACTAACTGCATGACCTGGTTCACCTTACTACATGTACACTCACACAGATCACCAGTGGTTACATTCTGGGAAACACTGAAACAGCCTCAGATACTTCAGACTGGTTTCTGCTTCCCTCACAGAGAACAGATAAGAGACCAGAATTTTTCAGGGTCCTAAAAGATCTCAGAAGTTGTTTCAACAAGTATCCCTATTTGGAGAGGTATTTATTGAAGTACAAAACTCATATCCATAAAAAAACCCCTGCAACAGGTACAAGTGACCTAAGAAAACTGCTTTAAATGGTGCCTAGCCTTTGTTGATTGGCAGAGCCCCAAGACATTTCCAGTGTGGTAAATTCAAGATTATTGACATCAGGTTCACTTTTCCTCGTTACCTTTCATGGATTCCTCCAAATAGGCCTGCTGACCCCCCAGCACGCTGCCAGACCACAGGCTGCAAACCATTCTGCAGATATGTAACTCTAGAAACAACAGTAGAACAGGTAAACCCCAAAGAATATGCTCAAATATGCTTTCACTACAAGATCCACTGCCCAAACTTCAGCTCATTTACTCAAGTGTTTAAAGCCTTACAGGAACATCTCAGCTCTCTAATGACCCTGATAGCTGAAAGTGTAAACACTGAAATTCAGACATGGCCCTTGCATTTTCACTGATAGCCAGTAATGTTTATGGTACCTGTTTAATACTAAAGTAACAACTATACTCAGCCAGAAAGGGGAAAAGATTAAATATTCATGGTGCTTGTAAGTCTTGCCATTCTCTGCTTGCAGAATTTTTCTGATAGCCACACAAAATCTCCTGCTACTTGTGCATCACAAGTAATATTTTGGAAATGAAACATTTCCATTAGTATAGAAAGCATCATCAAATTCATTGGGAGAGAATGACTGATCCATATAAATATGGGCTAGAACAAGAGTTCATGATGAAGCATCTTTTATTGATTAGTAGATTTGCTCTTGTGTATAGTATTTCACAACATCCTTAATCAAGCTTTCTCTCAAAGATTCCAGCGATATAGGCATTGGAAGTCACCTTAAATGCACTTTCCAACATGATGCCTTGTTTTGGCTGCCGTTTCTGAATTCCCATGTTAACATGAAAATGCACTGAATCACTGGGAAAGCCAAAGAGAAAAGCTTGAGATACGAGACTTCTCCACCAAGCAAGCACAATTAGGAAATGCAATGTCAATCAATGAAGGTGAGAAGACAGCAGGTAAACATGTTTATGTGCATTTTGCACAAAATAGAAATGAGACTTCATTCAACCACCACTGTTTTCCTAAGTTATTCCATTTGCAGGATATCCATCAAGAGCAAACAGCAGTTTAGAGACAGAAGAATGCATGGTTGCATTAATACACAGGAAATGAGTTGTTAATGATGGTAATAAATGACCAATTTGCAGTATACAGATGCCAAATGTCTGGCAGAATCTGGAATCAGACCCTTGAAGTATGTATTTTTCTTCCTGACATGGTAGCCATAATAGAGGAGATAACTACACATGACACTGGAATATAAATTTCAAACCTTTTCCATATGCATCTTCAGGATTAAATATACATTTTTCCAAACACCTCAGTGAAAAAAGATTACCTTGAAGCACATAGCTACTATTTTTCAATTATAATTTTTTACTTTCTCAAATAATATTTGGATTCATTGGAGGCAAGCAAGACTCCACTAGAAAAAGCAAGCATTAAGGCAATAAAACACCATCACTGCTTTTGTCCATAAGAGACCTTTCATGTGAAACATCAAAAATGAGCATTGTCTTCTAATACCTACTGAAGGATTTTAGGTAGCCCAAGTAAAAAGAATAAGCACCACATCATTGTTACACTACATTTTAAAAGTATTAATCTTTTGATTTAAAAATGGTATCCACTTCCCAGTTTATCCACTCATTCTGCAGGTGCATGCTAGGCACACATTATGTGGGCTTGAAAGTATACTGGAATGAAGCAGGACTCAAAATAATGGAAATGCTTCTTCTGAAGTTAGAGACTTGATTTATTAGAAATGGTTCAAACATTTTTCCTAATTAATGTGAGCAAAGTGCCTAACAAAACTAGAAAAATGTCTCTAGTTTGGACTCCACCGAGACTAATACTCATCCTTCACACTTCAAAGGGCAAAGTTGGGTAGGTGAAAAGAGGGAGCACTGGTTTTAGTCCCAGTGACAACATTAAAAAGGGTCATTTATGTTAGTATGTGAGCCATGGCTGATGAACAAGTTCTGTGTTTTTCAACTTAAATTGTAAATAAATCTTGAAGTTGAGTTAAAAAAATCTTGCTATTATCTCATATCCATATTTCTCTTCACATCCTAAGAGTCAGACAGATTTAGAAATATATGCAAATATTTTCCCTAGCACTGCAAGGAAGTTGTGCTTCTATTTTCTGACAGATAAAATGAGGTATAAAGATCCATCTCTGGAACTGAATCTAAATAAGGGTTAGGTATTAAATGGTGGAAGCTATATTGCACACCTTTAGCTTTTTAAAAGGCAGATGTCTAAAGTAGACACCCTGAGATGATTATTTACTTCACAGAGAACAATCTTAGGATATGTCTAATAATAACACACATCTGATAGTTTTCACTTCTCTCATTCTAGCTTTATTTGCTACTTAACAACAAACCCATTCAGTGTACTGCCTCTGCCAAAGCCCATTCTGGGTTGTCTCACTCTGTATCTTTTTCAAGGCTGTACATTGTCTTCCAAGAGCAAACAAAACAGCAAAGTCCCTTTGGAGATCTGGCTTGGAAAGATTTGCCAACAGGTGTGACCAATGTCATTGTCAGTGCCAGAATTAGGGTTTCAGGAGACCTGGCTTCCAGTCCAAAGCACAAAAATTACTCTGGTGAGAGATATCTAATGCTCAAAAAGATGTAGAATCCTTCATCTAATTTGTATGTACAGTCACTGTGGAGCCATATATAAAAATCATCCAACCAGTCCTCCAGAAACTCCAACTGCTGAATGTGGTCTTGGCATAAATGCACAGGGGGACAACACAATGCCTTCTTCCCCACTGTCTGCAATTTGACTTCATATAAAATACGCTAGGTAAAAGGACAGCTGCCAAAGATATCAAATATATTGATGTACTAGAAGTTGTTCTCTTATAATTTCCTTTTGCCTAGCCTGAAGTCATGCCTCCAAAAGCAGATTTCTTTCCAAGTATACAAATTTTGTTGAGTCAAATGAAGTTAAACAGCTTTTGCTATGAAGCTAAAGAATACTTACTCTAAAACATGTCTTCTGGCTTGGCCTTTGATGGCAAAACCAGTATGGTATTTCAATTTGGGGATTTGCTAGAAGGAATGTCTCAAAACTGTAAAGTTGGTTTTATCATCCTGACAGTGGCATGTGAAGAAAACACCTTGTCTGAAAGCCAACAAGGAAGGGATTGAAAGTGCAAATAGTAAGGTTAGGATATGGTGTGTGTGTCAAACTAGGAGATCACTAGAAGAACATGATGCTACTCTTCCACATATTACTTCAGTGAAAAACCCCAAACTTTCATAGATCTTTAAACAAAGCATAGCACTATGGACAATACTAGTATGGATACTCAAGATCTTATTCTGATATCCAGTGTGGTCTTGCTATCTGCATGGCTTGGTATCAAGAGTTAGTCAAGCTGGCACCATTAGCAGCAATTTAATGAAGTCTTCCTGCATGCACAAACCAAATTATTTAAAAAACCCATTAAAGCAACTTTAACTAAATGTGTTCATATGGTATTTTTCTTTTTCTTTGATTCCAGTTAAACGCAAATATAACTCTTAATGGTATGCATTTGTAAGAAAGCTGCAGGAAGCCAGGTAGAAAATAACGGACTAACAAGGAAGACTAATGACACCAATAGCAGTAAAACGTATAATAAACTAAAGAATTACTATTTGATAAAGTCTTGCATTCATACACTCATGCATACATATTTCTTCCAGTCACACTTATAGATGTAGCTTATTATTATGTTTAAATCTTAAAATGCTGTGTAAAATTTCCTTAGACAATACAATTTTGCACTTTACTGTACTGCTATTACGAGAGTAGTAAGTTTTGGCAGGTATGTACACTACCTTTAGGCCAGAATGCAATCTTTACTCAAAACAATTAGAATATTACTTCTAACTCTGGGGAAAAACACATTTAAAATCTGAACTTTCCTACATAAAGCTTGAGGTTTCATGCAAGATTTCTGTTTAGTATGAAAATAGCACAAGCAGCCCCACCGCCATAAAGAAGCCACACACTCTTGACTCCAGATAGACTGAAATACCTTATTAAAGAATGTTTGACAGGCTCATCCCTTTTTCTGAGTGAATGCGAAGTAGATAGCTTTCAGTTTTTACAGACATCATGTTCTGGTTCTGGCCAGGTCAGAGTTAACCTCCCCAAGCAGTCAGCACAGGTGAGCTGAGTTAGCCTGAGCTGTTTTCCACACCACCTGACACTACTTCCCCATAAAAGAAGCTGGTAGGGGAAGGGCCTGATGTTGTTTGCTCCAGGACAGTCTGAGTGTGATTGGGGTGTCTGGTTGGTCAGTCTGTCCTTGCTGCTGGGCAGTATTTTGTAAGCACTGGGTCAATAAGGTACTCTGTGTTAGCTCTGGGTGTGAGTGTAACTGGCCATTATTGTTCTACATTCACAGTGATTTTTGTCAGTAATCCCAACCCATGGAGGCTCTGTCTGTCTCTCCTATGGAAGTGAGTGTGCTAGCATGTGGTGCTCAGACACTGTCTGGGGCTGAACCACCACAGTCCTTTTTGGTGTCCAACGTGGGGTGCCCCTCCCTGTACTGCGATTAGCTGTAAAGAAGGGAGCAAAATTATGACTAAAGTCTGCTAAGAAGGGAGGGGTGGGGGGAAGGTGTTTTAAGACCTGGCTGCACTTCTCATTACCTGACTCTGGTCTCACTGGGTGTGTAGTTGTAGTGTAATAAATTAGTTTTCTTTATTCTGCATTGAGTCTGTTTTGCCCATGACACTAATTGGAGAGTGATCCCTCTCTTTACTTATCTTGAGTCCTGAGCCTCCCAATACATATTTTCTCCCCTTTTTGGATGAATAGGGGAGTGATAGAATGGCTTTGGTGGGTATTTGGCCCCTAGCCAGGGCCAAACCACCTCAATATTCATTATTCAAAACCCTTTAGGGAAAGTTTTATTGCAATGTATATTGACCTACAGTTTGTTTGTGAATGAGTACTTGGGACTTTTAAAAAGTGATCAGTCTTTTATAATTCACTCTGTGGAGAGACTGAAACTCACAATATTAAAAAAGATAATTTTGCAATTATTTTTTTAAATATTGTGGATTTAATTTTTGGATAGCAGTCCAGTAGAAAATGTATTTCTGCTGATACAGGACAGATTTATACCCACTTTTTAAAGTAATTTGGCTTTCAGTTCAAGTAGCAGATTGCAGACTGGCATTGTCAAATGCTGTTTTGTCCCATACTAGATAAAGTTCTTAAGGTCTGTATAAAGGAAATCCAAGGTCATCAAAACAACTTAATCTTTAGATATATGAATGTGTTCTCCCCAATTTCCTGCTATTATTATTGCAAGCAGGAATTTGTTAGTAGGATCATTCTCGAAATGTTGATAGAACAGCTTACATCTAAAGACAGAGTGCTTAAGTACACTCTGCTTTCACTTGCACGTCAGTTATGATTTATCTTGCCTATCTTACACAAGATGCAAGTTAGTTGTGTAATACCACCAACATCATTCCTTCCAGGAAAGTAAAAAAGAGAGCTTCATATAGTAGAATTGTCAGTCTTCCCTGATTAGATTTATCTCTGTGCATACAGAAGCACAAACCCATATCATACCTGCAGATTAAAACAAATGAAAT
This sequence comes from Hypotaenidia okinawae, assembly GCA_027925045.1. NCBI lineage: Eukaryota > Metazoa > Chordata > Aves > Gruiformes > Rallidae > Hypotaenidia > Hypotaenidia okinawae. Next base: position 14,870,480 of record BSDF01000013.1, on the reverse strand, counting down.
ATCTAGATAATACAAAATGTGGTTTACAGTTGGGTATTTCTTTCAGAATGTTATCTTAGCAATACAACAAAGGCATCAACAGTTGGTTCAGCCTTGAGCCTGATAATTGGAAAAAATATGATACCTTCATACTACTTGCATGAAGCTTTTCTTTATTTCATGATGCATTTTTTGTATGTATGTGCATGAAGATGGAAACAAAAAACATTAATTGGCTGTGTTTATCATGTTTTGCAAATGGTGAGCTGATGGTGTGTGGAACTCTCTCATTTTAAAAAATGAACTCAGCATCCGATTTAAATACAAACTTGTATAATTCTAAACTGTGTGTTCAAAAGCATCCACGGTCCAAACTGCCACAGATAAAACAAAAAAAAACCCCACAACCCCATAAAACTCACAACAATCAGATTTAAGCTTCTGTTGAAGAAAATGATGTTCCAAGTTAACAGCTAGTTTCTCTCTAGTTTCTGAGCTAATCTTACCCTTGAATTCTCCTTGTGGCAAAGTGGAAATTATTCTTTTTCTCCCAGAATTAACCACATATTGAGAATAATAATTAACCCACAGTTCTTTAACACATTAAACAAATCAAAATTCAAGTATGTTTGTGTCAAACACAGGTGATAATCCTTTATATTATTTATGGCCTTCTTTTGATATGAGACTAATTGATTCAAATGGGTAATTCAGAAAGGTAATTTATGGTCTGGTATCTTGATTTTAAAGCTTTAATTTACTAACATCCACCAAGAGAGTAATCAATTTAGTGGTGAGGCAGGGCTAATAATTCTACATAACTTTTATAATGCCTTCATGCCTCAGCATGAAGTATTTGCTTATCCCTGTCCTTAATTTGTGTAATGGGGGCTATTTCTTCCATCCACACATTTTCTTTTCATTGCATGATTCACTGAATCCCAAAAGAAATACAAAGTTGATCAACAAGCAAATGGGTAATTATAAGCCACTAAGTTACTTTCTGATTATCCTCCATTTTTTGCAGCCTCTTTTTAAACCTACTTCTGAATCTGATGAACAAATTCCTTCTCTATACAGTACTTTCTTCCCATCTGTCGTGGTTTCACCCCGGCTGTGGGCCGAGATCCACACAGCTGCCTGCTCCTTAAAGTAAAAGAGCAGGGGAAGAGGGAAAAAGGGGGGAAACAAGGGAAGGGAAAAGGAAGGGGCAAATAACTCCAAAATCAAGAAACTAAGAGGCCCGTGGGTTGGGATAAGGATAGTTTACTAAGATAACAGGAAGATAAAATATACCAATGCTAACAGGACTTTAGAGCAAAAGAAGATGAAACTCTTGATCCCCAATGCAGTTTCTCCCCGAACCACACAACTCAGGCCGTACCACCCAGAGCTGTCCCGGAACCCGACCGTCCCCCCAAGAAGCACGCGTCCCACCACCGCCCCTCTTCTTCCTCCCCTCAGCCCCCCGTTATCCTGGGCAGGACGTCATTGGCATGGAATACTCTCTTTGGCCCATCTGGGTCACCTGTCCTGGCTTCGCCCCTCCTTTCTCATGAATAGAGAAATACGAAGAAGCTGAGAAAGTCCTTGACTGTCTGACTGCAACTAAGAACATCAGGGTGTTCTCAGCACTGCTTTCATTTTAACTCCCAAACACAGCATCCCATCAGCTGCTACAAATGAAGTTAACTCTATCCTGACTGAAACCAGGACACCATCTTTTAAGTGCCTTAATATGGCAAGACTCTCTTATTCAGTCATATAATTACAATGATTAGATTTTTTTTTCTTTAGCCATTCTAACTCTCAGGAACACAGTACTATATGTAACCTTTCAGTATTGCTTTTATGAAAACAAAGGCAGTTAATATATTTTGTAAGGAAAATTACAAATGGAAGAACTTCATATACTTTTGGCATACATTCAAGTTTGTTATTGTGTTCAGATTTATATTTAGGTAATACATTTGGAATCAAGTGGTATAAAAAATACAGTGGATGTGACAAAGGCTCAGTCTCATTACTAAAGTTCGTTGCCATGGATTGTTTACAAATATCCAGATGCTCTTGAGCTTACCTTTAATTTGTTTTGAAAGCCCAAGGCCATACATGTGTATTTTGTTTCTCCCCATTTGACACAATATGTAATAATAATATGTTATAATTGAGAAAAAATATTCAAATTAAGAAATATGGAGGTAAAGAAGCAGCATATTTGACCTTGCCAGCAAAAGAGGTGGCCCACGTTTATTCTTTTCTCTTCACATTCTTAGCAAAAAATATATAAATGCTGAGAACTGAGCAAAACACTGTTCTACAGCTTTGATGGCGACTCACACATGCTTACACATACCTATGGACAGTGCCACTGGTGAAAAGGAAACAAAGAAGGAACTAAGATGGCTGGAACAAAGTTGTGTAATACAGTGAGTTTAACACCTAATTTAAAAATGACCCAGCCTGCCTGTACTGGGCAGATTTTCCCCATGTACAACTTCTATTACTTTCTAATTTAAAAGATAGTAATTTTAAGAAATAAACTACACTCAAATTTGACTTCCTCAGTATTTCATTGGTATACTATGCCATACTTTGGCTACTGATAGAACAGCTTATGGTGGCTGTTTCCTTTGTAAATGAGGGAATTAATAAAGGTCATTTCTTCATGTATTTACATTTTTTCATTTATTCACTAGCAAAGAAAACTATTAGAATGCTTTATAATCAGGAAATACTACAGGCTTTTGCATTGATGCTTTCCCACTGTATTGGCAAAGTAGGAGCCTTTCTTAAGAAGCATTTTTTTCCACTACAGGTAGTGAAAATTAACCACTTGCACACATACTGTTGCTGAAAGATAAAAATCACAATTAATAACATCGTGATTTCTCTATAGTCAGACAAAGGAAGTTCTTCTGGGTTATGAAATATTACAGCTCCAGTCAAATGTGCTGTATTTTGCCACTGCCATTTTTCATAGTAAAATACATCTTATGCATGTGAAGAAAAAACCCAAAATTTTTAACTCTTTTCCAAATTATTGTAATCCTGTGAAATTCTGTATCCCACAAGTTTTGACTGAAATTATCACCTGAGAAGAAGTCTTCAGCTGCTTCTTTTTCTGGTCACAGTTTATTCTTGTTCTCTTAATTATTTCAGCAATTTAATGCTTCTTACCAACAGCTGCAATGAATGTAAGGCTTCTATATGCCTCTAAGATTATATTATCTTCATCCTCTGTGCTTGTCTCTATATCCAAGACACTTTTATTAAGTAATTCCCCAGTGCAAGCTCTACAATGCATCAAGGAACAGATGCTTTGAGTGTCTGAACAACAGTTATTGGGGTTTTCTGTTTACTTTAATGGGACCCTGGACTCCTGTAACTGCAAGGAACATTCACATATTTACAAAAGATTTTATCATGCATTCCAATGAGAAACCACAAGCAGATTCAGCTCTTTTGCAGTCATGCAATAAAGAAATGTTTAAGGCCAGAATCTGAAGACACAATAGAATATTCAGCCACATGAGAAGAGATAAGAGATTTCACTTCTCAGGAGAGCCACATGATTTGACATGGTTTTGTAACAAACTTTAACTATTAAAGAATTTGTCAGAAAATGTTCACCTTGTTCCCTTCAGAAAGGAAAGACAAAAATAGCTGACCATTCCTGTTTTCCTGAAATGGTCCCTATGCTCTCATTTTTGTATTTACTTTCCCTCCTGCAGCTTGAAAACAGCAACACATACATACTGAGTTAATGAGATAAAGGAGAAGATTTTTAGCAGCAGAAGAGATAAATGCAACGGGTAACATACTCAAAGGCATGATGCTAGAAGACAATATGACTCAACATGCATTGCATGCAAAGATCCTAAGGCCTTGTTGAAACAAACTCCTATTGAGCTGAGTAGAACGCACATACTTAAGAGAATAGTACCTTACTTTCAAAGAAAGACACATTCAAAACTTTCCAAACATCATTCTACTAGTCCTAAATCACCCTTTCCTCTTACACTAACTACCGCTGCCATCAATGCTTTCTGTCCTCATACATACTGTGGTAAACACCATTCCCTTTATCTTTGTTTTGGTAGGGTAGGAGCCAACTGAAACTCTACCTACTTCATCTCTGATTTTATAGAAGTTTACTTACCACCAAAAATACAGTCGTGCCTCATTCACCTTCTGGCTCCTTTATCTCAGTCCTGCCATGTATGTGCTCATGCAGACCTGGACTGGGCCACATTAAGGAGATGATATTTCTGAAAATAAAAGATATCCTTTATTTGAATCATGATGTGGGTACATTAAAACTACTTCTAGCAGTAGAAAAGCCCTGGGAATGAGCAGGTAGAGAAAGTATAGATGGCGGGACTGTCTCTTTTAGTAGTGGCATGGATTTCCATGGATTTCCAAAGTGGCTGTCCATAGTTACATAGACTTAACACTGTGGGTGAAAACAAGCCGTCAGAATGGATGAATCCTTGGAGAGACATTCCTTAAGACTTTTATAGGATGGCTGTAACAAAAGGGGCTCACCTGAATAACTGCTTCCAGCTCCCATTGGTAAAAGAAAATAAGGTAGTATCTGAGAGGAGGCACATAACATTTATTTTATACACACACACCAGTTAATCAGCACCTACATTACTGAAGTCTCTAGCCCTTTTGACCACCCCTAGTCACATATAAATAAAATGCTCCTCTCCTTCCTCTTTGTTACCTCTTTCTACTCTCCCCTCCTACAGGCACCACAGAGACCCTCCTACCACAATGATATAATAGGGAGAGCCTCAGAGTTAATGCCTCCTAAGTTATGTTGACACAGAACATAATAAAATTTATTCTTCTGGGCTGCCCCTCCCTCTTATTTAGGACCAAGAATGTCATTCATTTTTATTAACATACTATGTTAACATGAATTTTAAAAAATCAAAATGTTTCTTGATGCCTTTGCAAAACAAACAGCCCTTTGCAAATTTGAGATAAAAAGCTTTGAACTCCTGAATATTTTTTTTAATGCAAAGTGCTAAAAACCACAGCAGACCACAGAGAGTAGCACCACAGAAAATAAACATGAGTGGCAGGAAAGAAGAGGAGGAAAAAAAACCAAACCCTCTTGTGTGATTCTTTCATTGGCTTTGCAAAAACTTGCACTTGATACGTGAAGAGCTCTGTCTGAAACCATTAATAACAAAAACAATCACCAAATGAAAGAGCAGCCTTGCAAGCAACCATCCATAAAAAGAAAGCCAGTTAATTAAACAAATCACAAGCTATCTACAGACTGTCTCTCTCACTTTAAAGTCCTCAGTGCAGAAAAGAGAAGAAAAAAAATCTCATCAAATGATATAATCATAACAGCCTCAAAATAACTCACACATATTTCCAGATAAATCATTTTTGAAATACTAAGTGCCTGGAAAAGCTTCGAGGGAAATTGCACCTTAACTGCAATTCCTGCTTCTTGGAGGGCCTTTGGAGAATACTGTATCTGCTTTCCCTTCACTAAATGTTTACTCCTATTCCTTACATTGTCAATTTTTAATACAAAACTTTAATTAATCTCTACATTCATTTTGCTTAATGTTGCAGGGACATTTCACTATGTCTCAGAAGGCACTTAATTGGAATTGAAGGCTCAGGGTTAGAAACACAACATTTATCCCTCGCCAAAACCTACAAAGCTTTCCGGGTAGGGCCAGGGAGCCACAGCTGAACTGGAGAATTGGCTGCATGAACATGGCTAAAGGCACTACTGACCCTATGCACATTATTGCCCTGATGGAAAAGGTAGCAGCGAGTTAATGGAACTGGATGTGCATTAATTTTTCTGAGATTATACACTGTGATGAGACTCTTTCATCAGCTTCCACAGGTCATAGGAGCTGGTAGGAGCCTTAACAGTGTCATTCCATTATAAGGCTATTATCGATCCAAAATCTAATTTGAAGATCAATTTGGATTGGAATCAGAACCCAATATGACAACGATTTCAGAGCAGATAAGAGGTAATTTACTCTTCTGGGTGCCAGAAATCAATTTTTGGTTTTCTGCACTGACCCAGCTGCCAAAAAAAGAAGGGGAAAAAAAGAAAAAAAAGATAACGTGCAAATAAAGGATTATAGTAATCCAATCTGGAGGTGATAAAAGTATAAACCCGACTGCAAAACCATCTGAGGTAAACAAACATTTAATCCCAGCTAAATATCTCAGATAATGGCAAAAAGGCTTCATGTTATTTTTGATGCATTTGGCTAACACAAAATACAGCTTTGAATTCAAAGCAGCTCCTTGCATTTCACACACTTTCTGGCAGTCAGCAGCCAGAAAGCTTATGCAGTGATCTCAAGACTCATCACTATTTGTATTATAGCTCTGCTGGACACACTGACAAATCTGCATTGAAGTTTTAATATCTAGACCCAACCAGGCTGTTAGGAGTCAAAATTCTATATCTACATTGTGGGGTAGGCATTGTGGGATGTTTTTGTCATCCCTATGCATTTAATTTCTTCCCAAAGAGGGAGGATGCACAGGTAGCTGACATGTCTCCAGCTTTCTTGCTATGTTCATCCAAGCCCATCTTCACCAGGAACAAGCACCTCCAGGTAGGCACTGCAACTCATACCTGCGCACAGTGCAAACCTGGCAATTTTGAATCTGGTCCCGAGTTACCTTGTGTATCAGAGACAAGATCTTTTGCAAACATACAGGGACTGTGCAGCACCTGCTGCTGCCCACCTGAGCATGAGGAGACACTAAGAGTGATGTATACTGAGGGCATTCCTGCTCAAGGGAAGACAGGGCAAACAACAGGCAAGAGGTGGCATGAAAAACTGAAGGGAATTTTGCTGAAGTTGTTGGCAGAGCTGAGAATTTTCTGCTCTCTACAGGGCCGGCCCTTAAACCCTTTTCACTTTTATTAAGTGCAGACATACTGCAGAGAGGCGAGACTTAGTTATTTACAGTGAAACTGGAAAGGGTTTTTCTTCTTGGTTTTTTTCTTTCTTTTCTTTTTTTTTTTTTTTTCTTCTCCTCCAGACAACCACAGTGGAATCAGTTTTATTCAGATTTGGCTGTAATTGGAGCGAGGCTCTCACTGAATCTAATTTCAGCTGGAACTAATTATAGGGGGAAAAGGTCATAAATGTAAGACGGCTGCATAACTATGTTGGAAGAATATTGACATCATAAAGTATTAACTCTGCTCCTGTAAAGGCCATAAATACTTAGACTAAAAACAGCCATTAAGAGACAGAACAAAATGTACCTATTTCTTTTGATTAGATGGGGAAAATGAAGGAGGAAAAAAAAATCTCTAAAGGGAGATTTAAAATCATATAATAAGAAAGTGTTGCACAAAAAAATAATTAAAAAATCAAGAAATAGAGATCAACTGCCTCAGATGAAATTCTGAGCCATACTACAAACAAATAGCACTAATGCGTCTGGACTAAGCCCTATTCAAAATCTAATAGAAGAAATTAGGGTTGCATTAACAAAACTAACCATACAAAATTGCTAATACTGATAAATAAATAAACTCACCAGACCAGCAGCACTGATTCCACATGATCATATCATGTGCAAATGCTGGACATCCCAAGCTCCTATAACTTCTCCCCTAATCCTCGGCCCACTGGAGTCAAAATGGCTGCCAATCCCAGCCTGAGGGTGGGGCTGACAAGAGCCACATGCCGGGTGGGTGAGAAGGCTCTGCACCCTCTGTGCTTTGGGTGCCTGCTGCCACTGAGACCACCCAAACACCCCTTCTGTGACAGGGGAACCCCTATCCTGCCTTCTGGAAAAGACTTTCAGCTCTTTTAGGTGAGCAGAGGAGACAATAGGCCTGGTTCCTGTTAAACACTGAGTCTCTTGGGCAGCCAGGGAGGGACTTCAAATCTCCTCACAATCTTCCTCACTTGTGACAGCCCAGTATAGATCTGGCCTTCAGGGAACTGGCTGGATTCACTTTTCACCTCAGCCTCAGAGGCTTCAGGACATTCCCCATCAGGAAACTCACAGGTAGACTCAAGTCAGGACTCCTCACTGGGAATCTTGTTAAATATTTGATGGAATTTTCTGATACAATGTAATTAAATGAAGAACTTTGAAATTTTCTCTATACCTATGATTTCTTGTAATCAACATCAATACAAGCAAAATGACATTACAAGTGTGAGTAAACTATACACACAGCTTAAACTTTGCCCATAGTATGATTCAATTTGTCAGTGAATTATTATTTAGACATGGCTGCACACTTACTCATATTTCTGAAATTAAGTGCCGCTTTGCTACCTAGATTTACAGAAACTCAATACCTCAACCAGTTACATGGCCTGCCTTAGCCCCAAGGCTGAACTGTAGTGATGACCCAAGTCAAATTAATAAAGGCAGAAGCCTGCATCTCGTGATGAGCTGCATTGCAATGAACCTTTGTAGATCCTGTAGGAAGCAGCTGAAAGCAATTTCTGAAACATCAACTGAAATGAGTTGGTGATTAATATTTCTCTTTTTCTCTTAGCAAGCCCACAAATGCATGACACTATTGGGGTCTGAATCAGAACATTTTTCAGTCAGTGACTCTGACTGCAGTCTCTCATCGAAGCCATATGTCACAGGAGCAAAGGCTACACTTAGACTGTGCTTCATGTCACCTTCTTCTCTCTTCAGTCTGAAGCAGATTACTACTAAAGTCGATGGAGGTACATAAAGAGCTCAAACAACCAGTCTGTCTTTGACACAGTACGGTGTTTTTCTAATGAGGTTTATTGTTGCACCCTTGTCAATAGAAAATCACGTTTCCTTTTGAGTCATTTGGCACCACAACATTCCTTCTATGATCCCTGATATATGGCCTTTTTAATAAGTACTTCTCAGTTGCAGTCTATTCCCATGTTTTCTCTCTGCTGTGGCCACACTTGTCCTTTCAACAGAACATACGTTTAATAAAGAGAAATGGAACAATGATTAGCTTCTCAGAAGTACTCATGGCAGATTCAGGACCAGATGATTATAAAATTAATGTTAGAAAAGGTGGAAAGTCAAGATCAAACACTTCTTCCTGGAAAGGAAGACAGTGATAGAACAAAGAGTAATGTCTTTAAGCTGAAGAAGGGTAGAATTATATTAGATATTGGGAAGAAATTCTTCATTATGAGGGTGGTAAGGCACTGGAACAGGTTGCCCAGAGATGTGGATTCCCAGTCTTTGGAAATGTTCAAGGCCAGGTTGGGTGGGGCTTTGGGCAACCTGGTCTAGAGGAGGGTGTCCTTGCCCATGGCTGGAGGAGTGGAACTAGATGATTTTTAAGGTCCCTTCCAACCCAAACCAGTCTGTGATTTTATGATGATTCTATGTTTTTTTATCCATACTTTGCTCTCCAGTCATTATTCTATTTGCTGGAACATTAGTTCTTCAAATTGATTTTAATTACATGGCCTACATATTTATGTACCAGTATTAGCATGTTCTCATCTTGAATACAAGGGGTACTCACTTTCACTCCAGTCAAGGTACTACTCCAAGGTGATTTATACTCTTATTTTAGGCTGTTGCCTTTCCTATGTAAATCTGTAATCAAATATTCTAAACAGGTGATGACAAAAAGGTTGGGTAACTAATGCAAGCAGTCAACATCACAGGCGTAGGACCTCACAGGAATGAGTAAAGTCTAACAAGAGACTAACACACACACGCATATACAAATGCACATGAACAGTCCATACAGGTACATTTCCACGTTATTAAATCTTCCAACAACTTTTGAAAACATGAACCCAACTACATCAAATTGGTGAAAATTTTTTTTTCCTATGCTTAATTTAGCAAACTTCCCTCTCATTATATAAGCTATTAGGCACAAAGAAGCATTCATTAACTTACTGAATTTTTGATCAGACGCTGCAATGATAATTTATCATTTTAATAATCTGTTCTAGAGTGGGTTTTTTAGAAATGTTTTACAGAGTGAACCAACAAATTAATATAATAATTATAATCCTTTTGTATGATTCAAATATTATGCCTCACTATGTGTTGTTTAACCACCCTTTCAGTGCAAGAGTATAATGGACAAGCATCTTTCCTACACACATAAAGTCCTTAGCTGGTACATCATTAATTAGTTTGTGTACCATCCCAAGTGTTGCCATGTAATATTTTTCCTTTGTAATTTTTTTTTCCTTAAAATTTGGGTCAGAGTTTGCTTCAAAAGGAGCTTGTAAAAACAGTATCTGATTTTTTTAATATAATTTTTAAACAAATCACTTTGTTGTGAGATTCCAGGGTTGGACATCCACAGGTGTCCAACTCCAATTTGAGGAGTACTGTACAAAACTTTATCTGCATGGGAAAACTGCGGATATTCATGTGGGGTAACCTGCTCTCTTGTAGCCAACTCTTTTTTTCTGCTAGTTCCAAGAGTAGGATGTAATCCAGGAACATAAGGATGCCAAACTCTGGAACACTTATACTGAGCATATCTGAGTCCCACAGAAATAAAAAAGGAAAAAAAAGATCACCTTTTCTGATGGCACAGTATAATTTGTACAGAATGGTGCTGTCCAGATTCGACACTTCTCACTCTCGACTCTGCCTCTGCATGCAATTGCTAGTCTTTTAGAATCCCAGCCTTAATGAAATAGGTAAGCTGCAGAAAAGATTAAGCTGAAAAATACAGCAGGAATACAGAATGAGGACAGGTGATTGATCTTTGAGTGGATATCCAACAGTGCAATGAAATTCTCAGGCTGGTTCTTCTTTAGTTCAAAATGGTTTTGATTCAGAGGGATTTTATAGCAGCTAAATCATGCAGTTGGCACAGATTGTGCAAGCTTTTCAGCATGTTATACTCTGAAAGATGTCACATTTGGCAGAGGCAGTAAAGCTCCATGAATTTATTGTTGTTTCCCATTGAACACCAAAATCCAGGGCATCAAAAGATGCTACAGCACACGTTACAACACTATTGTGTTGAGTCACCTGCTACCCTGGCTAGCATAAACCTCTGGTGGAATGCTACGAAATGCCAAATGGAAGCCACCTGTGCATGAGGAGAAAGAAAGCATAACTGTGGATGGGCAGTGAGTGACAGTTGCAAACTCTGTGCATGGTCCTGTAGACGTACTGCACATGAGCGATTCAACTTACTTGCAAATCCATCTTTTAAACTAATGCACTTCAGGACTGGTCCCAAATATAATGACTTTACTTGCAGGAGTAGTATATTAACACACAGTAGGACCTCTCATGCATGCCAGATTATAGATACGCTTATCTATTCCCAGGACCACATATTTGGTGTTTAATTACTTGATCTATATATTATGGACAATTGCCTGGTTCACAGTGAACAAGACACTTTTATCAGCAATCAACGTAGTGTTAAATAGCTCTATACAAAAAGCATGTAAAGACACATGAATTAAGACCAAAATAACTTTATTTTTTTTCTGTGCTATATTATCAATAAACTAAAAAACCTGAAAATTTTCCATAGCTTAGTAATCTCTACTAAATTCTAAATGAAAGCCAGTCCATTTTCTGTTAAAAGTGGAGCAGAAAGAACATGTATCTAGAAGCAGATTTGAGTGGCTTCTTTAACACTCATTTTTCTTTTGCACTCAAGTTGAGCTAATTATAAACATTGCAGAGCATGCCTGAAAACTATATAATGATATAGTCAAAAATCAAAATAAAAAGCCACTTTCTCATAGAATAAGACACTCATATGTAAACAATCAACAGAAAAAGCTATGTGAAAATTTATCAGGATTCTCTGAAATGGATATAAGACACAGCCGCCCTCTCATTATTTCCTACCAGTCTACAAATTCAGAAAATAAAATGCTGTCTTGTAAAATTCTGGAAGTCTCTTCTTTTAATGATTTATGTTGAAAGCTATGAGTGATGTTTAAGAAGCCTGTGTTTTTGTTTTCCAATTCTAAAGATCTAGTCAGGAATTCAGTATCTCAGCAAGTCCATGCCCACCACCTAAGTAGCTATACTATGAGCAGCTACTGCAACAAATTTCAAAAGAGAGTTCTGACCCTCAGTTTAACCTTGCAAAGAGTCTGTTCTCCCTACTGTTGAATACACAAAAGTAGCATTAATAGAATTTGGGGTTTGCAACTTCTCTGTGCGTGAAGAGCACTAGGAAGGTTTTACTATGTACATCACAAATAGGTAAAGCATATACAACGTCCAAGTTTCTCATTATGGGAGGTATTATATTAGATTGTTATTCACAACAGGAGAATGTCACACTTTTCTTTATACTCTAGTTCAGCACTTTTCTAATTTCACAGACCTCAATTTACATTTGTCAGTGTTTGAAGTTAGATGATATTGGTCTACTCAGGAAAAGAGTCAGAGGGGAGAGAGGTCATTCACCTTTTGGGCAGTACCATACTTTGATGATGCATAAATAAAGCACAGCATGACTGTGTCAGCAAAAAATGGATGTCCTAAAGGCCTTTGATACAAAGGATGATGTTTGCTAGAAACTGAAGGTTAAATATGTAGAAACTGTAAGGCTTAAGTGATGATGTGAAGAGTATTTGGCTAACACCTTAGCAGATACCCACCTTGCCACTTACTGTGAATTTGTAGATATGGAGATTTCAATAGATTACCAATGCTGATGAGCAAATGTGTATGGAAATTATATTTACATGCTAAATTGCCAGCAGACTGTGGTATATGAACCCTAAGGATTTGGTATTCATAATGGGCCTGATCCTAAGACCTGTCAGTCTTTTTTTCATTATTTTAATGGGATTCAGATAAGACCCCCAGATGTTAATATCCAATAAAGTGACACATACAGTTAATGGTTCACACTTGTAGACTAGGTTATACACATTGCCACCTGTTACTTCAGGCTAGGAGATCTAGCAAATATTCAAAAACATTTTCCTCAAACCAAATGGTATAGTTAAAGATAAAAATCCTTGGATGCTTAACTGAATTCATCCAAATTAATATGTTTCAGAACTTTTTTCAAGTTTCTGTTGCAGCTTCATTCTCATTCGTGGCTGCAGTTTAGGATCAGTGGGGGTTATGCACTATCTTACCAAGGCATCTATAGACCTCAATGAAAATGAACACATTCTTATGTACTCTTGCCTTTCTGTTTGGACTTTATCGATGGCTTGAATGAGCACAAGAGCCTAATGTCAGAGCTCACAATGCACAAAAAGAAGTCCTAAACCTGCCACAAGTAAACTGCCCAACAGTACAATCTGGCAGATGATCTTGGGCACACAGTTTTAGATCTTCACACTTAAGTTTTTTTAAGTCTAACAAGTAAAACAAGATTTTTACTTACATACCACATTTTTTGTCTATTGTACAGCAATACAGACTTTTCAAAAGGAAGAAAAACCTTATCCAGACACAAAAGTCAGAAGAAGAGTAAAGTTTTAAGTTAGAACAATGAATTCATTAAACCAAACCAAATAAACAAAAGCCTAAACTGTTAAAACAAGGCATTTGAATAGTAACAACTGCTAAAATGAGCTCTGAAATCTCCATGCAACATGAGATTTTTATTGGCAAACAATTAAATCTCTCTTTAAGTGCACTTTCTCTGTAGAACCTAATTTATAATCTTATCAGGCATGTCTCTCAGAAGAATTTGCTACTAGTCTAAGTCTTTATCTGCACAATGCAGAATACTAACAATTGTCTTGTATGTTTGTTTCCAATGTCAAAGACTGTAATTCCAATTTAAGTTTCTGACTGCTTTCAGAATGTGATATTATTTTTAAAGTACTGCCACTTCTGTTCACATGGTTTGTCGGAAAAAGAAAATGTAAGAATAAAATAACTATGCTGATGGTAGGAAAAGAGAAAGGTGATGCACTGAGGAATCAGCTTGCTATAGCTCATTTACTGTTTTATCATTTTCCTGTTACCCTCCAGGGTCCTATTTTGTTTCAGCCCTACTCATTAGGATTTAAGTTTTACAATGAGCATTAAGGTAAAGGAAGTTAGAGGCAAGGTGGAATTAACAGTGTGCATTTTATGTATATTGCATCCAACTATAAATTTGCGAAACCCGTGGTAGGTATGCCTACACATGCAACTCTGGCTGCTGTGTATTTTGCACTGCCTAATTCTCACATCCCACTGCCTTTGGTTTTTCTAAAATTCTTTAATAGCTTGATCTTTCCTACCATACACCTATACCACAGTGTACATTTCTAACCAGTATAATAGATAATAATCATTTCAAGCAAATAGTTTTAATTCTACACACTGCAAGCCTACCTCTTTCTATCACTTTAGTAGAATTCACAAGAGAACAAAGATATTTTTTTAGCACACAAATCAGACTGCTCTGCATTATTATTTCCATTATTTCCTTCCATTCCCCCCAGTCCAAGTTCTGAAACTCTTTAAGAAATAGAACCACAGCAGTCACACACAGTACTAGCCTAGAGAGTATTTGTTTCATTTAACCTTTTTTAATCTCACATAAAATCCTGCTAATTCTTTCAACATACACAGGACACATTACTATTCCAAGCTTCCCCATCCCTTTTACTTGGCTCAGAACACCTTATGGTTAATTCACAGTTGAGATAATTAGTCCTTGGTTATAACCAGTTATTGTCACCTGTTCAACTTGCAAATGTCTACAAATTTCAGTTTTCCAATTAGCATCATAAGATCCCTACAGCATGAAAACAGCTAGGGTGTATTTTTTTCCACAAGGCAAATCACTTTTCACTTACACACTCTGCCTATTGAGTCTCATTTGGTAATAGTGCTTTAAAAATTATAGTGTTTTTCACAGAATAGACTTGTCATTGCCCTACCTCCTATCAAGCCCAGATGGCTGCTACTATAAAGGAGAGAAAAACAGAAAAGGGAATTAAATGAAACCCTCTCCTTAATAAGTATCCAAGTCAATTTAAATAGTTCCATTTCATTTTTACATCAGAGTCATGCCCTAGTATTAAGGCATGAAGAACATTCTCAGTGTGCTAATAAGCCCCATGACATGTTGAACTGACACTTCAGTAAGCAGAACAAGCTGCCGTTTATTTTTAACTTCTGTGGTATGAAGTTGTAGGTAAACTGGGTTAGACAGTTGCCCAGTGCATTAGATCTGGGTTGACTTTCAGCTGAACGTAATGAGGTGGCCTTCTAACTAAAACCAACACAAAATAGTACTAGAAATTTGGAGGAGGTAGTTCTGGAAGCACCATTTTAAATCCTCAGAGCACGTGCTACAGACATCACCCAATATCTTAGTAGGTGCTTCACTTCATTCTCTGTACTGCCTGCAGTGGGTTTAGGGCCCTTCAAAGGATGTGGTTAGTCAGAAGTTCTGCATTAAAACTGAGCTCCAACACTTTTTGGGTGAGTATATGGTAGAAACTCTGATAACATCTTTCAAGCCTTCCTTCGCTGTTACATAGTGCCTCTGAAAATGTCAGTGGCGTTTCCAGGTAGAGAAAGTGGAAACTGCTGTCCTTGAAAGGTAGACAAGGCTATGAGGCTTGGGAGCCAAGCTCCTTCACTTCCCCTGGATGTGCTGAGAACGGGCCATTGCAATCACTGCATCCTGAGCAGACATGGCAAGAAAGAATCTCACTTCAGAGATCTGTGTGGGTAATTATTAAGGATTAAACCTTTTCCGTAAATCATCAATTTTGACTCACTATTTTTTGTTTGTACATTCACCCACCATGGGGATGTGTGTAAGGAATTTATGTACTCTAGCTAGAGTTTTGAGACAGTTTTGGTGACAAAGAAAACCAACTCCAAAAACAGTGTTTCCTCTATATAGTTATTTTCACGACAGTCGAATGGCTATATATAGCTATGTAAGTGAGGTTTAGGATGTAGCTAGTAGAGTAGCATCAACAATGCTATTGACAGACAGTGGGGTACTGAAAGTGGGAAACACCATCTACTGAGCCTGAAACTAAATAACCCAGTGAAAGATTTTATGAAGAATACTAGAAAGCAAATGGCTTTGTGGTGGAATACTGGGAAGAAAATTGTTTCTTCCTAGCCTGTGCTAATCACAAATCACAATACTCTGCTGGCTAGAACAGATGTTAACAAACTCACCTGCACTTTTCTCTTGTCTCCACTTACCCACCTTAGGCAGGGAACAGAGCTCAAACTCAGATCCATTTGGGCATCAAATTCCCTTTGAAATTGAATTGTTGGATTGCTAACTGTTTTTGAGAATCTGGGTTTAAATGGGGATACAGTGTCTGCTTATTGCTTTGTGTCTGGAGCCTATGAATCAGATAGACTCACACACAGTGGAATAGGATTATTACTTCATGGCATGGGCAGGCAGTAGCAGTCACGATCTAGCCCTTTGAGATCAAGACAGCAAGAAATTCATGAAGATTTAAAGTAGTTAAAGGAGTTTATTTTCCAGGTGGGAAATCCAGGTGTCAGAAGAAAAGTAACTATAAATTTTCAACCCAGCTTTCCACATAAAATGTAAAGCCATTTGGAGCACACAGAAAGCTCAGTATGAACCATGGCTGATAGCTGGTGCAAGGTATGGTCAGTGGTTTTAAATGATTGATGGAGCTATCTCTGCACAATAGTACCAAGGTTGAAATAGAAAGAAAAAATTGAGATCTGTTATAATGGTGCTTTATACCTCTTTTTCTTCCTCTGATGGTCAAACAGAGTTCAGTTGTTCAGAACGATTGTTACTTTGTGCTAGTGATACATATGGTAGCTCTCCATCCATCTGCTAGGGAACTTTATTACAATAAACAGAATAATACTGCATATGGCAATGGTTTTTAAAATATCTCATAACTTATTATTGTCTCTTTAGAAAGGAAAGTAAGTAAAAAGCATATTCAAATTGGTTTAGGTGGGGTTTTTTTTTTGAAGATGGAGAAATGTATATGTGAATAAATACTTATTTTTGTGCTTTATTCCTATGTAAATACTCAAAAGAACTTTACAGTATATCAGTGAGTTAGGTCAATAGATTTACTACCTTTCACTGGTAAGAATTTGGTGTTTGCCCTCACAACACCACGTACCATAGTGGGGCTCAGCTAGGAAACTCAAACCCTAGCTGAAATAAGAGCACGGTGCAGATACTTTGGGTAATCGCTCATTTCTTTTTCCTTTTCAAATACCAGAATCACATGAGTTTTCAACTAAGAATCAGATGCTTTAAAATAATTTTCCTGAAATCAGAGATACTGCTGAAGGATGATGCTACATGAAAAAGATAGATGAACAAGTGCTGGATGAACAGACTACCAAATACCCTCTAAGAAAGAGTACGACACACTGACTCTATTTATACTCAGCTCTGCGATCGGTGTATTAGCTGACTGGCATTTCTCTTGCTGAGAAAAGATCAATGAAGAAAAGATCAGCTGGAGAAAGATCGATGGTGACCAGACAAACCATTAATTCATAAGAAAAGAGATTTTGCTTGGAGAAATAGCACATTACCCTGAGGCTCAAGCTCAGACTTGATCATTCCTATGTCTTACACATTGACCTGAATTCTCACTCCAATAAACTGCAAGCCCTGCAAGAACAGGGTGAGAACAAGCTCCATGCTGGACAGCTGCAGACAGACATAGCAACAGTGAAGCAAAACAAGAGAGATCATAAATTCTTACCAGGTGTGAAAAGGTAGCCCTCTATTTCCACAAGTGGTGACTTCTCCTGTGTTTTTGTAGCAAAATGGGGCTATTACTAATAAACTAGAATTTGGTATTCCTTCTATTTGGAGGGCTGTGGGTTCTCATGCAGCTGTGATGTCACAAACCAGTTGTGACATCTGGTTTACCTTTTTATACTGTCACCAGCACTAACAGTGCCACAAGCATCTCACTCATACTCCTTTCTGTAGGGAGAGAAACATACTTACACTATGCTGGATTGCTGTGTTGTTAGAGAAGGGTTTTTTGTTTTGTTCTGTTTAGTTATCTATCTTCCACTTGGAGCACTGAAACTGTAGATGGTCACTGTTCTCAGATTGCCTGGGAAAAAAGCTCTCCTTCAGTGATAAACTTATGTAAAAGACAAAAGATAAGGAAAAACTCAGATAAACAAGAATATATGCCATAATGTGTATGTATATACTTACAAGAGAATTCTGCAGTAGTGGGGAAATGACGTGCTCAGAGAAAAGTGCTGGGTGCTGAAAAAAAGGGCTTTGATGTTTCTGAGACATTAAAGGAGCTATTAAAGAGCAGTTCACCTGTGGTTATTGCCAAGCAGAAGTAGCACTACTGTACCAATCTTTTTCCAAGGGCTGCTCTATGTTAAATATAAACAGCACAGCAGCTGTAACCAGTGTCCTGCTGTTCCAACAGTAGAAACTAGCTTGAGATGAGAGTGTAAGCTTCCTTTGGAGCAGAGTTCCAGCTTTTCCAGAATAAAGGAGGAGTTCTTATTCTAATGTATTTGTTTTCATCTGATGTTACTTGTCTTTGAAGTTGCACAGGATCACATACCTGTTGCTGGCTGCTAAGACATTGCACTACTGACAGAAGGATCCTACCTGCATGAGGCAGGGTAGCAGTAGCTCTTTTGGGGCAAAGCCCCAAAAAGGCAGTTGAAGATATGTTTTGATGCAAAGAAAAAGGATTTTGGAAGAAAAAAAAATAATCCCCAAGTGGCAGTAGAGATGAGCATTTATCAATGTGTCAAGGAGTGTTTATAGGGTTTCCAGGATTACAAACATCAGATCAAGTTCCACCTCATGGAAAGAAAAAACTCCAAAGCCTACCATGCAAGACACCACGTACTCTCCCAGGTTAAGTCACTATGCTTCATGGTTTGTGCTGGGGACCAGATGTAAAATCCCAACCTGTCTAATATTTATTTAGGATGGCATGCTACTAATTATGATAAAGTAATTTTCGGACACGGCACATACTTAACACACACCTGGAGCCAATACACACTGTCTTAATGGACTGCCACATGTACTCAATGAAAGTATTAATTAAATCAAGCCTTTTTTCTGTGGTTAAAAGGAAAGTAGCCTGGTTTATAAATCTACTCATAACACTAGGTACTAGCTGTCCCTTGATTATTAAATTTTTCCTACTGCTATAAAAAGAAAAAAAATCAGATTAAATTTGAAGTATTGCTTTAACAGTATGTTTCAAGATGCTTTTAGAATATCTGGACCTTGCCCATCGTTTCTTTCCATTGTGAAGTTTCATTGGAAAAATGGAGAGAAATATTTCACTTTAGGAAGACAATTCAGAAATCATATAATATAAATAAAAGTGTTTCCTCTCGTTCTTTTCCTATTGCAAGCTAGTCCCATGGAAAGGTGGAGTGAAAAAATCTTGGTATAGCAAGAATTTCCTAAACCAAACATATTTTTTAAATACACATATTTTTATGTGATAAATATTTTAGTGTATAATATAAGTACCTTTCTAAGGAAACAATGAAGAATTATACAAAATTCATCTGAATCAATATTTGGTAAAAAGCGAAAAAAACCCACCCAAAGCTCTATTCCTAGGCTGAAGCCCTGTGCTCTGTTCTGTTAGCCTAGCTGCACATGCTGCTAACCTGCACTTCCAGCAGAGTCCATGGCTGAGCTCCAGCTGGTCACTGAACTTCACACATTTTTGTTGTTTAGTATGTGTAGCAGTGTCCCAGATACCCCAGAGAGACACTGGGAATAATCTTTAAGAAGAAAAGGGTAACAGGACGGTAGCTATAGGATAGTATGGTTACTTCAGCTAACAATGTGCACTACTAACCGTATCTGATTTCTTTAATATATTATTTTTGCATTTTTTGGGCACTGTTCTTCAGTAGCCATTATGGGAATGGGTCTTGCTGGTGAATTTGAAGGAGGAGAATACACAGTTTCACATCCCATGAACTGTGAGAGTCTTTTTGCTTTTGTTCAGATTTCAGCACAACTTAGTGGGTGAAATCCAAACCCCTTTCAAGTCAGTGGGAGTTTTGTCATGGATTCAAAGAGGCAGAGCTTCTTTGTGAGGATAAGCTGGAGATCCATTTTGCCAAACTCCACATGACCAAAATGCATTGTTCATTTATAGCTGCCTTGATCATAAATACGCCTCATTTTACTTTATTCTGAGTCACTTCCCTGAAGTTTTAGCTTACATATTTTTTGTTGATTCAGAAATACCTAGCTAACAATGATAGCTTGACAATGGTCAGTACAATTTAGGTGTTTGTCATTTTTAAACAGAGCTTTAGGAAGAGAAGCATTTAATAAAGTTCACATCCTTTCTGGCTAAAACTCCATGCTATCTAATCAACAGTCCCACAGCTTTGCCTTTATTGCAAAAAAAATTATTTCCATACTCTCTTGTCAGAGGTTTATCAGCTGAACAGCACAAGAAAACATGCCTTGATTTGGCTGCAGTGAGAGTTCACAGGCAGGTAGCTAGCTCAGGGAAACAGCACCCCATTCATTTTTAGGGGGAATTCTAGCTCAGCTGACAGATAACCTCAAAAACTGAATTTCTAGAATAAACTTCACAGTGCATTTTAATATGGCATTCAGTTTAATTAGCACTTGGGCAATTCCTTTTGTTCTTGGTAAACAACAGGAAGATTTGACAAGGCAGAGAAGAGAGTGTATTTGTTGCTTTCATTTGTCACTCAAACTAGCCCATCACCATTCCCAAACTAATATGTCTTTACACGAACTTCTGCTAAATAGTGTTAGATTTTTAAGTCTAAAACTGGCAGGTTTTCCCAGGGTTGAATCTGATATCAAAATCAAGGTTTATTAACATTACAAAGAGCACTGCTGTCCTGTAGTGCCCCTTTTATCATTCTAAGCAGCTGCCTTGAGGCAATGCGTTTAACCTTGGGAAATGGAAGAGGAATTCTGGGAAGACAGAAATCTTTGACAGCTCAAGCCTTTTACCTCATCCAAAATCTGCTCTACGGCTTCAGCTCCCACACTGAAAAAAGATGAGACCCTTCTATTTTCATTTGATGTTTATCTATTCTATTCATTGTGCTTAAAATCAAAAGATAGGATGGCATTTACTTATAGTGATCTTCCATTTGTGCTTCAAGCACACCAGCAATGAAAATTTTCCTTTTCTCTACTGAGACTCCTATTAGAAAGATAGTACTCTGTGTGTGTGTGTGTGTTTGTGTGTGTGTTGGGGAGACAACACACAAAGACCCAAACCATTTAGCACTCTGCTAAATTTTTCCAAATAGATGTACAGGTTATCTTACTCCTACCTGCTTCATGTTTTATGATAAATTTCATATTACATTTTGTTATACATCACCTGTTGCAATAGCAAAGGAACTGCCACTGGTTCTGTTATGAGCCCTTACTGGTCAGGGTTTGGAGCTTAGCTGTAAAGAAAGAATTCATTTTGATGTTTCACATATCAATTCCCACTTTATATACAGCTTTTTCTTTCAGAAGGTCCCTAAGTACTTCCTGGGCTATACATGAATGTAACCTTTGAATTAGAGTTAATTCCACAGTTTCATACAGCAAAACACCAAAGTACCATGGATCCAAATTAATCATCAGACATTAAACAACTACAGTTTAAAATTTTGCTATGGCATCTCTCAAACAAAAAAACCCAGAAGTTGGGTTTTTTTCTCTCTGATGTTTCTGATGAAAATTAATACAATAAGATATGCTCTTCAGGGCCAAATTCAGAGGAGATAATCTGCAGATTACCTAAGGGAGAAAGGGAATTATGTTTTATCTTGGAGGAAAATTAGACTTCCCTGCTTTCATAGTGTATATTTACATGGCATGATATAGTGCTTTCCTCCTTCTCAGCAGGAAATACTCTCCTAGCCAGAAGTCAGTAGAAGTCAGCATTAATGTAACTACACCACTTTTGCAGCCATTTACTCCATCTGAAGTCAGGTATCTTAGTACAAAGCAAGAGCGAGCTGAGAGATCACAACTGGCATTTTAGCCCTCTAAGCTAAAGGGACATGGTCTGTGCTCTCTCTATTCATGGCTATCTCCACCTAATGAGATTTTGCTCTTATTCAAGTGAATTTCTCAGCTGCTCTGACCATAAGCAGCTTATTGTTTTTACTTCAGCTCTATGAAAATGTTTCAGCCAGCCAATTCCACCTTGACACATGTTATTGGCTGAGCAGCGGGTCTGGATTCTGACAGATCACGGTGCAATTCCAACTGTATAAGGATGCTCTTCACTGAAGTATTTTATAGGACAGAAAGTCTGCTTCAAAATCACAAGTGAAACATTGCCTTCAGAAAAGCAGAGAGTGCGGGACCTATTTACGTGTTTGCATCTAAAACTGGAGTTCCTAATCAATACTCAGCCAATAAATCAATCTTTATGTCTCTTGTAGGATAGTACCTGTGCCACAGGCTCTTAATTTGACTACCCGATCCACAGACTATGCCTTCTCTGATGAAGAGGAAGGAAACTACTACAAACTAGACCCACTCTATCTAAGCAGTACAAGAGGTCACCTTCTCTTGAAATAGTATTGTCCAGTCACATTTAACCATCATATCTATTTCCCCATTCCGTTTTGTTTCAGCCATTTAACTTGAAATCAATTTGAAGGGATGATTAGTTCCACCTCTCCAAACACCCTCTCCATCCAAGAAGGCAAGACATCCACCTAAGACATTGATACCACTGTTTAAAATGAAGAAATTTCTCTCTGACCAGCCTAGCATTTCTATTAACAAGCACTAACCTACTGGCAAGGTACTGTTTCTGGCAAAACTGAAGACCCAACAGCTCCAGCCTATTACATGTAAATTGAATATCTTTGTGTGCAGCAGGTTACTTTCCAGCATCCTGGTAAATTATTGAATACTCCTTCTCTCTGTAGTCTCAACAAGCTAATTTATGTTCTTTCATTACCCCTCTTAAAATCAGGTCTGCTTGGTGATTTTACATCAAAAGTGATGTATGTATGCATAAACACTCAACATCCATAAGAATAACTTCTTATCACTGTTGTAAAAGTGTATCACTGATTTATATGCCATCCATGCATTATAATAAATATTTTACTATTTTATATACATACTTACACAGCATATAAACAAAATATATTTAAGGAAAACTGAGGCTATAAAATCAAGCATTTTAAAGCTGTTATTCCACTTTCATTTCAATTGTCCTTTCAACCTTACTCCAGCCCTTTCCATGGTATAATACAGCTTTTACTTACACCATTTTAAAGTACTTATTTCTCATTCACGCAAAGTGTCCTGGGTGCTCCTTCAGACTACATGTTTCCTCTAAAGTAGACACATAAGGCACAGTTATCACTGCACAGGGGACAATTGCAGCTTGAGGAAGCAGGGCGAGTTTTACATCAGTTATTCTGATAAACACCAGTATGACATTGTTTCTTGCCACGCGTACTGCAGTGGCCTGAGCACTCTGCTTTGGGGCCTATAGGAGTATCTGCAGCTTTGTCACTGCTCGAAGCATTTTGTTCTGAACAGAAATAGTCAGGAGAAAGAGAAATAATGTAGTTGCCCATGCCAGCACTTTTCTTGTTAGCATTTTCTAAGAAAGTAAATGACTGTAGGACCTTCAATTAGGGATGTCCTTTAACTTTCATAGATTTAATTTTGGTAAGTCTGATGTGCTTCTGCTTAGCTCTCACCACCTGCTCAGAAATGCTTCTCACATTGCCAACTCAATTGGTGGCACTTGTCTGCTTGGTCAAACACCTGGATGTACTGCTCAATGAGGAACAGAGCTTTGAGGTTGACATTTGACACATTATCAAGCTATCTTATTACCACTATAGGGATGTGACCAGATTAAAATGTGTGCTCTTACACGCAGATGCCAAGATTCTTGTTCATGCTGTCATTATGTCCAGACCTGAATAGTACAATTCACTTTTCTCTTTCCTAAGGAACAAAGCTCACTATGTCACATGCTTCCAAACTTGCTTTTTACAGAAGTTTATGGCTATACCCTATTTGATGTCCCATACATTCCAGAAATTTCAGTTACATGAGACTGGAATATTGTGAAATAATTTAACATGTAACATTGTGGTACAGGCCAATTTATTTTGTCTTTTTTTTTTTCTATGTGATTTTAGATCAACTAAATCACTTGCATTTTACTAAGGCTAGGCATTAAACTAATTTATTTATCAGATATGCATTTTGTCTATAATTTACATGTTTAGTAATAGAAACAGACTCTTAAGAGTTAAGCACTTAATTATTGTAGCCTTGTATCAACAACAGAAATTGAAAATTTTAAAAAGAAATTAGTCTTACACATTCTTCCCTAAATTCTAAGGCACAGATTGCATACATGGATCTTGAATTTAGAGAAAAGTTTCCGTTCTGGGAAAAGTAATTCATTTTGTTGTCTCTAAGCTTGCTCTCTTCTGATGCTAGAGGTAAGATTCTACTGTTTTAATTCCTTGGCAAACTATTCCTTTGACTAATCTCTTATTTGGAACATATTCAGCCTATGTTTTCCTTTGTTCAATCTCACCTCATTAATCCTAGTTATATACCTTGTAACAATTGCATCCCTTTTTAGAAGTTTACAGCTATGTAATACTAGAAGATAATTAGTATATCTCCCTTGGTCATTCTTTGACCAAGCAATATATATTTAGCATTCTTAATCTCTCCCTGTTAATCCCCTTACAGCTTCTGTTACTCATCCTCAAAAGTTAGTTAGCAGTACCCTAGCATTGGTAACAAGAATTAAAGCTTTATTTAAAGGCAAGATTTACTAGTACTGTGGTTAAAAGGTCTGTTATCACAAGCTCTTTTCCTTCAGCTGGAGACACATTACATCTCATAAAACCAGACTTGGGAGTCTCCACTCCCAGAACTGGCTTCCAACATTATAGAAGTTGATTAAATGCTCTTGAAATCTGGTCCAATTTAAACTTTCTCTTTGCTGTCTTTAATATAGCATCTGTCAAACCAGCCAGAAGTTATTCCCCCAGGGATATTCTTTTTTGGGGGGAAGTTCTTCATTCTCAGTCAGATCACCATGACAAAGTGAAAAAACACTTTCCTGAGTGAGGGCAGAGAGGAGAAATCCCAAACAGAAAAGCAACGTTGGAATTCATATTTTCAGGAATGATGGGAAAGAGGGGAAATGAAAATGATTTGTCTTTACTGTTTAAGCATAAGTGACATTAGCAATTGGAGGAATCGAAGGAAGGAAGCAAGGAAGCAAGGAAGCAAGGAAGGAAGGAAGTCTTAAAAGCTGGAATTCATTGAAAACATGGACAGTGATGCCATGTTCTGTTATTCCAAAGAATGAACTAGACTAGTCTGGTGAAGAGTAGGCTGAAGGACAATCTAATAGCAGCCTACTACAGCTATTTTGAAGGAAATTACAAAGACAATGGAGCCAAAGCTCCGTAGTGCTGGATGGTAAAACAAGGGACAACAGCCATAAACTGCAGTCTGGGAGGCTCTAACTGGAGATTAGACAAAATTTCTTCACTTTGAGGGTACTGTAGCATTGGAACATACTACCCAGAGATGAAGAAGAAGCAGCATCTGTGGAAGCTTTCAAGACTTGAACAGAAAAACCTGCATCTGTCTGGACCCATATTAGCAGTAGCCCTGTGCCAGGCAGGAGGCTGGAATGGATAATCTCCAGAGATCTCTTCCAGTGCAGATTATTCTGATTCTGTGAGCCTGTGTTTTGTTCAGAATCTGCATCAGACTTACTGGGAAGCTCCTTTAATGTTTTCTTTCATGGCTTTATACAAAAGGAAGATTAAAATTACAAGAAAATAATTTGCCATAGAAAACTGAACAGCTGTGGCAGTTCAGGCAGTGGCCAGATGAGTTTATTTCAGCTAAAATTTACTCCAGTCATCATCTCCTGCTGCTAATCACTTTCATCTACCACCATGTTCTTCACTCTCTCTCTTGGAAAATGGCACCCTTTCTACTGGATGATTTAAATACATAAAGTTTCCCTGACCCACTTGTGCAGAAGTGAACCAGATAAAAGCCTTGCTGTAAGGTGTGGTTAATTAGCCTTGCTCATTGTCTGGCTTTTACCCTGGTGGGTAATTAAGCATCACACAGCCATTCCTCAAGGAGATGGGCAGGAGAATGGGAAAACCCCTCATGGGTTGAGATAAAGACAGTTTAATAGGGTAACAAAGGAAGAGAATAATGATGATGATAATGATAAAACAAGTGATGCACAAATGCAATTGCTCACCACATAAGGCAGAACACACCACACCACCCCACCCCCCGTCCCATCCCGTCCCCACCCCAACACCCAGTTGCCCAGTCTGCTTCCCACCAGTGATACCGCCTCCTGGCTACCTTCCCCAGTTTCATAAGGAGTCATGTGGTATGGAAAAACCCTTTGACCAGTCTGCATCAGCTGTCCCAGCTGTGCTACCACAGCTTCCTGGCCACATGGCAGAGCCTGAGAAGCTGATAAGTCCTTGATTTAGTATAAGCACTACAACTTGTGTTGAGTGTTATCAACATTATTCTCATCCTAAATTCAAACCAGATCACTATACTGGCTACTCAAAAGAAAATGAATTCTATCTAAGCCAAAACCAAGACAAGCTCCTCAACAGAAGTAGGCACCTGAGCAATCACACATGCAGTTATTCCATCAATGCCAAAGGGACTGTAAACTCTGAAGGAAAAGGGAGAGCAGTGGTGGGGAGTTGGATGTAGTCACTGCAGCTTCTGGTCCACACCACCTCCAATTGCATGCATAGATCCTTATCAAGGAATCTGTTGGCAGGACATAAGGCTTATTGTAAAAAACATGAGGTGATTATGAAGCCATTGTATCATGTGAAACAGCACAAACAGATTTCTGTACCTTCCATAACCTCTCTTATATGTAGAGAATTTCAAATGTATAAAGTACAAAAGGAATAAAAGCAGTAATATGTATAATTCATAAGGCATGTAAATTATTTCTGCTCCTTTCCAGATTAAAAAGTGTGTGGGTGTTTGTGTGTGTGAGGAGGGAAATTCACGACCATCCTGAAGAAAGGTAAGCACGGAATCTAAAACAAGGAAGAAGTTATAAAGAAGAGGTGGGGATCACTGTTCCAACAAACTAACTGGTTTTGTCAGACACCTTTATTTTCTATGCAGAACAGGAGCCATAAGCCTTGTAGTAGTCCTCTTTTAAGATCTTAAATTTTATGCCTGTCATCAGCTCTGAATTGCCACCTCAAGAGCATCCTATTGAAGCAAAGCAAAATCCAAAAGGAAGATCTGCCCAGAAGATGTTATTGCTCATGTGCAACGGGGGCCATTCTCAGGGTCCTTCTTGTGTTTGTACAGAAAAGGCTGTAGCACAAGCACTGTATAAAGACAAGAGCTAATACACCACTGATGTAGATTTCCTCATTTACTGATGATGACACAATGTTTTCATAGCTTCTCAAAATCATGTGGATCGTATGTGGAATTAAAAGTTATGCAGAAAGGGGACAGCTATTTGCTTACTTGCATTATAGACAATGGCATCTTCACAATAGCTGAGTCAAAGCTTACCAGAGATACCTAGCCCAAGACAGAGGACTAGGAACATAGGAATGCTTATCCATAAAGAAAAGGTATAATCTGAATTGATCTGTGGCCAGCAAAGCAGCATTCTAAAGAAAGCAGCCATGGCATCTGTGGATCATTAGACAAAGAGATGTCTGTTTTGGCAATAAACAACTTGGGAGTAAATTCTAGATGTGCTCATGTCTGGGTTCTGTACAGAACAGAGAATCTAGCATACTTTCTGGACCCATTTCCTCCTACCAGATGCAGTACAGATTTTTTTTTGAAGCAGGGAGATCATAAAAACAAGCATTACAAGAGAAACTAGACTGGATTATTTGGTGGTTTTCTGGCATACATGCAAGGTGGCTAAGAGAAGTATATTCTGACAGACTAATGAAAGCAGAAAGAAATCCATGGCATTTACAAGCCTCTTTACAGTTCAAACAAACTCAGCAATGACGGATGAGTGCTCCCTTCATGAGAATTTCCCATTGGATTGAGTAGCATTGCCAAGGCTTCTGGTCCACTGCCAATGAGGATATAGCCAGGGTTTCTTCTTTTTTTCCCCCGTCTGCTAGAAGGAGCTGTAGTACAGCCAATTCAGTCTCTGATACCATGGGGGTTACAACATTGGTATTACATGTACAATTCTTGTAGATCTCTCAGGAGATGGTAGAGTTTCAGAGATAAATTTCTGAAACTAGGCAGGAATTCAGACTTCTAGGAGACAGTAAGGAATTAAAACACTCCAGGGAAGCATATTGCTAGAGAGTCCTAACAGTAAAAACCCAAAGAGCAAAGGTATTAAATTAAGCATGTTGTCTCAGAATTCTGACGTACTAACATATGCCATCAAAAACCATTTCAGGATGAGACAAAGAGGCTCTGACTATTTGTAAGGCAAGGGTACCAGCAACTAAAATACTCTTGCTTACTTTTGGCCACAGGACAGAATTCCAAGTTGTAAATTGCTGTTGACCCAATATAGATTGAATATAAACAAAGAAAAAGCTTTTTGTTGGTGGTGGTGGTTTTGGCCTTTTTTTCTTTCTTTTTTTCTTTAAGAACAAATGTACATGTTTTCACTTCCCAAGCCCTTTCTCAGATTTACCTTCTGACCATCTGTCAGGAGTTCAATACATTCTTTATCTAACTTAGAACAACATATTCCAGGGCTTGTTAGCATTTGCAAAATTATCATTCTTCCTAATTGCCCAGACTCATTCTGTTCCTTTTCTTGCAGCACAGGTGGGTTTCAATTAGATGGCTGGATCTATTGTAGCACAGCAATTTCTGTTTCCCCCTTCTTTCCTTTAATGCCTAAGTCTGAGTCTACACTTACACTGCTTTGTCACTGCCCTGTACCTTTTGCTGGGTTCTCTCCAGGCCCTTTCTTCTGCACTGCCAGTTTTTCCTACTTGCTAAACATAGTCAGGTGTCACTGCAGCATGATCACTCTGATGTAACTCACTGTTCCTTTCATTTTACCTAGGGTACTACATTTCATGCTTTTTTCCCTTTCAAGTTCAGAAACGTAGTTAAAATAAAGATCTAGCCTTCTAGCACTACAATATACTGTGTTTAGGAACACAAGGCCATCCCTATGCTCTGCCAGTTCTCCTTAGCATCTATGATACATGCTAGTTCTTTTAGTATCTCATTATATGTGTCATCGATATCTTGCTTGGCCTAAAGCCACATGGCAGCCTGACAAGATTGTGCTGCAGTTTGGCAGTTTCCATACAGGGCACAGCTGTCAGCATCTCTTATCCTCCATTTCAGAAAATCAGCTGGTACTGGCAAGAGATCATAAGCTAAGACTTAGCAGTAACTGTGCATCCTTTTAGCAAAGCAGAAACAGAATATCATTCTGGAAATAGTTTTCTGCCCTAGTCTTTTTGGCAGCCCTTTCTTACTGATAGCAAATCTGATAGGTACTTCTGTGTTTCAGCTCTTCAAATCATATAGAATGGCTTTCTCCATTTTCCTTCTGTTACTTGTTGCAAATGCTCAACACAAGGTAAAAAGAAGGCCAATTATTACCTATATAAGCATATGTTCTGCCTGTTAAGAACATACATTCTAGCTGCTTTTGCAGGCCAGTGTCAGGAGTACAGAGAGTTAGCTTACTGGAAGAGATTGAGGGTTGTCTGCCACACTGACTAATGTCCCCTCTTATTGTTTTATAGCAGAAACTGCAAGGATCATATGATGTGAAATTTAATATCCAAGGACAGAGGACAAGAGGCAAAAAAAGGGAAAAAGGAGCAGTAAAGAAGAGAAAAAAACCCCACAGTAGCAAAGCAACATTGAAGAAAGGAAAATCAGGAAGGAATGATTTACTGAGCATGCTGAAGTACAACACACCTAGCTCCTTCCATAACACCATGTTGATTTTAGGGATGATTTTTTAACCTCCATTATTCTATATACTATATACAATATATATTCTATATACAATATAACTGTCAGGAGTTGTATTTCTGTATAATACAGAAATATTCTGTATAATACAGAGAGAAGGAGGTATATGGGCTATTAGGTAAAGTGAAGAAAAGTAGAAGTTGTAAGGCTGGGGTGGTTGTACCTGAGACTACCATTACACTTTTCATAGAGACGCAGAGACAATGAAAAGAACACTTGATGATAAGTCAGCCCAGGATCATCTATGTGAAAGTGATGTTAATGAAGATAAGTAGAGATACTGAGGAAGTCTGGGGCAGGGTAGGAATGCAGAAAACCATATGTGAAACCGTAAGAGGAAGCCCACAGGTGGTGGTTGCCAAACTTATAGATGTTATGCTGGTACAATTAGGACCCTTAGACACAGGAATTACTCACACAAATAATTGCTCATCAGTACCAGCTATGGAACTGCAATCTGGCCCATTACTATGAGACACAGGTGGCACATCTAAGTGCCTCTTACCCTGCTAGTGAGCACATGACATCCTCCAAGGGAAATTCTATATACTCAAACACTCCTGAAGCATTCACTGCTGTTTTTAAAGTAGACTGAGATCTACATTGAAAACTAGGCATATATCTATATACTTGATAAATAACACACAAAACCAGGGTGTGAATCCAGCCCTTAAAAGAGAAAATAATTGTTCATCCACCAACACAAAGAGGTGCTGTATAATCAAGTCTACGCCGCCCAGCTTCTAACCTGTCACAGCTCTCCTTGCAGCCAGCTAAAAGTACAAAGAGGACCTACCCATACCTGGGGAGAAGTGGGGAGAGCCCAGACAGTACATAAATAAAAAGCCACCTCTGCTGGGGTTGCAAGTGAAATCGCCTGCTTTGGAAGAAGTATGTTAAGTATTTATCAGTTATAGTAGAGTGGGGTATATTTCTCACCTTGATTGTTTCATACTTGAATTGCACCCACACTGCACAGTGCCTTGCTAGCAGGCTGCACTTAAACCCCCCATGTCACCTTGCAGGCAAAATTGACAGCAGTGCTCACAAAGAAAACTTTTAATAGATGTCTTCTTTATTCCTTGAAATAAGGTTTTAGACACATGAACTAATTTTCTCCAATAAAATTTTGTCTCATGTCCTTGTGCTCTGCTGCCTTCTTGTCTCTCACTTTTCACCCTCTGTTTTGTTCAGAAACCTTGTCTGCAAACTGCTGGGCTACCTTCAAAAGGGAAAAAAAAGAACTGCATCAAGGGCAGAGTAACAAATCCACATGGTAAATGATCTGATCTAATGCCTGGCAGGAGCAGTGCAGACCATGATGTGAGGACTTTGCTGGAAGAGATGATGCTCTCTGGAGTTACCTTCCCTAGCTGAAGCTGAGAAAAGGGCTGTTCCAGAGTGGATACAGGACCAGCATATGTACATGTAGCAAAGATACATGTGAATTCATTGCTTCACAATGCTGTGCTTTACAGAAATCAAGATGTTATGTCCTGAAAGCTGCTGACTCTGATAGAACATTCTGGTAAATTTTTCTTGTGAAACAAATTAAAGCAGGATAATCATACATGGGTGACTCTCAGGAGTTCTGTTTCTTCAAGTCATTATGACAAAAAAGTTGTAAGAGTCAAGACCACAGATATTGTTTGATTTAGCTGGCAAGGTTTTCAGCCTGACCCCTCAAATCCATGCACACCCTTTCACTAACTTTACACCTATTATTTGCTGACAAGGGGAGATGTGCATGCACGTGCACACACACACATAGTAAATACATGCTGACTGCAAAGGTGCACATGCCCAGGTCCTTTCAGGCCTTATTTTGTGAAAAGCAGTACCATAATGTCAGGACAAGAAAGATATTAAAACAAAACAGCCACTGTAAGCATAGTATTCATTTGATCTCATAAGGAAAAAGGACAAAGACCTGAAATCTTTCTGTGTCTCAATGAAAACCAAGTGACACGGGGAAAACCCAAGAGGAGATTCTTAAGAATTGGTATGAACCAGCAGTATCTTGTGGGAGCCAGGGGTAGCAAGTGGAAGCAGCGAGATCATACATTCAATCTACATCTCAAAAAGCCTGTGTATGCCTAGGTCTCTTTCAAAAAGATATATTTTTATCACTTTGATATTTCACTTGCAATGAGGGGGAAAAAAAACTTCAAAATGGTTATAAATCTGGCTGGATTTGGAAAGGAACATTAAAGCCTGAGATCATAACTGAGTTTTTTTAACTCAACAGAACTCTCTTGAAACCTTAATTCTGTGAGATCCTTAAGCATGTGCTTAATGGTAATCACCTGCTGAAATTGGTGGGGCTACTAGCATGCTTACAATTTGTATGCATGTGTAAGCACCATCCATAAATTGAGACCTGTTGCTCTCAATATGTATTGGGAGCTCGTCAGAAGATGTGTTTCTTGTGGCATTCTGCTGTTCCTACTTCCCACCTGTTACAATATATACTTGCAAGACCACAGATTAAAAAAGAAAAAAGTAAAATTAGTATTGTGTGTGTAGCTGCAATGAAAACTGAGCTGGAGCTTAGAAGTCTGTTACTTGTCCAGCTTAGCATACAATTGGCTCTCAATTTTTAAAAGTATTTTCACCTCTTAGAATAAAAGTAGGGCTTATAACTTACTGTTACTAAAACAAAACATTTACTTGTATTTTAGGCAGTAGGGGTATTCATGAATATAGGAATTCAATTAATGGCAAAACCTAAGGATCATTCACTGCCTCTGGTATAATATCCAGTGGTGTGGTAAGCAGATTGTCTATCATTTTCATCACTCCTAAGCACACTATCTGCCCTGACAAGCAGAACTGCCACGGCTCAATCCTGCCACTACTCTTACTTGACATCTCTGTAGAACCATCAAGGGATACTCTGAAAGCAACTGCCAACATGTCTTTGACAGGTCACTCATTTTCTTGTGTTGCTTTGTTTTTCTTATCCAGCTTTGACTGTGCCATCTCAATGAAGATTAGGCATCAGAGTGTGAGGGGTAATAAAAAAATAAGGAAAAATGAAATTAATCAAAGCCTGACAGAAATACTGTATTTTAAAGAACCTTTGCATAATATCACCGTTCATCCATTCTGGATGATGCAGTTAAAGCAGCAATTGGTACTGGTTCATGCTGGGCATCATACTGCCTTCATATTGTCAAAATCATCAGAAGAAAATTCTTCATCTGCAGCCAGCAGAAAGGCTCTTCTTAATCTTCTTAGATGATGGCCTGGCTTGCCTTCGTTCCAGGCTGATACACTCTAATACAGTCCATTTGGGTCTAATTCAAAGTTCTTAGGAAAACTGCAGAAAAATCAGAGTTCAGTGGCCTATTTCTGATGCAGCAAGAGAGAATGATAGTGTAAGGTTCCAGATCTTTCCATATGCCAATGTGTCCCCATTCACTAGGCTCACTTCAAAGTTCTGTTCCTTTACTGAAGTAGGTGGTATCTGAAAAGATGGGTACTTCTTAGAAGTCTGTTATGTTTGTCAGGACCTGAGTGATTGGGGGAGCATGGCCATAAACACACAGAGCTAAAGGTACAGCTCTCTTGAGTACAAGTCTTCCAAACTGAAGGAAAGGAGGCAATTTATTACTGAACACAGACCTATAGCAGAAAGAACATTTTTTTCTGCACCTCACAGCTATTACCTACAGGAAGTGTAGAGATGACTGTAGATGAATCTAAGTAATTATTTCTGTCCA
Source organism: Hypotaenidia okinawae (assembly GCA_027925045.1). Taxonomy (NCBI): domain Eukaryota; kingdom Metazoa; phylum Chordata; class Aves; order Gruiformes; family Rallidae; genus Hypotaenidia; species Hypotaenidia okinawae. The sequence continues at coordinate 14,836,835 of BSDF01000013.1, read as the reverse complement.
TCCCAGATAACACATAGAGTTGAATTGCAGACTGAAAGTGCACATTCACATTTGTTTGTATAAACCACAAGTGACAAGCACACTTGGAGATCTAATACCCCACCAGCCAGCTTTCTGACACTTGTATTCCTTTGTAGTCCCAGATCATTGCAGTAGGTAGGTTTGCTTTGGGTTTTGGAACAGAAGGCAGTTTGAAGGCTGGTCTAATTTCTTCAGGCAATAAGTCATCAGTGAAGTTATTCCATCATCATTGGTGCCAGATGAGGAAAAATACACTTCTTTGGGTTGTTACTATGTGTCCTGTATAACTCCTAAGCTGGGAGAAGATGGGATCAGCAACAGAAAGAGTGTATTATGTAGACAACTCTAATGTCTTTATATACAGACTTGGCTATGCAAGGGGGATTCTTACTGGGTTGCTTAATAGCTGCAAAGGGAACAGAGCAGAAATGAAAGTCTGTCCTATGTTTTAAAGTTAGCAAAGCCCAGGGAAGGAAGAAAGGTGTGTTTCATACTGTGGTTAGGTTACAGCAGAGTATTTGAATCCATTGTGAATTGAAACGATTAGTATATACTATATCTCCAGGTATCTCCAGTAAATCCTAGAATGGGAAAGTATATCCAACTGTTTCTGCTCTGCCAAAGTTAACTATTATTACAGCACAGAGATATAATATTAATTTCGTTCCAATGAAATTGGCTGGCATATGTGTTTCTGTGAGCCAGGCAACAGGTCATTACTGAAATAGCAAAACAAACCTGTTCACTATTCTTGTTCCAGCACATTGCATTTAGATTTTAAGATCATAACTGTTGGATACCTCTCCTGCAATGATGTACAAGACCCACTCTGCCAGAAACTATATTCTTTCATAAAATGACTTTGCTGTATCTTCCTTTTCCAGACCCATCTCAATATAACAAAATTTAACAGTCCTGCAGACAATGCCAAATATCCTTCATTCATAATTAAGGTGAAGGCAAGTGGTACAAATCTCTAATTATCTTTTATGTCATATTTATTTTCTAGTGAATTATTAAGTAATGATTTATAGCCCAAATTCCATATGTGTACCTGCTAATTCAGGGGGAAAAATATCAGCCCTTCATACTCATTCAGCTAATGGGCATCGCTAATTGAAAAAATGTTCTTTGCACATATCACTAACTTTCCAATCATTGACTTGTAGAGTAGTTTGAAAACTGGGGGAAAAAAGTTAAAAAAGAGAGATTCAGTGAAACTTAAGCTGAGAGCTGTGTATGGTGCTATGCTGAGTGCAGGCAGCAGGCAGAAATCAGTGACAGAAACATCCTGTCACCTCATATTAGTTTCTGCCAAAGTGGGAGGTTGTCAAGAAAAACAACTGAAGTTTGAAACCAGAGTTTATATCCAATGGATTCTTTTTAGTGCTCACCACGCTTCATGCACACAGGGTATTTTCTGCAGTGGCTTGTCTTGATGATCTCAGATTGAAATGCACTAATCTATTAGGACCAGGATTTCAATAAACATTTTAATCAAGGCTACAAAAGTGTGTCTGAACCTGAATATGTCTCTGGATTCTTTCACTGAATTGAATTTTTGCTGCAAAAGAGGTTTCCTTCTCAGAACTAAGGCTGCCTCCTGTGCTGGATAAAAGTCCTTGCAAGAATCCTCACTCCATCCTGAGCCACTGCTTTTGTATAGGGACTGGTCCTTTGATAGCAGCAAAGAAAATCCCTGAGCATCATGAGGCCAGGAAAAGCAGAATCAGAGACTACCTGCAACGAGAGCTGCAGTACCAAACCCTGTAACTTTTCTTCTCTACTTTTCATTTTTCAGTTTTATTGTTTTCTTCCTATGCACATGTAATTTCTCTTCCCAGTGCAGGTTCTGCTGTGTGGACAGTGAAGTCAGAAAGTTTGGCTCTGTGAAATGCATTTTTGTGTGCGCCTTTGTATGCCGTAAAAATCAATCGTCTGGGTTGACATGACACATATTCTGATGTGCTGACAAAGTAGAAAGGAGTCTGAAAAATCTAAACCCATTCTGTCTTTCTTTTTTCTTAATTTCTCAATCTTTGGGGATCTGATTTAGGATTTTTGACCTGTTGTAGCTGGCAATACTGCGAATAAGTCCTAAGCAGCCTGCCTACTCTTTTCACCACTCCCTGGAGTATCGGTGTAGACATGAGGCAGAACGGCTGCTTTGCACATATGCACCCCTCTGTACCTATCCCCGAATATTAATTAGCATCTGAAAACATTGCTCTTTACAAAGCAGCTGTAAAGAGTGCTACAAGGATTGCTGCTCTCTGGTTCCCCTGAGGCATTTGGGTCTGTTCTCAGGAAATCTCCTGCAGTTGATAAAAAGCCAATCCATCCACCACTAGAGCAGAGAAGCAAAGCAGAAATTTGTCCCATAGTGTACATATGTATACCACGGCTTTGACTTCAAAGCTGTTAACCAGATGCTTTCCTCAGTTACATGTTTATTTTTCGTGATGCATTTGACTGCCATATCCATGTGGCTGACCTTGGCTTCCTAGTCACCATGGATTTTGTGCTGTAAGATGTGATTATGACCTAAATAAAGCCTGCAAACAATTCTAGACTTAAGAGGACAAGATACAGGAGCAAGTATTGCTTTACCAACACCTTAGAAAAACAGACTATTCAGTACATAATATTTTTCTGACCCTAAACTTTATAATAATTTAAATTCTCATTGTTAACACTTTACAAGTGACTTGGAATTATTTTTAGAAAGGAAGAACTAAAGTTTTTAATTGAATTTAAAGAAGAGAATTAATCAGTTCATAAAGTACCATACATTAACCTCATTGTCTGCTTCAGGAGTCTAACCTCTAAAGTTGATACAAAGGTAACCCAAATCCCCCTGTGAGGACTATTCATATCCATTAATTGTTGCAATACAAGATACTGTAGGTTTGAGCCGGTTGCCAGTTCTTCAGTATCTGAAACATACTCTCAGCAGAGTGGAGGACACCACTGGGACTCATTTAACTCTGACTTTCACATTAATTTTGCTGTGCTGTGAAGAGCAAAGACAAAATCAATGTCCATCAGTGATTATTCAAGGTAAAATATCTAGTGATATTGAATACCAATGGTAGTAGTGACCATTAAACTTACTTAAGGATTGTGGAGTTGACAAATCCATTTATTCCAGTTTCATTTAATTTTCAATGAAGCATACAAGTTTAGAAAAATATAACAATTACAATGAAAATACAGGATTGCAGTTCATGGCAAGTTACATTTTAAAGTAAGTATAGTATATATAAACTTTTTGTGGAGCACCATTCAGGGAAGGTTTGAATCATGCAAGGACATGCTAAATATCTGTAAAGAACATTTCGTGAGTGAGGGAGAGCTAGCCTTTGTAACAGTTGTATTAATTTTGGCACTGGATCACTTCTTTGTGGCTTCAGTGCTGAGAGTGTAGGGGAAAAAACAAGCAATTTATGTGATAGCTCTCCCATAAGTCCAGTTCACTCTCATTTTCCCCAATCCTCATTGAGTTAATGGGAGTTCATTGTATTTCATCATATAACTTTCAAATTTGTAAATATACCACCTGCTAACTGAATGAGCATAAGGCTTTCTATTGACAGTGGTTATGAACATTTGTTTTCCCCCAGGACTCTGATGAAACCATTTTTTTTCTTCCCCCCAAATTCCCTGTCATTAATCCGATGCCATTGGTTATGTCCCACATTCATTAGAGCATATTTATCTTGGCAGAAAGGTAACTGATAGCCCAATTCTCATCTCACACAAACTACAGACATAAAACAGATAAGCTATGCTTAAAAGGCTTCATTACTATTGACTGCCATTAAAAACTATTTTCTTTTATTCCTCACAATGAAATTCAAAGAAAATAAATATTAAAACCTAATGGAAAAAACCCCACCACTTTGAAAAGCGAATTCAGGTGACTATTTAGTCTTGTTTACCTATGGAAAAGAGTTTATCTTATATGGAAGTTGGGCAGCTTTCAGACATACATTGGTATCAGAAAATCAACCTTGTTACAATAGTTTTGAAGAAAATGTTTAACCAACTCTCATTAGTAAAGATTATGTTTTGGAATAACATCAAGACAAAATTAAATCAGCAAGTTTTGATTGTCTCTAAGCAAACCCTGGCAGAGATGCTGAGAACTGTCTTGTAAAATGGCTTTTTATTGAATACTTCAAGCAGTATCCAAAAAGTGACTGATACACAATAAGTCATGAAACATTGTCAGTTAAGCCAAATATTGTCATTTCAGATTTAGAATAGTTTTTCAAAGATGGTATTTTGAGATGTTCTTGGTTTACAGCAAAGGGATAAAGTGAACATACTCCATCTGTTAAAATCAGTTTCTTTAAAAGACAGTGTACATACAGGAGTGAACAGAGGGGATTTTTCACTGCAAAGGAATCTGTGTATTAAAAGGGCACAAAGAAATCCTGAGAAAGCAAGAGTCCTTCCTAAAACAAAGACTAAGCTCACAACAATGGTGAATGCAAACAGAGCAAACATGCAAATGAGAAATGCTACTAAAAGGGTCTAATAAATGATTATGTCTTTGATTTTCTCGTTTCTCAAGCTGTAAGCACTATTCACTGGCTTTGACCTGTAGCAAAATCTTGTTCATAAGACACAGAGGAAAATGAAATAGGATTTAAACAAACAAAATCTTCTTAAAAACATAAGCCACAGTAGGGATGCAATTTTTCTCCTATCTTCAGTTTACACTTTGTCCTTTATTCTGGCATAAAAATTGTTAACTAATTAAATTCTTTCTTCTAAGTAAAATTCCCACTGAATATTTATTTCTATTCTAATGATGCTTTTTTTTTTTTTTTTGTATCTAGCCATAAGACTAGCAGTATTTGAACACATTAATCTCTGCAGTTAAGCAGACAATAAAACCCCTACAGAGCCACTTTCATACCACAACTGTTTCATTGTTTGAGGTAGCAACATTTTCCAATGCATTGTGTGTGCAGTACAAAGTAGGGCCATAATCCTATACTGTGATCTGCCCTAGCAGAAAATGCATCTGCCTAGCTGTCCAAATCACAGCCAAGACCAGAATGCCTTCAAAGTGTTACAAGGTTTGCTGTAGAGATCTACTTGAAAATTGAGTTTAATAGAAGCTGAGTCAGAACCTCAAATACAGCTAGAAAATGACACAGACAATGAAAACAAAAAGGAGAAGAGGCAGAGTCTGACATTGGGATAATAATTAGCTATATTCAGGGAATGATACATCTACATTGAAATTACTGGTCACAGTTATTTGATGTTAATACTTTTTAATTGCTCATTTATAGGTAAAGCACATTGATATTACTGTCTCTAGTTCAGACACTCAAACACAAAGTGCCTCTCCCAAAGTGACAGTTAGTCTCAGAATCAGAACTAAGACCAGCTCTCCTGCCTCCAAATGCCATGCCCAATTAACTAAACCACAGCTCCCCACAGGAACAGAATCTGTGCTCATACAGGAAAATCTGTGTGCATGCTACTCAAGGAAATTAAAGTGCAGCTATAAATCTCAGCAAGTAGCTGCTGTCTGGCCAGTTGCCCAAATTAAGGCCAGAGGTGTCTTCACTATGAAGGAAAATATTTGCTGCTTGTAAATTGATTTTTGTTTCTTCTTCCAAAAGAAAAAAAAAAACCTCAGCTACACATATCCAGCCTTCTCAATTTAAAATGTCACACAATACGGCCTCACAATCATTCAGGTGACACTCTAAGTTTATCTCATGCCATGCATTGTAAGTTCAAAGGACACACCAAGGAGAGTTCAGTGACATGTTAATTATATCTGCAGCAAGAACATCCACCTAAAAAAATGTATGCAAGTATATGTATCCCTTTAGAAGGACGAGAGACTAAGGAGATTGTTCTTTTGTTCTTGTTTGAGGAGAACCATTACACACCTCTCAGTAATCAGAAGAAGCAACAACCTTGACAATATACACTTAGCTTAAATCCACTTGCTGAAAAAAGCCTGTAGGGTGTCAATAGAAAAAAACCCACCACAATAATTATATTGATAGTCCTGTGCTGTTCAGCTATGTGCTTCTGAAATGAAGATTAGTGGCTGGAGATGATAATGTTCAGGTTTAGGATGTGGCTTTTTGAAAAGCAGTTTTGAAAATTAATGCAATGTGAAGCAGGCCCATTGGTTCCGATAATTTTGAATTATTTATCCTCTGTGGAGGGAGCAATGGACTCAACTTCTGTTGTTATTAGTCAGAGCACTTTTGCCCCTGCTGCTGAAGAAAAGTTCACAAACTCACGTTTGCCCAAGATGGATGAGCTATAACATTCTTATCAGAAGTTACCTACTGTTTTATCGTTCACTACACATTTTCAGTGTTTCATTTTTCCATTGCCATACTAGGTTGCTAATGAAGATGACCAAATGGATCCTGTCACATTGTATCCCCATATATATAAAAATGCAGTGTGTCACCATATAAGAAAAACAATTCTTAAGCCAGTTTATCATTACTGTTACTATCATCTGCATGAGTTTCTGCAAGTACCTTTATCAAAAAGGTTTATAATGGTTCTTTTTGGCATCATCTGGAAAACTATATTCTCTTAGAAGCATATTTCTGTCCTTTCCAAACTGATGACAAGATTTTTAACTACTGGCAGCAATAAAACAAATTCCTTTCCAGCACATGATCTCCACAGAAAAAACCTTCCAAGCATATAGTTTCTCTAATGTTTGACAGTCATTCCTGCAGCGTAATGTGGAGTGAAATGTACTGTATCGCAATATATACATACCTGAGAGGGTAGTTTTAAACTCCAGAGTCTGGAGGTCAATCACAGTTTAGCAGTGGCAGCAGAGAATTTGGTGTGCACTGTGAAACCTGCATGAGGATTTAGGTACATACTTTAACAGTTTTCCTGTGTTGAGCTCTGTGTTGGTCCTCAGGGCAGCTACAGGAATCCTAGCTCAAAGATAAACAAGCTATATACCTACAGCAACATCTGCAGTACAGATACACTCAGCTCAAGATGAACAGAGAATGCTGCCTTGAGCCCCATTACTAAATCTTATTGCATCACATTAGGAAATTAGTCAAGAGAGAGCAGCTGATGCTATTAGTTAGTATTATTAATTTAATAAACGGTCCCTCAACTGTTAATCTTTGGCGTAATTGATTTGCCACCCAATAAAACATTTATTTTTAGTCTATTCCACCAATACTACTGTACTTTTTGTAATGCACATCTTTAAAAATCCATTTGTTTCATTACAGTGTCCCCCTAGCGAAAAGAGCAATAATGCTAAAAGGGCTTTTGTATTGGTACTTATCTTAAGCTACTACATATTTTGCTGAATGAATGGGAAGAGATTTGGATGTGACTTTGGAAATTAGTTTTAATAAATTGTCAGACCCTCATTTCAGTGAAATGTTTGCCAGAGATGAACATTTGCTCTCATCAGTACTTGCATCGCATCTCAAGGGCAGAATTAAACATGCTTCTAACTGAAACTGACAGATATTGCAGGAAGAATCCTTTCAAAAATAAAGGGCTGAAGACTATGTCATAAAATGCTTCCCCTACTTCCTCTTCTCTGGTTTTCATCTTCCTGGCAAGGGGAGATTTCTCACAAAAAGTCTTTTGAGCACAGCCAGGAATGCAAAAGACATATGTAAAACAGAGCCATCATGACATGACTGTTATCAGCTGATGCAGTGAAACTGGGTAGATGCCCAGCCACACACTGTGTTTAAGAATAATGGAGCCCCCAGAATACTTTGTCATTTTATTAGTACAAGAATGGAGTACCTGATGTTCTAAAGCATTAGCTCAGAGAAAGTTACCAAAAGCCATATGCCTGGCTTTTTATCCAGTACTTTAAAGATCAGGTTAAGTCAAGTGTCAGTGAATTACAACATTGAACAGTATATACATGTTGCTCTGTAAGAAACCACGGGATGCTCATTATTTGTGAGGCTCCACAAAGTAAAGCTTCCAGACAATTAACACACATTTTACTTTATTCACTACTTATTTGCACATAGATGTTCCAGCCCAGATCATTTGCTTTTAACCACCAGAAGACAGCAAACTGTCTCCTTAAAGGTATTGGTTCCACGGACCCTTAAATATTTTTGGGATACATGAGCTGACACAGTACTGTCTTTTCACTTCCTCATACTATTGTTAATTTTAACCCTGACAGTGTTCCAGCACAGCTGATCCCAGTTAAACATTTCACACAACTGGTTTTACTTCATATAACTGGACAAGACAGTTACAAGCAGCATATAGGAGATTTTTCCATATGCTACCGTGCCTAGAACACCCATTTGTTCAATGAAGATCTTGGATATGCCCTTTACCTCTGATTTAGCTTTGAATTATTTGAAAATTTCCTACTGCAACAAGATTCAGATTTTGCTAGTATCATAATGAATAGAGGCATTTTAGGATCTAAGCAGAAATTAGAATATATTTGGGCAGGTACACTTGTTTTTTAACTGTAATTTTAATGGTGACTGTATTAATATGTGTAACCCAGGGATACAACCAGTTATTCACAGAAAGTCCTTTTCTTTTAAAAGCAAGTGTTGAGGACAAGTCTCCTGCTAATCTGATATGCTATGTCTTGGCATCAGGGAGCAATGCTGGAAAGGAAGATGTGGAAATAGGTCTTCTGAGGCAGGATCAACACCCAGAGAGAAATCCTTTCATTACAGCCATTGTGTAGCCATTTGCCACGTGGCTTCAGCAGGGCTCAAAGGCCACAAGCACTATTTGAGTCCCACAGATTTGATTCTTTTCTGGAGGGTCTTTGTTTCCACAGCTACAAGTGGATGTTGTCTCTGGTAGTACCTAAAATAGTCTCGAGCCTCTGAAAACTAATACTACTTACGGGCTCAGTCAGTCCTGTCACACAACACTATGACAGACCATACTGCCAGCTTTATTTGCAGTGTATCACATCTGCACAGAAAGGCTCTGACAGGGGTTTTCTACCCCTGTAGAGAAATTTGCTCTGTAGCATAAGTGGTACAGTATGTAGGTAAGCTGAACAATGCCATTCTTCACAGGAATATTGCAAAAATATTTGAATATTCAAACATTTATGTAGTATTTGAGTAATATTTTCTGTCAGGGGAGAATTCCTGGCCTGTAAGAAGACGCCAGCAGGTCTAGTTTTGTGGGTGTAGCGGTAATATTCCAGCACTAAGAGTAGCGACAAAATGAACAGCTTAGCCAAGGAAATGTCACTGGTGAGGTCCAAGAAACACTGACACTTCATATGGGGATGGCTTCTACTTTCAGGCACAGGCAGTCCCCATGATGCACTTTGCGCCAAGGCTGATCCTCCTTGCCAGATGAACATCTGAAGAGCTCTTGGGTTTTTTAGACTTTTATTTTGCACTCATTGTGCAATCTAATTTCCTGCTGTGTTATGCCTTTCTACAAACTTCTAATTTATATCATGAATTACAATGTTTGTTAGCATTTTGTTCCTTGCAGACAAGAGTTTGGTGTTATTTTTTAAATTGCCACAAATGCCAGGTTGAATAAGCATCTGCAGGGGTATTTTCAGTGAGGGGACTCTCCTCTTTCCATTCTGAAGAGTCTCTCTGTATGTCATCCTGTGAGGAGAGGCAGCACCAACCCTGGACCCTTTGTAAGCATGCTCAATTTCCCACATGGTGTACTAACCTTGAAGTAGACTTTTATACAAATACAAACCCAGCAAAGGTGTCCTTCAGACACTTACAGTGGGTCAGAACTGATGATCAAGTAACTTCTTATTTTACATAACAATGAGAAACACACGGATATATTGTGTGTTCCTTACAGTTCTTGTTTGTGCTTAGCATTATCTACCAACAATTTCTATTCATTCTTGCCAGAGTATTTACTTTTACAGAAAAAGTAAGTGATACAAAAGGAAATAGGAAAATGGCTTCTGAGACTGTATCATTGTTTGTGTAGCTCCAGAACACAAAGCAACAACAAGGAATTGTTTTAATTTGCAAGAATTCCTTGAGTGATTACTTTGTTTTCCAGCAATTTATATCTGCCTGCTTGGAGATGGCTATTTAAAGGTTTCTGAGGGTTGTCAGCATCATTTTAGAGCTGCATAGTTTTGTATTAGTGGTAGGTGCTTTCACAGTCAGCTTGTATCTTGACTGTTTAAATCTCCTAGTTTTACTAGGCAACACAGATACCTTGGGATATATTTTCCACTTGGCTGAGGCTTGAAATCCTTTTCTGGTGGTGTAAGTTGCCCAGTAAAATGTGTGCCTATTAAATAAATTGCACCCACAGTTCATTGAATGGTGCAAAAATGTATATCCCTCAAGGTTTTAATAATAAAAAACCCCCTTTAAATACCAAGCTAGCTTATTGCTTTTGAAATTCATTCAGGTTCCCTCATGGATCACATTTTGACAAAATGGGCTTTTTCATGCATATTTTTTAATTTTATTTTGCCAAAGTCACATTTTCAACTGAAAATATATAAAGAGAAAATGTTCAAACTAGCTCAAGCTAGAACATTGCGATCTAAATGATAAGGCCAGCAGTCTGTTAGTAATACCTTCAAGGACTAAATTTACTTGTGATGTTAAGGAGGGATGAATTTAACACTCCAAAAATGTAAGTCAGCATGATTAACATCTATGGAGAGAGGACGTTTCTCATAAAGGCAAAAGGCCATGCCTGTATTAGGTGCATCCCATGGAGTTCTGATGAGCTGGAGGTGTTTATAAAATAGTCTCTATGAATATTCCTGCTTCATTTGTTTTTAATGTATGATGAGACATCTCAGAAATATTTCCATGCAATTTCACCTTAGAAATGGCATGACACCTTTTATATACTGACAGATCATCTGAGAATATCTGAAGGTGCCTGAAACATAGATTTTGCAAGATCTGCCTGCAGAGTTCTTTAAAACTGTAAAATCTTGAACACTGCCATCATAGACTATGATGCTGGCTGTCATTGATGCTTCTGTCTTCCTCAAACACTTAAAGACCTTTTTTAATACTACATATTTCCCAACAGGAAGTTTCTCACATGTATTTATTAATACCTAAATCATTTTTTGTTTGATTTAATTTTCTGTATTGTCTGGGAACATTTTTGTAGACTTCAGCAGAGGAAACAGATTCCAAGACACTTGTGGTAATTGGTAGGCTGTTGAGCTGGGGGTATTCTGAGTAACCAACTATTCCCCACATACACATCACATATGATTTTTAAACCTCAGAATTTCTTAGCTTAATTACTGTGTCAGCCATCCCCCAAACCAATACAGAAGGGTGTCTTGTTATTCATTTGTCTCTTTTGTAATGAAGTCACAGTTCTTTTTTTTTGTATAAATAATGCTACAGAGCCATTCAACTGGCTAAAGAGAATGTGTAAATTATATCACAGTTATCTATAATGTAACAAATTGAGTATCTTTACAAAGAAAAAATTTGTGACCATGGTATGCTATCAAAGACATAACAGCAGAGGATAAATGTCAATGGGAACTATAATTTACATATGTCATAATTTCCTGGGTCAGGAGACTTTAGTCCTCTTGCACAGAACAGCGTCTGAACTGACTCTTGCTCATTTTCTCAGGAGTACATTTTTTTTCATTAATGCTTTCACTGGATGTCTTAAAAGAATGCCATGATGAATTTATATCCTTATAGGTTTGCTACTGTCACAAACAGCAGACTCATAAGATACTACAACACTGACTTTATCTTCAGTCCAGAGGATCTGAGGCCTCGCTTTGGCCACATTGAATTATAGGTGTTAATACTATGGGATGTGACTGCATAGCTCTGTGTGTGCTAGTCTGAGATTTTACAATACAGATGGCACAGGAACACACATGGAAACATGATGTGTTTAAATGCTAGCCTTCAGATATGGTATCCTGGCTTAGGATGCAGTTGAGATCAGATTTTGGAAACCTTGTATTAGCTAGAAGTGTCAGAAAAATTAACAAGATTGGATAGTGTTTGGTTTATGTGGTTGCAAAAACTATGTTAGCCCAGAATCAACATCATGAAAGCAGGTAGATCCACAAGCACCTTTTCCTCAAGACTCCCATTTATCAAAAGGAGAAGAGAGAAGAGCCTGTACTGGCTCTTTACAAGCTACAGCAGGCATCTGCTTAACTATAGCTTCTGTTTGATGGAGTGGACTTCAGGCCAGAATTATTTCCCAACTTTTTGTCTGTTTTCTCAGCATTTCTTCACAACCCCTAATCTTCTACAACACAGAAGAAAAGGAATAGTGGAAATGGACTCTCATTTCCTGGAAGCACTGCAACAATGAGTTTGTTGCTTATTCTAGATAAATTTGTATCATAAAATGTCAAGTTATCCATAAAAAATTTGCTTTTTTTTGAACGAGGCTTGATTGGACTGAGTTTACACTCAGATGCAGGCTGAATATACATTACAAAGTATTCCAGGGAGAGCTATTCCTAGAAGATATGTACTGTGTTTTACTGTAGCTGCTCTACACATAATCCCTTGCCTGAACGGAAGGTCAAAATATTTTACTCCACTAGTTGGTAAAAGTGAAATGTTCTAAATAAAAAGAGACAGAGAAATAAAAAACTAATAATACCTGATCAATGAACAGTAGTCATCTAAAAGGCTTGACACTAGTCACTATTGATGTGTGGGATACAGTAAGTCAAAAATATTGAATGTCATGTTGCCCAGCAATGACCAGTTTAGTCTGGTCATAATAACAAAATAACAGAGGTGCCAAAATAAATCCAGGCCAGTGGAGGTTTGAAACCAAAAGAAACTAGGCATTTGTTTTGCTAGGTTGGCAGTAGATTATTGAAATGCCTTGCACTGTCACTGTCAGACACAGGACATACATCTATAGCTGATACAGCACTAGAACAAGGAAAAGAGAGTATGGCGGGGCCTTGCGTATCCTCAGAGAGAGATCAATTTTAGACTTGTTACACCACAAGCCTCAAAGAAAGGGTGATCACCTACAGTTCCTGAGAGCACACTGGGGGAGTACAAAGAAAAGAGACAGACCATGTCCATTAACTCCAATTAATGTAATAAGTCTCCCTGAATTTTGTTCAATTCTAAGTCCAGGTCTGTATTATTTTTCCTTCAAGCCTTGAGAAGGAGTCTGTGACTTTCTTTCCCCACAAATGGAGATTCTACACAAATGTGGTCCCACAGCAGGAAACCTTACAGTATAGTATAAAGGAACCTTTTATCAAACTTAAAAGGATTAATGCATTTCTTTCAGCAAAAGCTCTGCATGTCTCCCAACTCAAGCAGTTTATAAAAGGACAAGGATTTTTTGTTTAAAATGCAGGTAAAGCCCAACTATCCAACATGAAATCTCAAGCTGTTTGTTTGGGATCAAAATTGAATGTGGGAGAAGCAGCCCCCTCAGTAACATGTGCTGGAATGTTGATGCATGTATTTTGTGAACGAGGAAGCACCAGGAAATAAGAAGCATTTCACATCTCAAGCTAGCACTCTTTGGGCCAGCTTTTTTGTTGCTTAACTGTAAGAAAACACCATGTAAATAGAGCCTGCCACGGTTTCCATTTTCATAATGAAATATGTGAACACTTCTTTTAAGAAAAATCTTTTACCAGGCATTTTTTGCTGTGCTTTTTAGAGCAGTAAAATGAAAAACCCTATCAACTTTTTGTCATTGATACGGAACCACAACCCACCAAAGCATTAGGTGCTACAGTGGTGGACACTGTAGAGGCAAATGGCTGGACATTTGCCCTAACAAATTCTGTTATGGTGGTTCTAGAGGTTACATCCCCAGCTGTCCTCTCTGCTCCTCTGCCAGTTGACCACTCCCACAGCAGAAGGAAATGGACAGCCTTCAGCCACTAGAATGCAGAGCCTGACATTGTAGCATAAATCCACCGTTAGAAGTGTTCTAACTCAGGAGCTTTGGTGATAGCTTACCACTAGTGTTTACTTCATCTTTTAATGCTGAACGTGCCCCCCATGGCAGGAGAAAATATATACTTTCTCCTCAGAAAAGTAATTCCCAGGCCATTATGCCAGCTTAAACTGCCAGGGAAAGTAATATTCTGAATAACACATTGATGTTTTTTAACTTGCCTCTTAATAAAATTGAGGATTATATCACAATTACATTAGAGAATTACATGGATAAAGAACTGTAATCAGAGAGTTAAAATCTTGCATTGACATTGAATCTAAAATTAAAAACAAACAAGACAAATTGTAGCCTGAACAGACTCCTACATAATTTGGAATTTCGATGCATTACTTTGCTGTTAATCAAAGTCCCCTTTCTTTTAACCTTAACTGTTTGAGTATCCCTCCAGCCTGAATGTCAATATGAGGAAACAGTGAAGGTCAATGAGAATGCCTTGCCATTCACACCGTGTCCTTTATCAACATGTTGTACTTGTTGAGAGTCAGGTAAATGAAACACTAAGCAACATCAGCAAACTTACATTCTTGAAATCACAAGATTTCTAAATATATTTCAATTAAATGTGGAGCTTGTTGACAGACTCTGTGAACTAGAGGCACCTTGGTAAGTGTAGTGGGGAGCTGGGGAGCTGTGAAATGCCATCAAGTGTAGCTGAGCTGGCTAACTGTGACATAGGTAAAAGCAGAACTATTGTCTATGGGATGGAATAAAAGGTATTAGCCATCTAGAAGCAGTTTATAGACAAAGGGACACTAATATTGATATTTGCAAATGAAATGTTAAATAAAAAGGGGCAGGGAGGCATTTGTTATTGGTATTACCAGGGCTGAGTATTGCATTTTCACTGATGTCTATAAGAATTGATGATGCCCAGCAGTTTTGAGCATCCATCTCCATTCTGAATCCCAGCCATGATGCTGGTTACAAGAAAGAGACCAAGAGATGACTCAGCTGCTCCTTCCCTGGTTTTGCCATGGTATTTGAGCGTAACAGGTGGTGACAGTACTAGGTGCTAAACAGCTGCACTATCCCAAATACTCCACCAGTAGCTTTTTCTGATTTTCAGACAAAGAAAGAAATCCTCACCCCAGGAAATAAGAAAGGATACAGAAAAATCTGCATGAAAGAATGGGAAGAAAACCAGGGTTAGTATTAAAAAAAAAAAAAAAGTATGTAGTTTGTGCACATCCTGATACAAGTGTATTTCAAAATGCTCTCTCCTGTCACCACCACAGTATCTTGTTAATCAATCAGTAATCATCTTGTTCTATTACCTATTTACATGTTATTTGAAGATAATCTCAGTGACTATCATTATTCATTAGCCCCAAATCCTCTACAACCTGATGGCCCTCATCATGCGCTTTTCCTCTCGGCAGTCAGTCAACCTCATCACTCACCACTGAAATTTTTTGTCAGTTAGCTGATTCCTGATTCCAGAGATGAAGTCTGGGGAGGGTTAGTCAAGGACAGGATTTTGCATGGTTCCTATGTTACATGCCCTGGTCTCTTTGGTGGAATGTGACAATGAAACTCAAAAGCCATATTTTTTTTAATTATTATTTTTACACTTAAAATCCTGGAGAGCTGTAGCATAATGTTTATGCATAAAGGGGATTTACTTACTGTCAAATATGTTTCAAAGTTTTAATGTTTTCCCTTAGACATCACTGTTTAAAATGTGCTTCTAACTACATTAAACACGAGGAAAATATGGGGAGCTCAGATGTCTAGGAGCTCCCATTGAATGATGACTACACTACATCAAAGTGAGTGAAAGACATTCAATATTGTTCTGAAAGGCATTCAGTGACTAGCATTACTGTGCCTGAAACCAATTTTGGATGTTCTTTTGCTTGGATTTCAGAAGTGAATAAAGGGAGTCACTCTCTACCTCCCTGTGCCTTTTAAAAATCCTGGCACTTCGTAAGTATCAGCACCATAAGCCAATTAAAAAAACCTGCCAGACATTCCAGCAGAATGAGATAGAATTGGATGGTATTTGTTCATCAGTGTTTTTAAAAATCTTTCCAGATCTACAATGAGCATGCTGCCTGATCTTTCAATGTTTAGGTATTCTTTCATTGTAGTTGTACCATCTGTCAAGAAAAAGCAGACACTAAAAATTATGAAAAGATTTAGTTATGGTACCTGGATTTATTGCATGTGTAAACTATACAAAATCAGAACAAGCACACTCAACCTTATCTGCAGAGAAGGCTTTTATGCAGTATTATCCTGTTATAATTTAACCAAAGTCCTTTGGTTCTGCACAGTCTGCATTCATGACCTCCTGGAAGAAGCATTTGGTCAATTAACTATTTTATTAACCAATTGATTTTTCCTGTTAGTCCTTAACCTCTTTGTACCTGTTAGGAATGGTTATGAAAGTTGAATAAATTGGTTTCTTTCATCTCTAAAAGGCAACAATAAATAATAAAACAGGCTGAACAAGGTTTCAGTGGGTCACCCAAATACAAATAAAAATACCTGCCGTGTATCATATAATATAAAATACTAACTGCTAGGAGCAGCACAGTATTTCAATAAATCACATTGTCACACTGACCTTTAATGATACACTGTTTCTAAACATAAAGGAATGGCCCTGTTGCTTTAGGTGATCTTTTGTTGTGAAGGGCCTCAAGATTCATCACGTAACAAAAAGATTGCTTTCCCACCATAGGGCTATGTCTATGTGCTAAGCAGAAGTAAAACCCCAGAATATTTTAGAGACCATTTAAATTTAGAGATTTATTTAGCATCACAAGCATGCATTCCTGAAACAAGTACAAAATGTGATTTCTATTATCACTTAGTGCAAAGTAAAAAAAAGCCAAGCGAGCAAACAAAGGGGAGAATGAAGAAAAGCTCTTTCATTTCTGCTAGATAACAGACTGCTTGATTTTATGGAATGTTACAGAGTGTGGCAACTATGCCATGACAGTCCAGTATTATAAAATTCCTCAGAAAACATCTGAGGAAAAAAAACCAAACATGTGCCTCTCCAAAGAACTATTTCTTGCTTCAAAAAATGGCAACACCAATCTGAACCAGATCCAGACCATAACTGATTTTGTACTGTCTATATAAAGAAAATCCAAATTATAGTCTAGGAAGTCTACCAACATACAGTCAAGAGCTGTGGAATGTTTCCAGTAATATATACAGGACCTCTGTATGAATTAGTGAAACACTTCTGAAACCTAACATTCTTCATGAGGTTTCTACTGCCTGAAATGACAAGGAACCCCTGGGAACTTATGTTTTTTTAATTTTATGGTTGACTCATGTTGTTTTGAATACAATTCTGACTCTAGATGAAGCTGTCCAATGAGGAGAGAAGTGTATTGTTTTCTAACAGTGTATTGTTTTGTAATAGAGACAAGCAAAAGAATTTGGGGGCCTCTTCCCCTTGTTAAAGCACTAGATTTTAATCTCTCTGGTTTTATGTGGCTCTGTAATGAAAAAGGTGTTGAAGAAGAATATATTTAAAGAATAGGTCTTTGAGTGAGCCCTTAGTAATTTACTCACTGAGCAAAGATCCATGAAGATAGGTGAGGAACCTGTACCTTGCATGATTCATTGTGCTGTGACTCCTTTTCTGTCCATATTTCTGGTGGTTTTACACAGAATAATTATGTGGTAGAAACTAGTTGCTGCTTCTGTGTTTGATGATAACACAATATTCCCCACTCTTCACTATAAAATCTCTCATTAAAAATAAATTCATGTACAGCTCTTCAAATAGTCAGGCAACTTTGAAAAGCCACTATAATTCTGCTTTCTCCCTCACTCCCTTCTTTCTCTAAATCAAAAGTTTTGCTAAATTTCATACAAAAGTAGCCATGGCTGGCTAACCTTCAGCTGATGCTTGGCTGTGTTACCTGTCCTTTCTTTTTCCTCTGACTGCTCATATTCTGTGCATTGCTAGGTATTGGCAAAATTATGTCCTCCCACTTTCCCTTCTTATGAGACTTTTGATGTTCCACTAATCTAACCTTCTCATACTCCACCTTTCCAAACTCTGCTTATCTCCATCTGTTTCTGTAGCAAAAATTTTACCACTAGATGCTTTCTTTGCACCTCACTACCTGAGCCTCTTTATTGCAGTTGTTCATCCCATATAACTGCCAAGGCATTCCATCCACCGCCCGACTAGACCACTGATAATCATCTCCACCTTCTTTCCAATTTCCAATCTTCTCTTCACCAATCATAAATTTCACAAAGGAGTCTGGGTGGTTGGGGCAGAGACAAGTGTTGCATTGAAATAAAAAATTAAAATGCCACCATATGGCACAATCAAATCAAAATTAACCAGGATTTGCCAGGGTTATGCTTTTGTTTTCCCAGAATATGCCACCATTGAGGCAGACATGCCATTCCTCCTTTGGCAATGTTTGTGTTGGGTGGTAACACACAGAAGAGCAGAAGGCAGTAGGTTTCTTGACGTTTTTAGATATACCTGTCATGCACCCTGCCTTCCTGGCCCCAGAACTCTACAGGAGAAAAAGGGCATAATAAAGTTGATTGATTTGTGTTTGTCACTCATCCAAGTGGCTTTCATTTCAGTGTCCCTCAATCTCGTTTTTTCATTTTCATTTGGAGCCACTGAAATCTCACCTTCCAGAGAATCCAAGCTGTTGGACTTGTCATCTGGTTCAAAATGTCTGCACAGCATGAACAAAATTTACCGTCCCCTGTGCAAACTGTTTTGGTGGCTCTAATAGAATTCACAGCAATCCCTCTTTTATGCTCAGCTAGGAAACAATCTGCCTTTTTTTTTTTTTCATGAGGGAAAAGTTTTTTGATAGAATTTTTTGCTATCTTTATAGAACCCAGAAGCTCCTCAAAAAACCAGCATGCAGTCAACAATACTTACAGTGAATTGGAGTCATAGAATGTCCTCACCATTGTTTTCCCCTTAGGTTTGAAATGTTAGTTAAAGCAAAACTTCAGTCTTAAATTGTCAAGGTTAAAATGGGGCAAAACAACTATATTACATGACTCATAAAGCACTATGTTAAGTTTAAGTGTTAATGTCATCAGCACTAATTTGTTTGTGTCTTTTCTCATCCTAAAGTTCACCGTCCACTGAAATGTATCACTAGTGTATCATCTCATGTCCCATAATCTGCAAAACAGTTGCATTCCTTAACAAAACTTCCCAACTGTGACATGTTTTTCAGAAATCTTAAGGTCTCTAAGTTTTAAACAAGGAAACAGATTTCTTTTTTCACCCTCCCCCTTTTTTTTTTGTTTACAATTTTTTATATGAACTATGTGGCTTGCTGCTGTCAGCTACAAAGGCCCCAGTGGGAGACCCAAGGTTACTAGTAGCTGAGAAGAGACACTGTACAAGTACTTAGCATAAAAGAATATCCTGCTGGGGTTTTGGACTTAGAGTTTCTTGGCTCTTGTGACTTGAGATACATATATCATCACTGTCCAGAGCCAGCAGCCATATTCTCTCACTCATGAAGCTAACACTACAGTCAGACTTAAGCAGGTGAAGAAGATTATATATATATATATATCTAAATGTTTCACATATAACTTTGATTTCTCTGTGCTAGGGATAGAATGAGATTTTTTACTGGCTTCTACAAAGACTTAAATTTCCCACAAATATTTTAGGAAAGTTCTCTGCTCAACAATTTTTTGGTAGAGATTTAGGGGTATGAAAAGTGATATGCAAAAGGATGATAACTTGTGAAAACCCCCAAGTTCTCACACATGCTTAACTAGTCTTATTCAGAACACGATTAATTTTTATAATCCTTCCAAGAGGAATTGGTGTTCTTCAGAGATTTCCCCCAACCCTTCCCGTAATTACAAAACAGAGACTGAAATGAAAAGTTCTTGTGTTTGGAGCGTTTAAACAAAAGTCTAGATTACCTTTCAGGTTTTGGTACTAAGTTCCCTTGTGATCTTCTGCATGTTGATTAAACCTTCCAGTCCCTATCCTTACAACTGGAATTAACACACATCTGTGCTTTATCAGATATTACAAAATCCATCACTGATGATTGGCTACTGTGTTAGTGTATACAAAAAGTCACAGCAATACAAATTGCAGTAAACACCATCCTGAATGCTTGTCACATGGGATACTTGCAGCCACCTGAGAACTGTGCAAAAAACTTCACTCTTTCGGAGTAATTTAATGAACTCTCTAGTGATCTCAGTCTCCTATTGTTGGGAAGAAATGAACAAAAATTCTTCACAAAATTTCAAAATAGCATAAGACACTCAGAAAACTAAAATCCATCTCTGACCTCCTACAATGACCATCTGTGAACCGAGCTTAGCTCATGTGCTGTAAAATCTAGATATGGGGAAAGAAAGGAAGAGGGACTGTAGATAGCCTGCTTAATTCTCTTACTTACAAGATGAAAATGTCCTCTATACCTTGCTTTAACCTTTTATCCTTAACAGACATTCAACAGGGAATACAGTCGATTAAGTTTGACTTCTGCTATTATTAACGGTACCTTGGATAACATGATTTACCAAGCAACCAAAGAATAACTGAATTTTGGCTCTCCAAAGTAATAAAGTAGAAAGCCATCACTGTGATATACTACTGCAACAGGACTGGACAGAACGTCTAATCAAGCTGACAGGTCTTGAGCAGTTATAGAGTATTGTATGATGGATCCAACTGGACATGAGACATTACAAACCACAGTAATTCAGCACAATATGAATATGAAGCTTTTTCCACTGCACAAACAGGGGTCTTCTAGCTTGGAGTAGAAAACTGCAAAAGGTTTTTCAACACCAATGCATAATATTTAGGAATCAACAGTTTTGCAAGAAATTCATTTCTGTTCACTCAGTGGATCTGGAAGAAAGGATGTCAAGAAATTCTACCTGTCCTTTGGGTCCTGATGAAAAGTGTGCTTTCTTAACAAAAATCTCAAAACTCTATCTGCTTCAAACAGAAATGTTGGACTGTCTGAAACATCAAGGCAGCAGACAAAATGTGATCCCTGAGAGAGACAATGCACGAGATCAGAATGCTGCAGCTTCAGAATTGTCACAGTGGAAATAAACAGAGCATCAAGCTATGTAGTACATCCAAAATGGCAAAATTAAGTGCTACATTATGTCCTTGGCCTTCAAAATAATTCACAATTCATCTCAACTGAAGTTACTAGCATATAGATGGTGGAGAAAATAGAGGTAAATGCTTTGAGGGTCCATATGAAACGACAAAAGGTAGGAATTAGTCTCTTACAAGATCACAAAGTGTATCTGCTTTTGAATTGAGCACCTCTGATCCTAAAATCATGCTGCATTTTTTCCACTGGTTTCCTAAAGATCTCAGAGGAATCCTGACTTTTGCCATTTCTGTTTTTCTTCAAATGACCAAGAACTGAAACAGTAAAATGTGTGAATTTTTTACTGATTTTGTTTTAGCTACTGCATTTCTCTCTTCTTGGCCATTGCTGCCCTTACCTTGTCACCTATATGCTAGACACTAACTAGAGATACTCACTAACTAGATAACAAATGCAGATACCCAGACTTTTGATCTTCAGTCTGTTCCAAGTATCAGCAGCCCAACCTTTTAGAGCATTATACAAAGATCACTGGAAAGAACAGAAGATTTAAAATAAAGTTTTGCAATGTAAACATGTTCCTTACTGTTACAAACTTCACTCTGCTTCTAAGCTGGGAATGCCCCAGGAGAGATGCAGCCTCAAGACAGCAGCAGCAAGGACACTGCCCATCCTCTGGAGAGTAACTCTTTCTGTCAAGTTCTCTCTTGACTAAAGAGCACGGCTGTCATGATAAATCACCTCATAAAGAAAGACAGTTTTATAGTCTGAGATACTCTGACCTCAGACCACAGACTGCTACATCAGACATAGGCTGAGGTCCTGTCATGTTTGTGGATCATGTAGAAGACTATGAGAATTCATTTGGAGAGTGGCACAGCTGATATGTACTCAATATGGGTCTATGCCATTTCCATGCTAAGAAATTTATCTCAGAGGTGGGATGTGGGACTGGGAGTCAGACTGCACATAAATAGATAAACCAAGCTTTGTATCTATCTGTTGCTGAGGCAGAGTAGTCTCCCATAGGACACACTGTTTCTCGTCACTAGGATGTAACACTGAGAGGTGCTAATATCTGCCACAGAGTACCTCACGTGTTTAAACTGATCCTCACAGTGAACAACCTAAGCTCTAGGAAAGATTTCTGTGTAAAATATGGATGCATATTGAACATAGTTAAGTTTAACACTGCACCTTCCAAGGCTGAGTGACAAAAATTGTAACTGATCACTGTCTACAGTGCCAAGAATGCTGATGTTTGCTACCTATATACTTTAGTTTAAACACAGTTATTGCAATCCATAAAATCACAGAAGGGTAGAGGGTAGAAGTGCTTTCTAGCAATTGCTTAGTCCAACCCACCTTGCTGAGAGCAGCATCAACCAAACCAAGTTGTTCAGCACTGTATCTATTCACATTCTGAATATATCCAAGGATGGAGCTTTCATAACTTCTCTGGGCAACACATTCCAGTGCTCAGTAACAATTTAATCACAGCCTAAAAAGTTCAGAGCCTTCTGTCTTCACTTAATTTTTGTCTGTATGTTTGACTTCATGCTCTGTCAGATCAGACTAAAACCTCATTTTGGTCCTGTGCATCCAACTTCTGTTCCTAGAAGTCAAGGAATGGTTTTCCTATGATTTCTCTTTGTTTATATGAGAACAAACCTTTGGCAAACACTGGTTGGACCTCTACGTAAAGGCAACATCCTTCTATTCACATCCAGACCTTAAAATACAAATGTTTGAAGAATATGCTGTGACATAAAGTACTGGAGGACCATGCTGAATATATTTCAGTTAAAAACATATACATACAGGTAAAACACAAATAAGAAAAATGGTCAACAGATACATTAATCATACATGTATTGAACTGCATTTGCACAAGTAGTCCCTAGAAGCTCAGTGAATTATTTAATTTGTGAATTTACACATCAACAAAGTATTTCCAAGAACAAAGCCCTAACTTTGGAATTATCAAGTCAGACCATCACTCCAAGTGATTTAATCTTTTCTTGTGGGGAAAGTTTTTCTTTCTTTCTTGCTACTCACAATAGCCAAAAGAATAAAGAGTTGCCAAGAGTAATTTTTTGTTTATTATCCTGTTTATTCTGTATCTCTAAGCCAGCCCTCATTCTCACCTAGCTTTTATTGTTCCTTTCTAAGTTAGATAAACTGTTTAATATTGTTTGAAAATACATACAAATTGACTATAGACAATTACAGCTGACAAATCAGCAAAACATTTTTGCATCTCTGGACTCCTGAAGTGCTCCACTGTATCACCCTGTGAATATCTGTCCAAATTCTTTTAATGAGTTTTTAGGGTTACGGGAATTCTAGGACCAGCAGGTCATTTTACATAACTCCAAAAGCTATCAGATGGTTGTGATTATCCTCTATTTTGTGCCAAACTTGGTTAAAATTTAAAATTATGAATAAAGCTATAAATCCCTGCACTTTCCTTGAACATTACACTAATTTAAAAAGAAAAAAAATCAGTTGAGCAATGATCTATGCTGCCAATGTACCCACTCTATCAGACATTTGACTCTGCTCTCAACTGTAAAGACAGACTGAAATCAATTTTCTTCCTGTCATCAGCTCAAGGAGATGACTCTTAGGCTTTTGGTTCCATTCACAGAAGTCAGCACTAGGTTTGTTAATTCTGATAAAATCTGCTCTAATTTTGTGAATTCTGAAATGCTTAATCCATGTGAAATATCCCTGATGGATTTCTGAGTATCACAATTTGACTGAGATCAAAGTTCTGGCAGGCATTCCAGCTAAGTTTGATTTAGTTTGACAAACTGTAGCCCGTAAGACTTGACTGTGACTACAGCCCTTCGGGATCAAATCCTGCTCATGCTTTGATCACCTAGTACATTGCTGCATACAAGGAAATAAAGCAAATCAGAGGAAAAGTATGTTAAATTTTCATTTTGCAGACTAGTAGACAACAGTATTTTATGCCAGAGATCACCACAGGAAGTAACCTCCTAATACCACCTCTACAAGCACTGATCATTGGCACAAATATTACTTGTGAATTGTACTATAGCCCTGGAATACCACAAAATGAAGTAGCAAGGAAAGCCTTATGCAATTAATAGGCTTGCCTTCTCTTGAGGATTAACAGATCCCAAGCTACTGGAACCACTATCTCTAATTTAACTGACCAGTAGTAGCTTATACCTGCTAAAGATCTGACCTTACCTAAACTGTTGCAGTGCACAAATAAAATCCCTAAAAGCATTGGTATATTCTTCTAGTCAATTCAGATCATCTTAGACTGCACAATTAAATAGGTCAACATCAGCAGTTTGATAAAAGACTTCAGAAAGACAGTGTCATTATGGCTTTGATGTTTTCAAGACCTGAACTGCATATGAAAGTGAATGCATTGAAAGCTTTAGCTGAAGCAAAGAGTGCCTACCATAACAAGTAGGAAAAACAGTAAGACAGTCCATAATAATACCCCCTTGCCTTCAAATGGAAATGCTTTGTCATTTAGATAGGAAATTGGACTCATAAACCTTAGGTAAGCATGACATTCTTCTGAGTGTCTATCATCATGGGTAACTATTGTATAGGGAAGAATTTTAATCTGCAGCACTTTATATTTAGAAGTGCTTCTTATTCTTGTATCTATTGCTCATAAACTAACATATAGATTTTGTGCTACTATACATAATAGTATAAAAAAGTTAATTCAGTGCTCTTTGGGGGGCAAAAATCTATATTAGAAGAAAAAAAATCTTTTACATGCTGACATCTAATGTAATAATTCTATCAAATCAGACAAAACATGCAGACAGGTCATAGAACTAGTTTAAGTTAGTCTGTGCTGCCTAAAAGAGAAGATTTAAATATTTCTGTAAGGGGTCCTTGGCTCCTGCAATTTACCATTTCAGTAGACTGTGCAAATAATTTACTGTCTGTCGTCTCACTTTGATTGGCAATTACAGTGATACAGGACATTTTCACTGAGAAAATTGTTATGGAAAGATGTATTAGTCATACAGTGACAAATCACGTATCCCCTTTGTAAGTTAAAAAGAAAATCACCAACCACCTTCCTCCTCCTAAAAGTACATTTGAGGCTTCAAAATGAGACTGAAGCAGGAAACATACACTGCTTTAGCCAATGCTCACAAGATCTTTGCAGCCCAGCAGCCTCCACCTGTTTCCACAGCGAGGGTACAGTATTAAGCCACTGGGATGCCACTTGAATACTGTATCTCTTCCCCACTACACCTTGTACCAGATTTCTTTATCTGCATGGAGGAGCAAGGACTTGGCTTTAACCTAGTGATTTTAACAAAAGCAGATATGAAAGCTTGGAACAGTCATCAGAAATCTGAAGACACACTCTGTGTTGCATATCCGTCTTATTTCTGTGGCTTGCCAAGGTGAAATTGTTGCTTGAAACTGCCTCAAAATCCTTTTGCCCTTTCATACTTGCATATGGATGGACAAAGGCAGATTAGGTTCAATGACTATCAGATTCACCCTGGTAATTCATCTTGAATCCTTCCATTTGGGAGTACTTCCTTTCCTGAAATCCATCTCATCAAATGGTAAAAAACAAACAGCTTTTGTGCTTAGCCATAAAACCAGATCCCAGCTCTCCAAAGCAATGTGCCCTGTAGGGATGCTTCTACCCATAACAAGACGAGCAACTGCAGAATTCTAAATTAGAAATTATTAGCCACTAGGAAAGATTTAGAGTATTACTGCAGCAACACAACCTCACTTTGTAAGACTCATGTGCCTGTTTATATAATCATAAAAAAATCTTCTACCATGAAAAGGCATTCTTCAATGCAAGTATGATATTTCTTTTGCAATTCTATGAAGCATTATGTACATACTCTTCCTAAGCTGCTGTCCCCTTATTAGTAGTAATTTAAAAAAATATAAAGTAAAAGAACTGAGTTTTCAGCCTGTATATAATTCACAAAGAAATTGGGATAAATAGGGAAATATTTAAAGCACTTGAATATTCAGATTATGAATTGCATGTATTGGAAATGTGGTTAGTCAACTGCAAGGCTCAGGAGTTATCAATTTCAATATGAAACACTTTATGCCCTCTTCCAAGCAATTTTAGATGAATAATAACACTGCCAGTAATCAGTCTTAAGTAGCATAAAGCTTATCTTAAAGGCAATTATACCCATCAGCACGGTGTCTCCAAAAATCATCCATGATCTCCCTGAAACTTGGTTGTAGTTATAATGATTTCACCCACTGCAAATTAATACACCAATTTTTCTCTGTCCATTGTGGGCTTGTTTACATCAGGAATATTTGCTGAATTTATAATGGTGCTGACTTACTCCCACCATACTGATGGCATCAATTTTTGCAAAATCAATAGGAAGTTATTTAAAATGAGTAGTTCTCATTCACTAGTAGCTAGTTCTTTACATTATTTTTATGGTGACTTAGAGCTTCTTTAATTGAGAACTTTATCTTCCAAGCCAACAGATAGACATAAATCACAGGAATCTCTATACCAGACTAGTTCAGCACCACTTATAATATGTCTGTGGGTAGGTGCCACATGTTCCATCACTGCTCAACTTCCAGAGGCCTGACCCTTCACAGAACCCATTATCCTGCTGAGTGATCATGTTTTACTGATCAGTTAGACATGAATGTTCTTGAGTTCTGAACTGGAGAGACTTGTGTTTCACTAAACTGTTGTGGTCGGTGATAGTGACAAAAATGGAACAGATTTGGACCATGAAAAAAATATCAGGTACAAACAGAAAATGTTCAGGTACAGACAGATCTATGAGACATTAAATCACCATAGTTTCAACAAAAATCCTTTTATAAAACAAGTAAATGTTCTGGAGTTGTTTTTTCATCTGCAATGTTTCATTAAGTACACAGAAGCAAAGAAGCTTTTCCCTTGCAACTCAAAATAGCCCAAACTTGGAGGAACATCTGCCTAGGACTTCTGCTGTATTGAGCTTTCCAAAGAATATAGAGCTTTTACACTCAATGAGTTTTGACTTGTGAATTGTGGGAATAGCAGCTCAGCCACTTTAACCCCCTTAAGTTTTTCTTTCTGTCTTTGCTGTGAGCTGGATGCCTGCTGTCTGCTCCTCTCAGTTTCTCTGCTTGATCTACAGGCTCACAAATCCTTGTTGTGACCCTTTCCATATATCCTCCTGCTTGCCTCCCATTGCAGTCTCTGGAATCCTCTCTACCTTGAAATATTCTGTTGCCAACAGCACATAAAACCTCTCCTTGTCCTTCCAGAGAGCCCACTTGGTCTAATCACAGTCACTGAGGAACATAATTCAAATGAAGAAGAAATTACTAGAACACATTCTTTCCAGGATATCCACTAAATACATAATAATTTCAAGTACAAACTCTTGCCCAGAGTAGCAACACCAAAATCCTCCTTTATTTAGAATTGAAAGTGAAAGAGCTGCAATAAAGCCTTTTATGAATCCTTTTCCTCTGCAGATCTCAAGCATTTCACAGCAGAAGACAGTTATCTCAATTTTACTCAGATGTGGACTAACAAGTAAATTTTTCTAAGATACTGGTAAAATAATGAAACACTGTTTTATAGGTTTCTTCTCAAAACATTAAGGTGGTATCATTACTTGAAAGCTGTGGATGCCAGCATGAAGGAGAGTAATATGATCAAGCTTCCTTTGTTAGTAACCATACTAAAATACTCAGAAAGGAAAGAAGAAGGGATCTTCACAGAGGACACAGGATGTCTCAAGAGCCCTTACCCTAATGTGGTGCAAACACCAAAGAATTTCAATTCATGTGGCCACAGAAGCTCATACATAAACATTTCAGTGCTACCATACTATGTTCAAGTCCCTGTTACTACATCACAGTGCTCACAATGAACTTAGTTAATTATCTGTTACAAATAACATCCAGCAGAAGTATTCCGAAGAGTATGTAAAAAATAAAGTAGCTTGGGATTCCAGTCATTAAGGAATCTCTACCCCTAGTGATTGCTGTCATCATGGATGGTCTGGCAGCCATTTGAGCTCTGTATTTGCTGAGGGTAATCATAATTCTTCAGGGAAAATTTATACACCATTTAGCAACTCTGGACCTTCTGACTATGCCCAGAGGCAATTAGGCTCTTTAGAATGGCATCAGGAGAATCCCAGAGAGATTTTTTCCCTATGTCTCTCCCCTCCATCTCTCCCTGCATCTCCTTTATCTCTTAAGATTATGCTAAAGAGAGAAGATATAATCCCATTATGCGTGTGAAAATACAAATGAGTCAGTCTCCTAAATGGCATACCACCCTTCTCTCTCAATAATGTTTGGCAGGATGTGATAGGAGAAGAGGGGCACAGAGTTTCCTCCAGCTATACTGGAAGCCAGTATTAATCTTCATTTCCTCTTTAGATATATGCCCCACAAACCACCAATGTTTTTATGACACAGGAGTGCCTGAATGCATTCAGACACACTGAGCAGCGTACAACTGCATCTGCTTCTCTTTCCTAGTGGTACATCATTATAATTAAAAAAATCCTACATATTATTTTACATAAAACCATAAACATTATTAACTTATGTACTAATCCTTTTGAAGTCAATCAGCAAACTTCAAGCTTTGCAATCAGTCCCATTGACACAGAAATCACTAAAGGGAACAAGATTTCCATATACAGACTGAAACTCTCTATCTTGTGCTATTTTTTGATTATATCTGCCCAAAAATCAAGGGCCTGGATCACACAGTATTAGTCCAGGATGAAATCCTGCTGGAGTTCAAAGTAATTTTGCCCGTGCATAGACTGCAAGAGTATCAGTCAGGGTAACTAAATATACAATGACATGTTAAATGAAAGACTTCTAAATCTGTTACAAATGGATTTTCCCACCAGAGTAGGAAGGAGAAATTAGGAGCGTTTTATTAGATGCCATACACTTCAGCAATTTGGTTTTGGTCTCCACATTCTCTCCATTTGCTGCATTCAGGTGTGCAATGAGGTTAACCTGGAACACTATTCTGTCACTGATTCCCTCCCATTTCTGCTGTAATTTCTCCTCTCAAAGGCATATGTGAGTTCATTAAATTCTTTTTGTCAAGACATAACTTCATAACATCTCTTGTTTCTTGGGGGTTGGATCCGATGATCTCTCGAGGTCCCTTCCAACCCCTACAATTCTATGATTCTATGATTCTTATTACAGAACAAGATGAGCTGAAGTTGTGGAGATATTCTAACAACATCATAAAGCTCACTTTATTAAGTGAAACACCTGTGCTTTGTACATATTTTAAAGGAAGTTGATATTGAATAGTTTAAGAATAATTTACCTCGTTTGGTCATTTTTCAATTTCAAACAATTTTTCAATTATAACATCATGACTTCTTTATATTAGTGATATGTAAAGTGAAGATTAACATTTACATCATGAACTAGCATTATTTTTAAATTAATGCTGAAAAATCCAGCATCAAGCAGATCCTTTTAAAGAAAGATGGAATTCTTGGATATAACTAGTACTGCACTGATTAGTATTGGGCAAGTAAAATTAGAAACCTGTTAAAACATCAGGACAGATTGGATTTTTTTTTCATGTGTGCACACTGAAATATATTGATTAATGCCAGATTAGTCTTGCATATCACCATTCCTGCATCTGTGAGGAGAAATACAACAACAGACAGAAGATTCTTCAGAAACAATTAGAATACACTATAGATACCATATTTTTTATCAAAATCCTGCAGGATTATCATGAAGTACTGGACACCTGAACAGGAATTACCTCACCTATTTCAGAGACAACAGAGGACAAAACCAGGAGCTGTGAGTTTGTCAAACCTTGGTTGTTCCCAGTATTTGGCACTCCTGGAAAGAACAGCAAGACTGGGATAGATATAGCTATATTATCTCCTAGCCAGGAGGGCTTTTTGAGTCATTATTTGCTGGAAGCTTTTTGAATCATTATTTGCTGGAAGCTTTTAAAACTAATTTTGCCATATAGGAATCTGCCTTAAAACTCATTAGGACAGAGTTCACCCGAGACACTGCTTAGTTTAACTGAGCTGTATTTAGAGTTAAAAGAATAAAACAGTTACATAGTTGGTGCAAGAATTTAAAACATGAACATGTGGTCTACTTAGTTTAAATGTGCCCTCTATCATGATGTTAAAAATATGTATTTCTTTTTGTACTTATAGTTTGACCTGCAGACTCAAAATTGTTTTGAGAGCTGTGTAGAAAGGTGTCTCTTTAAGGTGAATAGAGTTTAATGGGATGAAATTACAAAGATATCTAAATATAACGTCCTTCTGGTAGCTTGGCAATGACCCCAGTGAAACTGTTCTGATAAAGCATGCTGGAAGTGACAAGTATATGAGTAGGTCTTTTGGTTTACCTCCAAGACAGCACGGTCATTCATAGCCTGAAGAAGCTTCTCTGATGATATTAGAACTTTGTATTGTATCTAATGCATGCATTAAAAAGGCTCTGCATAAACTACTAACCAAAGACCTTCCTGGGAAACACAGCAAACAACGTATCATTCAAAGGGTAGCCAAGAAGGAAAGTGGGTGGTGATGGTAAAGGGACAGTAATTGGTTTCCTCTGTACCTTTGAGAAAGCTGCTTCATCTCTACATATTTAAGACTCTGTTGAGTATAAACTAGATCATAGGGGACCTGGATGTTATCAACAATTTTATGCATAACATAGAATACAACTATTAAGTTTACAGAGCTGTCAGGGAAGGGAATTACCAAGTCCTATCCAACCTAGGCTACTGAATTAGCATATCTAGAAACTTCAGGAAGGAAAAGGCTATTTTACGAAGTAATACAGAGGCAGAAAGAGGTCACCCCTCTGTCCTTACCCAGGTGTTTTAACTGTCCTTTGCAGTTCCATTAAAAGAGAAGTTTTGCCATGCTTTGAATGTTTTAACATTTGGGGCCAGTATTGTGACAATATTGCAGTATGGCAACATTACTGCAGAACTGAAAAACTGCTTTGCCAAGGGTTGAGCTATTACAGGCAGCAGTAACCTAACCTATTCATGTGAAAGTTCCAAAAGTTCCCTTTCTCTGAGCTAAGACAAGCCAGACCAATATTACAATTTCTGATTTCTCTCTCAACAACAAGCTGATAACACCCAAAACTACTGAAGTCTAAGGAATTACATTCCCTGTACCGTTTATATTTTGGCATCACAATTTTACATTCATCTTTTCCTCAGGATCCCTGTGGAAATTAAATTAACATTTTTAACTGCTTGTTTTAACTTTGCCATAATAAAAGTGAAGAGTTATGGCTAAGCTTTGGAGCATCAAAATAAAATGTAATATTGATAAAGCAATTTCTCTCAAATTTGTAAACAATATATTGCCTGGGAGAGCCTGCTGTTCTTTGTAATTTTGGACCAAGTCCTTTATAGCTGCTTATTCTAACACGGCGTTTCCATCCTGTTAAAATGTCATATGGATAAAGGAGTAAATTTTGACAGCTGTGACAGGATTATCATTGCCAAGGAAATCACATTCCTGGTACTCATGTGTTTCAGTACATCTATTTTGCTTTGTCTTTGGCCTTGCCTGAACTAAACATTACCTTCTGAGACAAGAAGAGAAACATAACAAAAGAAACAAACAAAATATTGTTATTCTCTGAAATAACTTGATGCTTGAAATTATAGCAATAAGAAACAATCTTTTAGGGTTGTTATTAAATCTATTTTTCAGACTTTGAGCGAACCCAAGGCTTCTTTTCAAGGACACAGGCAATATGCATTTTATCTGGGCATACTGAGTTATAGGAGGGTTTTACTCCTACATATGTTAGATGATAAACACTATGGAAGATTCTCCTAGAATTAGGCACTCAATCTGTTCAGCCATGTGCAAAATGGATATGAAATGATATTTGCAGTATCCTGAACTTTTGGATCGGGGGAATTGCCATACTGGATCCACTCAGTTTCAACATCCTATCTCTGATGAACATCAGTATCCAAAACTGCAAGGATGCTGCAGTGGACAAGTGTGACTTCATGCACTGATTCTCCTCTTCAAATGTTACAAACCTGAAATAGCAGGAAAGAAAGCATTGCATTCACATATCACTTACCAGGATTCACTCCTGAAGATTATTTGATATAAAGGGCATGGAATTTCCACTGATTGAAATGCTGATTTAAGGGCTCTGAAATATTACCTCTAGAAACACAATCTCCCAGTAAGTATCAGTTGTAGTAGCAGTGGTAGGGTTAAAGTAATTCCTCTGAGAAACTGGGAATGGGGGTATAGCATTAGTCTTAATTCATTATAAGGCTGTGTTTAAAAATACACAACCTCTGAGGAATGTTCTTTCCTATTTCATTGAATGTAGTCTTTTACTTTTGTAACTAGCTAGATAACTACGGATTTATCATAACTTTGTGATGCATTTATACTGATGTGACTAAAGGGACATTTCTTTTGACTCTCTGGCTTCCAAAACTGCCACCTACGGGTATTTGCAAGGTCTGGAAATCTTGATTAATGTCCTAAAATTCACACAGAAGTACTAATTCACCTGTTCTTAAGGTTTATAATCTATACAGTAACTTTATGGGGTACAGCTTAGTACACTACCATCAGATCTTATCTATATATATTTACACTCAATGGTAAAAAGACCTTAATTTTCAGTACTAATGAACATGTTTCCACACATTGGTGGTATCTGTTTATCCTGGCAAAAAGGATCACTAACAGTTTTGTAACAAAAATAATGTACTGAACACTGTGTTCTCTTTGGCCAGTCATGTAAAGCTCCAAAGTTACACTGAGGACGTTCTGCTCCCCTGAGGTTCTTTAACAGTCTCTTAAATATGAGCCCCATGTTTCAATGTAAAATACACATCACTGAAATACTAAAGTTAGCATCATTTTTCATACTCATTACACTCTGCCTGCAAGGCAGCCTTTGAGAAATGTGTGGTTCCATCAGAGATGGCTTTTCTGTTGGTTTATTGAGGCACCCATACTCTTTTGTAGCCTTCACCTTTTACCTCTTCCCCCTTTCATGCAGAAGATCAAAATAAACACAACTCTAAGACTCTACAAACAAGCCCAAAAAACACACAAACACCATGCCCTTCTCAAGAAGCAGCAACATTTGTCCATGTTTTTGTTATAAGAATAGTCCTTTTGTCAGGTAGCTAAGGGAAGTGTTCCATCTGACAGTCAGAGCTTAAAAAAAAACCATACAAAGGCCCTAAGGTAGGGTTAGTTACAGTGGTAGTAGCTACAGAAGGTAATATCAACTGACCTAGGGTCAAAGCTGACAAGGTATTTAGGTACCTAAAGCTAGATGGTGTGTTAGGAATTAAAAATGCTTGAGTGCTGCTGTAAAACTATGTAGGCATTTATACTGTGTTAAATTCCTAAATATAAGACAAATCTTGACCCTGATAGTCAAACAGCATCATGTGTGAACCTGGCTGTACAGCGCATATAGTGCAATAAACACAGCAGCATTGTGGCATACATTATCAGTGTGTGTCTAAGTGCACATGTGAAGCCTTGCAACTGCTTGTAGCATCTCTTTCACACTTGCAAGCTTCACTTCACACTTCCACTGTTTGTGTAACTGCCATGCTCAGTCCATTTGCTTTTGTGTATGTAGGGTTTTGCATGGGCAAACAGGTGCACTCAACACTAATTATGTTTTGCAAGGCTGATACCAAATGCTCATGTTTGTAGATTTGACCAAAAACACCCCTCAGACACTTCTTTCTCTTTTATACTGTCCCATATAGAAGATGAAGCGAACAACATTTGACCTGTCTTAAAATAATTCTCAAGAATGAACCAACTCCCACAAGCATCAGTGGGCTCGTGTTAAGTCCATAGGATGGATAGCAGTTCTGTTCAAGGCTGTTGTCCCACTCCATTCAATATTTGTTCCCTTTGATTTTGACATTGTTTGCCTCATGTAAAAGTGATATTCACTCAATAGTAAAAGTAGTATGTACTACACAAAAAGCCTCAGGCTGTTGCTGTTTGAAAGCTTTGTAGCTTTAAACATTGACAATACCCTACCAATGGTTCTTTAGCTGCTTGAGCAAAATAGAAACAAGAAATATGCACACAACTTAAAATAATCAAGAAAGCCCTAATTATGCATTCATATACAATTTCTTTCTTTGGAGATTTTATTACCCACACACCTCTACTTAATCCTAGTGTTTTTTCAACAGCTACAGTTTTGTCAGCACTTTCATGATTCACTTGTTTTTACCATGACTACAGAGCCTCTCCCTTGTTTGAAACGGGGCACAGAGGCCTCACTCGCTTTGAAGGTTCCTCAGGTAAACCCTGTGTCTGTATCATGTGAACTCCCAGCTCTGTGAGGAGCAGGCTTAAGACCCTTTTGAATCCCTTCCAAACCTAGTGATGGATACAATGAGCATTCTTTTTAACTTGTCAGGAATCAACAATATAATCTTCTAGAATGTTCATGACAGTAAAAACAACCAGCCACTGGTCTAATTTCCATAAATGTTTAAGAAAAACTCTTGCTTTGATACCATAGACAACTTTAATTGATAACATCTGGGTAAGTTTTGTCCCTAAATTTTGTGCATTTTGCCCAATTTTAATCGTATTTTTTCTGTTATGTGTTTTTAAAACTGTATTTTACTGAAACACTGGAAGGATTCAGAAGTTCTTCTAGCTGATCAGATTAGTTACTGTATAGTTTTAAGTGCAATTAATTAGTAGTCTTATTAATGAAATGGTAAGAGGGTCAAACTAATTCCACTGTAAATTAAAATCCTCCCTGCACTGAAGCTTCAATAGGTTTCCAAATCTCAGAAAGGAACTTTGACATCTTATACCACAGCAATTCAAGTGCTCTAAAAAGAAAAGGTAGGGGACAAAGAGCTCCCTGAGACTCCTCTACAAAGTGACACTGCAGTGACTTACTAGAGTCATGCTGACACAGGTTCTAGATAAACAAGTTATTTGCTATTTGCCTCAAAGTTTCTGAACTAATGAGAACTAATTCCAGTTTTAAACTTTTTCATACATCCATAGGATTAAAAATGAATTTAAAATCACTTAGAATGTTGTTGTTTTGTGTGGTTGCCTCTTGCAGTGTGACACATTTTTTACATTGTTAGTAAATTGTTATTTGGGTTCAGATTTACAAATGTGCATCAGCACCTAAAGACAGAGAATGTAATCTCAGAATTAAAAAGTGTCTGAATGAACCTGTTCTTCAGCCAGCTGATGTAAATGAGGAGCTTTTCTACTTCTGTTTGTACCTTACTACTTCATTATGTTAAAAAACTTGGCAAGTCAGCATCATACAGCCTCCTTTCCATGTGATATTAGTTTTGTTTGCAAAAAAGAGGATAATATATTTCTGTGGCATTTTAACTTTTTCTCTTGTCCTCTCATGTTG
Organism: Hypotaenidia okinawae; assembly: GCA_027925045.1. Classification (NCBI taxonomy): domain Eukaryota; kingdom Metazoa; phylum Chordata; class Aves; order Gruiformes; family Rallidae; genus Hypotaenidia; species Hypotaenidia okinawae. Next base: position 14,801,340 of record BSDF01000013.1, on the reverse strand, counting down.
GGTAATTATTTCTTTGAGGTTAAATGAGCTAATTAAGCTTGTATCAGAGCTCTGAGAAGTAGAAATTACTTTCTGTTGTTGTTGATAATATGAATGAATTGAGCTTGAGTTTTGGTTTGGGATACAGTTCTAGGCATTTCCCTTTATAGTATAAAGTGGTAAAAATAATTACAAGTGATATATTGTTGATGACAGAATGGACGCAGCTTTTCAACTGTGGTGTACGAGGTTTTGTAAATTGATTTAAATTATTAAAGGTGAGAGTAACAAAAAGGAGGGGGAATTGTATCCCTTCTACAAAATTTAAGAATCTTACAAGAATGAGAGAATCCATCAAAAGTTCACATGACATTTAGGGAAGACAATGCTATGTGAATTCCTTTCACAACTTTCATGTGACTAAAATGTAGATGGCTTTCCCTGTTAATTTTACTCATCAAGTTATGTGTAGGTTTTTCCCTGTGATAGCTGACAGAGTAGAACTACAGGAAGCTTAAGGCTTTTATACAAAGGTCAGATATACTGCAGGCAGCACCTATTTTTCTCCTTACTCTAGAAATGATGCCCTCTTCGATTTGAGAGATTCTGTCTGCTAGAATAAAAAAGTGTTTCAGTCTTCATGCTAGTTCAGCTACGACTCTCTCCTGACTAAAGAATAAGACCTGTAGTTGTACAGATCATGAATAGCACAGAAAGGTAGGAGGGCTCTACATCAGGGATTAAGCTAAATTCAGTAAGAGCTGAGAGCTGCAACATGACATGCAGTTTACAGACAGTTACCCTCTGAGCAGGGACCCAATAGCAAAATGCTGAAAGTTTAATTAAATGCAGCTATATCCTTCATTCTCTCTTAGACCACTCAGCAAAATACACTTTTACTTCAACCATCCTTGTTGGCATTACCGATGTTGTGGACAGAGGGAGATTAATTTTAATGTAGCCATTATCTCACTGTGTACTGATCACATCTGTATAATTTCTTGTCTGTCTATAAGGATTGAATCAAAGTCTATTGGTATTGATGGGAAAAAGCATGTTGATATCAATGGGAAGTGGACAACATAAGCATAAATTCCCCAAGCGATTTCTGAGCATAGGCGTAACTTGCTCATGACAACTAACTCTAGAGGATGAAGACAAACCTTGAGTACAACAGCAAAGGGTCTCTACTAAATGAGGTGTGGGGAAATAAGAGGACTGATGGGAGATACAGAATCATAGAATAATCTTTTGGGTTAGTGGCTGAGTAAGAAGCAAATAGCCACTGAGACTGAAGGTTCCATACTGTCTCTGTAACTCACGTGCTGCACTGCTTACATTTGCTTCCTGTTTGTCAGCTACACTTGAACCCTCTCAAATCTGAAGCAAGCCAAGGCAGAGACCTTGATTCATTGTACTTGTCTTTAAATATTTGTTCCTTTTCCAAGAGTTATTTTCAAGCCTATTTTAAATTATTAAATCTCTCATCTCTTTTCAAAACAAATTCTGAATACAGAAAAATCACATAACTGACATATATATGGTCCATATTACCTGACTCAAACAGCATATGCTGTGGGGAGCAAAAGTGGAAGTCTCAAGCATTTAACCCAATTTTTGTATGGAATTTACTTTCTTCAAATTATCTAACATTCACTCAAAAACACTGAGCACAATCTAAGTTTCTACTCTTACACTGCCAAGGTATCATTCAATACCCAGCTTTACTCTTCCAGATGCTACAACAATGTCTGTGAACTGGCGATGATCATTTGATTCCAGGCTGGGTTTTGGTATTAGTATTTGACTATCTCTAGTTGTTGCACAATTACTTTCATGCTCTGTATTTTTAGCATGTCTGAGAATACATTCCTTTTTGACTTCCAAAATTACTAAGATTCTCCTTAACATCTGACACCAAGTTTAAGACAATGCTTCCTTTGTAGTCCCTTTTCCTGTACTTACATTTATCACCTGTAGAACTACTGAGAAATATGGTTCTCCTGATTAGAGCTGCATCAGCTAGGGCAGTTTCATGCAACAAAAGACTGTGACCCTTTCACTGGGGTATGCTGTCATATTGGTGTTTGCTTCTTTTCAGGAAACAAGATATGTTGAATATATAAATGTTTAAATTGGCAGAGGGTATTGGGTATTACTGAAATAATTCTTTTAAAAATCTGAATCTGTGAAATAGTGATTTTTATGGAAGGTTTCTTCAAAACCCTAAAAGCAAATGCTTTTGGAATATAATAGAAAATAAATATTTCTTTTCTATGCTCATATCTAGGTTTGCAGATAGTCTCTGTATTATTGCCACCTTTATTTAAAAAATCAGACAAACTTATTTGCATGACTGAAAGATATTTTCCTTCTTCTAAATTATTATAACAGGTCTTGGTAGAGATAAAAGTAAACTGTTAAAATATTCTGCATGGCTAAGACAGTTATCTGCAGGTAATATGCATTCACTAAGATAACATTTTTAGGGTTTGGAACCTAGCTTCTTGAGGGTAAAATAAGCCTTTATCTGTCCTTCAGGATTATTAACAGTAAGTGATTTCCACATTAACATCAATAGCAATAATGAAGATGTCCTTTTCAATTCATCCTGGGGAGCCTTTGAGTGAGAACTGTTATTTGGTGAGGCTTCATTCTTTAATAGAGTCCAAAGATAATTGGGTATTGAAAATTCCATCTAAATCAACCAAATAAATCTTTCAGTTACCAAATTAATAATTTTATTGATGCCATCAGTCTTCAATTTTCTCTCCATTAAATTCCTAAATTCATGTGAGAACAGTACAGCAAACAAATTAAAATGAGTTTCTTATAAAAATGAGAATGATAAGATTATGCCTTCTAAAAAAGCAATTTAACTCAAATAAATTATTTTTAAATTATTAAATGAGGCATTGCATTAACTATAAAAGAGGAGCATAAAAGGGCACTGGCCTATGGAAAATAAGACATCTATAGACCTCTATAACCTTGGACAATTATATCTGTAATAATTGACTCATAAAACTTTATGGCAACTTGTACAATAGTCCTTTTTCTTAAGATAGCATTATGATCAGCAGAATGATTAGACAGAGAGGAACAGACTTTTTTTTTTCCTTGGGAGCATATGCCTAAATGTTTTCAAATAGTCTCTTGTTGATTTGCTCAACATAGAGCATTAGAGCAAAGTGTTACCTGCTCTGTGTGGAATATTAAATCACATTTAAACTTCATCACGTTACAGTAAGGCAGTTTAGCATCAAGGAGGTCTGCAGGAAGAATTCAGGATACAAGACAATAAAATTCCCTGTTTTCTTTAGACTATGTGCTCAGTACATTGAAGGTTTAAACCTTTAAATGTCAGGTTTGATATGTTGTCTCCTTTTCAATTCCTGTTCCGTCAACTTCATAGAAGGCCAAAATTCTGAAGAACGAGCAAAAACAAAATCACAAGAGACTGCAGTAACATCTTGATAGCAAAGCAGTGTGAAGAACAAAGGTTTTTATATACTTCCTGAAAAAGAAGGAATAAACACTACCGTGTGCTTGTGAAAGAATCCTATCAATAACATACAAAAAGCAAAATACATGGAGCAGAGGAAGTGTTTCACACATGTAGTAGGCATAGAAGTCTCTACAGGAAAAACTAAGGCCTATTAAATGAAAACAAGTTCCTCATGGCTGTCTGTGGACAAAGAATTCCTCCTCCTCAATCACACACACATGCATCTCTTTATCAGTGCTTTGTTTTCCCTACCTTCTGTTCACTTGAAAAAAACAGAAATAGAAATATGAACTCTGTACTAGAGTTAGATAAACATTTCATATTCTATATGAAAACCTGATGCACTAAAGTGTATGTAAGCTTTTTTCACTGACTTCAATGAAGTATCATGCCTTAGATAAGAGAATTGCAGTGAAGTCAGATCTATTCCTTGTTTTGAGAGGCAACAGGCATATACAGTTACTACTATACCACAGCTTCCTAATGAAAGCCTTTTGGGCATGTATTAAACCCTTCTCAAAGATCCTTTGCTTGCCTCTTCTCAGTACAATGTACCAGCCTACTCTCAATCCAGAAGCCAGAACCCCTGCTGATTCCAGTAATTCTTGCTTCTATAAACTAAATCCTTTTGTGGTTTCCCTTCACTCTTCATTCTACTCATTCCAGCTAATTTTAAAATGAAACAAGTACCAAACCAGGCAACATTAAAGAGCCAGAGGCATGAACTCTATCCCACAATGTGTGTGCTGTTTGAATTAATGCACTACAGGGTTTAGATATCCCTGATTTCTTCACCTTTGATTTCCCAGTGATGTCCAGAATAAATAATTGCCTTATTAAAGGACTTCTGAAGCCAATAGAGCAAGGTAGAAAACACTGAAGTCACCAATTCAGCCTTTGATTCTGTCTGACAGAAAATTAAAAATTAATGAGAAGAAAATTAATAATAAATGTATTCATAGCCTTATTGGGATTCATGACTCTCTTGCCAACATTAAACAAGTTCAACCAATTGTTCCTCTTAAAGTGAAATTGCATCAGAGTTTCCAACTGTTCAAGCAGCATCAGTACATTTTTTTCGTCGGTGTAGTAAATTTTAAAAAGCAAACAGCAGAATACTGCCTCAGTTGCAAAATCCTTAAAACTAAGACTTTTAGTAAAGTCTTTCAAGAAAATTATACTTTCATAACTTAATATGTGTGAAAATAAAAGTCCATACTAATGGCCTTTAAGCTAAGCAAGAGCTTGAAGATAGGCTCTTACTTGCTTCCTTGAATCAAACAGTAACTTGACATCAGCAGGCTTCTCAGAGATACTGTCCTTCCTCATTATCCAAGGGACATGGGGCATTTTTCTAGAAGTGTAAAAATCTATTTGCCCTAGCCTTGTTTTCAGATGACTAAAGTTATGTAGATATTTAATAAGTCCTTCTCAAATTTCAGCTCAAACACATGGAGTTGGACTGAGTTGTAGAACTATAGCAGCCCAAAACAAAGTCTTGTCATAGAAACAGCAGAATAAGAAGATTTATACTGTAATGAGGAGAATCTTAGGGGTTATAGGAAAATTCAGGTTAGAAGGGGTCTAAGGAGATCTCCTGCTTAAGCAGGTGAGTTGAGATCTGTTCAGTTTGCTCCGGGTTTTATTCACTGAAGTCCTAAAAACTCCCAAGGATCGGGACTGTGTAGCTTGTTCTGATGTTTAACTGTCATCCTGATGAAAAGATAGATCTCTGGATCAATCCTGAATCCTTGTTTCAATTTATGACCATGGTCTCATGCCCATTCAACATGCACCACTGTGAACAGCGTAGTTTAATTTTCTGGAAAATCTTGTGGGTATTAGGAGGCTGCTATTAGCTCCCAAAGAAGCCTTTTCTTCTCCAGGCCCAGTGCCTTCAGTCTTTACTTACAGGACAAGTGCTTCAGCCCCTGATCATCCTGGTGGCTCTCTGGCAATCTTATTACAGTTCAGTCTTTCTTGACAGGGGGACCCAAAACTAGACACATTATTCTAGATGCATTTCTCACAAGTGCTAAGCAGAAGATGATAATTGCTCTACTCAGTCTAATGGCTATGCTCCTTTTAATATAGCCCAGCATGCTGTTGGCTGCCTTTGCTGCCAGGACTCTCGCTAGTTCTTGCTCAGCTTGCTGTCATCCAGACTCCAGGTCTTTTCCAGCATAGCTGCTCCCCAGACACGCAGTCCTCAGCCTTTATTGTTTCAAGTGGTCATTCATTCCCAAGTACAGACCTTTGCATTTGTCCTTTCTGAATTTCATAAGGTCCATGTCAGCCCATTCTTCCAGATTGAATAGGTCTCTGAACAACAGAGGGACTACTCTCCTCTAATGTAGCAAACCCTGTCCCTTCCAATTCGGTGTCACCTGCAAATCTGTAAAACTATGCTCTGTTACTAAGCCCCTTGCTCTACTCGTCATGAACATCAAGGTAGAGAATGACTCATTAACCATTATTCTCTGAACAGTACTGTCACCAATTTTTACCTAATTGTTCATCCAATTAGACTACGTAGTAGTAATTTGGATATAAGAATACCATGGGCTAAAAAGGATACCAACATCATGAATTAATTGCTTCTGATTATACATCTCAACTCCCTTTCTAGGGAAGCAAGAGTTAATTCATAATGGCAATATCACAGTTAGTGTGATATGAATCCTTCTTTTGAAATGATAAAACCCTCAGACAAGTTCAAGAGGTAAAAATGATAGTGGTACTTTTCTCCCTTGTGTACTCTCTCATCTGCATATTAAAACTCTCTGACCAATGGCAGGATTCAGGCAGCATAAGATGGCCTGTTGAGTCTGTGTTCTGAAGTTCGGAAATGGTATGAAGCCAGAGTCATAACTTAGCATCTTAAGAGCAACCAAGGATCTGAAATTCCTTTTGGCCCAGTATCCTCTTCCTGTAACCATTATCAGATACTTGGACAACTATTGCAGATACTCTTTCTGCCCCCACAAGCAGATGACAGGGGTCTTTTTCCACCTCTTTTGTGATCAGCCTTGCCACCATTATACACATGATCTCCAACCAATGAAAGTCTGAGAACAAAAGAAGATACCCTTTAAATGCCAAAATCTGAGAAAAGAAAGGATTGCCATTTTCAATGTGTACTTGGGAAAAAGAAACAAAATGAAATTGAGGAACTTGGCCTGTAAAAGATAATACAGAATGAAAAATAAATAGGCATAGGTTCAGTTGTGAATGACCTTGATCAAGAAAGCACAGGTTTCATTTAGCTCTGGGTCAGAAGTGAAAACTTGTTCACTACAAGTCAACCTACTGTGGATCAATACAATGTGAGAGAGAGCACAAGAGTGGTCCTTACTCTGCATGGATGAACAAACCACTTGTGCAAGTGTGGAGTTGAGCACTGTGTCTAGGTTACTTCATGTTGCACAGCTCTGCATAGGGGCAATAGCATCCCATCTGCCTGCCGTCTCTACCACAGCTGAGTTTTTCCAGGAGCATTCCAAGCTTTAATCCATCTCTCTGCACATGACTCTGGCAAGGAAGTGGTTATCCAGCAGTTCTCCCTACTGGTCTCAAGAGAAAAGCACTTTTGCTGTCTTAAGAACGAGATGTCATTCTGCACACCAGAAATAAGTAAACTGAAACCAAGAGCAGTTAGGGATGGGAAGGAATAGCTAATGTAGAGTCTTTTAATGTCATGCATGTTCCTGCTTTTAATTCATAAATGACATTATCTACTATTATGCTTTTAATGCACTTGTTTGGTTAGGGTTGACATTTTATATCACTGTATTTACTGATTAGATCTAGAGTCAAAGGAAAATGAATACAAATTAGTTTTTCTAATTACTGCAAGGCTACTTAAACACTGCCAGTCTATTTCAAAAGTAATTTCTGTGGTTGATTCCCCAGAAACCAACTTGTAAAACAGAAGACTAAAATAACTTTAAATCTTTGATTGGTGGAAAAAAAAACCCCAAACACAAACAAACAAACAAACCAAACCCCAAACCCAAACAAACAAACAAACCAAACCCCAAAATCTAAACAAACCCAAACCACAGCCTCCCAAAAAAACCAAAACCCCTGTAAAAAGAATCAAAACCAATCCAAAACAAAAAACCCCAACCAACCAACAAACCAACCAAATGAAAGAGAAAAAAAAAAAAAAAAGCCCTGGCAAAATCTCTATCTGCACAGCTGGTGAGAAAACTGATTGTCCAGACTCCAGTACCAACACCATATCACAGGATATGCAGATCAAGTGTCCTATTAAGTTACAAGAGCCTGTTATAACCCTGCTTGTTCAGGAAAATCAAGGAATATCTGCCCTGGTGTCAGAGCAAACTATGGTGCTATAAATAAGTTTAACACTAAATTAGCAGCAAAGAATTTTGGGAAAAAATGTTTGTCTGTTCTTTAAGAAGCAAATGCCTTCTGCAAAGTAACAATAAACACATATTTGTATTTAAAAATAAAGGAAATAAACTTTGCTGAGAGAAGTGGATTTCTTATGTTTATGCAAATGGGTTTTCTATATTTTTATTTTGAGAATTGATTTAGTATTTGGCCATTGGATCAAATTCATTAACAAGATAACTCCGATAACTTCAGTGGGTTTTTCACAGGGATAAATTTAAACCTAATGTAAATATATCTGTTGATTTCAATCGGTTTTGGATCAGAACCTCTATGCAAATTTGCAAAGTGATACTGAATATGTCTCATTGGGGCACATTAGCTTAAATATTCTTGTCAAAACCATACACCATTTCCAATCCATAAAATTAAATAGGAGCTCATAAACTTATAAATATGTTTATTAGTCTTTCAGAGACAGGCACAGACTAGTAAACATTTCAAAGTCTGCATCCCTCTAGCCCCAAGGGTGTCTTCTTTAAAGAAGTCATTGATTTTTGTCATCAAAAAACAAGTATTCAAGTAACAGTCTCAAACACAAGCTGATGGTAAAGTACCCAGGATTCCCAAAGGTGCCATCTGTAAAAGGATCATTGATTTTGACCTTTTGGGTGGATTTGTCTTTTTTTCCTAGAGTTTTATTATGTGCATCAATAACAGAGAAGGCAAAGAAGACAAAATGAGAGAGAGAAAATGTAACTTTTTAGAGATGTATGTTTGGGATTCTGCCAAGAAAATATTTTTGCATTCAAGTATTCCACTGTTACCAGCTCCTAATCAAGAACAAAGCCAAAACAAAACCTAAACCCAAAATACCCCTGAAAAATATGATTGTTTATACCAATAGTTGCCAAAAAAAAAATTCTAATTATCTGCTTTTCTCCAATTCCTTAGGACTTAGCATCCCTCACATCTGGCTTCAGTAAACATGTCCATATCCGTTACACTCTCCCCATGTGAAAGTATAGGTCTTGATTTAGGACGAGGAAGCTGGGATCAGTTTCATTTGCCAGCTCTCGTTAAAAAGACTCTAGAGAAGCACCAGTAAAATCAGCCCACAACCCCACAGGAAGTGGACACTGAACTTGCCCTACACTATCTTGTATAAATTTGTTACTGTTATACCCAGTTAGTGTTTAAAGCTAAAACATGGACTTGCCTGGCTCCCCTACATCTCAAACAGGGTTAGGAAAAGGTGGATATTCTATCTTCATACCAGTAGAAATACTATGTGATGTCTAGACTGAGAAGAAGGGCAACAATGTTAAAAAATAAATCTGCTTATTCTACAGTACTCCAGCTGAACAAAACAAAGGAGGGGTGTCATTTCAGAGAAAGTGGGCACGTGCCAGCATATTTGGAAAGCATTTGACGTGTAGGATGCTGAAAATAGCTGAAGTCTTGTCCCATAGAGCTACTTATTTCACCTCCAGACTAGTAAAATTCTGCACATAGAGTGACAGGATTGCCTTTATCTTCCCCCAGCAATGCATCCAGAGAGCCAGTGGAGGAGGAAGCTCAGAAAAGTACTTCTACTGGTGCCAGATAGGGTTTGGCAGGGGACCAGACCAGCAAGTAAAGCTATGGCCTCCTGCCCTCGTCAATAATAACAGGGAGCACCTTCAGATGCCAAGCCCTCCCTCTGAATCAGCAGTCTGAGTCCAGTCAAAACACGTAAGGTTGCATTTTTGCTGCCACCTGTAACCCACATATTGCCTGTTTTAATGAACTTCAAACAGAAAGGCCGCATAACCCTTATTTTCTAGCTAAAACTAAGCCATGCCAATATTCTGTCACAGCTATTCATGTGTATCTGGAGTCATATTAAGCACAGGTAAAGAGGGAGTGCGCTCTCCAAATGTGGAGTCATGAAGATAAAATGCATGTGATTTGCCCCATTAAACTAGTTGCATCTGCTCATCACTCTCCAAGCATATGCTGCATATGAAAAATGAGAAGTGTAAGCTCCATCCACAGTAGCTATCTGTACTCCAGCTGTGAAGGTTTATACTTGTATTCCTTTTCAGCTCCTACAATGCATTTAACTAAGGGCAATTTTGCACATTAGTAAGAATTCTTCTAAACAAAACAATCCTTTCAGTGAAAATGAAGAGGCTTTAAAAATGATTGCAAAGTGGATTAGGATCACTTATGGTAGATAGCTGTTGACAAGATATTGCTTGTGATTACCACGAACATACATTGATAGGTGCCAGAAAGGAAGCTCATCACTGAAATGATATAGACATTTCAACACATGCTCTAACAGAACATATTATGTCAAAGAATTCCTGTTATTTCAACAAAAAATTTCCTTTGGCTACCTACCAGAGGACATTCAAAACAGCTCAGAACCAAGCTGTAAGTTACCCATATGATTCTAATTTGCCTCAGAAAGAAGCAATTGTACCCTCATGCTAAGTGTTTGCACACAGTCACTCTACTTGTGCAACAGATGTTCAGTGATAAAACAGTATTAGTGAATATGCTGAATATTAAACATCTCCTGTGTTTACTGTTTCATTCTTCTTTATAAATGGGTATTATGTTACAGGATTATCACCCTACCCTGTGGTAATCAGACTAATATTTAGCTAATGCTCATGAGTTATGCAACACAGGCCAAAAAAGGTTCAATGCAACATTTACTGCCACAGTTTTTAAAAACCTTGAAAAATGTTCCTCCAGAAAGACAATTACTCTACTGTTCTTTCTCAGTGCTTCCTGCACACTAGTCTAAATGAACAAAAAAATCTACTGCTTTGCAAGTTAACTTGTCTCTATACATATACAATTGAGTATGTATTTTATATACTCAGGTGAGCAGGGAACAGAATCTGCTTGGGTTTACCTGTTTCTACATCTACAGTAAAGTTTCATCACTGTATGGAACACAAAATATAATAAAAGCATTTTATTTGGGAGTGGTTTTAGTTTCATATTGGCATTTTCAATTGCTTTATCTCACTGCAGTGCTAGGCTTTGGCTGTGTCCAAGCATTACTCTTTTCCATAGCTATAGGCTGCGTCCTAGCCCAAGAACCCCCAACATCAACAAGATGAAAAAACTCGTAGGGAATAATTTCTTGCAGCCTAATCCATCCTTTGTGGTAACTTAGGGTCTAGACATATGTTCTCCAGTTACTTTTTGCTATCTTTGACTTTGGGTCTCTATTCCTTTTCCTGTCCTCAACCAAGTTCCCTCACGGTCAGGCTCCTTTAGTCTTACACATCTGTGTGTTCTTGATTGGCATTGCAATTCCCCCATGCTCATTCTCTACTCTGTCATGTTAAGTTATCTTATACTAATTTCTGCTCTGTCTATTGACCCCCAGTCTTACTTCTGGGTTTTTTTTGGGGGGATGGGGTTTGGTTGTTTTTCTTTTTTTGTGGGGGGGAGGTATTGGGGTTTTTTTGGGGGGAGGGACTGAAGGGAGAGCTGTTCTCTACAGAGAGACATCTATTTAACCAATGATGAGGTCAGTACAGCATAGTTTGTTGTGGGTCAGCTATAGCTCACAGTAACTGAACTCCAATCAATGCTGCTGAAGAAGCTACAGGACACTAAGAGAGGAGCCAGGCTCCGGACAATAAAAGAACTCCGGGGCTTTGTGGGGAGAAACATCCTATACCCTCACCTAACACTCCTCTATCATATGCTACCACAGTCTACCAGGCACCAGTAACAAAGTAACTGTCCCTTGATTGTGATAGGTTTCAAAACAGAACAGTCCTTTCAGAAAGAAAGCAATATGGAAGAACTAACTTATTTCAGATTGATGGCAGAACCTGGATTCAAGACAGAATTAGCAGTAACAGCTCCTTACAGGCTCAGGTCCACAAACCATTATTATTTTGCACAAACATGAAACAATGCCAGAATATCACTGAGGTAAGCCATCAGAGTTTGTTTCATCCTGGCACAAACCACCCCTCCTTTTGGGATGTTGTTATTGTGTCTGTCAACGGGTGGTCAGATGCTAGGGGAGACTGACCAATTAGTGGAGTCCTCATCTGGTGGGGTGGCATGCTGTGTGTTTGTCCTACGCACTACTGCATCTGACACTCAAAATGGGATTCATGTGGTGCCCTGGCAGCAGCACTGCCTGAGGAGCCAAAAGGGAGCCTCCCTCTGGGTAAGCCAGCAGGTGTTAAGTGTATGCTAAACTGGTCTCAGCTGGAAGCCACTCTTTCAATGTTAGAGGATTGTCTTGCATATCCAGCATAGTTTGCTGAGCATTTCACTAGAAATGCAGAAAGAATAATGCTTCTTTTATCTATTTCAGCCTATCATTAATAATAAAATTAGTTTTTCTTTCTTTTAAGGCAGGTTCAATAATGTTGCAAATTTAGAGTAAGCTCTAACTGGAGCAATTAAATCAATTCAACTTCCTGATTATAATAATAATACAGAAATGACATGCAAAAACTGAATTCAACATGCAATTTGGTACAATGAAAGACTCTGGTGACATAGTGGTAATGTTAATAACATGCTTATTTGTCAAGAGTATGTGTTTTGAGATCTGAGAGGTCAGCCTGTTATTTCCCTTATTGGTACCCCAGAGATTAAATAACACATTTAGTATCTATGCATACTTACAATGGTCTGCATTTTAGAATTAAAGAATAAGGTATTCCTCAGTGAACAAAAATATCACAGGTAGCATCACACCTGGTTTGTGCCTTATCAATAGTTAACAAAAAATTAGCAAGTAGTGGGTTTTTTAAATAACCACATATATATATATAAATTAATTTTAAAATATATAAACACATGCAGTGTTATATTTCACAAACTGTCTTGGACAAACAATTGAATGTTGCTTTTTTCTATCTCAGGGAAAGCATGACAGATAACAATATTCTTTAAATAAGCTTTTGGACAGTTAACACATTGTTTAAGAACAGGGAATGGTGATTTTAATAATTCTTGGAAATATCTTCTTATGGGTTGTTTTTTTTGTTTCAGTAGTAACCAGGAATGTTGCAAAGAGTTGAGGCATATGTACAAATGCTCTATGTTCTCTGATGACTGGTAGATATGGATTTAAATTTGTGATGAAGAATCCATTTAATAGCAGCCATGACACTTCTCTCAGTAGCCTGAAAGAGATTTCAGAACATTGTGATACAAGTTGTTGTAGAGGGAAGGAAGAAGCTGTACAAAAGACTATCTACAAATATCCACACTGGATACATTTTATCTAAAAAATCTGAAATCCCAGCGGAATCTTTGTGACCCTGTGTGGATAGAAACCCTGCAGTCTTTCAAGGGTCCAAAAGCAGATATTCAGCATAAATGGAGAATTAGGCACATAACTCTAAGAGCAGAGCCAGCTCTGACACCAACAGTCCTGTTGGCATGGTTCTGGGAAATATAATAGGATGCACAATATCTCTTTCTGTTCAGGAAGTCAAGGGGTACAATAACTACCTATACTGTTCAGCTTGCTCCACTGGCAAGCCAAAACCACTTTAATCTTAATCTTCTTTCCCTGCAGTTTAAACTAATAATGTATTTTAACTCTTGACTGTGAGAGGATAAAAGGAAGTATGCACACACCCTACAGATGATGAAATACTCTTAGGTGGTGTTGTGGGTCACATTGATGTCATAGATTAAAAATTCATTCTCTCAAAATATTTCCAATTGGTACACTGATAATGGCCATAAGACAGTAATATCATGTTGAATATGCACCTGCAGTGAGTTTAAAATTAAGCAGTCAAGCCTTTGTTGTTTCTTCCAAGCACGGCCTGAACTGTACACCTCTCGTCTTAGCTCTTTTCCTAATGACAAAGCTCTGTCTCCTGTCATTTTAAAAGATGACAACAGAAATGAGAGGCTGGAAAACAAAGGCAGACAAAATGCATTAGCCAGAATGTCTACAAAACAGTTGTTAAAATGAAAAGCTTTTCCTATAATTGAAGAGTCCTGGCTGGAATCTCTATGACGAAGTAAAAGACAGGGCAAGTGAAGAGACAAAGGAAGAAGATCTTCATTAGGGGTATTGTCTACCACATGGTTCTGCTAAACAAGAACTTTCTAAAGGACTGACATTTCCATTAAAAGGCCAGGCAGTTTGCTATGAAATTACAGTCAGTTTTAAAGGCACAGCTTAGAAGCAATTTAAAGCATGAACAACACTTCCCAATGCCATCTTTTTCTTGCTTGGTTGGGTCTTTATGTAACATCACAGTTGCCACATGAACAATAAAGGAATGTCATTATCACCAATAAAACCCCTTATACACATCAGAGATTGTAATTTACCCCACAGTCCCTTTATACTACTTAGGAAATCAATGTGCATGCATGACATTTAGACCCACATTAGACTTCTATACACTGATGAAGTAGATGAGAAAGGCTTCTGACGGCAGGACTCTGACCCACTGTACAGTAAAAATATTAATGACAGCAGCAGATAATAAAATATCCTTTATATCCCACTCTTCCTTTAGGAAAAATGCACAGGCATGGACTCCAAAGGTAACCAATTCTTCTAACTTTGTGTTTCCCTGTTCCCACTTCACGTCTACACTCAATGCCACTCTGAATCTGTTAGCACCAGCAAGAGCCTTTTAAGGGTTTTCATCATACTTAAAAGGCAGGACAGGGGAGCTCTAAATTAGCTCCCCAATCAACTTTTTAAGTAAGACTTAATAAGCCTACTGACTTTTCAGGAGTCGTTTAGAGCCACTTCCCTTCCCTGTCTTGCTGTGACACTCAGCAGCACTTGAGAAGTGACTGTGCTTGCTTAAATGCTGAACTGGAAGCTGATTTAGGTCTCTTCTCACTTCAGCAATCCACACTCACAAGGCTAAGGATAGTTTAAAAAAAAGTTACTAGAAGAGGGAAGAAAAAAATATTCTGCTGAATTCAGGGACAAAGTAGCTTTTTGCCAACTGCACATAGCTCCTATTTTTCTCACCTAACCTTTGAAAAATGGAATCTCTCTCAATATTACTATGGATATCATAATACAGAACTATCACCTTCCTTCTAAATTTACTTTTTATCTCAAGCCTAATGGGAAAATGGCTGTTCTGTGATCTTTTACAAGTTTCTTGAATTATCTTGTGAGCAGCTTGCTCCAATTCTTTTTAATAACCTCCAGACCTTACTATTTAACCACAAATAGATTTAGGTCATGCATATTGAATTGTTTTGATGACAGTCTAGTGTTTAATAATAAACTCTTCTCCAGAAAATTAAACAGTTCCAAAGCTGTGCTCTACAAATGTGGTTTTGGAAAGAGCACCATATGACAGCTCAGATGGGCAAAGAAACCACAGGACATTAGCAATGCTGAGTGCAGAATCTTTCTAAGTCAAATAATTATTTAGGGATGATTATAACAGAGTTAACAGGATATAACAGAAAATAAAGAAATAAATAACTATCAAACAGCCAATGCCAGACAGCTGGCTATTAAAAGAGTACCACTAAATAAAATCAATAATTGAATTTCTAGTTGCTTCAAACCCTAAGAGTCATCTTTTTCTATATCTAGTAACCATAACTTTGATAATCTGATGTCTTTTATGGAACTTTATTGTGTAGAGACAATGTAATATTTAATGGTTTACAAATCAGTCCATCTCAGATTTGTTTTTTCCTCCTTTCTATTTACCACAACATTTTTTTAAAATTTATGTATCTATCCACTCAAATATTTATGCAAACTGAGTCCAGAGGGAAGCAATCTTGTTTTTGCAGATTGTAGTTGATGCTCTGAGACAACCCCGCAGAGTAAGTAAACACAGAATAAGAGAATTGGTTTTGTGTGTGCTTTCCTTGGGCACATGCTCCCCACTCCCTGTAATATTTGGAATTTCTGGTATTACAGAAGTGCTAGCAGCTCAGCTGAAGCCAATAATGCTGAAACATTTGAAATGTGCTGAAGATCTTTTCATAGATTACTGTTTTTGTTCTTTATCAAAGTTGATAGAAGCACTTATTGTCTCAGACATAATAAATGGATTAGGTTATCTTCTTTGGTGATCTGAGGGTCAATCAGCTCGTTTGATATGCTCTTCACAGTACTTGATGCATCAGTTTTGAACATAATAGAGAAACTAGGAAAATGGACTCCTTTGCAACAATTAAAGCATAAAGATGGCTTCCAGAACAGTGAACATAGGAAGAAACCCAAATATTTCTATGAGAAGTTAATTATTCAGCTGAGCCTTTTAACACAACTTTGTCACTGGGGATCCCCTACTGTTGTTGATACATTTCAACAGTGCAATATCTTCCCTGAAAAAACTGATGAAGGTCTCTTCAGAGATCATCAGCAACCTACTTTGCACTTCCCAAATTCTGATCTGCTGGCAACCTAACTAAGGACAGCTGTAACATCACCAGGTATGGTGCCACACACTAGTAGATGCTTCACAGTCTAACCTACAGCAATGTGACACATCCTATTTTATCATCATTGATTTGCGTAACAACTTTTATGAGTTTAACAGCAAACCTCAGTCTATAACTGTCAGCCCAACAATTTCTTTGAATGCTAAGATATATGAATAAATGTATTGCAGAGGAAGACTGCAAAAAATGAGGTGGTTTTCCTGTTGCAGACTTTCAATAACTAGAATTTGAGCTCTAAATTTGAAAGTATCAATTACACATTATGTGTTAACATAAATATCCTTGCTAATATGTACTTGCCTGATTGAAAACCTCACCAAACTACATCTGTGGATTTTGCTTGACCTTGCAGAAGCTGTAAGCTGTAAATAATAACATCCTTTCTAGCTATTTTCAACAGCAATATTAGTGCCTCTTTTTTTTTAAATCTCTTTCTCATCCCATCTGATGTATACATATACTCTTCCTTGTTTCTCAAAACTGACTTTACCTATCATCCATCTATGCTGCTGGTTCATTTCTTGTGGTTAACCCTCCCATACTTCATTCCACATCTCTACTTACGATTCACCAACCTATCATTCACCTTCACATCTTTAGTCAAATTTCAGATTACTCCTTCCTACCAGTGCTGGTTTTGATTGGGATAGAGTTGATTTTCTTCACAGTAGCTGGCATGGACCTGTGTTTTGGATTGGTGCTGGAAACAGTGTTGGTAACACAGGGATGTTTTCATTGTTGCTGAGCAGTGCTTACACAGAGCCAAGGACTTTTCTGCTCCTCACACCACCCCACCAGTGAGTAAGCTGGGAGGATCTGGGAGGGGACACAGCTGGGACAGCTGACTCCAACTGACCAGAGGGATATTGCATACCATATGCCATCATACTCAGCATCTAAAGCTAGGGGAAGGAGGAAGGGGGATGTTACAACATTTGACTTCCCAAGTAACTGTTATGTGTGATGGGGCCCTGCTTTCCTGGAGATGGCTGAACAACTTCCTGCTGATGGGAATTGGGGAATGAATTCCTTGTTTCGTATTTCTTGCATGTGTGACTTTTGCTTCACCTGTTAAACTGTCTTTATCTCAACCCATGTGTTTTCTCACTCTTACTCTTCTAATTTTCTCTGCCATCCCACTGTGAGGGGAGTGAGCAAGCAGCTGTGTGGTGCTTAGTTGTCAGCACCCACCTGGGATTAAACCATGACACCACCAAAGTGAAAAACATTCTTTTGCTTTCTTTCTCCACTGCCTTGGAGATTTCTCATGATTCTTCCCGTCAATCAGATTACTGCCCATTCATCTTTCTTCTAACATATGTAAAGTGCTACTAAGTTTGTTCATCTACAGATTTTAAAATTGTCCAGTACTTCTTTTTCATTCTGACAACAAAACAAATTGCTAGTGCATCACTTCTTTTCCATCTTAATTCAGTAGCCCCCATTTCGTCTCCAATTTTTATGATGTCCACACAATACCCTTTTAATTCACACAAATGGATGGATATGGCAGGCATTCAAGCAGCCTCCCTGGGAGAATTCTAACTCTCTCATATGGCCAGAAGAACAAAAGCAGGCAGCTGTTGAAAAGGTCATCAGGAAATACAAGCTGCAAAAATAGCCCCATCATTTAACCCATACTAGGTCTACCTTTCAGCCCTTCACTACACCTGTGGCACATCTCACCAAGCTGAATTTTTTATTAGCTCCATGATATTCATAGCTTTTCCCTGCCTACACTCCTTTCTTGTGAGAAGCTGCCTGACATTTACACCTTTTACTCTCCAGCTAATGGCAGCCTTCCCATCTTGTGACTTTTCTTCTTCCACTCAGTTTGGGCCTTAATAACCCCAAGTATGAAACCACTGACTCACAAATGCTTCTGCCCTACTACACAAATACATTTCTTACGCCCATGCTTTTGGGGGGCTCTTTGCCTAAGTTAGGATTGTTATTAATAATAAAACCTTTTGCCAAACAAAGAAAAAAGTAAATCCAGTCAACAGTACAGAGAGGCAGTAATGAATGCAGCTTACATGCTATAATACTGTACCTTGCCATATGTTCAAGTAGCTTTCCTTGGAGACTTCCATTTCTCTCACATGGACAGAAGAAGAAGAACAACAAACTGTTGAAAAGGTCATCAAGAAATACAAACATCACAGATGGCACAGGTGAAAGCACTGCAAAAAAAACCAGAGTGCAGAAAGAATGAGTAGGAGTATCATTCTTTAATTGGCAATACTGAAATAGAAAGTGCACTAGTATGCTACCCTTTTTAATATTAAAATTATTATTGCAGGGACACCTTACAATGTACTTGCCAACTGGTCCTTTTTCTAATAGAGAGATGAAACAATGTCCCTGTCACTGACATTATATGCTGAGTGTTTCTCCTTTTCAGTAGGTTTTAAGTAAAACTGAGTAATCCAGAGATCGCAGAGGGCACAATGATGTCCTGCAGAGTTCGCCCTTCACAGAAAGTTACCTTAGAATTCAAGGTTTTAAAGTACAGCTCCTGTCCTAAGCAGGAATAAATAAATGTCTTATCTCACTGACATCCAGAGATCCTCCACTCCCTGTTGTGCCTGTTAAAGAAACTCATGAAGACTATGAAGAACTTCACCAGTTTCCTCAGTGACTCTCTTAGATCAGATAATTTCTCTTACATAATGCAAGGTCATTGAATCACATTTCATTACAGTCAAAAGAAGTTTATATAGAGAAAAATACATACCATGACTAAAGGACAAGGTGAGTACAGACACTGTTAGAGTGTCTGGTTCAAAGTCCAACTTGGTAAAACCAACCAATCAAGTTTTTTCTATAAAACTGCTGTTTTTTCAGAGAGCTTTTACCCTCAAAGTAATTAAAAAGCCAGCCCAAACACACAGGTGCACACACACACACACAAAAACCTGCCAAACCCCCCAACCAAACCCCTCTAAAACCACATTGCTACAGCAAGGCAGGTGCTGGATACTATCAAAAACTCAATAGCTGTCTGTGTTCTGAGACACTGCACTGTTTCTCTACACACAGAAAGAATTGTGATAATTAAGACAGAAGCATAAAAAGTGAAATACAGATGTAGAGCCTCCGTACTACCCAATTAATGGCCAACTTTTTCCATTTACAAGTACAAGTAAATAGTAGAGTCAGAGTATATGATTATGGACAGAATTGGTACACAAGAGCAATTCTCCACAATTTTTCACACCAGCTAGACTTGACACAACCATTCTTTTAAGATGGTGCCAACACTGATATTATAACCCCAAAACTAGAGGGATGCCAGAACAGATCCAGCATCCCTATCTTTAAGCCAACAAGTGTAGCTATAGTACCAGAAAACCCTGGAAAGCACTGGCCCGACCCAAGAGGATAAAACACAGAGGGACCTTGGACATTATAACCTTTATATAACCTTGGACATGACCCTTCTCCATTCAGAACTGATAATGTAGACTGTAGCACTTCACCATGCAGTATTGTACTGTGCAAAAGAAAGGAAAACATGCACTTGGAAGAAAGAATCACAGCATCACCTAAGGACATGCCAAGATCATTCAGGCTCCCATAATCAAAAAGAGGATGGCAATGACTCCTCATACTGGGAGAGAGAATTGCTTAGCCCAAAGACATTCACTATTTGCAGGAACTAATCACAACAAAATTGCAATGATTTAACAACCATTCTTTTAGGGAAGCTGTTTAATGCTAATCTGCTGCTCATCAGGATTGTTTTCTTCAAACTGAAAGCCTAAGAAAGGCTTAGGCCAAAAGCAAAGCCATAAATAAGCTTAAAATCAGCCTGATTATGCAGCAAACCAGAAAGTTTAAGATAAAGCTTTTCAAGAAAGCACAGAGAGTCTGACCTTAAGAGCTTGACTACACAAGGAAATTACTGAGCATAAATTCTGACATGAATGTAACATGAACTAGCAATTCCTCACTAATTTACTAGGTGGGAAAACTAAGGGTTTTGAGTTAACACAGTCTGTGGAATATGTTGGGACTCCTGAAAAAGTTATCCTTTCCTACTGTTTGCTGCAGCCACCTCCAAAGGTCTTGTCAAAAGCAATAAAGTTTAACAGCCCACACAACAGCTCCTCGCTGCACACTGGCATGTTACTAAGATACCTGGCAGCAAGTCTGGAAAGTTCTTCAAAGTCACTATGGACTACACTGGGACATGGTAACAATAGAGCCAAGTCCATCACAGAGAACTGGGCCTTAGGACTCTGTCAGTCTTGCTATTTCTGGATGTCCCTAATAGTCAATAACTGTATTTTGTTACAAGAAAGTCTTTCAACCTACTTGCAAAGTGGATTAAGTAAAGGATACTCTAATTGTGAAATAGAACATCCCTCTAAGTATTAAATAAGAGCATCCAGAATTAAAGCTGTTGCAGAAAAGTACTATATGACACACGTTGTTTAGAGCTTAAAATATGCAGAATACCAGAGAGAAAAAAAAGAGAGTGTAAAATGCCCATATCAAATGAGAAAAAGAAATCAACTGGAAAGAACTCTTACTAATGACTAGACAGAGTTTGCCATAGTATTACATCTGGCCTTTAAGACAGGACAGATTCTGTATATAATATATTGGTCATTGCAGTAGAAGGGCAGGGCTTGCAAAAGTTTAAAAAAAATTCTAAAAAGGTGGGGGGCTTTTTAACTTCAGACTCCCTGCCTGTAGTTCTGGGACTTGAAAGAGAAAAACCATTTTCTCACATTCGCTTTCATTTTCTTTCTCCCTTTTTATTAATAATGAGTGGTTTCAGAAATGTGATCACACTTTATGTACTTTCTCTGTCCTCACCTTTACACATTTTCACAGAAGCCTTCTATCAGAGCATGGCAATTCATTTAGCACCATCATTAATTGTTTACTAGATCTCTTAATTGTGACAGAGAGACTTTCTGAGCTCAAGGGAGTACTGCAATTTCTTAACTGCACCAGAACTGTGGAGAGAATCTACATTATAAATATGGCTGACAATCCTGAGGGACATATGTCAGATGGCATCTCACAGAAGTAGAATACTGTGCTGGGGCTGAGTTTGGTACAGCGTGTGCTATGAGTGGGGGTAAGAGAAAAAGGGCAGAGGAAGCCAAACAGCAACACTGTGGGAGCAGAATTACAGAAAGGATAAAACAAATGAAAGCATTAAGTATCCCTTTCCTTGGAGGTTCAGAAGGAAGGGGAGACAGGCAAAACCACAAAACTACCCTTCACCTTCTCCTAACACATAGATAGACAGTTGCCAGATATGTGGATCAGGCACAAAGATTTATGCTTTGCACTCCAAATGCAGGCTGTCAGGTTTCTGAGGTGGTCACTCATGGTGAGGATGTGAGGTAGACACAGATATTCCGTTCATCACCTTTAACTGTTACAGACATTCTGCTGTGCAGGATGGTACCGCGCTCCTGAGGGATGCAGTATTTCCGTTACTGTTCTACTGCAATCACATCTAGACTTTAAGCCTCAGGTGGATGCACATTTCATTGTAAGTATCAACAGTGTCTTCCTAAAAGACATGGGTGGACCCTGCTGGATTGGCAAGGAAGGAAAAAAAGGAAAATAATTGGCATGAATATTAATAGCCATTGGGAAGAAGGTAGCAGGAATGAACAAATCTACATAGGAGCGAAAGCGAAAGACAAAAAGTTTGGAAAAGAATGTGTTAATTTTAAAGCCTTCTGCCTATCCACAATCTTCCATATTTGCTCTTACTTTGTATTACCTTGGTTATTCTGATATATTTTAAAAAAACAACTTATTTTCCCTGTTTTATTTAGTCATTAGTCAAATCGAGCTGTTTCCCTCTGGTTACAGCAGAAGGGTTGATGCATGAGGATGCTAGCCTTTCCTCTACTGGCAACTATCCTTAGTGTCCCTTCCAACCCCTATGATTCTATGATTCTTCTTGTTGTTTCTTGAAATTTTAAGAGTTTGATAAAGTAATCAGAAATACAATCAAAAAACTGTAGTGAAATCCTGGTCCTCAGTGACATGGCTCTGAAAATGTACCTAAAAGTTCCCTTGGAATTTTGCAACCTATTAAAAAAACCCACAAAACCCCACATAAACAATTTAAATAGGAAATATAGAAGCTGACAAGTGGTTTTGTTTCTTTGATCTGCATAAAGACTGTCATCAATTTCTATCTCACTACTGGCATCTAAATAAAAACTCAAAAAATTTCTAAGAAACATGAAGTTAAAATGCACTAAATTCCTCTGTGCACAGGAGAAGGGCAGTCATACAGTGGACAGCCATAATTCTGGTACAGACTTGCAGTATTTTAAGACTACTAGATCTCTAACCCAAAGTCACAAATTTCTCTGCTATAACTAGAGATCAAGAGCATACTTTTAAAATGTATTTTGGTTAGCATAAATAGCATTTGCACTTTTACTTAATATTCCTTAATTAACAGTGTGAACAATCTTATAACAGAAAATGCCAAAGCCCCTTTCCAAATGAGGACAGGAAAGGAAAGGGTCATTAATGAGGTTCATTAAACAGGCTAATACTGGTGGGATGCTAGCAAGACACATGCATGATAGTGCTTGGGTGAAATTCTTTGTGTCTTTCGCTCTTACTTCAACTGTTGCAAGTGCTGTGTTACTTTAATGGCTTCTTTTTCATCACCTCAGAGATGAAAAAAAACTTGAATAATTTTTATGCAAAATATACACCTATCACCACACTACCAGCTGTCCTGTGGTTCAGTTGCCTTTCATGGACAGCACTGGAAACACTTAAAAGAACTCCATTCTCCATCAGAAAGCAAAAGAAAACCAACAAAAATTGTGTAACATAAGGTCCCTGAATAAAAATATAGCTTTGTCTGAAAACAAGAGAAAGGATGCTTGGCAACATTGAGAATAGCACAGAAAGACAGTAAGTCATAGCGGACCATCTACAGAGGACCACAAATCAGATACACAGGAAATCAGAGAGATACTAAGAAATGCAATATCAGCATGGGAAACACAGACCACATGGTACTGTGAAACTGACTAAAAAATAAAATCCCCAACTAGATAGGGCAGCTGGGCCTGTCATCCTCCTGTGCACTGTGTGCCTATGGAAAACAGAAGTATAAACCTGTATTAGGGAAAACTGCAGATTACCTGGGCACTGAGAGAATACAGCTTTAGCTTAATGACACAAGATGCAAGCAGATGGCAAATCAGGTTCAGGGTGCTCTTCTTGGTCTGCTACATCTGGATATTTGTTAAGTTAATCTTGGAATACTAAGATAATGTTGCTGATTTAGGGAAGCACTGAGATTCTGACTCAGATGATCAGTGTCTCACACACATGGCTTTTCCCACTTCTAAATCAGCATGAG
Organism: Hypotaenidia okinawae; assembly: GCA_027925045.1. Lineage (NCBI taxonomy): Eukaryota > Metazoa > Chordata > Aves > Gruiformes > Rallidae > Hypotaenidia > Hypotaenidia okinawae. The sequence goes on along the minus strand of BSDF01000013.1, from coordinate 14,777,680 downwards.
TACCTGTGTCAGACTGGGTTTTGCTATCGTGCCAGAGCCACCAAATCCCAATACCTGCTCCTGGGGTGCTGCTTTATCCTCACTTCAAAAATGTATTTAGCAGACTCTGTGCCTATTTGCATTTTAGAAAATACTTATAACAATTCTTCAGTTTAGGCAACAGACAACAAAGGGACTTAATCAGAGTCCTAAAAATAAGTCTGCTGGATATAAGCAGGAGGTTGAAATGGAGACTTGTGTACACAAAATGTCTTATGAAGGCATGTCAGGAAAAATGTTAACCAGCTGTGCTGCACAGTATTTTAAAAACTGTGAAAGCTGCAATGGTCTGCCTTCTCCTCATGTGGAGAGACGAGGAAGGTTTTAAAATGAATAGATTATTCTTGTAATAAAATGCCCTTTTATTCACTTAGAAGACAGCCAAAAGGGAAAGTTCAGAGGAGGACAGCAAGATGCAATGGGAGGAGGGGAAAATGTCTTTGACATAGAAAAACTTCATTGCATTTCTCCAATGAACAAATATTAATGCTTCATTTCTAGTCATCTAAAAACACACACAGCAAAATGTATCCCCAACAGTAAAAGGCATTGCCCTATTACCCTCCCACTGTACACATTTAGACCAAAGGGCAAATAAATGTTGGCAAACAGAAATGTGATGACTTACAGTATTTTCTTTGCTACAGTAGCTGGGAGGAGAAAAAATCCCCCAGAAAGATTAAGAAGCAAACATAAAACTGATCTTGAAATTCCTATTTGTTGATGCCCCAGGGCAGGTACTTTTTCAACATTATACCTATTTTTGAAAAGTACCTGCCTATCGGGGCACCTATGCTACTGAAAGCTGGTCTGTTTTCAGATACAGAAACACTGACTCACTTGGTAAAAAAAATAAATTAATCAATGTTTCTCCAATTAAAACAGGTATTAGACATTAAGTCTTCAGGAAAAACAGCTGTCAAAAAATACTATTAAATTTGGAGGGATGTTATCCAAAAGGGTGGAAAACAATTAATTTACAAGGACCTGAAATTTAACCCCAGGAATTATTCCTAATTTTGTAAACTGTCTAAACTGTATCTTGCAAATCAGGAGAAGAAGGATTAAACTCTATCTGCAAACTATACTGCTTTGCCTTAAAGGTTCCTTTTCCCTTTCCCTTCAATAATTTTGGCAGTCACTAGCTAACTCTTTTATTTGTGGCACACATGCAGGCTGGTATAATATTATTATTAATGGACATAAGATAGTTTCACTGGCATAATTGCTAATTCTTGGGGAAACTTTCCTAAGATTAATTTACCCCCCTGCCTATTTTAGCCCTTAGCAGGAGGGAATCTTTTATTTGATGTTTACCAATTGTGTTTATTTCAAACACATTTAATTCTTCGTAAAGCTGCCGAGGTTCTGCTTGCACTTTAAATTTGCAGGTTTACTGTAAAATGCCAGGCACATTGAGATGAATCAAACTCATCTGAGCATGAATGAAATGTAGTGAGAAAGTCCCTTCTGGCATCATTTCTGGGATTAGTAATTTGTGAAATTGTGGTGATGCAAGGGAACAGCATGAGAAAGCCATTTCCTTCCTCTTTGTCCAGTCTAAATGCAAATCTGAACTTTCTTGGCAGTTCATTTGCATATTAATGCATATAGTATTCCACTCCAGAGATCACTTCAGATTTTCTAAATTAAGTTGGGTGGGTGGGCTGAGGGAAAGGGGTCATTTTTGTCACACTAGCACAAATATTCTTAGATACTTTACCAAAAAGACAGAAAGCAGGCAATTATTTCACTTGCCCTATCTCTATTTCAATTTGCCCACTGGACCACTGAGGAGATAGAGAGGATAAAACACAATGGTTGACCAGAAGGAGGGAAATGCTTCACGCCACTGAAGAACAAACATGATGAAATTAAGAAAGGGTAAGAGTGCATACCAGTCTAATTAGCATTTCTTCTTAGTAGCTTGGGAAATGTCAGCCACCAGTTGGTGGCAAAATAAAGATGTAATGTGAGTAATAATGAATTAAATTGTGGCTATTTGCATTGAAATGTTAAGATAATGATCTGAAATTACTATTGTAAATATTCCCCTTGACAGTTGAAAATTGGACTTAAAGCTAATAGTACTTTGGATGAACTTTAAGCCATGAAATCACTTTTAATGCTTTACACTCCTTTTGGCTATGACAGTGCATTTAAGAAAGTTAATTTACCTCTGTTTTGTTCAAGCTGTTTGGTAATTGATGCATACATCATGGAGGTTTTAATGAACAACTACAGGGACTATTTACCCTATTCACTAAGTATAACTGAAACACTTGATTACTACTCCTGAGCCGAATAAACCAATAGTGAACTACAACAAGTATTTTTGGCTGGGGACTGGAGCAGGTGAGATCAGTAAGGATCTGTTAAAATGCAAAGAAAAAGGCAACATTTTCAGAAAATACTTGAACATTATATCCATTTTATTGCAGTATATAGGTTTGCTGTTAGCATTATGAATGGCTTAGAGAGAGTTTATATCTGCATGTGTACAAACTAGTACTGTCAGAGTAAGGCTACTGGACTGTCATGGTTTAGATCCATCCAGTAACCACAGGAATGGAAAAGCAGCAGATATCTTGACAACATCTGCTGTGTAAATAGCTTTTCAGTAATAGTGCATTTAAAATGAGAGCTTATTTCAAGACTATAGAGTCTAATTATATTGTAATATATTTTTTGCCATAAGGCATGTATTTATTTGAATATAGATGATGTAAAAGCTTTAAGATTACACTGAATTACGTCATGCTTACAAAAAGTAACTTTGTGTGGCTTACACACAAAGGAATGCTAAAGACCTTTTGCTTCTGAGCATCTAAGCTGAGATCTTTGATATCTCTTGTTTACAGAGTGTACTCAGTTCCTAGAGGTGTCCTGACATGGGCAGTGCCAAGTGGATGAACTTTGAATGATCACAAGTTTTTGAGATGAAACCTGAATGCTAATGAGATTCAGACTATCTATATTCAGCATATCAATCCCCCAAATCTGTATGAATACAGAAAAACTGTCTTTTAACCTCCCTGCAAAGTCTGCCCTAGCCTACATCCTGCCTCTTTCCAGCTGCCAATAGTTGCAGCTCTTCATGAACTTTCAAGAGATGGGTCTCCAGGCCCCAATCTCCTGAAGTCAGACAGCTGTTTGCTTTCATGCACTGACTAGCTTGAACCATACTATCTTCATTTTTATGGATCAGCCACTTTGTTGATCATTTTTCCTTAAGTTGTTAGAAATAAATGTTATATATATGAAAAAAATAGAAAAATAAAAGCAAAACACTATTAGTAATACAAATGTAAATGGGTTTGTAACAAGAAAAGACCCTGACTTACAGTGCTTTGGCTGTTAACTGTTAGCTTCTGTACAGTGTTCTTCACCGGGATACCAGAGACCAGATGAAAAATACATTCTGTTGGATCACCTTGCATTTATACATGCTAAGTCATATTTAGGGATGTAAATAAGCAGAAACACTGTCATTGTACTTGCTATGCATTATCCTACTGCAGGAACAGTTAAGAAGCATTATCTTTGCCAGATCACAGAGTCAAATGAGTCACTGCAGTTCTAGCCTTCCTAAGTTTTCATATTTTAGACCTTCTGAATTATTTTTCTGGATAGATAAAATATATTTTCCATCTCTACAGAAGAGTCATTGTTTAGGCACCACAAAGGCCTTTCCAATGAACAAATATCCTCTATTTGCTATGTCCAAAGCTAGTATTATTTATATTTTTATCAATCCAGTACTGGATATAAAGCTGCATAGGCTCCTGCAGCTTGAGGGAGTTAACTAAGAATAATTCATGGGATCTTGGAAAAATGGGACAATAGTTTCCACTGGTGGGAAACTACTGAGCATCCCTGACTACCTCTTTCAAATTGTGAAAGCCCCAAAACATCATACAACATATCACCAAAGACTTGTAAGCAAGAAACATAATACTATGTAAAAATGTTCAGGTACAGTGTAACACATTTGATAGGGGCTCTTGGCATCACCTCAGTATCTATACCGTGGGTATATTTTCTACTATACAAATCTATAAAGCATGGATGAATTCAAGGTTTCTGTAAGCAATATGCCTTGAAGCAGAGAAATGGCATTTATTTGGGGATTTGGTCAAAAGGATGTGGAATGCAGACAGGTAAATGCGAAATTGGGGTTTAGAAGATTCTGCCTTGGAGCCATCTATCCTGCTAGTCTCCTTCACTTCTTCTAGCTTCTGTTCATCACCTTAGTTGCTACTTCTACACTCATCTTCATCACAGAGAAGCATAGAAAAGACATGCCAAGTAGCTGCATATCTACTTACAGCTTTGATGTCGTGAGTGAAATGCTTATGCAACAGACTTGATAAAGATCTGACTTTTGTCAGCTCTGTGTTTATATTTATATATTTAATCAGGAAAACAAAGCTATTAATGTGAATACAAGTTTGATCATATACTCAAAGCTCTTGACTTTTCTATTTACCTTGTATCTTAGCATTAACAGCTTTGGACATTGACAGCCTCGGTTTTTAAACAGGCAGGCGGCGTGGAGGGGTGGGGATGGGATGGAAGGGAGAATAGAAAGGTGGGGGGAAAGAAGCTTGCTTCTTCTTTACAGTGTTACTATTTAAACAGTTAAGCTTTGAAAAGTATCTTCCTTTTCAGGTCAATAAAATGGCTGCAGGTCAAGTTCCCATCTGTCCTTAACTTGTATTTCCTGGCTGGAGACAATTTTCTACCAGGGCTGTTTAAAAAAAAAAAAAGGCAGTGTTGCAGGCTAACTCCCTGCTAGCATGTGTCTAAATCTAAGTTCAGTAACTGTGGTATCTCAGAAGTTTCAGCCACACATCAGTGTGTGTAATATATCCCACATAATATTTTTGTCCACAGACAAGAAGTAAAGTCTTAGTGGTAAAAGTCAGGATACTGGAGTTGTACTGTAATAATTTACAAAATAAATACTAAAGCATTTCAAAGAACACTACTCTGAGGGGGCTAGAACAGACAAAAGAAAAAACGTTGCCATGAAACTGAACATACTTTCTTCTCCTCTGTCCTGTTTCACTCCCACATACATGGTCCAGCTAAATAAAGTGTTACTTTTATTTTCTAAAAATTCCTGAAAATTCCAACATTACTGTATAACTATTCTGAGGGCACTTCTTACTATGCAGAGACACTGCTTCATGAGAGACACAGGCACACACACTCCCCATACAGTTAACAGGATCCTGAGACAGGAGATATTTTAACCAACAAAATCTCAGCCTTCAGAAGTTTGCTTACACAGTCCACAAACAGGAGGCTCTAGTGCTAAATGCCTCAAGTTGCACCAGCAGAGATTTAGATTAGGCATCAGGGAAAATTTCTTCACTGAAAAGATTGTCAAGCACTAGAAGTAAGTGCCCAGGGAAGTGATGGTGCACCTTCCCTAGTAGTATTTTTATACATGTAGACATGGTACTTAAGGAGATGGTTTAGTGGTGGACTTGGCAGTGCTAAGTTAATGGCTGGACTTGAGCTTGAAGTTCCTTTCCAAACTAAATGATACTATGATTTGTTCTGACATGCTTTTCCAGCAGACACTATACTTCAGTAGAAAACAAGAGCAATACTTTGTATTGGGTCTGGCTGAGATAGAGTTATTTTTCCCCATAGCAGCTCTCTAGTGCTGTGCTTTGTATTACTGATTAGCAGCCTGGGGTGGGCAAGATCTTGGGAGATGGACACAGCCAGGACAGCTGCCCCAAACTGACCAAAGGGATATTCTATACCATATGTCTGCTCAGCAATAAAAAGCTAGGACAAAGAAGTAGGAAGGGGAATTTATTTTTTATGACATTTGTCTTCTGGAGAAATCACTACACACACTGAAGCCCTGCTTTCTGGGAAGTAGCCAGACATTGCCTGCTGATGGGAAGTTGAGAATAAGTTCTTTGGTTTTCCTTTTCTTCCATGCAGGACCTCTTGCTTTATTAAACAACCTCTATCTTAATCCATGAGGTTTTGTTCTATCTTATTTTTCTTCCCGCTCTGTCCTGTGGAGAAGGGAACGATATTTTTGTGGATACCTGGAATGCAACCAAAGTCAACCCACCACCATTTCACTAAATCTTTGCTTGCTAAGAGTAACACTAAGTCATATTAAAAAAAAATTTGGTTTCAATATGATCCTGAAAAATGCCTCCACTTTCCTCTTCCCATCCTCATCCTCTGGTAAATACTACCATATACAAACCAGCCAAATTAATGTATGATCTGTGCTTCATCTGTAGGTCATCTTTCTCTCCAGAATGGAAATGCAACCATTGTACTTTTGTAGGAGCAGCCCTGCATCTCTGAGAATGGGGAAGAACATCTTCCCTAATTGGTGGTAAAAGTGAAACCAGAAAAGAGAAATTGGGGTGACATCACTGTACAGCAGACGTAAAAGACTCAGAAAGTTGCTCACAAGAGAATACCACAGTATGTCTGCAGAAAAACATACAACAACAACAACATAAGAAACAAAGCAGAGAAAGAGATGACAAGGAGAGGTTGATGGGACATTTTGGAAGGCTGAAGACAGGTTGCCTGAAAGGCTGACCTATTCGATATATAGGTCAGCCTGCCATATGTAATGACCTGTTGCAGTATGTTGTAAAACTGCTGCAAGAAACCACTGCTATAGCTTTATCTCTTTCCTATTAGGAGTAAAGGTCAGGCACAAGCTCCTTCTGTTGCTCTTGGCTGTTCTGAGTGAAGGCCATGGAAGGAAACCATTACAGAATAAAAGTGAATTGCTCCAGGCTTGTAAGTTGCATTGCCAGTGGGGAGGCATATTGCTAATAAAAATGGTCTGGTAGTAAATCATTTAATTTCTTGGCTGTTCCTACCCTCATTTTCAGATGGAAGTTGATGTTTTAAGAGCTTTAAAATTCAGCTCTGATCAGGAAATGAATTTAGTTGTTTGAAAAGCAGCTGTTTGAAACAGCTTTGTTCCTTCTATAGCCTCAATGGAGCTTGAAATCAGCTGCTGATGTAGAGATACAAGTGTAAAATCCTCCATTTTTTGTGGTTCTTTTTTTTTTTCTTTTAAATAAATTACAATGAAATGTCCTTTCTCATTAGCATGCTGTTTCATCAGTTTTGCTAGGAGTTGGTACAGAAGGATGGCCTATAGGTCTGTTAACTCATGTGATAGCTAGGGAGCCTGGATTCTACCTGTGCTGCTCTCTGCTGAATGGTTTTAGGAAACCATTCCATTCTCCTATGCTTTTGTGCCTTGTCCTGTTTTAGGCCATCAGCTCTTCAGAGAAAAGACTGAGTTCATTTGCAGTTTTGTCTGGTTTATGTAAATTTGTGTAAAAATGAATATATCTAGTTTCTGGTACTGTTATTGTAGGATATATAAGTCATAATGAAACAAAAATTAATTCTTGCATTTGGTTTGGGGGAGCAGGGCTTAGACCCTGAATGACTCATTTGGATCATTGTAACTTCTAGACATATTCAAACTTGTCTTTTCCTTTACCTTCCTTTAGAGACTCCCTGTTTTCCTTATACCATATTCTGTCCCATCTTGCATCTGCAAGATATTAGCCACTAACACAAGCATTCCCTATGATCACTCCTACCACTATACTGCTCCAACATCAAGATGGTCACTAGTTTGCTGGATTAATAAAGTAGAGAATACTTCTTAATTGTGCTTGCTGTATCTTTGTGATGGCTTAAAGTAACACATCATGACTGTAAATAGAACATTACTTCCAAATATTCATGGAACTGCATTTTTATTTGTCTTGTTCCAAAAGCTGAGATGGATAGATTTTAATGGCTCCCCTTATTGATCTTGCACTTTGCACCATTTCATTTCAAAGGGGTTTGTGCACTCCATAAAATTAAGGTAAGTTAGTACATTTCTTTCACTTCATAAAAATCTTGAGAGGCCAAACATTACCATGAAAAGTGCTTACATTCTACATAGATGATTACTTTGAATACAAGAGGGTTTAGGGGCTGTGTAAAGATTTTGACAAGCTGCACATAATAGGACCTTCAGCATCACAAAATCAGATTCTGAAAAGCAGACTATATCAAGAAAAATGGTACTATAATTTCTTCATAGCACAGTTTAAGTTACTTGCTATCAATATAGCACAAAAATAGATTTGTGTAACTAAAGAAGATCACTTATGCACTTCAGTGTAGGCATCCCACTGCTAACCTATTTTCCCAAAGTGACATAAAAAAAATTAGTAAAAGGAAATCAAGCAGTTTCATGATACCATGCAGAGGAACAAGTGTTTCTGATATGTTTAACAAAATTAATTAGAATGAGACTGACAAAAATCTGCTGCTTAGGAATCGATTCTTAGGTTTGCAAATTATATTGTGCTTTTCTTGCTTTTCATGCTAGCCTAAGTATTTCCTGTTTTGTTGTTTCCAAAAACATTAATATGACCATCAACAGTGGGTGGCAGGAAGTGGAAGAATTTAATTTCAGTCATACCATACTCATTTTTTGTTCGTGTCTAGCATTCCATTAGGTGTCAGAGATAATATTTCAAATATAATCAAAAGAAGGTAGTTATTAATCCTGAAAAGTAGAGAATTGGGTCATTCTTTACTTTTGTTAAAAACAGAATGTGATTAAAAGAGCTTGTACAGTTTCGCTGAAAAAGTGTTACATTTTTCAGAAAAGTCTGAATAGGTAAAGCAAAAAAGGAACAACAGGGAAAAGATAAAAAATAATTTAAAAGCTATTTAAACTCTAATTTATGAAACCAATGGAAAGCCTTTAAAATTCCAACTTTGTCTTAGGCTTTGGTTTGGGTGAAAGTCCTTAAAGTACCTGACTTTGAATCAGAGTTCTGCGATTCTATTTCCAGACCTGTTACTACTTTGCTCTGCATTTTCAAACAGTATGCTTCCAATTTGGTACTTAATTTTCCTTTCTACTTTACCAATAACACAAACTCTGACAACTCACAAAGCATCTAAGAACACAAAGATATGAGCAGTGGCTTATGGTCCTTATGATTCTGGGATGGAAATGCAACAGCTACCATTTTAACTTGCTGGTCTGACCTAGAGATACACGACTACTGCAGCAATAGAGCAACTCAGTTATTTAAAGAAGTAACATACAAGTCACATATTTTCATGATAGCAAATGATAAAGAATGATAGATTCAGAATTTCAGCCTCAGATAATTATATACTGCAGTCAGCCTCCAGTAAGCTGTTGATACACACATGTAATCCCCCAACTATTCAGAACTGTGCCTGTATGCTTTGCAATAACTGTTTTGGCTGATGGCATTCAGATTTTACTTTAAAACACATGATTATAGAAGACAAAATAAAAGGCTACCTATTTTAGTAACTCTTTATTTGCACTTTAAACAATAAACATTTTCCATTATTGCAGATGTACCTTGGCTTGTTGGTATATACAAGGTAAGTACACATAAACTCTGCTATCTACCACACATTCATGATTAAAGCTTCCAAGCAGATGGCAAAGTACAAATACTACTACAAATAATACACAGCATCTATTTTGATTTCAAATAGCTGCTTGAAAACACAACTGAGCCTCTTACTGTCTTTTCAGGTGATAAGGTCCCAACAATTCTTCAAGAAAATGTTGTGAGGAATTTGAGACCTCTGAAAAAATTAGTAATTTTGAAAATTAAATGTAACAATAAAATAATCTTTCCCCGCATTTTTTTTGGCTTGCATTATTTCAGTGAAAAATCACAGAAGACAAGATCAACACCCATCAAGTCCAATACTGTATTTCTACAGCACTCCATTCTGGCTCTTATTTAAATTTTAAATCCTTTGAACTTCACCCATCTTCTTTTTTTCATGTCTTGCTCCCCTTTCCAAGAGAAGTTGTGTGCAGTGTCTTTATCCCTATCTTCTTCCAGGAGGATATTTATTTTAGTTTCACAACAGCTGAAATTTGGTAGTGTCCTGTAAGGCCCACAGTGGATTTCATAAAGAGAACAAACACAAAATAATCATGTCTGGATGTATCCTCACAGACTCTAATTATCAGCAGTTAGTGAGCTTCCTATAAAGCCTGATTGAGAGCCTCTACAGCCCTGATGGACTTTTCCTCTATGAAATTGTCTAATGTAAATTCATACTCTCTGCCTCCACAAAAACCTGTGGCAATGGGTTCTACAATTTCAGTATTGCTGAGCAAATATACAGATGATAAACACAGACTTATTACTCATTTTAGTACAAATTCTATGCTTGTCATAGTTTAGGAATATCTCCTTAAATGCTTACAGGGTATGCACATTAGCCTGACTTTATAATTTAAGACATGCAAATTGGTCTTTATACCAATGTAAAACCCATTAAGTCAAAGGAGTTTCATATGGATGTATGGTCTGCCCACACAGATTGAATTACAGGTTGAGGGCTATAATTGTAGCAAACAGCACATAATTGCTAGAATGACACTCTCTTTGTTGCCTCTGAACACTGAGACTATTTCCTATACTAAAAAGGTTATTCACAAAGATAGTATAGTTCCTTTATAAAAAAATAAACTGAAAAGCTACAAGAAAGCCATAGACTATTTTTAAATACTTATTTGTCATGAAGTGACAGGGAAGTCAAAACTTCAAATTAGTAAAATAAAGTAAAAATGTATATGTAACTTCAGTAGTGTCTGGTAGTTGCACTGTGCAATTGTATGCATCAAAAGCTATCCTGACAGCTTTTTCATACTAAGTTAAAGGAAAGTATAATTATTTGTTTATATTTGGAAGTTCTAAGAATTCTGTGTACATATTTCATTTGACTGTATCACAAAAGAATAATTTATTGCAACTATCTAACAAAAAGCTCCCAAACCTGGCTGTTTCAATTCCTCACTCATTTCCTTCAGAATATCTTTTTCATATTGCTGTAAGATTTCATCTTTCCAACTCTGTGCTGTAAACTTCCAGACTGTAACAAAGCTCAGCCTCAAAGATGTCAAACACAACGAAAAATTGAAATCACCATAGAGTAAGCTGGTCTCAGAGGTCCCGAGCCTCATTCACTCTGGCTCCTGGGTCACTGATAGAGCTGAATATGCAAGCTTACCACTACCACCCGTGCTGTCACTTATTCTCTGTGCTGTGGTGCTTTTCCTACACCCTCCTCCACCCCTGAACTTCACTCCTGTATCCACCCAGTTCTCTCCCTTCTCTCCTCTTTTCCTTCAATTTCCTTTTCAAGAACAGAGCATAGAACCTGTAAATACATTAAAATTCTTACATTTTGAACAATGCCTATTTTTTTTAACTTCCATCATAAAACAGACTCGCTAAGGTCTTCCATGAAACAAGAGTTTTAAAGAATGTGCCAGTATGTTAGAAAAAGTATACAGGAATCTATCTTTTTAATTTAAGGATTACAATGACTATAAGCCATGGGAAGAGGGTCACTGTCTTTAGACTTCCTATCTTATAACATAAATACAGAATATGATACATGGCTTAATATTTGATTTGACAGTAAAGGAAAATTCTAAGAACTCTAGAAAACGAATATTTGGTCTGCAATGTCAGCTTTAGCAGTTTGATGAAAAGTATTCCCTGCAGTCCTACCATAGCCTGGCTGGGGTAGGCAGCTGATAAGAAAATATTTTCCTTTCAGACTAAGCTTCCTCTAGAAGAGAGGAGAGGAGATCAACCTTCTGGTAATTGTAAAACAAAAATTCAAAAGCAGCTTTTTCAAAAGAACTTCCGTGTTTCCTCAATGCTCATCTAAGATCTGTGTGGCCTCAGTGTCTGTCCCAACACTGACAGAGGTATTGGCACAGGACACAAAGATATGGATGAAGCTGATGTGTTAGAGAAATCAATCTGAGATAGCAGAACGAGGTGATTGTATCAGGCACTCTGATGTTACATTGAGCTACTGTCTAGTAGACCTAGAAGGAGTTTAATTTTTACTTCCATGCTAGATCATGTGATGGTTTGTTTTGGTTTGGTTTTTTCCTTCTGCTTGCTCTGGTAACCCTAAGGCAAGTTTAAGTGCTTAGAGAAATATTCCTTTAAAAAACACGATTTAGTTCAGCTCTATTTTCCAGCAGATCTTATCTAACAAGCACTAAGACCAGATGCTTTGGTGGTGTAAGTGACATTGTTTCAGTGAAGTTAAGACAACTAAAATGATTTAAGATTCCAGCTGAGGAACTGGCTGCACACACAGAGTTAACATTAAATTACAGGAAGACTAAACAACAACTAGCTGTTTGAAGCATACAGATTCCTACCGGTTCCTCATGACTGCCAGTGTGCATTTGCACACTTTCTGACGTAAGTTTAGCTTGGTCAGAACAATGCTTAACTTGCTCTTAGCATGCACAGTCATACATTACAGATAGACGTGTCCTACTGTACAATAAGCACCTCTAATCTCACAGTGACTGGCACAGGAACAATTAATTCTGATGTGCAAGGTTTTCTCACAGTGTGTGGGCTCTTTTAAATTATTGATAAAGATTTGGAGAATACCGAGCTATGAATGAGAGTGCAGCTGTTTTGGTTGCTTTTTATGCTTAAAAGAGACAAACAAATTATACGTCTTAAGTGACAGCCTATGAAGATTAAAAGTAATTTACCTTCCTCAAACCAAAGGTTTCAAAAGAACTTTGATATCTTTCTCTGAAATCAAAGAACAATGAAAGTACCTGGAACCCTGCTGATTAAGAATACTGATTTCCCAGAGCAAAAATTAAAAACTATAATTTGACTCAGACTGTGTTTTTAATAATGCTCATGTGTGAATTTCATTATCATAATCCAGCTTCAGCAGTTCTGCAGACCAGCTGAGGCCCTCAGTGGTGCATGCAATCAGAAATACACCAGTATCATGGTAGGCATGACAGTGTAACGCAAACATGTATCCAACTGATATGACTTCAGTGATTAAAGGCATTACAATATAAAACAATCATAGAGAGTTTACTTTTAATTTACTTCTTAATCAGCTTTACTTTAATCAGAAAATTGTATCTAGCAAAGCTCATTAAATTACATCTATAAGGAAAAAAATCTTTCTATGTTGGTAGCTTTTATGTAAAGTTTAGTTAGTTTATTGCCAATGAACAAGTTCTAAGCAGAGAAACCTCTTGAAAAATACTAGATATGATACAATACATCCATTAAAAAATTCTTAATGTCTTATTTTTTATAACGCTCTCTAATAAGTTGTTTATAGCATGAAAATCCATTTTGTTGAAACCATAACATTGCCATCAAGAAATGCATGACTGTATTAACCTGCATTTTATTTTTCTTTATAAAGACTGCCAAAGATTGACTAACAGCTCTAATTGCCTTTTATGGCAAATGCCTTTGTATTTTTCACCTAATCTCTGCAAAACTAGAGGTAAACAGGCTGACTTTTGTGAAGTATCTTAATGAGCAAGCATTAGTCTATAGAGGGTCTAGGAAAATTCAGGAAAGTCCTGGTGCCACTTGGCTCCATCTAGTACTGGTGGTATTAGGGCTTACTGAAAGGATTTAGTGTTGTTCTGATGCTCAAGTTAAAATAAATCTTTGTGTAGATTTTCATGTGTATGTGATTAGTGATGTCTAACCAACTTCCAGCACTTGAATGAAATAAAACCCAACCGTAGTGTTGCATATCTCATGTAAATCAAGTTCTTTACCAAGGAGGCTCAACTTAGCGAAGAACGATCCACTGATCCAATAAAAGATGTTCATGAGTCTGCAGATAATATTGTTGCTATCTATCCCCTCAAACTAATAGGCTGGTAACTGTCTTTCATATTAACATTGCAATGTTTTTGACAGATACACTTGTGAGACTGAGCTTTCAATTTGACACTTGTGACCATTTCCCAGAATTACTACAGGGGTCATCATTTTGGTAGAGAACCAGAGAGATGCAGAGCATCTCACGTCTGTAACAGAGAAATACCCACAACTGGGAAATACCAGGCTAGAAGCAAGGTCATAGCCATATGATACAATATTAACAACAATTACTGTATAAACTCCTCCACGTTAGTTAGGAAATTGGTGTTGGATTAGACTGCACATGATCAACTATGGCTCAGCTATAAGCAATACCTTGCCAAACCACATAATTGATCATTTCTAATCATGTGACGATAACCTAATATGTCAAGGGAAGTATATTGCAATGCAAATTATTTTTCACCATCTGTTTACTGCGTAAATATTTTTACTCCCTCCATTAGTTACCATCTGCAGGATGATAACCACTGAGTTTATAAAACTTTATGTCAAAAAGCAAACAGTGCAATAGAGCCAATTCACCATCGTTAACTTATCAATATTCATACAGAATTAATGTCAACATGCACAATTCTATCAATTCCTAAATTATAGAAATTAATTGTAAATAGAATTACAATTTCTTATTTAGTAATCCAGATTTCTGAATTCTAAAAATCAGACATACTGTTAAGCACAGGTTAGTTTCATACCAGGTTTCTACTATATCTGGTTGCAAGAAATTAGTAGTGTTATTTACATACTTAAATAACTCTGACAAAAAAACTACACCACAGAACTGCCAGAAAGTATTTGCTTTGCATTAACATGGCTAAATCAATAAATAAATAAAATCAAATCAATGAGTTACATGTAACAGGTTAATAAACCTCCCTTGCAAAGGCAAATTGTGTGAACCATAATTGCTTCTTCTTTTAGTGTATTTTTTTCTCTACTTTGTTAATTTTATAATTTTTTGCTTAAAAACAAATAAACATTTTTATTTCACTGATACCAATGACATTCTTTCTTATACCAACAATATGTCTTTACATATTAGTATTTTGAACATAAGAAAATTTACCATTTTGTTCAACCCAACATGTTCTATGTTCTGTTTCATAGCAAATACTGAAAAAATTGTTCTTTTTCAGAACAGAAAGTTCTAATCTACTAATCTTGTCATGTAGATACCATTATTATTGTTCCATGAGCTTTAAAAAGGAGATTTATGTAAATGGTTCATAATAAAGATCAGGAGTCTATAGGCATCAGGAACATAACTTTAACAGTATTATAGCAGCACCAAGCAAATTAATAAAAGACACATGATGTATATGCATGAGATATATATAAATCCTCATATAGTACAGGATTAGCTGCATCTCTACTTCAGTGCAGAAGTACTGGTGAAATATTTCATATCCACGAATTAGATTAATGATTCTGATTCATAAATATTTAGGAAATCTTGTCCTTGCAGGTGCACATCTATTTATTTTGTGATGTTTCTGAGGCACACATAGAGCAGCAAGGCTGGGATCTTATAAAATACCATCTACTGTCATGTTTCCCCATGTCATTTCCCAAGTACCTTTTCCCTTCTTTGTTCCCAACTGCTTCTCTTACAGACTAGAAAATGGGAGAATATTGCAAATCAATTCAATCCTTATTACAAACAAACAGTGCACACACAAATTGGTCACATACATACCAGTTCTCAAACACAGTTGTGTCCAACACATAGAAATTTACCATTCCAACATCTGGCTCCAGATATTTAAACGTCAGTGTGTGTGTGTGTATACACATTTAAAAATGATTTTAAAAATATATATACAGTTTTTAAAGAATCACAGACATATCCCCATAGATAATTGAGCCATACTGATATATATTGAAACTACATACAGTCCATTTATACCATAGCCAAAGGAGGAGTTTGCTGATCTGCAATGTTAAATTACACTGAGGATTTTAACAACTAAATAGAAAACAAAAAACTAAAAAAAAACCCCGACCTAAAGTTAAATTATTTAAAAGATTGTAAGGCTAGTATATTTGCCAGAACACTCACAGCCAACATGGTTTCACAAAAGGAAAGTCCTATTTAACTAGTTATACCTTTTGTAAGGTCACCTTCCCTAGTGGATGAAGGGAAGGCTGTGGATATATATTTTCTGGATTTTAGTAAGACTTTTGATACTGTCCCTCATAGCATCCTTCTCAACAAGTGATAGGACAAGTAGGGATGGTTTGAAGCCAGGGGAGGTTTAGACTATACATAAGGAAGCATTTCTTTACAGTGAGGGTGGTCAAACACTGGAACAAGCTTCCTAGAGAGGTGGTTGATGCGTCAAGCCTGTCAATGTACAAGGCAGCATCTGACACATCGTCCTTAATAAACAGGCTTTAACTATTCCTCAGGCCTGAACTGGTCAGGCAATGCTTGCCTATTCTAGTCTATTTTACAAGCAAGCATATTTATATTTTTTAAAGGTTTAAAGGGGGCAGACTGATTCAGTGGTTCTTAGAATAGTCTGCCCTTTGCCACTGCCAGATCCTACTCTTACAAAACAATGAGAAAGGTGAGGGTGACTGTTTTATGCTGCTGAAATCTGGATTTATTAGTGTTCAAGTGCATTTTAAAAGGGAAGTATTAAGCTTTAAAAGTACTATCAATGTAAAACATGCACAGAGACTACAAAGCATTGAAGTACAGCTGACCAAAGGGAATAAACACTAAAATGATAAATGAATCTCCCCATCTCAGGGAAGCACATTATCCAGACAGCTGAATACTGGGAAGTTCTTGTCACATTCTCTGAAGGTCATGAATTGAAATTACTGGATAATGAGGGAAGATGCAACACAGTTAAAAGAAGTAAGGAAAATTGGATGTCAGGGGGGACTAAGAAACAAACACTTTGTAGCAGAAAGATTAACATGGCAACTTAATGTACAGAATCAATTAGGTTTTTTTTCATAATAAACACAAATATCTTATTTGAAATCTGAATCAAAAAGATCACTTGAATACCTCTGAGCCTCACGATTTCATTGGGACTCTTTAACAAAAAAAAAAATTTGAGTAAAAATATTGGTTTAGGTTTTTTTGCACCTAGCCTTCTTTTCATATATTTCTGGAATACTTGGGTCTTACTTACTGCATTGAATTCACCAATATCCTACGTCTCTTTGGAGCAGTATCATGCACCCTAAATTGTATGTTCTCAAAGATGCCAAGATAAGTTTATGAAAACATATTTTATTTTCTATGAATGATCTTGGAGACAAAGACTAATCACAATGTGTAGCACTACTATGTAAAAAGGAAAAAAAAAAATTGATATACATGGCCATAGATGCAAAATATGTTTTTTCAGGTAAATTAATAATCATATTACAAGTTAGAATTCAGATGCCAAAGACCACTCTTGCTATTTTCTTCAAAACACATACATAAGACCCCAGCCAATACTGGCATTCTGATTAATATGGTTCATGCACAGAACAAGGTCAGAAGAATAACAGATTATTGCTTTAAAAAAATATCTAAATGTGTAGCTTTTTTCCCCCTCACTTGGAAATGTTAACTTGTTCCTCCTTAAGCTCTTCAAATCCCTTTTTGCATGACCAACTTATTCTGAAAAATACTAATTAGTTAAGGTTTTTGACAATATTATACATGCAGAGTTGTCCTCTGCAATTTCCTCTGCAAGTTCTCCATTTAGCAAGGAAACCAATCGTTAACAGCTTGTATTTTACCATTACATAATTCCTAAATTTTAACTTGCCTTAGTGGAACTTCCTGCCTGAAAATAATAGTTTCACTCCCAAATAAGCAATTCTCAAAGTATTTTATTTTAACAGATTTCTATTTGTGATTGAAACTATGTCTCCATACTAAATCTGCTTTTGAGAGAACCATATAAAGGAGGAATAGAGGATTGTGATAATGTCATTCTTCTGGCCTTGAAAGACTATTTAAATCTTTTCTACAACATGATATAGGCCAAATTGAATTGGATAGCATGTAGGGGGATTACCACGTGGTATCCACACATCATCCTATTAATCACACTCTAACCTTTCAAGCTGTTCAGCACCCTCTCCTCACGCATTATAGCCAGATTTTTCAGCTGAGAGAAGGATAAGGAACCAGATGGAACCTGGTGGTCTGCTTTTTTCACTATCCAGTGATTTTTATCTCCTCAACTGTTAAGCTTTCAAAGATGGCAACCATACATCTCCTTAACAGTTAATACAGAAAGCTTTTTGGTAGGTTTGGTTTACTAGGCCTAGATCCATTAAACATGAAGCTCTTTGCCCTGAGAGGCAAATCAAGAACCTAATATTAGGCAGCCTCTACGTTTGTCTCTGTTTGGCATAGAGAATTTGACAATTTGTTGTCAAAATTGCTATTTTGATGACTGGGTGAGCTGGTTTGATCTAATCAGCAGGAACTGAGAACCTGAGTCACCAAAAGCTGCACCCTTACTGAAATAAATATATCAGACTTCCACACTCTGTAGTTATGTCTTGTTAAGTCCTGAGAATTAAACTAAGGAAAATCACCAAAAATTAAAGACTTAAATAGTTCAAGCCTCCGAACTTGCTACTGAACCATTAAATAGAAAGCACGAAAAATAAACCCTTACCCCCGAGCCTATAGGGAGTGGTTTGCTCTTGCAGCTGTACTTCAGTGCAGCGTCCCGTGCGGGGCAGACAGTCCCCTCAGGGGCCAGGAGGCTATCTACCTTCCCTCCCTCCCCCCTCGAAACTTGCCTTTGAGACAGCTCTCGGGTACGAGCAGCAGTACAAGGCGCCCTCCTTACTCGCTACGTGCAAGGGCACAACCGGGTCCCTGCTTTCCTCTCGCCGTCTCAGGACAGAGCAAACCAAAGCTTCTTTCTTTACTACCAGCCTCATCATCAAACCATGAGAATGCAAAAGTTCAACCACAAACAGTTAAACAACCCAGCCACCTACTAGAAACCTCACCTTATTCAAGATTTCTTCCTGTTTTGAAAGTAATGCTTCGTGCTGTCTTTAAAAGGAAAATTAGAAATCTGCCAGCATGAGTTTTTTCCTTAAAGTAACAGCGACGTCTTCCATTCTTCTCACAAAATGGCGGTTCCCTCTGGGTGTGTAGGGGAGTGGGCATGAATGTGTTTGCCTCAGGCAGCTCCTCGCGGCTATTCCTTGCACTCTGCTTCTAGCCTCCAGTGCGGTCGTTCCTCTAGTCGAAGCAGTGCCACCGGACAGGAAGGCAAGCACAATTAACAGCATTAGGAGGTGGAAATAAAGCTGGGAGAGAGGTGAGTAGAGGGGTTAAAGAATCATACCTGTACAGTTTTTGCAATTAAGCTAGTAGTTATTGTGCTTAAATGGACAGCTAGGCTGCTTTTTTGGACTGTGTGTACTACTAGGTTGTAGAGTCCGGCTCCTTTTTCTACATCATCACCTACTTAGTTATTTTTAGCAGAATTACTCAGCTTTTTTTAGGAAAATAGAAAAATGCATTCTAAGTGGAATCCTGTCCTCAGAGGTGGCTGTTTATTGATTTGAGTAGGCTTCATAATATACCACTCCTTCCAATAATATCAGTTATTCAGGGTCTCAGGATATTCCTATTTCAACTTTTTGTTCAAGTGTGGTTTCAAGTTAAATGCTATTTTACCTAGTCCTGCCCAAACCTGGTCCAAGTTAAGGTACAACTTCAAGTTTAAAATAAAGGTACAGGAATATTGTAGTTTATTCTAACCTAGGATCAACTAACTAAGCAAGCTTTCAAGATCATGATTTTGAACTCATGGGGAATTTAGGTGCTCAAATCCCAGTTGTGAGTCTGCATCTTTCCTTGAATCTGCCCCAAGGCCCTTTAGTACAAGAGATTTACAATTCCTTGGGCGATACTGTTCATTTTGATCAAAACCTCTCCTTAAAGAGATGTGAGATTACTCAAGAAAAATGTTGCTTGTCGAAGAGAAATGTGAATTGTGAAGCCAAATGTGTACCCAGCTTTTTAATTTCAGCATAACTAAAACTAAAGTGCTAAGTAGGGCTTGATTAATAAGGAACAGATTCAACCAATTATAAGACCCGGAGTAAATGTTCTTTCACTGATTCCCTCAACCAACTTGCTCCTGGTGATTAATTGTAATAGCATTTTACATGTAGATAGATTTAAACATGTGCATAATCTTATGAAAGATAGGGGTCTAAATCATGTGCAGAGGTCAAATTGCTGTTCTGACTAATGATTCCCTATGTATTTGTTCAACTCCAGTTTATTGTGCCACAGCATCTAATGATGAGGGCCTAAATTTATATGTTAACAGCAAAAGCAAAGATTTTGAACAGAAACCTGTAGGAAGTAGCATTTGTAGAACTCCTGTGGACAGTCCTTTTTTATTTAAATAGATGGGTCAGTGACCTCCATCATCCTTGTATCTGTGCTCAGTGTTCCACTGTGCAGCACAATCCCTTGATTGAGAAGAGCTATTAGAAAACTCAGCCGGCTGAAAAATCTGACCTGCTGAACACTCTTAGGTACTTTATAATCAAATAAATGATCACATATATTCTCTGCTGACAGTTTTTGGCTGTGATTGCAGTAACTGCTGAATATTTTTTAATGTGCTACAGTTCTGTAATGAATTGTTTCTTCAGTTTCTGATTTACCTTCTTTAACAAGTTTATTTAATGTTTTTCAGGACTGTAATCAACAGTACTCCAAATTTCTCCAATAATATTGTCACAACCTTCCCTTGATAAACTTGTTTTTAGCCTTTGTAGCTCACATGTTGTATTTGGGACCTTTGTGTCTGTTTTTTTTAAATTCAGGATTGTCACAGATGAGTTAAGAGTTTACCTGCAATTCATGCAGGGTTTCTCAAATATATATGAATCTAAAATGAAGTAATATTAAAGTATCTTTTTTGTAATGCTTATTTAAATATTGATTGCTTTTCTAGTCTTTTATTTGGTAACTATTTCAAAAGCACATAATTCTGGGAACAATGAGTTTGTTTCAAGTTGCTCCTCTGCTTTGAGTTAGGCAAACTGTTATTAGCTTGAAATGTAGATTTGCTGTTAATCTGGTTTGTGCTTTTAACCTCACAGAGTTATAGCGGAGAAAAAAATTTAGAATCTATACTGTGGGGGAGATAAAATGGCAATGTTAGCTACATAACCAAAACATTGTAGAATTGTGAATGAAGCTGGGCTATACCTTTGAGCTTGATTCACCCTTCATCTTTGGTGCAACTAGGACAAGCAAAGACTTGCTTTAAAATGCAGTTATTTGTACATTCTGTAGAGCAAAGTGATTAAAGGTATATTAAAAGCTCCGTTCTTTTCTTGTTGAAGATTGTGATTTGCCACTGGAAGGAGCTAGAGTAATGATGTTGAATTACTGAAGGAACCAGCATACGGCCAGCAAAATGGTTAAATAGTCTATGAGAAAAGGAAAAAGGGAATCAGAATCTTACCTGAGAAAGAAAAAGAAAAAGGAGTCAGTTATTTTCTTAGATGCAGAGAGCTGTAATTCTGATTTAGAAACTTATGTATGAAAAATGGGTTGTGTGAAAACCAAGTATGATAATTTTAAAATGGAAATTTTTTTCTTCTGTTAAAAAAAAAATTATGTGGGTGGAAACAGAGGGAAGTTAGCAGAAAGAAAAAGCCACTCGGATAAAACAGATTGTCTGTCTCACTTGGTAAGGCTACAAGGTCATATACAGGGACTGTTACCATAGTAAGAAAGTGACTCAGTTTGTTAAGCAGAGTTTTTCTTTGCTTGCTTAAAACTAATAATTTTCATAGGGATGATGAAAATTGTTCAATAAATTGAAAGGATTTCTATTTTTTCTTTTTCTCCCCCCAGCCTCCAACTGAAATTTCATTGTGTTTAAATATTGCTTATTTTGGAAACTTTTACCAGTCGAAGGGGGAGGTCAGTTGGGGAAACTGAAAGGCTATCAGAGTGTTTAATATGTCTATTTATTATAAAGTACAGGAGATATGTTTGTTTTAAGAGAATGGGTAGAGAAGCAGAGTGTGACTAACAGTATGGCTTAGATTTCTTCTGACAAAACATTCTTAAGTTTAGGCATTTGCCAAAAATCAAGACCTGAAAAGGTGGGTACCACAGCTGAAGCTTAGCACAAATGCTCACCAAGTAACAGCAGAAGACTGCTGGCCTTCTGAAAATGGAAGCTGTAGACAGAGCTAAGAGTAGAAGAGATGGTATTCCTAGGGTATAGAGTAGACTTGTTCCAGCAACTTTTAAAATTGCTATCAGAATTCATGCTAGCTATACAAGTCATCCTATATATGCATAAAATAATGTATATACGTGATTTTATATTAGGGTCTCCATCATGTAAGCCTTTTCTCATCAGAACTTGGTAGTTGACATTTCCTTGTTCTATCAAGACTCAAATACTAATAGCATGCCTAAGCTTGGTAGCTCACTTGATGCCATTTGTTTTATCATGTTCCTCCATCAGAGCAGGTTTGGTTGTGTTTGGGTTGTTGTTGTTGTTGTTGTTGTTGCTGTTTTGGCTGGTTGGTTCACCTCCCCTTACTCCTCCCCCCAAGTAGGTATTACTATAACCTGACTTGTAGCTATGGCTAGGAAAGGCATGTTATGTGAACAGCCAAGATTAGCACATGCTTAATGAGCTCTTTCATATTTGCTTTTAACTGTTACTGGGATAACACAGTTCCTGGATGTTGTCTTTGTTCCTTTCTTATAGCATCCTTAGGCAAAAGGCTGTTATGAAGTCACCCAAATTGATTACTATCCTGTCTGGTCTCATTCAGGAACTGGTGATGAGCTGCATACCTTTATCTCATCCTAATGTTCATTATTGATGTTGCAGTAAAAGTTGCTTCACAGTGAATGAGAAGCAGGTGGTGGAAAGCATTTTATGCTTTGGTGAAGCTAATGGTTATTAAAAAATGAGAAAAGCCTAGGTGATACCATGTGATTTAGTGAAAACATCTTCCTTTTCTGAAGAACTATGCAGGGCGTCTAACCCATAGAATGGAGCGTCAAATCGTCTCTTGAGTTTCAAGTCTGAAGCAAATGCTCCAGGCAGAACCTGCTGGTAGTTCTGTTTCCTGTTCCATATTGGTGCTTGCAACAGTCTCTTTTCTGCCTTATATTCTGTGTAGTTATTTGTGTCCCTGCAGTGTAACCTACTATGTTTTCTGATTTCATTTGCTTACACACTATACAAAACGACCTCAGAAGGACAGCAGGAAGGCAGGCATGTTGCATTTAAAAGATCTGTTCCCACATCAGTCAGGTACATCTGACAACAGTATCTTCTGATTCACTCCCATTCCCTGTATCTTGACAGTCGCTCAAGCATAGCGTTTTGTTGAAGTTGTTCTTTTAAATTAAAGTATTTCAGAGCTGTGACTGCTACCCTCTCTTTCAAGAACAAATTCTTGCAGTGCTTGGGATTACAGTGCTGTGGCTGTTGACTAATGGCTCAGGAAAAAAACCCAAACCTCTCATGTCCTTTGGTGCCTTCTTTATTTATTTTAGGCTGGTCCACTTTCTAGCATTGTAATTTCACTGGGATAGCTGAAAGCACTCACCTGGAAAAGCTACACCCAGTGTACTTTAGGCTGGTTTAGGTATGAGAAGGTTAGTGGGGTGGGGGGATTCTAAAAGCCTCTCTTCTGGTAATCCTCAGTAACATTTTTCTTTACATTTCATGGAACATAACACTGAAAACTTTTACTTGCAATAGTACAATAATAAATGTCTGAATAATGTTGATCCAAAAAGATTAAGCATTTTAGATTATGGCATTCAGCAAAAGATGTGTCAAAATAGACTGACAACAATATTAACCTGATCACCTCTTTACAATTTATTCTTTTCCCAGTAGGAGTAGCCATGTGAAAGCCCTGTTAAATCTTCTGTAACCAAATCCTGCCCACTGTATGGTATATAGAGGGTATATAAATACAAAATCTGTATGTAGCTTGTGTGGGACTGTGAGTTTCCTGAAGTACCATTAATTAGGCTGTAGGAACAACTGATTGCTATTTGAAACCAAAAAAAAAAAAAAAATCATTTTACTTAGCCCCATACTCAAATTGTTAAATTTTGTTTGCTTGTTTTTGTTTGTTAATCAGCTTGAAATTATTTGAAAAGTTCAGGCTCTATAAAGAAGCAGTTGTTGGTTAGGGTGTTGTTTTCCACAAAGAGTCTAGAAACTTGCAATTTATACAGTTCCATCTGATAATGAATTATAACTGTATTAGTATTTTAGTTTTACAATGTTACTATTTGATGCAGGAGCAATAATTCACCACCACATTTCAAAGGTGTGACTAACAGGTTAGTTCTGTAGACTTCATCTGAAAAATTAATCTGTAAAGAAACAGCATGTGTGGTAGGAGTACTAGAAATCTCTATTTTCGATGCAGATATTCGGAGAAAAAAAGACATAGTCAAATTCGATTGAGTTACCCACTATGAGAAGGCACCCTATGAAGAGCCTTTGACATAGTCCCCCACAACATTCTCCTCTCTTAATTGGAGATATATGGATTTGATGGGTGGACTCTTCGTTGAATAAGGAATTGGTTGGATGGTCACTTCCAGTTGTCAATGTCTCGATGTCCAGATGGAAATCTGTGACAAGTGGTGTCCCTCGGGGGTCCCTACTGGGACCAGTATTGTTTAGTATCTTCATCAGTGATGTTAGTGATGAGGTTGAGTGCATCCTCAGCCTTTGTAGATGATACCAATCTGAGTGGTGTAGTTGATATGCCGGAAGGATAGGGTGTTATTCAGAGGGACATGGAGAAGCTGGAGAAATGGACCCATGTGAACATTGTGAGGTTTAACGAGAACAAGTGCAAGGTCCTGCATCTGGGTCAGGGCAATCCTGATCATCAATACAGGCTGGGAGATGATGTGATAGAGAGCAGCCCTGCAGAGAAGTGCTTAGGGATGCTGGTGAATGAGAAGCTTGACATGAGCTGACAGTGAGTGCTTGCAGGCCAGAAGACCAACCATATCCTGGGCTACATCAATAGGAATGTGGGCAGCAGATCGAGGGAGGTGATTCTGCCCCTCTACTCTGCTCATGTGAGATCCCACCTTGAGTGCTGTGTCCAGTTCTGGAGTCCCCAGCATAAGAAAGACATGGAACTGTTGGAATGGGTCCAGAAGAGGGCCACAAAGATGCTTAGAGGGCTGGAGCACCTCTCCTATGAAGACAGGCTGAGAGAGTTAGCCTGAGAGGTCGTTCAGCCTGGAGAACAGAAGGCTGCAGGAAAATCTTATAGTGGCCTTCCAGTACATGAAGGGGGCCTACAAGAAAGCTGGGGAGGGACTTTTTAGAAGGTCATGTAGTGATAGGATGAGGGGGAATGATTTTAAATTGGAAGAGGGTGGATTTAGATTCCATATTAGGAAAAAAATTCTTCACTACTACAGTGGTGAGGCACTGGAACAGTTTGCCCAGGGAGGTGGTGGCTGCCCCCTCCCTGGAGGTGTTCAAGGTCAGGCTTGAGCAGCCTGGTCTAGTGAGACGTGTCCCTGCCCATGGCAGGGGGGATGGAACTTGATGATGTTTAAGGTCCCTTCCAACCCAAACCGTTCTACGATTGTGCATATAGCAAGAAAGTTAAGAACACAAAAACTCACTATTTCAAAAAATTCCTAAGGCAAAGTGAACCATTTCATTTTCAGGTGCGTGTGAGAGAAAAGTATATGAATAATGAATTCTATCTAATATTTTTCCCCATACATTATGGAAAATACTAATGATGACTACAAATAGTCACATGCTTTTTCCATTTTCCGTTTTAATTTCCAGTTTTGTGGTGCACTTTCAGAGATAAGTACCCTTCACAAAACATTTAAGAATGGAGAAGTATTTGGGATGAATTCCCCACTTTAGAGTTTTTAAGTAATGGCAAGCATATTAATTCCGTGATAATTGGCCTTTATTCTATAAGAAGGTATTTGCAAATTGGCAAATGAGAACCTACTGTCAGAAAATAAGCATGCATGCTGCATCAATGAAGTTTCATAAAGCCTCAGGATCCCATTCACTTAGTTTTATCGAAGACAATTGATTATTTCTATTGAATCAGTAGGTTCATAAGCTGTACTTCATACTGAACAATAAACGAGGAATGTTGTAGTTTAAAAGTAATTGAAATTCATTATTGGATTCCGTTGGATACAACACATTGATTAGTATTAGTCTTTTGTCACAAATCTTACTGCTTGAGAAACCCTTCTTTTATGAAAACCATCATTCTTGTCTTTAGTATGTCTGAAAATTGTTTTGACCCTGTACTTTATTGACCTGCTTCTATGATTTTATTGAAATTTGAAATGCACCATGATCCATCAGTTCTTCAGTCTTGATTCTAGATACATGAAAGTCAGTGATAGAACCTGAATACAGCATTAAGAATTAGATTCATAGTTTTCCTCTCAAATAAGTATTTCAAATTTCAACAAACTTGACACTTTAAGCAGTATGGAAAATGCAATTTTAGTTTGCTGGAAAGGAATGAGAACTTCCAGAATTGTTTATTGCCACTAATATTTCTCTTCTCGAACAGAATGATAGTTATTATTCTTTTCACTGTTCTCTGCATTCAGCCGCCATAAATGTGTTTCATTTTATAATGGAGCACAATAATTGCTCCCATCCAGGAGCTCCTGAAATCAGAAGTGACTATTGCAGGTCTGAACCCCTCAGTCATGTAACCTGAAGCCTAACTCTGAGCTCAGGGTCATAGAGTTAATCTCTTTTTGTTCTTATCAATAAAAATTTTCCTTTACCAGCAAATTTATTTTTGGTGATTTGTCTATAGTGAGAAGTATATTATTCATATCTGTTATTATTAGGCTTCAGCTATTCGAGTAAGCTTTTCTTCAAATCAATTACAATTCCATCACCTCCAATCCTATTCTCTTAACAAAATCAACCAACCCAAAAAAACCCAACCCAAACACTCCACAGTTGTAGTTTGTAAAAATTTATGTGAAAAAAAATTAAGCATGCTTTCTGTTCTCAAACTTTTTCTTTCAGTGTTAATTTGTGGTTTTCATTCCTGTTTACAGTTCATTTCAGTATAATTTCTAGAGTCCTTGTTAAGAATCTGAGTTAGCATCTTTACAGGAAATGTTCTAGGGGGATTTATTGATTCTAGTTGATGTAAATTGAACAACTGCTGATTTCCATTTATGCACAGACTCCACCTTGTCTGTACTCTGGCCTTTGACATCCTGCTTTTTCCAACTCGCTGTTAAACAGAATTTGAAGGAGAAGAAGGAAGGGCTACTCCATGTGAAGGACTAAAAGGAATGTAAGTTACTCATAACTTTGAGGTGACTGCTCAAGCCTTCTCTTACCATGAGCTCCTCAAAGAAAATCAAAACATAATCATATGTATTTTAAATACAGAAAAAGTAATAAGATAGATCAGAAATAAAGGTGTTTTAAAAGGAACTTTTTCTACTTTGAACTTCAAATTAAATTAACTCAGTGACTTTCATCAAACACTGATACCCAAGGAGTTCCTGCAACCTCAGCAGCCTGGGTGGCTTCTTTCTGGTCCTTACAGCAGTCTCTCCCAGGCTAATCCCAGAGAATTTTGTAAGAAACAGAAGTTAAAACTGAATATTCTTCATCAATCCTCAGTACAATGCTCATAGGTTAAAAATATTTTAGTTATGGAGAAAAAAATCTACTTTTTTTTTTCAGAAGGGGGTTGGAGAGAGCAAGCTGGTTTATGTACAGAGAAATACTACTTTCTTCTGCAATGTTTGCATTATGGGTCCTGCATTACTGTTACACAGAATTTTTTTCATTGTTATAAGGATTTGAAATTTTAAACTTGTACTTTTATTATTATTTATAGTGCTATAGTTAACATCAAATTCAAAATCAGTTAAGATCAAATGGAAAAATAAGCTGTCAGTAAAGTTAGTGGGCTTTGGTTCAAGCATGCAGGTAGAGAGGACTGCAGCTCTTCAGTATCTTTGTAGTTCCAGCGCTAGTCCTTTCTAGGTCAGGAAGGTTTGTTGTGAATCTCTATTGTGAAAAATAGATGGCACCTTCAATAGACTTTTTGTAAGTGTAAGTATGTATTTCTCATTTGTGAGGAAAGAACATTGGTTGCTTCCTTGACTACTACTACTAAGTAGCTATCTCAGGAGCACTTTCACCATAGTCCTCCCAGTTGATTGACAAGATCACTTCATGTCGTGAAAAAATTTGTTCTTGTTACCAGATATGGGAAATTTCTCTGGGAATATTTTTTCTCATTATTGTACACATAATTGGCAAAGTCTGTCTGTGCAGGATTTCCAGTGCAATTTTGAAAACCCAAGAGGCTTGAATAATTCAAATAATCTGCAGATAAACAAGCTTTGTGGCACTTACCTGAGTTGCCAAGCCTATTGAGGCTTTGTCATCAAATTCTCATTTACCGACGGATTAGAAAATTCGTTAATATTATATAATTCATCATTTCACTGTGCTGGATGGTGTTCTGAGGGCTAAATTCTCTTTTCATGAAGTTGCACTTACTTTAAACCACAGCAATTTTAGTAGATTTAGTTCTAAAGTGAATGGCTCTGAGTGAAGAATGAGGCCCTTAATGTTTCATGTAAATAATGTGTCAGTACTGTGATTCACAGAAAAAACTCTTTAAGTACAACAGGTCAGATACAAAATTGTGTGTTTTCTGTGTTGCTCCTGTCATGGGAGGATCTGTCAATTATTCTTTGTCTCTTTCCACTAGTGGAGCTTCGCAAAGTGACCACAGCTTACCTCCAAGTTCAAGTGAAGATTTAAATTTTGCTCATTTGGAAATAAAGACTGGCAGTCTTAAAATCACACTTCCTCCCCCTCCTTCCCTTGGACACCCAGAACTCTTTAAGCATTTGATTGTGGGACTAGTTTGTGACTACAATTACTTCCCTTATGTGTGCGAGCTGGGTATCAACCATTGAAACGCCCATGTATGGTAACTTGTCGCACAACTATCTGCAGTCTCTGCACATCTAGGATATCTGAAAGTCTCTTCTCCAAGAGGAAGAAGAACTGCACATATTTTAAACAGTTTTACATTAAAAGCCATGCAAAATACTGAAGCTTACTGCATGCCACAGTATCTGAGCCAGTGCTCAGTTTCTTACCTCCTTAAAATTCTGAAGATCAATGGTTTGATTAGTTTAAAATAAAACATTTGATGGGGTAAACTGGCCAGCATAATTCCATCCTTTAATAGCTTTAAAGTATATTCTTTTGTATGGCAGAATCATTCATAGCATAACCATGGTATTTTTAAAAACTGCTTTAATTGTGACCCCAGTTATCCTCATCCAGATTAGCTTGTTTTGCTGAGCAGCTTCCAAACAGTTTCAAATGCTCCTGATTAATGTCTTTACTAGCACAAAATTCCAGGCAAGGCTGTTCAGTGTTTAGGCTAGTGACTAAGAAGCCAGTTGTGGTCAAACCTTCTATTCAGGGAGAAAAGAGGGTCATGCAGACCTTTTTGAAGACAGGTATCCTTAAGGAATTGGATACTTTTGCAAGAAGAAATGAACTTACATAAAGCAAATACAGCAGCGTTTTTTCCCATCTGAACATAACAGTCATAATAGAGGAATAATGCACCTATTGGGAGGATCGGTTTTAGCTGTCTCCCTTTCTGTACTGGATGGTGGAATCCATATCAGTCATAAAGGCTACTGAGTTGCAGTGTAATGACTTACAGTATTTATAGAAGTTCCATTCCTAAAGGGGCAAATTATTTGTCTGGTCCAGAAAATAGTTTGAAATATCATCCTTTATTACTTAACCTACATCACAGCTTGCATTGAGTAGTATGTCCAGTCATTTCAGCTTAAAATTACCTTTTTTGTCTGACTGGTTGTCTGTTTTTTCTGGAGCAACTGTTTTCAGTGTGGGGATTAGCACTTTCACTTGTACTTGCTATTTAGGTTGTAAATGTTACTCGCTGGCAAAAGTTTTAAGAGTTTGTTGATTTTTACAATACCAGGCAATTGTTGTGTGAGTCTTAAAAAGTTAAACTTTATGTTCAATATTTTGTTACTACTAACCCTCAGTACTTCTGGTAAACTTTCTGTTTCAGCTAATCAGTTGCAGCCATGGGCAGTGTCAGAGTCTGGAACTGGTTTTTGGCTACTGTACTTGTAATTTGAAAATTTCCAGTTTTATTAATGATACCTTTGAGTATTTGGGTCAGTATGAAATAATCAGTCCAGAATTTATTCTAAAGTTAATGGTTGATGTCAACTGTTTTGTGACTGGGTCCTTTCTTTGGCTTCTCTCTGATGCTAGTTAAAATTATTGTTTATGATGGTGAGAAAAGACATGTGCAACCTTTAGCATGTCATATAGTAATTCTCACTCACCTGTAGAATACCTCTACTCACAGCAGTTTGGTATAATTGCTGATGCAAGTTAAAGGAGCAGATACTTTTCCCAAGGAAAAGTTTAAGATGGTGAAGAGGTGAAAACATCTCAAAGATAGAAATAGCGTAGTAATCTCTCTTGAACAGTCAGTTCATCTTAAGGCTTTTCTCTGTTGCTAAATTTTGCTGTTGCAGTATCCACATGTTCCATCATGTTCACTTGACTTGGGAATTCTACGTACCAGAAGAATGATAGCATGACTCAGTTACCAATACATGTATTATCTCTTGTCTAGGTTATGCAGTAGAACATATCAAGGTGTGAATCTTACTCTGCTTAGGGATCTCTAAGTGAAATATCTGTCTTCAGCACTTGAGATCTCTACTTTTTTTTTTTTTCCTTGTGCTGGTTGGCTACAAACACAAAGTTGAATCGAGTTCTGTGTCCCAGTTCTTTTCTGACCTTGCCTTCTCCAAGTTGTAAATGTCACATTTCCTGAAAGGCAACAAAGAAAGCAAACCAAAGAAAACCAAAGGAACAGCTCTGCACACACAACTCTCCATAGAGAAGGAATAAGACAATAAGTAACACATCAACACATATTTGTAATGTATGAACTGGTAGCACATTCAGTGTACACTGGGAATTGGCACAGTTTGAAAATCTATATGGGGCAGAATATAATAGGCAGATTTTTGGGAAATGGCACTTAGAGAAATCTTTTCTAATTGACACAAATATCCTGTGTAGGTAAAATGGTAACAGGTTACGATGTTGAAGGAGATATTAAGAGAAAGCAGTTCATATTTTTTTTCTCTAATTAAATGCTGAAACTGCTATGGCTTCTACTGTTGTAGAAAATGTATGTGGTATCTAGTTCATTTTACAAAAACTCCTGAAAAACATTTTTTAAAAGAATTGGTTATTTTTGAGCTTTCCCCAAACTATATGTTTCCTCAATTTAAGACACTATTTTTCAAGGAAAGAACAATACTTCTTAACTCAGTGCATTCCTATACTGTGAAATATTTTCATTTCAAAGTGTATCAGTAGACATAAACACAAGAAATAAATACTGAAATATTTTAAAGACTGGAATTTCAAAAGTATTTTTTTAGTATCTGGTCCTTATTTATACACCTAAGTAGAAGCAAATCTTTCCTGACAACCTGCTACAATTACGGATGCAGTGCAATTGAAGACCTCCTCTTGTGAAACTCCTTTGAAAAAGGGTTGATAGCCTGTGCGACAAGAAGGGCCTGTGTTCCCTCAGAAGCAGACTTTAACACAGCTCTAAAGTTATGTTACGCTGTCGAAGATGACACTGAAACATGACCATTAGTTACCTGCTATGATGTAAAATAAATGATGATCTGTGCATGGCCTTGTACATCAAATGAAGATGCAAAGTAGTACACTAAGATGATAAGTATGATTCTTGACTCAGCCATCTCTACTGTTGCTCTACCATCCTTGACTGAAATAGATTCATGGTCAGGATGTGAAATTGATGCTGACTGATGATAGGCAGCCTGCAAATCTTTGCATCCCTCCCCTCTCTCCACCTATGAAAAATACAATTGTGTTTTCATCGCTTTAGCCTGCTGTTTATCGACTGCTAAATGTCTCAGTATAATCTTCAGAAAGTTAATCTCATATAAGTGAGGAAAAGTCTTTATTTGCAAACTTCATCTTGTTAACATTTTAGTTGGGCAACTTCAGAGTCTGTTTGTTACAAATGAGTTTAATGTACCTACCCAAATCAATTCTGTCACAGAAAAATACTCTACTTAAATTTTACTGCTATGACTGAATATATTGCTTTTCAAGATAACATCAGTCACACATAGTATGTACTTAAATTGAAGAATAATATCTCTTGGAATAATTAAGACATTTATGGTGAAGTAGAAGTGAACAATCTGTAACTGAAGGATATTTTTAAAGTTCATTTCACATCTTGATCCACCCCAGCCTTTTATGGCTGAGGTGATAATGGCAAAAATGACATAGTGATATATCTGTCTGTCTGTATTTATCCATCAGTCATATTTTCTTTTTCTTTCTCGTACCACAATATTTTTTCTTACTGTAGTATAGATGAATTCTAGTGTTTTGTCAGCCCCAAACAATAACATAACCAAATTTCATATATTAAAGCCATAAGACTTCTTAATTGTGACCAAGCATTGGAATAGGTGTGAAGATTGTTCTTCAATAACAGTTTAGTGGGTTTACAATCCAGATTTTTTTTGACTCTCAGCATTATTTTTTTCTGTTTTCAAAGTGATTCATTAAAAT
Organism: Hypotaenidia okinawae; assembly: GCA_027925045.1. Classification (NCBI taxonomy): domain Eukaryota; kingdom Metazoa; phylum Chordata; class Aves; order Gruiformes; family Rallidae; genus Hypotaenidia; species Hypotaenidia okinawae. The sequence continues at coordinate 14,745,120 of BSDF01000013.1, read as the reverse complement.
AAATAAGGGTTTGTGTGAACCTAAGAAACCAGGTTAGCAAGAAGGACGATATCTCTCTCCAATAGAATAAAGACAATAAAAAGTCAGACATAGAAAGCTACATCATGTGTCTGGTTTTCAAATTGTTCCAGTCCTGTGATTTCTGTTACTATGCTGCAAGCACATGCCTGGACCTGACATATATATGTAGGAATAGAAGTGTCTGCAGTTGTGCTGAAATTCCATGTGTTACCATTTCTGTCTTTCCTCAGAAAGCCAAGGGAGAGGCATTTCCACAGTTGTCTTCCAAAGCTCTCTGCATTAGATTGGGAAAAATAGCTCAGAGATCATCATAGCCAGCACAAGTGGATCACTGCAGGGGTGCTGCCTCAGCTTTCAGGGATTTACAAGAGATTTGCAAGGTGTACAGTCTGGATCCAAAATGGCTTTGGTCCTAGATTCATTCATATCAAACCAGTGGTGCTAGGGATTGCCAGGGACAGTGAAAAGGGCCACCTAAGCTACTTTTCCTTAGTGGAAGCTATTTGTGTAGCTTTGGAGGTAGAGCTTACAGAATAATTGCTATACTCATCTGGGCCCCCTGTCGTGATCTCCCTACAATAGTAAGGTGTGTCCACGGCACATAGAGCTTTTTTTCCCCATTTGTAAAACCTCAGATACATCCCTAAGCAGACAGTTCCTTGAAAGGCTGTCCTGCCTAACCTGTGTTTCAAATGCAGGTAGAAGCAGGGTACCCTTGGCATTGGTAAATGTTCTGGAATTGAGCTAATTATGCCAAATGTTAATATTGTGTGGTCTGGACAGAGACAGGCTCTTGCAAACTGGGTAGGAAAGGTTCAGTAACATATGACTGTAAGCATCCTCCTTCTATAAAATGTAGCTTCCTTTCTCAATTACTAGGATGTGGTAAATGACCTTGCTGACACTCCCAGTCTCTTTCAATACAAATTAGAACATGTTAGCCTAAACTGAAAGTATCTCTTTAAGGCACTTCAACACAATCTGTAAGGATGTGTATGTCTGTGCCCTTTCTTGCTGTTCATGAAGCTTCAACTGTAAATATTACTGATAGTGACACATATGTTCTGTAGCTAGTTTGTAGGCATCTCCATCCCTCCGCCCTCTTTTGGGTTACTGCAGTTGAATTCCTTCTATAACTGGTCCTTCCATCTCATTTATGTGTTTACGGAAGGATATTGATACCCTGTCATATCTTCCCTTTTTCACATATCATTGGGACTGAGGGAAATACCTTCCTACTTCCTCCTCAGATTCTCTCAAAGAGCAAATCCCTGGTGAAGAAAAAAGAGTACTAATGTGCTGCTGCTTTTACAACCCATGGCTAATACTCACTCTGCTAATGGTCTAGTAACTAAGCAAAGTAAGCCATTTTATGGAAAGATACACTTACAAATACAGATCAGAAATGTTTGTATATCCTTGTCATGGGGCTATTAAATTTACGTCAACAGAAAAAAAGAGGGCTTGTATCTACTTCAGCATAGAGTCATAGAATCATTTAAATTGGGAAAGACCCTTAAGGTCATTGACTCCAACTGTAAACCTAACACTCCCAAGTCCACCACTAAATCATGTCCCTAAGTACCATGTCTACAACAGTAGATGCATGATAGGAAAGTGAAACAGGACTGCCAGAGAAAGGTGAGAAAAGGCTGCATCATCAGACTGTTGTCCACATTGCTCCGCTGATTGCATACCCTCACCAACACCCTTGTGAAGACTTTTGGGGTGAGACAGTATCCTTCTACCACAGAATTTCTGCTTTTCTAGATAGTGTAGTGTGGGTTGTTTGTCTTTTTTATATACAAACTAATGGCTTTTGCATGAGGCCGATAAAATAGTGCCCTCTAGGCTCTTACCTGTTGATTATCAAGTGGCTCATCACCTAATACAGAGAGAAAGGAAATAGGAAAGTTGCATTTTGAACAACAAATATTTTATTTTCCCACTTTCTTTGATGTTTTCTTAAGGGGTGGTTTTGTCAGGAGAGGTTTAGGCATCACAGCTTTTTTTATTCCCACCTAAAGACATAATTTGAAATAAGATGGCTCATGTTTCTCAGGTACACTGTGAAAAATAAATTCAGTCGAAACACCTTTCAGTTTTCCCTCAGGAACATACAGTCTCCCAGTGCTCAAGAACTGTGAGTGTGAGCTTGAGGTATGAACCTGAATCTCATGTGAAGTAGTTTATTCTAGTGGCCCTGTATTTATGTTTCAGTTCTCTACTTCCTGGCCTCTCCCTCTCTATGAATAAGATGAGTGTCTGTAGCCCTTTATTCCTACATGATTTAATGAACTAGCTACAGAAGGCAAATATAATGGCTAGTGTGGCACTTGTGTAAAGAATAATAAGAATAGTAAACATCAGAGCAGATGTTGGTACTCTTCCCAGCATTATTCAGTTCCAAACAATCTACTTTCCATTAATGAAGAAAAATATGCATGCAGAATCTGGCAGTTGAGAGGGAGAACCAAAGGAGTACTGTAAGTGATTCAATTTGTTATGAAGGGACATTGCTAATGCTAGTGCCAGGAGGTTTGTATTTACCCATCTCTCAATTTTTGTGTAACAGCTGACCTCCTTTTCTAAATCTATGTGTATATGATGAGTGTGGCTGCTCACTACCTGGCTCTCAAGCACAAGCTTTTCTCATATGCCACATAGAACAGTTGTGCTTAAATTTGCAGAATGGACTGTATAACAGTTTCTAAACTAGAAAGGAGATTTCATAGTCACAGAGAAAATCCACATCTGTCTGGTTTCAAAAATTCTTAACGTCTTCCGAATGTTTTTCTCTACTCACTTGCTCTTCTTGTGGTGTTATTTTAATCTTCCTTATGCAGAAGCAGCATTATTGAATACTGATGAGACAAAACATAGTTTGGTTCCAGCCAATACATTTTTTCAGTCATTTTTTGGTAGCCCTCACTGTCTGACCTACAGCATTTTGCATACTGTTTCAGGCAGCTTTGACTGATGGATTACATTCTGCTATTATCTGGTACTGTAGAGAAAGAAGATAAAAAGAGACTTTCTTAAAGGTCTTTTCCAACCTAGTCATTCTATGATTCAGTGATTCTGTGACTAATAACAGAGAACACCTGACACAATCAGGTTTTAAAACTTTTGCCCATCCAAGTTTTCCTTTGCCAGTAGCTCTTATTTTTTTTCCGATATCTAAAAGGTTTTTGTAAAATATCAGATGGGATGGTCTCTACCCAAGGATCTATCAGCATTAGGTAGATCTCAAGTGATGTAGTTGCTGTGTCTTCAAACCGAAAGAGCTTCACAGGGTTGAACTATGTGTGACTCATTGCAATGGTAGAATATACACATTTGAGTTTAACTGTTATAAAATCTGGACCATATTTCTACCTGCAGTGTTACAATTACAGAAATCTAGTGCAACTAAGCTGACTTTGACTGTAGATGGATCTATAAGAAAACTAGTAGTTTGAAAACTAGGTCACTTAGATAAATCCCTTAATCGATTTAGGTGAATACAGTAGTACTCCTTAAGAGTTAATAAATAGTTAATAAAATTAATGCAGGGAGCCACTTGAAATATCTATATAAACTATTCCTTCTGAGATGGGTGCCTGAAATAGAACCGAGTGTCTACACAAACCACAAAACCAATAAATTCTCTATCGTATTTCTGCATGACTCCTCCCTAGGTCTACATATTTCAAAAGAGGAATTAAAATGACTGTAGTGCACAAAGCTTTCCTCAGCAGCATTGCTCATTCTATATGCAATTATTAATTTATGTATGCATGGTTTCCCCAGTATACCTCCCTTAGAACATTTGAGTTATCAATTCTGGAAATCAATAAAACACATCTGGTAAGTAAAATTTGGATGGTATCATGCTGTGATAGCTTTTGTAATACTTCCTGCATTCATTATTAATGTTTCATTATGGAATTAATAATTTAAACTTATCTCTGATAATTTTAACAGTCCCCAGTTTGTTATGGGTTTTTTATTATTATTATTATTATTGTTATTTTGGTATAACTTTGTGTTCTGGGACCATTATCTTTCATATATTTTCAAAGCTTCAGGGACTAATCAAAATACAGTAAAACTCAGGGAAAATGCATACATAAATGTTATTTAATATTAAGAAAAGGTAAGTTGTATGTGAATCTCATTTAATTTTTTTTTCTTTCTTCGAAGCTTTCTACATTTTCCTATATCATATTCACTTTACAGATATAAAGGGTCTATCACTTTTGGGACCTGAATAAAGATGAGGTTGAGAATTCTACCATTTGAATCAAAAATGTATATCCAGCAGTTTTTGTAGCTAAATATAGTGGTAGTCCAGACAGGAAAGTTGGATTTTCAATATCAGTATCAACCTATCACTGTAAAGAGAGAAAGTTAATTCTTAGATAAGTTGAACAACAAAATCAGTGGTAACAAGTGACTTAAAAAGAAAGTATTTTGTCTGTGATATATTAAGTCCTTTTGTATACTGAGCTACAGAGAATCCAGTATTAAAACATTAAAAAAAAAAAATGCAGTTATTCGACATAACTTACTAGTGGAACAATTGTTCTAGAAAAATATTTTGTTTTCAGATCCAAGGTAGCAGGGATAAAAGGAATGAAAGTATATCACTATGTAGTAAACATACAAGTTAACCTAATATTAGTCAAAAAAGATTTGCTATTAGCCTCAGTGATATCAGGCTTTTATCTCTCTGATTTCTTATATTTCTTTTCTCTCCATGATCTTTATGATTTCTTCCACAGTAAAAACTTGCAGAGCAAGCATGCTGTGTGTTATAAGTAGCATATAGCACTGCATAAATATTCTCTAGTGAGAGAAAGATTTTTATCAGGAATAAAATTTGATTCCTAGTTAATGTTTCATTTACTTTTAATACTTTGTGTTTTTCAAATTGTGCTGCTTTTTTACAGATTATATACATTTACCTGCCTAGTAACCTGCAAGTTACTGATTGCATAGTACCAATCAGTAGAAAATATTTAGATTTATGAATAAGTAAATATTTAATTTTTACATATATTTATATTTTAAATACAATAATGAAAAGGTATTGAATACAAGATGGGCTTAAATATATAGTTGAATTATCATAAGCAAAATACAAAGTTTTTTTACAAAAAAAGCCTCTGTTGTCAATTCTTATGTCAGTGACACTGGGAATCAGGTCTTCATGGTTCATAACATGGAAGACTGGATGACACCCTGGAGGTGTTTAAGGCCAGGTTAGATGGGGCTTTTGGCAACCTTGTCTAGTGAGGCTGTCCTTGCCCATGGCATAGGGAGTGGAACTCGATGATCTTTGAGGGCTCTTCCAACCCAAAGCATTTTGTGATTCTGTGATCCTATGAAAACTGAGTTTGGTGCTAATTGAGGACTTGGCAAAGCTCTAGCTAGCATCATTAATGTGGGAGAAGAACTGCAAGAACTGCTGAGAGTAAAAGTAATCTGGATAATCCAAACTTTATGGTTCATGAGGTAGATTTTCTGTCTGCAAAAGGAAGAAGCCTAATTTTGTTGAAGTCTGTGTATGCAGGCCCAACTCTGAGTACTTCATAAATAAATTTTATTTTGCTTTTGAAGTTCAGACTGAGGAGAATTTACTTTGTTTTTTTAATTGGATATTTTTTAGGCAGTAACATTCCTACAAAAAAAAATGAAATCTTTGATGAAAAAGAATTCCTACAGCTTCCTGAGAAATTATTTGGAGGTAATGGAGCCATTTGTTCTATGAAACTCACTTGGGATGAGGATTCTTCTCAGAGTAAGGCTACTAGAAAAACTCCAGGGCATTTGGAGTAGGAAAGATGAGTTAATAGAAGAGATCCTTTTTAGAATGTCCTCAAACAAACTGTTAGAGTAACTTTGTTTGGAAAATAAAAATCATAAAATCGTCATGATTAGAAAAGACCTTCAAAATCATCAAGTACAATTGTCCCTGCCCTACTCCACTGTAACCTCTAAACCATCTCCTGAAGCACCACATCTAGCTGGTTTTTGAACAGCTCCAGGAATGTTGACTCCACCACCTCCTTGGACAGTTTGTTCCAATGTTTCACTACTTTTTCAATGAAGAAATTTTTTCCTAATATCTGAACCTCCCTTGGTGCAACATGAACCCCTTCCCTCTTGTCCTGTCACTAGTTATTAGGGAAAAGAGGCCAACACCTGTGTCACTACAATCTCCTTTCAGGTAGCTATAGAGTGATAAAGTCTCCCCTCAGCCTCATCTTCTCCAGGCTGAACAGCCCCAGCTCCCTCAGCCTCTCCTTATAACACCTGTTCTCCAGACCCCTAATCAGCCTAGTTGCCCTTCTCTGCACCCTCTCCAGCACCTCAATGACCCTCCTATACTGTGGTGCCCAAAACTGCACACAGTACTCAAGGTGCAGCCTCATCAGTGGTCACACTGTTCCTTAAACAGGCCAGGATGCCATTGGCCCTCTTGACCATCTGGGCACACTGCTGGCTCATGTTCAGACAGAAGTCAATCAACACCCCCAGGTTCCTCTCTACTGAGCAGCTTGCCAGCCACTCCTCCCCAAGCACAGAACCATCATTTTATGCACCTGCTACAGAAAACTATATTGCAATGGGAGGCACTGAAAAGGAAACAATAATCCAGGTTTTGTGCTCTGTGTGTGTGTTTCCCTTTTAGAAACTGGATGGGAAAATTGCATTTCTTGCAGATCAGAGAGTAGTTTTTTTGTTACGCATTTCCAACATTTTACCTCAGATTAGATGTTATGTAGCAGTTAAAGCAGCTTTTAAAAATTCCAAGAGTAGGAGAGACTGTTGCAATCCTCCTGTATAGCACAGGCCACAGGATTACCTGGAATTAATCATTGTTTTGAATCCAGTAGCTGCTGTGCAATTAGAACTTTTCTCTTAGGTAATCTTCTTTGTTTTTCTTTGAAGTGTTTATGATTCTTCGATGTACTTCAGCAGATACTAGAAACAGACACAGTATTCCAGAGTAGTTTACCCAGTTTCCAGTACTGAGGCAATATGACCTGTTTCTTCATACTTGCTGCTTTCTTGCTTAGTTATGTCTAAGGAGCATGTAAATGTACTTGGTTCTTACTAATTCACCACACAGTCATTTCCATGTTCTTAACAGAATCATCGTTTCCTAGGGCAGGCAAGTTTCCTCTCCTGCAAGCATGACCTACATTCTTTGCCACAGACCCGCAACTTTCAATTTTAAATACTTAATCTTGCATGCTTACCCAAAGATCCAATCCTTTGTTTCAGGGACCTGTCATCTTCATTGTTCTCATTCCATGAAATTTTGTATCAGTAATTATCTCTTCAGCTACATGGGTTACTGCAGGGAATACTATGCAAGTAGTAGAAGTAGCTAGTGAGAGTCACATTCTCTTTCTTTGATGCACTAATGTGTTCATGAAGTTTTGAGTTTTCCAGCCCATGTCCAGATGCTGTAAGACAGTAGATATTTTCTACTATTTGATTTCCACAACATAAAATCTGGGAATAAAACGAACACAGCTGTCAGTATGCCTGTATTATTATTCAGTATTTGGCACAAGCCCCAAAGAAAGATCCTTTCATATTAGCTTTAAGGAATTATCAGGCTTAGTAAAAATCCACTTTGTCATAATCTCTCAATGGTTTTCATCGTTATGTGTCATCAGATGGATAGTTGATACAATAATGCAACCAGCTTGCTTACATTGGATCCATTGTATTTAAAGGATTCATCCTATCAAATTGTGATGTTTTATGCATCTTGACAGTCAATACTGAGCTAATTTAAACACAAAGGTTTAGTAAATAAGTACAAAATGTTGCCTTGCATTCTTGTTATTTGAATTTTAAGTTGAAAGATAACTTTATTATCTCACCATTGGATCTGTCAAGTTAACACATATACACATTTTACAATGATAAATGTATGAGTCTTTCAGCCAGAGGTTATTTTGACCCTTATAATCTTTTCAGGGGCGTCAGTTTAACAGAGCTGTGTTTTCATGCGTGAAGAGTTTTATAGGTCCTACACTGTGTATGTAGCAATGTGCCTTATATGAATTTGATATAAATCATGTTTCTTTTGTCCATTTAGGATTTTTGCTATTATGGATCCCATTAATGTCCTAGCATATGTTGTATAGGATACATAATCAAGAATACTGAAATGAGTGAGAATCTAATTTCAGGTTCTGGGCTACAAGCCTGAGGAGTTTTCACTGACATTACAAAGTTACACACGTGACAGGGTTCATTGACTTACAAAATTCATGTTCCTTCATCAATGCTATCAGTAATTTTTAAGTATCTCTAATTACCAAACCTGACCTCAATACAGTAAACAATCCAATAATTTTTAGAGAAATTAAAGTATTTTTGATAACAGCATGCTAATAAATCTTCCAAAGATTGAAAATCTTCCAAATACTTAACTTGTAGTGCTATAATATGGCTAATGGAAAGGTTTCCTTTGAAATTTTTTTTATGCAGTTTTGGGGTTGGATTGTGCTTCTGGAAAAAATAAATTAGTAGCAAAAAATGGTTGTTTCTTCAGAAAATGTCAATACCTTATAAAAATGAAATCAGATTTTTCAGCCAAAGAGCAACGCCTAAAATGATTTGATGTGGTACTAAAGAATCTCATGGAAATACTGCATGGGTGCCTGATACTCTCACTATCTTCCATGAGCTACACTGTACTGGCTAGATGGGCCAGTACACCTAGAGAAGGCAGTAGGGCTAACAATGCTAGCAATGTTATTTGACCTTTGGGAATAAAAGACAAGAGGTGGTTGAATTGATATTTGGAGCTAATACTTTAAAATGGAAAACAGAATTCTCTATGAGGTAAATATCCCTGACATACTTATGAAGAACTGCATAACAGCAACTAATTTTGTTTTATGAATGCCTCCTACTCTGGGCCCACTGAATCAGCTGTGGTTCAGATTATGCTCCTGGCTGTTTGCCAGCTAAAACTGCTGCCAGACAACTGCAGATGGAAAGTATAATCCCCAGAGTGAGCTGAAGATCAACATTTGTAGAAGGGACTCAACTTCCAAACACAGATGAATGTGAGAGGCATAACAGTTCTCACCTTAAAGAGTTAATTTCATTTGTTTTGTAAGAAACATGAAAGTCATAGCATGAGAAGGTGATTTGGTATAGCTCAGGAAGTATTGTGCATGTGATTTATACAAACACTTAAATTAAGAATAGTGAAGGTCATAGGCATTATATTTGCTTTATATATATGTCATATTTGGTCTCTCAGACTGACATCAGTTCTCAACCTTGGGGTAAATCAAGGTCTGAGTATGGCTAAGAGCTGATATAAACTGGAGCAGCCTCAAGGACGGTTTTGTTACTTGGGGGCTGCCAAAAATGAGAGTTCTTGTGTTCCCTTGGAGTCATTTATCCCCAGGCTTCATCTTTTTCTGGATGATGGAGTCAAAGTGGCTGAAGAGAAGCTCAAGACTGACATATCTGTATTTTTATCTGTCCCCCACTCTGTTAGGTGTATCAGCTTTTATTATTCAAAATTATTTGCCTTTGACATGCTGCATTCTGAAAGCATATTTATAGAAATGTTATTAAAGAAGTGAATCTTTCATCGCTTGAAAGTATTCTATGATGCTATTTCCTCCTAACAATATCATAGTGGAATGTTGGAACAGACAGCTCTATAATAAGATAGAATGTAATTGATAATGCAGACTTACTTGATAGTGAAAAATGAGACTGTCACCAGCCTCATGGAAAATCATTTTGGTAGAACAACCTTGCAACTGAAAGAAAAGAAATAACCCAAACCAGACAACTGGCGTCTATTAAAATTAGTTCACACACTGCTTTCCTATTCCATGCTGGTTTAACATTTATTTCTTTATTAGACCATCTTTGATCTCATTTGTCATTATCAAATCATTGGACATACTGATGTTTCTCTGAAAGACCAATAGACTGAAACAATCAATGAAACAGACACTTTTTAGGGCAGAATTCAGCCAATCTTACGTTGTTTTGAAGAATACCTTATTCCACATCTGCTTCCTATTCTTTTTTGAGCACCTCTTACTACTTGCACTCTGAAGGGTTTTTAGATAAATATTTTAATCTATTCTTATTAATTAATAAAGAATTAGTTCAATGAAAAAATGTTACAACCACCTTCAAACACATGAAGGTTACTAAAAAAGAAAGTTGAGACATTCTTTTAGTAGTATATAAAGGCCTTATACTCTGAGTAATGGTATAAATTAAAAGGAATTACAGTGAGGGTGAAGAGATACATGTGTAGAAAAGTAACCTAAAACTGAAAATATTTCACAAGAGGGGAAAGTAAGTCTCCCAATATACATGCTTCTGCATCATCAGAGAGCTAATGCATTAACCACCTATATCTGTTCTAAGATGGACCTGAGAAGCAAATGAGGAATAAATATGCTCCAGGGGAATTTTGCATTAGCAAACCTAAATGGTGTACTAAACCTTTTCCACCTCCATTTTTTGTGATTCTTTGATAGATCTGTAATTAAGTTACTGATCCTTAAAGTGCTTTCTGATAAAATGAGATACAGTGCAGAATGAGCATTAGTAAGCTAGCCTTTTGTAGGATGGAGATTATTTTTAAATACGCAAGAGCCAAGTCCTGAAAGACACTTTTTTTTTCATTCTCTCTGAAGTAAACTTAACAATTAAGGGATATGCAAGATATCACTCCTGCTTTAGAAGGACATCTCACATATAAAGACTAGAACTTAGGAAAAATTAGCATCACACATATTAGATTCCATTTCTTTTAGCACTTTAAATTCAACTTTTCTCAAAAGCAAACAGCAATTTTCAAAATTAAAGTGAAAGATCATAGTTTCCCATGGAACAATGTTTTTAAATATCAGGTTCTAGTTAAATGTAACTTTTAGAGAGTTGCCTGCCAGGTCTTCCACCATGGCAGTTTCTCATCAAGTCTCTACTGATCTGCTGCCAACATTGCACCGTGGCCTCTCAAGGTCATCATGATACCCTGGGCTAGGGTTTTTTGCCAGAGCCTTTTGTCCTTTGCCAATACAGAGAGCTCCCCTAGTCTAGAGTCACACAGAGGAAAGGTGATGTTGTAGTGTTCCAAATCTATGGATATGGAGATGCCTTGCATGTGAGAGGCTTTTCATTTTCCCTTCCTTTCCCTTATCACTTGTCCTTGAACATAGGACCTCATACACTGGTAGAGGAATGCAGAGAGAATAAAACTCACCTGGTGCACAGAAGTGTGGTGCAAATCTCACATGATTTCAAAGACACTGTCAGATTGCTGAGACTTGGAAATCACTTTCTGGTTTCCTATGCATTTCAGGGTAGCTCCTCTAAAGTGTGCTGGAACAAGTGAAGCAACACCACCAAATAAAAAGTAAATACTCATGCATAAAAATTTTCTTAATTTCTGTTCTGTGCATTTGGTTCAGGCCTGACTTTCTGGATGTATTGACATCTTGATTTGAACAAATGTAATCTCACACATCAAGTTCACCAAGATAAACCTACATATTGTATATTTAATAATTCTTCAAAAATAACTATCCTTGAGATTCAGATATGTTGACTGAAAACTCATTTTATTTTACAATGGAGTTGAACAGTGAAACTATTGACTATAATAAAGACAAAGAAGAAATGCTACCTTACTTATTTGATACTAATTTCATATAATTTAAAAAGAGTAAACTTTGTATGATTTAGTCAGTCATGTAGACAAGTATCCTTTGCTGTATTTTATAGGTGATTTTGACAGAACTGAGATGTTAACTTTATAAAAGGGTTGCTAAGCACACAGTGGCAACTTTTCATAGTGTTTTTATTAATGATGAATTACTTCAAAGCTATCATGACCTGGAATAACATTGTAATGCTACTACAATCTTTACTGCCACATGTCACTGAAAATAGGGAAAATTAAGTCCTATCTAGCTGTCTATTCATATGTGTGATTGTTCTTTAACAACTTTTTGGCTGTCTTGGCAAGGAATAGGGCAATGGCAATACAGAGAGGCTGAGCTGATTTTTTTAGAGAAAGTGTTTTTGCAGATAATTGGATGCCTATCTAGAATGAGATAGCTAAGCTGAGCTTGCATCTTAGTTATCTTGCTCAGCCCAAGCTTTCTTGCTTTGCTGCTGACTCTTAAAGCCTTGGAGCAGTCTTTTAGGGACAAGATTTTAGGTCTTTGTTAAGAGGTATCACAACGGTCGCACAAAATTCACCGCTTTTTCTATGCCAATGATTTTCCACGACATATATCTCCCATATCCCAAGAGTTCTCAAACTGCTATCTGGCAAAAAAACATGCCAAGAAGTAAAAAAAAAAAAAGAAGGAAAAGAGAGTGAACTTCTGCTCAATGGGTTAACTTTTATTTGCTGAAAAACCCCGTTTTCCTGTTTGCTGCTATAGAAGCTAATTCTCTGTATTTTGTTTTGAACGAATGTTGAAAACATTTCAAAAATATGATTGTTTCCAAGACAGAAAATCTGGATTTTGATTAGTTTTGCTGTTTAATAATCTGTATTCAAATTAGATATTCAGTGTTCCTGACACTGAGAGCAATGCAAGGACACACAAACCAGTTCTGCAGAGTGGGAGTGTGTCTGGTAGGGCTTACTAGCTCAGACTCAGTACTCACTCTCACAGCCCAAGATTGCTCAGCAGGGTGATTCTCAAATGTTTCTGCACTACTTTACTGAGTGCATGTAGGTTAGAGAGATCTTGATTAACTCAGGCTCAGCATTACATGATCAGAGGTAGATCTCTTAGTTTTGGAATTTTTCCCATGAACTTCTGTGGTGTTATCTTTACATAATTGCATTTGAAAGTAAGAATACTTGGCAGAACAATTCAGAGAACGTTTTGGAGGCATGTCAAATCTAGAAGTAAAATACAATCAGAATTTTTTGGATCATCTGGATTTCTCAGTGCCCTATTATGATTAATGCAGAACTCACTATTGCTACTTAGTCTTTGTAATATCAAAGACTTCACACTCTTCCAATGCCTGGTGTTAAGTGAACAATCCAGACCATTAAATATCCCTAGCGGGTCTAAGCCTTCCTAACCTACTTAGCAGTTTCTAAGGCATTTATTTTCTTCATTCTTCTCACATATTACTTTTAATTTTGTATTTTATTAAGTGTTTAATTATCTCTGGTAGAATTACCGCTTCTGTCACAAGCTTTCACATACTGACAATCGTGCTTATTTTCATTGGACACTGCCTGAATGTGCTCCTTGCTTATATGTTTGTTTATTTTTAATTGAGAAGGGAAAAAGCATTCTTTTAAAATTATTTTGGTTTATTTTAGCATTAAAATAAATAAACGCTGTTACCACTAAGGAAATTCTGACAAGATCTAAGCAGTTTATACTTCCCCTGCAATATAAAAATGTTTCAGGTAGATTAAACCTTGACAAAAAATTAAATCAAATTATATTCTGTATGTTCAATTTTCTTTGGGGAACCAAAAGTCACTGAAGTGTAAAAGTCTAATTAATTATGTAGTATGCTAATAGTTTTTAAATTAAGAGCACTTGTGATTTAACTCTAACATTCCATGAATGTGTTTGCAATTGACTAGCACAACAAGATTATAACACTGAGGCATAGTGAATGAGTAAACAAGTAGTTTATATTTCTACTTTCCCCGATATAAGCTCTCGGTTTCTGGACAAATACTCTTTAGACACTTTCTGAGGTAAAAAAATCACATCACTATCAGCTTATCAACAGACATATTTAAACATATTAGTACATACTGCTTGTATATTTAGTCTTTGAACCCATTTAAGTTTTTATTTGCAAAATACCTTGTGGCACTAGTGGATTTTGCATTCTAGAAAAAGGTATTTCTTTCTTTGAAACCTCATGGCATAACAGTTTTTGTTGTAAGCACTGGTTAATAGTCCGTCCTTACCTTTTTTTGCAGTTCATCATCTTTTCCAAGTGTGTGAAATCTGGTTTCTTTGGTGTCCCTCAACAGGCTAGCTGTTCCATGTCTCTACTAATCTTTCCTAGGTCTGTGTGATCCTTTTTTGAGATATAATTGCATGTATTAAAGAAGATGTGAATACATCACATCTACAGTGGCCTAATGTTCATTGCCCAGCTACAAGTTTCTTTACTAATTATTTCTAACAGCCTATACCTTATTTCATAGCTATTGTACGCAGAGTTGCTGTTTCATATATCTGTCATGGACTCTAGCCTTTACATCTAGTTGTAAAAGAAATTTATGCTATTCTAAAATTGGCGTACATTGGCATCAAGTGGCTTCCTTGAACACATGCACACTTTCATCTTCTCTAAATTTGTATCTTTACTTATTCCTTGAGAGATCTCTTTGGAATGTGAACCTTCTCTTATTTTTTTTTATTAAGGTAATATCTGCTACATACTATGCCATGCATGGGAGAATTCTAGATACAGACAATTCTCGAAGTTACACCACCTCTTTTCCTCATGTAACCCACTTTCCTGATTGCATCACTGCTCTCCCATGAACTTTGGCTGGTGATGGTAAGGGGCAGTAGAACTTTGACTTCTCACATTCCCTGTCCTATCTAGATTTTTTTCTTCAAGCTCGACACCTGTTTGCTTCCTTCTAGTTAGCAGTGGTTAAATGCTGCGTGCTTTCACACAAAACTTCCTAGAGTCGGAAACCAAATCGAACAGATGCTATAATACATCCTTGTGGCCAGGGAAGGGCTAGAAACAATCTGTGCAGTTTATAAACACTATGAGGCAAAAATAAAACAAGCTTTTCTGTACCCAGACAGATTTTGAGATACTGATCCAAGTAATCATGTGAAAACCTCACTGTAGCTGTGTAATACCGAATCTGTCTGGAATGTGGTATCACACATATCTATCTCATAGAAAGGCATCCAGAATCAGTTTCCTTTGTAATAATAGCATGTGATAACATATTCATTTCTACTTGCCTCTAGTCATACATTAGGTATTTCCAGAAGATGAAGACTTGTCTTAGGATCTAATCTGGTAACTTTTGTTTGAAAGAGCCTATATTGCAGTATATCAAATTGGACTCTCACATATACCAGAGATACATAAAAAATAGAAATGTAGGACAACCTGCACGATCTGAAATGATTGTGCTGCAAGAGTAGCAAGCAAAAGCCCATTATAAGAAACTGAAACTCTATTTTTCAATGTACTTGTGTCATATCATATAATATTTAACCAGAATCTCAAAAGTGAAGAAGGCTTTAATGTGGACTCATAAATCAGATTCTTGCACCTCATAGAGAGGCCTTGTAAAAATTGAATTGAACAGTGGATAGTAACACATTACACAGGGAAAAAAAAATCGTTTTTTCCTTTTGTTTCAAAGGATGACATTTTAAGAAGGTTCACAATTTTGTATCAGATAGGACAGAGGAGATAAAAGTCTAATTGTGTCCTGGATCTCTTAGTGACATAAACTATAAAAGAAGCCAATATAGAGTCTTATCTGCAATGCTGATATTCTAACATGGAAAATCAGCATGATCAGGCATGATAATGTTCTATTCTGGAGTACAACTAAAAATGGCAGAACCTTGTTACTGGCAGTGGTGGTGTGTCCACTATGGTATCTTTATAAAGTAGAAACTTCTGGCACAATGTATGATTTAGAATTCTTTTGTCAGTTAAAAGGAGTTAAATATGTGTGTGAAAGTTGTTAGTAAATTAGTAAGATTATAATAATAACACTACACTGTATTGCCTTTCAGCAAATGCTTTCTAAAAAGAAAGTTAGTACTACATCCCTATGTTAGAGAAAAAGAGGCTCAGAGAAGAGTATAAATGTAATGAAACCTATCTGGTACTACAACAGCAATCTCAAGTGTCTCAATATATTGTTCTATCAACATTCATAACAAGGGAGAAGGTATCTGAGTTGGTGCAGGGATAATAGACCAAATTCTATAAAGTGCTAAGTGTCTTTGGAGGGAACTGAACCATCCTGTTCTCATGGAATTAAGTATAATCTGCTTTTAAATAAGAGAAAGAGAAATTTAAAATGTGTCAAAAAGGCCAAAAGGTAAAAAAATTGAGGAATCCAGTACACCAAGTAGAGAGAAATACTGCTAGATGTTTTAAATACTGCTATTTATGTGAAGTATATTATTATAAAAGTAAAATTATTATAATTGTTCTCCTATGTATGGTTATTATTTATTCTCATTACCATTTCTGCCTTTATATGGTAACTGCTTCTATCTTAGGCATTAGGGTTCTGTCCCCACTCTCACTCCCATCAGAGCATTGCATACAAAAGAGCTGAAAGATAACAGCAGTATATCACACTGTTTCAGAAGTACTTCTGCATCTGTCACCTTGAGATTTCTTCTTTATATGAAGAAGATACTGCTATAAATTCTGCTGCAAAAAAATGCATGAAGATAGGCAGAAATGCAATGAAAAACTCATTGTGAACTACTGGAGAACTAAACTTTAAAGTAATAAAGATCAAAAACTAACTGCATGAGACTTCTTTTGATTTACCAAACACTATGGCTAGTTGCACAGCAAGCAATTAAGAATGATAACTGAGAGAAATTAGTTCAAGATAACAGTATTTATGATGGATATTTTTGAGGTTTCTTCCTGCAATTTTTGAAAGTGGTTTCACAACAAAGTAAAAACTATCAAGTAGCTGATTTATTTACCAATACCAATTGCAAACATGTCTTTTTTTTAAAGCTAATATATAACTATTTCAGGAGGATGGCATGCCTATTAAAAAACCCACCAACCTCCACCCTCCCCCCCAAAAAAAAACCCCAGGAAGTAAATGTTTTCACATTTCCTGAAAGTTTGATAAAAGCTGTTTCTTTCTTCAAAAAAAGGAAGAAAGCAATGAGAAAGCTGTTTGGGGAAAAAAAATCATCCAAAACCAATGTGAATGTAGAAGGCAACAGTTCTGCAAAAATTAAGAATCAATAAATCATCTTCCACGAAAAAGTTCCTGTCCAGTGAGTTTAAATGCATTAAGTAACTCTGATAGAACAAGAGGAAATGGTCTGAAGTTGCATCAGGGAAGTTTAGGTTGGATATTAGGGAAAATTTCTTCACTGGGTGGATTGTGAGGCATTGGAACAGGCTGCCCAGGGAAGTGGTGGAATCCCTGTTCCTGGAGGTATTTAAGAGACATGTGGATATGGTGCTTAGGGAAATGTTTTAGTGGTTGACTTGGCAGTGCTAGGTTAATGATTGGACTTGATGATCTTAAAGGTCTTTTCCAAAGAAAATGATTCTGTGAATTCCTTGAGGCTTTCTTAGGGACAAAAAGGATTCACACAGTATTGAGACTCTGTAGCAAAGCAAATCTTTGTTGGAGTAGCAGTAACAAAACAATGTCCAACAGCTCATGTATTGCAGTTTTTTTCCAAAGAGAAAGGTGGGACTAGATCTCCAGGATGATTTAAGCAAGAACTGACAAACATTCCTTTCATAGGACTATGCAAGAAAACACATTTTAGACAGGGACTGCAACATGACCAAATTTAAAGCTCATTAAGGACAATGGAGTAGTTTGAGAGCAACTTGGTGCTTCATACTAGCTACCAGAGATATGGAGATCCCTTTGAAGTCAGAAATTTAAAACCTAATGGGACAAGATCCTAATTTACCAAAGCTGTCATTCCTAACCTGGTGATCTTATATACCTCAGTAGTTTGTTTGTTTGTTTTCTTCTTTGTAAGTAATCTATAATATCAGAATATGCTTTTTATATTTCTTCTGGGTTTTATAGAAAATCTTGGTTTGTTACTTCATGCACAAGCATTTGCTTTAGCTGGTTTATTCAGCGTTACCCACATCTAAACACTCTCAGAATGAAGTGATTTGCTGGCCTGAATGTTAGTGTTGTATATACTTGAAGCTGAAAATCTACATTTAGTTCACCAGTATCAATATGTAGGTACTGAAGCAGAAGGTAGAAGCAGCATGTGCACCCATGGAGAATAGAGAGCTTTTGCAAACAGTGTCACATTTTTTTGAAAAATACATCTGTTTTGCTCAATTGACACTCCATGATACTGCAATTATGAGCCATATGTGAGTGTGGTAATTTGGGAAGATAAATTAACATTTTAAAATCAAGACATGGTAATGTTTATGTCATTGTGCAACAGCTTCCATAAAGATGAAGGAGTGTTCCTTTACTTTTAGGACAGGATCTGTCCTAACTGCTGTAAGATACATTGCAAAACACAGGGGCTGTGCTGCAACACAAATCCTTCCAAGGAATCCTGGCAAACTAGAGCTTGGGTTCATGACATGGCCTCTCCTGGGTTTGTGCATGTTTCTACTGGTAGTGTAGCCATGGATCAGGTACCCTGCCTGTTTCTTTTACACATTAAGATACAGTCTTGGCCCCAGCTATGTTAATGTCAAGGTTATGTCATTCGTTCCCTTCACAGAACCTACAGTTAATTCATGTTGGACCTGACAAGTGAACTAGTAAACATTTGAAGTAAATGGCGTTATATTAGGTGGTATTAATAATTTAATAATTACTACATTTAGGGTTGGGAATTGAGAATTTCTAAAATCTCTAATAAAATGGTGAAATAATCTAAAAGTAGACCGGAATAAAATAAAATTTGTAGTTTAAAATTAGAATGAAAGGAAGAAAATGTATTAATGTTATGTTGTGGGGAAAAAATTAGCTTAAATTGTGAACATTAACAGGCAGCAAATAATTGGGAGTATGTGTATATGTGGACAGATATTAAAAATTAAACTTCTACACTCTCAAGCAGAAGTCTGTTCCTTCCTAGCAGCAACCAGTATGTGCTGATGTAAATTTTAATGACAGCTGGACTTAACAAAAGTGGCATGTCCCAAATCTTCAGGTTTATTAACAGAGAGACATGACACAGAATCACTAAGTAGGAAGTTGAGCACTCAATTTGGTTCTGCACATAAACTATTTAAATTGGGAAGATCAGGTTCTGAAAAGAAGAGTTGGTGCCAGAAAGGATTCCTGAAGAGAAGAATTGGTCTTGGAAAAAAGTTGAAGATTTCAGCTGGAAGAAAGGTCCTGGAGATCAGAGATGGGTGTAGAGTGGAATGCCAAGGGACCTTATTCTTAACACCTGAGACAAATCTTACTTTGGGGAGCTAGCACAGACAGACAGAACTTTCTGCCCAGCCTCCCTGGACCAGAAGCAACCTCCTGACTGTGAAAGAGAAAGAAGCTCTCATGAGTGTGCATCCAGGGGAGTGTTAGTGTGTGTGATAAGGTAGGGTAAAAGCTCTAGTTGCGTTCACTCTGAAATAAACCCCAGTGTCCAGATTCACTGCAGGACTTTGCCTCTCCTATGGCATGGTAGCAGAAAACAGAGAGAGGCAAGTTGACAAATGTCTGTTCCTATCTGCATATGAAAAGCAATTGGCAGAATTTTCATTGTGGACTGAAAGTGCTTTGAGCAGTGGTCATAGAGAAAGCTTGTAAAAATGTTCATGATTATGTTTGATTTTAGGAAAATATTAATAATGTTTCATGAAGCAAGATTAGTTTATTCAGCTTTATGCCAACCTTAACTGGCTCTAAACGATACAGGACACACAGCATTCCATGTAAGCACAGAGGTACACATCCATAGTAGACCTATTAGTATACTAGGACTTAAATTTCAGGTAAGCCTGTGTTGTGCATCAAAATGAGTCTTGGGGAGACTCAGCCTTAAAGTGTAAGATTTAAACTTCTTTTATTAGACTATACAAGCGTTCAGCCTTGCAAACATCCTTCTAGGACGTGATTAGTTTGAAGTGGGAGATCCAAAGAAGTTGAGTTCTTTCCAGTTGCCTTTTAAATTTGTATTTAAGTTTTTTAACATCATAGGTAGATAAAATATACCAGTGTGTCTCATCTTAGGTAGAAAGGTTTCCTATAATGTATAAAAGCTAAGATATTTTATTGGAGCTAGAAAATCTGTCCTCTATTGTTGTTTTATGACTTAATTCTTGATTCAACTTTTGTAGTTTAAACTATGGTAACTGTGTGTTCACTTAAATGAAAAATGTAGCATTTACCATGGGAAAAAAATTAGAATACAAATTTGTTAACAATACTGGTTCCTTGTCAGTCATGACAAGGAACAGTAATGTGCTATATTAGAGCACATTATTATGGTTTATTTCTACACAATGACTGTAGCCTACAGTTTGATCCATGTGATTGAAGAGAAGATCTTTTTCTATATGAAGGACCCCTAATACAGGTCAGATAGAAATAGGGCCTGGTGAAAAAACTTTAAGTATTCAGGCAAATATGCCTATCCTTTTCAATTCTAAATAAAGAATAAATAATGTATTCCAATCTTGTTACTGTACATGAGAAAGAAAAATAGTATACTCTGCAATATAGGTCATCAGCATAGGTATTTTTATCCTGGGTTGCTTTTAAATTTAAATACCTGTTTGGGGGGGGGGGGAGGGGAGGGGTGTTGCTGTAGATTTTTTTTTTTACATTAATGAGACAACGTAAGTCTGCATTATAGAGCAGGCAGGTAGAACATTTAAATTATCATAAATAAATGGGGAGGATAAAGCCATCGTTAGAAAAAAAAAATGACAAACCTACAAACAAACCTACAGTTTGTTATCAGTCATTTATTAAGCTATCATTACTTATTTTCAAGAATTGATTTGAGCTTATGCCAAACATGAGATTCGTGCATGTAGAGGCATCACGGGTTAAATTTCTTTGCTCAAACATTTTAAAAGGATGGAAAACATCTTAATCCAAGACTATACCATCTACCCTTTCAATAGGCAGCTGTCTTCATGTATTTATGAAAATTCTCTTTTCCAGTGTAGTTTTCTGCCAACTATGAAGTCAGTATGTTCTGGATATGACCAGAACTCAAGTTGCACATGTCTATTCCCCTAGTGAAGTCCCATCCTCAAGTGCTATATCAATAGCATAATTAAAACTGGAAGCATTTACAGATGAGATTTCTCCGGGACTAGGAATTAACAACCTGCATTTTAGGAGGACCTGGTGACTAATCCCTAGATGAAGCTCAAAGCCAAGGTAGTGCCTTTCCCTGACAGGGACATATTTTTCATATATGCGAGTTACAGTTGCTGCCCTCTGTTCAAAAGTGGAAGGACATGAAGACCCTGCCTCCATGGACTCATGCACTTCACTCATGAGAGAGAAGCAACATAGTTTATTCATAGAAAGCAGTGAATTAACAAAATTCAATGGTAATTACAACAATATTCTAACAAGCTTTAATGGCAAGGTACACTGGATTATTTCCTGCAGAGAGGACAGGGTCTCTCCCATTCATGAAGTTCAGAAAGGACGCCCCTGCTTTCTAGACTCTAGATCCAATCCTAGTCCCAAACTTGATCAACAGTACATGTCTAAAGGATTTTAGATGTTTAGATTTCAGAATTTAACATAGCCACTCACTGAGAATCTGCCGTGGCAAGGAATCTCTCAAACTCTATGAGTAACCTTGAGAGGCATCTCTGCTCAGGGGAGATCCTGCAGTACAGCCTGCTGCCATGCAGGAAAGCTCAACTGGCCCTGGGCTATCCACCATTTATGGAGAAAGATGATTGATTTACAGTTATATTTGCGTACCAAACACAGATGTTAGTTTCCTCTGAATTTGGCTTGAGTCAGACATTGACCAGCACTGTGGTTACGTGGACAGATTACCATAAATCAGCCCTTGGCTGTTGTGGTGTTGTCTATCTTCCCCCAAATTAATGTCAAACTGGATGCAGCCATCACAAGGAGATGCATCCATCATGACTACCACTGGTGGTTATCACTTGAGTAGGGTTACATCAGGAGCCATGCAAACTTGCTACTGTTTGTTCCTGCTAATGATGGTCTTATTCTGACTGAAGAACACTGATGGTGGGTACATGTTGCACGCTGATAGCGTGTTAGTTTCATGCATGAAAGTTTTTGGTTGCTTAATGTGAACCAAAAGCTACAATGGAGGGGAGAGGAGAGGTGATTCTCATGCCAGCACCTAAATGTTCCTCTGAGAACACCAGTATCACCAATATCAGGGTTTACAGGTACAAGGCCAGAAGAATACCAGCACAGGAACTGAAAAATACTACAGCAGTCTCTAGGAAAACATGGCCACAACACTTGAAAGGTTACAGAGATGCAAGTTAAAGAGACTACCAGAATTGCAGACAGAAGGCCCTTAGCATTTCAAAAGCTAAGCACCTAAAGCACTACAACTGCAGATGATAAGGTAATTGACATTCCTGCATAGGTGGCATAGAGCACACTTGCAATGGTAACTTACAGTGCATAGCAGCCTGTAGTCTCTGGATTCATACATGTAGTTTCCACATTGTGACCTCCTAAAAGCTCATTTGATGGAAGATAATCTAACTTCCCCTTTAGAAACTGATTGTGGAAAAAAATGTGCAAAACAAAATGGAAAAATGACACCTTTAAAACTGATATGGGTTAATTGGGACTGTATCTAGCTAACAATATACACTTGTTTTTGGTGTATAATTAAGCAACACTACAGCAAATGCACTGTGACACCAGCACTGGATCTGAAAATAGTCCTTTATTCCATTTACTCTCTTTCAGATCCTATTGGCTAGCTCATACCTGCCTGCCAGGTGACTATTTGCAGTATAATAAGAGATTTTGCTTCCTACTTCTCTTTCCTCCTTCTTTTCTGTGACAATAACCTAATAGTTGTTTTAAGTTTTGCACACATGAGTTAACCCTTCAAAGAACAAATGGGAATTGGCTCCCAACTGGACATTTGATTTTGCATGGGCTTAAGCCAAATGGCTGCTCTTGTAGTGATAGTCAGAAAATATCACTTTTTTTGTCTTACTCTGCCGTGGACAGCCAGCTGGCAGTCCGTCGCACATTGGAGTTTCAATGGACTCCTGGCAACTGTTTCCCACTTATCCCTCAAAGGAGTGGCACACTGTCTTGCAGTGTCATTTTGTCATAGCTTATTTCTTGCATAATGAACAACATTGATGGGGGTATTTGCAAAATCTTAAATATTCTGTCATTCTACTAGTACAACCAGTAAATTATCATTTCAGTTTGAAATTGCTTCGGACAAGATAGTGGTTTGATACCTTCCAGCCCTGATATGTAAAAAACTGAAAGTGGAAAAAATCAGTAATTTACCAATATACTTGTTAATAAGTCCAGATATATGGAAGATCTTTTTTCAATTGTAATATAAAGTATAATAATTTATTTCTGGTCATGTCAGTTCTTCACTTGTGATTAAAACTACGAGCACAAAAGAAAGAAACATTAAGATTTATCAGTATGGGGTACCACATGCTTTCCAGTCTATATACAGATCAAATATGAGGTTTTTCACTGTTGCATTATTATTCATGTAAACTCTTTAATCATGAATCATGCAGCACTCTGTGGCATGAACTGGACTCTAAAATTGTGAGTTGTCATGGATTTTTTTGTGTGTTCCTGACCTCCTAAGTGAATACAGTATCATGTAAGCATGGTCCTATGGGAGGATAAAAAAAGCAAGTAACGTATTTGTCTAATTCCTCACCTAGAAAGGCATCCTACACAAGTTTATTAATATTTTATTGTTTCTACAGCAGAGTTCTTTTCACACTTCTGTGTTCTCTTATTTACAACTAAAGAACATGGGCTCTTTTATGTTGTTCATTAACAGACATTTATTTGACAAATGCTGGTGGTAGTTTTTTTCATGCAGAACTTCTGTGCTGCAAAGACTCTGCTGGCTACTTGGTTGAAGGGTGTTAATGCAGCAAGAGGAATACTTGAAAGAGTCTATTTCCCATCTGCATCCAAGGCAAGTTGGTTCAATGCATATTAGAACACAAGGAAGCAAATGCCTGCGTTTCATCATAGGAATAAATGAGACATGCTGTAACCCAGGATAGTCTACTGAATCTATGTATTATTTGGCTGGAAAGAGGTGGTCTTGTCACCACAGGGAGATGTTGGTTTACCTGTTCAGAGCAGTAAGAAATTCACTAAATTATGTCTAGGCTGACCTTCTTAGAACCACAAGTCACAGACTATATATGCATAATAGCCACTGTAGGAGTGAATTGCTTTTGCAATATGAAAATAATAATATATGCTTGATTTGTCATTGGTAGTGTTTAACTGTAACTATAGCTGGCAGATTTGCTTCATCACACCCATGTTTTGCAATGGAACTACTTTAAGGACAAGCCACATACTTGGAAAGCCTTCAGGAGTCACAGGTGGTTTTAAATCTTGATTGGTGGACAATAAGTTACAATTTTTGGTCATAGTTCTTTGCATTGTCTTGCCTTTTTTTTGGATTTTTGGGGTTTTTTTAAATTAAATGAAAACTGTACTAGTAACCAGTGCTTCCAATGAACTGATGGATTGTAACTCCTGTCATAAGGCAAAGTGTAAGTTAGCAGATTTCCAGCTCAGGCGATATGCCTGTGATTTTAGTTTCACATGACTTTTTTTTGGTCAGTTCATAGAATCATAGAATTGTAGGGGTTGGAAGGGACCTCGAGAGATCATCATTAGCTTTGTATATCCATTTTGTTACTTTGTTAATAGAAGTAGTATAATTTCAGTGTTGGTGAAGAGCACTGTATGCTTTTAAACAAATCCTACCTTCTTTATGATACACAGGAATGCTCTTGGCTCACTCTCACCTCATCCAGATAGTGACCGGAATGAAAACCTAGCCATGGCTAACCAAGCTTACTAATACATCATAGCTCAAAGGGCTGTGAACTGAATACTCAGGTCAGCAGTGTGTATGCAGCAGGAAGCAAACACCTTCTAACAAATATTTTTCTAACTAACCAAGTGATATTAAAATGACTGTTTTAATCACATACTGATCTTCACATTAAGACATTTTCTTCATAATTAATTTAATTTCACATTACTAATTCCATACACATATCATGAGTCTTAATCAAAACAAAAACCCCAACAACCCTGAACTATGTATTTCATAATCAACCAGCAGAACTCTACTGTATGTGTTCATCTTGTCTAAATGCTAAACTAAACGCAAAACTTCTGTTCTCTGACTTCCAGGAGCTAGGCTGAGCAGTGGGGGTTTCAATTAAAAACCACAGGAAAGGAAAGGAATATGTCAATAAAACCACAGACTTGTAAGTACTGCATACTAGTTTGCAAACAAACACAGCAAGCATTCTCTGAGTATGAGTCTATTACTGTAAATTTAGACTGAATGCATGATGTTGAAGGTGACTGTCCCAGCATGATCTTCCTTCATTTCATGTATAGTGAAATGCTCTCTAGCTTTATGTTCAATAGCTTGATCTAGTCAGTCTGCAATGAGACTATTACTAACGGAGGAAAATGCCATGAAGAGGAGAATGGCTTGAGCCAAATTAGCAATGTTTTGTTCTATTTCAAAAGAAAATGAGAACTGTAGAGAGTAGAAGTTGGAAATAAAGGAAAAAGTCATGAATTGATTCTAAGGCAATATCCTATGTGAGATTTTAAATGTAGACAATCGCTTGAATAGAAATGTAAATGCCATGATTTGCATTATAAAGCTTTGTTAAATAATAACTGTCACTAGAACAGATTATGTTGATAATTAATTACTTATAGACTGGGTGCAGTCACTTTTTAAAAGGCTGCATTAGGGATCACATATTTTATAGAGAAGAAATCTTGAGTAAGAATAGCAAAGGTGAAAAAATTTTTAAACAATTTAGAATTCACAGAAAAATATATACTCTAATGCAGTTTTTAAAATACAGTGCACCCTATGGTGCTTTTATTGCTCTCATATTAAAAAGAGGAACCAGTAAGAGAAAAACAATGTGGTTTACCTAATTAAGTGAGAAAAATGCAGCTTAAATTTACAGAAGGTTAATAACTAACATTAAATGTATTGGCTTCACATTATGTTTGAACTGTTAATAAAGTGAACTCACTGACTGTTCAAGTATTGCAATTATTTCTCAACTAATAAAGAAATGAAAAGGGGAAACCTAGTAACAGAAAAAGTGCACTGATTTTTTTACACTTCAGTAGTCTTTTCTTTATGCAACTCTTTCCTAAACAGGAAAAAAAGCCACAAAGGATAGAAAGGACATCAGCTTTGAAATTTGATGTTTAGGTTCTTCTATTACATCGAGGCTGAGCTACTGGTTTAATAGATATTTTCAAAGGTGCTCAGTACTGACCTAATTCTTCAGCTTTTAAAATCTCTCAGTATTTACCAATGTCTTCAACAGGACTGAAATCTCACAAAAGCTGAACACTTCTGAAAAGTCCTGGTTTTATCTTATTCACAAAAAATTTAAAAGGCTATGGGTAATACAGAATTATGATCACCTCCTATCTGAAAAATGCAATGGGGCATGTGCTAATGATTTTTCATACTCTTAGACTTTTTAAAATTGTGAGCTGTTTTCTCTAAATCAATGTGAAAGTCTTTGTAGGACACCTGAAATGTCAACACACAACATAAATATATACAGGTGCCTGACCGTCACTGAAAATTAGAGCCCTGTGATGTATGTTTTAAGATTACATGGGCTCAAGAATGTTCTGCCATAATCCAAGGAGTAGTTGCTATTTTATGACTCTGAAGCCTAAGTATTTGAAGAAGTGATGCTGGTGATTCTGGACTAAATCCTATTTAATCTGGTTTCTAAAGGTGCTTGGTGTCAGGAACAGAGTGCCCAGGCTGTAAGAATGGTAAGCAGGAGAGATGACAGAATATATACCTATGTCATTTGAAGAAAAAAATGTGTGCACTCTTATCTAAAGGTAGAGCTATTAATGTGTCTCACTCAGTATGGATGCCACACAGTGACTTCTGATCTGATGTTGAAGTTGGCCCTTAGCTGACTTAGCTGAAAATAGCTGGATCATTTGGTCTAAGATGTCAAAGATAACCACCTATGATGGTAACTGGATCACTCTCCTGCATCCTCTTAGTAAGAGGAAATTAGTTTGTCCTAAATGTCTTAATGTAAACAGTTATTTTGATTTAGAGGGAGACTGGCAGTAGGAAAGGGACTGCAGAGTGTTAACTGCCCTTACTGACCCTACCCAGCACTATACCCTGAGAATGAACTCTCCACATACCTCCCCCCAAAAAATCTTGCTGGCTGCTGGTACTTTCCTAGTTCTCAGTTCTTGCCACTGAATAAATATAAAAAGAAGGGCAGGATGAAGGTCTGGGAAAGGAGATCAAGAATGGTTTTGAGGAGGAGACAGCAGAGATTAAGGAAAAAGGAAGAGGAAACAGAATGTTCAATGTAAATTGGTTGTGTTCTGAAGAATACATTAGCCTATAGAAGCACAGAAAGTTTATAAAGCGTGGTTCAATTTGGGAATTGTGATTCAGCTATAGTTCAATGAGTATTTTGTAGAGCATGGAGGCATGTATTCTTTCATTGTGGTTTTGGTTTCTGTGTGTGGTAAGGGTTTTTGATTATCGTATACAAATGTAAAATCTTACCATTACATATAGAGGTGTATTAAAATATACTGCTTCCTGGTTTAGATCATCTCATTTGTTTCCAGCTCTGAGCTCATCACTCAGTATAGTCTGCTATTAAATACACTCCCTGGTAGGGACAGGATGCTGTATGATGGCTAAATTGCAGGGTAGTTTTGGAATCCTTGTTTGGCTCTGTTTCTTGTAGTTTTGGATAGACAGTTGTTTAACTGGCATAATTCTTAAGGATTTAAAATTTTAAGAGTTTCCCCTGTCTTGCATTAAACTCAGTGAAAAGTCTCCCATTGACTTAAATGAGAGTTGAATTGGGCCTTTTGAAATGATATGCGAAAATAACTATTGCCACTCCTTGTCATCCACTGCTCAACTGACAACTGGTCCTAGAGGGTATTGAGTGTTCTGCATAATTATTGAGTGTAATCAACTTCTGTTGATTCTAAGCTCCTCCAAGAATTTTTGATGTCCTTACAGGATTAAACCATTGGGTTACCTATTTCTCATCCTGCAAAAGAACAAACTAAACATTAACAGTGCACAATTAAAATAACAAGAAACACAAAATGAAGCATAAACCAAAGGATTTTTACACAATGAAAGGTAGATGAATTGGTAGTAATCAGTAAGATGAGAAACAGAAAACCCATGTCATACTCTGAACATTACACACCAAGTAGAACATCACTCATTTCCTTTGCAGAGACAGGAAAACTATTTGAGACATGAATATAACCCTGCAGAAGATGACTGTAAAAGATCATGCTAAACAAATACAATGACAAGTAATTAATTTTAATTTGATCAACTCACTTTTATGGGTGCACTTCACTGTGATTATTCAACTAACTTTTGGATTACAGTTATGATGAGTGAATGATAATGAATAAGTACCTCTAGTGAATGTAAAGCACAAAATAGGTTAACATGTACTGTGCTTTAATAACAGGAAAGATACCTTGAGCATCCAAGAATTTGGATACAATGTATCTTAGAGTTTAAATATCTTTGCATAGTTATCTAATTGCATATATATTACCTAGCTGTATACATACAGGGAACTGCAGTTCTTGCCTTTTTTTTTTTTCTTCCTTTTTTCCTCATTCTCAAGGGACCTTAAAGTTACGTACTTGAATGTGTGAAGTAAAGCAGCAGATTGTAGGAGGACCATCTTCACTATGTGAATTGTCTGGCTGGCTGAAACTCTGTGCTATACATCACTTCGTGTAGTGCTAAATTTTACTCATTCCACAGTTCAAGTTAAATTTTGTGGTGTTATAGTGTCCATCCTTTGCCTCTTTCTTTCAGTATAATGAAGGCAACTGCCACCAACATCCAGTCAGAAGTGGAATTGCCCTTTTGTTTATCAGACATTGGTTCTATCTGCTACTCCTGATCTTCTGAGACCCCATTCTAAAGTCCATCTATGGGTTGTCAAAATTAGTCTCAGACATACCATAAGGGCAATCCAAACGAAACACTCAAAATATAAATCCCAGGCTGGAAATGCAAAACCAAGAGGAATTTTGTTTAAAATTTCTTCTTTAAAATGGAGTTTCCTATTGTTAAATCTCTTAGAACTAAAATCTGTTGCCCTTGCAGTCAGGATTGGTAAATTACTAAAAGATTTTTTTCCTGTAAAATTTTCATATCCTTTTTCCTGAGTTCAGTTACAGTGATGATTAATAAATGCAAGGACTATGGATAAGCAAATGTATAATTCATATGAATGTACCTGGTCAGAGCTACGGATTTCTTTTTCTACCATTCTTTTTAAATGGAACAGAGATCCTATCTTCTTAAGCCTTCTTGCTTTTCCTTATTTCGGAAATGAAATGATTTAAATTATATCAAAATGGCATAATAAGTTTGGAAAACTTTTATATTATATTTTTGGCTTAAATTAATATTTTAATACTTTCATAGTTTTTTCTAAATACCATTTACCACTGCTTAATAAAACTTGCCAGCTATAACTTAGTGTTGTGTTGCTTCTTTAAAGTATGTGAAATGCTCTAAAGCTATAAAATGTAGCATGAGATCTCATGGTTATTCCTTTGTTTTGATTTCAGATCATTTCCCATTGGCTTCCACTGACTTTATGGGACTTCAGCTTCTTCCAGCTGTAATTGATCTCAAAACTAAGAGTGAGTAATAAGAGTAAGCAGTGTTTGGCAGTCTGCACAGGCATTCCTAGGCCTACAGACAAATAAGTAATAATCATTAGTCCATTCTTTGGTTGTAAGTAGGACCTAAATAACCCACTCTCTTATCTTTTTGAGAAGCATAACTCTTCTAGATTAATTCTGAATTGGAGTGCATATTAATTATGCTGGTTAGTAGCAAGAAACCTTTTTTTTTTTTTTCCCAGGCACATTAAATCTATATCTGGTATGTACTTTAGTGTTTGGTAAGGTTATTATTATAATTACATAATCTAATTCTGAGATCAGTCAAAAGTATTCTGGGTTCCAAGGCTGAAGCATTCAGGAGGTGCCTAATATCTGTAAAAGTGGAAAAAAAAAAAAGAGTCTGGAAAGACCTAGTTATTAAAGTGTTTCTTTTAGGGAAAATTTTCTATGTAAATACAGCTTTAGCTATCTGCTGGAAACATATGTATATACTGTCCTACAGAAAGGTTCAGACTTTTTCTGTACTCAACAGAGCAAAAATTTCTGTTGTGGATAACTTTCAATATTCATTACTGGACTTCGGTTGGGCAATTGAGCAGGAGCTCTGTGTTACAGTAAGCCATTTCCATATATCTTTTGTGTCCCTCTTGTTCATGTTATGTAGCTGGGAAAGCCAGCAGACCAGCTCTCCTCTCCAGGAATAGTCTGTGTGTTTGAGTGAGAGAACATTGCAAATGTGCTGAAAGCAAAACTGGAAAAACAGATATTTGCCAAAACCTAGACCTACCTTCAGAGCTACTATCATATAGATAGCCTCATATTCCATGGTAAAGTCAGGAAAATAAAAGTAGTGTATACATTTACATTTTAAATTGTGTAATCATGTTATTATCTGAAACTAATATCATGCTGTTAAAATTTAGATAAAGTGTCCTGCAATGCATACAAAATGTTCATTTGTTGAAGGCCATTAAGTTAATTTCCTGGGAACAAGATTAAATGCAAGGAATTTACATAATCATTAGTTGTGAGGTGTAGAATAGATAATTAAATATTCCACCACATTAATTTATATTTAATTAACTGTGCTTCCATGATCCTCTGCCTGAATATTAATATTGTGTAAATAAACAATTAGGATGCATGCTCACTTTGCAAAAGCTTTATTGTAAAAAATGTGATCAAAGAAATTCTATGAAATCTCCTTAAATTAATAAACACTTAAAAGCTTTGTAAAGCAGAGTTGTCAATCTGGAAAGTTTTGCTAAATAGTTCCAAGTACTATGATTTTTAATACTTTTAATTCTTAAAGTGTTCAGTGTTTAGAAGTAGTTGTAACAAACTTACAGTATTTACTATTCTACATTTCACAACCTCTCACTTATGGTGGTTAACATACAGAATGCTAGTAAAGAATGCAGAATGAACTTACTATTAACTTTGGAAAAGACAGTAAAGCCATAGGAAATTAATGAACATTATATTTTCTAGTAAAGAAAGACAGTTTCAGAGCTAAAATTAAAGGGATATAATTTGAAAGCACTAAGGTCATACCTGAAAGCACCACATAAAACTTAGTTATTTCCTTTAAAATTTTAGTATGGGATATTTTGTAGATACAATGACTAGAAGTGCACTACATTGTTTTCCACTGCTATGCTGACTAATATCATACAGTTTAGTATGTCTTTTAAACTTAAGAATATATATATTACTGCTTCTGAGAATGTACCATATCCCTGGTAGTTACTAATATTCTGAGTCTCGTAATGCAATTGTCTTGAGACAAGATGATCCTGCGATAAGATTATCCTTATCCCCTACAAAAGACAAGCTTCTGACACAGTCATCCTCTGACAAGATTATGTGTAGAGGTGATGTTGGGAATTAGCTAGGGATGTGGAAGACTGATCTAGAAAATGTAAGAGGAGTGGAAACTAGACTGAACACTGAGCACTTAGTTGGACCTCAACTCTCTATGAAAGTATGGAGTCTGTTAAATTGTTTGTATCCATATGAGGTTTCAGACTGTCTCTCAGATGGGCGCTGGAGAGGAAAAAAGCATGAGCGATTTTTTGAAAAATCTTAGAACTGGACATTTGTACTTTGTCAATCTAGCATTTATTGTAGGATCTAGTTATAGAAATATCTCTGCTTTCACTGAAATAAGTTAAAAACTCTTGTATTCATTTCATGGGAAGAGTGGATACCACTTAGCTTAAAATACATAATACAACAAACCTGAAGTAATTGACTGGTTATTTTTTTCAGATAACTGCTATTCATCAGAGACATTTTCTAGTTGCAAAAAGCATATCATGCAGTTTTTTATCTTAGAAGTGGGAAATGTTCATTGATGTCAACTTCCTTTGTATGTTTGCTTATCAAACACATTGATTCTTGATATTAGGTGAAGGATATTAATAAGAGGATCCTCATACAGTGAGTAGAGAGAAGAGAATTTTGCTGTTTCCAGTAAAAGAAAATAGGAAAACATACTGGTTTATCATCAGTTCTTGAAGCTTCTGCGGGGTTGAAGTAAATAGTGTTACTGCTGCCAAGAAGCTGTAAGCTTTAGATGAAAGTTAATGTGTTGGAGAGTGTCCAAGTATGAAATGATCAAAGGGACATAGGTCTGGAGGTTTTAGCTATGCTGATGAGTTGAAGAATAAGAAGTTACAAAGCCAAACTTTGAGTTGACATTAAATACTCACAGGCAACACTTGTGTAAACAAATACCATATTTTTTCATGAGAATTAAATGTGCTTTCTGTTGGTTATTTTGGGTTTTTTTTCCCATTAATCTAAATGTGGTTATTGCACTTGGATTAAAAGGCTGTAAAATTGAATAGGGTTTTGATTCCATCTATTAAAGTCACCTGAAATCAGCAGTATCTGAAGTTTATAATTTGGTGCTTGAACTGTACACAGAGAAAACTCCTTCCTTCTTCAGGAAAAGAATCCTCCGCTCATTGGTAATCTTCAGAGAGTCAAATCATCAGGAAGCTAAAAAAGTCTTTGCCTTCAAGAGTTAGGAAGGATGTTGGAATGTGTGGGGAGTAAAGGGTTTGTTCTTACCCTTTTTTTCTATATTAAAATGTAAACACAGATCATCTTGGTCAGCTAGCTTTGGAATAGCCAAGAGAAAGGCTTAGAGATACCCCTGAGCAATGGCATACCAACTGCCTGCTAAATCACAGAGCCATCGTATACGTGACAAATTTTCTCTCCCTCTACAGTCTTCTCAAAAGAACTCTAGTTAAAAGAACAAAAAACATGAAATAGTCTTGAAACAACTCCAGCAGGAAAGCCTGCTAGCTAGGATTGACCTACAGCTTTTGCACAGGGAAGAGCACAACACTTTCAATAATTCTGTTTACAGTATTTGTAGTCTGCCATCCTTAATTTTTTATTACATTCCTCATTTAAATTAAAAAATGATAAAAAATGAAATATTTTAAGTAATCTGTAGACATTAAATATTTCTTGATCACTCAGCCTTCTCTGAAAAAGAATCAGTAAAATCATAACAATAAGAACATATTTCCCTTTTGTTCAAAGATGAGCTTATGTCTCTGCATTAATTTCTTTTCTTCTATTCCACAGATAATTAATAGAAGATACTGGGAAGTACTTAACTTTACTTCAACCTATTTGAAGTTTATTACCCCTGTGACTCATACATCACAACCACCAAAAATGGATAAATTGTAAAATCTACAATCCTAAATCTTCACTTCAAGGACTACTACTCCCAAATCTCCTAGCAGTACATTTTTAGACTGCCCTTTCTAATAACTTAGTTTCCCACTGAGTAAAAAGCTTTTAGTATGTTGAAAATGGAGCAGTGTTATTCTTAGCTATTTGATTCTCAAACTTCCAGTTCTGCTATGATTCAAGAGGCAGCTCCTTCATGTAGTCATTCAGCAAACCATTTTTATGACATTAATATCAAACATTTCTTTGTGACACATAGTAATTTAATCAAATTGTCATTTGATTGATGTGATTAAAATATATTTGACTACATCTAAATTCCTGTATATCTTAAACATTGAACAAGAGGTTTTGAAAATGGCATGGAATTTAGAAGACTCAAACATTTTGTTACTTCTTTTAAGTTCCGTAAGGTCTGGTAATATTTTCCTGCATTGTAGGAATGCTTGTAATACCCACATAAAATTTACTTGTTTGGGTTTGAAGACAAAATAACATGGCATTTTCCATGTGGTTTAAAGACAGTTAGCTATCTGTCAGGAGGTAGAAATAAGGCTGAATTTTAAAATTAAAAACAAAGAATGAAGATAATTTTGAATGAAGGAAAATTTGCTTATAGCACAAGATGAGAAAAACATTGAGTGTGAGAGACCAATGAGAGGTTTAGCAATAGCTAAGTAAAATTTAAATTCAAAAGTGGAGAGAAAATTAACCTATATGTATCACACTTTTAATAATTTCATACATTTTAAAGGCCTAAATAGATGATGGTGATCATTAGTTCCATCTCAAATCAGTATTGCCTACATGATATAAACAAATTCCCCAGTTTGATGGGGAAAATGTATGTTAGAGAGCTGCCTGATCCTGATTTTCAAAGGAAACAAATGCTTGAAGGTTTTAAGTACAGAACACAGAGAATATATGTGATATGTTTATCTACAGTACCTATCCCCCCAATTTTATAACCCATTTTACTTGCTAATTTTAATGTTAGTACCTCAGTACTATATGTAGGCATGTAGCTACTCCTTCCATATATATAATCATGTGAACAAATGACCCAAATATATTGTGTATATTGGAATTTGATGGTATTCTTACTTCACAATGCATTGGCTCCAAACTTTCACTTATATACTCAATATATTGCTAGAATTCTGTTCTAAGTAGTTGCAGAAAGGCTCTTCAGCATCACCTCCACTTGCATTAGTTTAATACACAAGAATTTTGTGAAATGATAAATAGAACCATAATCAAAGACAGAGAAATAAAGAATCAGCAACAAATTAATCTGATATCATTCAAAAGCTTTTCTGAGTATAGAATGTAAATAACTAACTCCTGGTCATCCTTGAGTTACACAACTGTTTCACAAGAACAGTTTTTGAGCAAATATAAGAAAATATACAAACAGTGTCCTGCTATGAAGTGAAACAATCATTCAGAACTAATGACTTGTGGCTGATTCACTATTAACATAAAAGTAACTTGTGAACAAATGTGTCATCAATATGAAACGAAAAAAACCCCACCAGTTTTTCCCAGTAACTTTTCACATTTTCCCTATGACATTAACATTTACATCACTTATAAAGTGTTTAAAAAGAGTTTAAAAACTCATTATTGAACAATATGCTATTGGACAATATACACAAGTTCCTTCTGGAGTCTGTTCCACTTATTCTAGAATTAGATAGGTATTCACTGCCTTTGTCCTACACAGCTATGTCTCCTGCTCTGTAAAATGGGAAATCCCTTAAGAAGCAGTTTGTATTCAGAAGCTTAAAAACACCTCCTTTTTAATTTTGTGAAGATTCTTAAGGGTTTTAAAGAGAAAAGGGATAGTGGCAACTGAAGATACTGATCAGAGCTCTAATGTTCTGAATCACATTTTAGACTAAATTTTAGAGTATGTACAGAACTCAGGTTGAGAGGCCTTTTATTTAACCTCCCTGTGCTCTCAGTAATGCACAGCTTATTCCAAATTATTTACAGGAAGATGGTTCTTTTGAGATTATTGTAGTCCAACACCAAGTGTATTTAAAGCAAATAATTAGATAAATAAGGGGGAACGATCCTACACAAAATTAGTTCATCATTCGTCTGTAATACTTTTACTTGGAAAATGAATTGTATTGTTCTTCCCCTCCTTTTGTTTCATTACAATTACCATTCCAATTCTGTTCTAACTCAAAACAGCTTTCCAGAAAAACAGCAAACAAGGCACAACTGTTGTCTCAAAGGAACACAAGTTTGTGAAAAGAGTTTATGTCAAGATTTTGCTTTTATAAATGTTGAGCTATACCTTGCTGCACTAGTATTTTTGAGTGATTTTTATTCATGGATCAAAGTACTGCTCAACATTAACAAATGTCCAGGGACTGTTTATATAAAGATCAAAGATAAACATAACCAGGGCAAACTTATCAAGTGTAATTGCATCAGGGTCCACAGCTTACTAAGGCCCTGGAGGCAGATTCTGATCAGAAAAGGCAGTCTCAGCACTAGTGGTCCTGTGTTGCATTGCTTGCACTATCACCAGTGCTGGCTATGCTATGCCATTTCATGCAAACACAAGTGAAAGCATCGATCTCGGCAGAATTTCTCCCCCTTGATGCCAGCTTGTTGGTTGTATATACATAATCCCAGTATTCCCAGTATGCTGGTATTATATACTGAAATACATACTATATTTGAGGTATTTTTAAAAACCACTCTCTGAGTATACATGCAGCAGTTTCTTGATGCCAAAAGGCCTTTTCTCTGAGTTTTCTTTGCACTTTTCCATTACTAAATTGCTGCCAGTCTTCCTCTGCTAGGGTTTATTTTTGACAAAAAGTAGTCCTCATTGCATGTAGCTGCAGGGAGAGAACTCATTTGGAACACACTCAGAAGCATGTGATCCAAATAGAGAGCAGTGTTGGAAACAGTGAGAGCCTAAAGTTCCACTGGGCACTGGGAAAACCTCAGTTCTGGACTGTGAATATTAATTCAAATAATCCTGGAAGGAAGGCATGCTGTCAAACAGAACACACACATGCACAGTCTTTTTAATCAGAATAGCATGCAGGTAGGTTTTTTCCCCAAGGTGTTTTTTTTGGGGGGGTGGGGCATTGTTTTTGGGTTTGCTTTTGGTTTTATTTGTTTGGTTTTGGTTTTTGTTTTTTGGCAGTTTGAGGTTTTTTGTTTGTTTTTTCCTTAAATTCCAGTGTTTTCATGCAGGAAGCAATATATCAGAGGAAACAAAATCATTACTTTCACCCACAACTGATTATTTTTTATTGTCAGATACTCTCTAGCATTTTAAAGCAACTTTCCACTTTATAAGTTGTCTTCAGTAGACAGATAAACTATCTAAAAAGAAATCACTGTTGTCAATCACCATGCAGCTTCCAAAAAATCTTTTTTGTGACACCGTTCTCATACAAAGAGTTGAAAATATAAATTTCGGTGGGAAAAGGGAATTTTTTCCTGAAGTTAAAGGAAAAAAAAAAACCAAACCTTCCATATTGAGGCTAATTGTGTGTTTTCAGGATTCTTCTTACAGTACTGAGTGTTTCAGCCAGTTGTGAAATACAGGGTCACCAAGAAGATCATTATACCTGTAGCGTTTCCATTGACCTGTGTTCTCAGAGCATTTTCTCTAGAATAAAATAGCAGCATGGTGATGAGACATTCAGAAGTTTCTATTATTCAGACTGGATCCCAAAGAAATGGGAAAGCATAAATAGGGGGAAAAAAAAGTTGGCTCGTTTTGTTGTTTTCCACATCAAACTCTTTCTCCAAGTTAATTTATGGAGCTCAGAGGCAACAGAAGTGTTATCATTAAAATAAATAAAAACCCCACCAAGAACCTGTGATTTATTATTCTCTATGAACATAGGTGTGACATACTTCTGAAAAAAAAAAAAGCTATAAAACTATGAAACAATGTAAATAACTTTCTGAAAATATAGTGTTTTATAGGTAAAACATAGGGATATTTCATATCTTTACCATCTTTATAAAAAGATAAGTCTGTTTTTGAGAGCAGGTCATGAGTTACGGGAAGTGACTGGAAATCTTATTTATCCAAACAAGAGCTTTAAACTAGCAAAGGGACCGTGTACAAATGTCTCAGTCATTTATTCTAGCTAATCTTTAAATTAACTTGGAAACATTCAAGCTTGAATTCATAGTTTGAGAAACTTGAATTCATTTGATAGGTGAGAAAGGAAGCCTTAGTAGAGAAGGGTATGTGCCACCTGCAGAAGTTCTGTCTGTTTAAAATCGCCATACACTGTGCTTACTAGCACAGTGTATGGTAAAGTCACCAAAGAGACCAAAGATGACCTAAGGTTAATACCCTTATAGCATACTTATCTATCTATCTATCTATCTATCTATCTATCTATCTCAGCAATGATAATGTGTGCTGGTGTGAAGATGATTTTACACCCTGCAAGATTTATTTGAAAATTCAAGCATGTTTCTATTCTGCCTGAAGACAAAACCCATCTGTTTAAAGACTTAATTAAGAATACAATAATAAGCACTCATATAATCTAGAGCTAAGGATACTCTTAGGAAACACGGAAGATCTAGATTCAAGACTCTGCTACTCTCTATTTTGAGCAGGATAAGAATTTACATCCTTGTCCGTATCTTTCTTTACTGCCCTAATTCCCAGGCTATTAGGAAGAGGGTTTTCCTCCTAACATTTCAATCTGTAATGGCATCTTTTGGCTCTAGTAAGTTAAGATGTAGGGGGAAAATACAGACAGATACCACCTCCCAACTTTATCTCAGAATATTCCCAGCTAAGTCTACCATGACAGTCAAATTATAACTCTATCAGACACTCTTGCCATTACAAATGCTCTGTAGCCATTTAGTAAAAATTAATAAGATCAGAATAGAATGTGATGCAGGAGTCATTTAAAAATAGAGGTAGCAGAAGATTGTGGCGTAGTCAAAACAGCAATGGTGAGTGGTTGTGGATTGTAGCTTTGTGGTATTGAACATGTGATAAAAGAGTGTTAGGTAGAAGAAGTACGTGTGGAGAAGTTAGAAGGTAATTTAAGGAAGTAGTGAAGAATAGACAGGGACAGGATGCTAAGCCATGCTGTTTAACGCTGTGGCAGAAGGAGATGGGTATGAGTTTCCTGGTTTTCTGTCTTTGATGTAATATGAAGTGATGGTTCTGGAGGCAAAAAAGAACTAATGAACTCCAGAATAGGGAGAAGCCTAAAGCTGGATATAAGCTTTTAGAGAATGAGTTTGAGTTTGCTGTTAGCCTGAGAGCCCTGAGCCTTCCTGTCAGACAGAAGAGGTCATGGGTGAGAAATTCTCAGCTAGATCAGACCTGATTGTAAGGGATATGATAGAAGCTGAAATTCTTCTGACATCTACAACAAGTCTTCTTAAAGACAAACCAGACTTAAAAAGCATCAGCCAACAAACACAATTGTGTGAGCTTTTTATTACTAAGTCTGTTCTTTGAATTCTCTCTGTGCAGAAGGGGAGTACAGCAGCTCCGTACCACAAGCTGTAAATCAAGTATGGTAGTTTTACCTTCCTAAATGTGCCTTTTTTTTTAATACTAATTTTTAAAACTGAAGATATATGTATTGAATTAGTGGAATATATCAATATTCTTATTCTGTGTTGCTATCCTTTCACCAGTCTCCCTGTGCAGGTGAAATTTACTTTTGTTCTTTCACTGTTATGCATAATTGCATTCTGTGCTCAACTCTGGCTGAGTTTAGGAACAAGTATGATTTGTTTGTAATCACAGATGCTCCTGAGATTGAATTGTGAATCAGCACTTGAATTTTCAGGAATATAAATATAAACTTGAAGTTTATATTTAAGTGCTACTGATAAAAAATGCAGGAACAAAGGAAGTCTAAAATTAAGTTTAGTCTCTTCTACCACCAATTATCATATACATTCCATGGACAATTAACAAAATAGAGGATGGTCCTGTATCTTTATACCGCTTCTGCTACACATTGGCCTCCAGAACTGTGCTCAATACACAAAATCTTTTGTCTCTGCTAATTTTGTTTAGATTTTAATCAGTAATCAAGGACATTAAATCAATCCCTTAAACTTCATGATGCCCTTAAAAAACAACTTTAGTATGTAATTTCAGGGTACCTGTCCATATTCCTTGATTTCTTAGTAGTATGAAATTGTGCTGAGGATTCTTCTTCATAAAGTATAGGGGTGACAATTCTTTTTATTGGTTTAGTTCTTAATAATGTTTGAAATTCTGGTGGGAAAAGGCTTCATATTTAAACTAAAAAAGTGTATGAGAAGTTAGAAGTTCAAGCGTTCACATGAGAACTCTGACCTACATATCACTTGGAAAGAAGAGGTTAGTTAAATGGAGCAGCTGGACAACTGAATGTGAATGGGGGCCTCTTTCTTCTTCACTTGTCACTTGTGAACATCTCGCATTGTGAATGGGAAATGCAGTAGCAGAGTTTAGAGACATTGAAAAATTTTGGGGGAAAAAAGCCTATGGAAGGTGAAAACTTTTATTTAGAGTAAAAAAAAAAATCTCTTGGTTTTGAGGAGGAGATCATTAGTAAAATCCATTTATTAGATATAGAATTAGAAAAAGGTTTTTGTTGGTTGCATATATATAGCAGAGTGGAATCTATCCTAGGTGTAATTCTAGTATTATGAAACCTACCAGTAGGTAGAATATTCATTTTTATGAGGATGAAGGGGAAAAAAACCCCAAGAATATTTTTTCATACATTTCAGACTTCTTTTTCAAGATATGTCTCAGATAATACAAAATAAACTGTTACGGCCTGAGCTGGGAACCTAACATTTGGATCCATATCTGAATTTTTAAAGTGTAGGGAGAACTGCACTTTTACTTTGTGACTAATGCACAGCAAATGCTGAAAGAAGGAAGGAGGGGAAGAAAAAAAATTGCCTAGGAAGGAGGGAAATGGAGTTCTTTCTTTTTGTAATATTTATTCAAATTCACAGTTACTGATATAGTGATATATTATTTAATATTATGGTATACATGTTCCCCAGGGGTTGGTGTTGGGTCCGATCTTGTTTAACATCTTCATTGACGACCTTGATGAGGGAACAGCATCCACCCTCAGCAAGTACGCCGATGATACAAAGCTGGGTGGAGTGGCTGACATGCAGGAACACTGCGCTGCCATCCAGAGAGACCTGGACAGGCTGGAGAGCTGGGCAGGGAGAAACCAGATGACGTTTAATAAAGGCAAGTGTAGAGTCTGGCACCTGGGAAGGAACAACCACTTGTGTCGGTACAGTCTGGGGGTGACCTGCTAGAGAAGAGCTCTGTGGAGAAGGACCTGGGGGTCCTGGTGGGTGACAGGTTGGCCATGAGTCAGCAGTGTGCCCTGGGGGCTAAGAGAGCCAATGGGATCCTGGGGGGCATCAGGAGGAGTGTGGCCAGCAGGTCAAAGGACGCCTACATGTGCGATCTGTCCTAAGGAACCTGCTTTGTCAGGGGGTTGGACCCGATGATCTCTTGAGGTCCCTTCTAACCTCTGTGATTCTGTGATTCTGTTTTACCACCTTACTTTCAAAGGTGTCACGGTGGCTTAACCAAAATTGCTACAAATTAGCAACCCCAAGCAAGTATAAATCTTCTTAAGAAATAAATATAAGGAAAGAAACAGGAAAGATGTATGATAGTGAATGGCATTTCTGAGGGCAAGAAGACTATAATCTTAATATTAATTGAATGCATTTATTTTCATTTTTTACTTAGCCTTTCAATTAAGATTCAGATTTTTTTGAAAATCCAATGATCTGAGAGGCAACTGCTGCTTTAAAAGTGTGCATGGTTCAGCTATTAACTTCAGGAAATTTTGGCAGACACACTGAAGGTATTTTTTTAAAGTATCCTTTTATAAATGTAAAAAATGCAGGATGGCTTTATTACTTGGGAGAAAACATGTTATGGTTTCCCCTGGCAGAATTCAAAGCTACCTACCGTGGGGTCCAGTTTCATGGTCTGCTTAAGCTCATCTAGCTGGAGGGCTGTTGCTGAAAAGAGCAATCCTGATCTCCTGGCTTCTTGGCCTCCTCCTCTCCTGTGTGTCCCATAACCTGGTTGAAAACTAACCCACTGTGGGAGTAGAGAGGAGTTCTCAAGCAACGGCCCTGCACAGTAAATAGGGCTGACGTACTGATGACAGTGGAAGTGATGAGAAAGCTTTCATTCTCAACATTCCATAGATACAAAAACTCTCTATTTGAACAAGAGTAACATTCAAAAATAGGTTGTAGAAGAAGCTGTTTGTACAATATTGAAGGCCAGATTATTCATGTCCTCTGTACGGTATAAAATTAATGTAAATTAGACCTTTCCTCAGCTGATCTGTTTCCTTTCAGTAAATTATCCAAAAGGTTCCATGTGTGGAAGTATCTGTTCCTAATAAAGGGCAGCAGGAGATGTTTCCATCCTGCTTTGATCATAATCTCCACAGCTGGGATCTGAATCTCCCTGCTCTCTGTCTTTGTGCAGTCATTTATGCTCATGCAAACTGAGTTTAAGTCATTATGAAATCAGTATGGCACTGCTTTGCATGTCAGTGCTTCATATCCAGTTGGCACAGAGGTAAATGGCTATAGAAGTGCATACTAGGACCAAATTGCTTTATAGGCTGAATGTCAGGACAGAATACACCAGCCTTTTAACCAATACTTCCTAACAAAAGGCATCATTATTCTCCTGGAAGCATCACATTTCACCCAGAATAAGTCTGGCTTTTACGTATCAATTAGCATGAATGCAAAAGAAAATATATTTAAATATTTCCAAAGTATTTGTCATTTTAATCATCATTAAGATTTTTAATAGACTGGATTTATTTCAGGCTGAATTCTTTTAGCTATATTTAATTATTTAATTATTAAATTATTATAATATAATTTATTATTTCTGTGTTTTAATTAAACACATATTATAGTATGTGGTTTTTCTTTGTTTAAGCCCAATTCAGGCATTGATAGTTCTGTTTAATGTACTATGTACACTCCTATATTATGTTCCTGGAAGTGTAAGGAGACATGGGCTTTCTTGGTTGCCATTCCATTTGACCCATAGTTTTCTCAGTGATGTCTGGCTGGAGTGCAAACTCCAATGCTCTTTTAACAAAGTGTTGATAGCATTAAAGAGGGTTCATTGTGTCTGACTACAGTTAATAAGTGGAGTTGTTCCCACAGTGTAGAGAGTATAAATTGTAATGGCCATAAAAATCCCCCTGTTGTGTTTTAAAAGGGTAACACCTAAATTATGATGATTTACTTTTGGTCGTATCAAAGGACCTTAGCATGATACTGTCTGAAGATGAAAAACTGATTCTTGTTGAAGCAGTGCAACAGCAGCATGCTAAAATTTCAAATACAGTATTGCTGTGGGTTTTGATTAATATTAGAATATAATGGATTTGTATGTATATTTATGAACTTTTCTCATTGAAGTATTTAACTGCCTGAACAAAATATCAAAAATTCAGAGTTAAGCTCTAGAAATCAGATCTTTTTCTGCCATTTGAATACTGCCAGAAATCTTGTGTCATCCCTTAATAGTTGGTGATTATGGCAAAGATTTTTGCCTGCTATGATATCTGTTTATGGTATTTTTGTTTTGCAAATTCTCCACATGGAATCACAGTACTGTGACAGCATATATATTACCTTAATAGATAACAAATCAAGTAAATAACAGGGAAAAGTTTCACTGTCAAAAATCTACTTTTTCAGTGTCATTTCTAAAGGAATTATGGCACCTCCCACTTCTACACTACCTTTAGACACTACCAAAGTTAATGTGAGCAGAACCTACACACTACGTAACAGAAAATATTTGGCTGTATCTTAACTCTTTGTACTTGCTTTA
This sequence comes from Hypotaenidia okinawae, assembly GCA_027925045.1. NCBI lineage: Eukaryota > Metazoa > Chordata > Aves > Gruiformes > Rallidae > Hypotaenidia > Hypotaenidia okinawae. The sequence continues at coordinate 14,701,825 of BSDF01000013.1, read as the reverse complement.
TGGCCCTGTTCCCTTCTGAAGTTTAGGCCTAGCCACCGTTTTCAATTTAGCTTCATGTGCACTCTAGCAATGCAAACACTTGTTTTGTATTTCATAAAAGTAGATCAGGGAATGCAATACTGTTCCTTTGGCAACAATTAAGAGAAAACGAAAAAACAGTGTTTTCATCCAGTGAAGTTGCCTACACCTAAAGTGACAGCTTGGTTGTAATGTAGGCCTCCAGCTTATAAACATGTAGGCAGGTAAGACGTTTAACATATCTGAGTACTCCCTTTGAACTAAATCAGATTATTCGCTTGTGTAAAATTGCTCAACTGCCTAAATGTCTGCAGGATCAGGGCCTCAGATTGCAAACAGACAACAAAGTAATTTCCCTCTTGCTGTGCTGCTTAGCCCTGCTCTCCCATTCACTGCAATTGAAGTAGTGGATGGGCCATTTTCAATTCCTATTTTCTATTATCAAAGGCTATATTGGGAGGTTAGGGGTACATAAACACATTTTTTAATTATAAAACATAGTAGTTGAAAACATTTCTATAGCTAGTAGAATCATAGTGTTAAAAAAAAATATTGAAAATCGTTGTTCAAAGATGAAGAGGAGACTCTGGGAATCAGAGGAGTCCTAATCATTAAATTCCTGCACAGTTTCAAATGACAGGATTCTTAAAGTGGTGGCATCACACAGTCTAGGATCATATAAATGTTTGTTGGCAGAAATGTTTTTGAATACAAATACTTCTGTTAAATTAATAAAGGAAATAACCTTGTGAGCTGAATGAAATCCTTATCTTTGTTATAATCTCATTAATAACTTTGTAATAACAACCTGGTTTTCAGCCATTAGGAACTGATTGATATGTTTGTTAAGTTGTAGTTATCTTTCTGAGTGTATCTTTTGACATTCTAAACATCATCCTGATACGATTTATTGGACAATTGAATTCTGTATTTTTGAGACACTCACAAAAGTAACTTAGAAAAAGAAATTACCATTTAAAAAATTTTAGCTGTAATGTTTTTAATCCTAGAATGCCAGAAGCTGCTCAGACAGATCTTCTAGCACATACTAGCCATTCTGCCATGATTAGTCTAAAGGAAAGTCTTCATTACAAGGAAGATACCTCAGAAATGACAAAGTTTATCAGTGTAATTTCATCCTCCATTTTCTTTGTGTAGCAATCAGTAACTAATCTCTGGGAAAATAAGATATTAAAAAAAGAGAACCATGGTCCTTAGGACCAGGTATTCTATAATATTTTCAGACTTATTTTTGAATCTGCATGCCTAAATATCTTTGATCTCTATTTAAAGGTTCTTTGGTTGTTTTCTTACTAGAGTGAAATATGCAAAGAAAGATTATTTCATATTATCACAAATATGGGCTTTTCCTAAAAGGAATGCTAGTTATATTAATTCCTTTCAGTCACTCCTCCACTCTGCCTAAAATGGCTTTTAATGAATGCATACATTTCCTAAATACACAAATCATCTTTTAAGACTGTAGTGTAAAAAAGCCTCTTCTTTCTACAGGCAAGTCAGACACATATAGTCCCCTGAGGTGGAAGGGGCCCGTAAGGGTCATCCAGTCCAACTCCTGGCTCCACACAGGGCCAGCCAAGTCAGAGCATGGGACTGAGTGTGCTGTCCAAGCGCTTCTCAGTCAAGCTGGGTGCTGCGACCTCTTCCCTGGGGACCCTCTGCCAGTGCCCTTCCACCCTCTCAGTAAAGAACCTCTTCCTAATATCCAACCTTAACCTCCCCTGTCTCAGCTTCAGACTGTTCCCTCAGGTTCTATCACTGGTAACCACAGAGAGGAGATTGGAGCCTGCCCCTTTGCTCCCCCTTGTCAGAGTGCCACAGACTGTGATGAAGTCTCCCTCCCCCTCAGCCTCCTCTTATCCAGACTGAACAAACCAATGGTCTTCAGACTCTCCTCATAAGACTTCCCCTGCAGACCCTTCCCCATCCTCATTGCCCTCCTCTGGACACTCTCCAGTAGTTTCATGTCCCTCTTGTACTGTGGTGCCCAAAACTACACACCGTACCAAAGGTGAGGCTGCACCAGCACAGTGTAGAGTGGGAGGTCATGAAGTAATCCTTCAGCAGGTTCGTGTTCAGGAAGAGTACTCAGGCTGTTACTGTTCAGTGTTAAATCTATGGATGCATCTCTGTTACATAGATAAAAACTGTGACCTTCAGCATATCCTCAGGAGGTGCCTGAAGGGTAGGAAGGAATTTGTATCTATCCTGATCATTTTCAGGGAGCCTAATTTGTATCTGACTTTGTAGGTGCTAGAATGGATACTACATATCCAGTCTGTTACCATGCACCCTCTGTATGTGACAGGCCTCTGTGGTGGCTCTGTCTGAAAGAGCCCAGACTTCAGCTGCCACAATAACAGATGGGACTGTAGACAAGGGGTCTTGATTGTGTTTTGAACAGTGTGGACACTAACAGCTGAGTTAAAAGCCTTCTGTTGGCAAAAATAAAGACTTGCCATTCAGGGTCAGGGAACTGCTCATAGGGTTACAAAGATACAGTATAGGTTTCTGGGAACAGCAGGGGCAGAGTGCATGGAGTGCTCCTGCTCAAAGACAGTCATCAAGTAAAATGGATGCTTAAATAGAAGTAGAACTGATCACTTTAAAGTGTTAAAATTTGAAGGGGTTAAAATCTTGTAAACTGCATGTTCTCAAAAAGTTCAATAATCATGTAAACCTAAGTACTGCACAACATAGGGCCTCCAGTGATGAACACCGCCTTCCAGAAATTGTGCGCATGCTGGTATTGGTCATGCATATCACAAGCATCTTCTTGGACCACTTCTATTTTACAAGTAAAAAAAAATAAATCAAGTGATTTATCTCAATTTTTGTGTAATAGCAGGAAAGAAGAGGGTAGTCTGAATTGCAGACAAGAGCTTTGTCCCTTCCTCTTCTTGAACCTGCTCCATTCTCAAAGTTATTCACCTTGGGCAAGAGGTAGAGGGCAGGGGACATTCCACTTTCAAAGGCAGCATACTAAATCTGTAAATCAAGATAATAAGCTGCTAAAGCTCTTCCAGTTAATTTTAACCTTTTTTTTTCTTTCTTTTTTTTTTTTCCTTTAATGCATCCAACATGATTAATTGTCTTTTAGATTGTTTTTGAACCTTGGAAGTTGATGTGAACAATTAGAATGGCATTCGTGCCTTTGCAGGCACCGAAGCATTTCTAAGATGCAAATCATCAATGAATTTAAAGGATTTTATAGGATTTATTAAAAAAAGGCAAAGGTTCATTAAATGTTGAGTCTTGGGTGGTATTTAATTGGTAACCATTGGATTAGGAAATAGACTTACAATAGATTGTACAGGACAAATGGGATACAGGCTGTAAACAATGAATGCTAATAAACTCAATGAGCAGTCAATGTAAGGGTAACAGCAGCCTGTGTAGAGCTAAAGGAAAAAAAATACTTCACTGGTACAAAGCTAAAAATGAAAAATAAATCTTTCTCTGTAAGAAATAAGATCTCTTGCCTGGACCTTTGTTGTGAACTATGTAGTGTTCTCATGTAAAACTTTGGTTATGGTTGTGCTAAGTAACGATTCAGTTTTCTCTCAGTTGTCTTAATTCAAATCTTTGTGTGACTCTTCTCACAAATGAATCTAGGGGGAAAAACACCAAACCCTGAATTAAAGAGGCAAGTAAAAAATTCCTACATAGAAAGCAGATTTCTCTCAAATGAGTTGCTTTTAATCCAGGTGGGATTTTTTTTGTTTTGATTTGGTTTTCTTAAACCAGTCCAGTCATAAGTTCTAGCAAGATTTGTGGGAATGAGGAGCACAGCACAGACAAGCTGATTCATGATGAAAACATGGTTATGTGAAGTCATAGTCTCATATACTTCTGAACGCTAAGTGCACAGGTATTGTAATGGTTATCCTGTCACATATGACAGTGTGTTGCTCCAGTTTGTAGAGTTTTGCTTTGTGGCCAGAAGGCAAGTGAGTTCTTGAAGTTTCTCCAGTATCATAGCTATGTGGGTCCTTAACTAATTATATACTGAAATCCCAGTATAATTAGTTCCAGGAAAGACTTGTGCTATGTTTCTGCATATTAAGCAAAATTTCGGCCTCATGGACGTTGAAAGGAATGATAGCCTTGATGTTAATGGAATTAAATTTTCATCCATTTTACTAAAAATAGTGAAGGGCAAGTTAGAAACAGTACTATGGGTAACAGTGGTGATGCAAACTGTCCAGATGAGTATAGGAGAAGCTGCATGGAAGTTTAAGTAGTGAAGGAAAGAGGCCTTGGTAGACAAGAATGGGCCATTCCAAGTTGTCTCTTCATGGTGGAGAATACAATACTCCTTTGGATTACTCCTTTTCTAAAAATTTACAAGTTAATGCAGAGCCAGCAGTTACTTTGAAAAAGTAAAATCTCTGTCCATTGGGCTACTCTTTATGGTGGCATCAGCCCATGGCTCAGTGTTAGAGTGAAAATAAGGAGACATCCAGCTACTCTCTTTTAAAAAGAGAATGCGGAAGGGCAATAGAGAGAAGTAGAAGGGAGAAGTAACACATAGTATGTATCCATAGCAGTGACATTTCCAGTCTTTCTCTAGATAATTCATTTTTCCATTACTGAAAATGGTTATTCTGACTGGAAGAATAACTGCAGACGGCTTTTTAAGAAGCTCAAAAATATGAAATGAGCAAGCTACACTTTAATAGAATTGAATCACTTCAAAGTATACATTCAAAGCCTGCTGGCAAATTTCTCGGGTGGCTGACTACACACAGCAAAAACCCACATTTGTGGAGGTGTGGTTTAGCATGCCACTTCTCTGTACTGACTGATGTTTGTATGTTTGTCACTTCAAAGGTGATGAATTAGAAATATCAAGCATCATTAAAATCAATGGGAGTTTGCACTTGACCTTACTGAGGCCAGAATTTTACCCATTATCACTGATCTCTTTGTTCTTCTGTTTTGTCACTTTGGTCTGCAGCTGTGAAACTTTTGCTAACTTATGTTTTATCTCCTATGTAGAATTGTAATCAGCACAGGATTGGCTTCCAGGGGAGCTATTCTGTGCTCACCATATTATTATCAGGCTAAATTACCCTTAATACGCTGACTTTATACTACTTTGAGAAGTCCTGGCATTAAGCATTTTTCTCAGTATAGCAAACGTACATGGCAAGATAACATTGATATACCTTTTACCTATCTTAATATCATTTTGATATGAGCATATATGTTGTCATCTGCAGATTTGGCAGGGTTTCAACATGGTAATATCAGTATAAGCATTAAACAGGGATGTCTAAATGTGCCATGTGTCTTAGAGCAGCAAGAATCCTGTGGACAAGTAGCTATTTCCATAGAGCTGACTACAAATATGCCTAGGGCACTCAAAACATAAATGGCTGATTTATTATTTTTTTTTAAAAGACATTATTTTGAGTGAAATCAATCTTTCTCTGGGAAGATATTGGTTCTTCAGAAAAAACCCAGCCAAACAAAACTAAAGCAAATCACAAATTCTTTCATATCAGTGGAGTGACTTGATAGCTAAAAAAGAAAAAAGCAGATTCTCATGTCTTTTAGGACACAAAGTCCATTTCCTGAACCAGTCTATCCTCAAAAAGCATTTTCTTTCAGCTGTTGTTTCTTCTGGTCTCTCCAATATCACGTCCACTTGTAGTCTGGCTTTTGGCTGGGAGGAAATCCATTAGTACAGCATATTGGAGATGGAAAACATGATGCAGCAATTTGTTAATGGAAGAGTATATTTTCATTGTATGTGAGAAAAATCACTGATTATGTGCAGTGATAAAGGTGCAGGTTCTGCAGGGTCTTTTAATCCCTCTTTCTATGTAGTGCTAAGTTCTTATTTCAGTAGGAACTGGGGTAGTTCAAAGTCTTTCTGTATTAGCTTCTTAGTGAACCAATGCAATCAAATGTGAAATGGAAAATGAGAAAAGTAATTAATATTACCAATGGCATTTGTTTAAATGTTGCTTTTCAAAAGCACTTTAATTACAATATGCTTTTCATGTTGGTTGAGTTCATTTATATAGGGAATACAATCATTAATTATCATAATTAAGACACCTGAATTCAGCCTGACTGGCATTCCTTCCACCCTGAGTTGTATCGTTGTTTTATCTCTGACAGTTAGGTTTTCAATCAGATGTTATCTACTTTTTCCTAATCATTAAGAAATGCTTTACTAATTAGCACATGAAATTCATCCTACATCAGACTGAATTGAATCAAGGTCTATTATCTTGAACAGTAAGACACTTCAGAATTCACAGTAATAGGGCATGAATATGTGATATAGTTCATACACATTTCATGAACCTCCACGTTACCGTTATTTTTTCAAGACTCTGCAATTAGTTATGCCATTTTCAGGTCACTTATTTCTCTCTCACTGTTTAACAGTCTGTTAGATTACAATGCTCTAAAATCATGAGTTAACTCTTTCTATGCAATGCTTTACTGAGATATTTCAGTTCTCCAATAAAGATGCATTTCTGAAACGTTCCCATATATCCTGAGAAACAAGCCACCATGTACCAAAGTCTTTCCTTCAGTATTGTTTGTTAGAAAAAGAGGACATATTTTCAACTATTATACCAGTTCTCATTTTAATTCTAATTCCTTAAATTTATTAATGAACAACCACACATAAAACAGAAGTTCTTGCCTTATTGCCAGGACAATCGTCAGCAATCGTGCTGAAAATTTAACCATGCTCTTCAATTGATCTTCTACTGAAGATTTTGTCATCATAGATGGAGTAGGCCTAACCAGCTTGGGACCAATCTAAACCTGATCAAAAGGTTTTAATCCTGTTTCTAGTAAACTGTCCGACATGCAAGGGATGGCATACGCTTGCCCTTCTCTATTCTCCAAGGCGCAGTTCCATAGTCCTGAGCAGTTTTAGTTTGCTTTGATTAAGTAAGGAGAAGGATATGGGGTTTTATATGTACTTAGTGCAAAACTGCCAGAACAGATGGAGTTGTATGTTATGAAGGCCAGGCTATATTACTGCACTGAGAGATTAAAATGGTTCCATACAATATTAAGACTTCTCATTTATGTAATAAACCTTACAGGGTCACAGTCTTGGCACAAATTTCAGACAGAATCTCTTGTATGCAGATTTATTTTTAATATATGAATATGTCTCAGCTTGCAAATATCTACATAATTTTAAAAGTTGCAAATTTCTCATTTAGGCAAAATAATAAGACATTTTTTGATCACTAATAAGTAGAACTATGTGGTGTAAGTACTGGATACTTAGACATTCTCACATGGCCTTATTTATATACACTAACCATAACAGTAGGTAGAAATCTTGCCTTAGCCTGGAATTCCTGTGCAAATACCAAAGCTTAATGGATTTAGGAGCTGTTTTCCATTCTAATGGGGGATCACAGCAGGCCATTACTGGGTTTTAGTACTAAGCAATATCTATATAAAACTTCCACGATCTCATCACACTATGAATGAGACATGTTTGTAGATGGTGACAACCTTTTGATAGAGAATTGCTAGAATGGCTTTTGGCTAGATATCTTTGATAATCATATCCAGTACTGTATATTTTACCATTACTTATGCTGAAGAAATGATACTGACAAGAAAACATGGCTGTGTAGCATTGCAATAGCACCTTCTTACCTGTTCAGTCCCTATTTTAAAGGATGAAGGTAAGAAACGTTATTCAGTTCCCCAGGACAGAACCAGGAATATCTGTCAAGCCATGTAGCAAGATCCAAACTGTAACTTCTAAGACAGGAGTGCATTTGTGTGGTGTGCATCTTAAGCCTGTTCATTGCTACTTTAGATATTATAAATTATGTTAAAGTAGTGCTGAGATTTTTAGAGTGAAGCATTTCTGATTCATAGGGGCTACTGAAAAAAAAATCTTTTTAAAAATGTAATTGTACTGCAAGTTTATGAATGAAAGGGCATAAGTTTTCAGTCTCTGAGTTAAACAGGAAGTAGCTGGTAGCAGAACACTTCCCCAAGGGGACTCTTAGCTTTAGAAGCCATTTCCCACCTTGCTGCCTTTAGAGCCTGAATTTCTTGACCTTAAGGATAAGCTGTAATGGGATTCTATTTTCCCAGGACAGAATTGTCAAGCTTTACTGCTTCAAGAATTCAGTTAACAATATTCTTATTTGAAAGTTGAATAAGTGGCCAGAGTTTTACAGGTGTTGACTTTGCAACCCCAGTATCTTCCAAATAATTTATCAATGAAATACTCAGAATATCACAGAGCTTCTTGAGATTGCCAAAATACAGTTTGTACCAGCCCTATTTACTGTGGTCACTTAGAATTTCTTCATTTGGTGTTTCCATCTGTAATAAATGATAGTTCATGATGTATTTCTATATAAAATATTCTGTTAGAAGTGTGTCAACTATCCAGAGAAGAAATTACCTCTTCCTTCTTTTCCCTTTTTAACAAAGAGTTAGTGTACCAACTTACATGATACACATTCAGCAAGGAGCAGGAAAAAATAGTCAATCATAATAGTCATACTACTGAAATGAATGATTACTCTTGGGGGAAGAATGTAGCAGGGGTAGAAGAGCTGCATCATACAATTCAATAGAAAATAATGTTTGTATGGAAGCAGGAGAGTAGCATATGATTTCTTTCCACATCCGCATTGAGCAAGTATATTTTTGTAGTTCATCATTTCTCTTCAGCTGGTGTGCTCAGTTACTGCTCATCTCCCTGAGGGATTTTTATTAGTAATGGAGGAGACTTCACCTGAAAATGGAGTCGCCTGAAATTTGACAAGTTTGAAAAATACTTACTTTTTTATCTGAATGAAAAAGTGTAGTAGTAAAAAAGAGGGAAAAAAAAGACTAGGGGGAGAGAAGTAAATATGTATTTCAACAGTCTCAAAAGGTTACTATGCAAATTATAGAAAACAGTGTAAATATTACACATAATTAATTAGTTAATTACAGAGGTATTTATTGTTCTGATATAGGGAATCATACCATAAATAGTCCAGGAACATATCTGTACCTATAGAATCTGAAAGGAAGTAGATAATCTTCTTTCAGTTCATCATCATGCATACTATGAGAGAAGTCATTGCCAAGGTGATGCCCTGTAACTAGAAATGAGATCTGGCTTTCCAGGAAGTCAAGGATGTACTTTTGGGTCTGAAGACAAGGGGTCCTAGAAGCCAAAGATAAAGTTTATATGTGGATCTAATGTCTGTATGAAGTTGAAGCACAAAAATAGTTTTCAGCCCACAACACTATGACTCACTAGTGCTTTTACATAAAGACTGAGTGTAATCTTGATTTCAGCAATTTAGTGAGCATAAAGTCACTTCTAGGAGCACCACTCATTCCACTGTTTACCAGAAATGATAGTGCTACTATACTTACCATATTTCAGAAAGATAAATAGTTTGTATGTTAGTGTGTGCTACTCCCTTTCCTATCACCTACCTCTGCATCTTTCTTTCATCTTCTTCTTGTCTGTTATTTCTGTTGAGCCTTTTGCTTTTTATGACTGTCCTGCCTTGTAAAAAAAACCCTCATTTTGCAGAAGAGTGTCTCAGAATCATGTGCATTTTGCCTTTAAGGCTGAATGTTGGAAACAAACATATTCTGAATGACAGCCAAGCAGAAAACTGTCTTCCAAAATGCTACAGGTTGCCACAGTGGAAGGGAGATGGACGTGTGTTGTGCAATACATAGCACAAAGAGGTGCATGACAGTGAAGAATGATAGCATCTGGCTTCTGAGCTGTAATACCATGATCAAAATTGGCATTGTTTCCAAGTCAGAACTTTGTGTGAGGAGAAAGTATCCTTCTTTGTGTAATCTGTACTGCATAACAACAGCTCTACCTTGGCAGCACCGAGAGTTGGTAGCATATGACAAATGGTTTCATAGGGACTTGCTAAGTTAGAAAGTGAGAAGGAAGGCAGAGTAAGCATACTATCATTTTCCTTTAGCATTCTTTTGTTCTACTCCTTCCCAGGGGCATATGCAGCCCCAGTTTTGATTCAGGGGGATGAACATACCCCATCGTGTCACATCATGTTTCCATATCTCATGGCTGTAGGCAGGGAGAGCCATGCACTGTCTGGGGGCCTGTATCTGCCACAGATAGTCAGGAAAACAGAGGACTTGTAGCACTGGGATAGTTACATGTGAAATTCTTAACACAGCAAAGGGAGAGGGAATTGAAAGTAACCGTTGGGCTGACACTCTCTACTGAATCTGCACTGTGACTTCAATCCATCCACAGGGAGCAAGTTGGACAGGAGCTGACCTTGAATAGCAATCACAGCTTGGCCTTACTATAGGTAGCTTCTCTGTGGTCAATCATGACTTGCTCTGTTTCCCATTTCTAAGAATTCCCTTGCGACAGATGTTTCAGTCTGTGCTCCTAACTTATTTCCTGTAGGACAGCTCTACCATGAGTGATATCACTGTGATCCTTCCCATAGAAGATGAAGAATCAAGCAGACCAATGGTGTCTTCCACATTTAGAGGCTGATGTCTTCAAGCTGTTGCACTGCATTAGTGCCACATTTTAGAATGTTGTTCTACTCCCTGCTGCTCACCATCTCTTGGTAAATGAATGACTTCAGTTTTCTCTTTGACAGAGTTCATGAGCTAAAATCTATTGTAAGGGAAGGAAAATGTAGAAAAACAGCAGAAGTGCTACTGGAATGGCCTTGTCTGTGAATGCATAAATTCTTGATACAGGACAAGAACGTGGAGTGTAGATTTCAAATATAATAGTTTAAATTAAATTGTTAAACAATCACAAGATGCTTATGTGTAAAAACAGACAAGCAGAAGAGATAGCAAAAGCAAATTGCTTATGCCCTGATATTTCACTGGTTACTTTCTTGGCACTCTAGTTTCCACCCCCTTTTTACATGCATGCAATCTTTTCTTGCAAGTAGTTATTTTGGGGTTTTTGGAAATAAGAAAATAGAAGGTTGTAGTAAGAATAATTTTCATGTCTTCCCCATCTCATATTTTTTGTGGTTTTCTTCCCCAGCAGCCTCTCTTGCTCAAAACCTCTGCTAGTTGTGCTTATAAAGCAACCTACACATTTTCCAATAGTATGCCTACTCTCCAGGATTATGCTTTTTTGGACTGATATATTGCAATATTAAAGAGGAAGAAAACATCTTCTACGAATTCATCTTATTTTCACCTTTTGATGTTCTCAACTGCCTTTTTTCTGAAATCTGATGGGTTGCATGACAAGATTTTAAGTATTTACAACCATCTCTAATAAACCGCTTCATGGATATTTATGAGGTGCTGTTTTAGCAGGCTGTATTATAATATTAATCAAAATCAAGGCTGCTGCTTGGAAACACTCCAAGAGTTAGATCTTTGCTGAAATCTTTCCAGGTATCTTTGTTTTCCCCGTTCCTTTTGTTTTTTGTTGTTGTTAATTTCCAGTTAAGTTATTTATCAGATGATATTTGAATACATATGAATACAGTTTTGACAGAAAGTCAGAGAATCCTAAAATTAATCTTTGTTTTAATGTTTATTCAACACTTTTATATTTGTTTTATGTTTATTTTTAAAGGGAGAGAGTATTATTAGCAGGAAAAGATACAAGGCATCCTGCTGTGCCACTAAAATTGCATTGTACAAGTTTATTGCTTACAACTGGAAATGTCCTAGTGTGTTCTGAAGACTTGTTTATGAAGCCTTGATGCAATTTTCCTATCTGTCCCTTAGAGGTCTGATGAATCCAGGAGGCCAACAGGTATATTTTCAAGTACTGCCTTGATGTTAGGGATTATTTCTGGATACTCAACTCTCAGTCTTCAGGAACACATATGTCAGGCTGTGTGTTATAAGATTCAAACCTCCAAGATAGTGAACAAGCTTTGGCGGGTATTTTTCAGATTTAGTCAATTTTCACAAGTTCACAAAGGTAAGGGCAGGCTAATAAGCTATCAGGTACCCAAGAAACTGCATGTCTTTGATAATGTATGCATATATTTCTATGCTGAACATATTACAGCCTTCCTTTTTAGCATGTTAACTTAAAAGTCACTTTGATGGGGTCAAACGGTATCAAGATTTCTATTTTCTCTTGCTTAGGCTTTAGTACTTTGGCAAAACATGACTGTTAGTTCATGAATTTTTAGAAATTACTGCTTTTATCATTTGCCACAAAATAGTTGCTGTATACAACCACATGAAAGCTCTGTAATAAAACAAAAATCTACAGATATGCTGTGAGAAAGACCAATGACATATGAAATACTTAGACCAAATGGAATCAAAACAAAGCCAATTCAAAGAATAAAGGTCAATCGTGAAGTGTATTTCCTTTCAAAATATTTTTTCAACTGTAATGATCTAAGATATTACCTGCAGACATGTCATTTGAAATCTACAGCACTGTTTTTACTGCCTTTCTCATTGCCCTTACACTGTAGACATTGCATTCTATGAAGCTATAGTTAATAAGAGAGATTATTTAGGGTTAGTGCTACTCATTTCTAATTAAACCATATTTGGTATGTTTTACTGATACACGCTCAGCTTTGCTATAACAAAGGTGCTTTGATACTCAAGCGTGAAACTCACCAGATCTGTTTGGATGAGTGTAGATTCATAAAATACTGAGATTAAACCTCTGCACATCATGTTAGAAACATCTGCTTGCTCCATCCAATAAGCTGCAACAGCTGATCTATCTGATCACACAGAGACTTCCTCTATTCTTACCACAATGTTTTTGTAGAATCTAATACTGTAACATTTGGCCAATAGCTTTAGGGAATATCATGGCAAATGTATCTGAAGGGAGATGACAAAGTCTGAGAAATAACAAATGTTGATGTTCAAACACTTTTACAACAGTGTTAGGAGTTGTCACAGTCACTCTCCATCTCTTATGAAGCTTCACTTAGTTCTTCCCTGTTGAATGTAACTCTAAGGGCCCAATTCCTCACTCCATTGCACTAGTTTAATGCTGGTGTAATTCTATTGACTTTCACAGAAATACAGCATGTTAAGACTCATAAAATAAAATGGCTATCAGGCCTGGAGTCATATGAACAGTGCTCAATTCACTGTTATGTTATCTGTTAGGTACTTAGGACAGTTAGGAAATGTTACTATTTGTAGCAGGCTGGTAACAGGCCATCAGTTCCTTCTGCACCACCATCCTCAAGCCAAGAGCTACAGCGGAGTAAGTCATTAAAAATCAGGTACAAGGAAAGAGGAGGTCTCCAAAAGATCAGTTGGAGATTGGTGGGAGCATCAGTAGAAGAAAATGTCTGTCTTTATGAAAACCTCAGAGGATTTTTACTGTTGTTGAAATTGGGTTATTCTCATTAACGTTGTTACATCAAGTCTGGATGAAGTTTGGGGTTGGGGAAAAGGTTACCTTTAAAAGGCTGTGGAAGTTGCCTTTAAGAAAATGTGAAAACAAGCAGAGTATCTTTGAGGACAAGAAGGAGGAATATTCGGCCACGGATAGATACTTTCTGTCAGCTTCCTGAGTTCTCAGCAGCGCGACCATTAGACTTACAAGGAGACTTCAGGCATAGACCTTGTGGTCAGTGATGCTCCATTTTGTGCAGTAGATCATGTGTACTAGAATGTCATACTCTCTAGCCATTAGAGGGGTAGGCAAAATGTGGCTTCTACTGTGCAGAAAGTAGTTTTGTCTGGTCAAATCCACATCTGCATGGAAAGCCTCACTTCTGTGGTGCTGAAATGGCACAGGTGTTCTTGTGCAGATCCTCTGCACTAAACTGAAATTCATCCTAATAGATTGAGTGAATAATTAAACTTTAATTTGCCTGTTCCTACATTCCTAACAGTACAAGTTTGCAGAGAGAGTGCAAACATGGCATTGTCAGGAAGGTTATATGCAGAAATCTGCTCTGATTGACTGCAAGTGCATCAGCCTTGATGTATTCTTGCAATATTTTTCAGCAACAGAGGGAAAGAGAAGGATGCATTACATCAATCAAATTAACAGGGCAAAAAGGCAAATACATCAGAAATGTCAGTTCATTCTGCAGACACAGTTCTTGCCCAAGTTAAAAGGAAAGAGTATGGTTAGCCATTATACCCATTATTGGTTTGCATATGAAATAGGCAATTACTTATACTTCTGTTGTTTGAGACAGTTTTGCTGTTTTCCTATGCTGAACTGCTGTGTTCAATTCCAGTGGTATACAGTTCTAGCTGGCATGCCGTGATAGCAAGCAGAGAAAAGGCTGTATGCCTGAATTAAAACAGCAGCCAGTAAAACCTGTTGTATTCCATTTCTTTAAGTAATTCTGATTTGTAATTCTGGAAGTTCTTTTATCCAGTGTGTCAAAGTGCTTTGAAAACAGCACAGCTTTTACCTCTCTCTGAACCGACTACACAGCATAGGTATTACTTGCTGTAATATGATATCAGCTCTTGGAAATTTACCTTCAGGTGCACTTAAACCGACAGCTTAGCGGTCAGTGCCAAAGAGGCACATTGCCTGTGTTTGCATTTGTGGAGATGAGGCAGTGCTGAGTGAACTCAGCCCTGCTGCACTTTGAAAGCTCAGTGTAAACTGCGTAAGAAATCCTGAGCCCAAACTACATATTCAGACTGCTTTCTCTACTTCCAAGTAAAAATGACAGAGTATCTGATTCCTTTCCTGGGGTTACCCAGATTGGTGCTCACCTCTTTGCAACAGGATGAGTGCTTCTGCAGTTTATGTCCCCCGTGGACCTGCCTGCAGGATGTAGCCTGGACATCACAAAAAGCGGCTAGATTTTTAAGCAGAGGCATTGCCATCTCAGACTGCCTCTCAATAATCACAGCATGAAAAACTCTAAAAGCAGAATCTCAGTAAAGTACAGTTCAGGCAACAGGGGGCTGGTTCTTAACCTCCTCCTTGCTCTTCTGACCCAGAAGGATGTTTAATAGGAAAGGGCTTTGGAGTGGATCTCCTGCTGAAGATGAGGCTGCTCATGCACTTCTCAAGCTAATTTCTCCTTCACTTTTGACTGAGGTGTTGGTAGCCTCAAGATTGCACCAAGTTCTCTTAATGTGCAGAGCACATTCACCCTACATTCAGAAGCTAGCTGCCCTGGTCAATTCTCCCTAAAAGCCATTTGCAAATTCACCCTTTTTGCTTAAACACACTGCAACAATACAGGCTGCTGATGCTGAAGGGGTGCATTTTAGCCTTGATGAGCCTGCTAAAAACAGGTGCTCACCCCAGGAGTTTAAAATACCCTAAGGGTTTGATTTAAATCCAACAGAATTAAGAAACGTTAAAGGAGGATCTGCATCTTTAAAGTAGACCCATTGTGTCTCCTTGTTCTACATAAGCTTCAGTCAGTCTAAGAACAGAAGTTTCACTCCAGTAAGAGCAATGCAATTTGAAATTTAGGCAGCTGATAAGTGCAGGTGAGGATAAAGGCATTTCTGCATCATTCACTTACATTACATTTTTCTGTGTTGGAAAATCCTGCAGATATATGCACCCTTCTGCTTTTCAATCCACATTATCTTACTGCTAGCATGCTTAATTATAGCCTTTCCATAAAATCTTCAGTGTTCATAGTTTTTGGAAGTATATTCTGCCATTTCTCCCTAAAATAAAATATCCTAAATATTTCTCCAAGCCACCAGCTACAAAGATCTTTGTTTATACTGAAAATGAAAATCAAAATGTTTTTTCTTCTCACTGAAAATACCCGTAGACCTCACAATTATGCAAAGGCTGATCTTTCCATCATGATACCTGCATGTTCAGCCTCTGAAAAAATTGACCCGTGGGGCCTTTCCACATGTAGTTAAAAGAAACACTGTAGGTGAGTGATAGGTGTACATGACAAGGTACAATTCAGAAGTGTTCTATCTGCTTATTCTGATAAATTCTCACATTTTCCCATACAGATTTCTTTTCGCGTTTCAGCCATGCAAGGAGAAAATAATGCAAGGTGCTTTCATTTGCATGACTCAGGCCCTTTCTAACCTACATTATTCTAAGATTATGTGATACTGTATCTTTAACTTCACTTATTTGCTTTGAGTTCAGTTTGACTCTTTGATAATAGGATCTTAAATATTTGTTTTGTCTATTTTGAGTTTGATAATACAAGAAATGTCAAAATTTCAGTTGAACACATTTGATTATGCACTTTCATAAAGCTGATGTTGTCCTATAATAAAGTCAAATTGATTTTCACTTGGCATCTAGACTAACTCTTAAAGAATATATGTAGTAATTGATTTGTATGCTATGGTTGCTGCAGAGTTTATTTTCAAAATGAGATTTTTGGGGTAGGTTACTTTTTGTTAATTAAATATATTTAAAAGGATTTATGTTATCTTCTTGTTCATATAAACTGAATTTTCACTGACTTCTGCTAAAACGTTAGGAGAACCTCTGCCATAAATAACCCTTCTTGTGAGATTATATGGGAGTCTGATAAATCTTTACTTTTTCATTACTTCTCCTAAGCAAAATCAAATAGTATGGGGATCATTTGGGATCCTGTTGTTTTAATGACATTTTAAGGTCACCAGCCGAACATAATTTTCAGGTTTTTAATTTAGGTCCTAAGTTTTTTCTCTTTGTTAAGCAATTAATAAAAATGACTCAGACTTCATAGAGGAGTAGCCTTAATATTACTGCCCTTTTAACAGGGCTTGGTTTTTGTCTTCTGCCACTTCTGGAGCCTTCTGCAGTCCAGGTGGGGAGCTATGGCTGACCTCCTATTCTTGGAGCTACATGTGTAGTTCATTTGTATGGTGACTGGCTGCATTACCATGTGGGCTCCAGAGTTTCAGAAAGGCTGCACCTGATGGTCTTTGCACAGCTACATCCTGGCTTTTGGCATTTGTCCCAGTGAGAGGGAAGGCATAGAGCTCTCCTGGGTCAAGTAGTAGTTGCATACATGTAGCCAAACGCCCTCTCATTTACTACAGAGCTGGGCCGGGCATCCCTGGGCTGAATGCTAAAATAAAATTTAATTGTGTGGGATGGGATTTTCAGAGAATTTTGAGTTCCTGTTTAGTGATCTGTCAGATGATTGGGATTTATTTTTAAGTCATCATAAAGGCTCAGAGTACAGAAATCAGTCAGACTGTTTTTCAGAGGCATGTTTAAGAAGCCAAATCAGTGAGTCCTGACCATGAACCGCATCTTTCATTTCCTAATAGTGCTCCGATACTTAGCTCCAATGGACATCAGTTGTATGTAAACATGGCTATTAAAACCGTAGCCTCATCCTTCCTGTGATAGCTTTCCCATATTTATCATAATGTGGTGATTTCAGGAGATGACAGCACAGGAAAGGTATGACATCTAACAATTGGTTGATGAATTGGGCTAATTTTTCAAATACCTGAGTGTCTGCTCCTGATTTTGCAGACTAAATAATGACTTTGCACAGGTAATTCAGCCATTCTGAGCTTCTGTCACTCACTTTTAATGGAAGCAGTAGCATTCTGTCTTGGAGAAAGAAGAGAGGATGCATCTGCAAGGCAGTAGTAGTAAAGGAATAAATTAGCTAATATAAATACCAGACGACGATGAAAATGAAAAAAAAAACCACCAGAAAAAAAGCAAGCTGTCACCAGGGTTTGAACTGGGCTTGCTTGGGGCCAGCAATCATTGACGTATTTCTTCATCTCTTCAGTGAGGAGACTTAAAAGTCTGTCACCTACACTAAGTAGGGATATGTTATACGGATACTTGACATTTATTGAGACAATTATTTAGTCATGAAAACATCTACATACTTGTGCAAGGTAATCGAACCTTATCTTACTCAGGGGGCTGTAAAGACATACATATCACTTGCCTCTGGCCTCAAAGAGAATTAGTGACAAATCCAGGTTTACAGTCCACAGGAGGATTCCTGCCCCCCAGTGCTGTGTTTAGACTATTGATGACATCAATCATAGTGAAGGCACAGTGCAGTTGTCAACCCCCTATGTATTGCTGTTTTTTAAAGACAGCCAACACCAAGTCACAAGTACTTGAGCTTCTATGCAGGAAGAAAGAGGTCTAGCCGGTGTTCTGTCACTTCAGAAGAAAAATGCAATGCATTTATCATAGGAAAAATGTGTAGACTTAAGATTTAGGCTTCTTACCATGTATAAAAAGTTGATGTATGTTATTAGAAACTACTTGCCTAGGCTGTATTTCATTTAGGCTTTTAGAGCCATCTAAATCAACTTCTTTAGCTTTAGGAAGATAAAGATTGTAAAAAAAATTATCTGTGCATCAGGAGACCTACAGTGTTGATTTATACTTGCTACATACAGTAAGTATGTAATTCACTTATAAATCACAAAGCTGATATATATTTTCAGAATTATCTGGGTATTTGGTTAGTGCAACTTTAAAAGAAATCATATGAGCATGTGTTTACCTTTTGTAATGCAAGAAAGAACCACAGGCAAACAAAAGTGTTAAAATTGATTAAAGGTACCAGAAATACAAGGCCATTTTTCTTATGTTGTCAGTGCTTAGAAAGTAAGCATCTGCCTGCTGAAGCATTGCTCATAATAACAATAATACCTATATTTATCTGGATGTCTTCCCAAGAACTGAATGCATTTGCTCTACCTTTGTAAGGGTGTTTTGGTAATCGTATGGTTCTCCAGGTGACTATAACTGGACATCTGGACAAAATGTCCTCATGACCTATTCTGGTTGCATTTGCATGCCTGGGAATTAGTTCTTTGGAAATAGTCTTCTGGGCATAAGCAGGAGATAAAATGATTATGTGTCTTAGTCATTTAAATAGAAAAGTTATCTTTTCTGTAGGTACCAGACAGAATCCCTTGCCATCCTAACTCAAGCCTAAATTTCCATCTCGGTTGTAGTGGCCACCGGGGCCAGAGATCCCAACCTCTGCAGCCAGCAAAACACATGGAAGTGACTATAATCAGCCTGGTTGTCTTTGATTTCCCTGACTTGAAGGCGGTCATTTACAGCTGTTCTGTACCCATTTCTCAAATTCATTGCTAGTTTCAATGCCTTGATGATCATAATCATCTTTTTAAAAAAAAGGAAAAGAAGATATAAGCAGTTGTTTCAATATGGTTAGTACCTAATGTATCTGATCTTTGTTTCTAAAAGAAACCGTAGAAGTGGAGGGGAAAAGAGAAAATTTTAGGGTTTTTTTGCCCCTAGGAATTAGGTGCTAGGCAAAGCTATAGCAGTATTTAGTGATCTCTTCATTTCCCTTCTTTCTTAATGAATTTGACTAATTAAGTACTACTTACATTGTGCAAGGAGCTGTTTGTCAGTTTTCTCATAATCCTCTATTCATAGGGAAACGATGGCTGCACGTGATACTTTCATAGGGCTGACTGGTCTTTGCAACAATGCTGAAACAAGCCCTAATCATTGTCTTCCTTATGAAGCTATTGTGCTAGAGAGCTGAAAAAGTAACTGAATTCTGCTTTGCCAAGAGCTCTCCTCTTAAACAAAAATTTTTATTAAAGAACTGCAAAGCTGTGCTTTAAGAGTTAACATCTGAGTATAGTAGGGTCTTCATATTTCCATGGCAACAGCTTAACATGATCAGTAAGTAGAGTGGACTATTTTGCTATGAGGCGTCATTAAAAGAAAAATCATGCTGTGAAACACACATGTATCATAGAATAAAATCTCTTCTCCATGGTTTTGAAAACAGCCGATTTCTTTGTTGCTCCATATTGATACATTGTTTTAAAATTGCTGTTACAGTAGAAATGGAAACAGTAATTTACATAGCTTTTAATTACAGTTTTTGTGATTGCAGTGCTGTAAATTTAAAGGAGCAACTTTACAACAGAGGTAATCTGACAGCTGCCACTAAACCTCTTATTTACAGTATGTATTGCCAAATATACTTATTTTTTAGAGCAGCTTTTTGTTGGTGGTGTGTTGCATAGTTCTCTGTGGTAGTAGGGTTGGGCTCAGCTGCTGTTTTAGTCATTTCGATCAAGAATATATTGATAGCTAGCACACCAGCAGTGGCCAGCCTTTTCTGCCAGATCTATTATTTTTAAAGGTCAAAGGTCTACAATGAATGTGATGGGATGGATTTGCAGTTCCTCTTCGCTCTATGTGTGCTGTTCACAGGGTGTCATAGGAACATAAGACATCTGTAATTTTTTTTTCCTGGAGGTTCTTATTAATGATTATTACCTGAGTCCTACTACACAGTTTGAAAGTAAGCAGAGGTAGTTGTTAGAATATGCTGAACTGTAGTTACTTGTCTTAGCCATGTTGGTCTCTTGAGTGTGGTCTGGATGGATAGAACTTCTGAAAGTTCTGGCCTGTTCTGTACTGTTAACTTCTCTCCAGGTCAGGGCATTCTTCCTCATGTGTGGCTGTGCACCAGATCAAGATGTCAAGCATTACTTTAACATCCTAGGATGAATGAATCTACTCACAGACTGCACCATCTACACAAATTATTAGTTTGCCCTATGCTATAAAGGGCTAAACCAGATTTTTATTAATCTCTTAGTGCTGCGTGAAATAAATCTGGCTGTAAGAATTTTTTGGCAAATGATGGAGTTCCTTATTTTTAACTATCTAAATGTTGGCACAGCAAAATGAGACACTCCATCCCTTTTACTGTTCTCCTTTTCTTTTTCCCTAGAGCTTTGAAATCTGTTTCATGTCTTCACTGATACAATGGTCTTTAGCCCCATTTCTCTGTGTTTTCCAAGCTCCTTGTCAAATAAAGCTGCCATTTCAGTTCTTTTCTCCTTCCATTGATACACAAGCAGTAGACACAAGATGCAGTACAGAACACTGCAATTACACAAGTCAGATATGGGTCAAACTGTCAGAGCAGGGTTTCAGAGAGGAAGATTTATTCTTGAAGATATTCAGAACTTGACTGTACAGTGACCCAAGCACCATGACCTAGTTGCCCCTGCTTTGAGAGGGGGCTGGATTAGAGACCTTCAGAGTCCTTTTCAAATAAAATTCTTCTATAGCTGTGTTCAATAATCCTGTTCAATACTAATTATTTTTCTCCCATACTTTTAATACGGCTTGGTCTTATTAAAATTTGTACAGTGGAATAGAAACTGGAAGCAAGTTTATTTGGTAGTAAGAAAACATGCCCAGTTGTTTTGCCAGGGTAGAGCATGCATTGATGGCTAGCTGTGCTGCACTGTGTAGAGGAAACATCATGAGGCTGTAGGAGAGATAAATCAGTGCTGATACAAAGGGTGGGAAAATGAAGAGAGCAAGACCAGTTACAGATTGAACCTTACATGTCAGTCATGATGAAAAAGTCTTCCAGAGAGTTATTTGAGCAGATAAAGAAATCATGCATGAAGATGTCAGTGTGTCTTTGACTGTAGAACATGAAAATCCATTTGTTTTAACTTTCCTTTGCCTCACTTGAGTGTTTCAGCAACAAACACTTCTTGGCAGAAGGATTTTACTATGCATGTCACAGAGAAGACCTAACTGGACCTTCTAGGCACCAATGTCCTATAAATAATATTATAATGGAACCCATTGAATACAAGAATCAGAATGTGGTAAATGTGGGAAGTTTTATTCAATGGAAACAATATTATTGTTTCCACTGCCAGGAAAGAAATAGGATGTCAATGGAATCCATAAACCAGGTTATGTCATTCTCACTTCATCAAATTTACCTCAACATGATTTTGCTAAGTATCACCTATATGTTACCTAGTGTCACCAACTATTTGCATCCTTATGCATGACAGTAATGCAGATGACATATAGAAGAGTCTTGTATTTTGGACTCAAAATATATTTGTCACATCTAATTGCTGTCATTTGGCACTTAATATCAGACCTATGAAAGTGTTACTCTTAATAAAAATGATGTTAAGATAAAGGTGCCTTCTCTCTTTTCAGTTGCATCATGCAGAAGTGAGTGTGGAAGTTGCAATCTCTTGGTGTATTACAGCAGTGTATGAAGTAGTGGTAAATCCAGTGTGGTTGGACAAAGTCTGAGGACACGATTGTCCACTAGAGAGCACTGACCCAAGTGGAATTCAGGTAAACTCAGTTTTGTTCTTGATTTTGCCATTGTCATACTGCATGACATTGTGTAAGCCATTTCATCACCCTAATGTTTTGTATCTGTTTCTGTAATTTGTTTCTTTTATCCAGTTAGATTATAGCTTCAAAGGGACAGGGGCTTTCCCATGGGTTTGTACGGTGGCAAGAATTGTAGCTGAGACTTCTGTAATATACTGTTGTATGGATTATAAAAAGCAAAATATAAAAGTATATATACAGACTTTGATACTCTCCAATCCATACAGATCTTGTCAACTTCTATGCAGGACCTTTGCTCAGTTCTTCAAAAGTAAAAAAAGTTAGATAATTTTTTTTTTTTTTGGCACAAAGCCATCTGGACTTCCAAGACTGTGCTTTGTTGATTTGAGCTGATTCTCTTCAAAATAAGGAATGCTGCCTTTTTTCTTTTTAAAAAGTAAAGCATACATTACAAGCATTTCAGTTTCCAAGCCAAATTTTAATGCCTTCTGAAAAGCTGTATGCTGACCCCAGGTCTATAAAAATGTCTTATGTAGGCCATCATCAAAAGGACACATTGTTTTTTTGTAAGAAAATAAAAAGGGAGGCAATAAGTTGCAAATCCCAAAGCAGCTAAGTGAGAGTGGAAAAGTGCCTTGGGTTTGCAGAAACTGTAAATTGTGGTTTAGTGATCCTGCTGGAACCTAAGGGAAATGAAAAGAAAAATTGTTGTTAAAAACAATCAGAGGGACAAAAATACAAATAGTTGAGGGGAATGGGTTAAGGGTGACAAGGTGACAAGAAATTTCTAGAAGGTCTGCATTCTGAAAATAACTGTCCATCACTGTAAGTGTTGTCAGCACCTCTGCAAAACAGCATCAGACCCTTCCTGGAAAAGGTTCTGAAACAGTGGGAGCAGTGACAGGAGAAAAGAAAACAGGTTGCAATGGAATTACAAGGCAACAGAACACAAACCACAAGCATGCTTCTCCTTCTGGACATGGAACAAAAGCAAACACAGATGTGACCACATAAAAGGAGTTAACATTTTCTGCCAACTCAGCAGGGGGAATGCAAAAGTACACCTAGTGCTGTGATGCAAGGTATTGTTTTGGATTGTCTGGGCATGAGAAGATCTCCTTGAAAGCTTGAATGGTAGTGTTAGTCCTTACTGTACACAGTCCCTGTGGCTCCAGAAGGGAATCCAAGGTAAGGCAGTTCCAGCAACATGTTAACAGAGGCTCTCTGATAGACAACTTGCCATAGCCAGGATTTGGACTCCAAGCCTATTTAGTTCTCAATTTGCATTTTATGCCAATTTCAAAGTTTATTTTTGTTCACTGCTTCTTATAGTGTGCTTCTGTCATGCTGCAATCGAAATTGGTGTTTGGTTGTAATAGCAGTTATGGAATATTCAATTTCTGTGTTTTATAGTTCTGAATTTTGTTCAAATATGTATTTCATACAGTGCTATTTTTCTTTCTTGATTGGGAGATCTGGCCTATACATCATATTCCCAGATGATCTAATAATCTAATAAACTTCAAATTTATAATCTGTGAAAATGAGTGCCCTTTCAGAAGGAAAAAAAAAAAGAGACATTTTTGCAAATATTTCTTCTACAAATGAATTTTATGTCTATTCAGAAAAATGGAAGGAAACCTTATCTCTGTGGTATCCTTGTTCTAATTCATTTCACAAATGAATTTAAGACAGCTAGCAAACTGAGAAAAAATTATCCTTGTTGAGGTGTTATTTCATTCAGTTTTAAATATTAATGTATGATGTTGCATCGTTATGTAGTACTCTTCACAAAGATGATATAAACCGTTTGTTAAAGAAAATATGAAGCTTCTGAAATGTCTGCTTATAAATGTTTACAAGAGAGATCATAGGCATAGGTAGAATTATAGGCAAGGAAAGTGCAGAATAGATGAGCCTAGGGAATGCTGGGAT
Organism: Hypotaenidia okinawae; assembly: GCA_027925045.1. Classification (NCBI taxonomy): domain Eukaryota; kingdom Metazoa; phylum Chordata; class Aves; order Gruiformes; family Rallidae; genus Hypotaenidia; species Hypotaenidia okinawae. Next base: position 14,677,839 of record BSDF01000013.1, on the reverse strand, counting down.
AAGACATGGCTGGCAAGCATCCCAAGCTGGATTTTTCAATGATGACCTTTTCAGCCTATGATCAAAGTGCCTATATCTTGATTCTTTATATGAAGAGGATTTGTATAGTGAAATACATAAGCTCAATAATGAAAATGGATGGAATTTTTCAATTACTCTACTGGGATTCATAAGAATTGCTGATATATAAACAAGTCCTAAAAGCCTAGACTCTTGCTGTGGCTTGCCTAGTAGAGGTACAATGCAAACAGAACAGAAGAGAGTACAGATATGTTGATTGCTGAGCAAAGAACAGGAAGGACAGGCATAGGGTCCCATTCACACAGTTAAGATTTTGGGCAGCAGTATGGTGAAAAGAGTTTTGCAGAGCATCATTACATACTGTCTGACTTACTCGGAGTGCCCTTCAGCTCCCAGAGCAGCCTAGGCTTGTGCAGATAAATCCTGATTTAAAAATTCCATTCCTCCAGGGCTGCAAATCTCATTCTAAGCACAGATTCTTCTGGCCTATCATGCAAAGCTAAGGCCAATTTATTTCAAATTCTTAATAAAAATCTAGTGAAATTAGGCTTGCTGTGAAATTCACTGTGATAGAAATAAGCAGATCTTAATGTATTTTCTTATGTGTTATCTTTGGAGAATTGTAAGTTAACCCCACATACATGTTATTAGGCTTCTGTTTGTACCCTGCTCCACTAAGTTCACTCTGGTCTGTGTAAATAACATCTTGCTTACATAGTTCAGTGTTACCATGTAAAGATTTTATTGAGTTTCCTTAACTAGATTTGGGCTTTATTATGTGTTTGCCAAACGATGGGCAATATTAATGCTACTGTTTTCTGTCAACAGACAAATTATACAAATGTATTTAATTTCATTACAGAAGTTAAATTAATTGTGTATAATACGATATTGAGGATTGTGCTACACAGGAAGAAAAGCATATTAAGGTGGCAGTAAGCATAATTGAAGTCCTTTACTTGTTTAACAATTATTTTTTGCATTCTCTTTATATTTGTTCTTCATAGTTTTGGTTGCCCTATTGTTACTTCCAGCAAAAACAAGTCTTCCAGATTTGTAGCTGTTTTGACATGCCACTGTTAGCTCACTGAAATGTGACAAGTACAGAAGAGAACTTCTGATTGGATTCTGTTGCAGTATTATGCTATGCCTACCAGTAAAAAATGCAGAGAAAATTGAATCCTAAAATTATCTTCCTCTCTTCCATTTACTCTCCAAGCCATTTCTTCTATTTTTCAATTATCATCTGGTAATAAATGTGTCATAGTGCAAGATGAGACCTCATTGGAATACAGTAACACTGAAGACAGAATGGAAAATTCAAGAATATTCAAACTTGTTTGGATGCAAATTTGGTCATTATGTTGAACTGAAAGGTATTGCTGTAGAGAAGGGAAGTAGTAAAGCTCTAGAAATTTCCTGTGCTAACAAAACAGTCTTCTGTCACATCTGCCACCAGGCACCAAGACATCCTTCTTTCCAAATGAATTTCCTGTTCTGAGACAGACTATGAGGTTTATGAAGCATTTAATTCCATTTGAGTGTTTATCTGAGAATTAGGTGGGGTACAGACATTGGACAAAAGCCATGGCCTTTGGAATCAATGATTAAATTTATATTGGCTGCTATACACAGCCAGGATTTCTGTTCTTGTAGTGATCTCCTAAGTGGATGAATCTCACTCTCCACTGTTAACTTCTCCTTCCGTCTCTGAATTTTTCACTAGGAATGTCTCACATAAGTGAGCTTCCCATCCTGCTGTTATTCTTGCCCTCTCCTAAGACATTTGAGCTTTTGAGAAGGAACCTTGAGAGAAGAAACACTTTTCAGTTTTTCAATTTATCTGTAGCCTGAAAGGAAAACTACTGTAAATTCTGGAGCTTCTGCAACTAATTCTGGGGGGAACAGTTTGCCAGCATTTGAATCACTAGGAACCAGCTTGTTTGGACTCTAGACATCATTTAACCTAACTGTGCAGAACTCTGAAAACTCTCAGGAGTACCTTAGTATGTTTTCAATATGCTAGTCAAGGCTTAATGGCAGTTACCCATTCCCAATGTGTTTCTGCCTAAAAATGCACCACTTTTCCTGAAGAATAGTGTGCAACTGCTAGGATGCTGGTTTGCAGTCTCTCCATTCCTTGACTCTTGGATCTAGGTAACTATGCCTTATAGAAAGGATCAGTAACTTATCCTATGTGGCTACCATTGTGCTGGTCTCATTGTGCCTTTCCTCTCATTTTTGAGAATTTACTTCTTAGTTGCTCAGCTCAGGGATAGAGAACCAGGCTTTAACTTCAAAAGGTCAGTTCATTTCTTGAATCTTTTCTAAAATCTTCAAAGTTGCCAGTTAGAATCCAGATTTAATAAGAGTTGAGTGTATGATTTTTCTGATGAGCTTTGTCCAGTGAATATGCTGAGACAGTCATGGCCCTCTTCTCTCTTGATACTTAAGGACTTAAACTTGTTTAGTTTTTTAAAGGAAAAGATGTTGTTCTGTAACATCACCTGAAACTTCATCATCTGTTTGAGGGAAGGATGAGCAGCATAGAAAGAGCTGCCTAACCCATTGACATTGTTCCATGTTATATGCTGGCCATGAATAAATCTGAGCTGGAATTCAAAAGAGGTGGAGTCTGTGGGAGCCTACAAGTGGAGGTTTTCAATGTAATTTGAAAATCACACTTGATAACAGTGTGTCTGTGAGAGCAATAAGGTGTCATAGGAAGTTCTTTGTATGTCTGAACTCCAGAGGTACTGGGTTTCTGTATGCATGGACAGTGAAACTAGCCAGGTGAGCATAAGGACCTCATCTGATTGCACAAACTATGGTCATTGTGCAGCTGAATCAGTACAAAGAAAATTGTGGTCATGTAGGACTGCATGATCTACCCAGTCCACTGGGATATGGAAATGCAAATTTCCTGGATAAAACTGGAATCTAAGGATCTTTACAGGCTGTTAGATTTTGAACGGTGTATACCTGTCCTGCAGAAACCTACAGAAATCTGGCTAACATTTTTGTGTGTGTGACTGCACATGAGGAAAAGTGCAGGAAAGGAATAAAATTAATCTTCTGGATTTTGTCTATATTTTTAGTCATTTTTTCTATCATATACATTGAAGATAAATCAAATGAAGAGAGTAATGTAAAAATACTACAATATTTCCTAGTAGCATACTGACCCACTGATTTCAACATAGGCATTTCATACCATACCACTGAGAGGAGAATTAATCTAGGACATTTTGTAGAATACATGTGTAAATTTTAACAAGCTTCAGGGCAAACCACTTGAAGACCTGTATTTTCAAGAGTGGAAACTTAGTTTCTTTAATTCTTTCAGCCCTGGAGAGGATGAGAGTGAGCATAGAATGAGCCTCCAGAGGAATTAATAATTTCCCATGAATTAATTCTTACTGATCTAAAATAAAACCAAAATTAATATGAATAATATTTTTTACTTTTTCCAGAGAGCTGTTGTTCCATTTGGCATTCCTAGATATGCAAATACTACATCTGAATCTGATTAGTCAATGTTCTTTTCCTTTAGAGTCTCAGACCTCTTGCTCACCGCTTCATTACTGACTTTGAGAATCTTCAGCTAAACCTTTAGAAATCTTGGAGGATAAAAACCTGTGATGAAAATAAGTAACTTAGCAAGTGACCCATGCTTATTTCTGTTCCTAGTCATCTCAGTTATACAGGGATGCAAAAAAGAGATGCATTCACTTCAGCCAGAAGAGACCCCATGGGGAGCTAAGAAAATAATTCAGGCTATATGTCACTGCCGCCTTCTGCTATGACTGTTAGATGTGGTTTTCTGTCTTGTAACCTGGATAAAGTTAGTTCTCCCTCAATCAGGCTATTTCTTCATTTAGCCTAGTAAGAGACAAGTTAAAAGGAAGCAACCCAACAAAGTCCTTGTCCAATGCTATTATCTGTAAAGGCTCATTGTAAAGGCTGATTTTTATTTCATTTAAAGCTTCCAGCAGGAAAACTTCACACAGTAAGGTTGGAAAGACAGCCCCCTCGCTATTGTTCTCCACTTTTGATTTGCTGTGAAAGGATGCTCTATTTTAAGAATCATGATTGTCTTCTTTTAAGGGCAATTTTAGGACTGCTCTCTTCAAGCAGAAGTAGATAGAGGTGGAGATAATAAATCCAGCAAAGTACATTATAAAGGCCTAATAAATGCTAGGGCCGCAGAATGTACTTTAGCCTAAGGGGATCAAGACCATTCTCTCTGTGTCTCTCTTACACACACTCATCCCCTGATCATAACAAGATAAAATACACATTTTATTCTATTTATGCGACAATTCTTGCCTAGATCAAAGACAGGGAAATGGAACAAATAGGCATCTAAATTAAAATAAGATTTTCAAATACTTTAGCAAAGCATTTTTTAATCTGACACCTTTAAGCCACTGCCTCAGCAGAACAGATCTTGGGAAGAGATTAATTTTCAGAATTTGCTACCACACGGCTAATAGTGTTTAAACTAGCTTTGATTAAATACTTTTCAGGCTTAAAAATAACAGGATTGCTTGTAGAATTACACTTTAAAATATACCTGCTGCACCTTGTTAAGGGGTGGGAGTTAAAAATGATGGCAATCTAGCAAGTATGTTTGGGTTCATCTTACAAGGAGGGATGGACTTCTACCACAGCTTTTCCAGGAATTTCCCATCAGTCCTAGATGGTTCCCCAGCTTTATTTACTCTAGTTTTTTAATCAGCTTTTTACTATAGAATTTAAAAACTGCATAAATGAAGAAGTAAAATTCTTTCATTTATATTCTGACAGCAAAAAATATCACTTACTAGGCAGTTGCAAACAATGTCAGCTCGTACTTAGACTTGTAGAGAATGGAAAGTGCCAGAGTCTAGAAAAAAAAAACAACCCAAAAAACAATACCTAAAAAGCAAAAATAAAGATGTTGTGGAATTTCTAGGTTATGGCAAAATAAGAAGTTTGAGTTCTGAGATATTTATACAAACTAAATACAGATGGCTATACATTTTTGTAAATGCATTGTATCCAAATGCATATTGCTCCCTAAGGTATTAATATTGGCCTGAGGGGTGCCTAGAGTCTAGGCATACCTTCATGAAGTCTCTTAATACTGGTGCTGCTAAAAAAGGCTGCACCATTTCCAGCCATTTCCATGGCTTGAGTAAAATTCTGAAGAGGAGCATAATGTCACAGTAGTTTAAACATACACGATAGCCTCACTTTTGCATTTACCTTCCTGTAAAGTTTTTCCCATTTATTGTAAGCTCAGGAAAAACAATCAGAAAAATTTAGGGTTCTTGAAGATAACAAAAAAAATATGAAACAAAAGCCGTTAGGCTCAGTGGGAAACTATTTGTAAATGCTGGCATTTTTGGAGGGTTCTTGCTGTTTGAACTTTCAGCTGTATGACAGATTCCCATAATGATGTAATTTGTGAATATCTCTAGAGTCTCTCCATAAACTCTTGCCCTAAAATACATCAAAACTCAATTTAAGTAATTACTAAAGTGAAGTTACGAGATTCTGGAATCAATCTGTGTGCATATCAGTATTCCCATTCTATAGGACCTTTTATATTAATTCTTTTTGCAGGACATTCTTGCTTTAATACATTTTGCAGAACGGACAACAGAAAGGGTACAAATGTTGTACCCCAGTGCAGGAGTAGGAATAAAATAGGCTCCTCCTCTGAAGAACACACTTAAAACTGTAAATTACAGAGTCCAGAATACGTAAGATCTGGGTCTCTGATGCTGCCTTCACCATCCTGTTCAGTAGCTTATGAATGAGGATATAACAGTGCAAGGAAGAATGACATAGATTTGAGATCCAGACAAGTCTATACCAGCCACAGTGTTTCCATGTTTGTGTAGTACTACTAAATGGCTAGAGAATGTTTCAACTGTAGCATTTAACAATGAGTCATTTCTGTAGCGTACTGGGAATCTCCACTGAGGAAACCTATATTCTTTGAGCAGAACTGAGGAAATTAGTGCAGTGCAAGTGATGAGGAAACCTTAAGGTCACGTCAGCTGTCCTTTCCAAAGGGAGGACTAGGTACAGATGAAGCGAGGTGTCAAAATACATGAAGGCTACACAATATTTTATTCTCCATATCTGTCGTTAGTCTCCAGCTGATGCCCTTTTATTGAAGCTTCCCTTGAATTTTTCAGCATTTGTCCTCATCACAGTATATCAAAGCTTCCTTATATTGGCAGTGTAAAACACACCTCTGAACAGTATTAAGATTTGCTTTTGCTTTTGTGTGTCAGGAACATCCTGTCTTTTTCTTTTTTTTTTTTTTTTGAATGATTTTGCTGCCCAGTCAGGCCATTAATCAGTCTATTACTGATGTTAAGCAGGCATATCTCTAGAGAATGACCCTTTCTTAGATAAAATTTTGATTACCACACAAAACTTGATCTTGTAAATAATGATACCATAACCTCTTTTTCTTTTAGAAATCTATGATTCAGCAATAAGTGGCTAGGGGCCTACCATTAATCATTCATGAATATCAGAAAGAATATTCAATTAAAGATGTGCTCTGGGACGCTTAAATATTTCTAAATATGACATGTTTCTGGTGACTTTAAATAGTGCACAAGTGACACATTCAACTTTAGGCAATAAAACAACAAATAATGCAAACTGATATAAAATGATTAAACTGGGTACAGATTTTAAATACCTCTAAATTAATTTTATATTTCTGATGTGTTGGGATGATGTTTGCAAATACCATGAGTAGATATAGAAACCTTTTTTCTTTTCTGTTTTCCTTTGAAAAGAAAAACTCAGGTGAACTGATTGTTACACAGGTGGATAGATACTATTCAGATACCTAGATATGCATATTTGTATGCATACAGATATTTAATTACATTTGTGATTCCAATATGATTTGCTTTGCTTTAGGAGAAGGGATGAAGGCTTTTAATTTAAAGTGTCTTTTTTATTTCACTTTACATTTTACTCTTGCATTTTCCACATTATTCTTTTATACTCACCTCAGCTCCATGTCCTGGGTGTTCAGGCTTACAGCACAAGCAGTGCCAACCTTGGCTGCCTTAAAGTAGAAATAAAGAAGTGTCAGGTGTTCAGATAGTTTTTGAGGTATTGGTCTACTTCTGTAGATAATTTTCTTGCAATAGATAAAATAATCACCTAATTCCAATACTTAAAATATAATAAGTCTTCTTAAAGACCACTATCACAAAAAAGGTTTTTTTCTAAGAGAGTAATGACTTAATCTCTGGAAACATGTATCCCCATTAGGATTTTTTTAGGAAGCTTATGGGACTTAGAAAATCTGGTCCAAATGTTACAATGACACAGTAGTAAGTAAATCTATGGTGCTTCTCTGTTCAGTGGGCATAGGAAATGAATTCTATATGTCTGTAGTTAAGATGGGAAAATTCTATTGTATCAACATTTGTGCTTTGCTGAAGACAGTCAGGCATGTGTTACTGTAAGTTTTCTTATGACATTGCTTTTTTATTATCACTTTGCTTTTGTTTACATCATGACACTTTTATTTACATTTTAAAGAGAAATTTTTATTTCTTTTTTGTTGACATTGTTTTTATATTATGAGAACAGTATTGCAATGTCTTGGAAAATATTTTGGAGAATGCTAACATGTATATTCTGAGAAGGAAATTGATCACACACACTCTTAATAATTGGGAAAAAATTGACAAATGTGAGGCATTCCCAGCCGATTCTTCCTTGAGTTTAACTCAATAAATCTATCTCTGTCTTCTTAATGCTCTGAGAAGTGTAATTAGTATAAGGTTCCCCTGCAAGTGAAAGATGGATAAGTGTGTTGAAAATTCAGGAAAGGAGGAGAGGAGCAATGTATTAATGTTGAGCAGGAGCAATCTACAGCAGCTGCAGTCAATCTTTTGATCTAAACAGCTGATCATTAAAAGTGTTTGAGGCATTCAAATTACATTTGCTGCAGTAAACTCTTCCCACCAATATATGTTAAAGGCACTTCTCACAACTATAACTTTTCTACATTTCATTAGGACCAGATAATGAGAATGACTGAAAAAATGATACTTTGCCTTGATATTGAAAATTTACTTTTATTTGTATGACATCAAAATATAAATCATATTGTTTGCAAGGGAACCATTTGGAATTTTTTATTTAGAGTTTTTTGTTCTTGGTCATGAAATAAGTTCATAATGTAAAAATTTAAAAAGTAAGTATTATGTTCTGATTATAACAAGCTTTTCCTTCCCCTTCCCCTTCCCCTTCCCCTTCCCCTTCCCCTTCCCCTTCCCCTTCCCCTTCCCCTTCCCCTTCCCCTTCCCCTTCCCCTTCCCCTTTCCCTTCCTGGCTTAGAAATTTACATTTAGATGCATCAGTTCTGCTGACATACAATTTTAGATCTGACCCTGAGCATCTAGCCTTCAGTGAACCCAAACATTCCTGCAAGGAAATTAAAGGAACACAAAATATACTACTTTTTGAAGCATTATCCAATTGGTCTCATGGTTTCTGAGACCCCATACTACTGCTTGGCCAAGGACCAGAATATCTGCTCTGGAGGAAATCCATCAAAAGCTTGCACAGAACCACTTTTGTGGTTCATTCATCCCTTCCATCTTACTTGTCTTTCTCCCTTGAAAGCAAACCAATGAGATGGTTATCTATGATTCTATATATGTTCTCAACAGGCGTTTTTCATTTTGAAGAATGGAAGATGCTGCTTACTGCCTGTACCAATAGTCACTCAGCATCTCAAATACCCTAATACTGCTCTGTGTGTGTGAAACAGTATAGGTTGTTTTTATCATAATACTTGTCCCCAGACAGCTCTCTGAGCATACAGATGGAAGGAATTCATATGTGTCCTGATCATTATGACAGTGTTCTTCAGCAGGTGGAAAGACAGGTGGATTTTGTCTTGTCAGTGATGGCCTGTTCAGTATTAATGGCAAAATATTTGTGCTTAGTGATGCTCATAAATGCCAATGAAATATTTTTTCTTGTCTCTTAGGCTCTTTAGAGGTATAAATATTCTCTTGTTTTCAGAGATACAGATAATATTTTGATTCCTGACAAGCACTCAACCTATGGTTGAAAATGGAGAGGGTGACAAGGTAGTGGCTGCTCGATATATGACTTACATCAGAATATCACCCAATGTTTTTATAAATGGCCTACATTTCCACAGATATGTTTTCAGTTCTGCACTTGAAATAGGTTTCAAGCAGTCCCATAATTCTGAAATCTCAGACTCTGTGAGAGTTAGATTTTCTATCAATACTACTGCAATAATAGTTCTTCTGTTTAAAAACTTAATCCATTTTAATTCAAGAAAATATCAGTTTAGTGGTAATCTCTGGCTCCACATTATGCCCTCTAGCTTCTTTTTCTTTCTGGCAGAATGACAGTGTCAGAATTAAATCAAGTCTTTGGCCAGTGGATTGCATAGCTGCAGCTCTACAAATGAAAGCCTGAATCATCTTGTATTTCTCCATGTTTCAGTATTTTTCCAGCTCATATGATTTCCTATATGTAGAGAACTGCAAACAAAAATGCAGTAAATTGATTAGTGTCTTTTTTGATTAGGTCCAGAGTATGACATAAATGTAAGTTTTTGTAAAAGTAAGAATAGTGGTGCCTGATTGTATCCACTCTTATTTCCAATTTGAGTTATTCCCCTTTTTTGTTTTGACAGATCTGAGTAGCATCAAGTCAGAATAGCACGAGGGATCAACTGCTTTATTGAAATGAATCAGAGATCTGGTCCTAGCAGGTTGAATCCCATTTCTGACCTCTTGCCATTTCTCTCATAGATGAGGCACTCTGTGCTGGTTGGAAACCCAGTCTCATCTCTTTGTACATCATCATTTTTGTCAAAAGAAAACATAGGCAAAGGGTACAGGCATATTTTAAGATGTTTTATTATAGACCGCATACTGTCTAGACAGAGCATTTCCCAGTCTTCTCTTCTTCTACTCCTTGGTGTTGTACGGAACTTGTATAGGGTCCATACCAACTGCAGCATTCATTAACAGGTTAATTGCTTCTAAATAACTAAGAGTACAATATCTTACTTTTCAATCTGGAGGCCAAAGAGTGTGTTCTCACGTAGCACCTCTCACTTTCCTGGGTTTTACTGTGTGTGTCTTTGCTAAAATTCCTGCTGAGACAGTTGCATGGTTAGCAATTTGTAAGTCAGAACATTCTTCCCTGTGTTTATTTGGTAGCTGAATTTAGTTCTTAATAAAAGACAGTTGATACATTTCCAAGAGAGCTTTAAAAGTGCTATTACTCCAATCTTTTTGTCAGTGAAATGAAGGATGCAACCACAGCTTGGTTCATGACAAAAATAGGGAAAATAGTGATCAGGCCGAAGGGTTTGGACTAGCAGTGATTTTCAAGTTGTTGGTCAGTATCCTCTGGGAGTCCCAGGATAACTTCTGAAGGGTTGAGAAAAGGAGAATTAAAAAAAAACCCACCACAACAAACCTGTTTTTTTGTAGGTTTGCACTTACCATACAAAGGTGTGAATTTCCATCAGAGGCTTGCAGTTAAAAAAGGTTTCCTTTGAAACTAGTAGCTAATGATGAATGTGCTTTCTTCATCTTTTATTCCTTGCTCTACTCTTAGAAAAAAAAAAACAAAACAGCTGCCCCTTTCACAAAAAGCAACAGATTTTAAACAAAATTCAGAGCCTGAAATGTGAAAAGCAAGATGGCTAACGATGGACTGAGTTAGATGAGCATATTACTGTAATGAACTTAATTACATGGGGAATTTATAATTATTTTATATTGCTTTTTAAAAAATCTTGTGTTTTAGACTCTGGAGAGAACGAATAGTCTGAAAAACCAACTGCTGGTAACATTTAATACATGCACCAGAAGAACAATTATTCCCTTAAGCTTTTATAAAAAATGAGAAAAAGAAAAACAGGGAAATAATACACTGTATATATTGTAATATAGATGTGGGCTTAATTGTAATTATTAAAAGGAATTTAACATCATCTGCTATCCCTTCCTGCAGTTTTATGCACATTCTGAATACTTTTTAGATGCATTTTCTTGTACATAAATGCACAAAGACATATATCAGCCTTTATGTGTGAATAAAGATGAGTGAATTAATAGCTCTTGTCTTAAGATAAACCTCTTCTTCTGTCTAAATCTAAGCAGGTATTAAAACTCAAGGGGCCAGATTCTAATCTGTTTTGCCACTGTAAATGAAGAGTGATTCAAAGGAACTGAAAGTGGTGAATCCTAATTTCACAAAGTGTAACTCAGATTTAAATTCGGCCTTAGGTTCCACGAGTTACATCTGAGCAACTGCAGAAGTATTATTATGTGTGGAAGAAGAAATTGTTCTCCCTGAGTGACTGTGGCAGAGTTGGCCCCTAGGTGTTTGGTTACGCAAATTTGAAGTATTAACCTGTCTCATTTTCAGAGTTTCCTATTTTGTCTCTGCCCACGGATTAGGCAGCTGCTCCACTGACTTTATGGTAATCCTGGGGAAGAAGAGCTATGTATTTGCTTTCTGCAAGTTAATTGTGAACTTAAAAAACCTACTCCCCATGCCCTTCCTCTTAAAAACAGATATTGCAAATTTGTATTCACTCTTTTCCTTCATGAATTCTGCATAAGCATTATGAGCTTTCCAATGATATCCTTGGGGTTTTACATTCATCCTAACATATGGCATGTATGTGAATCTCTTCTCAAATTTACTGGAGTTTATGTGTGATTGGGAGCAGTTAGCTGGGTGAATTGCTGAATCATGGATCAATTATGGCAGGAATTCTCTGGTTTTGTGTTTTTCAACAAATGATATTGTACTATGTTGCCTTCACTTCAGTTCTTGGCAGGACTGCTGAAAAGTAAGTTACAGCTGTTGCCATCTGGTAACTTTTGAAGCGATTTCCCTCACATGTTCCTGTTAATCCTTTGTTTAGTCTATGCAGGTAACCTGATCTTCATTCTCATAGCAAACATAGTCACGTTTCCACTGTCTTCTTGTGTCGCATTCTGTTCAAGGCTAGTTTCTTACAGTGTAGCCTAGTCTGACTTGGGGAAAAAGTGCAACTGGCTCCCCCATGCAGAAATAGCTTCTGTATCTTTTTCTACATTCCCAGAGAACTGTTTATGGCTCCTGAAATTCTCTTCAGATTCTTGCTCCCACCAAAAAGGTGAGGTTCAAGCCATGTTCTTGCTTTCTCCTTGTCAGACAACTGTCCCAGTCACTAGTATTGGGTGGGAAATTGCAGCATTCAGAGGAAAGAAACAGATGTTAAAGGAAATGGGAAAAAATTGTGGAAGGAAAAAAACCACCCAACAAATAAACAACAGTTTATTACAAGCGGTGAACCCCTGTCTCAGGAAACCTCCAAGCTAAAATGCTTCAGGGCTGAAAAATATTTGGGAAGGAATTCCAATGTGCTTGCACTATGACAGCAGCTTTTAGAGACTCTGGGTTAGAAAGACCTTTGGTTTGTCCTGATGTAGTTCCTATTATGTTCATATATTGAAAACCAACTTCTGAAATTAAACTAGGAAAGAAAGAAAAAATTAAAGAGGAGTCATCTGCCCATCTCTGTATTTAAACAGGCAAGGTTAATTGACAATTGACATACATTTACAGTGCTTAAGCTGAGCAGGAACAGTACTTGAGAAATGCATTGCTATCCTACATCCTTTTAACTTTCCTTTTTTTTTCAGTCATTTAATGTCAGATGAGATTTTGGATTCCTTATGCAACTGGTAAGAGAAAGTTTCTGCCTCTCTCTCCTCCTTTAACTCTGAATCTAACCTCAAAATTCCTTAAACATCTGTCCAGTACCATCTCTCTGAATAATGTGCCAGAAACAACCCACTGGTGCAGCTAACACAAAGCTGCAATCATGAAAAATAGGCTGCTGTTTAGTAGACTGGAAGACTGGAGTGCAACAGGCAGTCTCTCTCAGTGTGACAGTTTGCACAGCAACTGAAATCCTGTCCTCCAGGAGTCAGCTGAAGACACAGGAAAGCCTGCAAAAAAACCCCACCCCAGTTAAGATCTGGCATATTTGCCTGTTAATTTCACTCATGTCCCACAAGTTCCGTGTGCCTTAAGTTACATTAGACATGGGGTTTTAATAGTAATTAGCAAATAGTTTTGTCATTAGTCTCTGACATTCTCTTTGCAAAGCCACTCTTAGCTAGCAAAACAGGAGCAGACAAATGAACAATACAGGACTGAAAAATGTGTACTATACAGAGTTCACCAGTATAAAAGACTGTTTCAAAAACTGTCTGGAAGATGGTTCAGACAGATTACCTTCCAAAATCCTCAGGTAGCCAGATTTATCAATCCAGAGCTTTTAACTTTGAGGTTAAAATAATGTGATCCAAACTGCATGGAAGATAGATTGCTGGTTGGGAAGGAAACTTCCATTGAAATAACTTTAATTGACAAGCTGGGATGTCTCATCTGATCCCACACATATGAGGATCTGTATTGCATACATATCCTTGTTTATCTTCCTGCTTCCAGTCTGTAAGAGTTATTTCCCAATTTCTATCATGTCCATTTGATCAAATTTTATAATGGTAATTTCCCTTTTCAACATTATAGTATGATACCTTATTAGGGACTGTACTGTTTTATTAACCTGAAAAACAGGTTGTAACACCTTGTAACAGGTGTTACAAGCATTACAAGAAAATTTACATAAGAAATTTCCACTAACATGAGGACAGAATGGCTACCACAACACAAACTCATGGAAACCCAATCTACGCTCAATATATTTCTTTAGGACCTTTTGTTTGTTCCACAAATGATGAAGGGATAGCTTCTGGTTCAAGGGCTGCTGGTGCTGTAAGGGCTAGTGCCTTAATGGAGTCTTCAGCCATTCTAAGACTAGATTTTATGCAGTTAATAGAGTACAAACACAGGTTTTGTTTGGTTATGTGAAACGCTAAGACCTTATTCCTTCTTAGGGATAAATCAAGGTTTGCAGTGGGGTGATGAAGGAGGGAGAAAGCAACATTTTGAATAAGGATCAGTAAGTAGGTAGCACCAGTGGAGAGAACTATGTGTGAGTCACAGTGCCTGTCTAAACTCCCAAAGGTATTATTTTTACTTCAGATTGAAACACGCAGGATTAATTTGGCTATACTGGATGACAAATGCAGGTTTATTTATCTCCTCTTCCCCATTTTTCCACTCACTTCACTGTCATGAAGGGAATTAGTTGTACACCCTTTTTTATCTTTGCACATCTTGAAGAACTTGCACAAGGCAGCAAGAAAGTGTCATTCTCCCTTAAGTTCCCTTGTAGTGGTGTATCAGCCACTCACCATCTAGTTCTAGGAACAGCTGGAGTACAGCAAGGCAAAATGGCACAAAAGGGATAATAGTGGAGTACAGTTAAAATGATGAAAATTAAGGCACATTTTCCTAACAATTTTACCTAATGAATAATACATTTACTAATAAACAAAAGGGCTGCCAAGAACATGACAGATTGGAGATATAGCACTTGAGTTATTGAAAGTGGCAGACAGGTCACGACTTTTATTTATGTTAATAGCTAACCACCTGTCAGATAAATTGGGAAGTAGATACCTCCACAGTAATGCCAGCCTTTCAGAACTGTGAGAAGGGACCAAGAGGACAGACAGCCTAGCTAGCTATGGTGCTGGCAGCTGAGAGATATCTGGTCTCCTCTGTCTCTTCTAATTATACCTATGTGGAAATGTCCACATTAAGAAGGGACTGAATGTGCTGTTACTGGTTTTGGTAGATACATTCCTTAAGAGCCCTTACCTGCTTGTGGCAAACAAAAAATTTAACTTCCTCTTGGCAGAGAGGTTGTCACCTGTGGTGTTGACTACTGACATGCATAGCTCTACAGCACAAACTGGAAATGTGTTGGTACTTATTAAACATCTGGCAGCCCAAGCATTGCCTTCAGAGATAACTACATCTATTTTACACTTAATTTATTTGGAGGATGACACTTTATAGGACTTCCTTTTTTTTTTTTTTTTCTTTCCATGATTACAAACTTGTATTGATCTTAAAAGATACTTTTAACATATTCTCCATAGCTAAAAGGGAACCGAGAACCTATTTGGGTTCACAAAGAAAAGAGATCTCCCCTTCGCTGAAGGGACCCCTTAGGTGTTCTCAGAAAAGGAGGCAGACTCTACATAGTTCTCCACTTAATTAAACTGATCCATTTCTGGCAGCTCAGATTTCAGTTTCCTCCTCTGCCTGACAACATTTGAACCTACCCTACCATTAAGGACTTACAGGATTGATTTTCATCCTACTCTCAAGTCTGTTGAAACTATTGCACTTTACATAGAATAATTAAATACCCGGTAAGTCATAGAGAAAGAGAACAGGAGTGCATATTACCCTGCAGCCCAGTGATTAGTGCATTCTGATGTAAGCTGTCATCACAGCTCCTTGTGCCTACTGTTCTGTTTAAAGACTTTAATCCATCATTTTCACTTGCAGGTGATGCTTTAAACCCTAGATTAATGCAATACTAGCTATAATATTAATTCACATCCTGGATTTTTTTTTTTAGGAAGACCTTGTGCTTGTAGTTATTTCAAGAACAAAGTTCTAGATTAATCCAAACCTTCTCTTAACTACTGTACATGTTTAAGTAAGGACAGACAACAGTTTTCAGAAACTCTTCTTGTACAGAAATGAAAGAGCCAGGCATCTTCAAAGCAGGTCTTAGATAGGTCCTCTGCTTTTATGAGAGTGTCTCTCTTTCTTCACTCACTGTATGAGAGGTTTGGGTAAATGTTGTCCTTTGCAAATTATTTTATATGGTATGAATATAATCTTTTAAATTTTTTTTTTCATTTTCTCAAATTCATTCATAGTGCACAGAATACAGTTATGTCCACAGTACTTTCTTGATCTGGGAAAATACTAGGAAAATAAAGCTGTTCTTACTGATAGTTCAATTTTGCATTAATGGTAACCTTGGAACCTTGTTCATGAATGATGCACCTGTTCCACAGAAAAGATACTCTCTACAGTGGCAGTTAGTACCTCAGCATAAATGTTTAAATATGTGAAAAGGAAAACCTGCCCCATTGTGTTGTTAGGGTTGTTTTTCAGCTGGGATGCTGATACTTTATGAATGTTACAACTTAGCCAGATCATCAACATATTCCCTATGACACCATTTGCCAGTAAAATAACTACTGCTGCCTACAGAAGTGTTAAAACCCTCAGACTGAAGCACTGTACATAAAATCTCAACATTTTTGTTTGCTGTTTCTGTGATTGATAGTAATAAACTTCACTTTCGTGAATGAGAGGCTTCTGCATAAACACTTGCAGTGTATTATAAAAATGAACGTGAAAATGTGTGTTCATCACAGAGGTTTTTTCCATTTTTTGTTACGTGTCCTTATGCCAGCCTGTCTCTGGCATATTCAGAAATTCAGATACCATATGTCCTTATGATCATCTTCAAAACTTCCAAATCCAGGCTCGCTCTTTTCAACAAGCTTCTTTTATTGATAAGTGCTGCTGCTGTGGCTGCATCTGCTAAAAGCAACTGTGCACAGCTCCAGTGGCTAATCTCATTTAGGTTAATGGTATCTGCAAGGTCACTTGGGAAAGATGTGAAGACACTATTATCCACCTGGATGCTGCTCTATAGGTAGAGACGAAGCAGGTACATAAGTGGTTAGAGACCTGTCATAATTCTCACAGATTTATGGATTACTCTGTTCTCTACAATTGGAGGAATTTTCCTTAAGATTGAGGATTTTAAAATAAGCAAAAGAAATTTGTATGATTTGATTGTTCCCAGAAATTTTAGAGTGCAGTTTCCCTATTTCTGAAAAATGGGTTCAGCTGATGTATTAAAATATATGTTTGAGTTGCAAAGACACCTAAGACCATCCTCCACAAACACCTCTATCTTGTGTTTATGAAAAAAAGGAGGATGAGAAGTGAAGCTTCTCTCTCTAGCTCTGTATCTCTCTTCTCACAGCCGCAACCCTCACCTCCCCCCTTTCTCTCTGTATCTTTCTCTCTGTCCTACAAAAAACTGGTACACCTGCAGTGGGTCCCATTCGTTCATCTGGACAGCACAAGGGAGTAATACCTGAATCTGCTGATGGCCTTTATGTGAAAGATTGTTCCTTTCTATTCCATCTGGAATGACAGAAAATCCAAAGTTTGTCTCTGGAGTCCTTTTTGGAACCCCTCCTAGGGAAATAATACTTTGCTTGGGGCTGGGAGTGAATTCTCATATCCTTAACAATTTCTAATTATTTAGCAGACAGGATATGAGGATTTGGACTACTTTGATAAAAGTGCTTTAAAATAAATAGAACAACTTCTATATTTTAACTGAAGAACATTAGCAAATTAATGTATTGCTGAGTGACTATCGTTTGCTGTATATTGCAAAATACAGATGGAAACAGCACAATCTCCATTGTTGTTAATTGCTGTTGTTAATGCTTCTTGGTTAGTACATGAATTTCAGTGTAAATAGCACTTTCTTTTGCTGCTAGCTCCACAGAATATTTGCATACAGCCATAAATTCCTTACTCATAAAAAACCCTATTAAAAACAATGGAAGATAATATGATGATAATACATCAGTGGCTTTTGGAGAGGAGAAAGCAAAGGAGAAATGGCAAATAACCTCCTGCCTAGTTATCTGGCTTGCTATACTCTCACTTTTATTTTAATTTTGACTTATTAAAAATAACTTTTTCTTTGGGAAAACTTAGTAATTAGAAATACAATTTATCTGATAAGCTTTATGGCTTCTTTAAACATTGAGTTTGTATACTGTCATAAATGGATTTTGACTTTTCCTACAAGAAGTTCTGTAGCTTTCAAAGCAAGTACTCATGCTGGAATAGCACAGAAAGGTCTTTAATGGAATTCAGCAGGCCTGGAATCTTTTCTACTAATAACATTTTCAGACTATATTTTCCTTGTATCTTCCCTCCATCTGGGATGGGTATGTGCTTGCACATTCTTTTTTGTCCCATTACAGATTTCTTGTTAGCAATTCTGTAAGTGGAAATGATGCCATATAGTAGAGTCAAATCACCACTATAATGCAGTTAATGGGATGATTGTTGAAGTATTCTTGTTTATTCTGACTGACCTAGTCTCTGCTTTCTAAGTACTATGTATAATGTTTGCTCTTGTAGAACTAAGGTCAAGGAATAGTGTGCTTTTGATGGTATAGAAACAGCTCAAGTACCATTATTGTATTACCTGTGATTTTCATTGAAACAGACTTCCCAACTTGTGTCTGTACTATTCTGTCTTTTATATATATAACAGTTTATCTCATTTAAATATGAGATGTCTAAGCTCAGAGGAGACAAAACTAGATAAACTGAACCCTGAATGATTCAGAAGGTTACAATTCAGAGGTGGATAGTCTCAGCATTTAAAGTTTTTAAGCAAACTAGCTGTGAATGCTTAAATTTTGGGAGGCAGAAAGATGGATGAGGAGACATACTGTCAGACTAATATTTGAGAGACCTCACCATAACTTACAAACGTATCTAAACCCATTTAAACTATTTGGTTATACTTCCCTCTTGGTTCTGTTATTTCCGCTGGGAATGGGGGAGGCTGTTCTTCAGCCTGAAGCTGTTTTGTGTGATTACATTTATTCAGGGTTTTCCATCTCACTCTGGTGATTATTAGAACTGCTTGTATTCTCAATATAGCATGCCTTGCCCTGGGTGCTTTGACTTACAAATTTCTATTTCTTTCAGTATTTGTGTCCATTGGAAGTGAAGACACCTTTGCCCTAAGTTGTTACGGTTCCTTCATAGCTTGACAAAGCCCAAAATAATAGATCCTCTTCCCAATTAAAAAAACCCAACAATACTCTGACTTCTGTGGGAGCTCACTGTTGTCAGAAAGAAAGACAGAAAGAAAAAAGACGATTGTGGCCAGAAAGACCATTGTCAATATGATGGACTTTATGTTCTAAATAAAATTCTAAACCTGGAAAATGAATGAAAAGAAATTAAAAGGTCTAAATGCTCAAAAATGCAAATGTCTCCAGTTTTATGACCTGTTTTCAGCTAGAAGTGCTGAGAGTTTTTAATAGCTAATATATTCCTTTCTTATAAATATTTTTCCATATTATGCAACCAAAGAATATGTTTTTAAAGGAAAACTAACCAGACACAAGTCAAATCTTTGCACTGAGAGATGGCCAGCTTAGTATGCAAGCAACAACACTATCTCACATTCACTTGAATGCTTGCCATCTGGAACAGATGCATTAGTTGTGGCTTCAGTAATGACATGGTGGAGGAGAAGACCTTCCTCACCTCAAGATTTCAATATTACTTAATGGGGTTCCTCATGTGAGTAAAGTAATTGTATATTCAACCCAGTGTTTTATTCAGCTGTCATCTTTATACTGTAACCTAGCCATCTTGCTGTACAGTCTTGCTTGAATACATGCAAGATTGTGGCGTATATACTGTATGAAAGATGCTATTCCAAATAAAGTCATATTGTATACTTGACTTTGTTCTGTATTGATATTGAATGCATTTCTAGAATGGTAATCTTCTATGTACAATATGTGTCTGAGGAGATTATATCTTATTTTGCACACTAGGATATCTTTAGAATTGTTTATTATTCATGTTATATTTTAAACTGATGCTGGTCTATGCAGATTTTAAATGTGTTTGTCATATACCATTAGTCACTGTGTGAAATCTCTCAGTAATAGTTAGTTCTTGAATTTTCTGCAGCTAAGGAGAATTTAACACTGATTGATGGTAGATCACTTAGCTGGTTGGCAGACTTTCCAATTTACGGCAGGAAAATTGCTCTTTTCTTTATGCTCATTCCTTCTTCTGCAGGGGGACAGTAAGATATATGTGCCAGGGTGCACATAACAGCAAGAATCTGATTGGCAATACTGCAGGTCTTTTTTACAATTATGATTTTATCATTTTCAAAAACTGTACTGAATGTCAAGTATTTCAGATGCAATTTTTTAAAACCTCTCTATTTATCAAATGTCTATGATATAGCCATATCATATTTCACATGCAAAAAATGACCTAACATATTTTTGCATGAGGAAATGAGTAAGCTGTCAGCGCTTCATCCTTATCTTCTAATAGTTTGAATTTCTCAGTCCTTTAAAGGCTGATTATCTGTAGAGTGAAGATTAGCAGGAGAAACGAAGATATTGATTTGCTGTGCACCATCTGCAAATATTTCTCATTAACCACTGATTCAGTCAAAACATAATAATAATATGCTAGTTATTCTTCAGTGAAAGAAAGATAGGGGATAAAACCCTTTTAACACTCAGTAGTGAGATTTTCAAAGACTATTTTTTAAGATTTCACATAGAATGCATATGAAGAACTGCAATATGTAATTTTTAGTATCCGCTTTCTTTAAAAAGGGAAAAAACAAGAGGAAAGTTGTCATGGTTAAAACCATTGGCTACTGAAAAGCCAACTAGAAATTCTAGTAAATTTAGCAATGAATTTTGTAGGAAAAAAAGACTTCTCTGTAAAAGTTGTATTTCTTATTTTCAAGTGCCTGCAATGACTGAAAGAAGAATCGAGTCTTTGCCACTTCACAAGGTTTACAAGTATAAGAGGTTCAAAATGCTGTCTGAAAGTGCTGACTTTGCATACTGTTCTGGAGCACGCAGAGGTACTTTCTGAAAACATACACATAGGGGGAAAAATAATTGCTAAATTATTGTTTCTGAAAGAAATATAAAATATTGCTGCCGCATTGCGGTTTTGGAGCCACGGAACACAGCACACTGACACCTCCAAAACACAGATAGTAAACATGGCAATGAAAACAAATGTGTTAAAGGGTGCACTAGGGCCCAATTATGCACTTGCTCAAGGACTTCAGTGGGAGTTCTGCATGTAGTACGGCTGTAGAATGTTTCCCACGAGGAATGATGCAACTAAGAAAGCTGTTATAGCTATTGTCCCAACAAGCCTATTGTTTGGGGAGTTCATTTTCAGCAGCTCCTCCCACATCCCACACTAATGGCAGACCAGTGCTGTTACAGCTTGAAATTTATGCAAGATCAACCGTGTAATGAAAATCATACCAGTTCATAATTATTATCTTTTATTACTACAGACGCTGTGTGAAGTTCATAGAATTGCAAATCTAACTGAAGAAATTCTTGGCATCCTTTTTAAAAAATAAAAATTGGGTCTATTTGTAATGCTGCTATGAAGAAAATGGGAACCAGGACAATGAAGACCAGAAATATTAAGGTAGTATCTTGATTGAATTTTTCTTTTCTGTCTCAGCCAGCTTTTGCCCATTTCTTACATTTGTGCCTGTCACCCTACTACCTGTCCTGTACTTGTTCTTTGAAAAGTATTCATTAGACAAATACCTGTTTCAGCAAAACCATATTCTTAGCATTAATTTGTGAAGTTTTCTAGAGTACTATTATGGCATTGCATCTTTTAGCATATAATTTTCTTGATCTCTAATTCACGTAAAGTCTCACACACTTGCTACCAAGACTTAAGAACTGCCAGTTTATGATGGAGCAGGACAGTTGTAACTGATCTTTGGCTATACCAGGCGCACTGCATCTAATCACACTGACGACAGTGGTTTAAATCACTCACAGGCAAAAATTAGTCCAAACTAAATCAAGCCAGTCTTTCAAAGAAAACCTTACTCACACCTGGAAAAGTAGGAATCTAAAGATGTGTTATCAAGCAGAAACTAACCCCTTAAATTCTCATCTGTATCCAATATAGGCTGGAATATAGTTACCCAAACATAAAATTCCTGTGTGTATTAGGTGGTCAACAAATGGCATTAACTGGTCTGCTTATCCAAGCCACGAATTCTTTCACCCAGGACCACACAGTTTTCCATGTATCAGAGGCAGTTTACATCATACATCAGAAAAAAATCCTGGAAATTCTGACAATTAAAAGAGGTCAGATTGGTGTCCTTCCTAAAAATCCCACCAATATCCAAAACCACATTTCAATATCTCAGTTAGTAACATTAGAAATGATGTATTTTGCTTTATAAGGTAATATAAAATTATATGACTGATTCAACCAGATGTGACATCGCAGAAGTTGGTATGACAGGTTAAGAAATGTTAACTTAAGAAATAAAAAGCAAATTAGAACTGTTACAAATATTTTAGGTATTTGGTGTTTGCACTGTTATTAAAAAAGGCCAGCTATATCATATTCATATTTTCTAATAATCTCTAGTTCCACATTGAAAGCAAGTTTCCAGTCCATTTTTTGAAGAAACATAATTGATATAAAAAGAGAGAGAGAGAAAGACAGACAGGCAAACAGATTTTGAGTTTGTGAAATCTGATACAGCTCCAGTGATACTGACTCAAAGCCAAGCTAGGAGAGGTAGTCCTCAATTTTCAATTCCTGTTGATTTAGGGATACAAATATTTCTACATATTCTTATACTTATGATGATCTAAAGAAAACCAGAGGTTTCAGGAAGGGATAGCATTATTTCATTGTGAAAATTAGACAATTATTCTATTAGATAATAGAATAGAATATTATACTGCACATGCAGTAATGTAGAATTACTACAAAAAAGTCAACAGACTCTATATCCTCACTTTTTCTTCCATTTAATGTTTTCATTAGTGCTTTTACTGGATTTCTAAACATGTAAACA
This sequence comes from Hypotaenidia okinawae, assembly GCA_027925045.1. Classification (NCBI taxonomy): domain Eukaryota; kingdom Metazoa; phylum Chordata; class Aves; order Gruiformes; family Rallidae; genus Hypotaenidia; species Hypotaenidia okinawae. Next base: position 14,655,095 of record BSDF01000013.1, on the reverse strand, counting down.
ATAATATAAAGGGGATGATTACTTTTGGTACAGGACACCAAATCACCAAATAAAGACAAGCATTTTTCTGGCATTATCAGAAACTTTGCCAGGCAGTGTGCAGGATAGGGCAAGCTGTGGCAACTTTGAGGGTTCAAGGCCAGGAAGAAACTTTAACTCCTGAACCCTCTGAATAAGTTACCTGGTAATTTTTCATATTTGGACTCATTAATCTCATTCTGTATTGCTTTGAGTTAGTTAGACATATACACAAACCAGAAGCTTCATATGTCCATAAAATGAAATTATACCTTTTCAGTTGGCTGAACTACTGATACTTCATTAGCCTTAAACCTGGTAGTCTTGACTAGTCCTATTTATTCTGTGATTCATTCCCAGCCTTTGTCTAAATCCTGAAAGCTCTCTATGAGGAAGAGATATTTGCCTTAGGGAATATCACTGTAATTCTCAGCATAACTAAGTTAAGAAAGTCTGTAATGAAAATTGTGAGAGTTTGGAATGAAGCTTCCTTAAACGGGTAGCAGCACATTATGGAATGAGCTGTCAGAACAATTTGTACTTGTCTGTTGCAGTGATTTTATATCCTACTACAAATAATTTATGCATCTATTCACAGAAGAAATCTACCACCAGCGCACAGATAAGGAAAACCAAACAAAACATAAGGAGGTTTTATTAATACTAGTTTAAGGTAGAATTCTTTACAAGTTTTTCTTTGGCAGCAATCAAATTTATTGATTTAACACTCAGACAGATAAAGTATCAAAATCCGGATACTTATCCAAACAATGCTCTAAACCCTTTGATGCTAGTGCTGCTGCTCTTATATTTGAGAGCCTCAGAGTGAAACTATCCAGGTTGTTTTCTTTGTAAATGCACTTCAGAAAAATGAATGCCTTATTTCTTTAATTTTTTTTTTCAAAATTGGAGAAAATTATTTTATTTTTAATGACTTTTCTGTCAAAGTCTATTAGCCATAATGAGTAACTCTGTATTTCACATCTGCAAGCATGAAACTTTGGTACTTGTTGAGCTTCTGATGGGTCTCTGAAGTAAAAGTGGCACTCTGTGGAGGAATTACGCTATATTAAAATAAACATAATGAAATCATCCTTCAAAAGTGTATTAAGTTGCACAAGGCTGAGTTTGCAATATCCTAAAGTGAGAAGGAATATCTATTCAAATCTGAATAAGTGAGATTATTTTCGAGAGGGAGAAGCATAGCTACAAGCACAGGTGCTTTAAAGCACAAATCCACACCATTAAGCTCTAGCACATCTGTTTCATAATAAATAAAAAAAGAGAAACAAGAGAAACAGCCATTAAAGTCTCATATGATACAACCTACAAAGTAAAAGTCATTTGTTTGTAAACTACTATCACATTAACAATGGAGGACAATTGAGAAAACCTCCAGATCTGACAAGACGATTTTAAACTAAGAGAGCAGAATTGTTTATTAAGACTTTGAGTGACAGTCTAATATATTAAATCAGTTCAGAAGATTGTAAAATGCATTAGCATTAGCAATTTAATACCTCCAACAAATTTAACTGTCACTCATGAGCATATCTGTCCTTGTTAAAGGAAAAAAAACGTGAAGCGCCATCTTTGTCTTGATGGACAATAACGTTAAAAGAGGCAAAAGCCTTTCTCTGTACATTGGTGATGAAAGAACTGTGTTACATTTATCATAATTAACTTTCACAGTTGGCAGCATTTTTTGGCAAATGTGTTATTTGCTCAAGCTCGTGAAAGAAGTTTTAAGAACTAATCATTGGAGCCAAGCCTTAGCTTGCAACCGTTTCAGGACTGGATTTTAATCAATTTAGAAACATAATTACATGCCAAATGTGTACACAGTTACTTTGATTACACACAGAAATTGGGCAGTTTCATAGTCAACTAACTGATTGTAGGCAGTTGGGTGCAAAATACCTCATCTGAATGAGCAGTTGTTAATAACCTTGTGTTACAGCCATGTGTGGAATCTTCTTTAAAAACCAGGATCTTTAAAGGAATTATTTCCAATTTTCAGCTTTATTCGGGTGCATATATTTTCTATGCTTCTTTTTTTTCTTACTATATCATCAATTGTTGCTATTAAAAAAAAAACAAAATCCCCCAAACTTTTTAAAACCTAAGCAGAAAAAGAAAAGAGGTGTACAAGCACATCACTCAAATACACCGTGTGATTACTTTGCAGTCCAAAGTAATGAAAAGCATCCCAAATGTAATGTCCTTGAAACAACAATACAAAAACCAGAGTAGAACAGAGTAGACCTGTTTTGATTTTTGAAGAAATAGAATTAGCAAAATGTCAGACAATTGATGTGGATCTCTGGATGAATAAAATGCAGTGTTTAGCTTATGTAATTAACATGCCTATGTTATTCAGGACTGCTTAGGTAACTACTGCATGTTTATAAAAATGTTCCTGAATCCTAATATTTGTGTGACATCCAGCATCATTAATTTGACAATTAGTGTCAATTATTTGATGTTCTCACATATGAAGTTTCCTATCTCCACTCATTGAGCAGCAGCAGTACTCAGTTCCTGTAGAGACCAGTGATGGACTACGTGAGCAGCAATGAGCAGATGAAATGAATAGTTTGCTTAATAATAATCAGGATTGACAGGTTAATAACAAAGTCACTACCTAATAAGAAGTCACATTTGTGACTGTAATTTGAAACAAATACTTTAATTGCCTCTTCGGATAGATAGTAATAACTTAGCGCATAAACAGAGCTAGAAGAAACAGTTATAATATTAGCTTACTCAGCTTTGTACCTACAGTGTTTCTTCTACCAGTATATTTAACCCACTGTCACTCAGAGAAAAATGATATCTTGGTGCATTTTTTAGGTAAAACACAGAGAAACAGGAGATGACAAACTGACTGATGAAAGCAGACACTTAGGACAACAAGCAGTTCTGATTCTTCCTGTACAGTAAGAAGTAATAGGAATCAGGGCTTGCCTGTTCCTGCTTGGTACATGCTCCATGACAAGTTTTACAGGTAAAGAATTATCCCATCAGTCTCTATTTAGTAGGACAGTAGATCAGAGATATCCCAAAAAGCAGCTTTTGCAACTAAAATATATTGATGAAATGTTTAGGTTTTCTTTCTTTTCTACCAGCAGCTAAACATCAAACAGCAAGCAAAATTATTAGCTGACAGGTTTTGTTGCTCAGTTGTCAGTTAAAAGATACTTCCAAATCAAGCTGCTTAAAATAACTGCTGAAACCACTAGCCAGCTGGTTGTTGTAAGTAAACTGGGGATTGAGCCACTCATTGGAAGCTGTTTATCAAAAGAAAGGCTACACTATACAATTACATGTGATACAATTCTTGAGATCCAAGCAGCAGCCCTCACAGATGATGACAGATCAAGGTAGGAAATATTTATCAGTTTCTCCAACAAAATGTTTCTACTGTTAGATAATCTTCCTAGTGACAGATTCTCAGTGGTGCTGGTGATGGTAGCAACACACAGCTTTCAGTGAAAGAGGCCCAAGCCTCCTCCAGGGCTGCTGGTATCTCACAACTGCTTTGTCCCATTCTCTGACAAGTCGAGAGTAACTTGCTCATACTGGAGCGTGCCTTGGTCTGTGGGCAGGCTCACGTGGGGGAAGAGTATCCTTCCTGCCTTGCACTACAGCTGCACTATACAGGTCTCTCCAAGCCAATCCAGCCACCCTTTTTGGTTTCTTTTCTCTCTTTCCGAACTAACCCATTTTTCTGAGTGCACACAAGGAGTTTGAGATTGAGTGATAAAGTGAAATGGGAAACAGATAATAATAATTATTATTATTATAGAACTTGTCACCTCCCTCATCCAATTGTCCATTTAGTCCCAAAACAGTTGTCCTAGCTCAGCTAAGGGCACAGCATGGGGCCAGGAATCAATGCATAAGAGCAGAGGGGAGGTCAGGGACAGCCAAAGTCAACACTTGCCCTGACGAAAATGCTCATCAGTCTTCATCCTAAAAAGGATAATAGAACAACTATTGTTAATATTGAAGAGTTTAAATATAGAGCCTTCTCCAGCTGAGTTGTTATTCAACTTCATTTTACACCTTGGTTATTGGTTCATTCCTCTTCACATCTGGAAGTGCTTTACTCTGATGAAAAAAAGAAATGCCATCTCCTTTGGTCATTCCTTTTGGAAGCATTACTGTCTCCAAACATTCTCATATCTGATAAAACAATCAATTCTCCACACTTTCTTCCCTTTTCATCTACTACAATGAAAGGGGAAATTGTAAACAACAGTTTAGTTGAAAAACAAAACAATAGAAAGTAACTATCATTTGCTGGAATTTAACACTTTAATCACTTCTCTCCTCTGCTCTCCTCTTCTTTCTTTTCTGTCCTAGAATGTTGGATTATTTCCAAGTTTACCAAGGACTGTATGTAATGTCTGTTCAAACTCTGGATAAAATTAATCTATAAGAGGTATGACAAACTGGGAATAGGAAATCCTACCTGTAACTTCCTTTTTACACCAGATGTAGAAATTAGGTCCCCCCTTTCAATTATAATTACAGATTGTCCTTTTTGGAACTGGTCATTTTTTTTTCTCTAAAGAATATAAGAAAACTAGGTTTAGCCCATATTGTAAAACTATCATGCATTTTAAAAGATGTATACTTCCTTTTTTTTAATCAAAACTCTACCATTAAGAAGCAGTTTAGAGGAATGATGACTTTTTACACCTTGATCTTAAAGCTGAGCAAAATCTTCTGCAAAATGTAGATTTACAGACCTGAATAATTCATTTAATCTGTGAAACATGATTGAAACCATGTTTAGAAAGAGCTGCCTTGGGCCTCCAAGGCCAAAGGGAAAGTATTACATTTGAATCAGTTTGATTTTGTGCTTCCTTGAAACATAAAGTGTCAGCATGAGTGCAGAGATAATAGCAAACCCTCACAGGGGGTTTGTCAGGATAAAGCCAGTAAGATTGTGAGGTGCTTTGATAGTACATTAATAAGGGTCAGATAACCACCCACGGTAGGTAGGTACATCCAGAGGAGAATACCCTTTTAATATTTCTTTTTTTAAGCTAAGTAGCACTTATGGGCAGGTGGTGAAATTTCAGGTGTTTGCTTGAGTAGTTCTGTTCCAGTTACATGAGCTAAAATTCAGTTTGGATGCGCATGTCATGCTGTTTGTTCAAAGGTGTCAGGACCCCCAAGCATAACGCCACTAACAACCATTCTTCATCTTTGCTATCAACAATGAATTAAAAAATGAAACAAAATAAATTGCTTCCTCCAAAATGCAAACAGAATTTGGTGTCAGGGGGCTTTTCCAAGTGGAAAAAAAAAAAAAGAAAGTGATTGTGAACTATCTTCTTTCACACAGAATTACAGAGTCACAGAATGTTTGGGGTTGGAAGAGACCTTGAAAGATCATTAATTCCAACCCTGCCTGCCAGAGCAGGATCACCTAGAGTAAGTCACACAGGAACACATCCAGGTGGGTTTTCAATGTCTCCAGAGACATTCCCATTTCCCTCTAGCTCCTTTTCACTTGCTGCAGTTTTAATTCCAGACCAGGTCATGTACAAATAGCTGAGCTTTTCTGCACTGCTCCAGTCTGTAAGATTCAGTCATTCTCTAATTAACAAGTTGGTGGTTGGTAACAGAAAAATATTGAAGCCTATTCCCCTTGCAACACATCACATTCAATTTGCTAATTCTGGAAGGTAGAAGAAATTGAATGTGCAAGGTAATTTGGTCAAGCTTTGGAAGGTGAATATTTAAGTTGGACTCAACTGCTGGTTTTTTCAAGACAAGTTAAAATACCAAAAAGCAGCACCAAAATACATTGTTTGGGTTTAGAGAACAAGTCTTTAAAATTAAGGGGAAGGGGAAGGATATTTGGTGTTCTGCATGTGCAAGGCAACATATATTTTCCAGGCTTGATAATCATTGTAAATATAACATTAATCTAAAGAAAACTGGTGTGCTATGAAGGTAAGTGATGATTATTTTTTTTTTCCTTTTTATTAAAGAGGGGAACCAGAGCAAACATGGTTCCAAATGATCTCTTCTTGAATGGGTTTTTCTTTTTGAATAGGTTGGTTCTCCATATATGTATCAGGTGCCTTGAAAAAAGAGGAAGTGGTATTCAAATAATACATAAATTCCTCATTACCCCTGGAGTGCATTCCATCATGTTAATTAGTGCTTCTGCACCCTGAACATCCAAGAAGTCAGTGAAGTTTTGGAGACACTAAAAAATGAAATAAAGAAAGCTTCAGTAGCGCACAATATACAGAGGCACTGAAAAATAGTTTTATGGCTATTCCATCAGTGTATGAAACCCTCAGAAAGAATGTAAAGTTGTCTATTTTAAGCAAAAGCAGTATTTCTAATCATCAAATATCAGCATACTGCAAAGTTACGAAATGCATTTGAAATAGAGAATTTAGGTTCACAGGATGGAATTCAACAGCTCACAGTGTTTGTTATTTCTCTCCATTGGGCTCAGGACTATATTCTCTGGTGGGAAAATTAACATTGTTCAATGATACCCTAAAGATGGGAGGTACAGTCATTTATTTTGTATTGCTGTCTGTTTTAAGTTGAAAGAGTGGAAAAGACACCCAGTGCACAGGATGTGCACCTAGGGAATATTTTAGCAATGTGAATAAATGATACAAAACAAACATTGTCATTGCTTTTCCACCTGTGAGGCAGCACGCCAGTGCCTGATATTCACCAGTGAATATTTTCCATCGGTTTGATATAGAGTCAAGTCCCTTGCTAGTCAAATGCTTTTGTGGATGTTTTTTGTTTAGATTAAACATTATTTTGGTGTTAAAATAATTTCAAGAAAAGAATTTCCAGCACAGAAAGCCAGCCCACTAATACACACTGCAGCAATCTTCTGCAAGCAGCAGGTCCGTGCACAGAATCCTTCCTGTTAATGAAGACCCCTCACAAATGCAGGCGGGTTCTTTAGCGGTTCTTTTCAACACCTCCTTTCTGAACTGCAACATCTGCTGAAGAAACCCGTGAACTTTTCTGAGCCTGTTTATTCCTCCCCATGTGCAAAGTCCACAGTGTAACAGCTGTGTTCCCAAGATCAGCATGATTTTAAACCAGTGTTATTGTTCTAAAGATAAGGCTTCTTATTGACAATTGTGGCTACACAGAATGGTTCCAATTAGATTCTGGTGGCAGTAAATAGCACTATTTTAGTCACACTGACATCTATATATATCTTTTTTTGTTGTTGTTTTTTCCTAGAAGATGACTTCCAGGCAACCACAGACATTAAAATATAGCAACACAAACAGATATTATGGATTTAATTCAGTGGTTTGAAATATATCAGCCAACGTTAATTCCCACATCCCTTTCCAGTCCATTAAATACTCTATTTTTTAATTGAAGTTATAATATTTATTTGCTCATTCTCACCTGTTTTGGTATGCTACATTTCTCCAGTAATTTCTCTAGTGATTTGTGCTTGGATTAGTTTATTCCTTCCATTATCTCTGATTTAATTGTCCCCTATCATATGGAAAAGGCTGTGTGCCAATTTGAAGTTGTCGTTACATAATTTAGTTTCAACTTTGTTTTGAAAGTTTCATAAGCAATGAGGTACTCATTGTTTTATTGAAAATAATAACCATACTATCTTACCAAAGAAGCTCTCAATAAACACGAGGCCACAATATTCAAAGATCAAACTTTCATTTCAGAAGGTTATAATTTACTTCTTCCACCAAAGAGGAATTTATTCATTGTCAGTGAAATATATATTACCAGCATATTAGAGTAATCTTTGAATATGCTGTAAAATATATCACTTAATGGCTGAAATATTTGTTAGTTGAAAAGTGCATCCAACCTTCACATGATTGGGCTTTGGTTGTAAATCTGCTTAATAACAGCCACTGAAGGGAGGAGGTCTGGGTTTATATATTTTCATTTCACTGGTTCTAATTTTTGCATGAATCATGTGAGATGACTTAGGCTCGTAAGCTTTAAGTCGATGCTTTTGATTCATTGTTTGTTGCAACAGTAATTCAGCTAGGCAGGGCATCTGTGTGCTGATCAAAAGTCCAGGAAATGCTACAAATTGTCAATTTTTTATTAAGCCAGTGGTGTACAGAACCTGCTTTATGCTCCACCACTAAAGAGTGTGTGAATTACCCAGGACAAGGCTCACCTCTTGTGATGAAGAGAAAAAGTTAAGGCTGTTGTGTTGTCTCAAACCAGCTGTGCCATGTAAGGAATGTCAATGAGACTAGAACAAATCTGCAATCTGACCACACCTGGCTGCAGTTTTAGCTTCTTGGTCCTGCTAGCAACTAAAAAATGCTAGAGAGCACTTGCAGTGTTTTTTAAAACCAGCCATCTGACTGTACACCCATTGCATGACCAGAGAAGGGAGGATTAAGCAATTCTGCATGACCACTCAGAGGTAAAGACTTTATAACAAATTATGCTTCTGGAAACATTGTCTTTGTGTTATGACAGTCCTAAAAATCAAACTAAAACTCTCTTTCTGTACTAAAGGAAAGCAAAATTGTCTTCAGTACTTGGAAAACAAACAGGAATATCATCTCCCCCTCAATACAGTTACCAACAGTCTCTAAAAATAGGGCCTGTGGGCTGACTAGATCAAATACAGTTGTGCTTTGCAATCTCAGTAATTCACAAGAACTTGAAGTGCTATTAATTCTGCTGTTTGAAATTTATTGCAGAATTTAAATCTGCTGGATGTTGTTCGAATCAAGGGCATTTATACAGATTTCAGTAAAGCCTGGGAAGCGACTGTAATACATTAGGGGATGAAGTTGCAATGAATAGACTTGCAAAGAGAAGGAGATTAATTTAAAAAGCAACCAGAAGATACATCTTGTATATATACACATGTACAGGGGAAAGTTAGTTTCTTGTGTTTTGACATCCTTTCTAACACAGCACTGAATAGAGCCCTGTATTTCAATAATATGTGTAAATCCAGTAACATTGTAATTCCAAACTGACAGTTCAGTAGGAGGCTAAAATAAAATAATAATTTTAAAAGGGAGACATTATGGAATTGCACCAAGTCCAGACTGGAGGCATCACAAGAAGGTAGAGTCTGTGGGCTGGATTCATCAAAGGTATATCAAGCAGAGTTTCTGGCAGAACAGTATCCTTATTTGTCATGTGGAGAGGCAGATAAATGCTGAATTTTTTCCAGGAATAATTAATATAGGCCAGATAACCTCATTAAGAAGCATAAGGAGCTTGGAGGAGTAAACCTCACTAAGGAATGATTCACAGACTGTTTTCTATTCCATACATCAGAAGTCAAGATTGAATCCTTGAGCCTGACCATGAAATGAAAAAATCCTGCACATGGTCCATATCTTTCTGTGGCCACTCTTGCCAAAAGAGGGTCCCACTTGTTCGGTCAGGGTGGCTCCAGTGTGTCTCATCCTAATTACTGATAGAGAATCACCAAGGTGAAACGTCATCTGGAAAAGGCAGTTTAACCTGGAGTCATAATACCTGTTTTCACAGACTTCCATCAGTCTTATGGACTCCAAAATGCATCATTTCCTGATGCAATTCTAGGTACAGAATGCAAACAGTCCCAGTAAGGTATCCTGGTAATGAAAAAGAGAAATCCTGGGATTTTTCTGGACAAGTAAGTTCCAAAGTTTTCTCTCACAGAGAATGACCAGCCAGCTGCCTTTTCATCTTGTAAAGTGGGATTGCAGCCCAGGTATTTTACTATAGTACCGTGGCTGTAGGTCAGCACAAGGAAAGCAATGTCTCAGACAAAATAATGTAAGTGCTCACATAGAGTCTTAAAGATCACATCCCAACCCATCCAAATTCTGCTTTCAAATCTTCTGGTGACCAGGATTTCTCAAGATTTTGTAGCAAATAGTTCCTTATTTAGTGTTTAAAATTTTATGTCAGACAAATCAAGCCAAGAAAATGAACTAAAAACCAGCCATATTGTGGAGAACCAGGTATTCAGAAATCTCTGTATTCTCTTTCACTAAGTCTTAAGATCCAGACTTCATGTTTCTGAAATTTTTTTTTACTTCAACCAGAACTGTTGAGACAGAACTCAGATTAATCTCCTAGTAGTTTCTTCAATCTTAAAAATTATGAATCTGAGAAAATATTTTTAGAATTGATATAAACCATTATTGTCCTTTGGTTACAGATACAATCCCTTTGAAGTGGTGTGTACATGTAATGACTAGGCTAGAAAGCAAGACAGAATTGGTTCTGATAAATTAGGGAAAGCAAGAGAAAAGGCAAGAGTGTCAACTTGACATTGAATGAATATGTCAGTGGAGGCTATGGACCAGAAGTGCAGGGAAGACCAGAATTTAGCTGCTGAATTTAGCACTGAATATTTGAAATCAGAATGTTGTTGCTTGCTAGTGAATAGCATAACAAGAGCAGGAAGACCTTTGAAAGACAGAAAAGAAAGGATGCTTGATGAGTCCTGTAGCTTATGTGTTTTCAGTTTAAAACTTCATCCTCATTAATGTTTGCTACTTTTCGATAAGACAACAATATTTTGTCAATGCAGTGCTTTTTTTCTTAGCACAGGGACAGTTGCAGGTGTTTGTTCTTGTTCTGAAGCCAGTGCTTTCATGAGATAGATTTTGTGTGACACTGTAAAGTGATTTATGTGTGCAAGCAAAGTCAGGAGAAAGTCATAGATTTTAGTATTCTCTATTACTTTCTTTAACTTGAGCAGTACTTTCTGTCCTGTTTCTTTGATGTACTGGATGCTCGATATCGCTGGCAATATAAATCCTTGCTTCAATCTTATTTACATAGACAGAAGTTATGTAGTGACAAGGTCCCTTCAAGGCTTGAATGGTTTGTTAATAACATGTACTAAATAGCATCTGGTATCAATCTTGTCCTACAGACATGCCTGTAGTGATTTAAAGCTTTCATTCTTTGAATTCAAAATCTAATTTTTAATGCACTTTCTGTCAGCTGTCTTCACAGCTTTTAAATGAGATTCTGTCATCCTGACATATTCACAGATACATTGAAATAACTAGAAAAATGAAATAAAAACTTCTCATATCTAAATAAAATGCCTATTCATGCTCGTATATACTTTTGAGTGTTATTTGCTTTCATTTATTTACTAATATAGAGAGCAATAATATTTTATTTACTGAATGGTAAAACAAAAAGTAACTGCTTGTGTGATTTTGACATGACTGCTTAATTCTTTTCTGTGAAGTTGTTACCATTAGTTAAACAACAAAACTGTCATAGACCATTTTTAGATTAACTTATTTGTAAAGCCCTCAATTAACAAATTTACTTGCAAAGCCACATAGCAAATTTCTCTGTGAGTGTTACACTTCCTTTTTTTCCCCCATTCACCATAAAATTCATGTTTAGAAGCAGAAACAGCATAACAGTAGTGTATTTATCATTGTAAGATTCCTATGGGAAATCGTGTTTCAAACTAATACCTTCTACTCACTGACAGCTCTATCAGAGTAGTCATTTTACTATTTAATGAAGACCACTAGCTAGCATCAGCTTGGGATGCTCCTGAGATGGAGTATGTAGGTATTAACTCTTTGGACCTGTGCAACACAGGTGGGTATTGAAAAGAATGCCTTTAGGCCTAAACAAGCCACCGTGAAGACAACTTTGGCAATGGTGGTGATGAAAATTTTTAGTTTTCCCATCACTAAGCCATGCACATATTTCTTACACTAAACTGCAACTACACTTAAGGGCAGTTTCAAGGAAGGGAACATAAGGAAAAAAGAGTTCCCAGTTAAACTAAATTAAATAGCAGTTGTGCAACCCAGTGGAAAGTGGGAAGAAAGACATGTTACTTCTTAGTGTCTTTATCCACCCCCAGGTACAACCTGACAGGACAAAAATGAGGAGAGACACTGAAGTGGTTCTCTTCCTGCTTTATTTGCCTTCTGTGTCTTTTGTTCAGCAAAGATGGATAGTTCAAGAAATGACATTTGAGAATTGAGCTTCCTGTGATGCCACTGGTAGAAAGTCTGGGAGGTCTATTCTGGTGCTTTGGTTAGTAGCATAAGCAGTGTTGGCCAAATGAGTCACAACCTTGCCAGTCCAGCTGTCTGTCACAAGTGATGAAGGCACTCTGATGAAGAACTTCAACATAGTGGCAGTGGTAATGCCCAGTAGACTTTTCTCTGCAGTTAACCAAGAAGTAGACACATTAAAATCCCATTGCTGAATATGACTGATGTGATAGAGAGCTGTTTAGAGTCTTGGAATTGGTGATGGTATTTAACAAACTTTACCTCAAAATATGCTAAGGAGCATTATTTCCTGTTTTACAGGTGACTCTAAGTACTTGCTCCACAGTCACAAGCAGATCAGTGACAGACTCAAACACTGAATGTGTAAGTCCTGAATTTCATGCATCTCTGATTATTGAAATACACATTTTTGTGGTGTTGAAAAACCAGTAGAATAAATGGTTGCCACAAGTTACTGCTGGTATTAACTCTACCTCACTTCACATTACTTATTGCATCTGTTAGCTTGTTTTGTAGAACATTAAAATGTAGGCAAAAAAGAGTGAAACAGTTGGGTACAAGGCTTGAAATGCTAACTGTATGTGATTAAAACTGACAGAGAGAATAAGGCCAATGAGCAATAACAATAAAGAACTATATTTTTAAATAAATTGTTACAGGAAAAGCCAGAGTGGCTATGAGCCTATTGTAATTGATATGAGGGACAGCATATATCAAGGGATCTTGTATGCTTCTGTCCAGGATTGCCTTTTACATTCCATAGTCATGCATATTGGCTGCCCCTTTTAACTCCATATGTAGTCTTTTTTTTGGATGTCATACCCAGTATGTTACATATTTTTTCTAGATTACATATATACCTCTTGGGGATAAACTAAATTATCTGTGCACAGTCCCATTTAGAATAAGACTAGACTTACAGTAAAGGTGGTTAAGCACTGGAATCGGCTGAGGGGTAAAACCTGCATTACTGGAGACTTCTAGGACAAGTTTGTCAAGGCTTCAGTCTAGCATTACCTTAGTAGGGGGCTAAGACATCCCCTCTTATATGCTGTTACTCTGAAGAGAAGTATGACAAATTATTCTTAGTTACTGTAGTCTCATGGAGATTTCTCTGTAGATTCCCCAGCTCTTACTCATTCTGCAGGAAACATCTTCATTTCCTTGAACTCCATTGTAGAGACCTTTTAGGTATCTTTGCCCTTTCATATATATATGTGTGTGTTTGTATATATACAAATATATAAATGTGTATAGTTCATATAAATTTAAAGATACTGTCCTGTCTTCTTTCTTTCATCTGACAATAAAGTTTCTACAATAACAATGTCTTTTATTCTGTTGTGAATTTAAATTCCTTCTTCTCTAGCTTTCATTTCACCCACATATGCTGCTTTCTTTTAAGCAGGACTGGTCCATAAAGAAGGCAGGTATGAAGAATCTATGTCTTCTTACTTAAATGTTAAAGTGCAAGTAGGAGATGTGCTTTGTGTTTGAGAAAGCCACGAAATAGTTATAATTTAGAGATTAGCTGCTCAATAAGTAAGGAGATATTGAATATTTCTCATCTCTCATAAACTTAATATCAATTGTTTCCTCTTCAATATCATTATCTCTTTTCCCGCACTTTCCACTTTATCTATAATTACTATTCATCATAGTTATGAAGTGTGAATTATGAATTATTAATGAATTAATGAATAGCTTGAAATTTGAAATTTAACATCCGAAATGCATTCTGTGTCACTTATTTGCAACTAGTCCTCTGGATCCTGTGCTATTGTTTGTCTCCTGATTGTCACAGTAATGTCTTGCAGCTCTTGGCTTTGTCATTTGTGTGGTTCAAGACAAATAGTCCCAAGAAAGGGTCCTGAAGTCTTCTTCAGGAATGCTGCATGGCTTAATTGAAGAGGAACAGATTAGTTCTGGATACACTTTTAAAATAAATTGTGAAAAAGAGTTTATGAACCTTCATTCAACAAAAAATGAGAATAATTTTCCACTTGATACTCTGTTTCATGCTTATTTTAATTATGGATATGCTCATAAAGAGCAAAAACAATCAGCTTTTTACTTTATTTCACCTGGTGGAAAACATGAAGGATTCAGATTTGATGGACTATTCAGATTTTATTTAAGTACAGATGAAATATTTAAGTCCTGCTTTCTATATTTAAGATTCTCTCACTGTGCTTATTAGAGCCATTTCCTTGGTTTATTTTCCTTAGACAGAATTTAGTGATGAAGATTAATTTATCCAAGTACTTAAATGTGTTTCAGGTAATGCTCACGACAAGCCAAGCATCATTAAGATCTCCAGAGTCTTATCATTAACTACTCTTCCCATGGTGCTGAGTTTACCATTATGAACTGGCAAAATTCAGTTAGGCTTAATAAAACAAATGCATTTGTCCAATTTTGGATCAATAGTTCTTGTTTTGTTCTTTAGCCCAATGGGCATTAATACTTAATCATCTTTAGTCAGGAAGTGGTACTATGACTCTCATTTGTCTTTAAGCAAAAGAACATTCATTACTAGATATAAAGTCTGTTAGATTTCCCTTCAACAGTATATTCCTATGGGAAGGGATGTAGCAAGAAACATTATTTCAGCAGTTTTACCATTGTGCATCCTTAGTTTTAATTGCCACGATACACCATTTACAGAACTTAAATTTATCATGCTTACAGCTGAGAAACTGTGTTTCTAACTTCTAGACATTTACATTTATAAACTTCACTTTCCAACTGTCTCTTGTGAAATAAGTAAATTTATTAACTTGGAGCAGCTTTGGTTAATTTTCACTTACTTTTCTGTAAGACAGCACAAACTTTTTACAGAGAATTTTAGTAGTGGCAATTATCACCATTTTTGATTACTATGAACTTGTATTAGCCTTTTTTCAGTATAAAAATGAAATGAAAGCCCTAAGGGATGCACATCTAATATTCAAGATTTTATCACTTTAAAGACTTACTGCAAATTGTGTAAAAGCAAACTCTGCACCTTCTCAAGGCACAGAGTTTTAATCATTTTTATATTTCTTTTATGAAGAGATTTTCTTTGCATCTAAAATAACCTAAAAGTGTCTTCAGGATCAAAATGACTTACTTTTTGCTTCCCTTTCATAACTATTTTTAATAATGTGCTCTCTTTTTTTAATACTATATTAACTGCAGTTTTACAGGAGCCAAAAAGCTCCTTAAGCAGTAACTGTGTATTTGGCACAGGTAGACTTAGTCAAACATCTTGTTCTACCTTCCATTTTAAAGGTCTGCACAGGGGACTGTTTTGACACAGGTGCTACAAAAGCCATTTCCTTTCTCTAGGAAAGAAGGCCCCACAGAATACACCCTGGTACTACCTTGTGGGTTTTATTTGTTAGGAAATTTGTCAGAACCAGAGAGGAATTTAAGCTATACCTTCATCATTCCTGATCAAGCCACTCCAATTGTAGATTGTTTGATACCTGGCTCTTTTTTCATCTTTGAATATCATTTAAAATGTAGTCCTAATTTTGCATGTTATGAGAATCTACCAGTAAAACTACTAGAATTATAATACAGTTCAACTTACTAACATATCCTGCAACACATTTTATTGTACTTGCATGGTATTTGCTATGGGAAAAAAAAAAATCTATATTGGTGTATTGCAAGAAGTAATTCTAAGTATAAATGGCCTTTTTAAAGATGTAGCATCATCTTCCTTTCATTGCCTGCCATGCTAATAGGAGAACAGCAGATGCTCAGGCAAGATTCAATTCACCTTAATTCGTTCAAGCTTAATTAGCAGCTGGGATGCATCTGGCAAATAAACATGAAAATAGTGACAGCCTGAGTTAAAGGGAAATAGTAAAAGGCTTTTGTTCATTAACCACATGTTCTTGCTTGTGAGTATTATGTGCTCAAGGCAAAATCATTTTTAGATTCTTTTTTTTATAAAGGATAGAAAGCTTTATATCTATACCTTCATTCCCTGTATTCTTGTGCAGGTGAGCCGTGCAAAAATGGGAGCAGTCCCGCTATGAGATGTTCCTGTGCAGGTAAACGTTTGTACCACTGCAGCTTAAATATATGGCCCAAGCTTGTATAAACAGAGGAGAGTAGTTTCTTCAAGAATTAGGTAGGCAAAATGGACCCCTTGAGACGTAATTAGGAATTATTTACAACCCTGAATAATGATCATGCAGTATCTTGCACAAAGCAAAATAAGCAAAGCCAATTCTGAAGAGATCCCTGCTGCCATTAAATATGTGACTAACTAGCAAAATGAGGGGAATAACTATAAGAAATGTTCAGTGCCTTTGCAGTAGTTTTAGTTCCAGTGCTCTTGCCTATATAAATTCCTTATTTGTGTATTAGCTGTTGCTGAGTAAGTGATGAAAGTAGCAGGGGTTTTTTTGAAGTGGAACCATTTAAAACACAGGATTCCTTGTGTTCACTGCCAGGGTAAGATTTTTGGACAATAATGAACAATAGAGAAGTGGCAAGATTATACAGTGGTAAAAGTAAATGTGAACTAAAGCTAAGTATTAGTTCATAATGTAGTCCCAAAGAAGGCTTTGGCAGGTGACAGAGAGAGAGAGAGAACTGCATGCTAGCTGTTGCTTTAATTTCCCCAACTTATCTGTACTATATAAGGAGTTAAAACCCCAAATCTTTGTTTCTTCTTACTTACCTAAAACTGGCCATAGCATCTTCAGTCTATCAAACATCTTCAGTCAAAATCTTAGAATTCCCCTTCCACATTCTGTGTTCAAGGATCCCATGAGAGATGGTGTTTTATGGCTCACCAGGACACAGTGAATCTTCTAACCAAGCCAAGTCAATGCTGCTGGTTTTGAAAAGAAATAATACTAATTTTGCAAAAACAGGTGAAAAAAAAGTTTGATTAAGAGTGCTAACAGTATGGTAGGGAATTGTGTACCATGGCCAGTGTGGGTTGGAAGACCATTGGAAGGTGACAAAACCATATTTAAGAAAGCTAACAGTGGAGAAAACTGCAGTAAACTCAGCTGCTGGCTGCTCTCAGTTTTTTCAGGTTTTCTTATCTTCTTCATAGAAAACTCTTTAATGATCAGTTTAGGCACAGAAGGCTGATAAGAGAGAGAGCTCATCACAGAGCTAACAAGCTGAGGGCTTGTCTGTTCTCTGGTATGTAGTATCTTATATACTCTTACACAAATGTATACAGCATCTTTGAAGATAAAATAATGTAAACATGACTTTCTTCTGTCCTATATGAGTCCAGGGTAGGTGGCCTGTCCAAAAGCAGTGCTGGTTTTTTGTGTATCAGCTAACCAAATGCATTCAGGATTTCCACTGGATTTATTTTTTTTTTTTCATGACAGACTGTAAAAACCATCTGTGTTTTAGAGGATGTTTAACTTCACTTGGAGTGTAAAGAAGGAATGTCTAAATTAATTAATGAAGCTGAAAAGACATCACAGATATGAAAGAGGTAAGACTTGATACAGGACGTTTTATTAGTGTTTATTGGATCATGGTAATTTGGTGATTGTGGTTTGATAACTTCAGCTGCATTCCAGCAATGGCAAATGAGTCAGGGAAAAGCAGAGGTGTGATTAGTGTTCACCCTGGGCATGATGGCCCTTGGTGAAGAGTATATGGATACCATCCCTGCCAAAAACATGGGTAACATTGCCCCCTGGGTGGCAAAGACTGGGGAAGGACAGCTTGAGATCATAACATGAGGTCTCAAACTAAGATTAATCTGAAATACTCCTCAACACTTTCCCCTGATATTTATACTTTTGCAAGTAGCATATACAGCTTAAAAATACACCTTCAAATTGAAATTGTCATTCAGGTACCAGCCAGCAAAGTGGTTCCATTGGCTGGCGTTGGACTACAAATGTAATGTGCAACTAACTGTACATACAGACCCAAAGGCTGTGATGGGGATTGATGCTATGTGCTTTATTCTTTTCTGATGGAACCTAGAAGCAAAGTTCTCAGCCACCTCAGAGGTGCAGAATCAGGCCAACGTACAATTTTGAGCTACAGCTGTTTTGTGAGCATAGCAGATACTGATTAATTATTCATAATAGCACATTCTGGATTATGACTACAGATAAAAACTCAGCAAAACCTATTGTAAGTGGAGTCTAGCTTTTTTATAAACTACCTGGGGATATTGCATTTCAAAAGTGTTCTAGAAGTAAATCTCAGTATTAAAGCCATTTCCATAAGTTTTTAATGTTAAGCCTCTTTAGCCTAACAATAAAAACACTTAACTTCACAGTTTGACAGAGAAGTGTATTAGCAAATGTCATGCAAGGACTATGTCATGCCTGTAATTCATTTGCTTAGAAAAATTATCCAGCAAAGTTCTTATGATTTCTGAGAGGACTTGAACCAAAATTAGCTATCAAATAAGTCACTGGGCATACTCATTTTTAACTCCGTTTTGTTTTAAATATCTGTGAGCACCCCATAGTCATGCCAGTGTATTTTTCATCATATTTTGTGCTTTCCTATCTGTAAATATCTTGTGTTTGAAACTGGATATATAAAGGGTTGATTAATTATATACTTCTAACCTGATTTTAGTCTCTAGGATCTTTACTGGAAGCAACTTACATGAAGTCTTTGAACTTGTAACACTGAACATCACTGGCTTACACTGGTAAACAAGTTTTTATGGGGTTTTAGATGGTTCATATGATTCACTAGGTGCTTGCTAATACTAAACAGAGAAGGAACTTGAGGAGTAACAGAGTTAAAGAGACTCAAAGTAATTTAAAAATGGGAGAGTTTGGAGGGAAAAGACCTCAAACTTTCGTAGACTTAAAGAAGAACTTTTGTGAAATCACTGGGCAAATATATGAAGTTGCTGTTACTAAACTTGCTCCAAGTTTGTGATTTTAGTGAGCCATTGCAGTCAGCAACCCTGGCAGAAAACTGCACTGGCCTCTCTCAACAAAAAAAAATTTCTGGCGAAGCCTTATGAGCTACTGCTTTTATTCTTTGGGTGTAATGTTGTATTATTCAAATGTTCCACTAAAATAAATAGGCCTAGTAGTTTAAAAGAGAATGTAATGTCAGTACAATCTGATTACATTAAGCACAGGGTTCAAGTTCTGCTTCTAGATCTGTGATTTAACAAATCATCTAGTATTGTATATACTGTCATCAGCTGTGCAGCCTTGGTTTTGCTTTGGGGGAATGTCAATATTTTAACTTAATATCACTTTTTATTAGTGCCAATATTAAGTGAAGCTCATGTACTTGGAGTGTTAAGTGAGTCCAAAAAAACAATAAACACAGCTGAAATAAAAATGACCTCTGACAGTCTCAGCACACCTTTTTTAATTCTTTTCTGGCTTGCTGTCACAAGCATTTCAGCAGATGAATTCTTTGCCCCGTTATTAGAATACCTAAAAAGATGTGCTTGTATACTTTTTTTCCCCCTCAAGCCTTGTACAGCCAAACTGCTCTTGACAGTAGTGAAGCAGACACCTTCCTGGTGCATGGACTCACCTTCAATGCAACTATGCCAGTTTACATCAGTTTAAAATCTAATAGTCTGGGCTGCCCAAAAAAGGGAAGGATTAAGCTTTCCTGGGTGACAGGACTATGCAGCCTCTTAGTATAGTGAGGAGAGCTGACATTATCAGAAAAAGTCAATGCTCCAGAGAAGTAAAAATAGAATAGGCCACCTCCATCAATTTCTGGTCTGAGAAAAGCATGAGGCTAAAAAGGAAAGCAGTGAAGGTCTTTAACAGCTATAGATTAGAGAGTGAAAGTGGATCTGAAAATCTTACTTTTTCAAGGAGGTGTTCAATATCTATCCAGTGAAGTGATCACAGACTCTTAAAGGGATTAAACCAATGATTACACTAAAAAGGCACTGCCACTTAGAAATAGGCTTCTAAATCATGGAGGTTGTGGGAAGGGCAATAAGGAGCAAGCATGAAGGCTAGTGCTAAAGGACAACAACACTATGGAAGCTGGGGAGGAGGAGGCTTCTGTTTCTACAGCAGCAAGAGAGACTGCTACACTTAAAGAGTTTGGAATGAGGTTGACAGCTAGTATGACAGAGATGCTGTTAGGAGGATATTGTAGGGGGAAGGAGTGAAAGACCTATTTATTCTTTGGTCATAGAGATAAATTGAAGGTGTCTTGAGCCTCCATGAAAATTGTATCAGGTAAATTTAAGTCCTTGCTTCCTAAGCTTAGTCATCAGAGAATACAATGTGATGTATAGGCAGTGTTTGTAGTAAACACAATAATTAGAATAATGTATAGCCTACAGTAGGTATAAATATGTGCATGAAAAATGAAGACACCACTAGTTTTTAAGCACGGCATTAGAAGTATGTTGACTTTTATGTAATTAGATTGCTTTCTTGCTATCTGTGTTTTATTTAGTTTCTGCAGAATGAAATGTTACTTTTTGGATAAACATTTCTGCATTATGCCATTAAGGTTATTGAATGATAAACAAGAAGCAAGGAAGATTTGTTCCTAAGGAGTTTTATTTTATTTTTTTTTTCATACTGAGGGACTTTAAATGCCAGAGAGGAGATGGCCTATAAATCTAATTGCCAAAGCCACTATTAAAGTGAAAAAGGAATTTAGATGGGATTTGTTCAAATGCCATGTACAGTGGAAGGCAAATAGTCTAATCCTTTGTGGTGATTCTGGTGGGAAGTAAAACACATAGGTCCATACGATTACTCTATTTTAAGGGGAAGGAAGAAAAGAGGGAAATTACATCTAAATCCATTCATTTTGGAAATTAATTGCCTTGAAATGGCAGCCTCCTTGAAAAGAAATGACACACAGAATCTGATTCAGGTCCCACCAGTGTCAGTGGGAAGCTCTTCAGTGACCCTACAGACTTCATGGGAAGTTGTGGGAATGGCCTAAAAGTTGTTTGTTTGGGGTTTTTTTTATTGTTGTTGGTGGTAGGGTTTTTTGGTGGGTTTTGTGCAGTTTGTTTTTTCTTTTTAAATTTGGACCCAGAGAAGTTGCTCAGTGCCCTACTGTGCTTCATGGTTTTCCCGCATGTGAGCATAAAACCTGAACCCTCTGTCTCCTATTTGAATTCAAGTCCTTTTTGGGTCTAGAGCATCTTCCTTGGATCATATTTTTCATCTGCCTCAAATTTACAAAAGGTCTGACATCAGTAGGGCTAAACTCAACTACAAGCTTGGTCCTAGTTTGCAGTGGCCCTTTTTGTCTATTCTTGATGGATCACCAAAAGACCTAGTTTGTTATTTCCTCCTAAGCATGTTATTTCTTTGAGCACTGCATACAGGGAGTGGGCACACTGAATCCACACACCCTTACATCCTGAAAGTCAGATGTGCTCAAACAGCTTAATCATGAACATTATACAGAATCGGATATCCTGCTGTTAGAAAGCTCAGCTCCCTGTATTGTTACTCATGGAATTGCCCTGTGTCTCACAGGAAAGACACCACTACAGCATTTGTTGTCTTATAGTTGTCTGAGGTTTTTCATGTGGAAAGCTTTCCAACTGAAAAATACAGTGCTGCCAAAAAGCATTTTTAATGAAAAATGCCAGTTCCAATAGAAAAAAATTTAAAAACATTGGAGGGTTTTTTTCTTTTGGTTCAGTTTTTAAGAAAAATGAAAAAGAAAAATGAAAACAAAGTTTTTCACAGTTATCCACATGCTTGGCACTGTGGAAAACACACTGCTTCCTAGGTGATTTCCCCTTTTCCTGTGAAAGGGAAGACATATTTCTCTGGGATGCCACTGAAACTGATTCTTTTCCCCTAGTCACTGTCAGAACTGTGATTTGCATCCATTTGGGGTGTGAGGAGAAACACCTTCTTGCCAAAAATAAACAAATAAATAGCTTTTTGAATAGGAAATGTGCCCACTCGGGTCTTCTGTAAATGTGTTCAGAGGAAGGGTGTTACTGAAAGAGCTTTTGCAGATGTGCTGCCCAGGGAATTAATATTCATGAATAATTATGTATGTATATTTTTCTTCTCAGAAACTCCCTACAAACACCAGCTGGTGTATACACAGTATCCCAGGTAGGTAAGGGTCTCAACTACATTACGTGACTGGGCAAACTGAGGAGTAAGACTCAATGGTTTATTCGCTGTGATGTGTACATCTATAATCTGTAAGGTGTTTTTGCTTCCTATTCTAAATCAAAATTAGAAGACAATACTGCTTCTTTATGCCCAACACCCTCAATGAGCAGCAATGACTTGAGAATGCAGACTTGCATTTTAAAGCTACTAGCTTAAATAGAGAAACTCAGAAAGCAATTCTAAACTTAACTGAGGGTGATAACTAATATAAGGATCTGATAGCACAGAAATTATCTGTTAGCTGGTCCCTCAGTTAAGCATTTCTGTATTAGTTATATTTGGTTCAAAGGAATGACAAGGACTGAATTGTGTTTTACAGCCTCAGCATTCTTGAATACAGAAGAAAGTTAGACACTGAGATCTTTAGATTTCCTGTAGTTTTCCACCAGCGTAAAAGAGCAGACACTGTGCCCAAAAGGCTTTTAAAACTGGCTGCAGACTGCTACTGACTACATGCTTGGTTTAATCTGTATGCCAGTGTCTGCAGTGTCCTGATTTCAAATAGCATGAAAGAAAATTGTGAAGGTGGTAAGAGAGGTGACTAATTAAAGATTATGAAAGAGAGATTAAATTCCTGTGGGCCTTCCTAAAGGGTTAAATGACCAAATGACATGTCCTCTCCTGTGAAAGGGCATGGAGTTGAGATACATGCCCTGTAGCTTTTGTACTAAGCCTAAAGGAAAGCAGTTTTAAGGTGCTCTTAGTTACTTGTCAATGGGGGATCTATATATCCCTGGATTAGTACCACGATTTAGAAGGGATCATGAATTTGCCCTCTTTCATTGGCCTCGGTGCCCCAACACAGACCGTCCTTGAGAAGATGATAGCAGTTCCCCTCATGGCTTTTTTCTTTTTTTTTTTTCTTTGTACAGCTGATGCCAAATACATTATCTTAAACACTTTCAATTTTAACTAATGAAAAGAGGAGAAATAGCAACTCTGTGGGAATATTTCAAGGGGATTCTCATCCAATATAAAGACAATAGCAGGAGACGCTGATGTGTAAATTGTGGCCAAGAGGTAAAGAGAGAGAAAGAAAAGAAAGATAAATTGCAAAAAAGGTTTTAATATACCAGAAGACAAAGAATCTCTTTCTAATCTCATACTACTTTTACTCTTGTGTAATGAAATGAGGGCTCATGTGCAAAAGTTAAACACCACAGGAACAGTGTTTGCTACTATGCAAAATAAACACTGGTCTTCTGAGAAGAACAAGCAAAACTAAAAGAGGGCAAGTAATAGCATTTCATGTTTCCAAGCTGTCAAGAATTGCCCTTTGATCAGTTTTATCAAAAGCTGTACTGATTGTCTTCAGCTAGGGCTGGTTTTAAAAATATTAACCCTCCAGGGTTGTCTTTTGTTTTCTCCTAAATCTAAAGGCAGTGTAATAAAAGGGTCATTGGAACTGGTGGTAGATAACATTTTGCAGCCTGATCCTCTGAGATGCTGGATTTTCTCAAGGTAATGCAGTTCAAGGGTTCTTAGCAGTTTTCTTAAAGCTTAGAAAACACATTTTCAAAGTGTTGATCAAATCCATCGCTTTCAAGGTATTTAAATGAAATGGGCAGATTGACTTCTATTCCACTTGCACAACTCTTCTGTTAAAAAATAGACCCTCTGGTTGATTAAGAGGAAAGGTACGTTTCCAACTTCAGTACACTTTGTAGTAGTTTACCCTTCTCAGAAAGGCTAAAATAGAACTAGAGGTACAGTGACAGATGACAAAGCACAGAATGCCTTGTGTCTGAGGAGAGATGAAATATATTAATATTTTCAGCACAGAAAAAACACACTGACAAAAGAATACATTAAAGATTGATACAATTGTGGGTGGTGTCAGGAGGGAACGGGAAACAGGTGTTTGCTTTCTCATGATAAAAGAATAGGGCCGTATCACATGGAATTATCCAATGGCAGGAATAAAAAAACCCCAACCGACCTACCCTTTGTCCCAAAAGCAGATGAATTAAACTCTGGAACTCACTGCTCCAAGACAGTATAGAGATTAGAATTGTAAACAGGCTAAAAGAGCATCTGGACAAACTCCTTGATGTAAGATCTGTTAGGGCTATTAATGCAACTTCTATCTCTCTGATAGTGAAGGAAGTGTATCAGAGGAAAATCACTGTATGCTTTTCTTCTCTGTCAATCGGAGCTGGAATCCCCAGTTAAATGTACTTTTGATGCAGTATGGCTTCCCCTAGGAAACAAATGAACATGAAGTGCTACTTGCAACCTATCTGGAATGCCTTTGTTAAAAGGAGCAGAGACAAGAACCTTGTTAAAACCACTCTTGGCCACTAACAGAATCACTGTTATGTCATCAGATTTTTATGCTTTTTTCATCCTTCCCATTGTAGTATTTACGGTAGCAATTTGATGCAGACATGAGTGCTTAACACTGAGCACTGCCAATATTCCTGTACAGTTTTTCTTGAATGTCATATTCTAAAAAAAAATAATTGAAAAAGTAGGAGGCAATAGCCTAAAAGACTAATGAGTGATTCATATGTATCTTAGATTTTAATTATAAGGAGGATCCCTGTTTGTCTCCTCTGGGCATATCAGTTGTTGCAGTTAGCTTACAGATGGACTGGTTCTTTGGTTTCAAGGCAGCTATGTAGTTATTACAATTCAAGCAGAAGATAAAGATTGGCTTTGCTGTTGAACTAGCAGGTTCTGCAGCTGAAGCAGTGTACAGTATTTGGCAAGTTACTTCATGACTGAGCTGAAAGTTTTATTCCTGAATGGGAGTGGAATTTAAGCCCCTACTTACTCAAATCCATTTTAAAAGACTTCTTCCACTCTACCACATCAGCTCACGTGCATAGAAATAACCTAACACTGGATAAAAGTGCTGTCAGGTGCAGACTTGCCAAGTACTGTGTGCAGTAACCTTCCTTGCATTCTTGGCATCGGGCAAGATTCAGATCACTCAAGTTAACTGCAAGGGTGCTGTGCCTGCTCCTTACGCAGCAACTGCCTGGGAAATCCATCTTCTCTGGTAATAGGACTTGTCTCATAGTCAAAACTGTGGCAGAACATGATCTTCCCCAGGCAAGAAAATTATACTATAAATTCAAGGCCTCTTATCCATAAAGTTGAATTTTTTGATACACTGTGAAATCGAAGGGGTCTCTGGCATGTGTTTCATAGCTGAAGTAGTTGAGTGAAGGTGTGGAGAGTCTGGACAAGAACAAGCCCCAAAGCAAATGAACTGGGATTTGACTGCCCCTGTCCAGATTTGAAAACAGATGTTCAACTGGATGTCAGGAGGGAAGGGATTGGTAATTTTATAGTTAGGAAATGTTTTAGAGAAATTCAGCACGGAGACCATGCCAGCCTGCAGTCAGAAAACTCACGTCCTCATTTCCATGATTTGCACACACTAGGTTCAAATGAAGTCTCTAAGGGACAGTGAGAAAAGGCTGTCTTGTGATCAGAGTTCCAGCAACCTTCAAGAGAGAGGAATCTGTCGCAACATTGAGAAGCTTTTTAAAGGCATGTAGGACTCTTACTGAAGAGATTTTTTTTTCCCCACTTGTTATTGTGCCTCATCTACAAACATGCTCACTGCTTGAATCAGAAAAGCACTACTGTGCACAGGCTGGGTTGGAAGTATGCTTGAGAGAATGGTTGGGAGCTCATACTGTTGGTTTTGGCTGACAAATTACACTGAACTCATCCTAGCACCATTTCCAGTTAGCCTTGGCAGTATGGTGTAGAGAATGTATCAGGATGCCTTTCATGTTAGTCTGAACTTGGATAAAACTTGCACATAGTTAGGAACAGGTATTTTACCATAAAAACTCACACTTTCTCCCTAGTTCTTTGCTAACAGGGAGCACCTGGCTAATCCTTTTCAGCAGAAGAAACTTCTATAAAGCCCTGTGCTGCCAGCTCCCCACCTAGCCTGTGCTGCTGGATGAGGGCACAGCTGGTGTTACTGTTTGAAACAATGCATGCAGAAGTTTTGTATTAGGAAATTCATTTTGGTAAGTGTTTTGTGACACCTGTTCTGAGGACTGCTACAGCCTTATGTCTGAAAAGTCTTAGCTTTTTTCAGGGATCCTGAAACCACTCTCAGCACAAGGTAAGTGAGATCGATGTATATGAAATCCTTATGTGTGAAATGTGAGAATAGTATCTCCTCTGCTCTTTCCTGTGTCTGATGTTACACTTTCTGAAGGGCCCTTACCAAGTCACCTTTCAGATCTAAATTTTTCTGGAGGTTACTCTGATGTTTCCTTCAGGTTGCAATCTAACCCACTCTGTTCCCAAGGCCTCCTTACTCTCTGAATTTCTCTGGGATTTTCCCACATTTATAAATGCTGATGTCCAGACTGCATGGCTAGTTATGAGTCCCTTCTTCCCAAGTAGTAACAAAAGCTGGTAACAGCAAACCCTCCATCTGGCCAAAATGAATTTTTTCTGCCAGTCTGTGCAGTGGTTACATTGCAGAGTAAATGCTTTTTAACATTGGGATTAATATATGCTGATTACTGGTTATATTTGAGATGGAAAAACAATGGTTACCAAATAACCTGTGAGGAGATAACAGGTTTGGTGGCAAATGCTCCCAGCTCTCTCTTTGAGGGACATCATAGAAAATAGCTGTTTATTTTAATAACTGGAATTGTGCCTCTAATAAGCATCTTCTTTAGTAATGTGTAGAGGGTTCTGTTAGGTTGTGGACATGCATTTCTATATCAGGGATATTTGTTCAAGTTAAGCCTAATTAAGAAAGAAATGATGCAAGAGTTATTTGGAAGGCTGTAGGGTAACAGTCTATCCTGATTCATTTTAAAGTATTTCTACTTGGTGGAAAGAAACTTGCAATTACTCTGGAGGAAAAAAAATCCTTAGAGACTTAGATGAGAATAATTAGGATGATGCTAATGACTTATTACTAGTAGCAAATGGTTCATTAAAGTCCCATATGGAAATGGGCCAAATGGACAGAACTAGAGTTTTAATAAAACAAAAGTATGTTGACAAAAATATTCATATTTAGCATCTCCCAATCAACATGATTTACTGTTCCTCCACTTATTTTTAAAAGCCCAAAGATTTTTCTTCATCTAAAACCTAAGAGGTATCAGGAAGTTTAGTCCTTATCTGGAGACTGTACAATGACACAGTAATACATGGTATTATAAATAACACTTAGGTTTACAAGTACCTTTGTTCTAATGTAATTTTTGAGCAGGATTTCTTGTATCTCAGCACACACAATTTTTCTTTAACTGCACCTCTATTTTTCTCAGGCCAGGGTTCATGGGGAAAGTTACTTAAAAGGCCTGAGATTATTTTATAATTTTTCTTTTTGTATACTTGCATCTGGTGATGTCACTTCCACCTAACTCACTGTATCAAGACTTCTGACAAACATGTGACTTTTGAGATTATTATCCTTGTCCATTAATTAGAATGTCACAATTATGAGAAGAACCACAATGAAGGCATAGCTGGAATAGCTATAATTCAGCTAAGATTTATACCTGATATGTATTTGCCTTCCTTCTCTGCTTTCCACACATAAAATGTCATGGTTTTGAAAGCAACCATAAAGAAACATTTGTCTCTTGTTGTGTCCCAAGACAAGGCAGAGTAATTTGGTGAATATTTGATCATATTTTTCACTTCTGCATACTCTTTAGCTGAATTGTTCACTTATAATTAGATTTCAGGGATAAATAATTCTACAGTCTGTGTTAATACTTTTGGAATAAACTTTACAAGAATTTTCAGATTCCTTTACAACTGATCTCCCAGTTAGGATTTCTTGATTAGCTATCCCCAGTGCATGGTGCTTAGCAGTTTTCTGAGAAAAAGAATTCAGCTGACACAGACTGATTCTACAGCTTGCTGAGAGTTTCTCCCAAGCATGATAACTGCCACCAATTTCATTAGGATTTGATGTTATTCAGTGTTTTCCAGAGATTCTCAAGAGTCATCCTTTATTTGTGTTGACACTGTATTAAAATAAGTATTGTAAGAATTGTAATTCAAGCTCATGTATAAGTATCTGAGAAACCAGTAATAAATAGTCCTAATTAGTAGACAGAAATAAAGGACTTTAATCTAAACTACATGAGCACAATAAACAGATGGGCTTAAGTGCAAATAATTCTCTTTTTTATAACAAGCTCTTTTCTCACTTTTTAATATCTTTCACTGCAATTCAATTTTTTATTTGCCAAACACGTTTTCAGTGAATTGCAATCTACTTGGTAATGCTGCTTAAATTCTCTTAAGGAATATGTGGTTCTTGTTAATTGAATTAATCTATTTTAATTAATGTCTCTGTACCCAGGAAGTGAAAACCTGAGTTTGCTTCCTTCCTTTTTTCCTTTTGGGAATATGAATTCTCTATATTTAGGGAGGATTTAGCCCTTTTGAACCATACACAATTGTTTTTAACAGATCTACTTACAACAGTGTATTCATAATAGGTATTTGGTACAGCATTTCTACAACTCATTCATAAATCAAATCTATGGTCTGATTCATTTAGTCCAAATTGTGTTGGACTGCTATGCATTTGCTACATAGTGCTGTAAAGTAGGTCATATACTTCAGAGGAGCATCAGACCGATTTAGTGCATAATTGAAATATACAATATGGCTGCAGAAATCCTGATTTTTATCTAGAAACTGTGCAATTGTGCACCCAGGCTGCAACAGTCTGTTCATGTGCATACACTAAATCTGATGCATCTCAAAAATTTTGCTTGCACACACAACCTGGCTGTGCTATGCAAAGGCAAAGAGTTTTTGCTTGAGCAATAAGCTTCTTCCCAGAAGCTTCAGTCTGCATATCTTAACTTACTGTATGTATCTTAACCAAGACTCACTGAGTCTGTCTAGGAAATGCTAGGAACATATGTCCTACCTAAATTAAGCTATGACTTCTCCAGTAGAAAGTCCAGTCTCTCTGTACTCTGCACTTAGTCCAGTGGGACATAATCACCCAGTTGAACCATTGGGTCAAAGGACTGGGTAAAAAAATAATGTAATTCTGGCATCAGTTTCTCAGACTTCAAGACAATGAGTCTTGCTCCTCTCACTGGCTGTGAAAGCTGGACAGCATGGGGCTTTTTTATATTCTGAACTGTCACAAATAGCACTTAGTATTCACTAAAAAGCTATTGATCTCTCT
Organism: Hypotaenidia okinawae; assembly: GCA_027925045.1. Taxonomy (NCBI): domain Eukaryota; kingdom Metazoa; phylum Chordata; class Aves; order Gruiformes; family Rallidae; genus Hypotaenidia; species Hypotaenidia okinawae. Next base: position 14,625,783 of record BSDF01000013.1, on the reverse strand, counting down.
CCCTCAAGTCCTAAACCTCCTTGTAAATCAGTACATCTCATTGAGTGAAGCACTGGAAAATAATAAGAAAGCCTGGATCTAGCAGTTTCTCTGAAAAGATACTAGACCCCTTACCAGTGACCAGTGCTGTTGACCTAATGTCCCATCAGTGCTACAGTCCAGACAAGGTTCCTGGTTTGATTAAAGTGTTACCGCGTGAAAGGTTCGATTTCACCTCGTACTTAGATCCAAACTGAGATGAAATACCATTCGGTGCTTGACTCTGAACTCCCTTCTGGCTGGTAGACTTCAAAAAACACTGACAGCTTTGATCCAGGAGTGGATGTCTTAGTGCTGTTGTTATGTAGGGACACTGGAGGAAAGAGGCATGTTTATGCAGTTTGGTTTTGGCTTGCAAGTATCTGTGTTAGTGTCTGAGATTGGTAGGTGTAGCTGAGCTTCCAGGATAGCTCTTTCTGGAGACTGCTGGTTGCGAAAGAAGGTTCACGTCCTACCCTCACAACTGTGAGATGTAAGAAGCTAGGTGGTGTGGAATGTCCTCTCTCTTCAGTTCCTTCAGGAAGATTTTTCCTTTTAGACTGATTCAGATATGCTTTCAGAGGCTCTGAGAGGCTGATTCTTCACATATGGGATACCTCATCCGGCTAATCAAAGCCCTGTTTTCAGACTATATCCTTGTGACAGCATCTTAGGACTCTTCAGACTGCTTTGTTTGCTCTGGGAAGCTGATCTAAACATGGCTTAGCCAACCTGAAAGTACCATGGGCTAATTCTTACTATTTGCCTTACCTCCAGCTGATCACTCTCATCCCACCCCATATTAGTGCACTCACAAAGGGGTTCTTTGATAAATGTTTGTTTTGGTGCTGCCTAAAATCTGTCAGTGTGACCAGTGTTGTATAGGGAGAGAATATGAAGTCATCATTTATACCTGAAGAGATTTCCCACAGGAAAAAAAGCACATTTAGCTCTATCTGACCCACTCTCTCTCTTCCCTCATCTTCTCTCTTCATGGTGTTCGGATTCTGAACCTGTTTCAGCTGGGTGGCTTATATTAATACATTGCTTACTGATCAACTAGGCTGGCAGGAAAAAATCAAAGAGAATGTCAGAAAACAGTAGCATAATTCTGTTCCCAGCTGGAGAACTCTTCTTCTATCTTGTCAGAGTTAGAGACACGATATGGGTCACAGAAAACTCGCTGTACTGACGGTTTTTACTTTTGGGATTAGATCGATATTTGACTGTATTCAGGAATTAGTAGAACAACTGCCTGCAGGAGTGTATTTCAGAGGTGATTTCCTATCAGTGTGGGATGCTTCTGAATTTAATTCTGCTATTCAAGACACCATTTACTTTTCTAATACTTAAAGCCATATGCACTGCTCACAAGAAATCCTGCAGGTAAAGAGAAAACAGAAGAATACATGTTAGAGGATTAGACATAATATGGATTGTGAAGTCTTATGTAAAACAGAAAATCATGGTTTTTGAGATGTTCTGCAAAATTTTGCACTTGGCAGGGCATTTAAGTTACCTGTCATTTACACCTTGAAGATCAGCAGAGAAAACCTAATAATGCTCAGACTCTTAGGAATGATTGTCTTTGTAAAGCAGCTATCTTTGCAGCATTATACAAGGCAAAAAATGTCAGGTTTGTCATCTCCAATAGCTTCTTTATAAAGTGCAAGTGGCTTAATTTCAAAGGACCAAACTGAATAGCATATTTTCTTTCTATTTCTAAATCCTTTTCTGCTGCACTCTTCAAAAACCCAATGGCCAAATATTTTCTGCTGTTCCACTGCAGATGGTAGTTTATCCAAAAAAAGAAAATAAAAAAAATCTGTAGAATGGTGTAAGAAAAAGGACCAGCTCCAACATACATTGCCATTTTGTCAGTGTGCACTGACCACCAGTATAGGTAAACTGCCAGCAGAAACTATAGTGTATAGGATGCAGAACTGGAGGCAAAGCCAGGCTCAATTCTTTGCTTTTCCTAGATCATTCTTTTCTAGTCTCTAGACCCTCCATTTTTAAAGATATTTTGCAGTCTGTCCTTGAAAATTGTTATTAATGGCCTAGTTAAGTAGGGAGGTGATTACTACTTATCTATACTATATTTATTCCAATTTCTGCGTTAAACATTGTTTTATGTAAATTTACTATGGCATTTAATTCCCTCCATTTATACACTTGACTTATTACATTTTTACAAATACTTATTACAGTTATTTTGAATATCAGTCTTGCATATTCCCTAGCTACACAGTCTGATTATTTCTTTTTCATTCTCATTCATTATAGAAGTTAACGTAAACCTGGGGAGGCAAGGACAGGTAGATTTGAGCATGGAATGCAGTGCTGTGCTCTAGATTGTTGTAGAGCAGAACCTGGAATTATTGGAGGAATAATCCAGGAAAGAAAACATGCTGAAATGTTACCTTTCTCCTGTGAATGCTCTATTCATGTATATACTAGCCTTAAAGCGAGCTGCTTTGGTTGTCAGAAAGTCTAGGTAGGATAACATGTTGTGGGTTAATTTAGCTTACTGCTGAGCACTGCTGCCCAGCAGAGCTGAATAGATATATCTTCTGTCAGCCTACAACTCTGAAAACAAAATTGTCAAGTCACTCCCACAGTAAATGGTTATTTTCCCTGCACAGTTAATGCAGTTGTGTAGAACAACTAGGAATCCAGGAACATAAAAACACAGAGACTGAAATCTTCCAAAGTCTTTAGGCAACAAAATCCCTTAGATGGTGGATTCTGTAATAGGGTGATTTGGGCTGTATTATATTAATATATGTTGTAATACAAGAAGTACTATTTCTCACTGAGCCTGGCAGAGGTCATAGCACAGTGTGGGTGGATCTTTGTAGCAAAGGAGTACCTGCAGTTTCTCAAAAGAATCCTCCCAGTAAAAATACAGATCTGATCACTACATCCGAGAGACTGAGGCTTGCCTCACAGAGAGATGATAATCCCAAGCCAGTGAAGCTAAGTGGAAAGATGTGTAGAATTATTTGAGCATTGAAAAGATGCTGAGAAACCCATGACAATAAATAATCTGTTCCACTTCAGTGATGGAAACTGATTTCAGGCATATCTGGAGAGATAAATATGATTAGCAGAATTTCACTTTCAAGTCTACTAGGAATCAAACTTTCAGACTGACAGTCATTGTTTGATTGTTTTCAACTATTTTTCACTGTCTGATTAATATCATTTTTAGTCATTTAAATGTTCTTTGCTGAATGGAAACTTACAGGACAGAGATTCTCCATCAAAGAAGCAAATACCTTGGCTGAAGATAAGATGATCTATAAGAGAAGAGCCATTTCCAAAGGTAGAACAGCTGTACTGAGTTTTTTCTAACCTAATAGGGAATTGAATCTATTTCAGCCCAGGGACAAAATACTGCATCACTTGTGTTTGAAGAAATGACTGCAGAACATTTGCTACAATTGATCATTTACTGCTCCCTTTTCTAGCTTTAACACTCTAATGTCCTACTTCTTGAGCACTGGGTTGTGTGAACGAAATGCACCCGAGTGAATAGTTGTCTCCAGAAGCAGGTTTTGCCAGTACCTTTTGCACAGTGCCCCTTCAGAGTGCTCTCAACATTATGAATATAGAGAGCAGGAAAGGAAAAAGTGCTTTTTGGTACTAATTCTACAGTGTAATCAGTTTGAATTTGTTTTCCAGAAAGAAACAAATGCCAAATTCTCATGGTTAGGAATTCAAGCTCCACAGGTCAAAATTATAAGCCAATATGGCTTCACTAAGAGCAAATTGGTCCTGACAAACTTGGAAGCCTTCTACAAGAGGGTTACAGCACTGGTGGGTAAGGGAAGAGCAACTTTTATCACACTCTTGGACTTTGGCAAAACATGTGACACTAACCCACATGACATACTTGTCTATAAATCTGAGACCTAGATTTGATGAATAGACCGCTCAGTAAATGAAGAATTCAGATAGATAGTCACACTCAACTTGAGTTCTGGTCAATGGCTCAATGTCCAGCTGGAGACCAGTGACAAATAGTGGCTCAGGCAGTTGACAGGAGCCAGCAATGCACACTTGAAACACAGAAAATCAACTGTATCCTGGGTTGCATCAAAACCAGCATGACCAGCAGATCAAGAGAATTGATTCTCCCCCTTTGCTCCAGATTCCCGAGACCCTGTCCAGCGCTGGGGTCCCCAGTACAAGAAAGATATTGAACTGTTGGACCAAGTGTAGAGAAGGGCCATAAAGATGCTGAGAGGCCTGGAGCACTGCTCCTATGAAGACATGTTGGGACACTTGGGGTTGTTCAGCCTGGAGAAGAGAAGGCTCTGGGGACACTTTATAGCAGTCTTACAGTATCTAAAGGGGCTACAGGAAAGCTGGAGGGGGACTGGTTACAAGGGTATGGAGTGATAGAACAAGGGGTAATGTCATTAAGCTGAAGAAGGGGAGATTTAGGATAGATATTGGGAAGAAATTCTTCCCTGTGAGGGTGGTGGCACAGGTTGCTCAGAGAATCTGCAGCTGGTACCTGGATCCCTGGCAGTGTTCAAGGCCAGGTTGGATGGAGCTTTGGGCAACCTGGGCTGGTGGAGGGTGTCCCTGTCCATGGCAGGGAGTTGGAACTAGATGATCTTTAAGGTTCCTTCAAACCCAAACCAGTCTGTGATTCTATGATAATCTCTCTCTGATGCTCCACATGGAGACTGTGGAAAAGGGATAGTACTTTTTTTTGCCAATACTCAGCCACTTTCTCTTTGAAGAGGAAGAAAATGTCTTTCTTAGGTGTGATAAAGTATTTAGATTGCTTGTGTGTGTCTCACCTATTAATAGCAGGTGATCACAGAGGGCAAAGGTGAGCAAATGGATTTAAAACAATGCTGCACAAGTAATGTTGCGTACACGAGTATTACATGCTTCATTGCATCTTTGGTTATTCATTCTTTACACCAGTCCTCTGGGACAAAATCAATGAGACATTTTATGTTATGCTTCAAAGTCATCATAATTGTTTGTTTTGAAGCAACTTTTTTTTTTTTTCCCTTTTGTCAACCAAGCAATTTGCTGAAGTACCCAATTTTGCAACAACAGCCAGGAATCAAGCCAGAAGCTTTTTAAAAATAATTTGAGGAGGGGAAAACCCAACAGCAACAAACCCCTACGCTGAAGTGCTGTGTTGTTTAGAACATGGCTTTCTCCCCAAAGGGGAATCGTAATGCAAAAAAAAAAAAAATCCCCATAGCACTTAGTTCAAATAAACATGAGCGTTAAACATTATTTATAATATCTGTGTGACAACAAGGTGTATTTGCATAATTAAAGCACCTCAGAAGATGTGTACAGCAAGACATCCCCCTGTCAATTAGCTGCTTGAGTGGACAAGTTTCCACATACAAATTCTGCCTATTACCTCCTCAGAGAAGAGCGGTGCTGTACTTGACCTTTTCTGCCTTCCCAGAGGATGTTGCTGTATTATTTTTTGCACTGCATTACCTATATCTGAACCTGTGCTTTTTGTAAATCCCTGAGTCATAAGTTACAATATGACTAATTACTGTGATGTTTGTATCTGTATTAACATCCAAAAGTCCTGCCTGAGATTGCACAGGCAGTGGTTCCAGACACTGTACAAACACTTGGTAATGAGCTCCTCCAGTGCTTTTCATCAGATGTCAAAACGCTTTACTGTCAGCACCGGCCTGTCTTGTGTACAGAGGAACTGAGGCACGCAGCAGTGATGTGATTCCCTGTAGTCAGCCAGGAGGCTGGTATCAGCCAGGGAAGAAATGAGGCTTGAAAATCAGGCAAGGCTTTGTCCATACTGGCCCCAAAATTCTACAGCATGGAGCTTGGAAAAGACACCTTGGGTTTCTATCTCTCTAGTCCATGAATCTAAACTCAAGGCCTTCTCACTAATTAGGAGATTATTAGGTAATGGCTATAGCTGAACCATCTTTGAAAAAAAGAGAGGGGAAAAAAAGCAGAAGTATATTGTTAACATCCCTCTGTCGTAGTAAGACCCTCTGGGGATGCTACTTGGCTGCTTGTAAGTGTATTTAACATAAAGCAGAGATGATTGAAAAATGTAGCTTGTAGCTCCCTGGGGCAGTTTGCCATTCACAAGATATAGGACAGTGAGCAGTACTGGAAGGAGATGTTGCAGACAGCCTCTCATGATGGCCTGCAGGCAAGAAAAGGCTTCTCTGTACTCAGAATATGATTTGATGATTAGATCCTTTAGCACTTGTGAAAAACCACTGTTTACAGGTCTTATTAAATTATTTTCTGTGTTCTGGTATAAGATACTTGTTTCTTAAGATTTGATAAGGTGCATAAACCTGCAGTGTGTTTTAAGCGCTGCAGAAATGCAGAGACAGTGGAGCTGTAAGGCCAAATTCATTAGTGGCATTCTATTGAGTTCAGTGGGCTTATGGATGAATTTTGCATGTGTTCTGTAAAATAGGTAAGTATTTGACTAAAATTAGCCAAATCCTCCAGAGCCTAATGGAGCGCTTATGGGCTCTGGCAACTTAACCCAATGTTTAATTTGCACTAATCTAGCCAAGACTGCACAAGCATGAAATATACTCTACAGGGAGAGTGCTGCTCTTTGAAGTTAGTGGCTTAATTCCCATTGTCTCTGATGGGAGCAGGACTGGATTTTATGTGGCATTTACTCCTGTTATTGTAGTCAGAAATCTTTTACATATGAATTAATTTGGTCTGTGTTTGGGGAAATTCCAGTCTTCTGAATTTACTAAAATCTTGTTAACTTGCAGGAGAGCCTGCACTTGTGAGTATTTGTAAGTTCTGCTTATTCTCCATGTAGATATCATGGACTGAGAGATCCTGCAGATTTCACTTCCCATTGTGCACGTGTGCAGATTACTAACTAGCTAGCTAGCTAATAGCAGTGGAGAGAAAGGAAGAAAGGAAAATAGCTCTTTGTACAGCAGCAGGAAGTCAACTGACACATAATCCAATCTTTTTTTTTTTCTTTTCTTTTTTTTAAGTGGGATTCTCTAAGTATCACCAATTCAAAATGGATTATGCATGTTCACCTGCTTCTTCTGGATTCTCACAGCTTGGGAGGTCAGCTTACCCTCTGCACTGTGGTGGTCTCAGGTGAGTACACAGAGTGCTGCAGCTGGCTGCAGCTGTCCCAGCTGGGCAAGGGGCTGCAGCCAGCAGCGGGCAGCTGGGAAGTGGTGATGGAGCACTCTGGTGTGCAATTCTTCAGCCAGATAAGTGACTGTTTCAGTTTATCCTTTTGACAAGAGCAGAGGTTTTCTATTTTAGACAGTCACAAAAGGTGAGCACGTAGTGTTTAGGGGGAAGGCAGCTCAAGCAGTGATCTGGGCACAGAGAAATAGGGAAAAGGAAGAAAAAGTGTCTTTGAAATGATCCCACTTAACCGTCAAGTAGCTATTACCATGGCACAAACCCAAATTGATATGCTGCCTCCACAACACTTTGATTCACTCCTGTAGCCAGGTGCTGAGAGTGACTGTAATAATACAGGGTGTTACAACAGAGAAGCACATAGGGGAGCAGACAGGCAAGACAGTAGTCAGAAAGCAAGCTGTCTACTGTACAGGCAAGGCAGACACTTCAAAGAGGGAGGAATTCTTTTCAAGGAAGTTATTGTCAGAAGCTACACAAGAGTTCCCAGTGATGTTAATGGCCACTGTTACTACTCTCTCCCACCGCAAAGAATCTTTGTCCTGGTGAGGTGACTTTCCCTGTGATAGGGTGGCAGGTGATCCCTGATCCTTTTGTTTCATTCCATTTACTTATGATTTCTTGCTTTTCTAGTCCATGGTCACTGCTTCTTTGCCTTTAAAGTTCGAAGTGGCAAAGCCACTAGTGCAGAGACACATGAAAAGTTTATTTTTGTCCTAGGAAACACCACAGATTTCTACACTTTCATTTTCCCCTTTATCCGAAACCTCAAACATTCAGCAGGACTGTATGTAAAGAAGAGGGACTGCTGTTTCCTTTCTGCATCTTAGTTTCAGAACTTTCTGTCAGTGAATGCTGACAGCAACTCACTACTGAAGGAATCACTACTAGCTTTAGCTATAAATTCCCAAGCCTGCTACCTCTAGGCAGCATTATGACACACCAGTATTTTCTATTACTCCAGTGGTTTCTAGTATTTACCATAACAACTCTGATGTCACATCTGCCTTTCTCACACTTAAGTGCAGCTTGAGGCAGGTGAAGCAAAATCAACACAGAGAAATCCTAAAGCTGCTCACTTTCCTTGCTTTCATTGCTAACCTGGCATGAGAAGGGTTGCTGTGTGGAAATGGAGGAGGCAAGATCTCATTCAGGAAAATACTGGAGGCAGGTGATAGGGGAGAATGATAATTTATCAACCCCACTCTGAGCAGTACGACCCCCTTGCACTGAGGAAATTGGTTTGTGTTTGATTCTGCTGATGTAGCAAACCAAAACAGCAAGTCAATTTGTGATAGAAGATGGAAAAAAATAAGTCACCTGGTTTATTAATCCCAGAATAGACAGGACTATGTTAACCAAACCTGGAACCTCCAAGAATGAATGAATTTATTTCTTTTACCCTTATCTTGATTTTTGAGTCTCTCAGTCTGCATGTACACATACCATAAACTTTCATGGTATTCAGATTCCATTACAGGATTTTCACATGAAAATGGACAGGATTCCAGTCTGTTCCATTAAATCACAGATGATCCATGTTTGAGACAAAATTTATGGCATGGAGTCAGTGTAGCTGACTGATCATTTTGTTACGGTTGCCTATTCTGAGGCAGTTATTGTGTCTCGAAGCATTTCAAGAGATGCAGTCGTTTATCAGAGTACTTCTGAGATGATTAGAACTAGAGAAGCCCTTTTACTGGGAGATTGGATAAGATGATATTGTATCCTAAATGCAAAGGAACAAAAAGAACAGAAATAAAGGGAGTAACCTGCAAAGTGAAAATGTCATGAATAAAAGTGGATCGTCACTAGATTATAGTTGTATTTCATCGTAACCTTACCAACATTTAGTCTTTATATCACATTTTCTACATTAAAATACTAGGGCTTGGGATTTCTTTGGCATCTCCTCATGCACATTCTATTTAGATCTATGTAGAGTTCTATGTAAAATCAGGTCAGCTGGGGTTTCTGGTGTCAGCCTCAAAGGGCTGGGGCTGCTGCAGCCTAGGATGAAGCCCATGGAGAACATTTGGGTTAACCACTCCATACCCCTTTATCTTCCATTCCTGTCTACACAAGTAAGTTATTTTTTGAAAAAATTGAATTAGATTTTGGAGAAAAAAGCACAACTTGAGCCATCTTGTGACTGACCTAATTTTAATGGAAGTGTCATGCTACCACATGCTTCTCAGTTTGGTAGCAGTCAAATGCCTCCTTGCTAAGGTCTATCTCTGCACACATGTGGCCTCCAATTAAAAAGGCTGTCCCAAAATAGATTCAAAAGAATCCATTTTAAAAACCCAACACCTTCATTCTACTTGTCATGGACAATCTGGGGTCTAGAAAACCAGTGTCTACTGACTACAGAAAATATTGTCTCCTTCATCACCCTAATTAATGTCCATACAGACCCACAACATCTCACTTCTGTCACTAGTATGATGTGTGACTGTAGCTGGATGCTTAGTTACTCTGCATTAAATACCAGTCCTGTTATGAAGTAGGATGAGCACTGTTTTGGTAAAAATGACCCTAATAATTCCTTGGAATAAACTAGTGAGTCCTGCAGAGGTTGGCTGTACCTGGGTGATGACTTCACACATCACTGACAATAGGCTGGGAATCTGAGAAAAGCATAAAGCCTCAGTGTAATTACAAACAACAACCTGATGATTGTTGTAGTGCAGCATTTATTGCACAAAGAAGCTCAGCCATGCAGGTTATTTCTAGGCAGGCTTTCCTTGCCTAAAATCATGTAGTACTGCACATTTCTAGACAGGCTTTCCTTGCCTAAAATCATGTAGTACTGCACATAGAATAGACAGTTCTATACAGTCTTTATTGGTTTAAAATTTTAGGGTTCAGGGAATAATTACTTATCCTTCAGGAGGAGTGAGGTATTATAAGGTATTTTGAGTGGGAAAGTGATTCCACCTGAGGAGAGGTGAAGTGCAGGATCTGACAGCAGCAGGGACAACTCAGACACTAGGAAGGTAAAAAAGATGAAGGAAGGCCTGCAGCTGAGATAAGCTGATTCATTGTCATGAAGCCACATCACATGCCAGGTATACAAATTAGCTGTTTGGACCATGCATGTAACAGGGAAATTAAATACTCCATTGATTTTAAAAAGCATTCCAAAATAAAACAAAGCATATTGATCCTGTGTTTTATGTTGTCCCATAAGATAATACAAGTATCATCCACTGGTTCAGCTTTGGTGACACAGTGACTTCCTGGTCGCTGATGTTTTGCACTGTAAGGCCACAGGGAGACAGTAACATTTGGTGATGATTAATCTTTTTATGTCGCTTTCACACTTCCAAATTCAATAGTCTGTGTATTTTGCTGCTGACTGCACTACTATTCTGACTGCTCTTCTTAGTGGGACAGTTCTTAACAGAAATAGTTGTTTTACATCTGCCCAACTTAACATCTGTTCAAGTGGTAAATACCCCACAAAAGCTTGCCAATAATGGAGCCACAGGGCTCTGCCATGAAGTCTGTCCTGGTACCGTGGCTCTAAGTCTTCCAGCACATCCATTTGCAACTAATACAAATTTGATAAATGCCTTTTAGCTCTAATTTTCTTTTATTATCATCAGCAGCCTTGACAGGCACAGTGTGGCACAGCAGAAAGAATGACTTTCCAAATCCCCAGGTTCCGTGTCATCTCCACAGCACAGCTCTAGGCTTCAGTCATACAAATGCACCTGCAAAGCATGTTTTAAATCAGCACATGGGTGTTTTCACTGACTTTCATTAAATTTCAAAATACTATCCTATGGCTTGTGTTACCAATCACAACTCAAACATGGTATCAAATGGTCACAATGAACTGTTAAGAACCAGGCATGGAGTTTATAAAAAACAATCCTCATGTAAATTTTTGTTTGATTAATTCAAATAATCAACCTGGAAATGTCAATACATGTAATACTTAACCAGGAAACATATGCACAGAAATTAACAGTGAATGCATGTGAACAGTGTGATTCTTCTCAGTCAGTGTGAAGAGTCACATTCATAAACACATGCAGTATTTATGAAGTATTGTTAGCTGCTGTTGCTCTTCTTAAAATGATGCCACAACAAGTACACAAGAGTGTGTAATATTGTTCTAGAAGTTTACCTTAATCGGATTATCTGTGAATGTCAGTGATTGTCACCAATATTGCCCTTGCTTTTGTGTCACCAAGAGCCACACAGGCAGAAAGTTACAGACACAGGCAAAGCCTGAAATCACCCCTCTGTCAGTCTTGGCTACACTGTTGTATTTCGACTGGAAAATATGTGACACATCAATTGGGCCTTTTCAAGGTTTGGAAACACTCTCCACCCATGTTGTTTTACTTAGTCAGGGTGACAGTGGTTTCCTTTGAGTGGGTTTTAAGGCAGAGAAAGAAAAAAATCTTGTTCTGTGTTTTGCTAGTGAATTGCAGGGGTTTGAAATCAATGAATGTTCAAAAGCTGGGAAGGAAAAGGATGCTTCAACTTATTGAAACTTTTGTCAGAATTCTACACATGATCTAGGTAGAAGGAGGAGCACTTGGCTGTTTAATGTCTTTCTGGATAAGTGAGATGCTGGACTCTTGCTTTTTATAAATCCAGAGTTATTTAGTCTCTAGTTATCCTACTGGAGCCATTACAAAGAGGACATTACTAGGAGTATTTTTTCATTCCTTAAGTTCTACAGGGAAACAATTACATCATAAACATCATGAAAAACATGTTGGTATTTAACAGAAACTTTTCCTGAAACTTAATTAAATCCTTTAGAAAAATATCTGAAATTTCATACCAAATTATTTCAGTTTGTTGCTTAAATGAGTAAAAGAATTCCAAGATATACCACTAGTAAGCTGAAGTGTGTTCTTTGGGGTCCTGTTGGAGGGCTTTAATTGAAATAAAGTTTTTCTGAATTTTTCTGTTGCACAGAAATCTCAGAAGGCAGCTGCTGGAGCTGGAGTAAAAGATAAACTCAGTCCTCTTGGAACTGTACAAGGCAGGATACTTGGGATGGTCAGAATGTAGAGCAGAAAGGTAGGAAAGTTGGTCAACATTATTCTTAAATTATTGTAGCAAGTATATGTTCTGGAAAGATAAATACTTCTTTGTTTGAATACTTAAATTATGCTATTCAGCCCTCTGCCTGCCACCTGTTTTCTTAGCGCTTTTTTTTTTTTTTTTAATTCTTAATAAAGCTTTTCCATTATTAATTATAGTCATGACTCTGCAAATCAAAATGTTCTGATTAGTGAACTTCTTCACAAAACTTCAGGGAAATCTCAATGTCCTCCACCAGAAATTCTTCCTAATGCCCAGTACTTTGCAGATTTAGTATTAAGTGATCAAATAGCAGCCCAGAGCCATTCAAGGTAATTGAATCCCATGATTTGGGACCAGGTGTACAAAGATGTTCAAACTAATTATTTAATAATTGAAAACAATAACCAGTGTAGTTAAATCTCTTGCTGATTTTCTAATGTTTATTAATTTAGGCACCTGTGTCTTCTGCACCACTTTCTTTCAAAATGCTTACAAGGATCTGCATAGCATATAAATTTACAATGAATGTGATTACCTTGATATGCACTCTAGGCGCTTAAGTGATTAGAAGAGCATTATTATTTTAATTGTTATATAGATTTCATTCTTATGAGTTGTTTAAATTCCTAGATAGACATCAAGGTGCAGAATTTTCATTAGAAACTCACTACCATTTTCTGCTCTCTGTTTAAGTGGCCTGATTTAGGAAGAAACACAGAAAGTGTTTTCTTAAAATTAGGCAAATACAACATTCGTAAATCGTTAAGATAAATAAATGAAAAACAACATTGACACTAGCAGCCTTATCAGCAGAAAAATCATTGCCCTTTCACTAGTATAATTTTACTTCATTCTGTTGTTTATGCAAACTGCATTGAAGAACCATCTGAGAGAAAGGAGGTTCATAATTATGATGAAAAATCAGCAGCATCATCTATTGTAAATCAGTTTGTCTCTTTTCCAACGGCTTTGTATGGTAGAGCAGATGTTGAACCTTGCTCAATACTTTCACCTACCCTTGCTTCACTTAGCTATGTATATTATTTTAATTACTGTCTATGCCTTGAAGGCAATTCCTGTTATGTTATTTTACTTTGTTAATGCACCTGCTTAAAGAAAGCAAACTGTAAGTGGGGCACTCAGGAAAGGGTAAAATGGCAGCAAGATTAGACTTCTTGGTGTCATTTTTTTTTCCCTTTTTTCTGCTCCCTGCACTGTGACTAAATAATAACTACTGGAAGGAACAATTTTACAGGAGGGAGTTATCTGTTATTTTTATTTGGTCCCAATACAGCTAATTAACAGCAGATATGAAAGGTCCTGTAAAGGTGTTAAGAATCTAACAAAATCTGGTTTTACTTTCTATTCCTACTCTACAAAGAGGATTCTTGCACTGCTATGAATCGGGATGCTTTACCCTTAAAGTCATAGAAAAGAAGTATGAATATAGCAGAATAACAACACGATTTATCAGCATGAACAAAATAAATGGACAGTACTAACTGTATCATTCCAGCAGTCTACACAGCAGTCCTAATGCCTTAACAGAATGTGTGAAAGTAAATGAAATGGCAGCATGATTACACTGATTACAGTGGTTGCGAATACGATAGGCTACATTCATGCTTCAGTGGGGCTGTAATTATACTTCAAAGAAATGCTGTGCACAGGCTGCTCCATTCTTATGGCATCCCTGCTGTTTGTTTCCTCTTATTTTGTTCTTAGCATCATAGGCCCCAGCCATGCAGACACTTACTCATAGGTGTAACTCCCTTTGTTTCAGCAGCAGAAAAAAAAAAATCACCTTTTGTGCATCTCAGTAGTATTAGCTATAAACTCTTCCTGCTGCTGTATGCTGCTACAGAAGTGCCATTGAATAATAGGGTTTGGTATGATTTAGTACCATTCCTAATCTGTAACAGAATAAACCTATTGAGCTTTCATTAAATTGGTTGGTAAAGTGTGAAGGGAGTATGGCTGCTCAAGATCAAACAGTTCTCTTCTCCACCTTGCCCCTAGGTATTAGTACTGAACAGAAGAAATCCAAACCTTTGTGATCTGTCTTTGATTAGTGCTGCCTCATGCTGCAAGCAGTACTTTGGGAAGAAAGATGAATTTGTTGCTGTTGTTTCTCACTTCCCATTGGCAACGCATGGCAGCACCTAGCCTAAAGCTGACCATTATATTTCATTTAAGAGAAGGTATAGAGAAGGAAAATACATTTTGACGTGCCTGCATTTTGTCTATACTTCAAAGGCACTGGCATTTTACAGCATCTTTTTTACTTTTTTTTTCCCCTCAGATAATGATGTGACACCATCAAGACAGAATACAGAAGTGGAATGTGGTAGTGTCGGGGGGTGGCTGTCACGTCCTGTAATTCCTCTTCAGTGACCCTTGTTTTCCTTCAGATACATGCTGTGATGGTAAGGTAGTGTTTCCCTCGCTGTCTGGATTTTTGTGTGTGATTTCTTACTGTGCCAACCTATGATTTGCAGAATATTCTCTGGATCCCACAGCTTGAGCATGGGTCTGAGTGCTCCAGCTGTGGACCTCAAGCAAGTCCAGCTCAGCCACAGACTCAGAGAGCTGTAGAGCAAGCAACAAAGTCTGAATCAAACCCAAAGGACACACTCGTTACAAAAAACCCCGTGTTTGTTCCTTACCAAAATAAAATCTTCAGCTCTGCTCTCATTGAGGCTGAAGTGCTTCTAGAAAAAAACCTTGAGTACTATTGTTGTCAGCAAGAAAATGAGGTTGGAAATGCTGAAACCACAAAAAGAATGAAAAATCAAACCAAGGGAAACCCAGGATATTATTGTGACCTTGTGTCTTTACAAAAACTCATGAACTAGAAGCAGCAGCTGAGAAACAAGCAATCTGTTTCAAGGTGAAGCCGGGACAACCGCTGCACTGGAGACACTTCAGCCTCTAGGATCCATACCCAGGTCCAGTCACAGCAGTGGGGCTTTACCTCCTGCTCACAGAGGCTTTGGCCCATTTGTATGCATGGAATCACTCTCACATTTCTCACAGAACTACAGCTCAGGCAACAAGAAGGATTTTCAGTCTCCTCAGACAGCGGTCAAACCAGGTGAGCCAAAAACCAAATCTCCACCTTCCTGAGAGTGGAGCTAAGCATATCTTAACTGAAAGTTGCTCTCTGCTTGTCAGGCACAGTGATATATGAAGGTAATTGCTTCCGTGTGCATTTAATTACAGTATTGTAATTAGCAGGTTGCAAGAGCAGATGCAGAGGGTCTTTTCATAGAGCAGACTCTGATAGGCCATGAAAACATCTCAAAAAGAAAAGGGCAGAACAATGTCACATTGTAATGCAGCTCTTTGTGCCTGGAAAAGAGGGTTAATTAGCTGATTGCTCCTCTTCATCTTCATTTCTTAAGGTGGAGGGAACATGCTAGGAAGGAGACTAATTTATCTTCATGAATTTTTAGAATTAGCAAAAAGCACCAAATCTTTGTTCAGCCTGGCACTGTGACTTGGGTTTGATGCTGGGGCAGAGACCAATGAAAAGGGGAACAAAAACTCCACAAAGATCTTCATCCTCTCTGGGGAGAAGGAAAGAGAGAGAGAGATAGATGCAATCTTTGAGTAGAGTTCACCATGGCAACTGGAGCAGTCCTTCCTATCATTTCCCGTCACGAGAGAGCAGTGATGATTCTGGGTTAATGCTGTGTGCGGGGACTTGTACCTCACCTGTACTTCCTCAGCACCTATTAACCAAGTTCATTTTTCAAAGTATCCCTTAGTGCTTTGTGGCAGCAAATGCCAGTGAGGTTACCCAGAGCACTCGGTTTCAGCTGTGGGTAACTCTCCAAAGGTTTTGAGGGTCAGTCAAGTTCAGAGCTGTTTGACAGGGAAATTGTGTCACTGCCTAATGACAAGCAGGGTGAGGATTTCACACTAGATGAGATGTGGTTTCAACTCCTTAAGAAAGCTGTGGTCTTGGAAGCGGTGGGAAAGGCGATGCAGTAGGGCTCGTGTTGCAAAGCACATTGAACTTAGATGTGATAGTTCAGGAATTTGGCTTCTGCTTTGAATAAGCAGAGAGATCTAAACTAACCTTTTTTTCCTGTCAGGAAACTTCCCATTTTGTTGTCGTCTTTAACTGACTTTATTATCCAGCTTAACTATTAGGTGCCTGTATTTGTATTTATTGAAGTTACCTACTGAAGGGATTAAAGAGCGTAGTCTTTTTAATTGTGCTTGCAGAAGTCAGTACAAATTGCACATTTAATTATTGTGTACTTAAAATCTGATAATCATAGAAAATCAAGTACACAGCTTGGTTGATTCAGAAAGTATTTTTAATAGGGCACTATTAAATTATAGAGTTAAACATTATTAGATATATTTATTCATGAGAGATAATTTGATATGTAACAAAATAAGCCAATACATGGTGTAACCTCTTGCAGTCTAATTTTCATGGATGAGCTCTTGCATATTTAATATCCTTTGAGGATATATTTTAACCTAGACTAATTACTGCTTTCCTCTTATTTCTGTTCAGTTTGACATCGACGTTTGGCTAAAATAATGTAATATTTTTATTACTGAGCAAATTAAGTAAATCTAGCTTATTTAATTTAGTGCCATTGTTTATACTGTAAATGGCCTGATGTAGGTTATGACAACACACGTTGTACACAAACAGAAATAGCTGTGGATACAAGAAGACTAGTAGGTTAAAATAATGTCTATAAAGAAATCGTTTTCACATTGTATGGTGAGCACCATCAGGAATATTTTCTAATCCATTAAGTTGTTTTATAGTACCTTTTTCCCATATCATCCTGGTCAATTTATGAAGAGGAGTAAGAAACTAACGGTGATATAAGTTATTCTTACCTTATTAAGACAGTTTAGCCTGAATGACTCTCAGGATAGCTGGGGACCTTGTCAGAAACTTTCAATAACAGAATACCTGAGCACAGAGATTTTGTACTTTCAAGTAGGTTAATTAATGAATTGAGAACCTGTGTCATGGTTTTAATATATACAGTAATTTTATGTCTGGGAAAATTTTTAATGAGATGTTTTAATTTTGTTCTCAGTGACATCTTAATAAAATGCAGTGATAGGTCAGGGTATATGTTTGTACATTTTGGTCTAACGCCAGCAGCATCAGCTGGCTTAAGCAGATCAGCTTTTTGCTTGGTTCATCAGCCAAACATCTTGCTGCATTTTGCTTTCTTTGGTTCAACAATTTGTTAAGCTTTGATAGGGTTTTTCTTGTATGAAAATAATTTACAAAAATAGAAATACAAAGAGCAAGCTTTCAGGCAAGTAGCTTTGAGTTGCGTTTGATTTTAGTTATGAGAAATGCTTTAGACAGAAAGTTTTCTCGGTGAGTAGTGAAATAAAGGAGTTCATCTTTGTCCTGAATCCACCTCTTTTCGCAATAGCTGAAATTCTCAGTGCTTTTTTGTGAGGCTGAGATCCTTTTCCACATGTTGCATCTCCTAAAGTTAACTAGTGATTCTGACTACGTGCAGATCTTTTTATATTTTTCCACCATTTTAATTTTTCTACAGTTTTTGAACCGAGCTTCAAAACAGGAAGCCATTCTTCAGTGAAAAATAAAAACTTGAGCGTGTTTTGGATACTTACAGAAATTTAGGGGTGGGGTCACGACACTTCAGGAATCGTCTAAACGGACTCTTTCTCAGAGATGGTTTCAGATTTGAAGACCATTTTAGAGATTCAAGGCATCTTGTTGAGGATTTCTCACCCAGCTGGTTAGAGGGCTGAGGTTACTGCGTCAGCCTTTCATTGTTTCAAGCAAAAACACAGAATGGTGACACAAAGAGAAGGGACCGATGGTAACCAGAGATGCACATATGCAGGCATTTGACTTTGTGCCTGTACATACCTCTGGACTAACTCCATTTGCATCAATAGGTACTCACTTAGTCAAGTGCGATTAAAAATCAACCTGCTGAGGTCTGTAGAACTTCAGCGGTGATCTCCCCATGAACTGTGGTTTAGGGGAAGTTAATGGAATGACTGGTATTACAGCTAGGAGTTTAAATAATTGTGCTTGATGGTAAAAAGTCATACGAAAGCAGGTAACTTCCTGCTGAAATGAAGTCAGATGAGTTTTAGCAGCTCTTAAGGACATACACATTATCTTTGGAGGTTTCAGAGCAAAGCTCATGAGGAACTGAGCTCTATACTAATATGAAGGATACAAAATATATTTTAATAGTGTCCTAATCCTGTTCCTAAAAGTTTTTCAACTTTGATTTTTTTAAATTTTCATTTTTTTTTTCCAAATTCCTATTGCAATGCTATGGCAAGTGTTACATGAATTAGATCTGATGGAAAGGTTAGTACACTCTGTTGGAATCTTGGTAAGCCTTTTATGCCCCATAACAAGACACAGAACATTAACATTGTACTCATTCTTTACTAGAATGAGTCATGGAAACATTTTCTGCAAAAGCATCAAGAGCTTTCTCTGGAAATGTGGTTTCTGGTCTTGTTCAGACTGAAACATGATGAGATTCAGGGACTGAAAGAGGAAACATGTTTGCCAAGACTGGCAAAATCTTAAAATCTGACTTTGCTCCTCTAGGAGTGTGTCACAGATAATGTGTTGTAAAGAACAGGAATACAATTAAATTCAGTTTTTCAATCAGCTCATTTGGAATTTTGCTGTTGTGCTGGGCTGTGGGAAGTAAGAGCCTTGTAGGTGTTTTGATTGAACAGAAATGTTTTTGCTGATGAATGCTGACAAAGAAATTCTTACAACACAGACTGTGTGCATTTCGAGATGTTCTCTACTGCCAGGAAAGCATTCAGATTTTTATAGCCAGGAATATGTTGAGAACTTCCATGATTCCCCATGCTGCACAGAAATGTCTTCTAATAAATAAATAAATAAATCTGATGATGTCATCATCATGATGCTGTCATGGAGCGTGGTAGGAAAATCACCCACAATCTTGTTTTTCCCCCCTTGGATTGGTTGGATTGCTGGTGCTCTTGTGTTTCTCTGGTTTGGCCGTGATGATGATAAACAGGAGATAGGAAATGAACCACCTGTGCAGAGCTCAGGACTGACTGTGCTGGGGGCCACGGCCAGTGACTGACAGCAGTGTCCCAGGAGCAGTAACCAAACCAGCTTGGTGCTGTTTTCACAGACCCAGTCACTAACATCAGCAGTTGTATAAACCTCCTTCTTGTGTTAAAGTGAAGAATCCTTCCCCATTATCTAGAATCTACTTAATAAAATACCCTATCATCTTCTGGCTGAGAAAGAGACTTCTCTGACACCATCCATCTGTAGAGGTTGCCTGGCAGAAGACGGGTCTGTGCTTTCAGTGCCTCCCAGCCAGAAATACGCTGAGTTTTGTGTAAACTCAGCTGGCTCAGAGCTATGAACTGATACCAATACCAAATATTTTTTCCCCTCTGTCAGCTACTGAGAAAGTAAAATCGCTTCTAATCAAAAGGACGTACCTCCCTTTGCAATTGTTTGCTCAACTATTTTTCTGACTTGTCTGCTCGATGGGCAAATGTGCAAGGAGATGGAAAACTTAATCTTTCAACATGAAAGAATGCTAATGCACTGTGAAGAAGTGTTTCTAGCTCACTTCTCCTCTCATGCGGATTCATGTTGCTGCTAATTTCCCAAAACTGGCTACCAGGTTAGCTTCTAATTTATTTGATGATGCATGTCATGGTATCTGGGAACGCCCAGCAACATGCCAGAGGCATTATAGGATTTACTAAACCAAAGACTTTTCTGCAACTAGATTAAATCACCTATCAATAATACATCAAAGTTTTAGAAACTTCGTAACCCTCTGTTTTCATTACCTGTATGCCTCGTTTGAAGTGCACACAGTAATTCTTCCCAAAGCAGCTAAGCTAGTAATATACATATTATTCTGTCTGCATCTTTTGGGACCAGGCAATCAGCCATTAAAGGCAGAGAACCAAAGCATATCATACTTCATTTTGCTGACACCTTGCATGAAGCAACGCCAAAATATGGGGATATTTGGTAACCTTTTCTTGAGGGTATTTGGCACCTGGTTTTATGAATTAGTACACTTAGCAAGTAATTTTTCCTCAT
This sequence comes from Hypotaenidia okinawae, assembly GCA_027925045.1. Classification (NCBI taxonomy): domain Eukaryota; kingdom Metazoa; phylum Chordata; class Aves; order Gruiformes; family Rallidae; genus Hypotaenidia; species Hypotaenidia okinawae. Next base: position 14,605,427 of record BSDF01000013.1, on the reverse strand, counting down.
ATCTACTAAAAATAACAACATGAACTTGAAGAGGTTGTCAACGTATTACTTCCCAAGGGAGAATTTTGCTCTTCTCTTTCATTTATCTAGGCATGTGTAGAGGCTTTTGACCCATTTAGCATAGATAAATGACCCATGATGTGAAATTTCCCAACAGTTTAATAATGCATTTAACTCAAAGTGACACTTGCTTGCAGCTGCCTTAAAGCAGTTTCCAGGCTATATATGTCTCTTTGAAATGATGTATGACAAGTAGGAAAGCTTCCTTGATAGAACCCCAAATCCCATGGGTGAGTAACAAGAAAATCCTTTTTAGATTGCCAGCAGCAAATTTATACTTTGCAAGTCTTTATTTAATTTTATCTGTTTTTCAATATCATTTACAGTTATGACCATTAGTCTAAAGCTCCCAGTAACTTCCATACAAATTATTTTTTCCTCACAGTAATGCATTGTAAAGGCTTTTATTGATCCCATTTTTTTTCACAAAATACCAGAAGTAAACCCCTTGTCTTAGCACTGAAAATGTTTTTGTAATCCTTATACTAACTTAGCTATAGCAAAATTCTATTACTTCTGAAATCTAGGTAGTGCGACAGAGGAGTACACTCTGTGTGTCTTCAAAATCAGGAAACTTTCTTAAGAAATCTCCCTCAAGCATTTGAAGACACGAGCCTGAATGAGAGCCCTTAATTTTTGCTTGCACAGTTTTAAAGCAGTTGTCACTGAGTGTGTGGAAAGATTTTTATTAAATCTGCTTCTGGTGTAGTGAGCAATTTCCCATGATACGTGTCATATTATTAGCGAGAAAGATTTAGGAAAGCAAGAAAGAAACATTAGACTTGAGGAGACAAACACTTCTAAGTAGGCAATAAAATTTGTCATTTAATAGCATTTATATCTAATATTAAAATGGAAGTCAAATACCTAAAATTTGAGTCCCAAATCGTTTAGAACAGGTAAACGGTGCAGGGTCCAAAGAGCACCAAAACAAACCAGAAAATTAAAGCAGGGAGAAAAGAGGGAGAAAAGAAAAAAAACCAATCTGGAGACAGGCCCAAGCCACATGATTAGATCAGAAACAGAGTTCACAGGATGCTTGTCACCTAGGCCTTTCATCATTTTTCAGCTCTGTTGCTTCCTTTTCGCTCCAATTTTCCTCTGTCTGATGTTTCTCTGCCACAGTGGCATTCCCGTTGCACAGTGTTCCTTGCGGGATCCCCAGGCTCATCAAGCTCTAAGCTGTTTGGTGCTGGGTTTTGTTATGTGTTTGTACAGCACATGGGAGAATTTGGCCCTGACCCACAATTTGGGATATAATGGGATTTGGAAGTTTACTCCAGCTGCCCTAACTACACCTGGAAAATGACAGTGGAACAATATCCCAGAGAAGAGCAGCTCGTGTGCAGCACAAAGGCTATTCTGCTGCTTGCTGCTTTCCTATTCATAGCAGTTTAAGCCCATCTCCTCTGCTCCATTCCAGTGTAAAGTCAAAAAAGCTAGCTTAAACCACAGAGAGTGGTTTTGATCTAGATCTAAACACGGCTCGTATTTGAGCTCTGCTGACTGCCATGCTGAGAGGCACGTGAAGCAGCCTTCCTGAAGTTTATTCAGAGGCTGAATAAACTCAGAAGTGTGTGAGTATGGCTATGTTAGGCCTCTCACAATACTGGCAGAATAACTGGAAACAAATTGCCTGAGCTAACTTTACCTGTCTAACCAAAGTTAGATATCTGTGCCCTTCAATCTGGGGAGAGGGAATGGCATTCCAGAGAGGAATTCACTCACCCCAAACCTCAACCACCTCTGTCTGAATGAGACAAGCAGATTTTGGAATGTCTTCTCCTTTGTTACTGACTACAAAAGAATTCTTCCACTGTTAGGGAAAGTGGCTAAAGCATGCCAGCAAAACAGGGAATTCACCCCTAAAACAAATGTACTTGTGGTGGTTTGACCCTGGTTGGATGCCCACCAAAGTCACTCTATCACTCTCCTTTTCAGCTGGACAGGGGAGAAAATATATATCTGAGAGACTTAGGAGTTGAGATAAGGACAGGGAGAGATCATTCTGCAATGAGCATCATGGGCAGAACCGACTCAACATGGAATACAAAAGCCCATCTAATTTATTACACCCCCCTTCACCCTCCCCCAGAAACCAAAGTGTGGTACTGGGAAGTACAACTAGATCTTAAAACACCCCCACCCCTCCCTTCTTAGCAGACTTCATTCATGATTTCTCTCCCTTCTCCCCCCTGTCCTTGTGGCATGGGGAGGGACAGGGAATGGGGATTTCAGTCAGTTCCTCACAAGTTGTTTCCCTTCTTAGTCAGGGCTGGGGAGAAAGCATTCCTCACACTCATCCCTTACTCTAGCATGGGGTCCCACCCATAGGAGACAGTCCTCCAATTCTCTAAGCCCTGTCCTTTCCCACGGGGCTTCAGCTCTTCACCAGCTGCCCCGGCATGGGTCACTTCTATGGGGTGCAGTCATGGGCTGCAGGGGACAACCCGCTCCACCATGGTCTTTCTCACAGGCTGCTAGGGAATCTCTCTCTCTGGCACATGGGGCACGTCCTCCCCCTGCATCTTTCACTGGCCTTGGTGTCTGCAGAGTTTCTCACATCTTCCCTTCTCTAGTGGCAAAAAGTGGCTGCTACTGTTTTTTCTCTTACATGTGATTTACAGAGGCGCTGTGACCATTGCTGATGGGCTCGGCCTTGGTCAGCGGCAAGTCTGGCCTTGAGCCCAGCTAGTGTTTACTGTCAGGCCTGGCTTCTAGCTGCTTCTTGCAGAAGCCACCCCTGCAGCCCCCCTTCCCCACCAGAACCCAGCCACGCACAGCCACCACAGTACTCTAAAGGGCAAAGAAATCCCATCCCACTGATGCTGCGGCTTATTTTATTCAGGTTACAACGTAACATTTAGAAGTCTTATTGTCAAAAAAAACCTTCATTTGTTGAGTAAAATGACATGTTGACTAGAAGAGAGTTGCAGAGATTTAGTTCTTTCTAGTCTAGACAAGGTCCACATCACCTACACTAGTTGGCAGCTCCTTATGCTTGACTGGCCAGTAGAAGTTGACTGCATTGTGCCTCACCTTTGATAGAGTGATTCTTCCTAGTTGGGGATGAGAACAGCTTTTACAGTGTAAGCTTGGATAAGCCTGCTGAAAGGGTGAAGCTGCCGACTACCCTGTAAAAAGATAAGCACAAGAAACAGCAGAAGTGAGGCAGGGAGCCTATATCAAAGTTAATGAAGAAGGCACAGGGTCTAAGGAAAGGAGGAAATTCTTCTAGGAGTTTGGGTTTGTATGAACTTGGAGAGATCAATTTGCTGCTGAACCATTTGAACTGAGCGGCAGAGTTCATTTTGAGAAAGACAGAGAAACCAAAGCCTGCACAGCGAGTGCCTCAGATCAGAGTGACCTGATGAGCTGTACTCTGTGAGAGTGTAGCTCTGAGCTGCAATACACTCAGAGCTTCAGTTCCAGGGAGCAATCTCATTTTGTAACATGTCTGCTTTTGAGAACGCTTGTTTAGGAATTTCCTTCTTAGACGAATTAATTAGAAATAGCTTATTTACTGGGAAAGGAGACAGGTGCCGATTTATCTTTTTTTTTGAAAACTGAGGAAAATAAGTGATATTTGCACTTCAGCTTCCTCCTCCTAACTCCAGAGACTGGATTTATAAATAAAAATGCATTTGAAAGACATTATTGCAACCTTTCTCACAAATAATTTCTGCTTTTAAATATCTGTGCCTACACGCTTTCCCAAAAGAAATAACATCAACCCTCCTGAAGCATATTATTTGCAAGCTGCTTCTCTAAAGTACAAGTTTATTTTATGTAAGCTTCTTCGCCAATTGTTAATGAATAATTATTCAGTATTTCAAACTGAAACAGATAGCTTCATTTAGTATGATTAATGCTGATGTACAACCTCATTTGCATAATTACAAAATATAATAAAATAAATTCCAAATAGGAATCTTTTTTACTTGTGTTACCAAAGGCCTGGAAAAAGACATTATGTTTCAAAATTATCACAAGACACAGTTATAATACCCTGTGACTAAAATTGAAAGGTAAAATTATTTGGCATGGCAGCGCATTACAAGGCTTTGGCAAAATAAAAGTTTTATCTCTGAGACAGATAGAATTAATCTACTAAAAGTATGTATCTGCTGAAACAGATATTCTTTCCCTGCTTTTAAATATTTGGAGCTGTTTTATGTGAAAATTAACTAAGCTTCTTCGTGGAAACAGCATTTGGGCTTTTAGAATGTCTGGAGTATTTTTTACTTCTTAAAAGCTTTAACAAGCCTCATGTCTTTTGTAAGTTTTGGAGTGCTTTTTGCTGCAGCAAGGAGAAGGCTCGCTTGCCATTCTGCATGCCACTTACTTCCAGGATCTAATGAATGCACGGTAGCCTCGAGAATGCAGCTCTTGGTACAGTTTACACTTAATAGCCAGTTTCCTTGTTCTGAATTTATGGTTTTGATTTCAGCTAAACTGATGTGACATCAGGGTGATTACTACTGGAAGTAGCTTCCTGCATCTTGCATTGTAGAGGCTGCACTGAAAACGGGTGGTATTACTCATACCTCCAAATAAATCAGAGGTAACAGTTAGGTTTCATCAAGACTGTCTTAGGAAAAAAAGGCTGAGGAAATCATGTCTGGAGAATCAGAGCATCAAGGAAATCTTATGTTCTTGAGGCTGTTTGTTTGGTTTTTACTTGGGCAGATCCTGAAATCAATGCAGTCGTTTAGCCAGCAATTAGCCAATAATTTTTCTAAGGAAGCAGGAGAAAGACTCTCAAATAGGAGGGGCAACATAAGTGCACATATGAATTAATGGCCATGGAAATAGGGAGCAAAAGCAAGCACGGTTCTGAGAAGGCTTGAAAATGTGTAAATAGATAATAAATGTAAGCAGAATGCAGCTGATTTGTGCCTTCCTTGAAAAATGACTAAGCATTCTTTTATGCTTTCTCTGGTGAAGTCAAATAATAGGGGACCTGTTGTATCTCTTTCTGTAAGTGAAGCGGGGTTGTTCATCTCTGGGCTGTCAATTTGCACTTTCCAGTAGCATTTAAAGATACAACATCATTTTGATTTGCCAACATCTATAGCTCCATAGAGCCACTCCTCTGCAATAAGGAATGTTTGGTTTTTTCCAAGTTATTATGTCTGAATTAATTAGCTGAAATGTTTCAGTAGTTAACATATTGAAGAATTCACAGAGGCAAATCGTGTCGGTCCCTGCATGTACGTATGTGACCTTGCACAGGGAGAGAGGGACTCTGCCTTTGTATTACACTGTTTGGCAGGGCTTATACAGTGTCCTAATTGCACCTGGAGAGTAAGGGATTATTCAAGGCCAGTTTAAAATGAAGCACATGACAAACAAAGTCGGATCATATGCAGCCTGGTGGAAACGGTTCCATATGCTGTTTAGAAGAGGAGATATACAGGGATATGTAAGATACAGTCAACAGAACTGCAATGGGAGGGGTGAAATGTGTCTAAATCTGCCTTTAGGTATGAATACTTTCTCTTATAAAAAGTGAAATAGCGAGGGGATGCCCAGAAGTGCTCAGGACACTGGACTTATATATCCTAGCAGAGTAAGTGCTTCCCAGTTCCTGTCTTTTATGAAGATAAATTATTAAGCAGGGCCTTGATACAATCCTGAATGTCTACAAATTTTCCCTCCTTTGCAGTAGATATAACCAGCACCCAATATTCTAATGAGTCTTATTTGTAACATCTGATTAGTACTTTCATGGCTGGCTGACTGCGCCAGGGTAGGTGCAAGCACTGTGAAGAGATTTGTAGCAAAGCTTTCATTAAAAAGGTGAAACTTGCACAGACTGTTTGGTGGCAAGACAGAGAAATGCATACGGAGATGGGGCCCTACAAATGCCATATGGGCTCAGAGTAGGTTAACAAGGGCCAATTAACCCTGTCTTGCTACAAGCATCAAGTCTAGCAAGAGTTTAGCTCAGCTGCTTGGTGAAAAAGAGGACAAATGAAAAAATATCCATGGTAGCTGGGGACTGGAAACAGCTCAATGGTTACGTGAGCATCCCGTCAAGCTAAATAACCTCCAAATAGAAAACAGGCCTTGTGACTAGTCCTTTAAAAATATTTGCTGGGTGACTGTATTTTTAAATTCTTTGGTTTGTTTTTATTAGTCTTTTTCATTGCTCAAAAGAAGTGGAACTAAAGAACACCTGAAGAGGAAGGCTAGGATATGCTTGTGCTGGCTGGTAAGATCTGTGGTGGTCGGTCACTGGAGACTCTGAGGGAGGGGGCTTCAAGTGAGCCATGGTAGGTTGAAAACACAAAAGTGGTCTGAGTCATACAGCTCCTTTGTGTCAACCTTCCCATAAACATAGGGGGTAGAATAATATTCACAGTACTATTGGTTTTCAAATTACAGTGCCTTCTCAAAAAAAATGCAGTTTAAAAAAGCCCCCAACCTCCCCAAAATGGGAATTAAAGTACTTTCTTTGAATGGCTTAAAAGCTGACTAAAGCGAGCTCTGAAATTTCAGTTTTCATCTCATAGATTTATCTGAAACTTACCAGTTTGGTGGGATGTAAGAGAATTTGAACCAACTGAAAAATTATCAGCAACATAAAACCCCGAAGAACAGCATCTTTCGCTATATGGAGGCATCTCATGTAAGTCTACTGACATAAAGCTTGCAAACTGTTCAGCAATGATTATGAGATTAAACCCATTATTAAAACCAGGCTGAAAAATAGTAGCTAGCTGTATACCTTATCTTTGGTGGAAATATGAGTGTTACTGTGGTGAATCTGTGGGGATTTCTAAAACAAATTAATTTCTATATAATGATAATGCCAAGATGAAGGTAAGTGATGAGCCACATGGCCTTTTTTTTGCTACTGGATGCTGTTGGTAACTTGAATTCAGCGTTGACAGAAGGAAGGATGGGAAGAGGTAATATTGTGAAGCATGTTAATAAAATCAGGGAAAACAGTATTAAAAGCATTTTGAATCCATATTTGTTCATTGTCAGATCTCACCAGTCCTTCACATCACCTACAAAAGCCAGTCTGTGCTGTGAGAGACAGAGCCCAGCCCTTTCTGCGCTCAGGGAATGGAGTCCTGAGGACTTAGCTAGCGAGCTCAGCAATTCTGTGATTGAGCTACAGGCAACCCTGCTTTTCTCACTGGATTGATCCACCAGCGTCACACCTGCAGCTACTGGCAGTGGTCTCATTCCAAATCCTTGTTCAGTGCCTACCTCTCTAGGGAGAGAAAATGTGGCTTGGCCATTACTTGCATCAAGGCATGAGGCAGGAGGTAAGTGCTGTTTCACCTTTGGTTTGATACTTGTGTTGTGGGATTCCGTTAGCTTTCCACTGATTGTCTTCCATGAAAAGTTATCACTTCTTTTGAAGCTGAGAGCCTGCCTAAGATTCTTGTTTGTATTATATACTTCATAAGTACTATATTTCCTTGAAAAAAGTCTAGAAGATATAAAAATTATATATAAAATATATATTGTGCTTATAAAGCTTATTCATGAGTGCCAGTGACCGTATATTTAAACTAAATAATTTAAAGGCATACAGCATAAGCAACTGTAAGTAAAGACACTCAGCTCCTTATTCTTGAGGTAACATTCGAAACCTTCCAAGCTCAATCTGATCTGCAGACCCCCCTGCACTACCTACTGTCATCCCCAACCCGTGAATGCAAGCGCAGGTAGAAGCTGTCATTGCCAGACTGTCACCTTCTAGAGGCAGAATGTCAAACACCATTAAAGCTGGCAGTTCCCAACTTTTTTTTTTTCTTTTAAAGTTTATTTATTTAGCACCAGTATGTTGTGACTGAGCAGGCCCAAATGGTCTGGAGAGCTCCTAATTGGGCATTTGCCTATAAAAGCGATTAACTAAACTAAATGTGGATTGAGCCTTTGAGATTAAATTGCAAGTATGGAGATCAAATCTCCACAGACAAGGTAAAATCTACCAATTATTTAAAGGGTTTAATTAAGTGCAGATCTTTCTGTAGGCTGATTTAAAAGGACATAACCTAGCATTTGTAGCCAATAAAATGTAAGGAATAGAAGACTACTTTTGCATTTACTTCTACTATAAAATGTATGCTGTAAACTATGAGGAACATTTGAAGATATTTCACAAGTAGCACCATCTGTCTTCTTGGCAGACTGGGCAAGCAGTGTGGGTGGCTTACTTGCTTATGAATCTACAGCATCACTTGCTTAGTCTGCTGGATGGGGCTGCCCTTTCCTTGTTTGGCATGATTTCAACATCTCTGTTTTGATTCCATAAAACAATTCTTTTTTATGTGGCTGCTCTATGCACCTGTATTAACTAGCTGGCAATTTGCTTAGAGAATGCTTACCTATAAAGGTAAGTCTCTTGGGCTTCATAAAGAGAATTCTTCTTGCAGGTACATTTCTCTCTGTAAATCTCTGCAAGTTTTGAAAATTTATTCCCTTACATGACTTTCTAAGTACATCAGGATTATAACCAGCACCAGTACAGAGAAGTATTGCATCCCTTTTTATCCTGTGGAGAAACTTCTGTAGAATTCCCACATATTTGATACTTAGCTCTAATCTAGAATAGTTTTTTCATTATTAAATTAAGCTCCCAAATGTTTAATTGGTCCAAAAGTTTGGGACAGGCTCACTGTATGTATGTGTGTAATGTACAGTAGCAGTAATGTATGTGTGCAGGGCCTGAGACACAGCCAGTGAGTTGAGAACAGCCCTTGAGGAAGAGAATTAAAGCAAAGACATACTGCCTTAGCAAGAAATGAATGCTGAGAGAGGGGTATTCTCATTAAAGAAGATAACTTATTAGTCAAATGACACGATTCTCAGTGTGTCTTCTTGTTTGTGCTTTTTGTTTCTCTATAATATTCTGTATAATATACTGTAGTCACTTGGTAACAAAGTTTTTAATTTTTTATCTTTGTTTTAAAGAAACAGCACAAAAGACAGACAGCTTTACCTGTAACAGCTACTAATTACTTCACATTCTTGTATTACTAATAGAAAACCACATTTATTGGGAAATGTTAAGGGATATCCCTTTGGTCAGCTGGGGTGAGCTGTCCCAGCTGTGTCCCCTCCCAACTTCTTCACAGAATCACAGAATCACAGAATTTTTAAGGTTGGAAAAGACCTAGAAGATCATCCAGTCCAACCATTCACCTAGCTCCCACTAAACCATATCCCTCAATACAACATCCAGTCTTTCCTTGAACTTCTTGTGCACCCCCAGCCTACTCACTAGTGGGGTGGTGTGAGGAGCTGAAAATGCCTCTGCTCTGTGTTAGCACTGCTCAGGGGTAATAGAAACATCGCTGTGTTACCAACACTGTTTCCAGCACAAATCAAAACCACGGCCCCATGCCAGCTACTATGAAGAAAATTAACTCCATCTGTCCTGGTTTCAGTCAGGATAGAGTTAACTTCATTTGTAGCAGCTGATGGGATGCTGTGTTTGGGAGTTAAAATGAAAGCAGTGCTGAGAACACCCTGATGTTCTTAGTTGCAGTCAGACAGTCAAGGACTTTCTCAGCTTCTTCGTATTTCTCTATTCATGAGAAAGGAGGGGCGAAGCCAGGACAGGTGACCCAAATGGGCCAAAGAGAGTATTCCATGCCAGTTACGTCCTGCCCAGGATAACGGGGGGCTGAGGGGAGGAAGAAGAGGGGCGGTGGCGGGACGCGTGCTTCTTGGGGGGACGGTCGGGCTCCGGGACAGCTCTGGGTGGTACGGCCTGAGTTGTGTGGTTCGGGGAGAAACTGCATTGGGGATCAAGAGTTTCATATTCTTTTGCTCTAAAGTCCTGTTAGCATTGTTACATTTTATCTTTCTGTTATCTTAGTAAACTCTCCTTATCCCAACCCACAGGCCTCTTAGTTTCTTGGTTTTGGAGTTATTTGCCCCTTCCTTTTCCCTTCCCTTGTTTCCCCCCTTTTTCCCTCTTCCCCTGCTCTTTTACTTTAAGGAGCAGGCAGCTGCGTGGATCTCGGCCCACAGCCGGGGGGAAACCATGACACCATCCCAGACAAAACCAGCACAGTAAGTCAATATATTCAGCTACACAGAAATGGTGCTAAAAGTTACATGCTGTTGCAGCAGAAACTTGGTTTATGGCACATGGCATCTTTCTCTTCATTAAACTCTCAAAGCAGACCAAAGAGGTTTTATTCCTTTCTCACTTCTGTCCCTGAGGTTTTTTGGGTTTGGGGTTTTTTTTGGTAGAAAAGTTGAGGTTTGCAACAGCTGGTTGCATTTACAAATAAATTACTCCTAAGGTAAGAACAGAATTTGTCCATTACTCAGGAGTGGTTTTCAGTCCTAGTAAATACTTGTCAGGAATCTTCTGAATGACAAGAATGTCAAAATGATATCTGTCAAGTACTACCAGATTCAAGTTCCCAGCTGCACCCTAAGGAAAGGCAGATTGAATGCAATCCTCCTCAGATGTCTGGATTGCCCACGTTGGTACAAAGATGATCATCTTGGTAGATAAATTATAATTTTCTTCTAGTCATCCTAGGCAACAGCACTGCCATGGTACTGTCACTTCCCCGAGACAGGTAACTCTGTGCAGATATAAATGACAATTCAGATGGCAACGACATGCCCTGGACTATCAGCTGCTCTAGATGTTACTGCTTTATTCAGTGGATCAGAGTTTCTCCTCTGCTGGCCAACGCCTGCCCGGTGTTGGATTCAGCAGTAGTGTAACACTCAGACTCTGCTTTCCAGATACTTCCCCCTGCGAAGCAATTGGCAGAGAATGGACACAGAATTGGCTCCATACCACTGCTTACTAATGATCAGAATAGCTGGCCAGGCATGAAGAGGAATGTCACCTGCAATCATTTATTTCCTTCCCTGGAGCAGGAGAGGAGCAGTGCAGGCCTGGGAGGAGAGATGCAATGTCTCCCTAGGCTTCTCCAGGAAGGGGGCAGCTTCCCAAGCACCCCTTGCTTGGGGCTGTGCCTAAAGGCACAGTCTAGCATCACCTGAGCTGCAGACACTTTGAGCTGCTACTTTATATACAACATTGACATTCCTTTCATGGCACATACAGTGTTCATCAGGCATTTGAATCTGGATAATGAGAAGAATGCATAATCTGACTGGAGCTCCTGGTTTTATTCCCTCTCATGGCTGATGCATTGCTCCAGTTATTCCCAAAGATTATCTGATTAGCACCACAGCTCTGCTTTTCAGGGAGGAACCTGGCAGGAATGGGCAGTTGGTGTAATACTCTTGAGTTTTGTGTTTTTTGTTGGTTTTTTTTTCTTCTTTAATCCTGTCTTTAACAGAAATGACTAAATATTTGTCATTTCAGAATGGGAGGAAACTGGTACGCCACTTCCCTCAGTAGCCATTTCACCTGAAATTTAAGTGGTAATATAAAAAAAAAAAGGAAAAAAAGAAGGTGTGTGTGCTAAACTAAGATCTCACTACTCTAAAGACTGGTTTTAATTTGCTGGAAGCTCACCCTGACACCGGCTTCTGCTGATAAAGTTAAGACACCAGCTTTCACTTCAGCTTAACTCGCTGCTTTCAATGTAATTATAACGGGTTAATTATTCTATCGTGATGCTGCACAGTCACACTACCTCTCCTTGAGGATATTTATATAGTAAAGGCTCATTTGGTGTAAAGGATCAAAAACTGGTCAAGTGCAACCTTCCCACCAAAGCAGGAATTTACTGGCCACTGTAAATGGCTTGCAAAACACACGGAATGGATCAGGAGTCATTAGGGGAAGTTTGCATCCCTCCCACTTCAGAGTTTGTGAAAACATAAGCAGCACTTTCTCAGCTCCTTCTATCACAGCACATATTAGGATGCACCTTTGATGAAAACATACATCATTAATGACACCAACCATGTCAAGCTCAGTCAAACAAAATAGTTTCTGCAACTGTCAAAGAGTGAATTTGAATTAAAAAATGAATCAAAAGAATATTATTAAAAGACATTCCAGTAGATACTTGCCTTATTCTACCTGCTGCTCTTTATCCAGTTGGTTAGCAGTAACACAAAACCTAACCCAATCTGGATTTTTTTTCCCCAGACTAATTTTTTGTCTGTCAGGATAGTGCATTGAACAGTCACTCACTTTTCCTGGTGCCTCTAACTTCTCCTGCTAGTGAAAAATGAATTCTGTGACCACGTACTTCCTTAGAGTCCCAGTTCTTTTTGAACAAAGGGGAAAGCATTGGAAGGGGGAATTTGTCTTGAATACTTTAAACCCCCAGCCCTCCTCAAAGAATCCTTGAATTAGTGCTGGTTTGGGAAAAGACTGAGAGCTGATGAGAAGAAACTGGCTCTGACTGGTTGGTTTTAATTATCCTTTTTTAATTAGCTTTTACTCTCTATTTGCTTACTTGTGTGTGTAACCAAGGCCATTATAACTCACAGTTATTACAAATACCCATTATCAATATGGTGTCTTCTGTGTGTACACTATGTTCTTGAAGAGATGTTTTTAAATTGACCATGCTTATTCAGTGGTTTGGTGTATTCCTGAGCCTCTGTTGTCATATGTTTCCTCAGCAAACCCTTTTCTCCAGTGTTAGATACCATCTGGACACTGAACAAAGACACTTATCTTTCTACTTTTAGGAAAACTGATTGTTTTTCAACTTGTCAACAGGCATAAAAAGAAAGATGAATATGAAGGGAGATTTAAATGTTTGAGAATTGGAGAATATTTAGAAACAGTAGTCCATAGCTCTTCCACATCAATGTGGTGAAGTGCTTTATTTACATTGAAGTTAGAAACCCTGGACTTAACTGTGAAGTGCTTGTGGACTACCTCATTCCTTCAGTAGTTCCTTAAATCTTTCTGTGAGGACATCATTGTCCAAGAATTATGCTATTAACTCAGAAATCTAGGAAAACAATAACAAAGTTAATAACCTTTGACAACATGTTTGGGGCTGAAATGAAGCATTCACCAATTCAAGTGTCTGACACTTGAGTTTTATGTTGCTACTAACCCTTATTTCAGTGCATGTATAGACAGCTAGGCATTTCTTAAATTTTTAAAAATTTGTCACATTCCACAGAAACTTGAAACCCACTTAAAATGCAGTGAGTTGATATTTTTGGCAGAACCAAATGAGATCTATAGAAAACATGAATTAAAAATCCTGTGGAAGATGAATGAGTTTGCACAGCATAGAAGTCAGCCCTTCTCTCAAGACCAAGTGGAGCAGATGCTGTTTCCCAGAAGCTTAACGATGACTAGGTATGTGGTTCAAACAGATCAACTAGGTTTCTGTTTTTCTGCTAAGCTAGGGTTTCTGTTTTTCTGCTATCTTACTGCAATTGGAGCTTAAACCCAGAACTTGTGAGACCTGGATCTCTAGTAGTCTCAGAGCTTCTGGGATAGATTATGGCTACTCTGGTTGTCTTCACTTGTTCAGCTGTGGCTTAGCCTTAACTGGGAATTTAACAGAGATTTATGTACTTCTAAAGAATGGTTTAAAAGCTATGATAACCAGTCAATTATTCATTTTCTGTGTCCTTAAGCTGCTGAATTTGGAAGTATTTTGTGTTCAGACACGTATTTTTGACAGCATGTCACTACCCTGAATAGCCTGAGTTGGTAGCTATGGCACTCTCCTAGGAGCAAGAGGTTTGAATGACCTCTCTCAGGTAAGTGGCATGTTTATCTTTCTGCTTTTGCAATTAAGGAAGTGTGTGGGAAGGTTTCTCCTGCTATTAGTTCTCTGGGGAGGGAGGAGAAATAGAGGGAAGGAAAAAGATACAGGTATCTTTATTTGGGAGCAATTTCTGGGCTCTGGATCCTAGACAGATTAAGGCAACTCCCTAAAGCCTTTAATAAACTCCTTGTGCTCAGGGTTATCAATGTAATATTCTTTTTTTAAGCTTCATGCTTAAGAGTTAGGAAGAAGAGTTGGAAGGAGAATTGTGAAGGTGACTGTTAAGCTCAGAAAGCAGCTTTTCTTATGATGAAACCTTCCTCCTTTAGCTTTTATTCATCAGATGTTTAAAACCATATTAGAAATAAAGATTGAATAGAATCAGCCAGTGGAATTGTATACAGCTAGGATGGAAAACAAGATAAATGAGATAGAAATAGTTCAACAAAGGGGTAAAAGTATCAATTTTCTTAAAGTATCCTAAAAATGTTGATTGTAGTATTCTGGGATTGCTAACGTTGCTGATTTGTTGTCTGCTGTAACATAGAACTGTTAGTATGAGTCTACCATGAAGTGAGTGAATAATACTAGAATTAGGATTAAGTAATACATCAGGTATGATTGATTACAAATGTGAAAGGAAAACTGAGAACCAGTAAATATATTTTTATTAGGTCAAATCTGAAGACAGGAATGAAAATTAAAGGTAGAAATCTAAGAACATCAATCTTGAGAGAGTCAGGTCATAGCATATATGAGTCTAGTCAAACTGGGATGAAATAGTGCAGGCAGCAAACTCACAAGGAAATGAGAGGTGCATAGGGTGAAATATCCCAAGCAGGCAGGCCCAGACCAGGCTTGATCCAACACTGCACGTTTGGAATGGGGAAGGCTGGATGATAAACAGGATCTGTTTTACCTTGGGTCTATCTTTGAGACAAACGCATTATTGCTCTTCATAAGCATCCAAAGACTCTGATGCTTATTGAACCCAATTAAACCTTTCTCTGGTTCAGCAACTGCTAGACAGTGGAATTTACATTCTCTTGTCAAAATACCCAAGGTATTGGCAAAATACAGCAGCAGAACTTTTGCTGAGCAGCTTCAGGGAAGGAATGGAAAAGTGAGTGACACAGATGATTAATGAGCCTATTAAAGCTGAAAGTCTGACACTGTAAAGATAAGCTGGCAGTGAAAATGACTCCTACCGTATATGTATCAAGGGCATCAGAAAGAATACCCTCCATATAATAGCTACCCACCGTCATTAGTGGCAGGACATACATATCTCGCATGTGTTGCCTCATTGCTGTTTAGTCTGCTCAAGTATTTTGAGGTGAAGGGCCTTGAGCAATAGTGTGAAGTCTCAGCTAAGCTGCATGAGACTTTGTAAGACCTGATTAGAAAGGACACCCACACAGCGCTCAGGAGGGACCGGAGCCAACAAAACATGGCAGGTGACAAAGAAAAACAATAAACAAATACGAATTTGCAACTATGCAGTGGCAGAGGGGGAGGTGTAAGAAGGGTGAGTGAAGGGTCTGATGCAAGGGAGAAAAAGGTTAAATCCATATTGACCTTGTGAATCACACTGCAATTCTGTTAGAAACTGTGTGTTTGTGTGGTGACCGTGGTGGACTGAAAGTTGAGCTTCATTTCTCTGTCTCTGACTTCCAGTAACACTTATTACCTCACTTAGATGCTCAAAACATCTTTCTGTGCAGGATTTTCCAAACAGAAGTATGCCCTTGTGCTATACACGTGTATGTATATTGAGTCCAATGTTCCTGGAAAGTGTCAGCTGTACTCCTGTTGCAGCGCACAGATGGCCTGTGCATGCGCACTCGGTCTGCTGCATTCAGAATCCATCAGAATTAACAGAAACATGCAGACCATCTGTGCAGCATGTATACAAAAATACGCTGCTGGCTCTCAGAAGTTTCAGACTTGCTATAGAAGGGCTGTAGAGTTGTGCTGCACAGTCACTGGAAATATGTCTGGGATTTCTGGACTGATGGCAGCTAGGCCAGGTGCTCTGAAATCTTAGAAAATGGTGCACAATCTTCAGACTTCACCCAAACAAAATTTCTGGATGCAAACCCCAGATATTCTAGAAAATACAAGGTTTAGTTTAGCTACAGTCTGTGACAGTTATTTTCTGGCAGCTTTCCTTAATTGCATTTATCTATCTCTAAAGTATACATATTAATATCATGCCTTCTACCTCTGTTGTGCCTATTTTGGCAATCAGTTATTGGCAAAAATGGATCTGGAAGTTTCATACTGGAGATGTATAGAAGCAGATCAGTGCAAGCAATAAATATTATATTTTGATCTTCTACAGGCAGGCGGAACAAAAGGATTCTTAGCCTGCAAATTTGGCACTGGATATCGTCATATGAAAGCACACTCTTCTAGTGCAGCATTGCTAGAGCGTGTATTTGCCAGAGTTGCTGCTTGAACGCTTGATTTGTTCCTGCTACAGTGTTAACTTTTATTGTCACTGTTTACAAATATATCCATCTTCTTCCAGCCTGTCAGTGTCGTTCTTTCCTTTCACCCTCGGAAGAAAAAAACATCCTATTTTTTTGAGTAGATCCCCATGGTAATCTTCAGTTGGCAGTGCTGTTACGTGCTTTTGCTCCTGGGGACTAAAACATATAAGGCACTAAGTCCTCAAAAAATATTTGATAAGTCTAGCAGATGCAGCTCAAATGGAGAGGAATTATTGTATCATAAACAGGTCCATTACACTTATTCTAACCAGCATACAATTTTAAGAGGTATAACCTGAAGGTTGAATTTGGCTGCTTTTCTGCAGTAATGCCATAGCACTCTGAATGGGTAATGGTAAATCACCAATAATATCCACAGTCCTTTGAGATTCCCAGTACAACGAAAAGATAATTAGCTGTGTGTAAGAGCAGAGATGTTGTCCAGTTTCAATATTGCTTTTTTTTAACCTCGTTTGTCACAGATGCACAATAAAAGACATGTCCAACAAAGAAAACAACTCCAAAATACTATATTCTGTTTGATATATCTTTCTCCCATTCCAGTCAATCCTTGTGGGCTAAAACCTACCAGAAGTACCCGTATGAATGTGTTTTAACTTTCAGCCACATCATCACAAAAGTTATTCCTTTGAAAATTAGACGCCTGGTCCTATTTGATTTAGGTCCTGCAAACAGCTCATATTTCACACAGACATTAATTTAATGACAAAATGAGTTTTGCAGTGAGAAATAACTGTTCAAATATATACTGATAGACATAATCTGTTTATTTTTGTTGATGGATCCATAGTAGTATTATATAGCTTAATTAACTATATAAGAAGCAAAGAACAACTACAGTTATCACTAACTGGTGAGACTAAAGTCTCAGTGGTTGGAATTCATGGCAGGGTGGTTGGAATCAGATAATCCTTGAGGTCCCTTCCAACACAAACCATTCTGTGATTCTGTGATAAACCAACCTCCTGAGCCTTCTTCCTCCCCGGGGAGGAAACGTGGATCTCCAGAGAAATAAAATCAGAGCAGTTCCAGCAGATTGAATTGATTGATTGACTGCAATAGATTATCAGAAGGCAGGAAATCTCAGCATGTACTTTTCATGCAGTTGAGACAGTGCTTATGAGATTGCTCTGTCCTGGTAGGTGAAAGCAATATTGATCTGATGATACAGAATTTGGAGCCAGCAAAGGGTAAACTGACAGCACAGTAACAAATATTTTTATTAGATGATATAGTAAAATCTCCATCTCTTCAGGGAGGTTTTCCATTGGTTTCTGTTCTCTTTATAAAGCTGTTATCATATAATGGAGTGAGCCTAAACCACCACTGACCTAAATTAGTAAATCAACACAATGAGGAGTTAGCTATACAAACATCACTTTGCATCTAGAACCAATATAGGTAACCAGAAGATGCTCCAGTCTCTTTATGAGTTCTGAAAGTGCCTGTTTTCCTGTCTAGATTTAGTACTTACAAGCTAAAAAAGAAATACATGTAGTCCAAAGCTTTGGACTTTTTTTTTTCATTTTGAAGCAGATTTTAGCCTTCAGATTACAGTTTTCAGAAGCTCATAGATTAAAACAGTTTTTGGGGGGGTTGTTGCACTGGACTTTTCTGGAGAAAAGAACCCAACCCAATTTGTAACCAGGTCTTAATACCACAGTGTTATGGAATAATACTGTGGATTTCCAGAATGAAAGAGTTACTAGATAAGATTCTCAACTGGTAGAATCTTACATAGCTATACTGTATTAATGGATTAGATTAGTTTATGCTGTTCAACAATTAAACCCAGCTAATAGACTATTAACTTTGGTATAGCTCTAAATTAGGGTGTGCCATCCATCACAGTTTACAACTATGGGCTTGGTCCCGTCTTGCTAGCTCTTTTCAGTTAAAGAAAAGCAGAAAGAACAGAAAGTCTGTACCCAATCAGTTTGGAAAAAGTGTCCCAAATTGATACTTTTGTTTATCTTCCACCACAGCCTGTGCATTAAGAAAAGCAATGTGTCTTCACCATGTCCCACTCAAGAGTTTTCTCCAGGGAGTGACACTTGCTGGTGCTATTCAGGAATATGAAAGCACAGCAACAGTAAATTGGACATCATTGCTTGGCAAGAATAAAATTAATAGATACATTATAATGGACTTTTTGTTTATTTCATGCCTTCAAATCAGGACACCGAAAATCTATGTTGCTGTGATAATAGTTTTCTGAAAGCAATAAAAAAGTATTTTAATTATTTTCATATGTGAGGCTACAAAATGTTTGACCTCACATTGCCTCCATAAAAGAGACACTGAATTTATATTAATTGGATCTAATCTAGCATTGTTTTCTGTCTAAAGACATATAAAACAAGTAAGTAAAAAACAGTATACAAATGTTTTAAAACACATGATTAAAAAAATATTTTGACTTTTTATAATCCTTTGGTTTCTGTTCAAGTGTGTAGTCTCAATAATATATGTATAAAAGAAATCTTGTTACAGAAAGTAGTAACTATTTCACAGCAGTACTACAATA
Organism: Hypotaenidia okinawae; assembly: GCA_027925045.1. Classification (NCBI taxonomy): domain Eukaryota; kingdom Metazoa; phylum Chordata; class Aves; order Gruiformes; family Rallidae; genus Hypotaenidia; species Hypotaenidia okinawae. The sequence goes on along the minus strand of BSDF01000013.1, from coordinate 14,586,663 downwards.
TACCAATTCAGACTTAATGAAACATTTAAAATATGCTATTACCGATATTGTTCATTTAAATATGCTATTACTGATATTGTTTCATTATACATTTTCTTGTACACTGTTTTCATGCTTAAGTGACCTCTAAATTGGACTATTGCAAATCACTGCTAATGGGTTTGCAATGAAATACTTGATAGGGGTTTCTATTGGGACAAAAATGTGGCTGAAAAGGTACCTCTGTCTCTGTTACACTTTACAAAGCCTGTTGGAAATCAGTAGTATATGCAGAGTTTCTTAAATTAGGGATCTGGTTCCATTTCTGAGTAGCAAACTAAGAATGGTGACAAGGGAGGGAGAGGGGAATGGGTATACTCATTTTATGAAGAGATTCAACTCAGCTTTCTGCTGATGGATAAAAGATGAAACAGGTTAGAGGGGGAGAGCTGTTTCCACGGCAAATATTGTAGCTATTCTTAAAAGTTTAATGAGGACTGTAATAGGAATTACTAGGAGATTGTATTTATAATACTGAGTGTATGTATCCCATGATTTGCTATAAACATCACACTGTAATACTGGGGAGAAAAATTCCCCTGTTCTCTACAAAGAAAAATATCGCTTGTTAGTTACTGCAATTTCAACATTCAGTCACTGACAACTTGAAGGTACAATATAATGTTTTATTGTAATTTATTAGCTGCTCTCTTTGGAATTGTAGTGAAACTCTGACTTGAATGCACTCTGGTAAGGCCCAGAAATGTCTTGGCATGAGCTCTGAATTTCTGATAAATAGTATAAAATAAATAGCATATACCGTCATTAAAACTGTACAGCAGGGTATCTCTTCAACTTTGCATACCCAAATAACAATTGGCCTTCCTACATTTTCATAAAGACAGTGATCTTCTAGAAGGAAGTTTTAGTTGCTTCCATGCAGCTCCCTTGCTACAGAGCTGGTGAGGGAAAGCAAAAGCGAGCCTTGCCTTTCTTAACATCTGACAGAAATTGTTTTTCAAGTACAGTGAATGGAAGAAAAAAGGCATGTTTAACAGTTACATGGAGGCAGTCGCCCCCTCTCTTTCCTCTTGCCTACTTCCCCCACCACGACTATCAGAGCAGCAGTCAGCATACCGACATCAGCTGAGTGCCACTGACAGACATATTTAGGTCAGGAGGAACTTTGGTGAATTAATGAAAGGAAGAGTCACACCACTTTTGATGATCACAGTAGCAAATTTTAATTATCAGGATAATCTAGTGCCTTGATAAACCTGAATTCACTAGCCCACAGGAGCACGTGCTGCCCAGAATAAGTAAGTAGCAATTCCTTGATCTGAGTGGAAATACACCATGAATTATTGTTGCTGTCACTGTAAGTTTATAAAGCATTTTACAAAGACATAGCAAGACATACTCCCTTACTCAAAGATCTTATAATATGATATGAGATAAAAACAAAGCAAGACAAGAAGCAACAGTTCAGGAGAGATCACTGATTATAAATAAAGGGTAGAAATAATTGTCTGAAGAAGCGTTTCAGCAAGGAACTCAAAGGAACAGAGAAGGTGCCTGCATAGGAGATCAGAAGGATAGTTTCAGGCACACATGGTTGAAAATCAAGAGAATGTGATTACAGGATTGGAAAGAGCAGAGGGACAAGAGGCAGGGGGGAACAAGATAGTCTCAGGTTACTAGAGTCACTCGTAAACATAGCTCTACTGAATGCTAGCAAAATATCCACAACAGCACTTCCTAAGAGCAGGATGAGGACAGATTAATTTAGAAGAGTTTCTGCAGTGAGGTAAATGATAGCTGATTCAAACATAGAGAAGGGGCCATACTTTTTTTTTCCTCCCCAATATTTTGCAGGAATAGATAAATGACATAGACATCATTTCATGAACAGCTCTGGTCAGCCCACACATGCAGTTTTCCTAGAAAGAAAAACTCTGACAAACATTCTGGTAGTTTCACTTGCTGATCTGGATAAAAATAATACTATAAAAAGGCCAAAAATACTTCTGTAGTGTCAGATCTATCTGTCTGTCTGTCTATCGATCAGAACAAATAAGAAGAAACCCTTACAGTGATTAGAAGCTGAAAGTCCACCACCCAGCCAGTGATTGTAATTATTATGTTGTGAGGGACCTTTATTCTCCAGGACAGCCAAAGAAATCCCAAGGTGAACAGAAACCAGTATTTGCTGGTGCCAGGCTAGCTTCAGACCAGATAATCAACTGGTCTTTTACTGCAGAAGCTACATAGGTTAAAATAGAGTTAGTATCCTACTGGAGGTCTTGTCTATTCATCCTGATTGACCAATACAAAGAGAAAGGTCAGGACTGGTTTCGCACATCCTTGGAATGTCACAGGGTGTTTTCATGCAGGCTCTTTCTGTCAGATATTTCTAATGGTTTTCTGAGAATTTTTAAAAATGAATTTAATATCTGCAATGTTTGTATGAATGTAACCGTCTAAGTACAGAGTAGCATTTGTGGTAGGGTTGCATAGATATATACAGAAAAACTGTACTACAAAGTCCTATGTGAGCAGAGGTGGTTGCTGAGTACATCTTTGGCTTATGTAACACTGAACAAATCTTGACTGCAGTAGGCATAGCCCTACGACTCTTCTCGAAAGGGCTGAAAAGAAATCCACTTTTCTGACAACATTTAGTCATTCTTCAGTGATTATTTCAATCTATCTCACTCCCCACCAAAAATTAAAAGGCAAACATGAACTCTGTTTTTGAGTAGTAAATTCATTCTGTCAAGAGATACTATTTACCTGAGGCAAGATTCACAGGGTTTTTTTTTCACATTAAGTGTAAACATTAAATATTTTTCTTACATGCTATCTGGCCATACATAATTTACAGCGTTTGAAATCCCAGTTTCCTCCAGAAGGAGAATGCAAAGTCCTCTCTCCCTGTGGATGTTTTACAAGGTTGAAGATTTGCATTTTTTAATATACTTAGTGAATTGTTGTAAGGTGATGCACAATTTCTGAATTTTCATCAGCACAGAAAGCCAAGTTTATCTTGGAAGTGTCAAAATAACATGTTCCTTTATTTTTGATCAGCAGAGTTCCTATACTTTTGATCATTGCAAAAACTGAACACGGCATACACACAGAAAGGATTCTGAGAACTATTAGTATCTAAGCTTTTTTGGATTAACAGTTTTGAAAAAAATACCTCCTTATCTTTTGATCAGAAATGAAGAGTTGTTGAAAGGTAACAACTGTTACACTCACTCCTATTTGGCAAAGGAGTTGTCTTGTTTTGTGGCAAAGCAGCATGTTATAAAACAACTAGTCAAAACTGTTACATTGATTCAGGGGTTGACAGCATTTCTGTTCATTTCTCATCAATGACCTTGTCTGAAGGCAAAACATGGTATATTCCTGATAATGTTTACTCAAGACATAAGACACATTTCCAGCAATTGAATGTAAATTGTATAAAATCTCAGCCTACACATGCATTAAATTCCATACTCTCTGGCATTAACAAAGAGCAGATCCTGAAAGAAGCACATCTTTATTAGTACTTACAATGCAGGAAGAATAATTTTGATAGTTTCTTACTGCACTGACTCTATGACTATAAAATCTGAAATGAATGTGGGTGTGTATGTGTATGAATGAGAAGTATGGCACAGGAAGGCTTTTACTGAAAGCATAAGTTGGCACAAAGGCAGCTGGAAATCATCAGCTAAAAATTACTCCTGTGAGTCACAGTGGAGGAAGAACAAGCTGAGAAACCTGCAGTTGTAGCACAGAAGCTCTGATGTGACTTTCAGTTACATGGAAAATTTTAGCTAGACTGAGATTAGTACCACACTCTAAAGTTTCAAACCCATTCTTTAAATTCCAGGTATCTTTTCTGCCCTCTCAGTTGGCTTCATGATGAAACAAGACCTACATTAAATGGGAAAACACTTGTGCAGACAAAACATGTCCTCGTGAAGGAAACATGAGACAGATATTTCTGTGTCAATATGTCTCAGTCTTTATATGCAATTTAACACAAGTGTACACATAGAGAGGCTTTTTAGGATCAAATATGCAAGAAAAATCAAATTTTAGAGAAAGAGATTTATTTACTTAGTCCAAATTCCTTTCTCTCCCTGATCTAGACTGAAATGGTTACAATTAGCTCTCAAAAATTAAGAATTTTGAGACAGAGGAATGGAACTGTCTCTTCAAACATTCTTCCTTCAGGGCGGGTTTGTATAAATAACCCAATTTTTATCCTGACTCTTCAGACTGAGTACAAAGAACACAAATAGTGTGATATAAATAAGATTCAAAGGATGCACAGCTATCTCCTGCGTCCCTGTTAAAATTGCCCATGCTAATTATTGACTGGTGCTTAGCTAGGCTGTCATACCACAACTAAAAACCAAATGGAATTTTCCTCATATGGAATTTTGTTGCAAACAGAAAATTCAGTGACAGGCTGGTGAAGGGGTATGAACTGTGCAGATGGACTCTAGTGTGACTGTGCTTGGTTTGTGTTCTTAGCAAGGTATGACTGGGACCCAGGGTGAATTTCTGGCTCCAGCTACAAAGTGGATGGAGCATTTCCAGCTGAGTTGTCTCTTGAGCTTTATGCATCTGTTTGCATCCAGAACTTGGACTGATAGAAGAATATGAATATGCTCCAGTTAAAAAGAAATCTATAGGCTTTCCTAGTTTCCATCAAAGCATCTCTGAAATGCCAAATACTGTTTTACAAAATCAGGCAAGAGGCTAGCCATACTTCTAACCCCAACAAATGTTGATCCTGGAAAGGAAAAAAAAAAGAAGAAAAAAAAAAGAAAAATCATTCTGTTAATTGCTTACAGCATAGGTTTGTTCTGTTCTGTTCCATTGTTCATAAACTATACAGGAAGTTTTCAACCTATGGAAGGCAGATAGTGAAGCACAGTATGATAGAGAGAAACCTGGCTGAGTTATCAAGTGCTACGAAATCTTTAATCATATCTCCCTATAAAACACCAGGTAAGTCTCTGGTTTGAAACCAAGTTTCTTAAAGTGTTTTCCAATTCATTCATTCATTCTGTCTACTTATTTCAAGGTCCAGATATGCCATGAAACAGTACTGGCATCTTTTAACATTACTCACCTGTTCTGAAAACTATTATGTCAGAAATCTACCTACAATCCAGCTATATAGCCTCTGATTAGTGCTTGTAATGAATGAATTCATTCTGAGAATCCCCCAGTTACTTGGAAAAGTTCAGTAGCTAAGAATAGTTAAGCAACTTGTCCAAGATCCTAAATAAATCAAACCTACATTGTCTAGGCTGTAATTGTTACTAAGATAAACCAAAGCAATGTCATTTAAAAAAGCAGGAAGAAATAGTTATTAAGTTAACTTTCTGACAGTGTTTGGAATGACTGTTTTTTCATATTTATGATTTTGCAACAATTATAGAAGCTTAGAAGTCTATCAACAATAAAATTTCTCAAAATACAGTCTTTGCATCAAAATACCTGTCTGGTCAGCAGGAGGCAAACTACTGTTTTGTAGCACACAGGCAAAAAAACATGGAAAAAGGGGATTAGCAAGACTGGATACCAAATGAGCACTATAGACTTTTGACTTAGTTATCTATGTCTCAGTAATAGCACTCATTAATGTTTCCTAAGCAGGCAGAGATCATTGCCTAGAGGTCTACTGCTCCTTATATTTCTTATTGATTGCATTGTTAACCGAGTATAAATTAAAGAAATACTACGGTGATGCTATGTAGTCTCACCAACCTATACATATTTTCTGTTTTACTAGTGTACCTATAGATGTAGAAAATTAGTTTCTTTTGATTGACACACTTTCCATGAAAACTAGTCTAAAACTTTGGCTTAAAAAATTAAGCAACTTGTCTTGCAAACCAACAGGACAAAAAGCCCCAAAGAATACCTGGTTCAAAGTAGGTTGCCTGCTGGAATGGATTTTTTTTTCTTTCCAAAGAGATGTTCCCAGTTCACTGTCGCTGTTCTCTGGCTTTGGTTTGGGTTTCTTTCCCATCTCCTGAATTGCCTATATTTATTTTGTTTGGATTATTTCCCAAGGAATTTTTTGTCATTTCTTCTATATAAAGTGAACTTCAAGGTCTTTTGATGAAAAATCAAATCACAGTAAAAATGTTCCTGTACAATACATCCATAATAAATAAGCATTGATATTGTAAGCTTAAGAGAGAATTCATTAAGAATCAAATAACAAAAGAGAAACTCAGAAAATAAAATATGAAAAATTAATGGGCTTATTGTAGAGGAAAGGAGAGCAAAGAGAATAAAACAAGAGAGCTTACTGTAGGCAAGTATGTTTAATGTTTATTTAAGTAAAAACAAAATGTAAAGAAAGTTAGATTAGTGGATAGATGAAAAAGATATCCAGTGAAGCTAAGAAATAAGAAAATAATCATGCCTATTGAATTTTCACAAAATTTCAGATTTGTCCCATTTCCCTTTGTCATTTGTTTTCTCATTTAGAAAAAAAAAATTGAATTAGTAGTGATCAGAGGATCTCTGTTAGGTTCCCTATAAGAAAAGAAAAAACAAAACAAACTTTGAAGACTTTAATGAATTCAAATGTATTTTACATGAAAAATTAAGAGACTTTGTAGGAGTAAAGATCAGAAAAATAGTATTCTTTCTGTTACTATTTTCAGGATTTTCACAAAGTCACAAATACGCTTTTACTGCCAAAAAGTATCATTTGGTTAATATTACATCAAGATATTTCAGGTCTGCTAAATAACTGCCTCCTGAAATTCTATCCACTCAGCTTTTTGTGCACAAAAATAAACACCGCTGTTTCATTTTGATGTGTACAAATGTATATATATCAAAGCAGTGCTGTTTTCCTGGAAGTTTTCTTAGACAAGAAAAGCCAGTATATTTAAAAATGCACTCCCAACTTTCACACCTATAAATTTCATTAAACTATATAGGACACTACAGGGTTGGTAGCCTAGGCCGTTGATGGGGCAAGGTACAAATACTGAACTAATGTGTCACATAACAGATTTTTTTTTTAAATGCTGGTATTTATTGCAATCTAAGTATCTGGACCTGTTTGAGGAACATTATTTGCAGGCTATTTAATTGTACAATTAATGTATCTGCATGTGCAACCATGCTAAATAAAACCAATAAAAGAAGGTTTGATATGTCTTTCTCTTCCAAAATATATCCAAATGGTGGGAGTACAGGCAGTGTTTCAGTAAAGGAAACAGCCTATCCTACCTCTGCAGGCTATGCAGTGCCTCTCAGCCCTAGCACTTCTGGTTTTACTTCTAGGATATCAAGAGAGAATAAATATATATATATATATATATAATCATAGAATTAGAATCATAGAATTGTAGGGGTTGGAAGGGACCTCGAGAGATCATCGGGTCCAACCCCCTGCCAAAGCAAGGTGATCTATAACAGACCTAAAGACAAGGTCCATAAATGACACAGATGTTTCACAGAAACCTGAGAGTTAAAAGACAATCTGCAAATGACATGCCTAAGTCTTTGTTTTTATAACTATCTTCACCAACAAAAATGCTTTCTCCTGATGAGGGGACCTGGTAGTGGTCCTCTTCTCCTGTTGGCGTAAGTGGGGAGGAAGTGGTTCTCTATGGTCAGTCTGGTTACAAATCTCCACTAAGATACACAGCTTGTTTGAATGCACACGCTATCTCTGCCAGACACTTTGCTGGGGAACCCAACAAAACCCTTAGGTTTTTAATCTATATAAAAAATAAGTAAGCTTAGACTGTCTAACACATAACCCCACTGCTTTACCCAATTGATTGGGTTGCTACAGTCTGAGGATGTAATTAGCACTATGAAAAGGGTAAAGAAGTCAAGCAGATGTCAGCATCTCTACTGCATACAAGTTCTTTTAAGAGTCCATGTCAGCTGTAATATCAGTTAGGTATGACATTGTCTAAGAGCAGCCAAGTCTCCCTAGCGTGCACACAAAGTGCTAATTTAAATATAAATCAAATAAAGAACCCTGCTAAACACACCCAAAGCACTAACATTTCTTTGATAGCAAAGCCTTGAAAAAAATCTGGGTTTACTTTTTTGTAAAAACTTCTTTTTTTTAATCTCTTGGATGAGGATATTTATTGCTCATTTGTTTATAGACTAAATTGCTCACATCACTGTAAATAACTTCTGAAATGTTGTTCCCTCAACTGTGCTAAGCTTTAATATAGCATAGTAATGAGTGGGATGTGCAACTTCTGCTTATCTACTCTATTTTGGACAGTGCCAGTGGCTCATGTTTATTAAGAAAGTTGGCAGTGAAACTGAATCTCTGGTTTCCCCCTGGTAGATAAACTGTGTCTGAGCTAACATTCATGAGGATCTTGGAAGACTCATTTAAATACAATGCCTAAGGCTACACAATTTTTCCTGGATTCCAGAAGTGCATATAAAGCTTTTACTTTTCTGATGTTCTTTTTTGGAATTGATGCTTATATATTACAAACTCTAGCCAGGATTTGGTAGAGAGCACCAAAAGTCTATGTCTGAACTGAATATTCAGGTATTTTTGCATGCTTTTATTTTCCCATTGCAAAGAAGACACTCCCCCTTCCCCCCCAGCCATAAACTAAAATACAAGTTCCATCCTACCAGTGTATTTCTATTATAAAATTCTAGAGAAACTGAGCAAGTATTTTTCCTCCTTTGTTTGGGACTGTGGATCTCAGCCATTCACAAATGCATAGTGTTTCCTTCATGCCACACTAACCTATGAAGTTTTTTCACTTAATCCAGTCATTTATTCTAAATGTCAGTTCTGCATGATCCTCTAAATAAAATCATTTTCAGTCTAACAGCATAATCTGAATCCTTCCTGCAGTTTAAAGAAGCATCACGTTTGTCAGTTCTTCAGGCAGTAGCCTTTATTTCATATTATCTCTATGTTCTATTTCAGATGTGCTAAGAACATTTCAATATATTTGGATACCTCAGAAGGGAGAAAAAGTTTAAAAATAAATGAGTAAGGTGCTGGTGTGCTGAGTGGAATCCAAAATCTTATTTTATGGGAAGAGGGATCCTACCCCCTCCATCAGGTCTCTGTGCAGCCAAAGGGAAGGTTAAGGTTCTCTCTTGCACACTGACTGAAATAGTCCACAGACTGAACAGGGATCCTCTTTTAGTCATCAGGTACCCAACCAACAGCTAGGTAAGCCACTAAATATTAATCTATTCTTAGTAGATTGCTAAGTAGAGGTCTTAGTCCTCTGAGAACCTAGGATCTTGAGCAAGCACCCCTTGCTGAAAGCAGGGACCTAGTCCCTTTGAACAGTATTTGTATTTTTCTTTTAAAACGCAGCTGAAAAAGGAGATACCGAATCTTTCTTTTCTGCACAATAGCCGAGTGGTAAGAATGCTTGCCCTGTAAAAGGCAAGCACAGATTCAATTCCCTCTTGTCTGAACTTCAAACCTAATCTTTTATCTTCCAGATGAGTGCCCAAAACACAAGGCTTGCAAGACACAAGGCTACTCAGGAGGTGGGGAATGTTGTTGTTCTTTTAGAGCCATACCTTTACGCAGAAAAAAAGCTCCAAATTCACAAGGTCAGAAAGGATGGGTAACTTGGCAGTTCAGTGTTTAAGGTGTGCATTACATTTGGTCCCTGCTCCATGCTCCAAGGCCTGTTTCTCCTTTCTGTTTTTTAGAGCAATTTCTGTAGAATGTAAAATTCAGTTATATTTTCTATAGAGGAGGAATGTAAGTACTGACCTACTTCCAAATGAATACTTTTAACTCCTAGGTGAAAGAGCTCCCCAGCCCTCCACCCAGGGCTCATACCTCTCTAAACAGGCTAATAATTAAAATAATGCATACCAAGAAAATAAAGTAGTGGGCTTGAATAAAACCAGACAGGTTTTCAAGGGAAGTGGAAACAGCCATTTGTTAGAAGTAATTTCCTGTTTGGGAATCATAGGCAAGTTAAAAAAAAAATCTCATGGGGAAGGAAGTATATGGAGTAGAATCTAGACTATGGATCTCAACTGAGCTGAGCTATCAGCCCTGTCAAGAGCAATGCTATTCCGGGGTGACTATAAAGCTTCAAGGTCAAACAGTAAGATCCCCTTGAAGCTCAGGCTTCTGTAGTTTAAGTGACAGCACAGTGGAGATTTCTGGCAAGCAATTTTAGACCCAACTATTGTTTTGTATTTTACACTTAATGCTCTTCCTAGGAGAATCACAACTGATATGCAAGGACCTTAACTATAAGCCTGGTCAAACCCCTGAGTTTGAGTGCTAGTCAGATCTGAATTTCTAAATCTACCCTCATACAGAGCTTGACTAAATATTAGTCCAAGCAGCATAACCTTTATTTTTAAAAGCTATGAAAAATCATTGACAATTTATGACCAGCTACCTGATGCTGCTGGTTTTAGATGCTGCAGCTCTTCTCAAGTCTGTGGAATTATGCCAGCTTGTATCTACAGCCAATGTCACTCAGAATTCAGTTGCATCTTTTTTAAGTGCAAAATGTCATTAGTTGTACCAGAAGCTGACATGAAGTAGCATTTCCACCTAATTGTCCTATCCTTTTACTGACAGCTTGCTGTTGCCCTTTGGAAACCTTGTCAGTTGGAATTTTACTGAGAAAGTGCATTTGGTACCATTTTGAACCAGCATTTTCCTTGAAAACTATTGTTTGAGGAATAGTGGAAGAAGGGGAGGTAGACCACCTATTCTGTCCTAGAAAGAACAAAGTCATCTGGATTCTGTCTCCACCCATTGTATCTTCTTCCTTCCAAATATTAATATGCTCCCTTGTTAGAATCCTTGAAGTTTTTCAGCATGGCAAACTTTCCTATCGCCCGTTTGGCTGCTATCAATTTGTCTCATACAGAAAACTGGCAACATAAAATACTTTACTCTGGTTTTCTTCAATGAAAATGTTTTTTTCAATCATCTCCTGTTAAGTGTATTATTGCTAGTATATCCTGTATTGTATACCAAGATGACTATTAAAATAAATCAAGGAATACTTGCAGATAACTTCAAATAATTAGAGAAATAAACTTGTGCTGGCAGCATCAGCCAAGATTATAATAATGATATTAATATTTGGTTCTTAAAAAACTGATGGAAGCTATAAAATTACTTCATACACAATGAATAGTTATCTTGTCATGTCTTAACAGCCTGGAAGTGAAAAAAATGAAGAACATAAATGCAAGCCCATAAAATTATCTGATATGAATAATTAAGGATTAACTTTTCACATCTTTGGATACAGATTTTCTTTTAGACATACTAAAATCCTACTGTCTCCAGGTCTTTTCTCCCCAGACCCACGAGGACTAAGATCTTATAGGTCATTTTTATGGACACGAATTTCATGTTCAAGTATAACCCCAAACTATTTTTCTGGGCCAAACTGCATAGCTATCTGGCTGCTACAGTACAAAAGCCTTTCCTATTGCAATTTTTGCTATTAAGTGCAAGGAGCAGTGTGTGGAATCAACTGATTTCTTTTCCTATAGGTCATGTAATTAAACACTTCAAAGGTCCTGCTCACCTGAGCCCTGTATCTGACTGAAGGGTCTTTCTTTTTTAATTCTTTTCCAGGCTTCCAAGTTGAGCTGAACAGATGGCTTAAACCACAGTGGGGAAAAGGTAGGAATTTATTATGACATGCTCCAGTTTCCAAAACACTTCTCAGCCATGCCTTACTCACTTCTCATTCAAACTGTGTGTAATGGAGATAAGCCAGTTGACATAGCTGCTTGTAACAATAGGAAACTCACCCCAGGTTTGGGAAGACCTCAGATAGGAGGCCTGTATCCTAAAGCTGTAACTTTTACATTATCAACACAATAAATCTAGCTTATGTTGAGATGCAGGTTTAGTACTAAACATGTCATGGTTTAACCCCAGCTGGCAATTAAGCACCACACAGCTGCTCATTGTCTCCCACCCAGCAGGATGGGGTTGAGAATGAGAAGTGTATAACTGGGAGAACTCAAGGGTTGAGATACACACAGCTTAGTGGGCAAAGCAAAAGCCATGTGCACAAGTAAAGCAAAGAAAGGAATTAATTTCCACACTTCCCATGGGCAGGCAGGTGTTCAGCCAACTCCAGGGAAGTGGGGCTCCATCATGCATAGAAGTTACTTAGGAAAACAAATGCCAGCACTCCAAATGTCCCCCCTCTTCCTTCTTCTCCCAGCTTTATATGCTGAACATGATATCATATGGTATGGAATATCCCTTTGGTCAGCTGGGGTGAGCTTTCCTGGCTGTGTGCCCTCCACACTCCTTGCGTTCTCCTAGCCTACTCACTGGTGGGGTGGGGTGAGGAGCAGAAAAGGCCTCAGCTCTGTGTGAGCACTGCTCAGGGGTAATAGAAACATCCCTGTGTTACCAACACTGTTTCCAGCACAAATCAAAACCATGGCCCCATGCCAGCTACTATGAAGAAAATTAACTCTATCCCAGTCAAAACCAGCACACAACTTAGAGTAGCTAGCCACCACGGATTGTAAATCCTCTTTACTTAAAAAGGGTACAGATGCCTTACCTTACTGAGAAATGGCAGTACTATTTTATTATCTTACATCTACATTTGCCAGCCATCACTTTTGACTGTAAATAACTGCTACATTTATAACTAGCAAAACTTTAAATGGTAACAAAAGATAGACTCCAAGCCATAGCACATTTAAATATGCTCAAATCCAGACCCATTTGAAGGACTGGGTACAATTAAATGAGATTGAAATTAGAGCATCAATAATAAGGCCATGTGATGAATCAACACAGGATGTAAAAGTGATGGGTGAAGAGCAGGGTGACATTTTTTGAAGATCAAGAACATTTGCTCTCGCATAGGACACTGACAGAAGGTAGCAGACTGGAAAGAGATGCTGAAAATACTAAAAGCAAACACAGAGAAGAAAAAATGTAAATGTTTAATGTAAAACAGCATGTATCAATACCACTGTTAAATTAGGGGAAAGGAAAGGAGAGCAAATAAAAGACTTGACGGGGAAAGGAACTCCTAGATTTAGTCTTGAAGTCACAGGGCCCTGAAAATGACACAGAAAGCAAAGGCTTAGTCATTAGAGATATGGAAAGATTGCAAAGCAGGAGATTGAGACTTTACTGCATTGCAGTATAGGATACACAATTGTGAAAAGAATAAAGAGATAGCTGGAGGAAAATGACTTCATTCAGTGTCACAGCATGAATTTAAACTGAAGAAAGGCTGTATCCTAAAGGAATTAACAGAGAATTCTTTAAAAGAAAGCAAGACTAAGGGAAAAGAAGGTAAAGCTCTCCAATAAATAAAACAGCATCAGCTAATTTACACTGGCCTTCTCCCATCCTGATGTCCTTACGACTCATGCAACAATGCACCTTTATATGAACGCATTATTCGCATATTACTGCTTTTACAATTTTCACAGTAGCATTTTTCACCTACTAATGTGATTTATCTTGTGACATTAATTGGTCATCAGACTGCCGAGGGAGAGGATTTCTACCTTTACCTCTTTGCACCAGCCTTGCAAATACTCCTTTTCTCAGCCCTCGAGTTTGAGCCCCTGTTGCAAACACGTGCCTAAAATTCTGTGTGAACTTTAGTGAAGTCTCTTCTGAGATGGATGCTGACTGGAAAGCTATACACAACTCAGGTAAAAAACCTGAAATTCTGCATATTTCATATGCAAACAGGGAATTGTGTGGTCATGACAGTGTTTTCCTTCAGATTAGAATACTACCCAGTTATTTTAAAGCTGTGAAGAGTTTACATCCGTATTTTTCTCTGCATATCTTTATTCTTAATTATATTTATGGTTTTAAAGCCTTGATAGCTTTATAATTGCATATTCTCCTCTGTCAGATAAAGACTGAATCTCAGCTCCTCTAGGAGTCTGTTGTTATTATTGTTTTTATAGCTTTGCTCCAGTTAGGAGAATGATTTAATATTAAACATTAAAGTATTCCCTTTTAGTCTCACAGAGATAGGCATTTTAATCCTCTCTAAGAGCCATCATATGTCTGTCTGGTGAAGCAGTGTCTTGCTCCTGCATTAGCAGATGGGGTGGTGACAATTCAGAATTTGTGACCAAAGGTGGCATTAGTCAAAGATGTATGTATAGAAAATGCTGTTTCTTCCCCCAGTGCTTGTTTGCAACAGAAAGGAAATCTTGCAGAGAGCAAAGTAATTTATGAAAAAATGTACAGTTAGCACAGCAAAAATCAGAACTCCAGGTTTTAAAAGCCTGGATTGAGAGGGCATAGTTTGAGTCAGTTTACCCTAACTAGTAGTTCACAGGCAATATATCACCTCTAGCCCCTTAATACTTCTTTTCACTACAGGAAATTGTGAAGTTATGGCAAATGATGCTGATAGTGATAGCAAAGGATAATACTGTTCATAGAGCACCACTTCCTTATACTTGCACCCAAGAATAGTTAAGGTTGGAATCTATTAGGTTGAGGACCTGATTCTTCCCCACTAGATGATGTCTCTTAAAGGGAATTAGACTGCCATCTTCTGAGAGGATGATGGCTATGAATGAGTGGAAAAAAAGAACAGGTTTCTGAAGGTGTGAAGAGTTCATAACCCTTTAACTAGTACCTCTCAAACATTTGAAGATCTGAGCACTAGAGCACAATTTCCTATGATGTAACACATGTATTTAAGGTTATGTGGTATACACACCTTTCCTCCAAAAAATCCAAGGCATCTAAGAAAAAAATTTAAAATATCCTCCTACTCAAATTAATGCTGACAGCTCAATTTTAGGAAGTGCCCTTCTGAAGTCCTTCAGAAAAACTGTCACATCTTGAAAACAGTTAAGACTCCAGAACATAGAAGTACCAGGTCTGATTGTGTCCTAATTTATCCAGGTTTGGCACTCACTGTATCAGTGACTTGTTAAGTCTGGTAGTTTGATACTACCAGTTGCATAAAGTCAGATATTAGAAAGCCTATATAGTCATTCAGTCCATATCTTTTCCACTGGTAAATATATACATATTATTACATGATTAGTTTACAATAAGTTTGCACTTCTATGATCATTTCAAACAAGAAGGATTCTTCTGTAATGTAGGCAGCTATATCCTTAAGGAAGTAAATCTGTATTTCTTTAAGTAGCTTCATCTGATTTGTCTATATTTTCTCCCAGAATCATCCTAAAGAACCACGTTTATCGGTGATGATTCAAACTTTTATAAAAGTCACCTTTAAGATAAGCCATACGTATTTATTTATTTAAGTCTTCTCACATTGATCAGACTTTCCAAGGCCTCAGTCCTGAATGCCCTTTCAGTTTGTCAATACCTTTTTTTAAAAAAATGACATACCATAACACAGCTTTTCAAACAGTGAATAATTTCAGTTATGCTTAAAAGAAGTATTACCTTCTTGCTTAGCACTGTCATAGTAAGATACATGCAGTTGAAAGCAGTAAATCTTAAAAAAATTCTGTAAGATACCATACCTTAAGCTTTATTTTATATTTTAATTTGCATCTTCAATGGACCTTTTTTCACCTCAGTACAATCTTAATATTGACCATATAGCTATAATCTTAATGCTGTCCAAATAGCTGTGGGAGTAAAAATGAACTCTAAAAACAAGAAACATTTTTGTTTCTGACAAAGTTTAGCTAAAGAATATTTTTTCTCTTCTCCAAAGAGTATCCATTCTTCTACCAACACGGTGTGTGCTTCCCTCTGCGTTAATTCTGATTCCATCAAAAATCAGAACGCTGTGACTGATGTTCGAAATGAGCTGAGGTGATATTGAGGTTTTGAACTTTATCTGAGCATGTCACTCAGTTGAAGGCATTCCAGACCTCAAATGGCTCAGTGCCATTCTTCAGAAATGAGACAGGAACAAGTATTGATTTTTTTTTTTCTTTTAAACTGAGTACCTAATGAGCAAATGAAGATATGGTTGGTCCTGGATTTATTAGGTGATCTATAAGAGGCTTTTCAGAGTTCATACGTATGGAGAGCAGTTTATTGCAATTCTACTTATTTTTCCTTTTTTCTGAGGGAGATTGTTTCTATATTGTTACTGAGATTTGCAGTATAGATTAGCCTGATTATATCACATTGCATTTTCATAGCAAACCAAAGCTCTTGCTTGGTAAAAATATATTCTTTGGATCTGACAAGAGGCTGTTACACTACTACAGCATATTCTTTTTGGTACTTGAGAAAGTAAACAAAATTAAAAGCCACTGGGAAAAGAGAATACATCACTCCCTAAAGGTACAAGTGTTTCTTCAAGCTGAAAATTACAGATTTATAAGAAAAGCCAAGCACTTTCTCAAAAAAGAGTGAGGTGTCTCAAATCTGCTGAAGTTAAGTGAGATAAATATATGTAACAAACAACCAAATTCAGTGAACAGATATGAGGTAAATGTGTATGATCATAACAAAAAAATACTACTCAATGGGAAAAAATCTTCAGATCAACTAGAACTGGGAATTATCTAAAAACTTAAATAAAATGGGAAGTTCCGCAGCCAAATGTATATAGTTATTTAGGCATATGTTATGGTTTAACCCCAGCTAGTAACTAAGCACCACACAGCCACTAGATCACCTCTCACCCCTTGCCATGGGATAGGGAGCAGAATGGAAAAAAAACCTTATAGGTTGATATAAAGACAGTTGAATAGGGTAACAAAGGAAAATAACAACAACAATTATTATTATACAAGTCATTCACAAATGCAATTGTTCACCACCTGCACAAAAAAGCCCAACACCCAGTCTGTTTCTGAGCATCAATTCTGCCTCCGAGCTATCTTCCCCAGTTATATACAGAGTATAACATCATGGGCAAAGTTATATCCCTTTGGACAGTCTGGGTCAGCTGTCCCTCCCACCTGGCAGGGCCTGAGAAGCTGAAAAGTCCTTGATTTAGTGTAAACACTAAAAATATTTGGCAACAACTAAATCAGTGTGGTACCAACATTATTCTCATACTACATCCAGGAACACAATACAGATTTCAGGGGTGAAAGTATATGTAAAGCAGGCAGACAGACAACAGCTGCTTTGCCATCTAAGAAGTCTGTCATCACAGTCAACTGACTATTCTGTCTGTCCATCCACAAAAACAATATGGACAATTTTCAATTCATAAAAACCTGAATTTGGTGGTTTAAGTCCATACATTTTCAAAAAGAAAATTTACCTGTAGATTTTACATAAAACTGTGTTAATTTAATGTAGAATTATGTTAATAAGTCATATATTTTTCTGAGTTCAGTGAGAACTGAATTTACCTGCATTTCCTGATGCCATATTACTCTTCTACATTCACCCTAAAATGTTATATGGAATTAAACCTTCAAACAGTAATTCATAAATAAATAATTTCATCATGCTTTGAGGACATAAATGGTCTTGGAGCATCCTTCTTTGAACTGATCATTGTGCTTTCCTTCTGTTTCTGATCTATTTTAAACATGTAGAAAAATGTTCACCAGCTGTGTTTCCAGAGTTAATGTTATAGAACTCGATTGCCTCCTTCAAATTTGTGGTACTAACAATAATTGATATTATTGATTCAGCTCATTAAATATGCTCATTCTTTACAAGAAAGACATTCTTTACATATGATGTTTCAATTCATTGTTGCTGGAATGAGAGCAATATAGTTCTTGATTTGAGAGATATATGGAGATCACATTTCAATTTCAACATGTTCCCTTCATTTGTGTTTCTCTCAGTTCCTGTGTTTTTCTCAGAAATGACTTCATTACAGTACAGAAGAAACCCACCACATTCTTACTATGTGGAATTTACTCTGGAATGAAGAACAGCTGTAATAACCACAGCACTATGTAAGTGAGCAGAGCTCAGAGGTTTATTAAAGAAAAGAACCTCCCCTGCAACTGGTGTGTATGTTACTGGAAGGTTTCCCTACGGGCTCCATGCTGACTTAGTTACAAGTGCTGCAGTACTGTACTGAGGGAAAAGGTCTTGCTTAGTGACTCTGCTGCCAGTGGTCCTTAATGTAGAAGGATATACACCCTATCTGCCATTGCCATAATCCCAGTTCCTCCAGACACCCCTTATGAAGCAAGACTAATTTTTGCAGGCTAAACTTTCCTAAGAAATTGTCTGGAAAACCAAAGTAGTTTTACTATCAACGTACACAGTGAAAGCATGCAATTCACTATAGCATTTTGGCGTGTGAAGGCATAAAACAAGTAGGGAAAAACAAGCCAAATATGTGAGTGGGCTTTTTCATACTTTGAATTTTGAAAGTGACTGAAATGCTGTAAAAGTACAGTGGCATCAGCTTATTTATCTTAAATGAAAGAACCAAAGAATCATTTCCATTCATCTTCAGAATGCAAAGTTATGTCGGGCTCTGACATTATGATGTAACAAATGATGTATTGTACTGCAGCAGCATAGAAAGGAAATATTGTATTTATATAGAAGATACTGTACCAACGCTGAAAGACCCATCTTTAAGAAAAAGTAAAACGGGTATTAGCATGAATAATCCACAATCACATTGCAGTTTCAATGATCTGTTTATGTCTGCCTCCTTGCAGCATTAATGATTAAATGTAGTAAATCAATGTATAACAATTAGCTTGGGATTACAGAATCCATCTGAATGCCAAGCAATAAGTCTTTACGTTAAGATGGAAATTCTGCTGTCATCCATTTATTATAAAAGTCTCCCTGAGAAGCTGATCTAATGTAATATGTTGTCCAGAGTATGTATAATAATCTAAATAGCATTGCTAAAATTAGATATGGTAGTGTTGATAAGTTAAGTGCATTTCCAGCAACATATTTTTTATGAAGATTGTTTATTACTAACATTGGCTTATATTCAGCTCTAAGTACTTGATAAAAAGATGTGTAATCACTCATTCATCAGTGATTCCTTATTAGCTCATTTTCTCTTGGGAAAGAAAATATATCGTATGCATCAATCAATTGATCAAATGATAATGTGAAAATCTTAATCATGTTAAATGCATTCTGAGAATATCAATTTAGGACCAGACCTATCAATTTTGTACTGACACGAGCTGGCCTTTCAAAGCTGATGTGACAATTCATATAAGTGAAGACTGTCCATCTCAGCAAGGGCTTTCTTGGCCCAATAAGCAAGAGAGTAATTTTTTTATACACCTGTCTAGTTAGCCTAATTTTATAACACTAGAGTTAATTAAAGTCAAATCATAATGAAAATTCAGCTTTTGTTTGGGTTTTTTTTTTGTCGGTTGGTTGGTTGGTTGGTTTTGGTGGTTTGTGGGGTTTTGTGGTTGGTTGGGGTTTTTTTCCCCAGTTTCTTCTGGGGCCTCTGTAACAGAATAAACCAGATTACAGCAAGATCCAATATGCCAGTAAAACACAAAACACAAGCAAATTTAGCTGAAGCAGGAAAACAAACTTAGATCAGGAGAACGTTAATTAACTGTCCTCCTACTAAGCCCCAGTTTCACACTGTGTTTTCCCTATAGTCTGTCAGAACATGGCTTAGAAAGCAATGTGGGGAGTTAATGCTCTTGTAAAGCACATGTATCTCTGGCAGAATCTTCTGCTCACTGGGCTGATTTAAGGGTAGGTGGCAGTACTATTAAGTGGTAGAGAATGTTTGCTGCAAAGCCCCAGAAATGCCCTCTTGAAAGCAGACAATGAATGTAGTCTCAGACACAGCAGGATACAACTAGATCCTTTCAAACCATGGAATACAGATATGCAGACCTTTCCAATCTTTTACCTTTCCAGAGGGAGCATAATACTAAAACCTTTACAGTATTTTTAGGCCCTCCTTTCCCAGTAAAGTTTCCACAGTAAGGTAGAAAAAGGCTATCAGTGCTCCAAATGTGTGTTTCTGGGCACACAAATCTGTTATTTCTCCTGGCCCAACTATGCCTACTGAATCCTGCATGGATAATCCAAATGTAAAAATATACAAATATTGGCAGCCAATAGGGGGCTTTTCATCTCAAGCAAGAAAACAGAAGTAATTCTGATAGCTTTTCCAAGAGATGCGTGGTGGGGCTTATTTGCCAAAGTTTGAATCTGTAATAAACAGCTCACTGCTGTTTCTATTTTGAAGTCTTCATATTTAACATTCATTGATGGATTGCCATTTTCAGAATGTGTATAAACAAAGTGATGAGAAGAGGCTTACACATGAATGCCATGAAGGCAGACTGTTTATAAGTACTCCTCTTGTTTAGAAACCTTTGCTTAGTTCTATGGTTTGTGAAATAACTTGGCCAATGAAAGGCAGTTTATCCCTGGATGCTGTATGTGGACAATATACCAGTGGGGAAGATGAAAACTGTTAAAACACCACCTGCTTTGTAGAGAGGATTCCATGCTTGGAAAATTCCAATGTTTTCTATTAAATTCAAGGCATAACCTTTCATTCTGATTTTCTTTTCCTTGGAATTGTGAGGTGCAGCTCTGCAAGCACAAGTCCATTTTTTCTTCACGTAGGAATGGCTTCCACACAATACTATAACATTCAGTTATACATCACAGCTTTAGATTTTAGTTACAGCAGACATATTCAAATCTTACTTAAGGTATCATATATTTTCATGTATGTACAGATAAAGACAGTACATATACAATATATAGCTAGAAGGTAAACCACAATGTCATGAGAAAACAAAGATTTCATGGTATGAATCTAGCTATGGGTAAATTGACAAAAATATTCACAGGGTTTTGGGAAGGAGAGAACATTACTTGAATCCAATCTACTGCCAATAATGATGATATAGTAATGGGAAGAATCCAAATGTATACGAAGAAAAATGTTGAACACTTTAAAAATTATTGTCAGTGTTGAAAAAATTCTGCTTTGAAAAAAATCTTTTAAAGTTTGTAAATAGATCAAATTATTTTTCAGTGAGTTTGACCCAAACAAAAAACATTTTATTTTATGTTTGACCTCTAAGTAGAAAGTGTCCTCTCATTTTTCACCTGTGATATGTTTTGGAATTTCCAAGAGAGCAGCAGAATGACCATACTCAAAACTGGATAGTTGCTATACACAGTGTGACATACTACATGGATTATAGTTTGATTTTGAAAACAGAACTATCTTGGACATATCTTAGAGCAGCAGTTCTTAAGCACAGCACTTGATGAGTTTTAGGAACATTACGGTACCTGCAACTCTCTCTTAATATTTATGACACCTGCTAAACTAGAATAATAGCTAAAATATGTTAAATGCATTTATAATAATTTTTATTTTGTGAACAGTATGCACAACAGAGAATGACAGTTTGAACACATGCCAGTATAAGCATATGGGGTGTTAGTGGTGGGAACGTAAAATGCTTTAGGCAGCTTCATTTCTCCAAGAACGATGTACAGAAAATCAGTTTTCTCCTTGAGGATGAACTTTGAAAAGCAATAGATAGGCATTTTCCAACACAATACTTCTATAATACTGTAGCTCCCCAAATTAATATTTGAGTCAGAATAACAGAACTCAATAAAATTAGCTCATACAACCTGTACTTTTTTACCTCTGGGTAAAAATGATTGTTTCTTATTTTGTCTTCCTTCTACTCCCTACTGCTAATACACCATTTTTTCTTCTGCAGTCCTGTAATATACCAAACTGACTCTTCTTGTAACTACTTTTAACATAATAGGACCTTGTAGCTCTCAGCTTTCTAATGATTTTGCTTTTTGTTAACACTTTAGTCCCTAAACCTCTTTTTTTTGACTTCTCAATTGTACCAGCAATTTAATGAAGGCTGGCTTCTTAAAGTAGTATGTACCTATGTTCTAACATAACCTGTTGTGTGTGTGAGGAGGTAGCTGAGAGGAATATTGATTCATGGAGATCTGTGAAACAGTTAGCTCAAGCAAAGCAGTTCACGAGATGACACTCATCTCCTCTGCCAGTTCAAGGCTGCTGATTCCCATGCTTGCTTCCACTGAGTTCAATTGCAAAATCATCACTGTCTTCAAATAGTGCAAAGATAGAGTGCTCTTCCACAAGCTATTATAATCTTGCCAAAAAATGTTCATCTTTCTGTTCACTCTAATGTTGTACATAAGAAAGGTAACAAACCAATAAACTCTTGTCTAAATGAAGTTACTGGCAAAATTCACTGGTGTTGATGGGTCTGGTTGGTTGTTGGGCATTTTTTTTTGTCCCCTCCTCCGTGTGTATAAAGCTTAGTATATCAAATTCTACAGAAAATCACACTGTCTGCCTCAGCCATATTAGTTACAGAATGCAGTATAACTAAATCAAGGTATTTTTTTCTTTTTCCACATGGTTTTTAGCAAGTTACTTTCAGATACCACATATATATTCCCAATCTATGCACTGCCCTGTGTTTCACTGTCCATAAATAAGTTTCAACATGGTCTTGATCTTTTGAAAGTTGACTGCAACTGGTATCTGCCAGTTCTTGGAAGGAAATCAACCATAATTTACCTTTACTAATCACTTTACATACTGTTTCAACTACAGCGGGTTATGTGGTGGATGTACGTGTTATTAATTATAAAACTGGAGAACATCCTCCAGCTGAAATTAATTATGTTCTTTGGGGTGGGAGAAGTCTAGTGTGGCAGTTGAGATGTAGGGTCATGATTCCCTGCATCAGTTTTATAGTTGATCGTATTAGATGTGACAAGCTTTGCAGTGAAGCTGCAGTTTTGTTCTAATCCCATTTTCAGTACAACTTAGAAAAAATTAGTCTTTTCAACCATTTTTTGCATTATTTGTTGGTATATATGGACTTCCCTTTTTTAATTATGGTGTATTTCTGAATCCTTTTTCTTTTCACAGCAATTCTGCAACAAAACCCCTTACTCATGCTTTTTATTTTATTTGGAAATATTAACAGTTCAAACATGAAGTCAAATGAATACTCAATTACTAGGTTTTTTTCACAATTTCCAATGCATATTGACCCTTGTTGCTAAATACCTGTACCTATATTGAATTCTTACATATTCCACAGTCTGGTGTGATTATACATAGCAAAAAATGTAACTGTTAATGTGGCAAGTAAGTCTTAGCAGGACAGTCTAAAGTTTTAGGACTAGAGGGTTGCAAACAGAAGATGAAGAAAATTTAGAGTAGGAAAAGATGCTTTTCCCAAATATCCCTCTAAAATAATCCAATCAAAACATGAAGATATAAAAGCATCTTGTGGAGGGGGTTTTTCAATAAACCAAATTGAGAAAAAGTATCAGTTTGCTCTCTTCCTTTCAACATCTGAATACAGCTCTTCTCCATAGGTTTTGCTTTTCTATAATCTTGCTGAGTTAGAATCCAACACAGCTAAAATACAGTAGGAAATGACCTATAATTAGGATTTAAGAATGTAATGGTATGAAACCAAAAATAGTGCATTCTACTAAATTTAAGGAATGAACTGAGCTATACTTGTATAACACCTTAACACTGCAGCTATATGAGAGGTTGTTTCAATGTAATTATCCTAGTATAAAATTGCACTCTAATCAAAAGTTAGGGCAAAAGCAGTGTGCAGACAAGGCTGGTATTTCAATGAGCCGGGCTATTTTTCTGTCAGCCAGTATACCCAAACATCAAACAAAACCTAAGCAATTATACACACTAATCCTTCCCAATGTGAAGTTGCAGCCCAATGTGAACTCAAAAGCACCAAGTTGCAAATCCTTCAAAAAGAGCATTTACAACTTATAATGGAAACTCCAACAGAGCTCTAACTGTAATAGTGTGACTACTGCAGCGATTATTCTTTATTGCCATGGCATTTACTGCTGAAATAGTGGTGGGCAGATCCTAACATTCTTAAAATTAATGTGCAGTAACATTCTCATGTGAGGTATTGCCAAAGGTATAGTGTTTTGAAATGTAATATATCAAAATGATGATACTTTCTATTTAAGTTGTTCTGGTCACCCACTTAATACAATTGCCGCGTCAAAGGTACTTTTCATAATTTCAGAATAAATATATATGAAATAAGAGAATATGAAAAGTATTTGGATTCTGACTAGTATTAATGAGGACTTGGAAAATGCCAACCTATTTCCAGTAGGGCAGCTTTATAGCTGAGAGAACATTATGGTAGAGTGTTCTCTTGTAATGATTAATTTCCCCTTGTGAGCAATATACTTATGGCCCAAATCACCTACTCCACGTATAGAACTCATATTGTTTTCTGTCAGAATTCTGACTGAAAAACAAAAATGTCAAGTACATCAGTAAGGGCCTAGTGGAAGGTAAACACCAGAGTATGAACAACAATGAAAGAGGACATTGTATCTAAGAGAGTTCATAAACTCCATCCTGCTAGATTTCCTCCTTTTTAATACAAGAGAAATGATAGAAGTGTTAATTCAGTTTCTATTATGTGTTTATGCATAGTTGTGCTAGTAGTGATCAATAACATGTAATTAAAAATAATTCTTTCTATGTTTCAAAGCTCATTCAGATCATGATGCTAAAAATGCTCCCAGAAATGCAGAAACACTGCATTACTTAGTTTTAATATTAAAAGTATTTCATATCTAACCTATATGCTTGTAATGTAATACCTATTTGGGGGTGATTAGAATCTTGTTATTTTGTATCATACCCTAGTGTAGCAACTAAAAAAAAATCTGTCAAAACAAAAAGAAAACAGAAATTCTAAGAGATGGTGGTATTAGCTAAGAAAGGGTTGCTCACCTGTGGCACCAGCAAAAGAAAGCCCCTTAGTACAGAAATGAGGAAACAGACTTCCCTAATATATATATAGAACCAATGGAAAATAGAAGTCACTATTTTACAACTAAGATATATAGGACAATATATAAAATATAAGTGATATATACATATATGTAGCAAGATTAAGGTGAGCTTTAAGCCGGTCTTCTAGTTAAAACAGGGTACCTGATGTTCGCTTATGAATATGAAACAAAAGGAATGTATGTTTTCTGAAGTTAATTATAGGTTGGGCTGATAATTCTCACCTCTGATTTTTCATTTCAGTCTTAACTTCCTTTACCCTTTCAGTCATAAACATAGCTGGAGATCACACTGTCTAAATTGAAGTTCCACCAAACTCAGTGCCAGGAGTAGGAGGGCCAGATACTTTCTGTTGCTAATAGACCCATCAAGGCTGAAAAAGACCTTCAAGATCCGACTGTCAGCCCTATACCACCTTAACCTCTGAACAATCTCCCAAAGCGCCACATCTACCAGTTTTTTTAACAGCTCCAGGGATGGTGATTCTACCACCTCCCCAGGCAGCTTGTTCCAATGCCTCACCACTCTTTTGGTGAAGAAATTTCTCCTAATATCCAGTCTGAAATTCCCCTGGTGCAACTTGAACCTGTCCCTCTTGTCCTTGTCTTAACAGCCTAAGAACTAATCATCAGGTGACTTGAGGTGTCCTTGGGAAGAACCCATCTCCCTCCACTGAGTCTTTACAGAGCCTCTCCTAACCTACATGTATAGAGTTCATTGGTGGTTTTACCTTTTTATTTCCCTCATAGTTGATTTCTAGCCTAAATTCTAAAATAAGCAAGTATATAACTACCAACACCTTTAGTACTTTCAATAGACTTTCAACACATTACTAGACTTCCATGCACTATAGGAATCGCTAAACCAGGATCTTAGACAAAAGAAATTGTAATCACTTTACTGAGAAGTTTTTTACCCTGTGGGTTTGCTATATATATTTTTTTTTATTTTGAAAATGTCTTTTTTCAACCAGATGGTTTATTTTAATTAATTCTTATCACAGAGACATCTTTGTCAGAAAGTACTTCTAGAACAGATGAGCACAATTATATAAGTGCTTTTGTTTACAGGATTACTGAATTACTATTTCACAGGGGATGTGCTGTTGTAATTTTATCTTTAATTTTTCCAACATCCTTGACATTTAAAGATGGTTTTAATGTTATTATTATTATTATTGAATTGTAAAAAGGCGGCTGTTGAATTTGTATTGATTTTACATATGTACTTACATTAAAATGATGGCATTTCAAAACCTCTAAATTTAAGTTTTCTCTTTTATAGTAAACAATACAGAATACATTCTATCAAAGCCTGTGTTTGACTATAGAAGGAAAAATGTTACCTTGCATCACAAAGTAATAAAGAATTTAAGAATGTATTTGCCTTCCATTTGTCTCTGTGGACTGTAAACCGTGATGCCACATAGTAAGTTCAGAGAATTTGACTATACAAAGCACTGAGTCTTTAAGACCAAGATCAACCTTAGCAGTGAAGGTTATCGTTTTATTTTGCTATGCAAGGCCTAAAAACATTGAAAAGATAACTGGAATTTTAAGTGTTTGCAACACAAGGTCAAATGCCAAGTTTTAATAGGCTTTGTAATTCTTAAGTTTCTTATCAAACAGGATGTGTTCACTGGAAAAAAACCCCACCCAACAACAAAACCCAGAATGGTAATACGCAAAGGAGGCTGGACATACATTTTGTAGGTTTTATTAGAAACCAGTTCTTTTTGCTTCAGATGCACTTTTGCTCTGACCTACAGGTAGTTCAGACATTCTTGATCTAAAGATCAAAATAAAGATCCAGAATTCATTGATGCCTCATTATTTGGGTAGGATTATTTTTTATTAACAAATTATTCATTGTATCTAGGCTAAAGCCATCAAACAAATCTCTATCACTGTAACTTATGAGATACAGTATATCAGAATTGGGTTTTTTACTGTTTAATTGCTTGACTATATATTGTGAGTGCACAATTTGTAAGCAAAATAACCCAGTATCTTCCAGAATGAAAACTATTAATGTACACAACTCCATGGTCTCTATATGCCAGCATGTATGAGCTTTACAAGAACATTTCCCGAAGCATCCAAATCAATTCACCTTATCGCAGACAATTCAGCAACAACTGCTTACCACTCCACTAAATAACCAGAAGGTATTGGTTTATTTTGACAAGTCAGATGTAAAAATGGATACAGCTGATATGATCTCACTTGGGATATCTGGTGTACATTACTGTGCGTTGGTACCAGGCTTAATTAGTGAGAACAGGGGGAAAAAACCCCTTACCTCAGACTCTGTGATGTTTCAAAATGCAACAGGACAGTTTATCATAAAAGAAAAAATAAATCGTGCCGACAACACTGTCCTTCCCGTGAGCTCATCCTGAACGAAGTTGAGGCCTACCTGTCCGCGCAGCCACCCGGAGGAAGGCTTGGTGAGGCAAGGACAGCGCTCGGGCCGTTTCACTGACAGAAAAAGGCGGGAGTCGGGTGGGAGGGATGGATGTGGTTGTTTCTGGGCGGGAACGGGAACGGGAACGTTCCCAGCACAGCATGCTGGGAGAGCCTGGCGCGTGCAGGGCCTCGCGGGCTGCGGGAGGGCGAAGACGGAGCAGAGACGGTGCTTGGGCTGGTCGTTAGCTCCAGGTAAGGCTTAGCAAGGGCGGTCGGTCCTTCGGCTAAACGTGCCTCTCCTCGGAGCTGGGGCGGGCCTCAGGCGGCACCTCCGTGTGGCGGCACCTCCGTGTGGCGGCGTCGAGGTTTCAAGGCTGTGGTGGGGCGGGCAGTGCACGCTGTACGGTGGGGCTGCGGGCACGGCACTGTAAGGACGGCAGCTCCTGAGGTGAGGCTGCTCGGTTTTTGCCTTTTAGCAGCTTTTGTTTTCCTTGTTTGTTCTCTTTTGTTTCCTCTCTTGTGTTTGCTTCTTGGAGGTTTTCTTTTAAGTGCAACTAATGAGGGCTGATCAGGTATAGGTTTTCAGGAACAAAAAAAGCTATGCAGGTTTTATTTGCAAAGTGATTTGATATTTTTTAAGCAATCGAGAGATTGTTAATGAGTGAAGTCGTGATTCTGTTTTAAGGGTAATTTGTTTCAATATTTTGCCCAAATTTACGCCTGTGGCATGGTGCATTACTTACTGGCTTGGTGTCAAAGGGTGGTTGTGTGTCCTGCCATTGCACCGAGCCTGCTGGCAAGCGTCACCGTGATGTGTCAGGTTGGCATGAAAACCTTTCCTAGTGGATGTGGTCTTGTCTCTCATGCTTTCAACTGTCTCATTCCACTGAGCTAAGTGCTAGCATCTAGGCCAAGAGAAGCCTTTTTTAGCTGTCCAGTTGGATGGAGGAGTACACGATGTTGATGTTAGCCGTCGTCATCTTGAGGTGTAGCTGAGATGAATGGAAAGCCAGAAACTGACGCTTCACTGGTGGGAACTGACAGCAAAGTGGGAGATTTAAGCAGTTAAAAGATGAAAATATTTCTGACCTTATAGATGGCAGTGATTCATAAGGGCTTAGGTCTGCTGTGTAATTTCTCTGTGTAATGTGATGCTCTGTCAAAGACTTGTTTTTTCTTCTTGTTTTGGTCCAATTGCAGTGTATTTATGTGGAATAAGGGTAACAGTCTGATTTAGTATGTGTTGTTGGCAAGCACTAAAAACACAGTTTGTACACCTAATTAAGTATTCCTCTGACTTTAAAGCTCTCAAGTCATATAGAAGGAAAGAACTAGTGGGACATTATTTAGACACGAGAATATTCTGATTGAGGTGCGCTTGCTTTTGCAGGGAGATTCTACAAAATCTTCTAAGTCTGGAATCAAAAGCAGTTGCTTGAAGGGATGCTGACTAATAGCCTTCATATACATTGATCTAATCAGTGAGACTGCAAGTGGTGATTAAAGATCGCTATTTCTGGGAATTATACTACCATGCTTTCTTTGGCAGACCAACATGCCTGAACCAGAGGGGCATGTTCACAGCCAGTATCTATAGTTACATAACATGGCAGACACTGCCTGATCAAAATTTTAAGACCTATAGTCAAGAGCAGATCTCCTCTCATTTCTGAAACCCTAATGAATGACTGCAACTATTACAGTACATAAAATATTAGCGAAGCTAATGTCAAAACTGAATATTTAATAATGCTTTTGCTTTTTTCCATTCCTTATAGAAAGGTATTGCTGAACATAAATATACAGATGCAAAAGTGCAAATATGCTTTTCAGACAATAAAGGCTAGGTATTATAGACCCATACTATTTTTTTGTTCCCCTGAGAAATACAGCTGATATAGCTTGCACAAAATGGAGATCAGGTATCCATAGCCTGATCCAATTCCTTTTGAAGTCCTTTGCTTGCTGTCTGAGCTTAAGTGGTGATAGGACTTCAAAATCACTTACCACCTAGGTAAGTCCTCTTTGGAGTGTTTATTTCCCTGAGATCAATTTTTAAACTTATTTATTTACTCTAAGTACCTGAAGACTCTTTAATTTTTTTCTTTACCATCACCAAAGCGGGTATGTAATGAAAGTGAAAATGTGAATGAGGAAGCAGACATTAAAAGGAAGCAATTAGAAATAGTTTGTATGGTGTGCAGAAGGGTTTTCAAAGTGTAATAAGTATTTTGAAGGAATAAGCAACATAATTCTCAAGTGTGGCTGCACTGCAAAGAAGCTAAGAGATTAGTTAATCTTTAATCATTCCCATGTCAATTTAGTATTGCTCCCTCTCTGCTGAGGAAACTTCTAAAATAGGACATCTGCCACAAATTCTCCTTGGAGAACTAGTTCATGCACTAATCAATGTCTTCTTTCAGCACACATGTCCCTCTGAAAAATTTAGCCACAATATCAGTCAGATTCAGATAGTCAAAGTAATAGGACTTTCTTTTGTGATTAATAACATAGATGATAATTCACTGAATAAATTGAAGAGTCCTGGAAATCAACGTAAATGAAAAAGAAAAGCCCTATTGTTCTATCAAATAAAGCTAGAGAAATTAGAGTCAAAAGAATCAGGCACCTCACTAATGAAAAAATGTAAAAAGAAATATACAGCTTGACAGTCTTCTGTATGGTATGTTTTTAATTCATTTCTTGTTCCTTGGACAAGGTGATAACACTGTTCCAGTTTAATCCAATAACATATCTCCAAAATGATCAGTGTTCTTATTTCAAGGCTTGGTTCCTTTCTGCTTTGATTCAGCTCATATGGTTCCTACCCTTTGATTCTGTGCTCACCTCTTCTCCATGCAACTTGACCTTTTGCAGCTTTTCTCCCCCTTCCCATTTGCCACACTCCCTTTCTCCTCTCTCTTTCATCTTTCCATACATATTAACTCAGCAGGATTTTTTGCTCTAACCTTAATTTTCCTGCATCCCAAAGCTTCACAGCTAAAAGGTTGCTGCTAATCCTCTTTCTATTTCTCTTTCTTTATAGTGTATTTTATTCATCCATTTTCATTTCCAGAAATACTTTGTATACATAGACGTTTACTCAGACTTGTGTATTCTCCAGAAGAAACCATTTTTCTAAGCCATTTTTAATGCATTTTGAGGATCAGCAGAGGTGACAAGTGTAGAACCGTATCTATACAAGGAAAATTCTCATTTTTAGTACAGCATTAAAATTGTACGGTACTGAGACAAAAATTGCATCTTAGCAATCAGGCAGAGGAAATCACTTCTGTTTACCATAGATGAGAAAGGGGCATCCTAGTATCCTTCCAAATCAGTCACAAAATTAAGTGTACAGCATATAAAGGAAAGTGGCAGGTTTTTAGTACATTAAACTCTATTAAGCTAATTCTGCAGATCAGCTTGCCTGAATTTGGAGGTTGGTTAGAGGGCAAAGGTGCTTAAAACTATTCTAATGTGGCACAGTTCTGGGGCTAAGAAACACTACCCCTTGATGACAACTTTAAGGTAAAAGGCTTGCAGAAGTCTCCTTTGAACCCGCAGGCACTGTAGTTTCATTCACAGTTACAGATGGGCTAGGCAGAATAGTCCTTGAGGAAGAACTCTAGGAAAAAGCAAAGCTAGAGCAGAAGTTAGAGCTTTTTGCACAGATGGCCACCTCCATAGTAAAGAGAACAATCCATGGGAGAGGATTAGCTTTGACCTTTTTCAGCATGAAGGGTAATGCTTGGAGAAGTTTAGGAAGGATGTTTCCGTGGCACCAAGTAGTCTGAATGTTTGTGGGATTTTTATACTATTAAGAAATTGTTGCAGAAAATGTTCTCTCTTCTATGGAAACCTGCTCTTCTGGAATTCAAAAAAGTGTGTATTGGCACTAACACTTCCTTTATAGTTAGGTCGGGTTTTTTTTAGTTGAATTTATTAACCATTTTGAAAGTAACAGACATTAATGATCTGCGTAAAATTCATACACTTACTTGCATTAAAACAAGCCATCCTGTTAGGATACGGTTGTATAAATTCTCTGAGATTGTAAAACCTAATGCAATAAAATAAATGCAACATAAATTGTTTTTTGAAAAGTATTAGAACATGTTCTAAAGAAATGAGTTGTATGGAATCCTGAACCTACTGAAATGAAAAAGCAAAGTTCACATCTGTGACAGTAAGATGATAGTTCTGTCCCTTTCAAAACAGGGATTTCAGCATCCCCTTCAAGTGGACTTTCTCAGTAAATGTTTTGGCACTATGGAAGACAAAAAATGACTGTTTTTCATTATTAGGAACTATAGCTGGTAAATGATTGGGTTCTTAGCTAATGCAATTCATTCATTTCCTGACAGGACACGGAGATGGTCAGTGAATGCGTGGTGCACTTCCCATGGGGTGGAAGGAAAAAGAGTAAAAGGTTTTGTGAAGGACATTCTATCAGTCCGTTTGAGTCTAAGTGGGACAGACGGGGCATTGCTCTGTGAAGTCTGATGCAAAGCACCTGCAGAGTACTTTGTCACAGAAGTCAATTTGCCTGCCAGTTTTCAAAGAAAAGTCATTTGAATTAAAAGCTATCAGGTTTTACATCTCTTCTGGTCTTTCCACTTTACTTTTGCATTTAAGCATATGCATGTAAAACAAAAAGAGATCACATGGCAAACTTTAATGTTATCTTAGGAAATGATTCCCCTTTGCATTATTTGCTGTCTAGTTTTTTCGCCAAGGTTCGTATCTAATACCTTTATCAAAGGCTTTATTTCAGAGGAAGCACTAAAAGTCTAATCCCCCATAGCCCTCAAAAGTAGCGGTCCTAATAAGTATATAAAAATTATTTCTAATAAGGTAAATGCATACTGCTGTTGATACGTGTACAATAAAAGTAATGCTGGCAGAAATAATAAAACCCCCAGATGATATATGCCCCTGCACAGGAGTACAAGGAATAGCCACAACAAAAAGCATTTGTTCTTTAGCTTTGTTTCATTAGGTTAAAATGATTACAGCTTCCCCTTTGGGTTGCATAAATGCGAAGGGTATTGAAAGGTTGTGTTCAGGCTCTTTGGCAACTTTTTTCTGACATCCAGGGAAGAGTTTTACATGATGGAAGAGCTATCATGAGAGGTTGAAGGAAAATCTTTTGGAGAAGAGGAAACCTTTTAGAGTTTCTGTAGGAAGTTTCCCTACATCATCTTTCTGTAAGAAAGGCAAGATTTAATACTTAAAATTTCAGTATCTTTTTGCCAGAAAAATTAATGTTTTCCAGTGATATTTGTCAGGAGCTCTTCAAGAATATGTCTAAAGGCTTTTACATTTCCATATCTAGGTGTTTTTCATGTTCTGAAAGCAACTGATTTCCTTTAATTCCATTTCATCATCATGTTAATTTAAGCAAATGTTTGCTGCATTTTTCCTATGGACTTTTTACGGGCTTCAAAACCTTTCTAAAGGACTTAAAACACTGGGGTACTGAAAGAAATGTGTGTCAGTTATGGCATGAAAATAGCTTTATAAAACCAGGCAACAGATCAGTGCGAGGAGAAAGAAAAAGTCTGAGATACAGAATTTGGATCAGTACAGTGATGGCTGGATTTATATCTAGAGGTGTGAGCTAGAGGATAGATGATTAAACACAAATGTTAGAGAGCTTGGTATCCTGTGGTCAGGTCTGTTTCTACCTTTCAGATTATCCCTTTTTCCCTTCAAGATCCCTTGACCTCCTCAATATAGTAACTTCTTAAGTAGAAATTCCTTCTCAATTACATTTAAGGGATTTTTTTTTCTTTCTTTGTTTTTCTGAGGCTTTGGAAAGCAATTCAATGCCTTTGTTTGATGATGCTGTAATTGATTTTTAGTTCCTCTTTTTCTCATAAACTATTATATACTCAGTCATAATGAACAATAGGGAAGAAGCACAACAACCCTTTATTTTATTGCTATAAGTGTGGAAATGAAAAATAAGACTAACGGTATTCTATCCAGGGTATGAAATGGTGGTTTATGCAGGGTTAGAGGTCATTACTTAATCTGGTATGCAGAAAAGCATGTTAAATTAGAATAGTGTTTTCTTCCTCTTCCCAAGGGATTTCATTTCTTAAAGCTGTTGCTTTACCTAGATCATTTAAATGTTGTCTGATTAAGTCTAGATCATTTAAATGTTACTCCTTCCACCAGCAGCAGGTGGAAAAATGCTCATACTATTCTGCTGATAATCTCTGAACCTGTTGAAGAAAATTAAGGATGGCACTGAGGATCTATGGTGGTATTGAAAATTTTCAGGATTTATTTTTTTTTCTTATTTCTCTAGATGTCTGCATTATGTGAATTTACATAAGGTCTGCACAAAATTACACATAAACCTAAGTATGTTTCGGGATCAAACTGACAGTGCTTGTGGGAGGGCAGTCTTGTTCTGGGTGTTCTAGTATTTGTAAAACTGGTCCAGTATAGACTGGGCCAGATCCTGATTTTGTGTCAGCTATACAAAAGGCTGCAAACAAATCAGTTTTCTGCCCCACAAGAACATGTAGGTACTATCGTGGGCTATTGATCTGAGGTAGCAAACGCAGTCTAAATGTTGGTGCTCAAAAACCAGCATAAGATCATGGTATTTCAGTGGCCTAAAATTGCTGCTTATTAGAAGAAGTCTTAGAGCATCTAAGAGCACCAAGCATCTGTGAGACTGAAATTGGAACTGTCCCAGATGGCCCTGATAGCAGTGGTGGGTGAATGAAGTATATCACTGCCACCTCAAACACATTGATCCAATTACACAGAGACAGGTGAAGTTCAGACACAGCATAGGTTCTCTCTCTGTTGTCACTTACAAAACATTTGAAGGGTTATTTTTGCCCTCTTCTTTTTTGAGTCTGCTTTGCTGGGGAGAAAAATTGAAGATGAACATATGAGCCAGACAGAGCAGTGGACGAAATCTGTATTCAAGTACTCTAGTATGGAATCCTTACCTTTCATGGGTTTTTTGTCTTTTTTGAACCAACATACCTCTGTCTGGAAAAAACAGGATTATGCTATTATATCAACACTATGAAATGCACCATAACACCTGAGGATATTTCTATCAAATTGGACAGAGACAATGTATGCGTCCAGATCCATTGGGCAGTCTTACTATACCACCCAAGACTCCAGGGCATTTCACAGCAGTTTTTTAAAAAAGGGTATTTCCATACCTAGCATACTGACAATTATTTTAATTTGTTTAAATTGGCGTAGCCCTGTGGACAGCTTATTTAAAAGCTACACACACTATTATGTGTTCATTCCCTAAAGGTATTTTTACTGCAGGCACATTTGGCATTGAATTAATTATCATTCTAAAATGTACTTTTGGAGGCAGCCTAGTTTAGCTGGATGAAAAAGCTTTGTGTGGAAGAAATGGTGATTAGAATTTGGGGTCCGTAATGGTTTACAAATGTCAGCTCAATTAGTCACTTATGGCAAGTGGGCCCATTCTCCTGAAATCAACTGAACTGAATCTTTAAATGCTATTAATTGAAACTGCTTATAGTTGTCCTTAGTGTCAGTGGAAGCTCACATGCTTCTCAAATATATGTGTTCTGTCGGGTCATTGTGGAAGGGTTTTGTTTTTTGTCTGTTTTCTAAATTAATTATTCTTTGGTTTTTTAAAGATACTTTATTTATTTTTTTAAATTTTCTTACCGAAATCAATCTGAAGTTCCTGTCTGAGGTTGTGAGACACCATGTACTTTAACAGGGGCATTAACAACTTTTAATCTCTGGACTAAATCTGGAGAGGATTCAATGTAAGCAGTGTGGTTCAAAGAGAGACATTTCCTGATCTTCTGGCACTGACAAGTACAGTCACATTGTCACTAGCTCAGTTTCAGTAGGGAGTCAGAGCCTTCCCCCAAAAACCAGTATGAATTAGGAGGCACTATGTGTAGGTAATTTAGGAGACATTGGTGGAGGGCTGAAGCGGTTGTCAGCACTATGAGCATTTTCTTCCTGTATAGAGAAGTGTCTGCCTGCTGTTTTGGTGTATGGACCTGTAATGGTCAGACAGGAATTTGAGAGGGGGATGACAAGGCATCAAGTGGTATTGGCTTTAGCTGCCATGGAATTGCACATTCATAGGAAATCCATGCTAGCTAAGTTTTCTGTTTTAGTTGAGGAAACCTGATTTGTGATTTAGTAGTCTCTGAATAATAGTCTTAAAAATGTATTTGGTAGAGAGCTTCTGATGCTGCATTGCTTCAGTCCTCCAGGGTGCAGTTTTATTAGTTAAAAATCTGACACTGATTCTCGTGATGGGAAACAAGGTTAACGTTTAAAACTGAACATAAACACATTGTAAAAAAGCAGCCAAAAAAAGTTCTGTCTTTGGGGAATCTTGAGTTGGATCCTGATCATGCTCCAGACATCTTTATCCTGCCCTGCCGTGGAAATGCCTATCTTTTCAGAGTTGCTTAGCACAGGTTTTTCTGTAATTATGATACATTTGGTCAAAAAGGTGAATGGGACTGATACAAGGGTGATGGAATCCCTTCAGAAATGAGGAGTGCCAACAGTAAGCCTAGAATTTCTTGCTTTCATTTTTGTCCCTTTTACTTTATTTGCAAGAGGAAAATACAGTGGGTTTTCATTTGAAGGATAAGATGAATCACTGGAATCTTTGAAAAGAAAGCTGAAAGGGAATAAAAGAGTGAAAAATAGAGAAGTTTTCCAAATGGCAAGTCCCTAAATGCCTGGCTGCTAAAACAGATCTCATGAAATAAACTAAATTTTCATGACAAATTCTAAATAGTGCAATGAAAACATTGTTCTGGTGTTTGCTAGTGGTCAAAAAAAGGGAAGCAAATGTTAGGGACTTCTTAAAGCTTGCTCAGCATCCAAGAACAAAATAGAAGAGATCATGATTAGATAAATGCATCCATGTGTCATGTGACTGTGCAGCTATGGTTCCTTTCTTCAGAAAGGATTTATTAAAATTGGAAATGCTTCAGAGAAGAGGGTGTGATCAAAGATGCGGCATAGCTTCCACACATGGTACTAAGTAAGCTGAAACTCAACTCAACCTGAAGAAAAAAAAATCCATAACTCGGGGAGCATGAAGGAATACAAAGGTATGACTGAAATGGAAAACATGAATAAAGATCCACTTTTTCTTTCTTTTCTAATACGTGAACTAGAGCCTAGCAAAGAAAATTAACAGAAGCCAGATTCAACACAGACAAAATAGTTCTTCATATTACTGGAGTATATGTAAATACTTACTGAATGTTATGGATGCAAAATGGAGATACGTAAATACTTACTCAGTGTTGCGGATGCAGAATGTTCACATGGGCTCAAGAGACTAGACAGAAATTGAAAGAGATTTGTTGTGGGTTACTAAATGACTAAACCACAGCAGGCTCAAAAGACTTCCTGAGTCTAAGGGTCAGAAGCTGGAAGGAAAAAGAGTATTAAGGAAAGTATCATACGACCGTTCTTATTTTTCCTAGAAAACCGCTTGTGGTCCCTGTTGGAGAACGAATATTGAACTAGATGGATGTTTGGTCTAAATCAATATGGTCATTCTTATATTCACTATTTATTGTTAGGGGCAGTTTAGGGAGACTAATAGGTGTGAAGATCCATACTAGTCAATCATACTTGGAATCCACCAGATAAACACAGTATCTATGTTTTTTGGTGGTGCTGGATTTATTGTTTTGGTTAGTTTTGGGGTTTTTTTAAGTCTAAATGGCAAAAGAAAAATTTATAAGTTTAGAGAAACTTAAGGAATAATAGATTTTTCTAAGTGGTCTGTTAATATAAATAGTCTCTGATGTTTGGGACACTGCATTTCAAATGTTTTTTAGCAGATCAGGATTTCTGAATTGGTAGAGATCAGATCTGGTTTATATCAGTCATCAAATCAGATAACCTATTACAGGAAATAATGTGTTTAATTGTATATGTAGTTTGAAAATGTGCATTCAGTCCTAGGAAAATTTCATACCCCAAGGACTTCACTGAAGAAATCTGAAATACAAATTCCTGTATTTTGCTAAATGCTGAAAATTGCAAGTCACAAGGAACTGTTGTGGAAAAAAAAAACCTTGCTAGATGAGTATAGCAGCATTTATTTGAATATCTACACCTGGGTCTGTGATGTTAAAAAAACCGCACAGGAACAACCTGAAAACTAAACATGTTTCATTTCTCCCTTAGTGTGAGACTTTACATTTATCATAAAAAATTCCCAGGAAGCAACTGATCACATAGTATGCAATAGTGAACATTGTTCCAGAATTATTTGCTGTCTTAAAAAGTTCATTGCAGACAATGTACTAGAGCAATGGATTCTAAGATTTAGCAGCTAAATTGGAGAAAAGTTAAATTTTAGAAAATGTTATCAAAACCACCTTTTTCCTAAGAAAAGGTGGGTTTGATACTATTTATTTTTCTAGTAAAAGAAAGTTCCAGATTCTGCAAAGAATATATTCATTAGAATATATTGTGCTCAGGATTTGGTGTTTTATCAGTTTGGCTTTTTTAAATAAATGTGATTGTCTTCAAACACAAAAGATGTGCACTGCCACACAGCTCTGCCCTTGTTGCACTAGTGGAGCCTTTGAGAATGTTGCTATAATTGCAACACCAAAGGCATTCTGCATGGGGAGTTTTCCAATGGCCTCCTCTTTCATCGTGAAATGCAACGTTATTAAACCAACTATTCAATATATACACACACACACATACCTGTATTTCCATGTGCATGTCCTCATCTGTCAGTTTTGCCCTAGGTGGTATATTCAGTGAAAAACAGAAAGATCTTGGTGCACTTTAAGTAGCAGTAGTATCAATGTTGGATTGGCAAAAAGAAGATGGATCCTGACCACAGCTTTCTCCAGAATGTAAGACTGGGTTCTGTGTGTTCTCAGACAGTGTTATCTAGGCAACTGTCACTCACTGAAGCAAGAGTAGGCATAGTCAAGGCAGATTAGTATTTATTTAATGATTTCTTCTTCCTTGTTGGAAATGTTATCCTGCAAATTGTATTTCTATAAGAATACAAGTCATACACTTGAACTGTACTATTAAAGTAAGAAATGATCCATGCTATTGTGGTGTGTATGAAATTTGAAATACTGTACCCACCTGCAGCTAGAATGTGACCAGAATTAGGTATAGTAATGCTTCTGGGACTGGTTTGCAATACACGTGTATTTTCATTATTAATTCTTCAGCAAACATTTCCCCCACTCCCCTGCCTTGTCCCCCATTAGTTATTATTTCACTTTTGGTTTGGTAAGTCCAGAGATGCAGATATGATTTTCTGAGCAGGTAGGGAAATACCATACGAGGATATAACTTAAGGCTGTGAGTGAAGTCTGATTCCAGGAGTGCTCTTTCAATCCTTTGAAATCAGAATACTTTTATGATCAATAATTACTTTTATTTTCTGAATGATAGTCTGTAAGATGACACTCTTTCAGATCTGGATCTACTGAAGAACTGGAATCTGGCTATAAAAGAAGAACCCAGAACCCTTCATAGGTATGTTTCCTTTCTTTGGGACTCAGCTGCATCAGAACTAAGTTTTAATTCACAGGAAATGGAAATAATTTGAGTATGTTAGTAGTAATTCCTGTGTATCTCATAATCTGTCCATTCCTAACATTTTCATGCCATAATCAGGACTGCAGGTACTCGTACTACAGATTTACATCTTGTTACATGCTTCTGAAAATAGACTCCTTGGAACAACCCCTTAGCTGCTTGACACAAGTGGTTATGCAGATGAGTACATGCATCCAAGGCAGTGAGGTGCTGAGTTAAGTACTTTACACATCAGGAAAATTTAAGTTGTAGACACCAAGACAGTAGTCACCACATTACTGGCTAGGGGCTCTCAGCCCCTCTACAGAACCTGCATGATCGAGAAGAGGAAAAAAAAGTAGTTGTAGGTGTCTTGAAATAGAAGAGTTGGAACATTTAAGATACTGTAGTTCAAAAGCTCTCTACCACAGACTTCACTTCTAGCACCTGCTTCTCTGTTATACAGTAGCAAGGGATATAATGGCTTTGATGCCAATGGTGTCAAGTGAGTAGTGTCAAGTGTGTAAACAGGAATCCCAACTTGTTTATGAGAAATCTCAAGATCATTGTTGTCAACTGCATTAGTAGTTCCAAGAACCCAGAGATTATCTTAAAAATCAGCCTTTCTGTTAATATGCTAATAATGTCAGGGATCATAAGATCAACAAACAGAAATTCTGACCTATATAGCAAGAGGGGAGGTTCTCAGATGGGGTAACAGAGCCTAATATTTTTAAGTTCAAGTATTAGTTTCAGGCTTGCAATACCATCCATTTGCTTTTTATGTCAAAACACTCAAATAATTTTCTATGTCTGTTGCAGGTCATTAGTTTTTCAGGGAGTGTTCTGTGCATCTCAGCTGGTTGTATTGTTAGTCATAAATTTAGCTCTTTACAGCTGGATTTGTGGATTTGTGGATTTATTTAAACCCATTTCAGGTTTGCTTTTGTTATGTTTTGTTTTCTTACTAGCCTCTGTTGGCTCTTCTCAGTCTCAAGGCAGGAAAGCTAAAGTAACACTGTGTATACATGTGCAGTTACTAAACAGCCACATTACATTCTATTTCTGCTCCAGGATCAGTATATGAAGTGACAGAGATATTCCCAAGTGAAATCTGGAATAAACTATTTTGATTTTTTGGCATAATTACAACATTATATATTGATATATAGACTATAATAATGTATGACTAAGTTAGATATTAAAACCCCAATAACAAACAAAGAAAACCCCACAAAAAACTCCAAACCACAAAACCAAAAACCCCAGAACCCCAGAAACCTTCTCAACCGTTTGAATTTTGAACCTGAATACACTGACAGTTTGACAAAAAAGCCACTGGCAGATCACTTGGGTCTTTCTGTTTGATGGAGAGTTTATGGTCAGCTGAGTTTATTTGTCAGTATACAAAATGTATTCACATTGGTCACACTATGGTCAGATAAAAGTTTTACGTATGTTTCAATGAGAATTATTTCTTCAGGCATTTGGTGGCTTTTCACTATAATGACTAGAAAGGAAAATAAAACTGTTTTCTTATCTGATGGCACAGACCTTTTCATCATACCTTAATTTGTCTCCCAAGTCTAGGCGTCACTCACAGCTAGCATGTTCAATTTAGCTGTGGGCTGAACCATCTACCTTTTTTTTTTTCCTTTTTTTTAAAATAACTGCCATCAATTCCACCTAAAATGCCCTCATATGTATCATTATGTTGTGACTTGGCTTTTTCTTTTCACTTGCTCTTGAAAGTTATTTTTTAACTGAGGCTTGGGACCTCTGCCTGTCAATGCCCTCCTGGAAAGATCATCTCTGGTTCACTAGCAGGTGATGCGTTATCATGATAATTCATTCATTTTCATATCAGGTTTAAAAACAGAAAAAAAGGCAAACAATAAAATCCCTATACATTTAAAAAAAAAAAAAACAATTTTCTCTTCTCTCTGATTTTTCTCATTGGAATAATACAGACAATTACAGACACTATAGGTGATGTTAATGCATACAGCTGTTTGGCTTTATTTTCTCCTTTCATTCAAAAATATTACATATTATTAAGGTAGAAAATAACCAAACCTGAAGTAAAACAATTAAAATGTAATTTAAATGAAGCAAATAGAGAGTTTAGAATTGTACTGAGCAGCTCATTGTGCTGTCACTAGCCTAACTGAATTCAAGACACAACTTTAATGTCATGTACAGTTTTAGCTAGCCTTGTTGTAGCTCCACAGTTTCAGAACAAACTTTGGAAACCAAAGGTTTAAAGTGAAGTTTCATCTAAATGTAATACTTCTACCTCTCAGTCATACCAGCAGTGAACAGCAGAAATGCAGCTGCAGTGGTAAGCTGCCCTTGCAGCCCAGAATCCTTGTATGCATCAAGAAATACGACCAGGAGGTTAAGTGAGGTAATACTCCCCTTCTGCTTCTGGTGAGACTCCACATGGAGTACTGTGTCCAGCACTGAGGTCCCCAGTACAATTGAGAGATGGACCTGTAGGAGTGAGTCCAGAAGAGGGCCACAAAGATGCTCAGTCAGGAGGCCTGAGCACCTCTCCTATGGAGACAGGCTGAGAGAGTTGGGCTTGTTCAGCCCAGAAAAGAGAAGGCTCTAGGGAGACCTTATTGTGGCCTTCTGATATCTAAAGGATGCTACAAGAAAGCTGGTGAGGGGTTGTTTACAAGGGCATGTAGGCATTTAGGCCTGGTTTGATGGGACTTTGGGCAGCCTGGGCTAGTGGAAGGTATCTCAGCCCACAGCAAGGGGGTTGGAACTACATGATCCAAGACAGGCCATTTTATAATTCTGTTGCTTAATCAGCCTGAAGCAGTCTTCAGAACAATGAGCAGACTTAGAAAGAAATGCTTTCACACAGGCCAGACTGCGATGTGCAGAGGCTATGAGCCATTGCAGTGCTATCCTGGACCGATGTCAGTTCAACACAATGCAGCATCCACACAGTGTGGGAAAGCAGACTGAGGTGGGAACAGGGTGGGAAGTACATGCATAGCAAACAGATGGCCTGTGTAAAGGCTGGAGTTTTGTATTTTGATCTATACCATGTCCTAGGTTCTGTTCCGTGAGAGTCAAATGGTAGGTTTTCAAAATGAAGTGTCTGAAGAAAGACAAAGGAAAAGAAAGGCTAGGCTCTCACAGCTTGCTTTGGGAGAAGATTGAAATTTAGTTTCATGTTTTAGCTAAGGGGACCTGAATATTCATGATGGTCTGTGAGAACATTTCAGTCTTTAGGTCTTACAGTATTACACCTGAAGTTTCGGTCAGTCCATCTTTTGGAGATGTTCCTGTGTAAAGTGTTTTTATTTCAATTAACATTGCTAGTGTGGTCTAGTTTAGATATGTCGTTTCAGGGAGCATTACTTGTGCTAAATAGAGTTTCCTCAAACAGGCTTCTGGGAGCTCTGTACAAATACCTTGATGAAAGATATCCCTTGAAAGAGGACAGAAATGAATCCAGGCCTCCTATATTCATTCTCAATTGTCTTTTCAAACGAACCAAAACTATGCAAACTCAAAA
The DNA here is from genome assembly GCA_027925045.1 of Hypotaenidia okinawae. Classification (NCBI taxonomy): domain Eukaryota; kingdom Metazoa; phylum Chordata; class Aves; order Gruiformes; family Rallidae; genus Hypotaenidia; species Hypotaenidia okinawae. Next base: position 14,544,391 of record BSDF01000013.1, on the reverse strand, counting down.
TCCTATTAACAGTAGGTATGCCTGAAAATGTATGTTTTTCTGTGTTTATTAAATGAAAAAAAAACAAACCCATGAAGGTTACAAGTAGACATATGTTGCTATCTTTTCATCCTTGATTAGATGATTCTCTAAGTCCTTGTCTTACTGACTTAAAACTGAATTTCTAGGTGGAGGGTTTTGTATGCCTTTGTCAGCTGTACTCAGTCTTCCTCTGCATCTGAATGTTTGTGGGAACAAAAAAACAGAGGGATAAAACGGCAGCAGAGACAAATCTGTTGAGGTACCCAAATGTGAGTGCATGCAGAATCCTTCTCCATTTCCCTTACACACTGCTCAGTGGAATCTTGGAATGCTTAAGTATAGCCCTTCTGAATCACCACAGGTGGATTGTGTCCTTCATCTTTCTTGATAAGCACAGTGATGGAAAACAGTGTATGTGTTAGGGTCAAGGAGTTTAGAGTACTTAAGATGCAGTGAGAAGAACAATAGTTTTGTGGCATCTTGACGGAAGAAGATAACGAACCAATTTCATATTTGCTCTCTGAGAATTACAGGTTTGTGCAGGAGTAATATAGGTATCAACTTTTTAATTTGCTGTGTTTTCAGATTATTTTTTTTTTGTCTCTTAAAGAAAGAGACTTCTAGGCAAACACTTGAGGACATGGAAGAGAATTACACTTTTAATATTATAGTGCTCATTAATTTAATTAATGGCTGCAAGAAGTTGCTGTGAGACAATTTTTTAAACTTCCTGAAATGATCGTTAATATTTGATGAGAGGAAGAACACTATCTCCTCAAGTAATGAATTGGTATGTTATGAAACCATGTATCCGGCACACTTCTTGGGCAAAATGTGTTCGTTTCTTTGACTCACACTGCTCCCAAATGACTGTAACTTCCATTTAAAGTTGTATTTCCTACCTGCACCGTACTAAGCTATTGCCTACTATATTTTACCACTGTCACACCTTTTTGAAGGAGAAGCTGGCTGGTTGAAAACATCCCCTAGTTTTGCAAAGTGGATTTTTGTTAGGTATGTAGTTGAAAGGATTTGTGTCTTGTAGCATAACTTGGGGAATGAGTGTAGGAGATTGAACCAGATACCTGAGACCAGCAGCATGTTGTTGTAGGTAGATGTCTTCTGTGGATCAGGTAGAAGCAGGACAAAGATCCTCTTGGCTGACTTAGTACCTAAGCACAAATGCCTTTGAAAATACTCATTCTTTGCATTTTGAATTCTCTCAGTATGTGGTAAATATTGCATTTGTAACCAAATAAGCCTAGATAGAATTATCAAATATATAGGCTCATTAAGAATCTCAACTGAAAATCATAGGGGTCGGTTTGCTTTTTTGTGTCTGGTTTTAACGTGCTGCAGAGAGAAAAAGGAAAAGCAAAAAAAAAAAAGCTTTGCAGTGACCAGATGCTGCTGATACTTTGCATTGTTTAGGTGGGTTTTCTTTAGTTCTTTGGTTTTGTTTTGGTTTTTTTTTAAACACTTTTCATATTGCATAGATAGTACTGTGGGGAGGTTTTCAGTCTCTCAGTCCTCCAGTATCTGCTTCGGTGTTTCACCTTCATCAGATATTCCATTGTCTGCCTTATTGTCTATTCCCTTCTTTGTAACCTGTTCAACCAGCTTTCTTAGCACTCTTTCTCTGGTTTTCTTCTTTTTTTCTATAATGCATAATTCATTTTTTGTTTAAAAGAAAAAAAAAACCAAAAGCAATCCATGAACTAAATAAGCATTTTGTTGGCAGGTTAGACAGCAAAGCTGTCTTGCACAAAGCCTTTAAAGAGACTGGCTGATTTCATTGGTCACATGTGGTGGGAAATCGAGGCATGAACCCTGGTCACAAAGTCTTTGCTCAGCATTGGCAGCTAAATTTTTCCTTTAAGGGATGGTGAAGGAGAAAAAGTATCAAGTATACATAGTCTTAATATATTGTTACTTGACTAAGAGAAATATCCATGACCCAAACTCTCAGTCCAGAAAAGCAGTGAGGTTTTCAGATTCAAAGTGGTACCTGGGTACCCAATGTAAAGAGCCTTGAAAAGGCAACAGTTCAGAAGATTCCTCAGACCAGTTAAGTTGAGCATCCAAATTCTATGCTACCCAGAATATTTAACTGTTTTCAAAAGAAATCTGAATACACTTATTCATTTAGCTCCTTCAAAATAAATGTTAATTTTCAATTAATTCAATTAAGTTTCACAAAGCAAAACTAAAGAAAAAATATTTGATTGTTGTCCTCTTTCAATAGCAAGATTTCTGTCTTTGTATAAAACACACAAGTATTGACTGATAGATAAAAGGCACGAATTACAGTATACCTGAAAGTTATTGTAGGAACTGCTTTTAATAATTTCACAAGCTATTTTGAACTAATAAGTTATAGTTGGATTTTTGTTACTGTATTGGTCTCAGTGGACATAATTAATAGTGAAGTTGTTTTTCCTTTTTAACAAGAATATTTTCTAGTGCCCCTGAAAGTGAGGGCATTTTTTCTAATTAATAATTCTCTCTGTTTAAAAAAATAAATATAATAATGGCCACATTCTTCGCATGATTGGAGGGCTGCTGCTAAACGTACTGTAAAGTTTTATCTCAAAAATACAATTCTGAATGAAATTCTAAGACGGTATAAACAGGCATAACTTCATTAAGTTCAGAGGAATTATATTTGCATGCTGTAGTCTTGAAATGGCCTTTATTATAATTCGAGATATTAAGCATAGCAGTAAGTCACTGACTTTCTTGCTTTCAGAAAGCTTTTATAGCATGTGAATGTACTGTAAACAAAAGTGGGGTAGATTGTCAATTTAAAATGATCTAATGGTACCGTTTCAACAAAGGTGTGTTATTAAGCAACACAAAGAATCTTTGAGGCTATGCAGCTAACTCTGGAGTCATCTGTGTCTTTTGTTGTGTGACATGATGGAACTAATACAGAGATTCATTTTGCTAATTATGTGAATAAATAAAGTGTGATGGGAGAGAGAAAAGAATATTTCTTTCATTTAAATCTATCATTAACAAATGGTCTTTTAGGACTGTAATTCTCTCAGCACTTGAGAAATAACTATTCTCATTGGTGATTTGCAAAGCAATGTAGACAAAAACCCTCATATTAAGACATTTTTCCCCTCTCCATGCACTGTCCCTGACCAATGGTGTAAATCTATGTTGTCTGTGTTCAAATCACTAACTGGTTACTAAGTCATCCTTGCTTGATGTGGCTTTACTAATCTTTTGAAATCTGCTATTGGGTAGGGGGGACAGGCAACACATTAAAGTGAAAGATGGTTAGAATGTTTCAGGGAGGAGAAATCTTTCTCTTGCCCTGTTCCAAAACCTATTTAATATAAAATTCATAACTTATTTTTTTTTCTTCCCCTCAAATTCCTGGGTGTTTAGTATATTTCTGCTCTACATGCTTGAGTTGTTGTATGTGTTGTTACTTGGTTTAATGACTGCCTTCATTTGCGGAACCAGGCTGAACTAACAGAAATCTCACGGAAGCCTTGGACAGGTTCACTCTCTGGTCTCCTGAGGCTGTACATTCACCATGCTACAATCACAGATGGAAAAGTACTAAGTGTTCTGGAAAGCTTCTCTCTGTGGTAGTGTCAGCTGAGTCTAGAAATGGCAGCTTCAGTAGCCCTGAAAGAGGCTGTAATTGAGCGGTTTCCAGTCTAATGTGACAGGCTTAAGAGGTATGAAAAGCCTGATGCATTCTGAACAAATCTTCCTGAGAACTATCAGACTGACTGGTTACTTGAACCTAACTTTATTCAAACCCCTGGCAATTCTCCCAGCATCGGTATTCAACATACTATACAGTCTTCCCTCTTCTCTTTGTACCACTGCAGTAGACATGATAAAGTTCATGTAGCTGTCATTGTAAATAGATGTGAATTACATGTAATTGTCCATGTTACCAGTTTGTAACGTAATAGCCTGATACATAGCCCATTGATGTGAATCTCTCCATTGACTGTAATGGATTTTTGATCAGGCCCAACAAAATAAAGGAAGGCAGAGAGATGAAAGAACAAAACATGAAAATCAAGTGAGTCTAAAGGTAGCAGAAGAGTCTCTGCTGAGGTCTGAGCACTGAACTATAGAAAATACTCACTGAGTATCCTGCATGGGTTCACAACTGAAAAATATTTACTGAGTACATTTAACCAAATGGAGTTAAGTGTACATAATCCATTTACAAAACATTTACAACTATTGGGTAAATTGAGCTCATTGTTTGTATGGTTGTCTCTGCAATCAAACTGTAATCATGTGTAAACTGTGAGCAACCATGTGCAGTTCATATGCAATTATTTACAAACTGGTTTTGTGAAATCATATTACCAGTGATAATGAACTTCAGCGTGTTATAATTTTTTTAGCATCTTTAAAATGCTTCAGTGCCTTTCTTCCTATTTTAAGCCCTTCTGAATTTAAAAACATATTAACATATATACTACACATTTCAGGATTACCTTTCATTTAATGATGAAGTTTATGCAATAAAATACACGCCTTGCCATAACCTGCTTTTTCCATGTATGCTTGATCACTTCAACTTCAGCTCAAATCTGGAGTTTATATTGTAATTCAGAGTAGCAAATCTGTGGGCTGACAACACAGAGAAAGAAGCTTTAAGCTATACTACTTTCTTCTCAAAGCTGCTAAAAGGTGTTTATTGTTTGCCTCCTTACCAATCCATAAGCTTTTGAACCTTGAACAGTAAGTTAGCATAGCTTTGCAGGTGGTGAGAAATGAAAAATAGCATGAAAGCTATTTCCTTTAAAATTTCTCTTTCTAGTTTGTCTGGGAAGCAAGTCACAAAAACTTCATGAAGTTGTGAAGCTATATGAAAAGTTTCCTTAATGTACTTTTGAGGGAACCTCATTAGTCCCCACTGCACATAATTGCTTAAATTTGTTATGCCAGATTACCACAGTAATGTGTCTCCAGCCTGTAGATGTGTAACAGTGGCCCATGATGAGGCAGCTTTACCAGTTTCCCCATGCCTCATAAAAAAGAGCAAAATTTGCAGCCCCAGCCTTATGTCACAATATCATCGTTTTCTCTGCTATTCAGTGTACTGTAGATCAGAATGTGGTAGGCAGGCATTGGAGTCATAATTTTGGAAAGAAGGCTTCTACAGGCATAAATCCTGAGGTTCCTTGAGACTGCCTTCTGTAAGCTGCTAAAGCTAGCTTAATGAGTTAGCTTTTTCCTTGCCTCACAACCACCTCTGCTGTAACAAACAGTCCAAAGATGATGTAAGAGAGTAAGCAGCTTTTTCCCTCCACAAGAATGAGTCATCTGGGGAATTCTACAAAGAACTGTTTTTCCTGTGTTAGGAATAATCATCTTCAGTAAGAGACACCTAGCAGAAGAGATCCTGGGCATTCAGGGGTGGAAGAGGGGTCTCAGAAATACTTGTAAATGTTACAGGAGAAAAGGGAGCCAAGCCCATTGTACTCTTAGACTACTTAGAAGATAAAGCTGTTAGTCTGAACTTCCTCATTTAAATATTAGTTGTTTCTGTCCTCTCATGAGTGTATGAGTTCATTCACATTCTTCATGAAAAAAAATTGGTATAATCTGTGTTCAAAGAAAAATGTCACAGGACAATAGTCTGCTGCTAGGGGAAAAATGTCAAGGTGAAGTCTGGCCATATATCATCTCTAAACACTGAGGCACAAGGATTTCGAGGGGGAAGGTATTTATCATGTGATATTGTTCTATTACAATGACTCTATATTTCTGTTCTGCCGAGTGATTGATGCATGCTGTGTGTAATCATTCTTTTAGTGCACTAGTATGTCAATTGTTCACTGTAGTGTTGTTAAACAGCTGCATTCAGATCAACTGCAACAAAAGGCTCATGTTGGCTTCAGCCAATCTGAAAACAGCACATCATGAAAATGCCAGCACATAGGTCGTGTATTTGTTCATTAATAGACAGAACAAAAATGCTAGATTATCCATCGCACTACTGAGCAGCTTTCCTAAAAGCTTGTAACAAAGATTATTTGACAACATGGAAAGGCAGCTTGTGTGAGACAGAAAAAAAGGTACATTGCAGTAAGTATTTGTGTAGCTTCATTTGAGGAAGTATGTGGAGTATTTTAGAGTGAAGTATTTCCCGAGGCCACTGTCAGTTGTATTCCAACCCTGCCACTGAGCAGAACACAGAGCAGTTCTGGTCCAAAAGTCACAGTAGTAGAGAAGTATGACACATATGAAGAACCAGTTATTGTCATATTCCTGTGCTAACATGTTTCACTGGTGGTTTGGTGTTGGTTTTGTTGGGGTTTTTTTCAGGTGTGCTTGGTTTTTTTGAGGGGAACAGCCTTTCCTCCTGCTGATGAGAAGTGAAGATGGAGCTAGCAGTGAACTACCTACATATCACAGATGTTCCTGATATCTAGAGGGTGTTAGGGTGAACTCAATAATGTCAATAATGATGATAATGTAAATAGCCCAAGAAGCTACTTATGTAAATAAGATTTCCTTCATTATGAAGTAGGAAAACATTTAGCAGAAGAGAAGAATTTGTATAAACTTTTTTTTTTATTTTTTTGTTGTAAGCAAGCATGATGGAGTGATCCTGAATTGTGTGTTTGAGTACTCTTATTCATTTCTTTGTGGTAATACTTTCTAGTCAAAAATTTATTTGCAAACTAGAATTTGTATGGAACTTTTGTCATGGGTTTGCTAGTTACCCATAACTTCGGAAACACTCTGTTTCAAGTACTTATTGACAATAATGATTTAACGTTAATGTTAAAATAACAACATTTCCTAATACACAGCTATTTTCTTGAATATACAAGAGACTGATTAAGATCCTTCTGGTTGGATTGAAATCAACTACATACAGTTGTAGAAAAACTTAGGCTTTGTTGGTTTTATTCACTAAGCTATAATTATACCTAATATGGTGAAACTTTTTATTTTTATTTTTTTTACAGTTTTGAGTACATTGCTGTGGAAAATCTTGATTCATATTTTTTACCTTCCCAAGGTATGGTTGGTTGAGATTTGGATCTTTAGGTAAAAATGCTGTCAGCACTTTGAGGAGATGGTGGAAGAATCATTGAACAAAAATTGTGTATGTAATAGAGTACAGCTGAAAATGAATCTGAAGGAAAGTGAAGCAACTTTATTCCCTCCTTGCATCAGCTTCACTGAGTTTTTACTTTAAGCCATATTGTAATTGTTAATTGTCACCCCATAGCACAGACTTCACTGCTCCAGTGAGCATGAGACATTGCTCTGAAGGCATTGCCTGAATGAACAATCTGGCATGCACTGGGAATACATCTATTGCATCTTTCTTTAAGAAAAGGAAGAATGCCTTCCTTTCTGTACGTTACTGACTTTTTTTTTGGCTGGTCCTGCATATTGGTAGCTTAGTGACCACATACTTTTCTCCTAGCAAACAGTCACAAAAAAAAAAGAGGAGTCTGCAGAGAGATACCTCTCAGGAACTATCCTGCATTTCCCAATACCCACTTAACAGGCAGTGGAAAATAGGGTGAAGCGTTTCTTTGGCTTTGTTGCCTCCACTGTTGTACAAGTAAAGACCAGTTACATCTTAGACTTGTGTAAAAAATCATGCACTGGCCATCAGAAACTGAAATGGGTGTATTTCTTTCTGTTTATAAGCGACCTTGCTAGAGAGGGCTTGTAATGTAAAAAAATACACATTTCTATCATCCTTAAGAAATACTGCTCTTAAGTAATTTGATCACAATGGAGATAATAAGAAAATTATTTGATTCTTTGCTTTTCTAAATGTTTGTCTATTATTCTACCTTTATACATCAAGAACTCATTCGGAAGCAATACATAAAATAGATTGTTCATGAAACAAGGTCAGTTTGTTTCATTTCAACAACATAGTCAAAAAGCTAAACTGATGCAACTTCTGTAATACTGCTCCTTCTGCCCCATTGCAGGGAAGGTAATAGTGAATTTAGGTTAGGGTTGTTTGTTTTTTTCTCTGTGGTGGCTTTTTTTTTGAGGTGTTGTCCACTTTATTCCTTTACAAAGTTTGAAAAAAATGTTTAAAAACACTTAATCCACCTAATTACATAAATTAATTAGATGCAGTAATATAATGTAAAAATTCATTTTGGACTTTCAGGCTTGATTGAAAAGACCATGACTCAGAAACTCCATTTGGTCCTCAGATTTGTTCCAAAACTGTTGACTCTTTATAGGAGTTAACTTTCTTTGCAGTAAGCACCTTCTCTCCTGCTGTCACTGTAAAGCATAGACCTAGATTACCTGCAGCTTTGCATTGCTGACCTAGCTGCAAGGTGCCACCAGAAGAATGGTTGTCTATTCTCCAGCCTAACCTTTAAACCACATCATTGTAATCAGTCTGTGGAACGGGGTAAAGATGTATGCAACTGAAAAACTTTTGATTAAGGACTAGTTGTCAGATGCGTGAATCATAGTGCTGGAAACTGGGACTGTCCTTTTGGCAGCAGGCCACCTTTTTAGAAGATTAAGAAATAATGAAGTATGTCACTTCATTCTGCCAGAATGTTTCAAAACAGCTTTGAGTGAAAACTCACATCCTTCTTGTTTATTCCTCTTTTGTTAGTAGAAGGTTTAAAGTGTCCTAAAGTAAATGAGACTCTGGTTGAGCTAAAGATTTCACTTAGATACATTATATAGCTTAGTAGTTTTTGTCTTGTTTTTCCATTGTTTCATGCAGCAATGTTGAGTTTCTTGTGGTGGTCTTGTACTATTGTTCGCTTCCCTATATCTTTGCATAACAGATTTTCAGTCCCACTGGGCTGGCACCAATTGCAAGAATATGTTACTTACATTTATTTTTTGTTTTACCACATGCTCTCTCAGGAATTTTCAAGCTTGCAAGACTATGAAACTATAAAAATGAAAAAGAACGGAGTTTCAGTCTGCATCAAACATACTTTTCATGGCTTACGCTCTCTGAAAGTCATGCACAGTCAGGTTTTAGACAGTGCTCAAATCTATCTAGAGTCTACATTATGCTATTGACTCCATTATCAGCTGTTACAGTCCTGGGACTGGGAGGAGGAGGACAAATATATCATGCACACATCTAAAAATGTTGGCTGTTTTGGGGTTCTATGTAAATCACACTATGGAAGAATACGCAGCCTAGAAAAATAGTTTTTTCTGTTGGTGAATTTCAGTTTTGTCAATTTCTCTGGGAACTTTTGATCTCCATTACTGTTGCTCTTGCTAAAAGAGAATGAATGCTCTCCTGTTGGCCTTTTCTAGACCATTACAACAGAAATCAAGAGAAATGTGGGGAGGAGTAAACTTTGCTTTCCCATTGGCATAGAGTTGATGATTCACACCAGAGTTTTTAAACTCAAGAGTCCTTTGTAAGGGGCAGGACAGTATTTGTATTGTTTCAGATTGATAGGAGTGCAAATCTGCTTACTTTTAGAGGTATGCTCATGTTCACTACAGGGAGGTCTAATCCTCAGCATCTGAATGGCTGCTTGGATAGCATATTTAGGTTCTCAAAGTCAGGCACGGGTTTTCTCCTGAGTCCCCATTTTTACTGGATTGAGGTATGCTTGGAAAGTAAGTAAAACACAACATGTCAAGGATGTGCTGTTCTAGGTAGCATGGAAGATAGATGTTATATCTGGTGGTGCAAGCTTATGAGGTGAATCACTTGGGTTAACCTTACCTCTGCCCTGAGGACAAGAAACAACCTGCATCCACTGCTTAGACTATCTGCATTTATACAGAGTAGCATAGACAGAGGCCCTGTCTGGATTGGCAGCAGTATTTGAGGACAAGTAATATAGAAACAAGACCTTCTATCACAGAATCACTGAATGGTTGAGGTGAGAAGGAACCTCTGTAAGTCATCTTGTTCAACTGCCCTGTTCAAGCAGGATCACCTAGAGTAGACTGCCCAGAACCACGTGCCGTATGAATATCTCCAAGGGTGAAGACTCCACAGTCTCCTTGGTCACCCTCACAGTGAAAAAGTTCTTCCTTATGTTCAGGTTGAACCTCCTGTGTTTCATCCTCCTCACACCAAGTTTTTCTATAGGCTGTACAATCCCAGCTCTCCGTCTTTCCTCAAATGAGATATGTTGCAGTCCCTTAATCACCTTAGTGGCTCTCTGCTGGACTCTCTCCAGTAGTTCCCTCTGAATCTCTTTTCTACTGGGGAGCCCATTACTGGGTCCTGGACTTCCATTTATAATTCCAATCTTTAAATCTGTTGTTAGCATATATGTTGTGAACACTTGTTTATTTTTTCTCAGGCAGACATACAAACACACACACACACAGAGCTATCAGGACAAAAAAAAAAAGATCAGTGAGCCCACATTTTCCAAGAAAAATATACTGATTTTGTTATGGTGGTTGGAAACAAAAGCCCTAATTCTAGCTTTAACACTGAATCTTCATAGATGAGAACCAGTTTATAGAATAGCAAGCATCCTAAACTTACAAAACCTGTACCCCTACTAGAATGGAATTCTGGAAAATTCACTAAGCATTTGATGTTAAAAGAGAGCAGTTTGAATCAATGAAAAAAGTTTTAGCATTTTTCTGGACATATAGATTGAGTAGAACTATTAATCTCTGGCATTTTGGTCTTAGTACAGTAGTGTCTTCCATCTGAACTGTAACTTTGGGGAAACAATCCTCTTCAGACTCTCCAATGGTATTCTCAACAGCTAATAATTAATTTTTTTGAGTGAAAATCATTGTAATGGAATTGACCTTTCCCCATAGCAATAGGTTCAATCGCTTCCATCTGTCACAATCTCTTTGCAAGATTTTAATTAATGGTGAAAAATGTTTGCTCCCTATGTCAATGAGTTATTGAGAATCCCACATATCTGAGTGCTTTATAACATTCTGGCAGTACAAAAAAATCCCCAGAAAACCTCCAAGATGAGGACAGATTTCCTGGGGCAAAAATCTGGAAAGGAGTAGAACCTCTATCTTCTCCCAGTTGATCTTGAAGCCAGAAGATAATGAAAAATCATCAGTCTTACGCAGCAGGCTGGGATTTGATGAATCCAGCTTTCCAAAGAGAAGTTTTGCAGCAACATGGCCACATTCTTCAGAGAGCTGTGTGAATTACATATATATGAAAATAGCTTATTCTTTTTCTGCCAGCCACATCTGAAAACTACTAGTATTATCAGGAGTAGTACCTGGACTGCTGCCACAGAATTGTAGTCAGATTTGTCTTAAATAGCCAGCTGCACAGATCCTGCTTGTGTCTTGTTGCCTTTTAAGCAATGCATGTTTTCTCTGGAGGGAAGGTGCAAATTGAAGAGAAACTCACATCTTCCTCTTGAGCAGTCAACCAGCTGAGCATTAGCTTGGATATATCTTGGCCGCAGAGAGTATTGAAATCATTGCTTATATACCACACCTACAGGGCTGGATAGGTACCACAAAGCAGGAAGAATTTGCAGGGTACTGAGGAATGCATGCTTTTGCTGTCTCCCTGAAAACTCCCAAGAAGATTTCTTCTTGAGTTCTTTGAATATGGCATGTCACATCTGTGAACAGTGGAGTGTAAATTCCACAGAACTGCCTTCAGTGTTTTGCTTTTGCATATCAACACTAAATGGTAAATGCAATCTTTCCCTTGCTTACATTTCTGTTCCTGCAGAGCAGATCATTTAACTTACGGCTATTTTAATATCAGATGCTGCTACCCAGCCTTCTGGTATTTCATTATCCTTGTATTTAAGCTAAGCCTACTTAGACTTTCACAGCTGCTTACAAACATTACTCAAATAAGAGTTCTTATTGATGCCATCTACACAAGTAGAAATGTATTTCCAGGTTCCAGTCCTGGAATGAGTCTGAACCCCCACAGTGGCTCAGTAATACTCAGAGGCAGCTATCGCCATATGTACTGAACATTCTCACCATGTGAAAGCACAGCGGTTACAGTGCGCTCTGCTTTCAGGTGTGGTTGGTGTTTTCACTTCTTTCTCATTATCCCTGCTAATACCCTCTGTTCTCAACTTCAGGCACGTTACAGCAAGCTCAAGCCATTGCTGCTAAAAGGTGGCTGTGCATTACATTTGTATCTCAGTTCACAAAAGCCAAGCTGATAGTGTAACAAGACAGTGAGGAGGGTTTAGTTCAGACCCAATTTTAGTTATTGAGCAAATAGCAGCAATGCTGCCAGGCTTCATTACATTGCAGAGACAGATGGTCTGGACTGAGAGACCAGCAATTAATGTACAATGTGTTCTTTGCTGGCACTTACCACAAAGGGATTTTTTGTGTGTATAAACTGTCTTATTCTTAAAGCTTATTTTGTTTTGTGACTCTAGTGTCTAGATGGAGCTTGAGGGAAATAATTCCATGCATTAAGTGGAGCAGTCCATCTCTTTCTTTCAGTTTTCATTCAGTATTGCAATGACAGAACAAAATTTTTAAATCTTGAAATGGTTTTTGTTATTGTAGTCAAATCTTCCAAACATATCTTCTGTATTAAAATGAGTTCTTTGCCCTCTAGTGTTGCTATTAAATTGGGAATTTTATAATTCCCATCAAGAAAAATTATTTCTCCTTCCTGCATGCTAAGTAGAAATTTAAGACATCAGAGTGAATGGGTGTATTTGGTCCAGATGCTTGCCTGGTGAGAATTACTAAAGTTCTGTATTCCACTAACCAGCTGAGAAATTGGCTCATTATTTTTTCATATCACGTTTAGTCTTGGGTTCTATTACCAGAACCCCGATTCATTCACTACATAGAATCCAACGTTACATGGGCCAGATGTATGACTCAAAGCCATGCTTGGTCCCATGACTACACCTCAGCTATTTTATATCCTGAATGTCATTTCTTTTGGTTAGAGTGATAGATAATTCCAGATGTAATTCCCAACCCTGAAAATCAAGACACCAACTTTTCAGGATTCCCGTTAAACCCTGTGGATGAGAGTCAATATGTGCCTACCTGTTGCAAAACTTATTTCATCTTAATACTCCTGCAATGTTTATTTGATAGTATCAGTTCTTTCAGTGAAGTTGGAAGGTTTTTCAGCTCTGCATTTACGATATTTGGGAACTTACTTGACCAGGACAGTGAGCCCTGGATACTGAGGAGATGAATATGTGATCATATAATCAGAGTCTGCATCATGAGCAAGAGATGAGATAATGTTCTCTCCCTCCAACCTTTTTTTTTTTCCTTCCTTCTTTTAAAAATGAATTTTATATATGCAGGACAGGCCAATTTAAAAAATCAGACCATAGTTATTGTAGATAAAAGTCCAGTTTTCAGTAACACGTTTCCTTGGGCAAATTCTTCAATAACATAGATGCCTGTTCCTTACTTGTTTGCACTGGCTTTTGTATGAAAAACACTGCTGATGCAATTAGGACTTACTCTCTTGTAAACATCTGTAGTTCAGTACTCAGATTATGTTACACTGTGTTGCACAAGGAATATTTCTCCTAGTATCAAACATATCCTAGTATCAACCATAGTTCCTCACTGTCAGTCTGTGGCTATCTTTCTGAACTACAGTGATTGTTGTATAATAAACAGAGAAATATATTTAAGTACTCCTTGGTGCTGCTGCTATGGTGGCTGTTTCTAGCATTGCTTGTATCTTCTATGATTTTTTGTTGGTTTTGTTTCAGTTTTTTTAATTAACAGCTCAATAAATTATCACCTTTTCTTTTGTATTCTGTGGGAAAAAAAATATGCCTGGGTGCCAGATATCCATGACTATAGTGGTGTTCTTCAACTCATGTCACATTGCTCACTGCTTCATGGAAGAGATGCATTTTGTGTGTAGGAATTGTTTCTTGTAATTTTTTTCTTCCCCCCTATCCCTTTCTCCAGAATTGCTTCATACAGATCTCCAACTCTTCAAGTTCTGAGAAAGCATTTACATTTCTTCGAGCAATGCAATTTTCCACTTAGTTCCTCACTTTCTGTCCAGTTTTGTAATAACCTGAAATAAGAGCAACAGCATGAGAATTACCGGGGTCAGGATGCTCTGTTTCTAACAGCAGCATACTCTCTTCATTCTTCCCATAAACAGAAGGAACAATAACTACTGAGCAATAGCTAGTTCTTTGGGTACTTCCAGTGCTTGCAGTATGGTTCTCTGTGAACATTAATGAATTAGTCAGTCCTGCAACAATCTTACCTATTGGATAAATACATTTTCCACATTTTATACATGGAGGAAAGTTAGAAAAAAGATGCATTGACTCATGAATTGACTCACAAATACCTTTTTGAAAGGATATACTTGTCTTTACTTCTCTTCTACATTACAGAAGTATTTATGGTTCTGTGCAGCCCCTGGCTTAAAACATAACTTCAGGACTGCAGTAATTTATGGTTGTCTGCAGTGAAGCCCTCTAGGGCTGAGATTATCTACAAGGTCTCAGACATCAATTGTGTTTTCTGCATATGGAAAAGAACAGATCTGGTTTGGCACTGAACTTCTTGGGGAGGCATTCACGTTTACGAGCAGTACCTCTATTTTAAAGTATTTCCCTTCATTCCAGAGACCAAAACCCATGAAAATATTAATTAATTACACTGTCCAATCCTCTTAAAACATTTTCCTATGCAGAATGACCCCTTAACTATCTTTTTGGGGGCTAAATCCCTTGCACTTAAATGTTCAACAGACCACAAGGCAGTAAGAAATCAAATAACTAAGTGCCTTTTCCTCTTCAATGACACTTCAGGCAGTAGTCTTTAGCTTTTTTGATCTTTAGCCCTCACTACTCAGTGAATTTGATACTGATTCATAGATTGATTTAAAAACATGTGGAATTATTTTGTATAAAGGAGTTAGGAATTGTCATTAGAGTGGTTTATTCACAGAGAACAAAGCAAGATTCTGTGATCCCAAATGTAAGAGTTCCTGGTAGAACAGAGCTATTCCCCACATCACAAATCTCTCTTAGATGAACAGGAACATGCTAAGCCTGATTTGAGTGGATATGGTGGGAGAAGTCAATTTGTGAATGTTAGTAAGCATCCAGTGGTCAGTATATAATGTCAGCTCAGATGGTTAATATAGAATGAAGACAGTGGGAACTTGCAGGTTAAATTCCCCTTTTCTCCAGGTTTACTGAGTTTTCTCTACTTTCAATGAATGATGAAATAAAATGTGTGGATTCTGCTCAGTGGTACGTGCTTGTCCTTTTCCAATGCTTTGTAGGATATGTGCAGTTACTATTTGTTATTGCTGATATTAATTACTGATCATATCTGGTTACCTATTAGTCGCAGGACTACCTGACAAAAATCAAACCCAAACTGGCGTAATGATTTCATATTAGGATTCAAACTCTCTTATACTCAGGGCAGTCAGCAAAGAACAAGATCTCTCTGGATTATCTGGATGACTGAGAATCACTTCCTCATTACAGACTAATTTACTATGGTGGAATCTCAATATACTCAGTTTTACTACCACTGCTTTATGTAGTAGTTGGCAGTAGCATTAACTCAGCTATTGCCACTTGGAGTGTTTGTCTCGCTGATAAAGGCAGTAATTCAGAGATAGGAGCAGAGCTCAACTATGTGCCCCAAGATACTGCAGCCAAGCATGAGGTTGTGAGGAATATTCTGTATGTTTGTGTGTAATACATGTGTCTCCTCAGAGCCCTGCATGGAAGAGAGGGAGGGCAAACAGCTGTATACAGAACCTACAATTTCTTGTGGTGCTCATGAACCATCGGTGAAAAAAACTCCTTTATTTTAAAATTCCCCATATTTAGTATTCTGTTTAGTTCAGGGGTAACTAGCACTTTTTATAATGTTAGCAATTTCATCTGACTTTTAACATGCAGCCTTTTGTTGAAATAGCATTCTACTTTTTTAGAAGAAGAAAGGTGGTTGTTTAACAAGTTTAGTTTTATTTAGGTAAAAATTTCAAGGCCACTGTTTCCTGCTCTGTAGTTTCACTGTCCAAAGTCTTAATATGAGACCCAAACTTGGATGTCTGTAGATCTGAAAAGAAAATTATGAATGAGAACAATACCGACTTTTTCTATAAACAAGGAAGGAGAACTTTAACATAGTTTTACAGCCCACTTTTTTAAAAAACAAATTTTATTTCTAATATTTTAGACCATCAGACAGGGGCTGCCATAGGTTGGTTGTGCTTTTTTTTTTCAACTTGGAAGCTATTGCCAACAGAGATGTAGTGGCATTTAGGTTACTATATCATTGCTTATTTGAGAAAAAACATATATTCCTACAATTGTAGTGTAAAGCAAAGCTGTTTCTTTCAAACCACAACTTAGGTCCATTTTATTGTATGTCAAAAATGTGGAAAGGCTGTCTTAGCCTATTAAGTGTAAATATTCTTTCAAGGTCCTGCTTGACTGTAGCTTTGTTTTCCCAGTGAAAGCAATGAGGAAAGCTTTCTCCCATCTCCTAGGTGTGGTGCTAGCACACATAGTAAGAGATAAAATTCCCATAATTCAGTAATAAAATAGTTGCTTTGGTCTAAGCAGGTTTAGGTGTATGGGGAGTACAGACAAAGATTACTGTATCCTTCCCTCACTCGTTAGGCTAAAGTATAGAAATTCTGTAATGTGATATACATTATATTAGGATAATTCCAACCTGAATCTGCCTGAGAAAGACAAGCTTTCAAAGGCTTATTTTCTGTGTCTCTTGCAGTTTAGCTTTGCTAGATTCCCTTTCCCCAAAGCAGAGCTGTGTCAGATACAAAAGAAGGAAAGAGAAAGATAAAGAAGAGACAAGGTAGCCACAAGGATTAGATCAATCTTGAAAGCCCTCTTGTAAGGGAGAGGTTTTGTTTGGCTAACCGATGCCTACCTCTAAAAAAAGGAGGTGCTGAGGAGGAAATTTGGAATGTGGTTCCTTATTGTGTCATGTCTGGCAGCGTCACAGAGCGACTGTCCTGTATTTTCAGATACCTTTTTGAATTCTCAGTGTGTGCAGTACTTGTTTAACTGTTTTGGAAAGCTGCTACACATCATGGCATCAGCAAATGCATCTTGTAATAATTTCTCCTGATTTGATTGCCAGATACCTCAGTTGATGACCTAGATGTGGTTAGTTTGTTGGGTATTTTTGGGGGAAGGGAGGTGGTGGTGCTGTTTCTTTTTTTGGCTTGTTTGTTTGTGAGGGTTTTTTCCTATTTTTATATATTCTAAAGGAAAACAAACAAGTAACATAGAAAAGAAAAAATAACATAGTGGCTAGGAGAAGAAAATAATTCATTTTTGCAAAGAGAAGTAATTCACATTACTGGTAATGGTGTCCTGATGAAGTCTGTAGGGTTACTAACATTAGTGAATATACTAAAACCTGAAATATTTTTACAAGCTTAGCCCCTTAAAAGCAATTGAAATTTTTAACAATGTCTTAAAATGCATGGTCATCAAGAAGATATAGGGTGTATCAGACATAATTTAGTGCTTTTGGAATGTCAAATAATGCTGATGCATTGCAACAATACGAGTGTTTTAATTTCTGTGGCATTTTAAAGAAGTTAACTTTGCAATTTTATTGCAGGATGTAATGTGCAATTGTTAAAACATCATCAAACTGATTGCTTTATTTGATTTAAAATGTCATATTCAGTATGGTGATTTTCACTCATTAACATTAAACTCAGGGAACCATATGTTAAAACAATCTTGTCTATTGAATGAGTACACTCAGTTAAATAATATGAGCAGCAAAAATCTGAGACTTTCTACTAAGCATTTTTATCTCCATTTTTAAAATTCATTAGGACAAACCTAATCCTGCAAATGGTAAATCATTCTATTTATAGATTGCATGGCATTTTGATATTAAAATGCATAAAATCTGCCAATAGTTTAGAAATGAGGCATCAGCAAAGAGGATTATTGGTCTACCTAAATAATAATACAACCATTAAGAGGATAACATTTTCCAATTGCAATTACATGCCTTAATTTTAAAGAAGCTATCATTTACAATAATTTGGCAGATTCAGTCCATATTTCTTTCACAAATTTATTTCTTCATTATGCCTCAAAACAAATTTATGGTGCATTTATGTTTGTGAAGATAATTTGCTTAGTTTATTGTGAATGGAAATCAGTAATTACATACAATCTCATTTTCTACAGACATAAAGTTAATTCATGGTAGTAATTTTACACAGAATATTAGCCTGTGTTAGTTATGATGAAAATGTTAGTGTGGCAAATGCTCTATTACAGTATAATTTCCTTGGACTTGGTGAAAAGGAAATACTGACTTAGTAAATAACACTTAAGTCATTGATTTTGTGATAATTTGGGGTGATTCTAAAGATTTATTAATGATTATGGAAAAATCCTTATCCGGCCTTAAAATCAGAGCGCTTTTTTTGTGGAATAGAAGCTTATTCAAGGAGTCTAGCAACATGTATGCCTGAACAGATGCTGGAAGTTAGTCTTTGATGCTGCTGCTGAAAGCAGTACGTCCGGTTCGCCAAGGAATTTGAATGGAATCCCTTATTTTAGAGATCTAAAAATGGATAAAGCTAAATAAGATGTCTGGAGGCAGCAATTCTATATTAACATTCAAGACAATTTGTTGTTACAACCAGTTTTTTCAATCACAAGATGTCTGAAGCTAAATCTTTTGTGGCAGGTTTTAAAGCAACATATATTTAAAAAACACCAACACCAACAAAAGAGATCTCATTTTGCTTGTATCCTGCTGATGGGTATATGTCCAGAAGCACGTGTAGTAAACATAGACCTAAATTTTTTTGCTCTGAACATTCAGGTTTCCTATTGTTGTTTGATGGAGATTCCACTAGAGAAGTGCGAGAGAAAAGCAAGTCACTAATTTTCTCTCTGACTCAACTAAAAATTGCTGAAAACCAAAAATTTCTCAGGGAAGGGGAAACAGAAAAGGAATACTTGACTTTTTATTTGACAACAAAGCTATATGCACTAATGGTCTGGCCTTTGAATGTCATGGTATCCTGTGGCAAAATTTTGTTGTCCTCTGGACTGATTCAGCTAAGCTGTCATCGACTTGCTTTGTCCTGCCTTACACTGAAGCAAATATTTCATTAAGCTGCTATGGGAATTAGAGTTTCCTTGGTTTTGTGAAAGAGTTAAATAAGGCTAATTTGCCAGTTTGGAACTAACTTTCTTGGGGATTAGGCAATACTAAATAATCATAGTCTTCCAAATATGATGCTACAAGAAAGCTTTTGTACTCCCAGCTGAACAGAAGGAACACAAATCTGTCATTAGCCTTTATATTACAAAATGTATAAAAATGTTTTATACTGTAAAATATCTGCCATCTCATTAAAAGCCAGTGAAGTTTGGCAAATTCTGGATATTTAGAGTAAGACTATTACCAAAGTGTTTATGGTGTTAAGAATGAATTAGTTATGGAATTATTTGGAATCAAAGGAATCTTTGATCTCAAGGACTATATTAAGTATTGCTTTATATAATCCATAAATTGCTATTGCTTAGGATTTATGGCAATATTTAAATATTTGGAGTGAACTTGCATTTGAAACGAAAGTACCTGGAGCTCTAGCAGCTGGTGAAAAAGTTGATTTTCAGGTACATATACAGTTGATGCTATAAAATACTTCTGACCTAAAGTAACTCTTTAAAAAATTACAAATTCCAAGGTCAGTAATTTCAAAGTGAGGTGTTAGTGTGTTTTTTTTAAATTCTTCACTAATTTTTAAATATTCAGCTTAAGGCTTGCCCTTGATTTCAGTGTGCCATGCTCTGCCTTACAAAAGCATGAAAGAAGCAGTCAGAATAACAGCATTGGAGATGTGTGGCTGAAGGGGCTGTATTTCATCAATTTGAACTGAGGAAGTGGTTAGCTGCCCTACTCTGCATTGTCTTAGTTTATCATTAACACTGTTTTTTCCCTTATCTTTTCCCTTACAAAAAATGGGGAGGCCATAATATTTGAACAGCAGTTGATTTCCAGGCTGAATTGCAGACATAGACAACTGAGACTTCACTAGTGACATGAATTAGTACCAGGTTGCAGCAATACAGATCACTGTGTGGAAAGTCCATACATACATGTCAAACGTAAAAACGATTAATTCTTTTTCTGAAAGGGGATATGCAGAAAATAATCATTGTAGCTTCATATTTGGTTAGGTGTTAAAAGGACAAACATTTCTATTAATGCTTGGCAGAACCCATGAAATGTAAAAAAATACTCTGTAAAAATGTCTGCTTAGTTTTTTTGATCAATATGCAATGAATTCACTTTTGGAAGGCCTAAATTCTATTTTTAGCCTAAAACCTCATCTTTTTGAATTAAGACAATGGGCTGCTTTTTTCCCTTTCCTGGTCTTCATTTTTGTGCATTATGTATACAACAGTTTTATGGCAGAGAAAGTCCTGTAATAGATTCACATTGTTGCTGTCTGACTCATTGATTTTGTTTGTAACATCAGTGCTTCTGAAAGACAAATTTTTAAGAACAGTCATTATATTCTGTATCTGTGTGCATTGTATTCCAGTAAGTTCTTAAAACTTTTAAATCATGTACAAATACAACTATCACCTCGCACAAAGAGACTAATACTGGTTAAACTCTGCTTTAGTATGAGAAATAAACAGTACAGTAACCAGCTGCTTTCTAACCTTCCATTTGAAAACAGCATAAAGCTGCATAAGAAATTATACCTTTGTATCAGTTGTTGACTTTATAAAATAATGAATTATCATCTGTAGCAAGTTTTCAGTGTGTTGTATTGTCTGTCGCCTTCTGAGTCATCTCTTTGTGCTTAGAATTTGAGACTTTGTATGAGAGGCTTGAATACTTAAGGAAAGTATCCTTAAATGAAGTGTGCCCTGGACCAATTGCTGTAGAAGTGTTAAACTTGACAATTAAAGTAGTGGGTATCTAGCTTGGTGGAATCAGACAAGAAGTCTTAAAAAAAAAACCCAAACAAACAAAACAGCCACCTCAAAACCCCAACAGCAATCCTGTGTTAGAATATTTGTCTTATAAGAGTTTTTGTGTATATGTACAAAAAAGTTTACTGAGAATATTTTTCAGTTTCAGATTCCTGATGAGCTCTGTGTTTTGCCAGTAGGAATGATTTCCACAGTGTACAGTGTTCTGCTACATTTCTGGGGGAAATACTGAGGTGGCAGTTGTCAGTCTGTTTCTTAAGTCTTCACAGTCAGTGGCTTTTTTTTTATCCAGACTCCTATATTGCTGTATATTCATAGCTCTTAAGATGTAAGGTTGTCTTTTAAAAGGAATTTTATGTATATAAGTATATATACATTTAGTAAAAAAGATAGTTAAAACATTATGTAAATCATAATATCTCAAGGGAAAGATGAAAGCAACTGGAGACTGCAACATGTCATTCCAGAATAACTTTTTGTTCAAAGAAATACTTCTATTATTAGTTCAAAATTAACTCAGAAGTGAATATTACTTTGAAGAAAGGCTACATGGACTTTGAAACGATACAGTAGAGCATCAAAACAGTTACAGTAATGGGTTGTGATTATATGGACTTTAACAGAGCTAGCTCCTGCTAATAGAGTAGATATTTCAAATACAGTGATAATTTTTTTAACAATTACAGAATAGACTTCTTATAACTGAAAAGCAGTTCAAGAGAAACAAAATGAGACTTATTCCACCTCTGCAGTGATCAAAAGATTTAACATTCTGAAGTATTCATTTCACCTTCTCAAAAAAAGTGAGGAAAAACTCTATAGAATGATCGAAATTAAATTTTCAGGCTATTAACAACTTTAAAAATGGAATCACGACATAAAACTCATTTCCTCTTGGTTCTCATTTTCAAATAAAGTACTGTCATTTCTTTTAAGGTAGGAGGTTTTTTTAGGAAATGGTTTGGAATGAGCAAACTAATGTTTTGCTGGGAATCTAAATGAATGCAATGTCTTACATTCTTTTTCTTCTGCTGCTGTAAAAACAGCTGTTACCTTCTGATGCCACCCTAACTTCTCCAAACCAGAAGGAACTGGAAATCCTCCACTGAGCCATTACTGGTTTGATTCCAAAGTTATTGAACTTGCTGGAGTTTTCTCATGTATTTCATTTCCGTGTTGTCTGTTAAGGTTAGCCTCATTTGTTAGCAGGCTCTGCTGTAGTGCTATAGTGCCCAGTAACCTTAGTCATGGATCAATGTGCTGAACAGTGAGCCATCAGGAATAAGCGGATGGGCTGTGCCTAGAGAGCTTCAAATCCAAGTGCTTAAATTGCATAATGTAGCTGATGTTAAATATGTCCTATAGAAAATACTACATGGCAAAGCTGAACAGATTAATGACAGAGAAATTCCTGTTGCTCATTACTAAATACACTGAAGCCACATCTGTTTGCAGGAGTCCCACTAATGGTTGCAGACTGAGAGAAAGTCTGGGGAAGGCACCACGTAGGCTTGCCCTCTCCTTACCCTCTTTTGAGAGGCTCCAGACTAACTGGATCTTTCTTTTGACCCGATATGGTTGTTGTGTTCTTATGTTGTTCTTCTTGAAAGATATTCTGTAATGAAGTCATTCACAAAGGCAATGTTTTTTGATGTAGTGAATCAGAGAACTGCAGAAAAAGACAAAATCATTCCTCTTAGTTCAAAGAGTAGTTATGTGCAAAAAGAACAGCTTCAGCTCCAGGTACACAGAAGTCTTGCTGCCTCACAGCCACTTCAACTTTCATTAGTTTATTGATTGCTTCCAACAGTTGCAGAAACAGTTTTGGACTGGAGGCTCAGACACTGTGAAATGGTTGTTTTGATTACTAACAATTTAGGAATTCTGGTGACTAGCAAAATGAGCAACCCTAACATTGAGATTTTTTTTGCTTTATTATTCAGGGAGGAGGGAGTTCTAAGATGAGCATGTACAGACTTTGGCCACAAACACATTTAGCAGGGACCCGTTGTACCAAAACAGTATAAGTGTTGTTACTAAGGCCACTTACCAGCTCTGATATGTAATTATCTAAAACAAAGAGATAAAATGGCAACAAGGAAAACCTGACTCCCACATACTTCTTTAAGACCTATATGAGAGGTTCTGAACCAACAGTTCCCCTGTTCATAAGGTGGATGTACACTTGGGTCTTTTGCAGCTAACAGTTTAGCTGCTGCACCACTGTTTTTATTAGCCTTCTTCAATGAGGGGTAGCTATGCACTCAGTTTACCCACTGGATGACCCATGGATGACCAGGCTGAATTGTGTAGTGTCGGAAGGATCTAGTAGCTGTGCAGTGCTGGGATTCAGCATGATATGCTTTTGCCCATCAATAAAAATGTTTTACTCTTTACCAGCAGAGGCTTAAAACTTGTTTCTGTGGTACAATGCACTGCTGTGTGCATTCCTGTCCTAGCTGTAAAGGTGCTGAGGCACTAGAGCCAGTATATCTGTGTAAGTGCTTTACCCCAGCAGAAGAACAAGCTCAAGTGTCTCTTCAAGGCAAGGCATTATATATTATGTCAGCAAACTCTAGGGGACTTTATTACTGTCAGAATTAGAAAGGGAATTTGCAAATGATAGAGGAATATATGATGTTTGGAGCTTAGGCACCCAAATCCTGTCTCTTCAATCTGGTCTGTTACTGAGAAAGTAAGCCTATTCAAGTGGCAGCTTCAGAACTACTGTTACAAACCTATGACTGGTTTTCTTCCTTTTACAGCGCCTGCACTCCTTCCCTGAACACTGACAGGTTTCCTGCAGGTCACAGGCATTTTTAACATCAGTACTATGGAGGACATTTTTTCTTTTTCTGTTATTTGCTTAGATTTTTTTATTTTCTATTTAAGGCTATTCTGTAGGCCAGAACTTTCCTAAAGGTGGCAAGCTCTCCATCTGAAGAATTTCAGGCTAGACATTGGTCAAGATTAAACTCGTACAGCACATATTACAAGTGGGTAAAAGATACTATCTGGCTTTGTGCCAGGATTTGGTTTATGAGTTTGTGAAATACCTGGGATAATAATCCTAGTCTGATTTGAGAGGGTTTCTAAATACTGTTGTAATAAAAATACTCATAAACTGATAAGGTGTAATAGTTTCTAAGATACAAGGTATAAACCATACTTCACTATTTTTCTGCCCACTGTTGTTATAGTTTACAAAGGTTAGTTAAACATTGTTCACAGATGTCTTCCAATTCACATACTACTCTTTCCCTCATGTCTCTGCATGCGGGAGCTCGTATTGCAGGTTAGGGATATTCCCCTTCCACATCATGCAAATGATGTGTAATATCTTTGTGTCAGCCTGAGAATTACAGACAGTCTTGTCATAAATACTTTAAACTTTGCTACACCAGTTAGGTGATTCAGTGAGACTAAAGAGAGTGTCTAATGGCTGATACAACCCTTATTATGTGATTCTGATTTCTCTACAGAATATAAACATGTTTCCTAATTAGGACTAAGACTGTGAATAGGCAATTATCCTTCAGGTTTCCACTGGTCTATTCTGCTGGAGAATAATAAAAGGGCACTGAAAAACAGGTATCAACAAATGCATATAGAACAATATATTAAATAGCCCACAACAAAGTGCTAAGTAAATATGAGCAGATAAATCCTAGATTATGCTGAAATCTGTAGCATTTTGTGTTGATGGCAGTGCACCAATAAGACAATTATGGGAGCTGCTAGGCTGGCAAGTGGTAGGAGGAGAATGCTGTGAAGCTGGCAAGTGGTGGAAGGACCAAGCTTGAGTCAGCCTGCCATATAGTCAGCACTCTTGCAGACCAATGCTGGGATCCCGTCATTCCTCTCTGGTCCTGCCTATTTGGGTTGTAAGTTCTTGAAAGTGGGTGTTCTCCCACAATGTCCTTAGACATGGTACAGTCTCTACTGCATAAATTCTATCCGCAGTGCATGTGATAATTTAATGGTGGTCTTGGCTACATGTGACCTCTGCCCTAAGCAAAACTGACAGGCCATTGAACCCCCAAGCTGGAATTAACATGTATACTTGAGTTTTGTCATGCATTTTTTTAAGTCCATATGCCATTTATATAGCAGAAACGTGCTCTTAGGGCGAACCGTTAGGTCATTGCTTGTGTGTGTGAGTGTCCTGGTTTGTTGGTCTCAGCCGAGATGGAGAGTGAGTCTTTCAGAGCAGCAATCCATGCTCCAGACTGGGGCTCTTAATTTCATGTGATGCATTGAAGGAGTTCAGACCTGAAGAGATACAGTCTGATGACATCAGTATGTGAAGCTCTACCTACATTTTTCTTTTTAGGTTTCCAAATACTTAAATATTGGGAAGAGGGGGAGGGAAATAAAATCAAGGCAACAGCATTTAGCTGGTTACAACTTGTGCTTTGCTTTGTCTGGATATAAAGAAGCACTAGGTATTAAAGTTTGTGTTGTGCAAAGTTAAATACTCATCTTTATTTGTCCTGCTGGAAACTTTTTGAAGACTTTGCTTTGCTGCTTCCCATGTGCAGGGACAGATCTTCTTTCTCTGGGAGCCTCAGTCTTGGCACAGAGTTTATAAACCTTCCACCTGAGGATTGGGAGCCTTGTATCTCCAGCATGCTGCACTAATGTTGCTATTTAATGTAATGTGTTGAGAGCCAAAAGACCCCAGAATATTGATACAAAATACACAATAAATATCTTCATCCTCTCCCTTCCATTTCAAAGAAGTGTCTGGCAAAGAATAATTCCAAAATTCTCAGTTTGGAATCACATCATCAATGCCAAGGTTTTTCTGCAGCATCAGAGATTCGTTTGTGTTTAGTCAGGAGGGAGTAAGTACAAATGTTCAGAGGAATTCACGCTCATATTTGATCACTGAAACACTTGCACCCCTTGGGTCTTTTAATAGTCTGGCCCACTTACCAGCAATAAAAATCTTTATAAAGCTCTGAAAACATTTAAAATTTTATTTATTTTAGCCATCTTTGGGTTTTTCAGTAGAACTGTGTTTTTATAAGGGAATATCCTGCTTGGCAGTCTTTCATAAACTGTAACTAATCTCTTGGAAAAGAATAATAACACTCTGTTGAGATTTTGGTATGTAAATTTGCTATCACCTACTTAAAGACAAATCAAGATAAACAAAGATAAATTATTCAGGAAAATGCTACAGTTTCTGTCCCTGGCATTAATAGAAAAACACAGGCTCAGCTCATACTCTGAGACCAGGCAAACTTGTATTGTCATTGTTGTTAATATTGGTGACACTTTGTTAGTCCCTGGTCTGCAGTAAAAACTAAGTAAGATTGCATCAAAGCTGGCATTGCTAAGTGGAAGGGAGACCAAGCTAGACAGGAAAAAGAAGAAAGAATCAAGGAAAAGGACATAAAGGAGAGACTGACAAGAGTTAATATCTCACATTTCAAATTTGAAGCGTAACCAAATCTGTCAATGTTGTGTAAGTTCAAAATACAATGAGGATTGGAAATAAGACTCTAGTATCTGGGCTACGTGCTATTTATAATCCTTGCCAAAGTTCACTTTTATATTTCTTTCTATTGTATAAAGTGCTTTTTAGATAAATGATGTTTCCAGAAAACTTGAAATTTCCCCACAGTTGGCCAATAAGAACTTTGGTGCTTTTTTATGAGTCTTGTCTCCCAATTTAGAACATCTTTCAGGCCCTTTTCATCTCAGCCTCTCATTTTACAAAATGTCTTTCATTTCTCCTACTTTCCCAAACTTACTACTGAATTTGGCTCAGTCTGAATGTGTTTAATTTGTGTTAACTCTTATAACAATTTGTGTGATGGTGGAAATTAGATAATAGGACTCTTTTGAAGTGTAGGCTTTTAATCAACAGCTCTGAATGCTGGGCTGCATCCTACCCACCTGAGTTCAGTGAGGTTGTGAACAACTTCCTGGAAGTTTCTGAAACGGAGCATAATGCAGCTTGGAGGTATCAAACTGCATTATATATGAAACTCCCTACATGAGGTGGATGCTTCCCTGAATGGAGAGGTATTGACAGTACATAGAAGAGTAACAGACACAAAATTCCTGGTGAAATTTCTGAGATGAAGCTGCTTATGAACTTTGTACAAGTTCTGATTTGTGTTGTCTGAGGCTGATTTTTGAAATTAAATCTTGAATGCTTTGCACACAACAAAAACATTACAACTTAAGCAATGGATTTTTACATGGGGAGAATGCCAGTTTTTCTAAGAAAAGTTTAGATTTTGAACTGATGTTACAAGAGGAAATGAGAAATTGGGAGGGAGGTTGACTTCATAATGTATGAATTTAAAAGTCAAGATTTTTATTTTGTTTAGATTCCTTCATTGTCATAAGAAGCAGATGTGCATGAAATATTTGTCCCCAAACTTCAAACAGAAATCTAACTTAGATGATGGTACTTCATTTACTGACAACCTTTATGGGTATGTGAATGAAAAGCTATGGTCTCTTTTCCTCCAGGGGAGAAATTTCAGTGCCATCTTATCCCCTAATTGAAGTGAATTTTGCTAGTCTCAGCTCACTTCCTAGTAACTGTATTCCATATTAGATACTACTATTTTTAAAAAAAGAAAAAGAAGGGGACAAATTGACAGCATCTGATAGTGAGAGTCCTTGAATTGAATTAGCTCCTCAGTCAGGATTGAGGTCATTGCTGGGACAATGTAGCAAAATGATTTTATTCAGTGGCCTTTCTCAGGAGCTGTATCTGAAAGCAAGAAAGCCTTTGTCCTTCTTAGTCAGTGATGTCAGAGAATGTCAGAGCAGGGATGCACTATACATTGGAGTGAAGAGAAGTTGCCTGTAATGTGTTTAAGCTATACTGAGGGGTTTTTCTTAAGAAGTTTGACCTAATCTAGAAAAAGATGATTTTGGCGTTTTGCAATTGTGTGATTGAAAATAAGACACAAAGTACATCAGAATTCCTCTGATTTATTCTTCACTTACATAAATTATCCTGGGTATTTAATTCTGCCACTCTGCCTTCTGTGTTCCATTGGGTTTAGAATCAGAATTGAATAAAGCAGAGTAATGTTTGTTACAAGACAAGGCGGATACCTTTTCTGCTTTAAGAATTAGAAATGGACAAGCATGCTTAAAAGGACAAGCTCTGATTCTTAGAGAAGATCCACATCCACCTTTCATCTTCCAGTGTTTCTTCATTGCCTTTTTTTGAGGCTTTAAGCCTCATCACAGTGATTAACAGCAGAATAGACTATTATTTGGTACAATACTTGTTTTACCTAAGTAACTCTCAGTCATTGGTAGCTGAAGAGGACTTTTTATCTTTTGCAGCCTTGATTTAACCCTTCCTGCTCTCATTTCCTTATCTGTTGTCTGACAAATATGATTCAGGATTTTCAAATACTAATGTTATATTTCTTCTCGATCTATATTGAAAAAAAAAAAGCACAAACAAACAAAAAAACCCAAAGCCAACCAAAAGCCACTCCAAACAATAAGCTCCATCCAAACCTGCAAATGTGGACTGACCTTAGGTGCCTTTTTAGAAGGACATGTAGTGATAGGATGAGGGGGAATGGTTTTAAATTAGAAGGGGGTAGATTTAGATTGGATATTAGGAAGAAATTCTTCACTACGAGGGTGGTGAGGCACTGGCACAGGTGGTGGCTGTTGCCTCTCTGGAGGTGTTCAAAGCTGGGTTGGATGGGGCCTTGAGCAGCCTGGTGTAGTGAGAGGTGTCCCTGCCCATGGCAGGGGGTTGTAACTAGATGATCTTTAAGGTCCCTTCCAATCCAAACCATTTTATGATTGTAGTCATTTTATGTACAGTTATTAAACTATTATTTCCTTAGCTAATAATTTACTACTTTATATATATTTTACATATTTGAAATAAGTCTTCTATATTATCTATATGGCAGAAATAATATTTTTTACATTCTATCTAAAAGTGAAACAGAGCCAGTTAAAACAAGGAAATCGGTAAGTAACCTGTTGAAATTTTAAAATTAGGTTTTTCTTTGAGCCTGATAAGAAACAGGCAATTACCAGCATGAAGGTCATAACATAAAATTGAATGTTTTTCTGATCTGTGATGTGCTATCAAAATGGAAGTGTCAAAATGAGAGATCTTGTGAAATATTAGCTTCCCAAAGAAAATACTCTTCAGGGAGATACTTAATTTAGAAAAATGTTACTGGTGGTGAAACGCAAACCAGACAATACTGATCTAGCACTGCAGTCACTTGCTGTAGTGACACTGCTGTTGTGTTAATTAACCTGCTTAGTTAATTTCAGAAAAATATTTTTGATACCTAAAAGTTGTTACTGCTCTCAAAACATGCAAAATTCCAGTCTCCACTGATCCTCGAATTCCCTTCAGTCCACTTACACCTTATATCAAGGCAATAAAGCAACCTTGGATTTAGTTCCAGGCCTTGTTCTTTTAATCTGCTTTCAAGGTGTATTGAGAAAAAAAGCAATAGCCAGTGTTTAATTATCTTCTGCACCAGTAGTTCTGCCCTTGGTGAGTAGAGGATTATTTGCCTCATGTCAGCAATCCAGTGGATTCTCTGTACGCTCTCTGACCCATTTGCTGAGAATCTGCAGTGAGGAGACCAGCAGAGGCCCAGGAAGGTGCTCTGCAAAGGGTGTCGGCATTGCTAGCGCCGGCATGGCAAAGGGAGTGCTACTTTCCCAGGTTTGTGTCCCTGTACTTTGTTAGGCTGTGGAGGCCGTGGCGATTACAGGATCTAGGCGGGAAACTTTGTAGCATCCCTCAGTTTAACTGAAACACTGACCTGGAGGGCTTTTCCGCTGTGCCAGGCCTTTGTTAAACTGGTTGCAGCTAATATCTCTGGGATATTGTCAAGCAAAGTGTTCATGCTGCACTTTGTATTTTTAATATATAAGTACTTTTGTGGTGAGGACACTAGTCTCCTTGGCTGTTGCTGAGCTAGTAGTGATGATAATTTAGTTTAATTTAGACAAAAATGTGTGTTGCTAATTTGTTTAGTGCTAGCCTTCTTCTGGCTTAGTTACTGGTGTATATATATTACAGAAAGGTAAAAGAAAGATAGCTATTAGTGGGAGTGAGGAAAGACTACAGATCATTTAAATCAACTGAAAAGGGAGCTGAGATTCTCATTTTGGCTTTAAAGTTAAAGCTACATGACAGAGGTTGAAATTCTAAGGAACAAGTTTCAGATGAGAAGAATAGTCATGAACCTGATGAATTCATTAGGGTCAAAAATTAGAATACGACTGTGATACTGTATTTCTGAGACATTTGACTGTAATTGGAATGGCAGTGAATAAAAATGCTTAGGTTTACTCAAGCTAAAAATACCATCATTTTTGGCTGACATGGGGAATATACCTTAAAATGTTCATGTCATTTAAATGCCAGAAATGCCTGATAATTCACAGGAAAATTAAGGCACTTACAATGACAAAACTGTTTCATCAGTGTGATGATGAGAATTGAACCCAAGCCCAGGCATCAAAGCAATTCAGCAGGCTCACAGCTTCATTTGTACTTGTTGTTCCAGTTTTCCTAATCATAGTCGCTCAGGGACTCTGGAATAGGACACGTCATTGTCACTTCTACAGTAAATCCAGACATTCTTTAGCAGTTTCTCTCTAGGTAAGAGTTGCACTGTATTGCTTTGGTTTTTTCCTCCCTTGTCAGATACATGTGACAGGTTAGCACGGATTTTTGACTACATGCTCCATTTCCACTACATGCCGAGGCAATTTGCTATCACTGCACTTTGTTATTTCCTCTGCTTTGTCTTTCTGACCTGCAAGGTGCTTCTCCACAGTAACTGTTCTTTGAATACAAACATTCGAAAGCTCTCCAGGCTGCGTGCTGTCGCTGTGAGTTTGTAGAAGAGTTTTAATCTGTTAGAACTAGATTTCTATTTAAGTACCCATTTTTGGCTGCAGGCCAAGTTATTGTTTAACAGTCAAGTTCCACTGAGTAAGTAATGTTGCTGTTTAGCCTCCAAATGATTAGGGCTGGATGAGCTCAAGAGACACTGGGTGTTTCTGTGCCTGATCATTCCTCCTGCAGTTTTACGGGCTCTGAAATGTTGGCACACCTAGAGAAAACCCCAGTGTTTTGAATACACGGTATTTTCAGTTGCTAAAGGTTTTTTTGTTGCTTTTGGGGTTTTACAGAAGTTACTTATTTAGCAGCGTTAATGTATCGTTAAGGTAAGAGGAAAGAAAGCAGCTATAATGATTACTCTGTTTTCTACAGGAACTCATGGGAAGCAACCGAAATGAAGATAAAGCTCTCCTAATGGTACTAATAATGCACTTGAAAATGTTTTCCTTCAGTCTATCTTCTTCTCTATTGACTATAAAGCTGAGTTAAAAGATTTGTTCACTTAAGATGTGTGTGTGAGCTTTTTACACATTCTGGTTGTTTCTGCCATCATTTTGTCCATGATATACCAATCTATTCTCAGGGCTGTACTTGCATGTTTTTCCTTTCCTTTTTTTCTAACTGCTCTTTCAAAATATCAGAGTGGTCAAGATTGGCACCACATAGACTTTCTCGGGGACTCAGTGATGTGACAGTGATAGATTTATCTGGGGAGATTCTAAGCAGCCTGTTGGCTTTCTAAATGGAAACTTATAAAAATGAAAAATAGTTCACCAAGATTCTGAACATCTAGGAATTGAAGTCAGTTGATTTTAATCCCTTATGTAATGCACACACTCTTGTGTCCAATTTCAGTGGCATATAGTTTATTTAAATACAATTAATAAATCACTTGCACCTTTGCATAGTGGTATTCTTAAGATCTGGCTTGTGTGGAACTCTAGAGTCTTTACATTATAATTCCCTATTGAATTCTCATTTATTTGTTATTGTCATTTATGAAGTAACAAAGTTGTTACACTCCCATCAGTAGCAGACCTGGAATCTAAACCTACACATCCTGATTTCATAACCAGTAGTTCTCATTGGTTTCCTCTGGTTTTAACAGTCAATAATTCTTTGCTCTAAATTATGTATGTATTTCAATAAATGCATGTACTTTACAAAAGGAATGTATAGGCATCTACAGACACACTGTGAAATACAGACTAAGCAATGCAAATCTGCAGTCTAATAAAGTGAAGCCATTTAACACTATTCTGATTTACTAAGCAATGCCTAAGCTGAACAATATTATCAGATTCAGCAGCTGCTCTTTTGTTCAGCCACAGGCTGAAATACAGGAGGTAAACAAAAATGGAGCTAAAAACCCACAGCAACAAAGGCTTGAAAAGCTTGATGAGGTCTTTATTTTGCCTCTAAACCTACATCTACTCCACCTGTCAAGCTTTTATTGTTTTACTGTCTATTAAGGCAATAGCCACTTGCTTTGTTGGGGAGTATGTATCTACTTTTTAACCAGAAGATGAGTCATTTGCTCAGTGAATATTTAAGAAGCCTTTGCTTAATTATGTTTCTGTTCATCGGATATAATGACTTTAAGGGGGGGCAGGGGGTAGGGGAAAGATCAAACCAATAGCGTTGTCCTACACCGAATTAGGCCTGCTTCCTCAGCTTTGTCCATGTGGCTCAGCTCAGTGTGCAGGAAGGAAAGCCATGTTAGCCCAGAGTGATAAGCTTTCAGGACCTGTAGCTGGGTAAGTACCCAGAGATCACCATGCCTGTCTGACACAGGGAGGAGATTATAGAGCAAATGCATCCATATTGCTTGTTACGCTCAAATTAGTTTGAGCAGAGTATTGCACTGCATTGAGCTGTGTTCTGTTACTTCTTTTGGCATATTTATTCAACTTCTTCCCTCTTGATTTTAGCTTTTGTTTTACAGTAATGGTGATTTATCAGTTTTATTCATAGTTTGTGATAACTGGAAGTTACCTGTCCTGTAGAAAGACAGGACATCACATCTTCTGCTTTATTTGGAGTAAAAGATCCTGTTAACCCACAGGAAAACTGTTTTTCAATGAAAAAGTTGATGAAAGTGAGATTGTGTGTTTTAAAACACGTTCATAGCATAGATACTTACTTTCTTTGTGTATAAAAACTATATTCTGTCAAGGACTTAAATATAATGTAGTTCACTGTACATTCTGATATAAACAACTTTTTAAATAATTATTTTCAATAATTGGTGTATTTAAATAAAATCTTAGTAATAATGAAAGAGTTTTCCAGCTAAAAGATTTTTTTGGATCCTTTAACTGAATCAATTCAATAATTTGCTGGGGGGCTTATGTTTGTAATGGGATGCTTATGGCCATATAGATTTATTATTGACTTAGTTTTTAATAAAACCAACAGAGTAGGTATCAGTAGCTTGTTTGCTGTTAGCCAGTTATCTGAGGAAGGCATCCAATCCTTATATCAAGAAGGGCATGAATTCTGAATATAAAACGGATTGATTTTTAAATGAAGTAATTCTGCTCTTTCATGGGAAGGATTTTTGTGGCAAACTACTGCATGCTGCAATAACCATCTCTTGGGCAGAAAGCATACTTGTTTGCTGAAGCTTGGTGAGTTTTTTGAGTTAGGGCTTTTTCTGCTATAGTTCTGACTATAGAAAATATCTATTTCATATGCAACCATCATCACTGTAGCAGAAAGTGGTACTGCTCTAGAGAAACATTGTTTGTATCTGGTTTTGCTACTGGTTTCCAAGAATAACTACGTATATAGCTGTTAAAGGTCTCTTGTAAAGGTCTGAGAGTAACCCAAGTGTTAATTTAGCTGAAAATTGGAAAAAAGCAACAAGCAGGTGGTCTCGTTACAACAACCTGAAAGCTAGGTACCAAGTGCTAAATCGGATGGTATATATTACAGGAATTAAGTTGCTGTTGTGAGTGAAATTCTTTTTCTCCACACTAGCTACTAGCTGCTCTTTAACTTTTGACTTGTTTGCAGTATTGACTGTAAACTTGTAGTACAAGAATATATTGCCAGTCTTCCTTGCACTTCTGTCGTTTCAGTGATGGGAAAGGTGATGTGTGGGAATTGCATAGGCTTAACAGGAATGTAAGTATATAAAGAAGAGCTTGAATAAGAAAATAATCTTTTTGCTCAGAGTAGATAATACAATGACAGCAAATATGATTGCAGTAGACTTTTTACAGTCCATTACAGACCTATCGAAGTCTCATAGCTGTTTTCATTCTGATTATATGAAGGTAAAATTTCCTCAAACACCCCCTCCCTCACAATTTATAAAACTTCTCCAGAGAGTGGGAGTATATCCTGATAGAAACTAATTGCTATGGATTAAAGGAACAAGCTTGCAGCCTCCACATATTATATCAGCACTCAGAACAGACACCGAAGTTTTTTTTTATGAGAAGGAAATTACATTTGAAGTGCTCTCAATATTCATAATCTCTTAGGCTCTCTCAAAACCTGGGTGCGGTGTTATTTTAATGGTTCACAGTGATTGGTTGTGTGGAGGAGGTAAAATTGGTTTGTCACAGATCCAGAAGTGATAAAGCTGATTTTGAAATGGAGATTAAGGCCTTGGGGGTGGGGAAATGACTGTTTTCTTTAATGCAAGAAATATTTAACACACTAATGCTCATTCATTTTCATTTTTATGTGCTTGTTCCAGCCAGGTACATCAGAGGTCAAATGCTGAGACATGGTTTCTAAAGTTGGATTCTTTCAAGGTAAGTTATTTCAGAACAGAAAGACCCTCCATAAGCATGAGCAAAATTCACAGATTTGTGGATCTTTGTAGTCAGCATCAAAACTCCAGTAGCCTGTCATCTTGAACTGCTTGCAGACTGAATGATTAACCTCAAACCTGGGTAAGGAACAGGAACAGATGTGAGCTTCACAAATGGTTCCTGTAAATTATGACCTAAAACATAGAATTGGATCTGTGCACATAAATATATTATTTCTTTGTTGGTTTGTTTTTATCTCATTCCCAAAGAAAACATACCTGTGCAAAGAACTTTTTGACATTCTTGACCATTTACAATCTGTATGGAAATTCTCAATGCAGTTAAAAGGACCTATTTTGGTTGTGTATTAAAAGAAAGTTATCCACTAATTTTACACTATTTTTGCTATTAAACATTAATATTCAGTACGTTTAGGGAAAAAATAGACAAATCTTTTTACAGTGCTCTGAGGCCACAAAAAGCTCATCAGTTACTACAACTTTTTAAAATTCTTTTCACCGTTCTTCAGACAAAGTGATACAGGGTGATTGAAAACATCTAGAATAAACAAAGATGATCCCACAGTATGAAAAGGAAACTTCTTTTAAGGCATATATATGCAAAGACAGAGGAAAACGGAACTTCAGCTTTATCAGCCATATCAATATTTTACTGCAGTTACAAATTCACACAGATGCCAAGATATTTTATGTTGCCAAATGGCGCTTTTATTTTGTAGCACATGTTGTGCATTCTTTTTTAGAAATGAACACATCTGCTATGACTTCTTCCAATATCCATTTTTCCTTCCCTGCAATTTGGGCTATGAAGATTACAAAGCCATAAATCAGAACCATAGGAAATTCAAGGGATCTGATTTACAAATGCAGTTAATCTTCTCCTTTGCAAATGCTACAAGCAGTGCAAGGAAGCTAGGGAACCCTTGGCTTTGTAGGGTGACATTTCCTAAACTTTGCAGGAGGGGCTTCTGTGGAGAGAAATGGGAAAAAGCTAATCCTATTTTCCCAAGTATTTTTGGTGGTTAGTTAAGAACAGTCTAAGAGCAACTGCTGAATTCTAAATTCTGCTTATGAGGGAGAAGAGCAGGTGATCTGATGGGTGTGTTTTTTGTTGGTATCCAGCTGGTATCCATCTTTGTTTCTTGTGGAGATTAATTTGTAACTTGTCACTACTAAAATGTGAACAGAATAGCTTTATATAGAACCCTGTATATTATTGCAAAATACCCAAGCATTGCTTGATTCAAAACACCTTCTGTTATTTCTTCCCTGTAATTTAAACCAAAGTTTGTTTCATACTGTTGAATGTTTGCTACAGTCGCACTTTTGAGGGACACAGAGAGAAGAGCCCTTTTGCAGGGGAGTGAGCATGTTGGTGTAAAGGTACAAGAAATAACCTGTGGCTTTTAGGGGTAGCAGGTAACTTAGAATAATTGACATTTATTTTTTTTAAAACTGACAACATTTATTTTTTAAGTTAATGTGTAAGATGAATTTGGGGTATTTGATAACCTCAGAAGGTTTTTGGAAGATGTAAATTTAATTATCACAAATTCAGAATCAAATGCTATAGTGACATGCAAAAGATTATTTAATTAGTCGAATAACATTTATATGTTGATACACCTTATTAATGGTAGGTCCATCTCCTGTGAGTTTCACTTGAGATTCTCATCCTTATGTATTTCCTGGTCAATAAAGTAAAAGATATCCCACATCACTCTCTGATAAATGGTAGAGACTGCTTTGAGATGTCACATTTATGCATGGGATTTTAAAGACCGATCCTGCCTCTTTTAAGACTTCATTAGCATGTCTCCATGTTCTCTTGGCTTCCAGAAGGGAGGGAGTTGTGGGTTTCAGGACTTTGAGTAAATGGGATGGGCAAATGTTTGTTTTCAGCTTGTCGTTGTCTGCTACCTTATATTTGTTTCCCCAGTATTTGTATTCGTACTAAAAGTATTTTCTGCTCCCTATTCTATTCTCTTCTATCTCCTGTCTTGTGAAGTTTCAGAAGAGGGACATGATATTAGTGTAGTTAGTCTAAGTGTAGAGGTAAAGCAGCTAACAGAAGTAAAATATTAACATGTAGTCTTTACATTAAAAAAAAAAAAAACAAACCACCCATCTATATAAAGGCTTAGAGCATCTACTCCCTGCTAAATACTAATGACCATCTGGTTGTTTACATTTGGCTCTTTAGTGGTGAAATGCATTAGGAACCAGAGGTTTTTTCCCCATAACGCCTAAAGTTAGAATTATAGTTGCAGCAGTATGAGCAGGAGTTAATTCATTCTGCTATTAAGCCTTCAGTTACACTGAGGCTTTATCATTCACTGCTAATAAATGGTATTTATAGTTGGCATATACCTCCTGTAGCAACAATAACAAATGTGTTGCCTGAGATAACCTACTTTATATAGCTGTTAAAAGGCACTGTTCATTCAAGTTTCACAATTTTAAAAATTCATTATAAACCTCTTGAATCCTCCAAGGACTGAAACAATGCGTGAAGCTGGATGTTTAAAGTGCAGACCAGATTTTGAAAAGGGCTCGGAAGAGCCCACAATAGAGATCTGATACTTAAGTATGCTAAGCACACAGCAGCTCCTAATGTGATACTTAGATCTGGATTCTCAAAAGAGTTCAGAAGAACCTTGTGTGCTAAGAGCTTTTGAAACACTGGCCATGTCACAACAAGCGCTGCTGGGGACTTTATACTCCTCAAAATCTGCTAAGTCTGGCTTTGATTTCTTTTGCTCTTAAAGAACTTCCAAATGTCTGGACCTAAACAAAGATCTGTGCTTTATGTGGGATTATTTCCTTTTATCTAAGAATACCATTATTCCATCCTTTCTGATAATTAAATTAAATTTAAAAAAAGGCATGATGTAACATGCCTATAAACTTAGGGGAGCTGGGTAACATTGTTCTGACTGCTGCGGAGCCTCACTTGTCTTGGAAGCCAGCCAAAGCAAGGTTGTTGATACTGCCATGTAAGCACAGTTGAGAATCCTGTTTGTGCAAAGTAAAAGTTGGTAACTCCTGCTTTCCTTCTGGAAGTTTTGGTTTCTGTAAGCACTCAGTGCTGCTGATGGTAAAAATAAGCGTGTGCTGTGGCTTGGCAAGGCAGGGGATATTTCTATTCCAAAGGTGTCTGACGCACTTCAGGTAGTTATCACACCTTCCCTGTGGCCAGGTCTGGAGTCAGCTGTTTGTGTGGGTGTTACCCAACTGAGAAGACACAGACCTTTGGGGCCAGTCAGAGAAGTGAGGAAATGGGATGGAAATTTCTGAAAACACACAAAAATGCAGAAAAGCCATCAGAAATTTAAATCTCTGACTGTTCTCTGTAGAAACAAAACTGAATTAGTTAGCTACCATCTTTACAATATTAGGCCTGAAAAGCAGCAAGTGTAAGTAGCTGGGCCTTGCACATTGTGTGTCATTGATAGAATCAGACTGTACATGTCAGATAAAAAACAAAGACAAGTGTGGTAAAGCGTAAGAAATGGAGTCCTTGTCTTTGCTATCTCTGATAGTGAGTATTTCATTTGGATGATTCAGCTTACCACTTCCTACAGTTGCTGTGAATCAGTATTGAAGTGTCATGTTGTAGGAGCTGCCTATTGATGGAAACTTAAATTAGCATTAAGGAGCAGCCACAGACTTTGCAAGATAATCTGGCTTTATTTGTGCCTTCCCTTCCTGGCTTCTGTGTATATATATCTTATTACTAGGGAAAATTGTTTTTCTTTGTGCTGTCCTTTAGAATTGTGAACAAATTACACTAGTCCATTGAATGGATAGTAGCACAGAGATTAAACACTGGGGGTGTCAAACTGGGAAAAGTTGCTCTGCTAAACAACCAGAAAAAAAACCCCTTTGAAAGGGATGGCAGGGAAGAAGATACTGAATTAATCTTAGTATCGCATGTGACAGTGCAAGGACTTTAATTTGGGGGCAATGTGTTCTGTCAGACCAGGGAAAGGAAAGTTTTGTGAGAGTGTCACCTAATTGTGTGCAGAAGGACACACCTCTTAATGGTGGTGCTGATTCCACATTCAAAGCAGGAGAACAAGTGTCCTGGAAAGAGTGATGAAATGCACATATGTAATTATGGGTAGCTAACCTCTAAAACTCCTGTTTGATTAAATGCAGCATAGAGTAGTGGCAAGGATTTAGTCTGTATTTGCAGCCGTACGGTTGTGGTTTGCCTGCTATCCTTTGTCAAATTCCTTACATATCTAGGGCCAGGTTAGCCTGTGGTGTAAACTGTGAAATTCTATTTAAGATGAGAGCATCTTTGAGGTGAGGTGAGCTGAGGTAAGGATCTGGTTGACTCATTTTCACCTGGAACAGCAGGATGGCTAAAGTGTTTTGTTGTGGTTTGGGTTTTTTGGGTTTGTTTTACTATTATTGTTATTGTTACTACTACTACTATTTTGGCCTTCCACCACTGACACTTTTGGAATATCAAATGTGTTGTTCTTCCATGCGTCTGAGCCATTTGGGGTTTGGGAATGACATGCTAATAGTATGTTGTTCCCTTTGTACAACAGTCTTTTTTTTTTATAGGGGCTAAGTGATGTTTTATAACTGCTCTGCTTGTAATTAGCAAAGTGCCATGAATATTTTATACCAGTGTCCTGTAAACAGATGTGTTGTCCTAAATGGTATGCATTTGCAGCTGGCTCTACACACTGACCGGTATTTGGCTTCAAACTCTGGATTTCAAGCCTCGATGTGTGAGACAAAGCGTAAGGGAAGTTTGATTGACTTGCTAGTCATTACTGAGATCAAAGAATTGGTTGATTTGTTTGTTTGTTTGATTTTTGCATCAGACTTCTTTATTCTACCACCTGGGCTGGGTTATTTATTGAAAGAACGGCATGCAGAGATGTTAAATTCCAGGGAAAACTCAGTGATCCAACATCATTCTCTATTAGGCAACAGTTGAATGCACTGCCATTATAGGAACTTAAGCACAAGTTTATCTATTTTTCCTGGGGAAAAGATTTAGCTTTCTGGGTCATCCTTGTATGCAGGCAGATTATGTTTCTCTCCTTTTGCAGTGGAACACTAGAGCTTTCTGAAATGTGGATGGGAAGTCCTACCAGTTTTAATAACATCGTTCCAATCATGATTCAAAGCGAATAGGCAGCACCCTAACACTGTAATAGTTGTCAGTAGGGTGCCAGTGAGTCCTTTGGAGTCCTTTAGATTTTTTGTTTTCAAAAATACTTAGAATTTATAAAGCAAAAGACAATCTGTTAATATATATTTACTGGATGTATTTTGTGCCTGAACTACATTTAGCTGAACTTACGTTCCAAGTGTGCAACCAAAGCTCAACTGGATAAATTTAAATCAACTGAAATTTATCTCAGGTAAAATAAAATACCGTGTCCAAAATCTATGTCTGTTGTTTTTATTTTAAAAAGTTTCTCAGCTATCCAAAATAAACTATGACGGGATAGCTGAGAGAGAATCTTCTTAATGTATTACTGTATCTTCACATAGAAATTCCTTTAGGATGACCATTCAGAACACTGATTCAGGAACCGTCTGATGAGGTTTTGGTATGGAATTATGTTACCTGTCCTAGCATTTAGCTGTTGTTAATGACTTTCAAACTGTTTTGAAATGCAGACTTTCACAATAAAATGTCCCAAATCTTCTATCTGATAAATAAGCAATAGTGAGTTTGTTTTGTCTGTTCTGCTAATCCACAGTGTACCAGTGATGGTTCTGGTTTTGGCAGGAAGAGTGCATCTTCATTTTAAGGGAGGTAGAAAACAACTCAAACTGCAGTTTCAGGTTTCTAAATTGCTTACGTGAGGGTTCCCTTTGAAGACAGATACCTCAAAATGCTCAGAACCTGTTCTTGATCTGCCTGTGTGTTGCATGCTTACATTTTTTGCCTTTCTTTGTGCTTCTCTTCCTTTCTACATGGAGTTTCTCCTTATTTACTACAGGCACATGCTCTGTTTTTTCAGGTAATCATTCTGTTGAAAAACTTGAACCTGTGCTGTCATAAGAGGATAAAAAGAATAATTTCTATGGCAGTTTGTTAGCAGGGTGTAATCTACCTTTTAATCCCACTATAGGTTTCTGTCAAAATACTTGGTTTTCCCTTCCTCTGATTTTACGGTGTGTTCCCAAGACCTTTAATACCACCATGATTAATTTTTATCCAGAATCCAAATCTATTACTTTTGTAGTTATGAGGATTCATGTATCTTAATTAGACCAAAAATAAAGGAGTTTTATTTTTGATCACAAAATATAGGCTATCAGAGGTAAAGA
Source organism: Hypotaenidia okinawae (assembly GCA_027925045.1). Lineage (NCBI taxonomy): Eukaryota > Metazoa > Chordata > Aves > Gruiformes > Rallidae > Hypotaenidia > Hypotaenidia okinawae. The sequence goes on along the minus strand of BSDF01000013.1, from coordinate 14,503,482 downwards.
GATGAAACCCAAGAAAAGCTATTAAGGAGAAAATTATGCCTAACACTACGTGATCATAGGTAGACAGATGTTAGCAGCGAGGTAGCAGATGTTCTACTAGACAGCAATAAACACACTGGAGGCAAGTACACGTTTCATAACATGGGATTAGAAAAGAAGTGAAGATGCAAAAGATATTCCTCTTCTGTGGTTTAGTGACAAAATGACCTTTATCCCTTGTGTGAGGATCACGTATGGTGCAGATTTTCTAATGCTATTCAGATAATGAGATTGAAGAATTTTCCTCTGATGTGAGTTTTGTTATTTTTATGATTTTATTTTATGCTTTATGATTACGATTAAGTTTTAATGGTGCCCCTGTTACAGATCAAATTCCACCTTGCTATAGGGCTAACAAACAACTAAGTGAATAGGGCTATAAGACCAGGGATGCCAGTGTAAGATTTTATAGTAGATGATCATTACACTAAGCTTCCTTTGATTGCCCTAGAGGTACTTCACCTTCACAGGCATTCCCCCGGGAGAAGCACCAATTTCAGTAGGTTTTGTTTTTGGCTTGATGATCTTAAGAAAATTGAAATATCAAAGAGAGGGAAAAACAGGAGAAATATTTCAAAAGAATGTGAAATTGTTATGTGATATAGACAATATAATCAATATCCAATAAAAGGAAACCTTTTTTGGTAGCATACTACTAAACAACAATTTGAACAAAGAAGTAAAAGTATTCTTTGTGTCAGGTGGTTAATTGTTGAGGTTTTTTAGGCCTATAGAGTAGATCTGAATAAAAAACTGATCAGCATGCTTCCTGAACAAACTTGTAACAGAATTCTGGTGCTGCAGATCACAACAGCTGAAATCCAGTTCTGTTACAGCCAGGAGTAGGCAAACAGACTGTCCAAAGTCAGCCTGGGTAACATATATGTCTCACAGGCACTGTTACATCAAACAAACATCAGTTGTCACTTGTTAGGACCATTAACTAGACAAGTCCAAAATAAAACACAGACCCAAAAAGATACATCTTACATTCTATAAATTGTGTGGTCTGAGAATCTATTAAAGCTGACAGAGAAGAGGGCTCTGAATTTGTGAGCAGGCTGATTACACCTCGTTCTTTATTCCCTATTGACTTTGGGTATGCCATACCTTTCCATTTCCTAGAGAAATAAATTAAAAGTCAGAAGTAATTTGCCTGATGGAGGGTGCAGGTGGAATTTTGTTCAGACAAGCATTTGCACATTGTGAAATCCAATTTAACCCCTTGATGGCATATAGCTTATTTTCTTTTGTTGACAGCTTTGTGGCAGCTAAAATAGGAACCTGATTAAATAGAGACAGTGAGAGATTGAGGTCTTGTTCTAACAGCAGGAGGATCAAGGCCTCTAATCTTATCTCCCCGAACACCGAGATGAGCTGAGGATGCTGGCAGCGAGATAAGCTTCGCTATTTTGAGCTATAAAAAGACCCCAAGAAAAGAGAAGAGGTGTGAGGTGGGTGGAGAGATTTTTCACATACAAAAATAATACTGGGTTGTTTAAATACATTTGGGTCAAGTGCTTGGAATATATAGGGTATTAGAAAAGCAGTGATTTCATTTTACTGTATGGGCATGCATCAAAGTACAAATAATAAGAGCTCGCTCCCTCTTTGTAAAGAAAATACATATCTGCAAATCTCTAAATACAATTCATAATTTATAATCTATCGGGAGCGCAGTAATAACAGCAGAGGCCAAGTGGGAGGAGACCACTTCTGGCAAAGTGGAATTGCTTCTTCTTGCAGTCAAACTTTAAAAATATTTTGAATGGAGCAATAACATCAAATCACTGAGGAAAGCCTTTTATCAGGTTTGACACGGAGCTGCCTGTACAGGGATGTTTGTTTATTTTTTGCTCATTTGTTCGGAAGTAATCAAAGAAATTATACAAGCTCTGTTGCTCTTCATGTTCTACACATGGTGTGGAATTTTGTTGTAAATTTTGTCCCCTATCAAATTTCAGGATGTTAGATAAAAATTGGAAAGAATCAAGAAAGGTATGAGACAGCAGTGAGCTTCTCATTAGTTCATCTCTGTTTACTGTACGAACAAAATGGAAAGGAAGTGTTAGACAGAAGCATACAAAATCAATAAGATCTGAAAGCAAGGTTTCTTTTTTAAAGAGTAAGTAAAAAGAATTCCACTTTTGCAATTGTCTTTAATTGGCAAAAGTTTAAAATGACAGGTTGATTTAGTTCAGCTGTGGTCGTGTTTGCTTGTCTGCAGAGCTATGCAGATTCACACGAGCTGAAGAGCTGCTGAGTAAATAATATCTAGAGTTTGATCATATACTTTCCTGAGCACATCACCCTGTGTGGTTAAGGATTACTCTCCAGCCTTAGCTGGCTAAATGGGCTCCTGTTGTCAGCAAAGAAACTACAGCCAGCACATTATGTTTTACCTGGTAGGACCATTCTTCTCTGATCAAAATACCACTGATTCAGTTCCACTGGTCAACCAGAAAGGATTTTAGACTTGGGTTTTTGGTGTTTGTTTTTTTTTTTGGGGGGAGGAGGGTGGGGGGTGGGGTTGTGTGTACTATACCTTAATATATAAACAGAGCTCTCAATCACAATGTGCGTTTTTGTTCCTGGCATGTGTTTTATAGGAGCTGAATGTATTCAAAGAAATCTGTAATAAATACTTTTTAAAATGCGTTCAAACCTTTTGTTATCACCAAGCTGTGCTCTCAGATCCTTTTGATGATTATTAGCATTGATTTATGTTTTTAATATGCCTTGATTATGGTCATCCAAACTCAGAGTCCAGTTAAACTAGACCAGTTGCAGTAGCACACTGATACTCAAAACTTAGTTTTCTTAAGGTGATTGTTGCAACAGAACAGAAGATCCTGTGCAAGAACCACAATGTGCATATAAGGTCAACATTTTTCTTAAGTGTCTTGAAAAAACACGGTCAAAAAACCCAGTTGCAGTATGTGATTTCCTACAAGGCATTTTGGGGGGAAAACAGTTTAGCATTAACAGCAGCATCATGTTTTATAACAGACTTATGCTTTTTTGGCTTCTGATGACTTCAAAGTAGTGCAGTAATAAATAGCACAGCACTAATAGTGGCTTGACTAGGTGGGTAATAGTAGCTAAGTGCTTACTGTGTATTAACTGTATTACTGCACTCATTTGAGGTTTGATACTTAAAGTTAGATAACTTTTAGTTGAACAATATCGAGAATGGGAGACATCTATTAATTTGTTTAAAAAAAATAAAAGGTAAAGACATTTTTAGAGAAGATTTGGAAACAAAAACTGGTATTCCTGGAATGGCATACAGTAGGGAGGAGTTAATTAAAAAACACTATAAAGATCTGTTAGCTACAGCAGAATCACTTCTTACATTGACATTTCCCCCTTCCACTCTGAATGCCTCATTTCAGAAGAATTTCAATCAAAAAGGAATCTATTTTTTAAAAATGAGGCAGATATAACCAGACTGAAATGCATATACCCTGCTTTGCTTATGGATTCTCATGAGTTATTCAGAGCTCAGTTTGTACTACACCCTGGAACTCAGACCCAGTGGGGATGCTGAAGCCCAGGCTGAGCTGAAGGGTAGGATGGAAAGCAGGAGTGACTACCGAAGCCGTGCTTCCCGGAGTCGATATATAAAGATACCACACTATAGCAAAGTTTGTACATGCCTGCTGGTTAGCAATTTAGCTATAAGAGCAGACGCAGAGAAAGAGGAGTATCGGGAACTTCCATTTTCACTAAATCAATTTTCTTGAGGCTAGAGGTTATTCTGGTACTCACCCTGATGATACATTGTGCTTAAGGGAATTAAAGGGCTTTTGCTGACTTTTTATAGGGATAAATAGACAGAAAACACCTTTTCCCTCTTCTTTAAATATTTTTCACATAGACTGACATTAATTTGACCCTTGGTTTGAAAGGCCAGGCATTATGAAAGGTAGAAGGTAGTGCATGGTTTGATGAATGCCATTTAGTTTCAATTGCTAGTGGAATTACTACGTAGTAATCATATGACAGCTAAATATTGTCACGAGTTTGCTCATTATTATTGGAGCTTTGCCACAATCTTTAATGGAAAAAGGACTAATTATATTATTTTCATAGGAAATGTATGCATTAGGCCCTTGGAATTAATTCTGAGCTGGGTCTGAAAAGAGATTGCACCATTTGAGTGATAATTATGGGGTATGTGGATTAGTAAATCATCTTCGATAACTGAAGTTGCAATATTGTAGCATCTTTGAGAAAGACCCCCTTTTAATATGAACTGAGAGTGCACTTGAAGCCAAGGCTGGGCTTTATTTTGTTTCTATTGAAACAAAAGTCAGAAGGAAAACGCTTGATCATTTTTGTTCAGTAAGGTTTTAATCAACTCTTTAAAGGATGTTACTGGTAATTTGTTTAAACTTACTGACATGGATGCCGTATTTCTTTTGAGGGTTTTCTATATTTTATCAATGACACACATTCTCAATGGGCTTCAGATAGGATGCATCAGTCCCAAGCAAAGCAGTCAGATTGGCTGTAATGCCCCATGAATGTGGCAGTGTATGAGAGGAGTGGGTTTGTGACCCATCCAGATTTATTGCTGACCCCCATATAATCAGGCCTGGGGAAGCTAGCAGAGACATGTCGGTATGCAGTAACAGGAGAGCAGATGTCTGTGAGAACAGGAGCTTGTAAGAAACAATCCATGAGATAAGAAACTGTTAAGAGAATGTTAACAACTGCCTTAAAAAGGGAACAACATGACTGTGTAGCCTTAACCAATTATTAGCAATAGTGAGATGCATGTAAGGCGGGTGAACAGAGCATGTGACCAATAGCAATGTGATGTAACTTGTGTACTGATATAGAAACCTATATAAGCTCTGTGTGTGTTTCAATAAACGAGCTCAGCATTGATCACATTGATCCGAGTTGAGTCCGCAAAACTTTGGCTCTGGCACGTGGACAATCATCCTTGTGCCTGAACTGCAGCAAGACACTAGCATGTTATACAACCACCACTAACTACAGTAAGGTTGATTTTTTGAGTTTTGTTTTTACGTTGTCCTTAATACACAAGCTGCTTTTTTGCAGAGCATGGGAGTTCCACTATTATCACAATCAGTAGTGTATTATTACCTAGGAGGGTCAACACTTTTCTGACAGACTTTGCTTTTCATTCACATGGAAATGGCATTATGGAAATGGCAGCTGTAATCCAAGATGATAACATCTATGCAATATCCATTCAAATCGTAATTACTTATACAATGCAAACCTGCTTACGGGTGCTGTGAGAAGCTGTGCTGCTCTATTTCATGCTTTATTCTGAATGGTCTGCCTTGCTCTGTGAAGTTAATAATTTCCCCTAAAAGGGAAGAGAGTCTTTAAAGCAGGTGTGATTTAGCTAGCTGATTAGCATTTGCTTCTCATTGTCACATCCTGAGAGAGGAATTTTTACACTCCCTTTTTCCTAACTTTTGATTGCTTCATGTAACAATACTGGCAATACCCTTTCTGCATCATCTCTCTTTCTGTCCCTTTTTTTTTTTAATGAATGAATTATGTGTCTGTAATATATATCTAAACATATCCCATCAGATTTTTCTGTGGTGTTACATTTCTTTAGTTGCATATATGCCTACAGCCAAATACTCATGGGCATGTATACATACGTGTGCACGTATGGAGATGAGCGGGATGGGTGATTGCCATTCACAGAAGTATTGTGGGGAGACTCTGATTGTCCTGGGTAAAGGCTGATATGGAACATTCAAATAAGTTAATCAGAAGTAAAAAAGGTGTGATCTCTGTGTGATGTATGCATAAGATCTGTGGAAGAGGTTCTTTACTGCATCTCCTTGCACTTTTATATTGTCTTCTGTGAGTGTGAAGGGCACACTGATGGTAGCTAGAATTTCTATGTTCATTCGTCAGTAAGTGTTTAAATAATTCTCCCTTAATTATGAAACCATGGATCACTCTATTCCTAATGATACTTTGCAGAGAGTGCCATTTTTATTCTGATTAAATTTTAATCTATGCAGTACATACAGAAGGACCTTTTTCCCTTACAAGTAAACAAATATGTTACTTTAGCAAGATCCTAAACCCTCAGTGCATGAGTCAGATGTGGAAGCAGATTTATAGTATAATAACAGATTGCCATTGTTTGTTTGCATTATAACATCTTTTACCCATAGTGTCCTACAAAATAAAGTGTTCATTTGATAACAATAAAACTTCCAACAAATTAATTGCTAGAAGCCTTTGAAAGATAAAGAACATAGAAATGATGGCAGATGACTCTCTATCCTTCTCTTTAATTTGTTTTGGGCATTGATTATAGTGTTTCTAATCAGTGGAAGCACTGTTGAGAGTTGAATGGGCTGTGGGCAGGCGCTGTGGAAGAGTGATTTAACTGAATTCTATTGTGCAGGAGCCCAGATAGCCTGGTGCGGAGCTTTTATGAGAATAATTGAAAGCTTGCAACAGATCACTTCATAATGTGGTTTTGAAATTAATTCACCTCAATGTTGAGTTGACCCTGATCCCCCTTCCCTCTTTTCCAGATGTGCTTCATGCTACATTTAAACTGGGATCTCTCCAAGTAAAATTGCTGTGCTGCAGTAAACGTCACTATAAACTACACAATTGTCCATATTGAACCATTGGTGGAGTGTATATAATAGCTTGACAATTGAATAGGAATTCTCAAGTTTATGGCTAGCTAACAAGATCGAAGAAAATGAACAGGGCTCTAGAGCTTGAATGTATTTGCACACCACGAGCATTTATTTTGAAAGTGTTTTGACTTGCTCTCAGTGTTCATTGTTCATGAATGGAGGATGCCCTTTACATACTCATCAAAATGACGAAACCACTGGAGTCAAGGATGACAAATGCAATTGGAGATGTACAAGTGAAGGTGGTTTAGGACTATGATGGTAAAGGCCAGCCTGTGTATGATATGAGTCTTCCTTTTGCGTGATTCACAGCAGCACTCAGCACATGAGCAGGCCTGTTGCTTCTCCTGTTGACTTCACGATAGGGCAGAAGCTTGTTCACTGACTGTAGCTTCCAAGCTTATTTGCAAACAATGATCTTGTGAAGTTACATTTTAAAAAATAAATCGTTTTCAAATAGCCTGGGCCCCGTAGCTCTTTGTAAATGTGATCATTATGATCACAGGGAAAATAGTGAAATATTAGACTTGGGTGTAAGTCCCTGCAGTGTCAAATTAAAGAACAGTCAAAAATGTTCCATGTGTGTTTTAGCAATACAGGGAAAAAATTATTCTAGGTACCATCAGTTAGTTTTAGTGTTGAAGGTTAAAGTTGTAATATATATATGCAAGGTTTTGTGTGCCACAGTACACTAAGTGTAACCATTGGGGTAGCTTCAGTCAGCTCCCCTGGCCTTCTAACTGAGCCACTGCACCACCTGTCTTACCTTTATGTATGTGCACCAATGTCTGCTGTTCCTGTCATACATCCCTGAAATGGTACACATCTCCCCAAGTAAAAAAAAAGTCACACACTCCATTTAAAATATATGTGAACAGCTACAATTCAGATGGGAGCTATTCCTGGAGACAAGACTCTTGAAGCTACAGAGTTAATATGGAACGTTTGAAATGGATTTAAACTGTCTAGATAGGCAGTTACAGCTGTGGAATTGCTACTAAGCTGAATCTTCCTGCAGCCTTGAAAGTACAGATTCTGACTTCTGGGGGGTTTTGGGTTTGTGGGGTTTTTTTTAACTGATCAATTTGGAAATTCATAAAATCTGTAGTGAAAAAGTTCGGACATACTGAAAAACATGAGTGAGTAAGGTTGGCATGCTTCCAGAACAACCCAGGTCACTTGGGAGACTAGGTGAAAACAGTTTGGGTTTCACTTCTGATCAGAGCTTTTCAATATGCTTGCAGTATGAGAGACTTCAGACGTAGAAAACCTGGTTCTGAAAGTCTTGAAGATCACGCCACAAAATCAGTGAAACATACTCCCAGTATGATGCTGTGCACAACAGGGAGGTGCAATGACCAAGGGATTCTTGATCGGGATAAACCAGGCTGTAATGATGTTAGGTCTGCCAAACAACACTGAAATACAAAACATGATATAACCTAACTTCTTAGCACCCGATGTTCTGATGGAATGTTTTGTTCTAAGCTTGATACTTATTGCCCCCAACATACAAGTCGATTGCTTTTTCAGAAAGACATTCACAGCATCCAAGCAATAAGCTGTATTGATGTAGTCACTAGGAAATCAGGAGGATGAAGTAGGATTTATGTTTTTTTTTTCCTTGATGGTAAGATTTGAACATAATCTTGGTTTATATATTTTGTAGAAGGTGGAAATGTGGTTTTGAAGTCACTTTGGCAGACAAAGGGAACCTACATCTGCTCTTCTCAGCTGTGTGTTCAGGCAAATGAAGGGGAAACAGGAGCACCACTGTCCCATCCTTTCTTGTGCCCCCTGTTATTTTATGAGTGGCAGCCATCACTGCATTCTCTGTGGGATTTATTCTGATACTTTGATAAGAAATGTTTAATGAACCCTTACAAAGTAAGTCCCACTGGCAATCTAGATGGATGATTTCTTTCCAGATCAGGCTTATGAGTGAGCTCAGAATCAAATTTTTTAATTCTAGAAATACACAGAAATACACTCTAGGCATCAGGGAAAGTAAACAGTTAAGGATTCTGTAAAGTAAGGAATTTCTCTATTACCAGCAAGATGTTTCCAGTGTTTATTTTGACTTTAACACCTAAATCATTTCAAATTTTGGCCCTCTATTATTTCTGTCATTGTATGTTTTTTGGAATTCCTTGTTCAGTGTCAAAACAGGGCTTGCATTGTCTGATTTACTCTTTGGTTTTGTATCTACCCATTTTGCTTTGGTATTAACCCTTTGTCTTGTTAGGAGAAAGATCTTACTTGTGTGAGAAATTGTTCGGTTAAAATAGCATTTATGAACATACAATAGTCTGTTTGGTGCTTTTGGGAATGACTGGAATAATGGAAATCTTAATTTTGGTTTAGAATATACCTGGGCGAAGACTGTTCCTGTAAGCTGTGTCAGGAGTGTAGCTGAACACATACTGGTGCATTTGGGAAGTAACTTTGACTCTTAATGTGAACTGACCAGCCTTCCTTTCTGGAGAACAGCTATTGAACAATACACAGCAATGCGTTTTTCCAATATGGCAACCTGGTTTTTCTTCATTCATTTCTAGTAAACCCCTTTTTTTTGAGACTCAAAAATTAGCATCCAAACCAAACGATTTCCAGTGAATGCAGATTTCTCTTTGAATGTTATCTCCCCCACTAGCCAGAAATGTTGGCAATAATAGTTATGCCATCTCTTCTACAACCACTTTCCTGTAATTAGGTTTAATAGTATGTGAAAACTATAGGGTCAGCTCTATTTTTTAGGTATGAATCAAGCAGTTTTGTCTCTGCAACATTTTAGAATTTGTAAAGCAGTTTACAAATTAGCTCCTACCTAGCTCAATTGTGTTACTGGGCATCCCTCTGTACCCCGCCCCATCGTGTATTCTTCCAGGAGAGCAGCCACCACAGCACCACAAGCTTCGCATTAACACTGCACCACAGATTCCCAAGTGACCATTCAGCTGAATGGAGGTTGATAACTAAGTTGGCAACAAGCTTAGTGGTTGGAATAAAAACAGCATCAGCTTTTCAGATCATACCCTTCTCTAATGTAATTAAATTCTGAGTCATAGACCTGGGGTGAGGCATGCTTCCAACTGATGCTGCATTTCCTGAAGGTCAGCTGGAGAGCAGTATATTTCATCAAGTGCAATCTATAGAGTTGCAAGTTTCCTGATTAGGTTTGCATTTAAAGAGCTTCCCAAGGCCTAACTTAGTTGGGAAATTGTCCATTTAAGCAATAAAACATAATAGCGTATGACACCGCTACTTAATGTTACCACATATGAGAGTGCATGTGAAATCCAAAGACAACCTGATTCAGATTCTCGTTTTGCCCAGTTTAGCATCAGTTCTCTGGGATTTTCCTGTTGCTCTTTGAAGATGAATGCTATTCATCAAATGCATTAAAATATGTTTGATCTCCCCATACTGATAGTTGTGGATTTACTATTAAATCTCACAAGCATTATTTCTATGTGTAGACTTCCTGAATATCATACACTTGCTTTTGTTATGTTTTGTAATTTAATCTTGTCTGACATAGAGGAGGCAATTCCCATCTGCCCCCACTGGGTGAGATAGCCCAGCTATTCATTAGAACATGAAGAAAGCAGAAGTCTGCTAGTCATTCAAAGGACATGCTGTCTCATATTGTTGTTTGCTGTTGCATGATTATATGTTGTATGACATGCTAATTTGAAAAAAGGCTGACAGGAAAGGAAACGAAAATTACATAAATTTGTATTAACTTACCTGATTTTCCTAACCAGATCAATTTGCTCCCCTTCATTGAATATTTCAGGCATTGCCCTTCTAAAAGGTACTTTTATGATGAAAGGTTGGAACGTCAACCTTGTCATCCTTATTTATGCTTGGGTGCTAAAGAAAAGACCATACTTACACTTAGCTAATATCTCAATAATAATCATAGAAATAGATAGTCTCCTCACTCTAATAGGAGAGCAGGGAAGAATAATGCTGTCTACAGATGGAGAATTGAGATGTTCTATATTCTGAAATGTGCCCTCCTCTCCTATTTGTGCTCCTGTGGGAAAAAAAAAAAAAAAACAGCATCATCTCAATAGAAGTTCTTTCTTCTAAATCACACTTATAACTGACTACTGACAATTTTTTTTTTTTGGGGGGGTGAAACTCACTGACTCAGTCTCTTGTTTCTCTTCCTGAAATGCAGTCAACTTTTTCTCCCTTTTAGAGAGAAAACTCCTTAAAAATTATGCATCCTGTTGGATAGAGAATTTTTTCATTAGTATTATGAAGACTGAAGCCCTGAAGCATAGTGGATTGTCAGTGGGAAAACTCTTGTATCAGTCATGATCCATCATATCTTCATACAGTATCTTATTCTTTTCCATAAATATCAGGTCCTTCATAATAGGCTTACCCCTGCAAGCTATTTTCCAACTTTGACATGTGCTCAAAATAATGAGAGTATAACTTGCATCAAAATATCTTCAGCATCCCTAGGAAAAAAAGATTTGGGGTATTCTGGTGGTATTTAACCATGTGCAGAAAAGATTTAAGACTGACAGTTCTCTGTGCAGAGAGAAACGGTTGTTTAACAATATGGGGTACTCTTTTTATACATATTTATCTGCCAAGGGGTATGAGAAGCTTCTCAGTTGCAACAACAGTTTCATTCTGGATAGTGAATAGTTAAAAAGAAAAGATACAGGTAAATACATAATGGAAAAAATGCACTGGTTTCTTGTTTGGGCAGAAATACTCCATGCAGTATAGCTGCTTTCTTTCCCTGGAATAAGGGATGGAAATGCTTCTGTTCATATTATTATAGACACAGCTCAGATCTACCATTCTGGACCCTCTAGTAATCTAATAGGTAAGAACTAGATTTTAGTGAAACTTGGAAGTTATCAACATTTGGATTTTCCCTGAAATAGAAAGAGGAATTTATATTTCCTTATATAGAAATATTCTGAAAAATACAGTAACAAGTAATGCTTTCAAACTTTTATTTAAAATCAAACCATTTGGGATCACCAAAGTAGCAATAATGTCTTTTTACTGAAATAACCTGGATTTTTAAAAACTGGTTCAGTGTTAGAATTGATGTCCCGAAGAGAAAAAATTGAGTTCATCTAAACAGCTGATTTCAGTGAGTCTTTAATCTCCTCTGGAGTTCCCTGGGAGTGGAAAGACTTCTGGATGTAAAAACCTGATACACAGTGTATTCCCAGAAAAAGAAAATACTTCTTGAAATTCTGGAGTGCTGTTGGAATTGAGAGAACAATCACATCAAAGCAGGGTAGGCAGAGATAGAAGGAAAATATTTTAAAAGCTTGGGTACAAAGACATGTGTCTTGTACTTAGAAAATACTTTTTAGAAAAAATGGGCAAAATGGTTTGAGTCTCCAGTGCTAGAATCAACTACTTAACATTAGTAGATATTTTGGAAGCCTGACCTTCAATCTACTTAAAACTAAGCCAACAGATTATTTTTACTTTTTTTTTTCTATTTTGGAGACGGTAAATGCTCCAACACCTTCAACAATGTCAGGTGGCTCATCAGTAACCATGGGCATATGGTTTTGGTGTGCCTGGAAAATTCAAATGGAGGCAAACCTCAGATTAAGAGAAGTTTTAGTAAAGATTTTGGGTTTTTTATAATTTAAATACATCTTCACATGGAAGTGGGAGAAAGTTTGCAAGTAATGCTCTAGCTTGGGAGAGTCCTATTTGTCTTGTCTTCCCTCAACTCCAGTCCATCCCTTTGAAAAGAATGAAATCAACTAGGAATTTGTGTTGGGAATTGACAGGTGGATTGGATGTTTCAAAGGACACACTTTTTTTGATATATATTAATGTACTCCAAGAATATTCACATGTGAAATACACATAGACCTAAAACTAAGTAGATTATTTTCCAGTGGAGGAATAATAGCCTGAACTGCAGAAATGTTTACTCTCTTACTATATTTTAAAAACCAGTGTGGTATCTTAAAAGCCAATATAAGGAATTCCACTTCACAGATCCTTTTTTTTAGTCAAGGGACAAATCACTAGATTGGAGGAAAGAGTATTTTTCAGTAATAGGCAGGGAATCTGCTGGTTATTTTATTTTGGGAAATATGATGGATTCAAGATACTTTCTTACTGATACTAAGTACTTTCAGGGTTGTAAAGGACAATCTCCATCACTTTAAGGAAATGGGTAATGTAATCTTTCTCAGAATACTTAGATTTAGAACTACAAAATATTTAAATAATATAGAGAGGTAGACTTTTGCTTAAAGTCCAGGGCACTTAAATGTACCTGTTTTAGAGTTAATACATTAAGCCAATTAGAAAAAATAGGATGTTAAATTTATACTCTGTAATGCTTGCCAGGAAGACCTGATGTGGCAAGAAAGCTGGGAAGGCTGTGAACTTTCCTGGCCTCAACAGTCATTCAGTGATCACCATAAGCAGTAGCTTTCCTCCCTTGAAGGTTTCCAATAAAGGTGTAAGTGGTTTAAAAAAACCCAACTTGGGCAAAGGATGTGAAAGGCACGTAGATAATAACTGAGATATTTTAAACAGTATCATTCAGTGTATTTTAGGTGTCCAGGCCCTATTGAACTTTCACGATATTTGGGAATCATTTGACATTTATGAAAACCTTATTTGATTTTTAAATACGCGTGCTGATTTTTCTCATAAGAGTTGAGTAATTGGTACCTCTTAGCTAAGTCCTTAACAGTGTGTATCATAACTCAGCTTTCATGAAAGTTGTAACTTCAGTATATGGACCATGAGGATTTCTGTAAAGTTAGGTGATCTGGGGGAATGTTCATGAACAACCTTAGCAAAAAATATCTTGAACATGACTGTCTCTGAGTGACAGAAAAGACTGGTAATTGTGTTACTTGCAGGATATGATTTTTAGGTTAAAGATAAAAAGCTTGTAACAATGTCTCAGGAAGTTGCAGTTGGTTATTAAGAGCTATTTAGAAACCTGATGGTTAATATTCACTGCAATTTTTCCGAACTGCCTAAGTCCCTTTTAAATCATCTGGTTAACTCTCACAATTGCCTGTTATATCTTCAGATAAATATTTTAAGTTACCTGTTTTGAAGAGTTGGCCTCAGTTTCCATGGATGTTGGGCCTTTATTTTCATGGCTTGTTACATCTATACAAATTTTCATGCATACCTGCAGTACATACCTTTGAAAATCTCTGCCAGAAGTTTTTGATCATGTTAATTTGATGAGTTTTTTAACATTTGTTAACATTAACACCTCTAAGGAAGAGTTCACTGAATAACTTGTTCAGCATAGACTAACCAGCGTGGTAGAATTCAGCTGAGTACTTTAATTGGGGTCCATTAACAGTACAAAGCTGTTCAGCCATGATCAGATACCCTGAGATGCACCTATAAAGGATCTTGATTCCATTATTTCAGTGGATGCTGCTTCATAGGTAATGAAAAATTAAGCTTTGACCAAACCTTGGGAACATAACTCAGCAGTTAGCAATGGAAACCCAATTAAAATACTTTCCATGTACTTGTTTTTAAATATTCATGCTATTGAACCATTCTCACTTAATGCATAAATGACAACATAATATCCAACTGTAACAGTTGGTGGAAGCCATTTTAAGTAGCAGTTTAACAAACAGAGATGGATTTTAATTTGCAATGCCAGTTGAGCTGTAATAAAAACTAGTATTCCAGCTGTGAAAAAAAAAATAAAACACAGCTTGGTTTAGAGTTATTTACAGATGTGTAGGGATTATTTTTTTCCTAAGCCATACCATGGAGTGATTTGGTCGTTATTCCTTCCCAGAAACATTTGTATCAGATGCCCTTCCTAACCCCAATTTTTGGAATCAAACTCCTAAAGAAACACACATTAAAATATTATGGCAATTTTTAATTGTTCATTGATTACAGAATTTAATTTCCTGTTGCACATGTTACTGTTCAGTGTTAATATAGCTGTTTACTTGTTTTTATGGACTGTGATGAGCTTCTGTTGTCTTTGAGATAAATCCTATATTGCTTTCTTTGAATGATTTCCACGTGTTGGCATTGTTACTGTCTCCTGGAGCGTTACTAGGATTCTTGCAACTTTGATTTTTGTTTGTTTATCCTTCTTAAAATATCAGCTGCTGGAATCACGGTATTTTATGCAAGTTTTAGCACTTTTTCTGTAATAATGAAATTCCCAGTTATATGAGATGAGGGAAAAGTCTGCAAATAAGGGCCAAGCACACCCTTGAAATAGCTTCAGAAAACCCAAACCAAAAAAAAAAAAAAAAAACCAAGCTTTTCTTAACATTAGGTTAGAGCAAGGCAAAGATAGGATCATATAGAAATTGAAAAGGAAGCCTGAAGGAACAAACAGTTCTTGGTGCATTCCACTAAGTGGAAGATGTTTTCACTAACTAGCACAGTGACCTTTCTGCCCTACTTTATAGCTTTATGTAATGCGTATGGTATTATGATCCCTGAAGATTCATCTGTAGCTAAACATAAGCTCCCATGACCAAAATGTTCATTGCTGTGGGAAGTGTTAGAAAAAATACTTTTATTATTTGGATTAGAGAATTTGGTCAGTGAAAGTTTTCTTCCTTTTTCTTTTTTTTTTTTTTTTATATCAGTATAATCTTACTAGAGACCAAACAATGGCAAAATGGGCTATATTGTAAGCTAAGCACTCGGGGACCTGAAATTCTGTGAGCAATAAGCAAAGTTCCTAGAGATGGCAATTTGTAGAACTCATAAGTCTGAAGTGCTTTAACTGAAGCAGTAAAGTTCAGAAAAGAAACAGGGGCAACTTTGAAGAGACTAAGAAGTTGTGATTAGAAGTTTACAATACACAGGAAAACAAGGAGGAGGGAAAAAACAATGGTGCACTCACACAGCAGGGCTGGAAATAAGGTTTTATTAGAGGATAGGAGAATGACACACGTTAAGAAGAGGAAACAGCTCTTCTGACCTCATGTAGGAAATCACATTAATTGTGCCTACCTGAGATTCAAGCTTTCTTATTTTAACTACAATTTTTGGAATGGTCATGGGTTTCACTCTAAATAGCTCAAGTAACATGCAGGGCAGTGGAAAGTATTTCAGTGACAAATGGAGAAGCTGCAAGTAAATGTTTGAATTTTAGCCTCTTTAATTGGTAATGACATCATTGGAGTTTAACATGAGCTGCTGTCATCTGAACTGCGTGTGCGTTAAACAGATGAAGAGCACAGCAATAACTTGGTGTACTCATGAATTGTTTGGGAGGAAAGGTTGAATCACAGCACAGTGATAACAGTATGTAAAACCCAGAAATATTCTTGAACGCTTCAGCCTACTGCAGTCAGCCTACTGCAGTAAAACTGGTATTATATCTTGTGGTGGAGTGAAAGGTTAAAAAAAAAATCCCCTGAGAAAACAGCTCTGAAGAATACAACTTTTATAAAGTGTGAGGGATTTCAGTTCCATCCCACAAGCAACTGCAGAAAGTCATTTGTATCCTCAAGGGTTTTTTCTTGTATTTCAATTGAATTGTCTGTCAAAAAAAATAAGGGTAACAAAGCATTTTGCATTAGTGCACTTCTAGAAAGCAGACTCCTCAAGTGCACCAAAACTTGTTGTAGAATGTGCCCTGGTGTTCTGTGCAAGCCTGAAGCCCACGTGCTTTATCTGACAAGCAGGAAGCAGGGTCGGCTGGTCCTTTCAGGTGCCCGGCCCTGAACTGGAGGGAGAGGTGTAGACTGGCACTGGATCTCAGGACTGATTGGAAGGTGGGTTATCATTCCTTATGCATGAGCTGAAACATCATCTCTCCTGACATTCTGTTTGAAGCACACCTAAAGAATGCTTCAGCAAAAAGGCTAGAGAGTAGTGGCTACTGTCTGCATGCACGATGAGAACTTCTTTCCCTCAGTTTCCTTTTCTTTAGAACCAATGAATGTCACTGGTAAGTGATCATTTTGGGAAGAGACAAGAGCAACGTTTAAACAGTAGGAAGAACAAATATGAGAATATAACATCCAATCTTGACTTGTATGCCAAGCAAGAGATAGGAAAGAAAGGCCTGAATGTCGTATTCCCTTCCCTCTTTCTGCAAGACTGCAACACTAAATAGCTGTCTTCAGGGAAAGGGTTTATTCACGTCTGTTCACTGAAAATACTAATATCACTATCATCTGTCTCATTTGTACCTTCTGAGATTCCAGGACAAACTTTTTAGAATTTAGGCTGTTCACTTTGCTGCCTTTGGGTCTGGGTTTCTGTCACTCTTAGTTAAAAGCTGGTGGCATGGCATTTTTGTGGAGGGCAACAGCGTTACTGCTATGCAGATCACTTAATTATTCTGAGTGTTATGAGTGCAAGTCTCTGAAGATGACAATGTAATGTAGGGAAAGCTGAAATGAGAGGTAATGAAAGGTAATGAAAAAGTCAGAGGTAGACAAGATGATCCTGTGATGTGAGGTCAAACAAAACAAAACACTTAATAAAGGACTGTGGAACTGGAATTAGCCAGTATTGCTGAATAGGCCACCAGTGTCACAAAAGCAATATACTCACGGGGAGTGGGAGAATGTAGAATGTCAATGCAGTATAGAGCTAACTCCCTGCACTCCCTGAAGGCTCCTTAAAAGCTAACATTGCACCTACTGAAAAAGATTTATCCTGTATTCAGCTGCTATGTGTAAAAGAAAAGATGAAGCTTCTTGAGGGAAGTGGCAAAGCAATCAAACACAAAATGACTGTGTCCTGTCCTGTCCCCCCAGCCCCCTCCCCAGGAGCTCTCAAAATTACAGGCTTTCCTGAATGAAGGATGCAACCAGAGTCATAGACATCTCCATGATGTCTTTTGCCCCAAATGAAAATTATTTATTAGAATTTAGGAAAAAAACTTTTACAGAAAATAAAGGAAATCTACCTGATCATTCAGAGCCAGGACCAAATTGTTATAAAAACTGTACTTCATGTCTGGGACTACAATATTGATTTTACTATAGAACACCCTACCACACTGCCTTAATTATGCACCTCCCTGCCAGGGAACTTGCTGGTGTAGACTATTGTGTTTATCATTTGAATTGAAAAGAAACAGTAGTATTTTTCTTATTTGGACAATTACCCTCCTGTGCTGGGTATTTTGCAAACAAAAATGAAGACGTTCCCTGTCCTAAATCACTTTTAATCTTAAAACAGATAACAGATGGATATGGGCAGATGGCAGAGAAAAGCAATGTGGCTAGGTCTGATCAAGAATGTTTTCTCATCAAAACCTGGTGATTGATAAGCTCCTCTTTAAAAAATTAGGATCTGACAGTCCTGACAAAAGTTTTCATGGAAAATCAAGGACAGAATTTCCAGTCAAGGTAAGGGGACCAGCAGAGAATAGTAATGAGTTTGTCACTAAAGTGGGCTATAGTCGAAGTTTAGGTGTTCTGTCTGATTTTGGTGTGATGTAAAACAGGCTTTCATACTTCCTGTGTCAATACTGCCCCTTAATTTCATCTCGAAGATCCTGCCTTTTTAAAATAATATATATAAACAAAATATATATCTGCATGTGTGTATGCTTATATATAGAGGGACTCATATGCACACACACACAAAGCTAATGAAAGCCACTCAGGATTTTTTCAGTGCAGAACAAGACTGAAGTTTGCTTGAGGAAAGCCTTCCATTTTATAGGTAACTGAAACTAGTACATGGAGAGGAAAGATGCACACAGGGAAAGGAAAGAAAGAAATTACCTGAAAGGAAAATATTGAAAATTCAAACACTGATTTGACTTCAGCACTAGTCTCAAACCGTTGTAAGTTGTTGTGGCTTGTCCAGTTATAATGGAGATCTTCCTATTTAAATCCTGAGGCATATGATTTTAATGTGTACACTTGATTTTCTTTTAAAGCATTGGACTAGGATGTATTCTTGTAGTGAACTGTTACAGAGGAATGAACTGTGCACTGTGTAAGGCACTGTGTAAGGATCACTGTTATCAGAAAGGCAGAAAGCTTCTGAGTTATCTTCCTGTAGTTCTTTATATTTGCTCTTCTGTAAAGGGGTCCTAAATAGTTTTTTAACAGTGTCTCCTGAGTGCCCTCCATCCACAGCATTGCAGTGGAAATACACCGAGGAGTTTGAATGGAGATAGTGAGAGGATGCCTTAGAAATGGGAAAAAAATTGGGTGCCATAGAAGAAATTATCTTTCTATTTAAAATTGTATAAGAAAGCTGTTTCTGTAACCTTCAGAGGGTGAACCAATGTCAGACACCCAGTAAAAATGTTTAGCTTAATATTAAATAATTCCTTAATAGCAATGAAAACTTCATTTTAAGCATGTTGGACATATAGTGCTAAGCATGGGAAAACCAAACAGGGATCACTCAGTCTCATCCTCTACAATTATCCAAAAATAAAATTATTTAGAGGCAAAGGTTAAGAAAGTAACTTAGTTTATGTGTAAATAAACATGTCATTCAGCACTAAACTGGCAGTATCTATGCAATTTGAGGGTAAGATTTGCCTAGTTTAACAATGGAATAGTGTGAAGGTATGTTGAGATGCAAAGTATAATTTGAATCTTAATTCAGTACTAGTATTCCTTATATTGGTGTATGGATACAATCAGTGTGTATATTATATAATTACCAATATTATATGATATTGATGTCCCTTCTGTTTTGACATATTGCAGTATTGTGTGTAGAATTAATTCTAATGCATCGAAATTTCCATACAGTAGTTGATTCCTACTGATTGGGTTTTTTGAATGAAATGTAACTTTTCATGGCTTAGAGTAGCTTCATTTCTTGCACATTTACCATGTGCAACATTTTATCATCTTAAAAACTTTGCTTGTATCTACTTTATGACATAATGGGTCATATTGGCACGAACAGTCATGCATAAGCTTGTGGGAGTTTAATTGAAGCTTTGAATGACACTTTTGAACCAGATTGTTTTCTTGCAAACCAGATCTGTTGTAAGGTAGAATAGAAATAAAAATAGAAATAAGATTGAATCTTTTTATTTGTTTTGCTTTATTTTCTTTTTGTCTTAACCACAGTGGAACAGTCAGCAGTAGTGAAGCTTTCTCCCCTAGCAGAGTACAAATTATTCATTAAGATATGATAGTTGGGGTTTTTTTGAGAAATCTTATTTTTATGGTTTTAAAGGATAAAAAGATCAGAAAACGGAGTTTACCTCATTGTACCTCTGTTTTATTTAAACCTCTGTTTTAAGGTTTGTGGTTTGATAGAAACTTTTTTTAGTTCTTAAAGTTTTATGATTCTGTTTTAGAGATTATTTAAAAAAAGGATTCTTGCAGCAATTAAAAAACCCACAGTCTTCATTTGAATTTAATTATCCCAGTAAGATATGCTTTAATTTTAACATTTCCTTTTAAGGATGGAAGTCTGTTTCTGTAATTTAGAAGTATGTCTTGTGAAGTAAATTAAAAACAGTGTACAGAAAAAGGCACTTAATGTAGAATTTAGATATTTTTCCTATAAATATATTGTCTGAATTTTGAATTGCTACTAATTTTCTCTCTATAAGACTGGAAATGGGGATAATATCTTTTTTCTAGCACAGGCATTTAAATGTTGCTAGCAGTTTAAGTCATGTCAAGATACTTAATAGAATGTACAAGGAAAATGTGCTGACTAGAAGATACTAGTCTTAGCCTGAGAAAACACTTTAAAAGAAAAGCTTAACTCCTAACAAAAAAAAAGCTTTGGCTCTTTGGAAAGAACTAGTTATGGAAACATAACTAAAAAGTGACCTGAGTTTATAAAGGATTACTTGATTGACTTGTTTCCCCTCTACATCATGGAGTCTGTCTTGCCTTTCCTCTTTCTCTGTTCAGTTTCCTTCAGGCCCTAAAGCATGCTCCTCTCTTTACACTGCCTACTTTTATTTTTTCTTTCTTTCTTTCTTTCTTTCTTTTTTTTTTTAAATTTGAGACTTGAAATCCCTGTAAGTTATCCCAGGTAACATAATAGCTAATGGTCAAAATCAGACAATATTAGTAAACTTAGTTCATACTAAAAAAATATTTCTTCTGCCTCTGGAGAAACTTCATCACAAGCTCTTCTTGGGGCTCAGCTGGCTTCTTCAGTGTTCAGCTAGTTAGTTTTTTTTTCTCCTGATATTATTGTCACTGTGTGAGGGCTGTGAACTTTACTGATCCTTCATTGTCTTTGGTATGGGACTTCTATACACCTACTCCTACATATGGTGGCACATTCAGTGGTACAGCAATTTATGACTTGTACATAAGAAAATTCCCCAAACTGTCACAGAAAAAATCCCTTTTCTATCACAGTTAAAAAGGAAAATAATAAAAATGCATTACTGCTAAAGCTGAAGTGTTAGCTAGTGTATTTGGAATAAAACCAAAATTGCTATGATAGTTTTTCTTTGACTTTATGGCAGTATAAGAAGGATTAATACACTGTATGCACATACTGGATGTTAATAAAATAGAAGAATTAAAATCACTTCAGCACATTGTAGATAAACCTTTGAAAATAAGTAAAAATTCAGTCTTAGGTACCAGAATAATTGGAATGTATGAGTAACTTCTCCTAAGAAAAGCTACTTTTGAAAATGCTCATTATCGGGGTGTAACAGGAGCAAGAATTGCATTGCTAGAGATAACATGTACAGAGAGACAAGGAATTGAAAAGGTGGAGAAAGTCTGCAGAAGGGTAAGGGGAGTAGGGTAAAGATGACCCATCTATCATTTCTGCCACAATAAATCTTCCTTTTCTGGAGAGAATAGTGTGCCCCCCAGAACAAGGAGAACAAAAGTTTTCAACTATGCTATTTCCAGTGTCTTTGTATCACTATGGAAGTCTTCCTGATCAAGAACAGATCATGTTTTAGTTCAGATTTTTGTATCTGTCAAATAGTAAATATCTTTAAAAAAGAGAAGGAAATAATAAAAAATATAGAATGAAATGAAAGATGTAGGATGATCTCAGCAACAGAAACTAAGGCACTAAACACCCAGGAACTTCAGTTGATGTAACCATGAAGAAGACAGTGCACTTTGAAAAATCTTATGCTATCTCAGTCTGGAAGTGTCAGCCTCTGAATGTGCAATGTAAGAGAGAGCATCTATTATGGTGATGGTACAGATGTGGATACATGACATGTGTGTTTGTGTTTCTGTGAAGAACAGCATAGAAATTAAAACACAATTTCTTTTGAAAAAAATATTTTTCTAGAAAATCTTAAGAAATTGAGCATCATCTTGTTTTGATAGGGAAAAATGTGTACATGGCACATAGTATATTAAAAGTTGTAAATGCCATCACTGGTGATCACAATTAATATTAAAAGACACAAACAGATCTAAGAACTTGCATGATCTCCTTTTCTAAATGCTGTAAGTTGCTCTGTGCTTAATTAACAGGTAGGATAATCTTGTCTGTATGGCTAGGCTGGAACTGAGTAGGTATTCGAGTCCTGATTCTGCCACATGCTTCCTTTATGATGTTAATCAGAATGCTTTTATCTCTATTTTTTTATTTGAAAATTGGACATAACAGTTCCTTTCCTTACAGGAGCAAATATTATATCTTATGCTAATTTTATAGTGAACATTTGTGAAGTAAAGCATTTTTGTTTCCACTGTACATGGAACTGGAGAGACAATGATTTTTGAATACTGGCTAATCTTGAAAAAACAAAAAAAATGAAAAGATAAAATGAAAAAGTGAAAAAGCTCAGCAAAGGGTTGAAAGAGAAGCCTGTTCAAAAAAATTATAAAAAAGATCATAGCAGGGAAGCCAGAGAAAAGGAAAAATTGTTTAGCCTTTGGGGAAAAAAAAAGGGGGTTATATTGATGTCCAATATACTTTTGATTGCTCTTTAATTTGTACAAAAAGGTATAAGCAGATAGAGCAAGTGCAAGCTAAAAATGGACCAATTCAGAGTGGAAATAAAGGGAATGTTTTTAAAAGGCCAGAGAGGTAATCATTATGGACAGATTAGAATTTCTATCAACTGTAACCTTTTAATGAAGGCTAAACAATTTTCTGAGAGATACTTTATAGCTCTGCAGAAGTGACAGACTTGATGCAAAAGTTACTGGTCCACATCAAGAAGAAGGTCAGTCTAGACTGTCCCAGTAGTTCATTCTGGCCTTACAATCCATAAATCTATGAATTAATGTTTCAGAGTCACACTGATTCCATAATGATGGAAGCCACAGAAGCCTGTCTTGGAAACAGAAAGGAAGAGAGACCGCTTCCAGAAAGCTTTCTATGAACAGATATTTTTCACAAGTTAATTCTGTGAAGGGCATCTTATGTTCTGTAATGACAAGTTCTTGTGCAAGACTGTGAATCCATCTGCTTTGTTCTGTGGGTTAGCTGATGAGAGAAAATTGGATTTGTTGGTACAGGGGGTTATGTCGTATATGAGTGGTACAAAAATAGGTCACAAAAATGAGAACTAAGCGTGTGCTTCTTTTTTTTTCCTCTTTTATTCCCCCAGATATTTATTTGTAAAGCAGGAACTACGTAGGTTTCTTCCTCACAGATTTGGTCACGTTTTCACTTAATACTTTCAAAGGAAAGGAAAAACTGTTGTCAGCGTTGGATGTCCTGGATTGAGACATGGGGGAATGGCCTTTTTCCTAGTGTCCAGGAGCTCAGCTGTTACAGAATTCACCTGGAACGTGGCAAGTCTGAGATCCTCCTGCTTGAAAGAATTTCCATTCAAGTTTCTAACCTTCCAGGGAAATGACCTAACCAGCAGGTACTAGGATATGCTGGCAGTACAGAGACAGAGTCAGCTCAGGTGAGCTTTCTGATTTTCTGGTTCTCTCTGTCCTGTTTTTGGTATTGATGGATATTTAGGGAGAAGAACTGACAGTCTTTGCTTAGGTATCACTTTTGTGTTGAGGGCTTTAAGAAGTAGGAGAAATTAATACCATTTTCTGCTAGCAGGAGAAATAGCTATGGGTTTCCTGTGCTCCTGTGTGCTTGAGCCATGCACCACTATTTATAATTGGATAAGTAACTTCCCTGGAAATGTTGTGAATCTTAGTGTCTTTTTTTTTAAACTCTTCTTAAGCTATTACTTCTACACTTTGGTTTAGGAACAGAATGTTACATGTAGGATGAAAATGATTTGTTGAATTATTTTGCTATCTCAATGAGAAGAAAACCCAAATTATTTAAAATCAGTTTGATCCATAAGAATATATTGTTTCTTTTCTTCAGGTCAGCAAAAAAAGAAAATATTTTTATAATTCTCTGGGTTTCCAGGCATGGTAAAGATGGAAATAGTCAAACTGTGAATAGTCCTCCTGTCTGTACAGAGACTGACTTTACTGGGATTATTTGCATGCTTAAGTATCTCGCTAAATTAGAACAGAAGAGGCTGGAGTTGATTGTGGTATTGTATTATGCTGAGATAACCAGTGATTGGGGTGAAAATAGTGTATCAGTATCACAAATCATATGCATAATATTTTTAAATTTGTTTTTAAAAAAGAAAACTAAAGTCCTTGGCAGAATTGGCCGTTTTTTTCAGGAAAATGACTCTTCATCTTGCCACTATGAGAAGCAACAGTTTAACATCTAAACAAGGAGGGGGGAAGGGAGGCAAAGCGTTTTTCTGAGTTTCTCCCTGTTTCAAGCCCTTGCACAATGAAGGTCACATGGACCTTCATTCATCCCTTATCTTCGACATTTTTCAAGGCATACCTTGTGTTCAGTGTTCATGCCTGAAGCATTATATGTCCTTAGCACATCCTTCAGGACAATATACAACTCTCTTATCTTCCTGGATTGAGAGACATGCACTGAAGTTTCAGAGGAGGCTGAAAGCTCAGTAAAACAAATGGTCACATAAGGTCAGATACCCTTTGCAGTGGTGGCCTTTTCTCTCCACACTGGGCTGCACTTCTTTTTTTCTTGTTTCCCATCTGTGTTACACACTGGGAATTGTTTCAAATCTTTAAGCACAAAACATAAGACAGTCATGTAAATGTGCTTTGCAAAATATTTGCGTGACTAATACTCATCTGTAGATTTCTACAAATAACTGACTTTTTGGCAATCTAAAAAGGGGGGAAATCAGGTGAAACACAATGTTTGCTCCACTGTACTTACTAACATTAATTACTAACTTTGATTACATAAAACTTTACTTCAGTAATTAATTAAAACCTGTTTTAAAATTGATTAAAACCTGAATTTAAAAAAATAATTAAAAATTACTGAAAAAGTGTAAAAAAATTTCAGAGAGAGATATATTTTCTTCAACATATTTCACAGAAGTTCAGGAAAAGTTTTAGTCATTTTGGATCTGTTTTGGCTTACGTTGGCTGGCTTTGGTGTGAGTAGAAGGAAAATTGCATGCGTGTGTTCTAGCAGGTCAATGAGATCTGAAGGTGTCAATTTGATAACAGAAGTCACTTCAATTACTTTGAATAATATATCTCAAATTATGAAAATTGGAGACTCTACTACTTTCAGGAAACAATTCTTCCCTGCAACTCTTATGTGTTCTTTTATTTATATTTTCTTGCATACCCTCACCAACATGCACACAGAGATTGTTAATGCTCTGTACTTCAGAATACATTACTTTAAGCAGCCTATAACAGATGTAAAATCTAGGCAAGTTACTACATTATTCATTCCAGTCAGTTTGAGTTATTGATTATGGCATTTTGAGGTATTCCTGCACTTGCTTTTTTCCTTCTCCCTCCTAGACTGATAATCTAGAAAATAAAAATGAACAGGGAAAGAGTTCCATTTGCATTTCTTTGTTAAATTCAATAGCACATTAATGAGGCCTTAGTTTTTCTTCATAGCATCACCATTTCCATATCTTGCACATGGTCATCCCTCAATGAAATCTAGCTGCATGCATTGTGTCAACCTTTGGCTTGGTACAAAAGTGCAGAATTTATAGAGGCACAGCATTTTTTTTGCCTTTATAAATGCCAAACTGAATGAAGAATACTCCTTAGAGAATTAGAAAATAATGAATGATTGGCATTTGGTGTACAATTTCTTATTCCAGTGAGGTTTTGGCATGCCATTCACTGGGAAGTTCGAAGTATTGAATGACATCCACATTTACCAGATGGGCTGTCAAGGCATACTATGTGTCAACACCTTTGCAGAATATCACTTCAAGCCTAATTCCTCTTATTTGTGAGCATCCGATTCAGTGTTCCTGAATAAGGTATTGTGTTTCTTGGGTTTTTCCCCCACTCTAAAGCTGTTTATGTTACTAAAGCTGTGGCTCGGTTTCAACACCCCTAAAAGGGTGAGGACAGAGCTTAATGGAAAAAATTGGAGTGTGTGTGCTCTGAGTAAGTGATGCAGTATGCTTAATCTTATCAAGTTTCTGTGTTCTCTCACATGTGGGTACCTTAAGGCAATATGGGTCCTATGGCATCCAGTAACTAACAGGAACTGGGTCAAAATCCAGCTGGCAGACAGGTAAAAGTTATGCTTCTTAGGAGTTAATACTAATAAAGGGCTACTATTGCTTATGTGTTCGGTAATGAACTGTTTGTTGGGGTGAAATCCTCAGCAAGTTGGTGGATGACACCAAATAGAGCGGAATAAATGATCTGCTTCATGGCAGAACAGGGCTGACACACAAAAAGATAGGAACAAGGTGAAGAAATGGGTTGATTTAAACTTCCATGAGGTTCAGTAAAGGCAAAAGCCCCATTCTGCAACTGGGATATATCAACCCTAGGATGTGGTACAGGAGGGGCTTGCCTAGCTAGAGGACCTCCCTGCATAGATGCTTTGGTAACTTAGTCCCAAGTGTGTGTCACATGGGTACTGAATTCCTAGTACAACTTTGTGAATATCACTGGCCCCTGAGAAGTGATATAAGTACAGGTTGGTGTTTGAAATGTCTAAGTGGCAATTAAGGTTTCATCATACAAATAATTTCTAGCAGGTTGCAGTTCTGGAAAGAACCACAAAATCAAGTGCAGCTGTGTTACTCCAAGCAGGCAGTGTCTTCTGTGTTCTTTACAACAGGTTAGACCACAGATATTTCAACCCTCTACTGTTACACTTTCTGTAGGTTTTCTTTACTGGCTAAGCAATATCTTATTTGTTGCAATGTAATCTCTCTGCTTGCTGCCCTATTCACTACAGCCTGGAGTGCAGATTGAATTCTCCATTTTTTAGTGAGGGTTTTTTTCCCTGTCAGCTGTGTTTCTCAGTCTGATCTTTTTTTTCCTTTTTCTCACTTCTGGATTCTCTCAAATTGGTTTGTGTCTCTCCAAGTGTGTTGCCCAAAAGTGGACTTAAATTAACTGAGGACTTGTGAGTGCTGAGCTGAGAGATTCCTTTCTATATCCTGCAGGTCATATTTTTGCTTATAATCCCAGTATGGTGTTTCCCTTTGTGAAGCACCTTAGTAGTGATTCATGTTCAGCTTGCAATCCACTGCAGCTTCCAAATCCCTTCGTATGAAACTGCTATCCAGCCACTTCATTATGTGGTGATTTATCTAGATTTCTGAATAACAGAGTAGTAGAGTGGTGGACACAGCTGTCTGGAACAGGTTTCATTCTTGGCCACTGACCATCGAAATAAATATCTTCAGAAGGATGTACCAGCTGCTTGTTAGAGCAAATAGCCAAGAGCCGGTGAAATTCTGAGATCAAATCCTAATTAAACTGCTGACTTGCTGCATGACCTTGGGTGGCTATGCTCTTTGTGTAGCCTTGAGCTTCAAATCAAAACGTCTCAGCTGAACTTCTCTCTGAAGACAGATTAAAAAAAATGTACAGAACAGAACCTATGTACATCATGGACAGTAACATTCTGTTTGTATTGAACTTCTAACCTGACCCTCGACACTTAATGCAAAATGCATCTGTGCCTTCCTATATTTTTCTTGTTCTCATTTTTTTTGTATGGGTTTGTAGCTGCATTACAATTAGCTTAGATACGTCCAAATGGGATTATCAAAAAGAGGGTTCTGCAGATCTGATTACCTATTTTATCATACAGAAATGTGGAAATTTTTGTACATTATGATGCATTTTGTGAGAGATTTGTATTGGCTGTGGTGCACTGTCTACAAGCTTCAACACAGAAGTTTACTGTTAGGCACTATACTAATAAACACTAAGGTAACTTAAGTCATGCTGGACTTAGGCTGTATGCAGTATGCAGAGGCTGATGAATTCAGGCACAGCAGGGAAGAAAATGGGGATGAATGACCAACGTACTAACTGCTGTGAAACCTGTAGTAGAAAAACAAGTGGGAGGATAGGTGGTTACAAATGTGAAAAATCAAAGCACACATCTTTGCATGTAGTTTGCCAGGGACCTCCTCTGGAATGTGTTTTAAATCCTAACCATTCATCCAAACAAAACTGTTAATATGCCACTGCACAAGCACCAGTTGATAGATTCAGCAGCTGAACAGATAGGAAATCTTTGAGAATTGTGCAGGATTCCTGGTCACAAGGCAGTAGAACCAAATGAAGGCACATCTGCCTTACTGTAACAGTGCCCAGCTAAAGCCCTGCAGTGCAACCCAGCTGATGAATGTATCTGGCTTTCTAGCACTGATCATCCCAAGCTTGAAGGAGATGTTTGCTGTCCTATGGTTGGAGGGCTCACAGAGCTACCCCAAATAGTAACAGTCAAGAGCCAAATTGTACCATGCTGGCTTCCCAGCATTGTTGCATGAGTGGTACCCACTTGTTGAGTGTAGTACAGATATCTATAGAAATAGATGTGCACCACTGAAAGAGCACAAATTGAAGTAAATGAATAAATAAGATGTGCTATTTTAACAAGATTTCTCAACTGATACAGAAACACAGAGAAGGAAAATGAATAGGTAGAGGAGGGTCAGGGGAAGAAGACTGATAAGAATGCATGCACGGTTCTTAGGTTTGCAGTTGCCTGAGGTGCTTAGTATATCTTTGTACTGCACGGAAGACTGGAAATACTCAAGTTAGCTCTAAACAATTTGGTTTTATAGTGATGACCCAGTGTCGGTCCACTGGGATAATTTATTCTCCAGTTTCAGTGTATTTAGTGCTACTTGGGGAAATCTGTGTACTGGCAGATTCTGTGTCAGTAGAAGTGTTTTCTGGACTAGGTGATTCAACAACATTGTCATGCATAGCTTTTTTTGAGTATTATATATAAAAAGGAATCTCTGATGATGATCTTGGTAATTTTGGCATAGATAAGTTTTTCTTCTAAGGTGGAAAGGAATAAATGAATTATGATCTACATCTGCATATCCTGCTGACCACGAGCTAAGGAAGTATATCCACCAGCAAAGTTTATGCAAGAGCAGGACTTCTGCTCAAGTGCTGATAAGGAACACTTTTTCTGAAGTTTCACAATTAAATATAGTTCAGTTACAAACTTAAAAACACTCCACCTAGAGCGCTGCATAGGAGAATTAAGCATTTAAAAATGAAGCACTTACATTCTTTAATATTAGGTATGTCAGTGTTTGATCTGATTTCTCAGCTTGTGGATCCTTGGTAACTCATCACTTCTATGGGAGCTTCACTACCTTTTGGCCTCTGGTACCTGAAACTCTGCTACTTCCATCGGTCACAGTCATGATCTAATCATGATTTCTTCTCCTATTTCCCTACAGTTGTAAGAAGTTCTCCAGTGAGCTGGAGAAAGGTGCCCCAGTCTGAGGACACTCATCCGTTCTCTGTACAGGAGGTACTACTGAGAGATGGAAGTGGCTCTTGAACGGCAAGGTTTGTAAATCACTGAGTGTTGCTTTGTTTGCTGGTTGTATAGTGTAGTTCATTGACAGCACTAGAAAATTATTAATTACCCCTTATTTAAACAGTGGCTCTTTCTGTGGTTGTAGTGGTAGCTTCTAAGGCGTAGGCTATAAAGAAACCACATTCAAACCTGGTTTGCTGATCAACTCAGAAATGTGGAATATAGCTTAACTTTAACATGGAAGAGTAGGTCTTGCTCACAGAGTTTATGTTTTTACTTGCATTCATACCTTCTTTCCAACATTCTGTGTACATATATGTGTGTGTGGAGGTGCTAGGATGGGGTTATGTGTCTGTATCTCCAAGTACAGACATTCTTGGTTTTGAACAAAATATATTGTTGCCTGATTCGGTGACCATTTTCATTAGCATATTAGGACAAATTTATAACAAGCAAAAAAAACCCCTGAGCACAAGCACCTAACAAAGGAGTTACTGAATGGGGAAACATCAGTAAACTAATAATCTAATTAGATTATTTTGGAACTACTCTACTCTAAGTCATCAAGTAAGAAGGCCTTGCAGAATTCTACAGAAGCATGTCTTATAGCTGATTTCATCATAATTTTTATGATGGTGATTAAAGCTTGCAGTTAAAACAGGGATTTAATGCTAAAATGACAAACTTGTACAGTTGTCCTAATGGAAAGTGATGTTTTTCCTTTATATTCTTTGAAAATTATGAAAAATGAACATTTCCCCTGAAATACTTTTTTACCATTTTCCAGTGCTGGTACTGTAGTAGTAACTGTATTTCTCATCCAGTTAAAGGATCTAATGTTGAATTTTTTATGGTTTTAAGCTGAAAACACTTATTTATCAAAATCTTATTATCAATGAATTTAATACTCAGTTTAATTCATGGGAGTAAAATCTGAGACAATTGCCAGCACTTCTGCCTTTCTTGGAGAATATTCTCCTATCAAAAAATGATGGCAAATCTTACAAATAGCTAGTGGCATTATTTATAACTATCATTCTTTTCAATATTCACCACTGTATAGTTTTCACTAATAGAATCAGTTCTTTTACCAAAGCCTTGGGAAGCCTGTTGGGAAAACCACAACTTCTAAGGACAAAAATATTATGAGTGAAGATAAGAGCGTGCGATAATGTATCTCTAAGAACAGGTATCATGTAAAATACTTCAGTGACAGCTGACGAGTACAGAGATACCATACAAATAATGCTGAGATTCTGGAGGGTAATGGCTAGGCACACAGGGATATGAAATTATCCATGCTAAATCCTCAAAGACAGCCTATCTGCAAATAATAGAGAATTTTTTGGCAAAATATGAAGAAGGCAGAATATTCTCTGTCAAGACGTCAGGCAGTATAAACAAGAAGGGAAAAATACTGAGGATTAAGTCTGTTTCATCAGGAAAGCTGATTCTCCAAAAGAAAGTTGCTAATGCACACCCATGTAGAGTCCACTCTTCTCACTTAGTTTGCTTGCTTCTCTGTGCAGGTATTTACATCACTAGTTACATCAAA
Source organism: Hypotaenidia okinawae (assembly GCA_027925045.1). Classification (NCBI taxonomy): domain Eukaryota; kingdom Metazoa; phylum Chordata; class Aves; order Gruiformes; family Rallidae; genus Hypotaenidia; species Hypotaenidia okinawae. Next base: position 14,472,522 of record BSDF01000013.1, on the reverse strand, counting down.
TCAATCAGAATAAAAGCATAGGCTGCAGAGTCAGCTTACATAGATTCAAACATCTAAACTGATTAAAGGATAATGAAATGTCAGGGAAGTTGGAGTTTAGCATTTCACGCTTTCAGAATCCCAATTTTCATGAATACCTTACAGTCAATTCTAGAATCTTATAGTTATTCCAAACCCAGGAATAGCTATGGGTCCTGGCTTTTGGCTCTGTCTTCCATTTCACTTAGCAATTTTTTAGAGCAAAAGTCCTAGGCTTTTATCCCGGTCTGAAAAATAACCAACCTCCTTGAGTCTGTTTTCTGTACTAGGTGTACAAGACTTAGTAGGTAAAAATGTCAACTGGTTGTACACAAATTCTTGCAATATGAAGGAAGCAGAATGCTTTCCAACTTATTACACAGTAGGAAATAATATGTTGTTCAAGGCAATTGCTTTCCCCTTGTTTCAAAAAACTGGCAATGAGGTTGATATAAACAATATGTAAAGACAGCTGAATCTTAAACAGAGGCAGATTTTCAGAAATGCCTGTTTAAACCAGTATGCATAGAAATCACTCATCTCTCAGGATTTGACCCCTTATATGAACTGTAAAACTATAAAATGCACAATACACACAAACACACACACACACACAAAGAGAAAACAGCAGGCCATGTACAATGTGGTAAAAGAACTGCACTTTGCTAATGGGGATGAAAAGAAGAATGTGCTTTCACTGCAACTTATCTGTCTGAAATAGCAATACACCCAATGTTTTCACTGATTCATCTGAATAATATTAAATTCTGAACTCCAGTGAATGCTCATTGCTCATTGTTTTCCCAAATAGCCACATATCGTTCTGTTTTATCCAGCCCAAATGATCACAGATGTATTTTAGTTGAGATTTTCAAAACTGTTTATGTTAGCAGCAGCTGATAACTCTGAATAAAATGTGTCAAATTGCTTTCAGGACCAACCACTTTAGTCAAACACAAAAGCAACATTTGAGTCTATTTACAGCTCAAAAATACCCCATAGAGCACAGCTGTCTTAAGTGCAATTACATATATGTAGATTTAGTGGCACTGAGGAGTACCTCTCTTTTCCTACCCTCAAAAGGTTTGAAAACTGATGACCTAATTTTCTAATCTTTACCCAGATACTTTATGTGCATCTGACCAAAGTCTGGCCCATTAAAGTAAACAGGGCATAGCCCTTTAAGAGAATCAAGATTACTTGAAAATCCTCTTGAAAACCATTGAGTAGCAGTTACAGACCATCTCTCAGCTTTTGACTGAATAAGAATTGGAAGAATATCAAATGGATCTATTTAGAGAATAAGTAGAGACTAAAGCCACACTTAAATGCTATTAAGTCTCTAGTCTGGGATACATAAATAGGTATTGTGTCCCTTTTTGATTCAGAATTCCTTCTTCAAGGCATTTTTTGAAGTAAGCCTTGCAAGTTCAGCCCAGTGAGATGGAATTGGGAATGGAGCTAAGAAGGAAACTTAGAAAAAAACTAAGAAAACAAGGCCAGATGTAGGCTGACATTTTATTTCATTCCCCTGAACTCCATGACTCAGCTCCAAAGACTTGGAGATGTTTAAAGGTAGGCTGGTGTGGCAGCGTTTTGGTTTTCAGATTACTAAAGAAAGTTCAGCTGAGGTCAAGATTATTTTCTTAATTTAAATTAAACTTGTAATTAGCTTTGTATCAACAAGTATTAAAGCCCCATTTGTGCTTAGAAAAAGGTAAAGAATGTACTTTCTTGGATCTTTTGAACATAGATGGTGATTTCCACATTGTTAGTATGTGAACTACTGTTCTGAGTCTCAGCCTAAACAGTAAGAGCTGTAACCATGACTGTAATACTATAGCTTGTCTGAGAGTTACTGTTTTTGGAATATATCATGTGTACAGAGATAGAGTCTATATCAAAAATTTCTTACAAATTGTTTTTCATCAGAAAATACTGGCTTGTCAAAAGCAGAGCTTTGCAGGAACACACAAGATTTGAAAGAAGCTTTTTTGGATTGCAAAAGCTTTTTCCAAGATAAGAATTGCCGTGTGAAAGTCAGAACAGGGATTTGAATCTGCCTTTCTCACATTCCAGAGCAGTGCTGTGATAAGTAGACTACAAGTGGACAGTGTTCATGAGGTTTCCTGGTTTTGTTCCTTTCTAATGGTTTTCTGCTCCTGGTTTCCTAAGATTACTGTTTCAGCACAGAGTGGGAGGATTTTGAAATCTCGGCGCTCTGTGGGACACTAAAACATATTTTCCCTTCAAATCTGTTTCTAGTAATATTTCTTCACTTGAGTCACCACCTGAGATGCCTCAGATGTAAAACACTACAGTGCAGTTGGACTGAGGATGTTGCTCAAATCTTCTGTGTTATTTTTCAAATGCATGCTAGGATTGGTGAAAGGTAAACACCCTGCAGTGTGGATAAAAATAAAAAAAGTAAGTAAGCTTTTTGACTTGTCTTCTTGAGCCTGCCCTCCTTCCCCTCTGCATTTGGACACCATACAGCAGTTCCTGGACTGTCTCTCTGTGATTGCTATCTAAGAAAAGAAATGCATCTAATTCTAAATGCAGGTGGACAGTTTGTTTTGACAGCAGTAATTATATGTAGTATTAGTTTATAATAATTATTTGGTATTACTGAAATTAGGAATAAAGCCAATCATAGTAGTTCAGACATGACTGTCATGTAAAAGTATGGCTGTTAAATAGGTTTTTAGCTATTCCAGCAAAAGGAGAAGCTTGGGATTTTATTTTATACCAAGAGTTCCCCTTTTTCAGGTGACAGAGTATGTATAGATTTTGTTTTATTCTTGGATTACAAGGGATTAAAAGACCTTGAAAAATGCCAAACCTTTATTCTCTCCCATAACTGAATTGTTTCAGCAGTGGGTGGACAATAATTGTATATAACCCATTTGCTGCTAAAGAAAATACCCCATCAAGAGATAGAAGGGTCACTAACACATTGGAATGTTTGAAAGAATATGAAGCAAGATATTATCTTTAGATAAGATTCATCCAGCTGAAACAGATTTCAGTACATTCATTAGCTTTAATCTTTGCCCAAATCTCTTTTCTTTGCAATTTAAATTTCATATCTCATACTCAGAAAGATTCACATTTTCTGAGCATCTGAAGTAGCATTACCAATATGCAAAAGTGTTTTGTACATTAATAAAGGATTGTTATACAACTCATTTCTACAGTACAGGTATTACATATAATGTGAGCACACCATAAAGAAACTTTTTTATGTATTCCTATTAATATGGTGCTTTTTTCACCTAAAAATCTATCAAAAAGGGAGAATCCTATCAGCATCACTAAATCCTTCTTTAAAGTTTCATTGATCTTAGCCTTAGAAAAAGATTATAAAAACAGTCCTACACAGCGATGATGTCTAGAGGATTTTGGCTAATCTCAGCACTCAGATTAGATCTAGTCATTTTCAGACACATAGCTATTCTTGTAGATAACATATGCCTACCAGTGTTTACCCTTAATTAAGATGCAATAATTGCTTTGGTTTCCTTTGGTCGTAAGAAGAGTAATGGCAAATATATTCATAGACTTTTGATGATAAATGTCTTGTACTCAATGTATAGCGTTCCAGACTCAGGATCGATTTTCCCTGATGAAGAATTCTTTCTAACGGTGAAAACTTGTGAAGTGACTAACGTAATCTTCATGCATCCTAATGCTTCAGACTGTTCTTAGGTATTCATCTCACTTCTTTAGTTTCCATTCTGCAGAAACTTGTATATATAAAGATTATTCAAATAGCTTTCTGTCAGTGAATGAATTATTTTGGGAAGGACAGCACATACGAAGAATGTGGAAATTACTGAAAAGTTGAAGAGGAGATTTCATTTTCACTGTATCAATTTTCAGATGTCAGGCTGTAAATAGAGTCTTACAAAGACTAAGTTAGCAATATAAAGAAATCAGAATTTAGACTCCAGCGTTAAAATAATAATATGGATAATACTCTATACCTGAAATCTGTCATTCAGTTGCATAACTCTTCATGGATTTTCAAGCTCAGAAAATCATCATTTTTCAGAGTGCCTTTTTTCCCCACATGTATGCACATTTATCAGAACATCTGAATCTTCCTCCTAAATAAAGTCATATGCAGTAATATTTTGGGGTATCTTTTGTTATAAATATGTAACATTATCCAATGCATTGCTTTTCATAAGGGAAAACAGAAGCCTCCAAGGGTGTAACATTTGTTTACAGCTGGCTCTTTTTCTCTGCAAGAACATTTTGCTTTGCATTATTAGTTAATAGCAAGGGAAAATGGAAAGCAAAATTACTGCTGCATAAACAGACCTGTTAAACAAATGCCTTCAATATTCCAAATGATGATGCTAGAGATTGTATGATTTATTTTTTTTAAAGGGTCATTTTTGAATAACACAACAGTTGAGCTTACACGGTTTACCAGTCATAATAATGGCAGAATTATTTAGGGCTCAGTTCTTAAACACATTAAAGTTGATGATTAAAATCCCCTCTGCTTAAGCATTTTCACAATAAGTCCTAGACTGTCGAAAGAGATTTGTGTTGTGTAGCTAAAAGGCTACTTTTTTCAGCAACCAAAGAACTGGTGTCTTCCAGTAACAGTTTCTGGTAGGAGACTGATAAAATATCTTCCTGAAAATGCCCTTAAGTGGCTGTTCCCAATACATCCTAACTTAGAGTAGGGCTCAGGAACATTATACACATCCTTCTTACATGGATAACATGATATAAATGCAAGCTGCAGTAGCAACTGAAGCAGTCGCTCTCTTTCTGTGTAAATGTTACCATTAAGTATTGTTCTTTTGAATCAGTTAAAGTCACATCTTTATATGTTTCTGCTTAAATTACACAAATTCCAGTTTAGTGGTTGTTGTTATTATTTTGTATAATAACTTTGTCTCAAAAGTCATTAATGCTCTATTTTAAAGCACCTGTTCTAACTAATGGTATGTGATCTTAGAAGACAGAAGACAAACCCAGGATGTGTTTTGCTCTGTTCATATTAAACAGTTAATACACTGAAAACAGCACCGAGCCCAATAAATATTTTTATTCTGCTATACTTAAATCTCAAATCACTGAGGTTTTCTTGCCTTTGCTTGTTACCTTAGCTACTCTCTTCCCTTTTATTCTTATTCAGCGAAGCACATCAATGTGTTTAACTTCTTGCATCTGCTTCAGACTCAGTGCCCAAGGATATCATTATAATTAAGCCTGTACTATATTCCTGTTTTGCATAAGTATGGCTGTGCATCAGTGGTTTTTCTTTTTTTGCTTCTTTTTTTTTAATCTGATATTATGGGTTTTCTTTTCTCCAAGAAAGTTATCTATTAATTTCTTACAAGAGATCACTGATCTTGAGACTAAGTTGAGACAGTGGGCCTTACTCCTTTTGTGTGATAATTAACAGTAAAACTTCTAGTGACTTCAGACGGGTTCCTACCTCCCTATCAATTTTTCCCCCATTTCACATCCCTATCCATTTATTTGAGATACTTGAGTAACTTAATCACAGTATCCTTTGGTAGGTATGGCTATACTTCACTCACTTTAACACAGTTCATCTGAGGAATATAAAGATACTAATATTAAATAATCTGCTGTGTTTAGCAGATCATGAATTTTATAGTCAACGTATTACTGCTTAGCCATGGCATATCCAATGTGTATTTTCCTAATCAGGCTTGTTATACTCAATTAATTATAGGGCAAATTTGCAATATACTTAGGACTAGGTTGTTACTGGTTTTAAATAGTCTGAGCCAAGGGACCTTTCTGGTTTCTGTACCTGGCTCTGCTGTGTGTGCACTGTATAAACTTGCACAAATCCCATAATAAAACTTAGTAGCAGAAGTGAGGAACCTGAGTGAATTGTCTTGGTATTGTAGTGGGTCTAAGAACCCAGTAGTCATAGTTAGCCAGGGCATCAAGTCTTTTGTCTCTCTCTCCCCATCAGTTTATTTCATTGAAGTGGTTAAGCCTGAATGTGTTGGCACAAGGTTCAGTTTCCCCTTTGCTATCTCTGGAATGGGGACAATTCCTGTGCCTAACACTGGGCTGTACAAGGGAAAAAAACTGGAAGTCGTTATCTGGGGTTTGTTTTACTTTTTGTCGTTTTCTAAAAAGATTCTTTTCAGTAGATTTTTAAAACTGCAACATATCTGCAAGGCACTGATGATGTTTCCTTACTCTGAAAGATGTGTTATATATTACCCATGCAGCATGGCCAAAGATTTTGAGCTGTGACTGTGTACGTACTGTGCAGCTGCTTTCTACCTGCACTGACTGGTGCTTTTGGTATGCAAAGGATTCATTATACACTGCGTTAGGTATAGGTCTTGTGGTTGTTTCTGCTTCTTGGAATTGCTCTTTGTGTAGAAGCCAGTGAAAAGCACTGCACTTGCTTCATAAGCATCCATCAGCTCGTAAGATATGCACAATTTCTGCCTGACGGCGAGGGGGATCAGACTGGAATATTTTATATTTACAAATTCCCTTGTTTTCACTTTGTTTCTGGCACAGCATATCAAAGACATTAATTTTTTAGCTCTACAATAAATTTGGAAGTAGTATTATGGTTTTCTAACTGCAATCAGTCCATATTTCCAAGGAAACGCATGAATTGCATAGGAGCCCTCTTCAGAGTGCACATGTAGTGTGTGCCTTGTAATTTCTGTTGTAGCATGTAAAATATGAAACAAAGTAGGACACAGGAGTTGTTATAAAACAACGTAATCATGAAGAAACTAAAAATCTAGGCTTTTCTGCACTCCCAATAGTAAAGTTTAGATGCAGAAACTTCCAGTAAAGTAATGAAGAAGTTCCAAATGCTGGACTGCTCAACAAATTTCATATTGTAACCCTAAGATTTCCAGGCATACCCATTTGTGCATGCATACACAGATGCGTGAAGACACAGGCTACACAACAGTGTCACACAACTCCTCCTCCTCAGTGGCTTTTCATTTGATGCTCTGTTCTCTGTAGCTGTGATTTGATATATTCATGCCAGACACCGCACAAAGGGGATGAAAAATCAGGACACAAGTGTTAGTCTTCTTGTTTCCAGCAATACAGCCCAACTACTGAAATAACCATCTGGAGTGGCTCTTCAGGAAAAGGTATCCAGGGCCTATCAGTGCTTATTGTGTTTGGAAAAGTTCAGAGGCTTGACTAGCATAATGTTTAGTGATGTCTGCTATACTCTAAACATTTCATGGTTTTTAGCACAAATTTAATTTATTTTTGCAGTGGCACTCTCTCTGTTTATTTCACTGTGTAATCTTTGTCTGATTTCAAGTATGTCTCTAAATACTCATGCCATTTTGCCAAACAAGATATTAGCTGTTTAAAAGGTAAAAAGACATGAGAGCTCTTTGAAAGGTTAAGTCTTCTGGAGAACAGAGTGCCTCTTGAAGGCAGAGGCCATTTTTCCTTTCCTTTGAAGATAATAAAAATATGGAGAGTAGGTGGTCGTGAACAAAATGATCAGGGTGGCATAACTAAAGCTTATTGAATTTGTGCTGAGGAACCCAAAAAATGGCAGTTCCATTTGTTCCACGCAGTTTTATCCTCTAATTCCTAATCACAATGCTGTCTTATTGTGCACAATGAAAAGACTAATTTGACTAAATCCATTCATAAATGACAAAATCAATAATTCTCCTTTTGAAAGTCACTCAGCATATAGAATATGAGAATTTATGGTTAGTTTACTGCTGTCATGGATGGGTCTCTCTCTCTCTGGTAGTAACTGATAAAGCAGCTTTTGAAGTTAGACTGTCTCAATAAAGTACTTAAATCCATCTTAATGTACCCAAGGGAGGCAAGTCTGAATTAACCTAGTACCTTAGTTTTGCAACAATAATAAGGTGAAAGGGAGTATGCAGCAGAAACTGATTATAATAAGTGATACAAAAGGAGACAGCAACAATGAGGCAGAAGTAGAATAGGAACTGGGATTAAGGGATCTCTCACCCAGCCATGTGCAAAAATGTTGAAAATTAATGTTGTATTGTTTAGCTAACAGCTGTCAAGTCATTCAAGTTATTGTAATGTGTGGTATGCTTGCTTTCCTCTTCATCTCACCAAGAGCATATTAGAAATCGTATTCTCTTTCTTCTGAAGAATGACAAAGTTAATCCTTCCTTGCATTGCTTTTAAAACAAACTCATAGTAAAGGCTGTCTCTTAAATTTGTCAGTTAGGGTATTAACATAGTGTGAAACTTGGATGTTAAACTGGCATTTGATGAATAGGGTTAAAAATCACTTAGGGCAGTATTCTCCCTGACTGTTGTATTTGTGCACAGTAGAAGATGCGAAGGATGGAAATATGCCCTTATGCGTTTGTGGTGCTGTTGTAATCCGAGAGAACCCTGTATTGCTGACATCAGCTGAATCATCTCATTCTACTGAGAACATATGATACCCAGAAAAGAGTGAGGAGAAATCTTCCTCTCTTATTGAAATAATGTTTCAATGTTTTCCCTAAATTATGATCCTAAAAACCTTGGGGACAAAGCGAAAAATATCTTTATTAAGCAGACTTGAAAACCATATTGCCATTCTTAAAATCTAGAAACAAACAATGCTCATATCATTCTATTCTGACACCTGTGGTTAAGTCTGCAACTCCATTTATCCTGTTTCATTACTCTCTTTTTACACAAGTTATAGTATTAGTTATACTTCGGATTGAAAATATTTAGGATTTACTAAAAAAGCAGTGTTTAATATTAAAAATAATCTTTTTTGTGCTACCTCAGAATTTCTAAGATTTTGCCTGTGGTAGAAGAGAATCAGAAATCAAAACAGGTTGGTTGGGACATCCTTATCTCCTGTAGATTCAAAGTTTTTCCTCAATAAGCAGAAGTTTTATGCGATGCCTTTTACCTCTTAGTATTCCATGAAAGGTGGTGATAATGACAGGTGTTTGGAGTGCTTGCTTAACACCAGGGCACAGTTGTTTTCATTCTTGCATGTTCCTTTTGCTCTCATCCTCCCATTTGTGAGATAGGGTAGCTGACCCAAAATACCATGTGAACAATAGGCACTTTCTAAGGCTATAAAACAGAACAAAGCTTTGCATGCATTTCTTTGATGTTTATCATCTCTTCGTGCTAAGGCTTTTTTACTCTTTGAGATGTCAGTTGATTCTTATGAAAAAGCAAATTGAAAATACTCTTTTAACTGTGTGTTGTTCTGGTGCTGATTAGCCAGGAAAACCTCTGGAACCACTCTGGGCGAGGGGTTTCATCCTTTACCAACAAAATCCTTTAAAAAAAATAATCAAAATACATCCACTAATAGATTGTAGTACTTTTAATATAGGTGGAAAAAGTAATTTCATTCAAATGAGAGTAATCTTCATTTTTAGTGTGACTTATGCCAGATGTAAAGATGCTCTCACACCTAAAAGTCTTGACAATTCTTAGCAAATACACTTCTGAGTCACTGCAAATAGTTGCACCCTTGTCCCAGAGCAACTCATATTCTTGGAGAGCACCGTGCAGCAATGCATGCATAATGAAATGCTACCTTGCATCAGCACTTGATTTGAGAAGCAAGCTTCCTTTATTTTGAGTGACTTCACTGAAAAACTGCTCCAGATTCATTAATTAATTGAAGTCTTCACCATTCCAGACTTCCAGCAATTAGAGAAAACTCACAACTGTGTAGCAATATTTTTTTTTTTAAATGATGATTAAAAATTTCACAAAGAATTTAATTCATAATTTGTGGCTACTCTGGATAAAAGTATGATGCAAGATGGTATATACTCAGCCCCAGCATTTGCTTCTTGGTGAGCTACAGATGTTTCTGTGGTGATTTGCATTTGCAGTTTACCCCAGTGTTCAGCTTGGTATGGCTGGCAATAGTTGAGTAGTCTGAAATTAACCTCTTCAAAATCGAGATACTTAAACCTTGTAATCTCTTAAAATTCTCACCACTGCCTCTCCTTTCTGCACAGTCATTCCAAATCCTCTGCTCTGCACAATGTTCTTCTAAAAACTTCTTTTATGGTGCACCCTACAAATGAGCACCACTTTTTCAGATCACTTAGTTACTTTCTCCCTGTGCTCGTTATGTCACCCCTCGTGGATAGTGTTGCAGAATATCCAAGGCACACTTGGAAACATAAAAATTCAATGAAAAAAAGGAAAATTAAGTGAAAGAAAATATTTTCATACCCAAATGTGATTGGATTTTTACTGATTTTTTTTTTCTCCATCGAGGAAAATTATTTTTAAAGCCTCTTGTTTCTCACCGTTTATCAGCTCAGTTAAAAAACTACCAAGCTGAGTTATACCACATAAAGAGTTACTGCTGTGGGTATATTGCCTCTGAGCAGCAGGAAACATTTCATTGCTTCATGCTGTGAGCTCTGTCTAGTGAGCCTCTCTGCTCCTGGAGGCTCACTACGAGCAGTAGTCTTGCTTTTCTTCAAGTCTTGTTACTATATGATGTACAGTGAATCACTTCTCAATCCTACTTGAAAGAACACAGGTCTGTCTGTTCGATTACTCCTTTCACTTTCATACTTTTCTAAATTAAGAAAGTTCATAGAGCTTTATACTCCACAAAAGGAAACATAAACATCCAGTACATGATCCCATTAATATTCACCTGCACCAATACTGGTCATGAACTTGGTACCAGCTGCCAGCTGGTCATAGGCAAATCCACTGCAGTCTAGCTTTGATCCATTAAAATCTTCTTTCTTCAGCCAAACTGTCTTAACACTAGAAGAGCTTATGTTAGGCTGTTTCCATTACTTTATAAACGGAAAACAAACTTGACTCAGGCTTTCCACTCATTCAACAGCCCTTCTTATCCCTGCTTTTGGCCTGCTGAAAAGGGGTGTTTTTTTCATAAGCATTACAAGGGAAAGATCAGCTACAAGCAGATTAGAAGGGTACATAGGGTACGAATTCTGTAAACAAATGCTATTGTTCTCTAACAAGTGATTTTCACATCAATCTGTATCTTGTTCCCTTTTTGGCTGAACCAGGCTCACTCACTTCTGTTGTATTGCTAGCTGTGACTTTTTTAAGATTGTCATCATTACATAGCAATAATGTGCAACATTGTTTTGTACAGGGCACTTTCACCTTTATCAGACACAATTTTATTTCCTTAACAGTTTCTCCCAAATAATGTGCTAGCCAGCAGTATTTTGGTGCAGCTGTAGCCATTCTGTGTGAAGATAGTAGTTGAAGAGCCCAATACTGACATCTGTGCACTCCATTTTTACAAGAGCAAAAGAGTGAGTCTTCATTTTGTGGATTCAAGTTCGACCCTTTTGGGTTTTGTTTTAGTTTTTGTGGGGATTTTTTTTCCCTCCCAAAAGCTTCTACAGCTGAACACTTCAGCTGGCAGTTTAGGTTGACAGATTTGTTAGCAGACGGCAGGACAGGAGAAAGCCAGGCTGATGATGGGCCTGGAAGGTGAGCACAAAAAGCCTAAAAGGCTGGTACAGCCAGTGAATGACAAATTAATGCCAGTGATAGTAAGGTAAGTATTGTTGCCAAAAAGGTGTGGGGTTTCTTTTAACAACTGTTCTTTAGAAAGACTGAAAATTATCAGTATCAGCGACTAGAAGCATTTTAAAGGAATCATGATACACAGTTCCAGATTTATTGTTTCAACATTCAAGACAAAGGTGCAGAAAGGAGCTATCTAGACAATGACTTGGATACAGAAAGAAAATCTAAGGAGGAAGGTAAATAGCACAGAGACTGCAGATGCAAGCACTGAAGATATGCAGGATTTTGCAGTGATAAAAGTGAAAAAGCTTATAACAGTCTGGCTGCAAGAGCTGAGTTTTCATTATCCAAGATTTAAAGAAATACAATTTTTCTTGTGCCTCAGATTCAAAATCCACAGGATGCGTGATGCATAGGTGCTGGAGGGTGGATATAATACCTTGATTTATCAACTAGCTTTTTTATTTGAAAGCCTGTTAAATAAATTCATTTCAAAATGTGGATACTCCTTCTAAATCTTTTAGCAAATGCCATTTATACCACTATCTCTACGAGAGGTAAATTATTATGGTAGTGCATATTGGTCACTCAGAACTGGATCCTATAGAACAGGACTGTTTATGAATACAGAAACCACAGAACCACTGACTATTTAAGTAACTTTATTATATGATGTCTAACTTGGACAGATTAGATACTGTTACTGGAAGGGGGTTTATCTTCTCAAAATAGAAAATAATACATATTTGTATAAAATCTGTGGGGTTTTGCAGTCTGAAATGGAGGTATGTGCCAGGTCTGATCTCCTTGGCCTTATAGAGCTTCAGTTAACAGCACATCAACCTCCACCCACAACATGGTGGACATAAGTGTTACTTCTATTTCTAAAACCAAATTCATTCAACATACAGATTTCCACTTGTGTTTAACAATTAATTTTACATACATAGGTTTGGGGTTTTTTTAAATAGCATCAGTATAAAAGCTATTTCAACCAAAAAGTAAATAATATATATTTTCCATTGTGCTTTCACCATAATCAATGTTTAAATAGTGGAGAAAGTATTTTTAAAAGCTTCCAGGGATTATTTTTTGAAAGGTGCGCTGTTTTAATTTATCATTTTAAATGTGCTGACAATAAGCACATTTTAAGACCTTATAGCACAATGCATCAGGTTACCTAATATTAATTTGCTTTTTATAGTTTATTTAATATAGTATTGATTGCATTAGCATTTGGATTAATGACCTTTTAAATGCTCAAAGACTAAAGCAGTTGTCTAGTAAGATGAGAAGACAGTCATGGGGCTGAAATAGTTGGCCAATCAGCTTTTTTACAATAAATTAAAGATTATGTGAACCAAAGCAATGTTGAGAATTAGGACTTTCTAATGAGATCATCAGCTCTAAATCAATACCAACAGGGTACACACTTTTGTTTGATGTTCACTATGTACTTGAGAGAATTTCAGTAATCAATCACTAGCATTCTGACTTGCAGATGCAAAGGATCCCACCTCAGTGAAATGTTTAAGACTGCAAAAGGAGAATTGAGTGCAACTATGAGGAATGTAAATTGGACTATTTGCGAAATGGAATAGCTGAACTTTCATAATCATATGTTAAACTTACTGAAAATCATATAGCAGTTTGAATTTGAAGCTGATCCCTTGTAAAAATAAGAGGATGCATAATTTGCCTAGTCTAAACCTACTTGTGAGAAGAATCTCAGCTACCATTTTCTCTGCTGAGCTCAATATAATTTAAGGGGATAAAAAAGTCATGATGATGGCAGGGAATTCAGGAGAACAAATGGTAAAACCTTTCCCACTCTAAGTATGGAATATGACTCCAGTGCTGCCATATTCCGTTGCTTTTGCCATATCTGCATGTCTATTTATTTCCATGGTTATTTCTCTTTGTTCCTTTTTATTTTCCCTTCTTCTCCCTGACACTATGAAGACTCTCACGTACTGTCTTAAAAAATCCTGAGGGAAATGAAGAATTTAAAAGCAACAATGGAATATTCACTACCCTTACTGTTTCACTTTTTCCCAGTATGTTGAATAACTGTTTGCACCTGTGCTCCTTAGACAGGCATTACCTTTCTTTTTTAACATACATCAGTAAAAACACAGAGTGAATCCCTTGAATACTTTCTAGGGTTATCAGTGAGGAAATCCAGTTGTGACTACTGGATTCACTATTTGTACGAGACAGATGGATTTGCAGTCTATCCATGAAAAAGAAACAGTGAAGAATCGAGCTATCATGTTTCTGTGCCTCATGTAAATCCAGTTAGTACCATTCACAGGGTTTTCCTTTAGTTTTCTTGAAACCAGACTCATCATTCTTCGGTTCTGTGGTAGATACCCAAATAGCCTTCCTAGCAGAGTTACTGTTGTTATCCACAGTAAAAACTGAAACTCAAATTTGTCCAAAGCACAACAATTTGTAAAGTTATTTCCAATTCTCTTGAGCGCTGTGAGTGGAAGGGAATTCTGTGCTGTGCCTCCAGCTGGCAGCTCACCACACAGAGGACAAGGTAGCTTTATAACCACCTTTGCATTGCTGGGCTGCGTGTGAGATCCCATAGAGCTTAACTATAGGGATTTTTACCAAATGCACCAAATGTAGAAAGGGCCCAGATAAACGCTGTCTTCAGCTGATCAGCTATTCCCTTATGAAGTTTCTGCTGTGCTTGTGAAATTATGGGAAACAGTCTTTTGCTAAAACACCATTAATTTTTAAGTATGGTTTCCAATATGAAATATTTTTATTTTGGCTATTCATTTTTAATGACTGCATAATGCAACTCAGTAAAGCTATACAAAGCAAACCAGGAGAAAAAATGAAGCTATTAACATCAAATATTTGCATAAAAGCCATGAAGTACTGAAGCAAAGACTTTGCAGGTAACTGGCAGTTCATGCAATGAAGACAAAATGTACAGAAACTGCCATTAAAACATTAATTTATCAGAACAAACTTAGAGCGCTACATTTACTGCATATCTCCTTCTGGCAGAAAAGTTATTCTTTCCTTTAGTTTGGGGATATAATAATGGAAGTTATTACTAATTTATTGTGTCTTGGAGCCACGTTCATCAGTGTCCCTGTTGTGAATTCAGTGGATGATCATACCTGGTATCTTATAGCATACTTTTGCCAGCAGCTATGGATGATAGATAGCATTCAGTATGAGTTGGCAGTCCTACCAAGCCCATTAGCTTGAAGTTACTGAAAGCAAATATCTCTCATGCTTTATCTTAGCCAGGAAATCTTTGCCATCAAAACAGTGATTTGTGCTTTGCCTATCCATAATACATAAAAATGACCAATTTCACTTTAGAACTAATGTGAAAACATAAATAAGGTGTTTTACTTGTACTGTATGTATATCAAGGGAAATGCGTGGTCTTACGGAGTGTCTTTTCAGATGGTCAAAATACATGGTCAAAAATCAGCCACACTTGAAGAGCAGAAATGTTATATGGAGTGATGAAGACTGGTGAAAGAGCAGAACATCTGTAGCCAAAGTATGAAAGGAAGTTAGCAATTAATATAAATGTTTTTAACTGCCTTGTTTTAGGATACAGTTCAACATCTGTGAGAATTAAATAGTTCAAATCAGTTTTTAAAGACCTTTGAGATTTTGACAACTTCTTTTTCACCTTCACCCAGGGCAACAGGATTTGGTAAACATAACTGTTAACCCAACTAGTCAGGAAATTTATTTATGTATGTGCATTATAGACACAAAATAGTAAAGTAGCAATTGAATGTGTTTTCATAAAAGAATACATTTAACCATATAAATGTGAAAGTATGCAAATTGTTTTTTTCCTTTACTGAAGTACTCCAGTCAGCAGTTGTTCCAAGTGCCCTGCAGACACTTAAAACCTAAGTGAAGGCAATGGTACAATGTAAAGTCAACTCTTAAGCTGCAAAATGAGGGATATATTCATAAATTACTTTTGTATGTCTCAGACCTCTAAGTGAACTCTGCAAGTGTTGTATTATTTAATGATGCTACTGGAAGTCAACTTGATATATCACATAAATTGTACCATGAGAATATATTCATTCCAGGACCAAAGTCGATTATGCTCTCATTCATCTGATCTTTGTGTTTAACTAATGTAGAAAGCTTAACATAAGAGTTCTGTTTTCCAGTAGTTTTATAAAAAGAGAAAGAGTTGGAAGCAGAAGATGCATGTTAGATGTAATAATAAGCATTTCTATATGTGTGTGAAATATGTGTGCATAAATATATGTTTATGTAGATGTTTGTTGTCATCAGCTATTTAAGGGTCCATGGATAGTGGTCAAACTTAAGTATTGATCTTTGATGTGCTTTTTCCTTCACTGTCACCAAGTGCACAGCCCTGATTGCTTTCAGGGGGATCTGTGGTAGGCTATTCTTAAAGGCTTGTGAAATACAGACTTCCTAATAGTTCAAATGGGACTCTGTGCACTAATTAACATTTTATTTTACAGCAGCCCTTTCCTCTGTCCTATACCTGTATGCTCCCTTAGTGGAGTGAACAGATGTAGTCACACATCTCTTATGCTTGGCAGAAGACGGATGTCACTCTTTAGGATAAATGTACTTAGTCAACATCCACATCTGTCTGTATGGCTGTCTTCCATGAATGGGGTATGATAATGTTGTCTGGAAAGATTTCTGAATTAGCCATTGCAGGACTTTGCTTACTTCTGTGTTGTCTAGGCAACAACTTCTTTCTACCTTTTCTTTGATACTCATATTCTTTATTTAAGTTTGAAATGTGTAAAATATTTTGAATTCTAGCTGCTATTTTTTTCAGAAAGTTTAATGCAGGATTCTTCTGTGAAGGAGTAGTACCAGAAGCTAAAGTTTGTCCTATTACAATAACTGACTTTTCTGATTAAAAAAGCCTCAATTACTTGAAAAAAGACTCAATATTTTGCCTTCAACATCTCATCCTTTGATGGTGTTATCTTCCTTAATTATAATACACCAACATTGAGTGTTGACCTGAGAAGGGTGCTACACACTTCTCGTGATAACTAATTGGTGAGTTTTGTTGCTACAGATGCATATTCAGAAGTTTGTATGACTCAAGGATATTGCTCCATTCCTCTTCAAATGCTTCAGATATATTTCCTGAAGCTTTTGCATGAGTATTTTAAAATATTATTGTATGCACTGATAATTGGTCTATGTCCTTACTGGCTTTCTTTTATTTCCTAACATTTAAAAAATGGGTAGGCATTGCAGGAAACCCATCTCATGGCCCTGTGCCATGGGACACACATTTTCACTGTACATTTAACTTCTTTCAGCAGTTTTCTACACAAACATGTAATCTGTGCTGCATTCTGTCAATGTTCTGGTTTATTTTATGTTAGGCACACCTATATATGCCTGCCAGCACACTTCTCTTCTCTCAAAAAGTCACCACCCCCCAATTCTAATTCTCATCTTAACCTTTCCAGTGACCGAGGGGGCTTTTTCCCTGAAAACTTTCAGAATGCATGTGTAATAAATGAGCAAATAACAAGAAACGAGACTTATGATCATCTGGTTTCTTCACAGAACAATTATTTAGGTGTTACACAGATTAAAATACTCAGGTAATGTTTCCCATGTGTACCTCAGGGAACAGTCCCCATAGGGTCAAGAGTTGCATTCAGTTTTTTTCCGTGCCCATTAAAACATTGTTATCTGATAAACCTGTCAACGTATGTGTCAAAAGAGTGACAGTTCTGACAGTATCCTTGTGATGTTGACATCTGAACACCGGGAAGTAGAGTGAGACCATCAACTTATTTCATGTAGGCCACAAAGTAACTTCCAGAACAGTAGAACTTTAGCTGTCATGCAAGGCAAAGAAAGTAATGAGATTTCACATGAGATCAGGGCCTGTACCTGCCTATGTTAGATCATTAAATTGCCTTTTCCACCTACTTTTTGGAAAGAAACTAATTAATGTTCTTTTCTTACATGGCTTCAGTCTAATATTAAGAAGCTCAACATTCCCACTGATGGCTAAAATTAAATAATCAGTCTCTCATAAAGAAATATATGATTAATTAATAAACTTTGAAGAAAATAATTGATTTTCTCTTTTAGAAAGCATTTTACTGGTAGATATTATGAAGGAAAAGGACATGATGATAACTTCAGTAAAATGCTGTTAAATTCCAATTCCTCATTTACCTTTTTCCCTCTCTTCTGTTCTCTTTGTAGTAAATTCCTCAAAGACCATTTAATTTAATTAAAGTTGAGAAAAGTACCTACCTCAAATAGGCAGGCTTGAGTGCCTTCTCTGCCACTGGGAAATACCAGTGTGAAACCAGTTTCAGTTACCACCTTTCACTTTCAGGAAAAGTAGGAATGGCTTCTTCATGAAATAGATAAACCTGCATTTATATTTCCATGTAACCAGGAACTATGTGTTAATACTTTATATAAACATGCATGAATGTGCACACCAATGTGTAGATTGTATAGCTAATTTGTACCATGTATGCCCCTTTCCTTATATTAAAAATAGGGCTGTGGTGTTTGACCCATACTGTTATGCTTGTTGGCAAACTTAGCAAATTTGTCTCTCTTCAGACAAAAAAAAAAAAATCTTATTTCCTCCCACATTAGAAATGGTCCCCTTGACTTTCAAATTGATGCAGTAGGTAGTGCTGCAGTATGTTTTGTACCAATTCTGTCACTCAGTAACATTTAGGCCTGTCGGTTGAGAACCATGTATAAATGCTAAATATGATGGATTTGTTTTTAAAATGTTTTTAAAAATAAGGAAAAGGTGGAGTGTGTTCCTAACTGAAGCTTCCCTGTGAATTTTAACATGCTATGATGTAAATATAAGTTTCTATGCCAAGATGCTAAATAGAGTCTGATACCCTCAGTGTAAGTTATTTGTGCTAAACAGTCAAAATTTTAAGAATTTCATGAAACTGTGAAGATAGAAAAATGTGGATTATTTGTGCAGTTAATACATTGTACTATTCAATTTGTGGTTTAGGAATCACAAGGTTGGAAAAGGCCTTTAAGATCATCGAGTCCAACCATTCCTGTCCTGTGCAAAACCATATCCAAAGTACCTCATCTACCCTTTTTTTAAACAGATCCAGGGTTGGTCCAGGGACTCAACCACCATCAGGTTATCACTTCAGGACATTTCTTTGTTCAGTTGCTCTGTTTCCACATGAGCTAAGTGGGTCCAATACTCCACAGATTTTATTAAACATATTTCTTACAGCATCTCTAACACTGGAAATACTTTGTTGGGTTTTTTTGATTGAAACTGTTACCTAAACCATGTGTCACTGCCCCACATGATGTCTTTGGCTCTAAATTGGAGAGACATGAATTTGACTGATGGACCACTGGGACTGGCTGGCTGGTCACATGCAAAACATTTTAGTCAACAGGAGACCAGTGGCAAGTGGCATTCCTCAGGGCTTGGTATTGGAACGTCTTAGTCAGCGACATGGACAGTGGGATTGAGTGCACCCTCTGAAAGTTAGCTGATGACTTGCTGGAAGAAAGGGATACCTTCCAGAGGGACCTTGAGAGGTGCGCCTCTGCAAACTGCATTAAGTGCAACAAGGCCAAGTCCAAGGTCCCCCATGTGGGTAGGGGCAGTCTCAAGCACAACTACAGGCTGGGTGGAGAATGGATTAAGAGCAGCCCTGAGGAGAAGGACTTCGGGGTGTTGGTGGATGAGAAGCTCAACATGAACCAGTAATGTCTGCTCACAGAACAAAAAACCAACCATATCCTCATCTGGATCCAAAAACCCCATGATCAGTAGGTCAAGGGAGGTGCTTCACCCTTTCTACTTTGCTCTGGTGAGACCCCACATGGAGTACTGCATCCAGCTCTGCTGGAGAACATCCAAAGGAGGGCCATGAAGAGGCTCAGAGAGGTTAGAGCACCTGTCCTATGAAGGCAGGCTGGGATAATTTGGGTTATTTAGCCTGGAAGGCAAGGCTCCAGGTAGACCTTACTGAAGCCTTCCAATCCCTTAAGGGGCCTACAGGAAAGTTGTTGAGGGACTGTTTATCAGGGAATGTAGTGATAGGACAAGGGGTAGTGGGTTTAAACTAAAAGAGAAGAGATTTAGATTAGATATTAGGAAAAAATTCTTCCCTGTGAGGGTGGTGAGGCCATGGCACAGCCTGCCGAGAGAAACTGTGGCTGCCCCTGGATCCCTAGCAGTGTTCAAGGCCAGGTTGGATGGGGCTTTAGGCACCATCCTGGTCTGCTGGAGGGTGTCCCTGCCCATGGCAGGGGGTGAGACTGGCTGGGCTTTGAGGTCACTTCCAACCCAAACCATTCTATAGTTCTATGATGCTTCTATGATTCAATCAAAATTTTAAGGATTAAAAAAAATCACTGGATAAGTTGCAGCAAGATACTAACAAACAGATGCAAAGGATTGCAAACATTTGAATTGCTGCTGGAACTGGAACTGCTCTGATGTTCAGTGTATATGCAATTACTTCTGACACTGAAGGGAGAAACTGCCTTTCATGAATTTTAATCCAGTAGCCTTTTGGATTCTACTCAGCAGCTCTTTCCTGTCTCTTGTTGTTAAAGCAGTGCAGACACATTTGAGAAGTAGTTTTCACAATATATTTTAAAAGAAGGTACTGCTTGAAAAGTTTACTAAAAAAAATCATTTACATTTTGAAAGCTAAACAAAGAACAGTTGAAAAATTATTGTTGTAAATTGTATGTGACATAAAAATGTCTCACTTATAATGTAAGTGAAACTATGGTAATAATGATAATAAAAATTAACAATAAACCAGATATTTAATATGTTTTATGCCTATGGCTGATATCCTGGCTAGTAGAAAAGGGCTTGATGCTGTGGATAAGATACTGTAGCTTATGTGACTACTCATGTAGTCAGGCAAACAATGTCACACACTCCACCACTAATTTCACCAGCTGAAAGCAGCAGTGTCTATGATTTCAGTTTTTATCTCACTGTTCAGATCAGAAGGGATTACCAAGAAATCCTCTAATCACCTGTGAAGGTAAATAGCTGCTGTTTGAAAAGCACTGTGATCAGTGTGTTGAGCAAAAAAATATGTGGTCAGATAACCAAGACAATCTAAAATACTTTTATTTCAGGAAACAGGGAAGAAAACATTCAGATATGTACTTTGAAGTGTTCAGCAGTACAGAGGACATCTTTTATTTATTGAGATATATATATATATTTTTTTTGCTGCGGCACAATGAAGCTCACAAGGTAAAATAAAACCCTTTGATATATTTGTTAATGTAGAGCTGGTTGTGGGAAGTTTAGTGAGCTTACCATTCTGTCCATTACCAACTCCTCAGAAAATATTTTCCTGGGAGTTAGCACTGTATGTTTCTTTTTCTGCAAAGTAGACCTTAGTGTTGATTCCTGTCTCTGCAGGCAAGAGTGCACAGGTCAGGGCTGCTCTCACAACTCCTCCCCTACCTCATCCTGCCAGAGATGTCTGTGTCTCATTCCTGGAAATGCAGAGAGATGTCTCTTAGGCCTCGCTCACTGAAATTGCTCCGTCTGTCCTTGGTTAGCGTTGGTAGAGAACGCCATAAAGCTTCCTCTGTAACCGGCCTGTCTTCCATTGTTTCAGCACATGATTTTGGAAGAGTCTCTGTCTACTTTGTAGTCTACTTCTGTATTTATCATCTGTTTCTTCAGAGAGAACAGAGATACTGTAATGCTGACCCGTATGTGAGTGCTTTTAATACGCTGTGGAACACCCGAGCACCGCCATCTTGAAAATTCTTGACAGAAACCTCATGTTTTCCATGCAGTTCTTGGAGCCCTAGAACCTGGGTGAAGATGGTATAG
This sequence comes from Hypotaenidia okinawae, assembly GCA_027925045.1. Classification (NCBI taxonomy): domain Eukaryota; kingdom Metazoa; phylum Chordata; class Aves; order Gruiformes; family Rallidae; genus Hypotaenidia; species Hypotaenidia okinawae. The sequence continues at coordinate 14,451,137 of BSDF01000013.1, read as the reverse complement.
TCAGTTTCCTGAAAGCATCAACTTCATGGAGAAGATTCCTACTCCTTCTTTTCCTTTTTTTCCAAGATTCCTCCCCCAGCCTTGGTCATAGTAGTAGGTTGAGTAGATGAGTGTCATTTCAAATTATAAATAGACTGATACTGTCACCTAATGTCTGGAGCATCATTTGAAGATAGAGCATATATGTTGTCATACATTTGAGCCCTGCAAGTAATAAAGATGAAGGTTAAATACCATAAAGTTTATTAAACCAGTTTGTAATGAGTTCAACAGACATAATCCTCTTCTTTTTCAAGTTTTAGCAAGCATGTTTTTCCTGCACAAATTCAGGAACAAGCATTTAACTCCCACTGATTTCAAAGCCATGGGAATTAAGCAGGTGCTTAAAGTTAATGAGGTACTTAATTGCTTTGTAGAACCAAGATGGACTGTTGCATTGCAGGTACAATAAGAAATTGTCACTGACTTCCTTTCTGAGTGAGGAGATTTTTAAGGATCAAGATTTCAGTTGCAGTCAATCTTCTTACCATTTATGTATAATTGGATGGTTGAAAGTTGTACTGGTCTGTTGCAGCCTGGGTAGATTCAGTTACAGAATGATTAAAACCATTCAAATGTTATCAAAAGGTTTTATAAATTTTCTAAATAGTATGACAGAAACTATGGAAGGCTGAATATAAATAAATATATACCATATATAGTGTGTATATGCATACATTTTATATGTATTTCTAGATCATATATATATTAATATATATATACACCATATATATGGCGCATATGTGTGTGTATATATATATGTATGTATTTTTTTATATATATTTAAATAAAAATATATATACCATATAAAATGCCTAAACATTTTCTACTACTTCTGTTTTAGCAAAATACAGTGCATGGCAAATCATGTAGACCAAAAAGGTTTACAGCAGTGAGGTGAACAGATCATAAGAACAGACTTTCATCTTGACAAATGGGGCATATTTTCTCAGGGGAGGGGACCAGGGAGGAGGAACAACACTGATGGCTAGAAACATATTTTTATTGGAAAGAGGCATTTTTATTACAGGGGATAACTTTACATCTGAAAACGTTACACCAGATTTTAGCTCTCCGTTGTGTTGTTGAAAATCTAGTGTATTTCTTGGTACCCCATGGCATACTGAGTCATAAACTGGCTGGCTGTTGTCATTCCGGGTGACAGGATTCAAGGAACTTTCTCAGCTCTTTTGTTAGAGCCAGTATGGTCACATACAAAGCAGGGGGAGCGTTTTACTTCTGTCTGAAAAGGATGGCTGTGGGGGTATTTGGTCACTGTGTAAACAGCATAGCCCTGAGAAGTAGTACAGAAATTCACCTTGAATCTTTTAATACTGCTTTTATGCACTAAATCTCACCCTAATGGAAATCATTTACTATACACATATGCTCTTTAATTAGCATGGCCAACATCTGTTACATTTTCCCATCTTTAAAGCACAGAGTAACGTTTTAGTCTTGCATGCTAATGTTTGTTATGGCAGCAAAGAATCCAATTCAAGAGGAAAGGCAGTTTTTACATTTGTGTCTCAGAGTAACTTTCAACCGTTGATGGTATTTTTATTTAGAATAATTCCAGAGTTGTGTCTATTTATCTTCTGCATTAAAATTCAAGAAAAAGGTTTAGCTTTTGGCTTGCCTTCAGGGCTAAGCTGTGCAACAGACATGCTTCTCCGAGATAATTTGTTTTCTAATTGCCATTCGTTTGCTGAAATACAATTAAAGTTATTGCTCTAATATTAACATCAACATCTTGATTGCCTTATCAGAATATGAATATGTATTTTTCTTAGTCTGCTTAGAGACATCTTTCGCTAACTTTCTCTGAACATCTAGCTCATAATTAAAGAGAATTTTTTAGTCATCTGTAACAGCACTTTCCAGCAACTCTTGCCAGATGGAGGGTCACACCTTACATTGGTGTCCAGGCTAACACCACATACTGTCACTACACCAGGGCATGTGTTAACTTGAATGCCTGTGCCATGGAATCTGCTCATACAAGTCGCTTGATCTTTGTGCAATTGCCAAAATCAAATTTGAAAGCAGGCAAATCTAAATCAAACACAGATTTCATTAAGAGTTGGAATATGGCAAGCAGCTGTGTGACCAGCCAGTTTATCTAAAGTGCACTGAATGAAAAGGGGCACTCTGGGCATAAGATGAGCATGATATTCCTCAGTTTGCCTACGAGGGAGTGCTACTTAGCAGTACAGCTGTGTGCACCCCATCTTTTGTTTGTGGTTTAGAGAACCATTTATTTACTACAGTTGAAACAGAATCACCAAAAGATGAGCCCAGTTTTATTCTTAAAATGGTTTTACAAGTACTTTGGCTTTCTTTTTAACACTACTTTACAAAGATGTTTAATGAACAGGATTCAGTTGGTGAAAGCAGGAGAACATTACATAAATGAACAGGCCACTTGGGATGGCAAAAAAGAGATACACTGAAGAAGCAGTCCCATTTGGTGATGAAATTGTTCTTTTTACTCTGAGAGATCCTTTTAAAATCTTTTTTTCTCATTTAGTAATTTTCCTTTTATGATAGCATATCTATTTCCCATACCTCATTAGTTTCTGAGCACATATGAATATCCCACTGAGTTACATAGAAAATTATTTTTTTTTAATATGATAGAAATGCAAAATTGAATCCTGGTTTTAAAAAAATAATAATGAAATTGACATTTATGCTCTAGTGAGTTGTTCTCTAAAACGAATTCGGTGTATAATAATCAGCAAAAATTAATTTGTAATTTATATCATGTAAGGGGTAATTGTTCTATGTTATAGAACTTTGTATTTTAAAACTGAAGTTGGAGCCTTTATTGACCTTTCAACAAACCTCAGGTAGCTGGGATCAAGTGTGTTTATTTTCTCTGGGTGGGGGAGTTTGTGAGGGGGAACATTTTTACATATTATCACAGGTTTTGGAAAAGTGCTGAGATCTTTGCTTTCCAGTCCTTTTGGGAGCCTAAATAAAATCTATGGTTGTTGTGCATTGCCTATTTTATGTCATGGTGGTGAGGCACCTGGCTTTTAGCCCTGATCTTCTGTCTTTGAGCATATTGCTATGAACTACCCAGTAGCTATTATCTGGACAGTCATTCATGTCAGAACTGAAGATAATTACATGCTTGTGGTTCCACAACACATAATAAATGCAAATGTGAGAATCAACCTACACATAAAAACATGATGTTTAACAAATGTGCTTCCAGACCACACATTATTATTGTGGTCTGGATTTGGATTTCTAAGCTCTAAAATTTGAGACTTAATAATATCAGCCTATTATAGGAGGCTTCTGCTGTGCTTTTATAAAAACAAGTTCATTTAGCAGTAGTTGTTGGGTAGTCCTTGGAGAGATTTTTCAATTAAAAAAAATATCAGAAAGGCTAGAAATACTCTGCTGTGATGAAACTCCAAGGATCACTACGTCTCCATATTATGCAGCAATTTTGGAAGTTTTTTATATGAATCCTGCTATGACAAAATGTATAATACTTTTTCAGAAATTTCCACAGAAGTAGCTACAAGCCTTGTAGACCATTCAAGCTCTTTCACATTTCAAGAAACTAGTGTTTCCTATTGCTATGCTATCTCATGTTTGGAATTGCCTAAAGTGCCTTTTTAGGGCATAGATGCTGCATAAAAATCAACTTGCCTCATTGATTTCAATGAGCAGTTCCAAGGTCAAATGTTATTCAGCTGTAAAATTATCTATTAAATTTTTTTTTTTACTAAGGGAAGCCATCTGAGTATTGAAGGACAAGATAATAGTCCATTTACAGAATACAAAAGAATGCATTTTGTTTGTTCAGCACATCATAACAATAGGGATGTGCTTTGCTTCTCAACTTTTATTTATAGCATTACAAACCTTAGGATCATCACCAGTTGTGACCGACATATAGTTAGAAACAGAGGACTGCAGAAATGTAGTTCTAGATATATCACATATATATAATATCACATGTTCTGCATATGAAGAATAATTAGACCTGTGAAAAGGGAGGGAAGCTTGAGATACACTGAAAATTCCCTGAAAGAAGAAATAAAGCTGACATTCCTCCCCCCCCCAAAAAAAAAAAAAAAAAAGTGTGACCAGAACATAATTTTAGAAGTTGCTTTTTGGAGCACTGGGTATATATGTTAGGGAGAGAGAATAAAGTAAACTCTCTTGATTCTCCCTAGAGCTGACCAACATTTTCCAGTAGAACCTCTTTTTCAGGGGGATGTCTGAGCTGTTGCATTTTTATTTTTGAAATTATTTTTAAAATACCTTTTGTGTTTTGCATGGGAAAAGAAAGAACCCAAAATTATATTTTTCAACATGTAGCAAAAAAATTTTTTGTTTGAATTTTTTAGTTTTCTGTTATAATATTTCATTTCAATTAGAAAATTCAGCCAGTCCTACCAATAAAGCCTCAATCCTTCATGCGTATGACTTCAGGCAGTAAAACCTTAGGCAGAACATGCTACCTCTTGAAGCCAAGAGCTGATAGTCTAAGTGTTTTATGTTAATATGTAAGAAAAGAGAAAGCTAAGTCTTTCTCTACTTCATAGTTGGGAGCTGTAAAAAGACTGTTCAGTTCGGAGAGTGAGACTGAGAGAGCAAAACCCTCCTAAGCAAATCAGCAGGGGGTACAGAAAGCCTGTCCAAGTCTGAAAAGTATTTGCCTGTGTTGTACTATCCACTTTCTCCAGAGTCATGGTATCTTGCTTTTGACAGGAAAAAATCCTCTCCGGGTTCCTGTACTCTTGCCTTCCCTCACTGAGGGACACTTGGCTTCCCTCAGACTCTCGCTACATCACAGTCTTCATCAGAATATTGTGGTAGTTTAGATTACAGCCTTGAGAAGTCTTGTTAAATTTGAGGAGTCCTGATTCTGCAGTTAGCACATTCAGGCTCTAGCAGAGCCCAGCTGATACAAGGTTAAGAATAAATAGCTTCTGCCTTCCCCATGTATACAGATCTGTGGTCAACATCAGGTAGCTGGACCAAGTGTCTTGGAATCGGCTGCTCACAATGCCATTCCCTAGTGGAAGCTTGCCAGCTTCCCTCGAATATGAACGCTCCCATTTCCATTACTTACTTCATTTAGGCAGTTATTTAGCTAGATTGCCAAAGAATATCACAGTTAGTGATATTCTGTGCACACACGGTAATCTCCATCTTTGAGATAATGCGCTGAGATAACCATTTTCATGTGAGCAATTACTTGCTCACCTGGTGACTGTAAAAATGTTTCCAAACAAATTGTAACATATTCCCTTATATTGCATGAATATTTCCCGTGGGACTGCACAGATAACACAGATGTGTCAGGATAACTGGCATTCTTTTATAATGTAGTAAAATAAATTGTGTTTTTATAGGATGGCCTTAATGTACAGTAACACAAAATCCTTTAGAGAGGCATCAACAGTAAACTGAAGTTAAAAGGAAAATTTTACAGACGAGTTGCAAAGAGGTGGTTGAATTTTCAGGGAATGATAACGTGTGTGACTGAACTACCAATATGAGTTAGGACAAGTGAAAGAGTAACCGATAATTATGAAGCATCTTAGCTAAACTGAATGATTTTCATGCCCTTATTTCTGTGATTAAGATTTTATCCATTAGCATACAACTTGTCAGCCTAGACAGACCTAATAGAATAATAGTTACAGCTCTGTATGTTCAGTTAGATGTGGAGAATGGATCATATCATTTATCCAGTTCTTTCTTGACAACAGCTTAACATTTATTACTGTGGTGTTCACTGCAGTATTTCTGTCTGACATTAAAATTATGACTTCCGTAGTTTTATCATAATTGTTCTTAACTCTTTCTCTGAGAAGTAATCAGCAGTACCCAATCAGAGCAGAAGGGAGTTATGGAGACAGAACTTTTATTAGCTTATCTGATTACTAGTAATAATAAACTATTACTTTTATCCTGTGACTTTATCATGCTTATATCCTTTGAGCAGCATGGCTATAACAATGCACTGCAATTAGTAATACAGCAGTCTCTAGGACAGATAGACAGATAAATAGGCAGTCTCTGCACTCCTGTCCTGAGTGTTTCCCTATTAGGTAGTTTTAATCAGTTGTGTACTTTTGTCAGTGTGCTGGCTGAATGTCATTGTAACCCTGTCTGAAAATTGGAATTGTAAAATAATACGATCTAATACCTATGCTCCCTGTTGGTGTTGCAGAGCATTGTCATTCTGGTTTTATATAACTTAAGGCTTTTGTGCATAGAAAATCTTCAGTAATTAAAAAGCAAAGTTATTTACAGAATTCTAGTGTAATGAAGAGCTTAAGTAGGCTTTTAGTATAGCTGTGTTATCTACTATATTATGTGTCACCTTAACCAGAGGAAGGCATTCTCAAACAGCCTGTGTACTGAAAAGCTGATCAGTAATTTTGCTCAGACTGCTAACCCAAAAGAATATCAAATTACAATTTCACAAAGAGAGTATTTTATGGAAATTCTGTGTCCTGGTTCTGGCCAGGCCAGAGTCAACCTCCCCAGGCAGCCAGCACAGGTGAGCTGAGTTAGCCAGGGCACTTTTCCACACCACCTGGCATCACTCCCCTGTAAAAGGGGCTGGTTGGGGAAGGGTGCCCTTGGGTTGCCTAAAGGGTAGTTTCAAAGAGTGTGGCCAGGGTGGCTGGTTGGTCCTTGGATCTGTGCAGTACTCCTCAGGTCAGTAAAGTACTTTGTGTTATCACTGGGTGTGAGTGAAATTTGTGGGGTGGGGGTTGTTCCCCTTTTGTGGTGCTTTTGTCAGTAAACTGTCTTTATCCAAACCCAGGGAGGCTTTATCTGTTTCTCCTCCAGGAGCGAGCAAGTGGTGTGGGGTGCTTAGCTGCTGCCTGGAGCTGAACCACCACATTCTGTTAATGGTTGGTTACTTATTTCTCTTACCTGCTTCTAGTAGTGTGTGCTTGGTGACATTAGAGCTCTGGATTTCCCCATTTGTCTGCTGGATAATTATGCTCATTATCAGTGCTGCTATCAAGGGCTGGTTTTGCATTCATACCAATTTAGGGAGGAGTTGTGTACCACAGTAAGGAACAGGCAGGAAGTTCCTAAGTAGGTAATACCCAGTTTGAAATACTCTTTTGGGAGAAAGAACGGGGTGTAGAATTCATGCTTGGGTTACTTATTACTTCAGAGAACTTCTGGGTTTTGGTTATTTTTTTCCTTTTCTGGAAACCTTTACAAGTTTGTTTAGGCCTTCAGATGAAGAGATATCCTTCATAACTTTCAGTTAATATCTTTGCTATTATTATTTGTAGAAATGCATGTTTTTACACTTAAATCAATATGCCAGTAAGATCAGAACATAGTGAGGACTGTAATGGCTGCAAAGATTTGGAAGTGGTTTTAATGAACACTCAGCAGGCAAGAAAATAAGCTTTTATGTTCACTCCAAACAAAAATATACAAGCTGAGGAGAAAAAAGGCAGGCTCTAGCCAACTTTATTAAATGAGAAGCGGCTGTGAAATTATTTATTTCATCTGAACTAAATAAGACCAATTATTGGCTCTCCATATGAAACACAAGAGAAGCTTTCTGTGTGCTTATGAAAAAGGACCTAGTTTGATAAAGAATTACATAGAGCAAGCTTAAATTTAAATCTTGCTTTTTAAAAAAAAAAAGCTATTATTTTCCTCGTAGGTAGATTAATTGCAAGCCATACCCATAACCTTATGGGCTGAGACCCTCTTCTATTTATATTTTAGTATGTTTCTCATTATAAAGCTATATAATATATATTAATTATAAATTAATGCTGCATTAATGATACTGTATTATAGTTATTGATATTTACTCAAGTGTAGAACATCTGTAAGTGTCTTTACACTAAAAAAATAAAATCCTCCAGCTTGCATACTGACTTAGGCCTCCTGGATCCCAGAGACCCTGCTGAAAATGTCTGCCATGTTCCCAGGAATACACTGTTTAGTTCTGTGAAGAGTCCAGAAATAGAAATCCATTTCTGGAATTTCAGTTTTTCCTTTCTGGTCCACTTTCTGTGGAACCTCTAAGGATCTCACAGGAATAAATGTATGCGTAATGTGCCTTCTTACACTTCACTTTCTGTGAAGTCCCAGGTGAGTTCAGTGATTTAGTTGGCCTCATGCCCAGAAGAAAATGGGATGGAGTGCATGATGGAGTGAAGTCTGTGGTGGCAGGCAGGTGGCTGTGGAAGGGGGCACGGGGATGGCCAAGTAAGAGAAAGGACTGTGGGGTACCTCAGGTAGAAGTTCAAGCCCTGTAATTGAAAGGCGATTTCAAGTCCCTGTTCTGCTATACCCTGTGTGTGAACTTCGACAAATCACTTAGTCCTTATGTGCTTCAGCTCTCTCTCTGTAAAATGGTTATAATAGCATTTACCTACTCATGGGGTTACTGTGAGGACAGCTTCATTAAAAGGTGTGAGCAACTCAGAAACTACTACAATAGATGTGTGTAAGAACAGCAGCACAAAGCTGGGGTCACCTCTGGACTTCGCAAAACAAGCATACAAGTACTTTAGGTGTAGTTTTATTTGTTTGGTTCTCTTTTTCTTCCCCTTGGTAAAGAACATGAAACTTCTGAACAAAAATAAACACCTGAACATGGAAAAGAAGTTTTTGGACTATGGTCAGAAAACTAATTTCCAGACTAGTTTGGTAAGCCTAAACAAACACCATAACATCTGTTTCCTGAGTTGTTGATGAGTCTGTCATCAGGCTCATGTCAGCCTTTCAACATTTTTCAAAACTATGGCTCTTTCTGGATGGTTTCAGAAATCAGGGAAAAATGGCTAGTTGTCATTCTGCAAAAAGTGTGTTCTGACATGAAGCTTGTATGTAATGTAACTGTAAAGCAAATAATAAGGAATGTGTATTATACTGTTCAGATGCTGCTAACCAAGTGGTAAAATTACTTGTCTTACTATGTTATCAAAAAGATTTCCATACCTCCATTTACCATAGCAGAAGAAAGATTTCAAACTACTGTTATTCAGATAGCAGAGACTGCAGCAGCATTTAACTACAGAGAAATATTCATTGCTTTCAGTATTATTGCCTAGAAGTAAGCAGGCAGCAAGACTTACTGCTTGCAGTCTAGTATAAACACATTAACTAGCCTGTGCTTCTCTCAAAGTTATTTTATTTACACTGATCTTTATAATACCAGCTTATCACTTCCTACAGCATGACTATCTCTGAGGTTGTCTACAGTAGCCTGACTGTTAATATCTTGCCCATAACATTAATTATCTGGAAATATTATTGCACTGTTGCTGAAGCCAGACAAAGTTGCTCGAAGAATGTAACCCTCATCTTTCCTTCCCTCCATAACCTGAGGAATGAGGGGTAGGAGAAGGGCATCAAGTATGGCCGTCTCTAAAAAAACAGTCTGGTATTTTTAGAATTGCTTTAACTGGCCAGTTTTGATAAAGATTACTTTGAATGTGGTAGCTAAACCAAATGTATAGCTGGGAAAAGATGCTGGAGCTTGGAGAGATGTGGTTTCAAAGCCTGTTCTGTCCTAGCCTTTCTGTAGGATATGGACAACATCAGTCAGGGCTAAATTTACCAAGTCCAGACTTTAGCTACTCAAAATTCTTAGCTAAAGCAGAAGTCTGGAAAGACCTAACATCCAGTGCATCGGAGTTTCCAGCAGTGGTGTTCCCTATGGACCTTTAGTTTTTAAAATGTTTAGCAAGCAGGAAATGGTTGATACTTTTCTCTTTGTGGTCACAAACAAGCCAGTCCTTATGAAAGCCAGACCTCATATGTTTCCTAGCAGCTTAGGGCTTGGGCAGAATATATCAGAAGGAGGTGGGATAGAAGGCTGCTGCTTTCTTTTTTATTTAGTAGGTCTTCTATCGAGTGCCATAGGGGTTAAAACATTCAGCTGATGTAGGAAAAAATCTCTTCTCTGGTTCAGTAGATTCAGCTTTCATCTTCCATCCCTTATGCTGCTCACCTGAGGAGAAGCTCTTCTGGTTTCTCTTTATTGAAGCTCCTCTAGAGAGCATGTTCCTGGATTCACTGCTCATACAACGGCAAGAATGGAACCCGTTGAAAGCCATGGGGGACTCTTTTGTTGCTTGTTTTTTAGGGTTTTGGGTTATTTTACAAGCACAGTTAACAATCTGGCAACACTTCTAGAAGGCTAAACTTGATATGGACCAAAGTCCTGAAGAAGTTGTGACACACTGCTTTTTTTACCCCATGATAAAAGACATTTCAGAGTATGTTCTAGTGTTTCCTGGTGGCTCCTTGTGTCAGATACACAACCCAATCTGATTATATTGAATACTGCTAATGTTAGCTGTCAGCTGCTTTATACCTTCTGAGTGCACTGAGCTCAGTGACAGGATAAAAAGATTTTCCTGTAATGGCAAAAGAGAATTGCTCTTGGAGGCTGCAGACTGTTCCTTCAGCAAAAGGCTGGATGCTCAATTTAATTGGTTGTGCTTCACCAGAAAAAATAGTGCACTCATTAAAACCATCAAAAATCTAAGTTCCAAGATATCTGCTGCTTTTTTGAATTACAGCATGTGTAAAATATGAGATTTAATAATATTTCACCCTGATTATACTTTTGTAACTACCATTTATAATTTGCAGACAATCTGGGGGGGCACAGGGAAGCTTTGGGTATTATTGATTGAAACTGTTGAGATCAATGTTATAAGCATATTCACATTTGTAAAATAGATGGAATAGCTTTATTCTCCCTGAAGTCCTAAATCAATGTGAAGCTTGTTTTCTTCTTTGCTTCTTTTTTGCTCTTTATTACAAAAATTGAAAGATCAAAATAAAATATTAAGATATGCATATAGCCTAGTTGCCACTGCTGAAGCTGTACTGTGAGTAAGGAACACCATACAGATATTTCATTTCAGCAATATATTTAGAATCACATCCTCAGTAGGACAGTATCCCAGAGTGTTATGTGACAAATAATAAACTATTACAAAGACAATAACTACAGTGGGGGAGGGAGGGTTATTTAGGACGCAGACTTCACTCAGTTTTCCAAAGCATCAAATATTAGATGTAAGAGTTTTGTATGGTGGTTGCAGTACCCTCCAGTGCCCTCACACACTACAGAGGGTGAAGACAAGTGCTTATATAGCATGGACACAAGCCAGGGACCCATCACCGTAACAAGTGATTCACCATTCTTCCTCTTCAAAATATAGCCCTTGAATATTAGCTTGAGTTTGTGCTCCCTTCTTAGGTTTTATTAGCAACACTGAGTATTGTTTGTGTGCTGTACTGTGTCCAACTTCAACAAAGAGCTTTGGTTTGTCTTCCAAGGGCCCCTACTCAGGCAACTGTGAGACTACAGATGTTTGCACCCAAGATACATTTGGATACTGATGTTCAGTACACTTCACTAATGAACATTGTTCCCATGCCAGATCTGTTGGATTTCTAGCACCTTGCCTTCTTAATAGGGTTTTGAGCTTTAATTGGAAGGTCTTTTGTGTAATTACAGATCTGGTTTCATGGCCTAGCATTTTAGTTACCTTACTGTGTCCTCACTGCTTTTCATGCTTCTTATGATTTAATTCCTCACATTTGAGGGCAAATTCTGAAGGCTACTTGTAATGATTAGAAAATGAAAATCAAGAAGCTAATGAGATGGCCTACCTGCCCATATTCTTGTTTTTACTCCAACACTTTCTCCTCTTTGTTTTCCCTGCTTTCTAGCATGCAGCTGGATACAAAATGATGTGACAGTGCCACGTGGGTATCATTACAAAATCTTGTAAGAAGGACTGTCAGTACTCCCAAACACATGCACACACCTGATGACAAAACTTCACAGCTCTTTGGTCTCAATGTGCAAAAATTTGGAGATTGTAGAATCATTCTTCTCCTTTTTACTAAGGCTGCATTGAAGAATCCAAAAAAAATTGAGACTTTTTCCCCTTTAAGAAGTTCATTTAGAACAGCAATGGATAACAGATGCTTAAATGTGTTATTGAACTTTGTCTTGTGTGATGTGCCTTCATTCAGCTTTGTGTAATCACCCTCCTTCAGATTGTCTACTTGCCTTGTACCTCCTTAGAAATTGTGACTTCTCTGCAAACTTTCTCTCCTCACTGTGCTTCTCATTTACCAGTTGCTCTGAGTTCTATAATGACAATTTGAGAACTCTTAATTATTACACTTGAAACCTTAAATACTGTAAGGAACTTGCAAAGAACCTGCCACAGGAGAGAATTTCACCAGGCTGTCTCTTAGAATGTAAGTATTGGGTTCCTTATAATGATTTCCTAAAGTAGTTTCATCTCTGCATCTCTCTGAGAGGCTTACCTGACCAACTGTCATTTTACTTGGAATTCTGGGATAGCACTCAGCTCACTCTAAAGCTATGTCAATCTTCAGGTCCTGTTATTTCTTGATCCTCTTTTATATGAAACTGATTCTCTTTGATACCTATCTGGCATTTTTCTTTATACAGTTTTATTTTCTTTTGGTGTCATTCCCTGACAAAAAAATATTTTATGTTCTGTATCTCTTCCTCACTGTAGTACTCCTCTCAGCCCTTAGAAACCTTTTTGGCTTTTACAATATGCATAAGAAAACAGTCTTGTATACAACTTCAGCCTGTGCCTTTTTCTCTTGTCATTGTTACCCTTTTTTGACTTAATTTACTCTTACGTACTACTGTTGTGTGTGTTTTCTCTCCTTAACCATTGATTACTTGTTGCTGTTAGATGTTTTATTATGGTATTTGCTGGAGGTCATGCTGTGTACTGCCCTCTAGGATGTAACATTAATGTCCAGAAACAGTTTTCATTCTGTGTCTTCTTCCTTCATTTCTTTATCCCATTTCCTTTTAACCAACACTTATATGACTCTTCTAAATCTCCAGTATTCATATGTAGCAGTCTTCCACTTTTAAGATATAAAAAATGAAAATAAAGGGACTGTTTTTGAACCAGCAACTTCACCAGGTCTGCCTTTCTGCCAAGTCTCATTGATTCTTTATTATATTGGGTGCAAGTTTTACTACTCACAATACTATAGCATACTTTAGTGATCCCTTCCTCTTCATTTATATCAAATGGACTGAAAACTCTGATCACTAACTGTACTCTCACCTCTCTGTTGTTTGGTTTTGATAAACACTTGATCAAATGTCTCTTTCAAGTCATTGGTTCTTCCTGCCAATTTTTTCCTTCCTTACTTTTAATTCTGTATTATAGTTGTATCTCCATAATGCTAGTCACTACCTGGTGTATATTTTAATCATAAAACTTTTCCCTTTCATCTTACAGTATTCTCATTTGACATCTTAAGATTTGTACAACACTATTATCTTCAGAGCATCCTGTTAGTGTCTTTATTCCAGGAATGAAGGCAGCACTGCATCTCAGATACATTTTTGACTGAAGCATAGTAACTAATAAAACTTCTTAAGGCCAGTAACAGAAAAAATGCTGGAAAAAATTGCCCCAGTATCTTAAACTTATTCATACAAGTCTGTGTGGTTCAACTAATGCTTCAGTGTGAAATCATGAATATTAACTCTATGGTTTGGTTTTGGTAACTTAAAAATTTTAAGTGGTGATGTCCAGATTAAACAGGATTTCTTATGTGTTATATGAGGAATGTTTTATCAGTTTTAACCCATCACAATCAAAGACCTTAAGGCAAGATTCATCAAGATTTCTGATGAATCTTGCCTTAAGGTCTTTGATTGTGATGGGTTAAAACAGCTAGGAAGGATTGTCTTGAAAATAATTTTTAACAAATGGTGGATGTGTGTGTGTGTTAACAGAGGGTCTTTGATGGCAGTTCAGCAATCTGGAAGTTAAGAACTAACAAGCCCTTCTAAGGAGGCACCATATTTTGCATTTGGTAAGAGACTGGCAGACATCTCTTCCTGTACACTGTTGTGGTTTTAGTATGATTTTTGCAAAAAACAGAGGCCAAAAGGAAAAGCAACATTTGCAGAGTTTTAAGAGATTACACAAGGTATAGGTATGTATCTGCATGTTCCACACACTGACACCTGGGGAACTGGAGATTTACTTAACCTCCTACCTTAGATAAAGCTTTCTAAACACAGCTAAGAAAAACAGCAGGTTGCTGTGTGAAAGAGACTTAAATTTCATTATTGTAAATTCTGTTCAGGAGATTACAAATTCTGAAACAAATCTTCATTAAAATTCTCTGTGGAAAACTAACAGGGAAAAGAATAGTTTGTGAGAAAGGAAAATAAAGGCAAATTTAGGTTTCTCCATCTTCCTAATTAAAAACACCTTGTGAAACAATGTAGAAAAGAATTATTAAAAATAAAATATACTTGAAAAGTAAAATTATGTCAATAGGCTGCTGGTAGATTAAAAATTATTTTGTGTTTAGGTGATATGATGTCCCAGTAAGACCATGAGCGAAGCACGCATTCATTTCAAATTCTCTAGTTTAATAAATATTTCAGCAGTATAATATTCCTGCTGCCTTAGAACACAAGAATTTGCCTTTTATACATTAACTGCTCTCAGTGTCATTGACAAATTGATGTAACTTTTCAGTGAGTCATAGTCACAGGAATTGTGATTCAAAAAGCCAACACTGGCAAGGAATGACAGTCAGTTACTAGTTAAATCCTGCATTCAAATACAGGAAAAAAACCTGCCTTGTTTCTTAGACTTGGATGCTTTGGTGTAATTGCTGTTGGAGCATGAGCATTTTCAGGAATGATAATTACTACTGCATGCAGAAGGCATCTCCCTGTACCCTGCACCTTGTAGAAGACTGCAAGGAAGCATAATTGGCATTTTACTGAGAGTAGCAAAGGAAGATGAGCTGTTGTCTGGGGTAATCGTCTTTCAGATGAACACTGGTGTAAAGAGAACTACAGCAGGACCTACCACTGCGTCCTGTGCTGAGCCCATGTTTGCATATTGGTGAAAGGTCTTGCTGAGGGAGTAATGGAATGATTCCTGAGAAATTTAATAGGATCAATCAAAAGGGCTTTTAGGTTTTTGCTTTTTTGTTTGTTTTCTACCTTAGGACCCTCAGATGGTAGGATGGAAGCCCAAGGTACTCAAGGACTAAAAGTGGCACTGAAGAGTGACCAGATAGTCACTCTTGTGACGCTTATCCCAGAAAGGTTTCATTTTTATAGCTATGCATTAATTAGCTCTTAATTCCAAGCTTGTTCACAGTATACATAGCATGCTAGCTTTACTTTTGTGGTAGCTTGGGAATTTTAACAGGCATCAGATTCAGATGATAATCTGGGTATGATAGTTGAGACGCAGCTTCTTAAACTGCCAGTGTGTCCATCCTCAGGACAGGCTTTACTTGGACAATGCCTCAGCCTTATGAGATTTGTGTATAATCAAAGCCATGGTCTTGTCCTGTTCCCTCCAGTTTGCTGGTCTATGTGAGTTGTTTCAAACAGAACGTGCATTAGAGGGATCTCCATGCAGAGGTAGTGTTTATCAGAGTGAGAGCCAGAAGCAACAAGTGCTTTTGGCTGGTTCAGGAGACTGAGTGCTGATGGCAGAGTGCCAGCTAATGGAGAAGAGGCAAACAGCTATCCACATCATTACCTCAGGGCAGTGGATAGGGCAGCACGCCCTATCCATTTTGCTTATTATCAGATATACCAGCAAAGGAGAATCTGGTTAATTAAAGAAAAAAATACCTGTTTAGGCTTCAATCAATCCAGAGTGACCACTTCTCTCTCTCATTCACAGCATAGGCAGTCCTATGCTGTGAATTGTGGGTCCTGCCCACAATCTCGTTTCATTTGAAACAAGTTTCATATGGCCACTGCAGGTATCTGGGGTGTAGAGAAAGGGGGAGAGCTAAAAAAAGAATGGGGAGTGTAACAGTGACAGAGGAGGGTGAGGAATGGAAAGATATGTTTGTGATGGTGGTGGGAAGTTGAAGAAAAGGTCCATTGGCCATGCAGAGAAGATAGCACAATGCTGGAGCATTCTTTTGGCTTTCTGTTGAAAAGAGAAAGAAACAGCAGCCCCAGTGACGTCAAATGTCAGTGATTCAATGTTGTTGCTATAGTAATGTGCTGGAGGAAGCAACCTGATGCGCATATTTGAGATTTGCTGTAGGATACAATCTATCAGTGGTGACCCATGAAAACCAACAAACAGCCTGAAAATCCTGCCTTGTCCATCTGGATTCACAGATTTAGGCTATTGCTTCTTGTATGGTTGTGCATAGCTTACACTATGCACATTTTTAAGAGAAGAGGTAAGAAAACAGGAGGGACACAGGCACCAGATTTGGGGAAACTCACTCCTCTTGGTTTGTAGCACCAGTTACATACATTGTTTTCACCTCATTCCTCTGTTGTCATCCTTTCCCTTGTGCATTCTCACTGCAATCAGAGGCTGGAGAATAACAGGCTGATTCATTGAGTCTTTCTTAACTTTGGATAGGAATGATGTCCCTCTTGCTGGAGTCACTTTTATCTCACCCTTTATCCTAATGAACTCCTTCATTTCTCACAGTCCTTCTCACATTTTCTGAATTTCATTTTTCCTACTGATTGACTCCCCTTTTCCCTCCAACTAATCTTGTTTCATTTTTTTCCCTTCACTGTGAAGAAAACATTGCCAAAATGTCACCTCTAATCTTGTTTCCCATTTCTAGCATGTAATTTATTAATCCTCTCTCTTCCTTTTTTCCCTTTTATTGAGCAGCCTGCATGCTAATACAACTCAAGTTTTATTTTCAGATTGTCAAATAAATAATTTCACAAGTCTTAAGAGTAGGGGGAAATAAAAAAGAGCTTTGAAATAATGATCACTTCTGTCTTTCTGTAAAGACATTTGCTTTTAGCTCTATACAAATAACTTTATTGAGGGATGATTTAGCTGTCCCGTATCAGTTAAATTAATTACTGTATAGGAGCTAAGGTGAAAAGCCAGCTTTTGGCTGATTGATAAAGAAGCACTACCTAAAAGCATGTAACTTTGCCCCACCTATTAAATTGGTCTTGTTACTGGTTGGATGGGGGAGGGAGGATGGACACAACACACAATACATCCTCCTTTCCCCTTCTCATTTTGGTTTCAGTAAAA
Organism: Hypotaenidia okinawae; assembly: GCA_027925045.1. Taxonomy (NCBI): domain Eukaryota; kingdom Metazoa; phylum Chordata; class Aves; order Gruiformes; family Rallidae; genus Hypotaenidia; species Hypotaenidia okinawae. The sequence continues at coordinate 14,434,014 of BSDF01000013.1, read as the reverse complement.
GTTTTGATTGGCATCTTGCACTGGTAAACTGATAGCATTTTTCTGACTCTTGTGGATGCTTTCACTGGATTGCTGAGGAACATCTTTCTTCCAAGGAAAGAGAAAACAATCAGGTCTTCTTGAGCCGGCATGAAGGACCGTAAGATACAAGCTGGCTCTCTTGGTGCCAGGCCTGCTTCAAAGTGTAATAATATTGCTGTGTTTAATGGGGAAAGAATAGTTACACCCCAGTGTATGAACTACACTGTCCTCACAGAGCCTGACACTGTGTGTGCTCTTATTTTTTGTGGATGTTTCTTGAGACTTTTAGTCTTGCTCAGTTTTCAAGAAGCATGCTGAGCAGCTGCACTGCTGCCTTTTTCAAATTACCTATCCAGTGCATCCAGCCCTCTATGACCACGGGGTAGTCTCTTGTACTGCACTAATCTGGCAGCATAAACACAAGCATTCAGTCAAACATTTAATGGCATTTTCAATAATGAATATAGGTCCATGCCAAGTTCTTCTAAGCAATACCCATCCCTAAACTTGGTTCCTTGCCTGAGAGCACAGTTTTTACCTCCCAAGATACGTTTCCATATTCACAAGGAATGTATGGACTTGTAATGCACAGGGAAGGCCTGTTGAGGAGATTGTTTACAGTTTTTATGCTAACGTAGTGTGTCATGAGGAAATAGACAGGTAGAACTGAAGCTGTGGTCAGATGGATGTCATCTTGTGCCCTGGGTTGTCAGTGCTAAACCTTGCCACAGAGTTCAGCATGCAGTCAGGATTAGCTGCTTCTGTAACCCAGGTTATGTTAGATTCTGTGCGATAAATGGTTTTAGCAAGTGATATGGCTCTGTCACTGAGTCAGTTAAGCTGCTACACATATTTAGTATCTGTTAACTGTCCAGCTTTTGTAGAGATATTAATGTCACTGACAGGCAGCTGAGCATCTGCACATGCAGTAGCCTTAGATACAGGAAAATACCATGCCAGGAAGGTAAGTCCAGTATTCAAGTATCTTTGGGGCTAAGGATCTCTCTTGGTTGCTGATGAACTCTGTAGACACTTGAGTTCTTGAAATGTTTGCATGCAATCTTCTGCATGCAGATTCAAGGTCAGGCTGCCTTCATTCAGGGCAGCCTGTGGAGCTTCAGTTAGTGCAAAGGTGATCTCCAGGTCTGAGGAACAGTTTACTGGCTCAGTGCTGCACACTGATGTGACTACATTACATCTGGTAGCACTCAAGGGCAGAGCAGGCTCATCTCTGTAAGGAAGTGACTGTACAAATAGAGGCTCTCTCTCCACCCATCACACTCTCCAGATAGCCAGAAATTTAACACTGTCCAACATTAAATGTCCTTGGACATGCCCAGCAGCAGAAATGGGTATTTTGCTTGTCAAGAACCTTCAGCATCCATGTCTTGGCCCTGACACAAAAGAGGCAGGCTGGCTGACTGGTGAGTGAAGCAGCTTTTGCCATCCAGCCTAGAATACTTATAATTTTGGAGACTGAGTTTCTAGGACTGGGAGTAGAGGAGGGCCTAGGTTAGCTTTGTATCACCTGTGAGAGGTCTTGAATTATCAGGTATAGCCCATTTTGGGGCAGGACTTTCTCAGCCCAAGCTAAAAATTAACTGGGGCAGCAGATGTGTGCTAACATTTCCCTTAGATTAGTGCTCTGGTCAGAGTCAGTCAGTCACTCAGGCTCTTCCCTCTGATTCAGTGATTGGTAAGTATTGCCTACAAAAGGAAATAGCTTCAGCTGGAGCCACAGTGATGCAGTTGGGTGCTGTGGTCAGTGTGCAGAAGAGGAATGGAAGCAGGGGGAGCTTTATGCTTTATGTGCAACCTGATACAGCAGATGTGGTCTTAGAACGGATGCTTCCCTTGGTCCTGCATGCAAGAGATGAAATACACAGCTAGTACATCCCAGCACACTGAGATGTGAGCTGGGTGCCTCCATACTGGCTAATTGCAGTATTTAGGCAAACATTCTCAAAACCAGCTTGTTATGGACTTGGTGAAAACCTAAAGGACTTAAGATTCCTTCTGGTGGATGCAGGTTTTAGTTTACAATTTCTTGGCTAAAATTCCAAGGTCTTTTTGTAGCTCTGCTGCAAGTGTTTAACAAGGGTGCAGTTCAGGCCACGTTTCAGACCTTGGGATTTCAAGTGACAGTGCCAGTTCACACCCAAGTCTGGTGGCTTAGATATGTCATAACTTTTTCATTCCAGTGGGCTGGAAGCCTGAGTGCCCTACTCAGAGCTGCAGTTTGCACTAGACAGCAGGTCACCTGGGAATGAAGTACGCATTATTAAAGTCCTTCTGCCTTCCTAAAGTAATTTGTTTTTTCATCCCACATGTGGGTGGAGGTACAGTGTGAAATTTTTCAGACTGAACAGATTCTAAAGTAATCCCTTGTGGAGTATGACAGATCACATGGAGCTGGGAGAAGGCAGCAGATCATAAACATATGACACATTTAAATATGAGCAGTCAGAAATGCATGGACACTGCTATAGATGTTCTGCTTTTGGGAGCAGCAGGAAGGAAGACTGCTACTTAAAGGAAACACAAGTGTTCTCCAGTGCCAGAAGAGTAAAAATCAAGGAACATCACAACCTGATGTATCTATCTGGTGCATTACTGACAGTTACAATTAACAAAGAGCTCACTACCAAGATATGTTACCTTGCAAATGTGACAGTTTTCTCTGCCAGTGTTTGTCAAGCTACCCTGAGTTGCATTCAATTCCATATGGATAGGTTTGGGGTTTTTTTGTTTTCTTTGACATTAATGCTCTGGCAGAGCTTTCTAAGTAGTAAAGCAAGGAAATTAACTTACATTTGCTGGCTTGCTAAAGTAAATTAGCTACACTTTTGACTTTCTGTGGTTTTACTCTGAATGAGGAAGCAATAAAAATGAAATAAGGCTAATCACTGTTGTTCTATGGTTTTCTCTGTGGTGTGTTAAGAGGAGAAGAACCCATAACAAAAACCCAGGAGTTCATATCTGCTTAAAACAGGTCTCTAATTAGCTTCTATAATCGATCTCCCTGCTCTAGCAGGTGAACCAGGTAATTATCTTGTTTATACTGTAAGGTGAGTCACAAAATGCTAGATAGCTTTCTCTGTATCTTTAAAAGATAATGCATTGTAACAAGTGTTCCCAATATGAATGAACCACTGTCATAACCCATACCATCTGTTTCGCATGCAGTGATGCGAGATCTCATTTTATTCTTTGATACAAAAGAGCTCCAGACATCAAAGAACTGTCCCTTTGACCACTGTCTCAATCAAAGGATTTTACCTAGACTATCTTTACTTCCTGTTACAATTTCAGTGCTGCAGAATATCAGGTGTTTCCTGGTACAAAGAGGAGGAATCCAGTCACTGATGCTTTTTTAAGGGCCAAATCTTGTCACCGTTCACTTCCCATGGGCCTTTTGAGTAGCAAAGACACTCCAAACTCAGCAGTTAATTAGGGGTTAGTTACTTAGGGCCTGAGGCTTTGCAGACAGACTGTGGTGTGCTACACAATGTCTGTCTTTTATTCAATATGATATGTCTATCTGTCACCTTACAGAAGGTGAAGTAGAGCTGTGTTGGCTAGCTGCATGGTTAGGATTAAGTTGATGTATATGCATTATCCCAGTATGTTTAATTGCTTACAGAAAAATCCCCAAATCTGACATTTTTGAGTTGCCTTCTCTATTCTCACGTTATTTGAACTGGGCTTTATTTACATAATACAGATATTTCTTGGAGGTTTCCTCATAGTAAGTTCTACAAAGGACTAATCCCTTGTGACAACCTTTAAAGGGTCACAGCTGTATCTGAAGCCTGTGGCCAGTAAGTAGCACTAATAGTGGTGTATTTGCAAAGAGAGGACACACAGAGCAGTTCTTCCTAGTATAATGTGGAAGTGTTTCATCCCTTCTGTAGTACAGAAGAGATTTCTTGTTTGTGGTGAAAAGCTGAAATGTGAGACTACATATTTTCCTTAATGATTAAAACAATAGTGTAGCAGCACCTCCCCAAGCTAAAAATAATCCTGTCATGGGCATGCCCCTTTTCCTTTTCTCCTTGATAACTGAAGTCAAAATTCTCTTAAATAAGATTCTTTATTTTTTTCCTTTCCACTTTTCATAGACTTGTCCCTAGCAAATTTAGTTTCAAGGTCTTTTATTTCTGTTTCTAAAGTAATTATCCTCTGGGCCTCTTCCTTTCTTCCCGGTATGATGCTAGACTAATTATTCTTCTCCTAATGAATGCCTGAAATGGATCCCATATGGTGGCATATGTGCCTTCAGATGGAAGCTTCGTTTGAATAAAATAAGAAAATTCTTCTCTTGGGGCTTTCTTAAATTTTTCATTCTGTAACAATGATGAGTGAAATCTCTGTCTTGGGGATAGCAGCAGCCAACATGCTTTCTATTACACTTGGAGCTTTCTCTGAACTGGAGATTTCCATGTCATGCTCTCACACCATGGCCAAAGCTCCCAGCAGAATGCTTTGTCTACCTGATTACTGAGTACTCTGGTGCATGTCACCGTGGTGCTTGGTATCTGTATGGGAACCAGAACACTAAATGCATACACCTTAAAAGCAGGTCTTCAGGTCTAAGCATTGTAAGCACTGACAGTCACTGGCAGTGACAACACAAGAAGGAATAGCTGCTACCTGGCTTTGAAAACGCAGGATAAGTTGACACTGTGCTTAGTTCCTGATCACCTTGAAGAATTATTGGTAAAACAAATACTCAAACCTAGAGCTGCATCTTTACATTTCTCTAATAATAACAAAGTTATTTCAAACTGTTACCTACATTGTGGTAGACCATAAAAATCCTGGTCATAGATGTGTTGAGAGCTGTGCAACAGAGTGTTTTCACTGACAAGTCACATAAAAAGATGGCCACTTATATATGGTTGCAAACAGTATAAGTAAAACAAGTCACACCAATGCACTAAGCTCTATCTAAACTGCTAACAAATTCAGGTCTATGGCTTAAGATCCATAATTTTTCTATGGATTTAACTTTAATTTGGTTGTATTTCCCACATGACTTCTATTTATGGAAACCTCTGGTACATCATATTGTTTTAAAACACTTGTCAACATACTAATCGCTGAAGTAAGCATGGGAAACTTGTGTTCTCAACTTCCATCTACCATGGCATATTGTGCTTGAGTCTCTAAGCAATACTGTACTGTGTAAGATTACATCTTTTAATTATGAAGGTGACGCTAATGGGCGCAGTTCTGGTTTGGTACTGCTATGTAAAAGATACATGAAAATAGAAATATTTGTAGGCAAATGAAAGAGAAAGTGAAATGCTGTTAAAAAATTCCCTGATTCTGCATAAAGCTATTTTAGTAGTGTATCACTGGAATCATGATAATCACTTGTGAAAACATAATCATTTTATCTGATGCATGTATTTGCTCTTGCTTTGAGAGACACAGTGGAGAAATACTCTATTGATTTTCATTAGAACATTTGATCCCAAGTTGATAAAGAAGAGGACAGTAGCTAGCTGTGCCACTATTAATATTGAGCTCTACTTGGGTTTAAAAAAGACCTTCAGCAATGTGTGAATCTGCAATCAGGGAGATGTTAGACTAGGAAAAAATGCCTGATTTTTCAAGAAGTGCTGTGAGGCCTTAGTTTCTGTTTAAATGGAAAGAGTGTTTGCCTCTGGGTGATCTCAGCTTGAGAATATCAAGCAAACAGCTTTGCAAAATACATACTGTACTTTTTCTGAATAAGCTTATTTTTCTACTTGCTGGCAGTTTCTTCTTTTGTTTTCTCTTCAATGAATGAGTAATTGTTAGCTTTCCAATAACCTAGCTCAGGCTTTAAAATAACAAAACCCACAAACTGGATTTTAGCTCCTCTAACAATCTTCAAGCTTGCACATCCTTGTAAGGCATAATCCTTGATTTGGATTTGTTCTCTTTTACTCCATTTTTTCCTATTCTGCATAGAATTCCTATCATACATGTGAAGACTTTTAACAGACCAAACCTGGAAGAGTCCCCAGTGATCTGTCCAATAGCTTGTGTCCTCTACCTGACTTTCAATCGCTTGCTACAAATAACCAAGGGAACATAAACCATTTTAGGGGATAATAATTTATCTTTTGCAGAACAGTTGGTTTCTTTTCTTTCACTGACTCAATGCAGTGACCATACAGAATGCTTAATTCATAGTTCAGACAGCAGTTTCTTGTTCAGCTTCCTTAAAGTCACAGTGTCATTTTCTGACAGGGCAGTATTTGCCTATATAAGCTTAATGAAAGGCCATTAAGCAGCAGGGCTAGGGAAAGGGGTCATTTCTTAATCATATCCCAATAGTGATTCTTTTTCCTTCTGGAAGTTGGTTCTGAACACTCTCTTTAACAAGATATGCTGCTGAAGGTAATGAGTAACTCTGTGAATCTGTGCTGTGGTAGCTTCTCTAAGAAAACAAAAGCTTCCAGTGTTGGCTACTTAAAGTTAGGCCTCTAAATTCATTGTTAAGTACCCAAAACAAATTGCTGTGATGATGAAAAATTCCACTTAGCCACAAATCTAATTTTGACAATGTGAGCTGTGAGTACTCAGAGCTTTGTAGGAGCAGACCACTTTGATCTACGTAATCAGATTTGGCACTTTGTCTGTACTTAGATCTGTCTAGGAGCGATGTTTCAGGAATATTGTTCAGGCAATATCAAGCACAGGACACTGTCATTTTCTTGACGAGGTTAGAAATGTTCTGCTCTCTTCCAAAGTCAGATTTTTTCACTCTTTGAGCCCTTAAGCCAGGAATTTCAGCAGTTTGCTGTATCGAGAGGACAGGTGCAAACTCAGCACTACTCACATGCTGTATGGTACCAGGTCTGACCCAACATTCTGGGGCCAGAATTAGGGAACTATAACAGTGTTCAAAAGTGACAGCATCCAAAGGATGTCTGGTGTGATCTGCAGAATTACTTGTGCAAATGTAAACTTGGGAGCCAGATTTCACTGCCACTCAGCAGGCGTTAATTGCTTTGTCCTCTCTGTGGCCTTTGAAAGTGCTGTGGGGGCAAAAATCAGAAGAAGCATCTGATATTCTTTCCTCAAATACATCTGGTATTGCAGGAGTAATTTTCAAAAATGAGTCAAATTCTCTTGAAAGCCAGTTTTATCCACTGTCAGGAACCCACACTAGTTCCTTAAATTGATTTCTGTGGAATTGGCATAACCTTGCTGCTGGATAGATTATTTCTACTATCCAGCCTGAATTAACTTATCACTGGAGAAGGGTCTATCTCCATCGTTATGTACCTTGACTTTCATGCTTTCTATCATAAAAAAGCCAACAACAGACTACATACTGGAGCTGCTTTGCTTACTACAGGTATGGCGGGTCACTGAGGGACAATGCAATCACCTGCATCAAATAAAACTCAATATGATCATGTCCTGAGTGTTACAAGCCCAGGGAGAGAATGGAATGGAGACAGTCCTACTGTTTACCAATCCTACTTCATTTAATAGCAATCTAATGTAGTGACATAACTGTGCCATACTCGTAAGTCTGCAAAGCCATAAGCTCTTGTACAGCTCTGTAGCAGCAATTTAGTCTTGTAAAGTTTAATATTTCTTTCCCGTAACTGGTCATCTGCTATGTGCTTTCACCTGACACGAAGCAGAACAAGACAATAAATACAGAGAAGCAAAGAAATTTGAAGAGCTTCAAGCAGTACTCTCAAGCACCCTTGCAGATTTTCTTTGTCTGACACTTTATATTTAAAAATTAATCCAGAGTACCCCCACAAAAAAATCTATTTCACTTGTTTAACAAAATGGAGTATTGATTTGCCAAAGCCTAAACAAAGCAGCCTACGTGATTCATTGATCAAGAATTTGGGCTCAGTCCATGTGATCATTAACTTCTTTGTCAGATGCATTCATTTATTCATAAGCTTTGTTTATGGTAGGCCCTTTCCACTGGTTCATTTCAAAATAACAAAACTCAAATGCCTTCCTACCTTCCATTTCACTGAATACAGAAGACAAAACAGAAGGTGCTATCAACTTCAAAGGTGTTACAAGCCTTTTGAAGAATCCAGGAACTCTGGAGGCTTTCATTTTAGTCCAGGCTTCAGTATTCTTTTGGAACTGTACACCACCAGTATAAAATTCTCCAAAGCAAGCAACCCCTTGTGCTGCCATGTGGGGAACCTAACCAGATGTGAGAAAATCAGCAGTTAAGCTATTGGGAGTTCCATATACCTTTACACCATTGCTCAGGAAATTGTGGCTGCATGATGTAAAGCCATTCTTTCGATGGAGTGTTGTTGCAATAAAATATCCTTGTTGGAAACTTCTGATACACAGTTTGAAGGATTATAAACTGGGATGTGGTTAAAACCCATGGCTTAATCACAAATCACAACCTTTTAGCTTTTCCTCAGTATGTGCTCTCTGGTTTAAAGTAAGGAAAGCAACAACGGGCAAAAGAGTTCTGAATTATCTTTCTTTTGAACATTAAAATTCCAGACTTTATTGTGCTGTATAGCTTAATAGCAGGCAGGAGATACTAACAATGAAAAATGAGCCCTTATAATCAATATCTGAGTATTTGCTGCACTCCATTAATCCCATATCAAAAAGTAACATCACAGTCATGAAGAAGTTGTTATAGGGTAAAGTAGGGTATGATCTTACACTGAGTTAAACAGCCTGTGATAACAGACAGGGTTCAGCATCTCGCCTGCAACACAGGCACATTAGGTAACCCCTCAGAACAGGCTGGATAAGCTCTACTGCCTTTCTCTTGAAGTGCTGTGGGTTAAAGACATACTCTGAGACAGTTACCTCAGAAGAGCTGGCATTTCCCTCACTTACCTTGTCATAATTCCACTGTAAGCCTATCTCCTTAGCGTGCAGCTGTCAACCTTTTAGCATGAAAAATTAAAATAGTGGGGAAAGATGATGAAAAGGTTTGTGGGTTTGGGGTTTTTTTGGTCTTGTTTAAAGAAGGAATAAAGTAGTCGCATTCTCAGTAATTTATGCATCTGAAGTCTAATTTGCATGCTGGATGGGCTACAATGCAAGCTATGGAATGTAGTCTGATTTGGGGAGCCTAGGTATCTCTGAGGATGTGGAATCATGTATTTCTGTGTATCTGTTAATTCTTGCAAAGTCGGTAATGGAAATCCCTCTGTATCCATCAGGACGTTGCTGAACAGGTAGCATGAAGTACTACTGTAGAAGGAAATGCAGGTCTCACTTAGAACTGTGAGGAAGATGGAAGTTTTTGCACAAATTGTTATGCAGGGGGTTTGGGTTAGACACCAGGTCTGCAGCTGGTACATAGCTGTGGTGATAGGGATAGAGCATTTATTATTCTTGTGCATTTGGGTTGAGAGAGACTTTATTGTGAGCCAACTCGGCGAGGATACCTTGGTCACAACTTCTGAATACTGAGTAGTCAGTTGAGTGTACCTCTATGCTGGGTATCTATTGGAAACCTCAGTGACACAATTTCTCTCAGAAAATTTGAGGGCCCACTCTTGAAAATGATGAATTCATCAACATCTCATGCTGAACTCAGGCTCCAACAGGCTGATTATACCATATCCTTCATGAGGGGTTGGCCGATTTTAGACTTAACTCTGGTGTAACCGCAGATTCTGTGCCAACAATGGAACATGGAGCAGAATCACACTTTCCCTGAGGCACAGTTCTTGCACCGGCTGTTTTATGTATCAATACAAGTCACAAACCTTTTCTGGGGTGAGATATCACAAAAATTTTTATGCTCTGCAACATTCCATTTAACTTTTCTTCTTGAATTCAGACTATTTACATCTGGACAGACAGTCATGTATTAAGAGCGATATCAAGTAAGATATCATCAATATGTACAGTGTATTCTCTGCAAATACAAAATGTATAGGTACACAACATGAACTGCTAAAGCAGGCTCAGACTAGAAAAAAGAAATTAAAACACTTATTACTAAAGCTATATATATACATATACACATTTTTCTGTTAGCAACATATTTGCTCTATGCTTTCTTTCAGTTAAAGATTGAATATGTGTCTCAAGAAATAGGCTTTAAATGGATGCACAATAGCTGGCTACAATGGGTAATTTCATTTAGGCACAGAATCACAAAGTAGCCATTTTTAACTTAAACTAGATTACACATTTACTAAACCTTCCATAAATTCATCATTTGGCTGAGTCACATTGAGAATTGTTTTAAATAAATCTATGTGAAAATTAAATTTAAGTTGAAAAGCAGCAGGAAAAAAGATGTATAGTAAGTACTTCATTTGTTGTAATAGGACTATTTGGAAGGAATACAAATGCACCTCAAATTGTAAAGAGCATAATTATTTTTCTCCAGAAGCTGAACGAAATAGAGCAGTTTCTGCCCATATAATATTTTATATGAATTATCCTCATAAAATTCAGGTTGTATTTTTAAAATTAAGTGTTTTCTTGGTGTGTAGGAAATTTCCAGATGAGTTCTCCACTTCTTTCTTTTATTAAGTTGGCAAAAAAGAACAGAGGAATTCTTAGCTGGTCAGACCTGTAGTTCAGCTTCTGTGTTATATTGCCTTTGGCAGTGGACACTAACACATGCTTCACAGACATTTCAAACCCCATTTATTATAGAAAGCTGGGTGGGGATGCTGGGGGACAGGACAGGACATGAAGGGTCTGGGTAAAACCCTAAACCTGAAGAGACCTTAAAGAGGTCACCTAATCCAGCACCCTGCCCCAAGATCCCCTGACAGGGAAATTGCATTCTAACCTCTGACAGTCAGTCTCCATTTCAGGATCTCCTTCCCTTTCTATCACATCTAACAAAACTGCAGATGTGCATATTAGCCGCACAAAGTCTAATCCTTTTCAAATCCTATATGGGGTTAGTCTACTGCAGATGACTGCAAGAGATCTGGAGTGGCCTGTAGAAAATCATTGCCAATAGATGATTGCTGGGATTCTGAGACATTTTGTATTGCTTGGGTTTGGTCGGGAGTATCAGCAGGAGGGAGGATATCACCCAGCCAGCCATCAAGTGACACTTAGGAGCTGTTAAGAAACAATGTCAGAAATGTTGGATTTAATGACTCTACCTCCTTTTCCAGGCAGCCTACAAAACTTGGTCTGGCTAGAAATTATTAAGGATCCCACCCACCGCCCAAAAAAACCCCAAGCCCAAAACAACAAACAAAATCAAAACAAATTAAGTGGTGAGATTTAAACTAGGGAGTTTTTTTATCAAGAGAAGGGCCAGTCTTTGCTGCACAGGGGAGCACTGAGCAACTATGCAGGAGCTGCTTCCAGAACTCAGAGCAGTATGTTTACATCAACATGGTGCTGGGCTGCCTAACGGGTGCCGCTGAGAGGCAGATGGTCTTAGCTCAGAGCTAGCTCTGTGCTACCACAGCTACAAGCCGTTTGGAGTTTGAACTAGTATCCTCCACAGTGCAACGCGGTGCTGTGTGAACGTACCCGCGCAGGGCAGTGCTCATTCATCTGCCTCTTGGCTCTCCGTGGGAAGTCTGCTGCAGGGGAGCAAGGATGATGAACTTGGGGTGCCTGAGAACGCAACCCCCACTTAGTCTGCCTGCTCCTTACCAGTGCTTATCTCCTCTCCAGTTATCTTTTTTTTTTTTTTGCTTTCTGCCTGTAAAGATTTATGCCTTTGGCCATATGACAAATAAAGAATACTTTTTTTCCTAAAAATGTTACTCTGGCACTGACCCTCCTCCATGCACAGACTTCTTGATGGAGTGAACCCCCCGGGTAAGAATGATTGCTGTGCTGAATATCATAGCCCAGGGCCTGTTCTAAAAATTAAAAACCTGTAAATTCCCCTCAAAGGAGCCCTGTGAGCCTGTGGTATGCACTGGACAAGGGAGAGACAGATGTAGCTGTTTAACCAAGTCACTGCATGTTGATAAACCCTTAGCTTTTCGGGTTTGAAGTGCACTGCCTTTGTCACTGTTCAAAAGTTTAAACAGGTTTTGTTTTACCATGTCTGTCTCACCTGTAATTTCATTTCTTCCATTGTCTTTACCTTCCTTTAATCAATTATATTTACCCTTTTTGAGACAGTCCTGATCCTCTGCTCTGTGTGTGGATGATGACTTTTCTCTGTTTTGATATTAATTAAATACTATTTCTTGTCTCTTCTTTTGAGAAAGAACACTAAACTCTTTGGGGGTTTTGGCTTTAAAAAAAAAAAAACCATGCCAAAGGAACTGCATGCACTAAATGCCTGCTTTATAAAGTAAGTTACTGCTCTGGAAAAGAAACAAATGCAAATTCTAGTTACTGTGCTTGAAAGAGGTGACAGCAAGAAGTGCCAGCATCTTGGCTCCTGTTGCTGCTTTGTTGTCACAAATTGTTAGTTACATTTGAAAATTATGGATCTCTCTCGTTGTGGAAGTTGTGTCTGCCAGTTGGTGCCTGTACACTAGAGCGGGTTTACCCAATTAGCAGAATTTCCCATGCAGGACCCAGAATAGCTGTGCATGCATCCTAAACATTACCACAGCTGAGCTCATCCAGGGACTCCGGTGGTCTGAGAACCACTCTACCAGGGGACCTGGATGTGGCAGAAGCTGTACAAAGCATGTCTCAGCCTGGGCACGGCTCATCTGGCTGTATGTCTATAGCTCTCTCTGACAGAGCCTCCCTCAGTCACAGACACACTGTGCAGCAGCAAGATCAGTATTTGTAACCCCAGTGCACTCCTGAAATGAAGCAGGTCACAGAAACAATGACATTTAAGTGCTGCTTGTAATATACATCATGGACCATCTCAAGCTATTTGCATCTCTCTTCTGGCACTCAGCCAAGTGAAACTCATCCTCTGCAGAGCTGTGTATTCAAGCCACATTTCAGGTTCAGCCTAAGATAATGGGAGTGCCATCAGGTAACTGCTTCATGGGAAAAGCATCTGAGCAACTTAGAGGCTGATTCCATGTTAGAGTCCAAAATACTACTGAGGGCAGTCAGTGGATGAAATTCCATGTTCCCTATTTGGGGTTTCATTAAATGGTGGAAACCTAACGTTGCAGCACATCCCATCAGTGATGCAGGGCTGTGGACCTTTCCCTGTCTTTTTCCCTTGTTGCTGCATATAGGTTTCTGCACTTTCCTAGTGCAGGTAAGTAGACATGCCAGTAAGTAACACTTACAGTTGAGTCACTACCTACAGATTACACTGGAATTCAACTAAAAGCTATGATGAAAGAACCCATTATAGAATAATATAAAATAATGGACTATAACAGAACCATGAAGTATCTGCTACCTTTGTAAGTAGATGTAAAAGAATGTAATCATTAAAAAGAAAACCAAAACACCCCCCTAACTCTAGCAGTTCACATCTCTTCCATTCATTTAAATAACAGGTAGGGTTTATAGGTAAATCGTTTTTTCTCTAGGAGGCAGTGGGAGTGATCTCTTCTTTCTGAAGAAAACCAGTCGCTACAGACCTAATCTTTGTTTTGATGATCTACAGATCATGGCAGGCAATGCTTTATTAATTGGTCGCAAGTAAACAAAACCAGCTTTGTTCACAGCCATTCCGATAGTAAGTGCTGGGAAAATGTTGAATTTATCAACTACCATCATTCTTATGTTAATGGTTTGAGGAACATCCAAATATATCTAGATTACTTTGAAAAAAGTGGCAAATTTTAGTTAATCTTAACCACTATAAGGCATTCACCTTCTAAATATTTAATAACTCTGCTTTCAAAGTATTTTGTCTTTCATTAAAATTAATTTGTAATTTATCAATGCATAGAGTGTGACATAAGTCCTGTGCTGTAATGATCACCTTAGTGCTAAGCAGTATAAAATCTTAACATAGTCTGATAAAAAAGAATGTATTTTGTACTGTGTATCTCCAAAACTCCTTGGGGTTTTTCCTTCTTTACAAACATAGCTAGTTCATTCTGATAATTGTATTCCTAAAAACTAAGTATAACTCTTCCTTTAGAAACAGTCACAACAGAAAAACTGGTTTAATGGGGATAAATATAAATGGATATAAAAATAGTTTGGAATCGCAATATGACACACATAGAAATGCCATGGAATTTATGATGGTATTCTGGGAGGAGGGAAAAGGATTTTTTTGCTTAAAATATTTCCCTTTCATGCCTCCCTAAACTGTGTTCTGATTTTTCTCCTGTTTTTGTGGTTAAGATCCCAAACCAAGCCTTCATTATTCACCCACGTCTAGACATGGATGCTCTTGATGCAAGCTGGCACCTGCCCCCTCCCCACCTCCCCGTTTAAGCAGATCGTAATTGTTCTATATTTTTTCTTCACTGATCAGTTGCGTTTGTTACATGTTAAGAGTCGCTGCTTAACTTTGACATGCTCTGTGTCTCACTTTACGTGGTTAAACGCGGGCTCTAAATGAGCACTTCCATTTGTGGCATCTGTTGTGTTTCCCTCTCCAGCCACCCTGTATGTCCCTCCTGCTGGGAGAACCTGAGCTGACACAGTTGCTGCTGGCAGTGTCACTGTCTGCTTTTCATCCAGAAAAATGAGTTCTGTGTCTTAAACACCCTAAAGGAGGCTGAATTGGATGCTTTATGTCAGTCTGCATTTTACTCAAGCAGCAAAGGTTACTCCTTCTCTATTCCCTTCATACTAGTGAGCATGTTACTCAATAGCAGTATTTCAGAAAGGCTCTCATGGGAAACCGGGTGAATGAGATCAATGCAAAATTGCAAAACCCTTGGATCCAGCATTCTAGAAGCATTGATTTTACTAGAAAAACTCTAAGCTGAGCTACATGTCATTTTCAGCATCAAGAAACTGGTTTCTTGCTGAAGATTTTATTCTCAAGGATAAAAAGGGCATCTAGATGCACTTAATTTGGGCATATAAGAAAACAAGGCATATTTAAGCATAGATCTCAGCAAATCAGTTACTACCTGCATTTCTTGGAGACAAGCAAACCTTTTTTGTGGACAGACACCAGTGACAAAACCCAGATTTTTATGTTGTGCTCCTTCACACGTAGTGTGAGTGTGGGGCTCCATGGATCTCTCTGAATTTAAAAGCATTTTTGGTTTTATGTAAGAAATCAGCATCAGTGAGCTGACCGTGATTTGTTGAACAGAATGTGCTCAGGTTGGGTACACTTCCCACCTTGAAGTCTGCCAAAGGACAGCAGTGATCAGTGTGTCACCCACTGGGTGAGAGAAGCTTAATACATCACTTCCCATCGGCTGAGCTGCCATAATATAGCGTAGCCCCCTCCCCAGGTAAAATCCAACAGCCTGTTACTCTGGCTTTTCCCCAAGTTGTGTTAGCTCACAAGCAGGGAAGGCTTTTGGCAAGCACACGAGCCATTACTGACACTTACAGGATTAGTTGGTGCACAGTAACTTCTTCTACCATTATAGTTTGGGTAAATGCCTGAGCCCTGTGTCTCATTTTGGAAATCAATGTCTATTTTGGAAACCTGCTCTCCCCTCAACAGCAGCAACAAAAAAAACCCAACAAAAAAACAACAAATGATCCAAAACAGATTTAAGAAACTTAAATTCATAGGTGGCAAATAAAAGTCTCTCTCTGAATTAGTTCTTGCCCTGAAGACAATACATTTCTGGAGCTACTTGCAAAGACCAGATTCTGTTTTCTCCATTACTACTAAAGAATAAAACTGTTCCAGCTCAAAATGCTCATTTTTAAGTTCATGAGACCTTTAAAATTTAATGAGAACTTTAAAATGTGGTATTAGAAGAATACAAGAGTGATAATCGGTGGTAACTCTTTATATCCGTTTCTCAGAACACAGTAGACTGCAGGAGGTCTCTTCTGAATTGCTTACCATGTTTTAGGGAATCTGAACCTGCATTCTCCCCCCATCTCTGTAAAGCGTCCTAACCATAAGATTAGACTGCAAAGAAAGGCATATGTGCCCTAATTAGTATGTCATGCAAAATAAACTGCTTCCCTAAAAAAACTGAGGAAAAAACCTTGCTGTCACATACTTACAGATATACACGTGGTGAAACATGCAGTGGTGATGAAGCACTCTCCGCAACGACAGAGAAGGATTTACATTTGAATTTCAATTCCCTGGATAGAAGAAGCTCTGAACTGAATGAAGTACAGTGTACCTCTTCAGGGAGCAGTTTAGCTACTGAGATAAATGAGGGCAGAATAGGAAACATCTACTTTTTAGCCATCTGTCTAAAGAAGGAATTTTTCCTTATTTCTTCAAAAGAAACTCTAAACAAAGGTTGTTAGCATTTCCCCCTACCTTAAGTCCTACAGCAAGAGGTGTTATTTAAGACATACCTGGTCCTTTTGTTTTTCAAATGGTACTTTAAATAGCTCTGCCCATGCTTGCTTATGGACTCCAGTTCTTTATTCCCACCATAAAAGCTAGACTGAAAAGCAAAAACAAAAAAAGTTTTCTTTGCTCAGAAATCTGCATGAAAAAGAAGTGATTTTGACTGAGATTAACAGGGAGTATGGTTAGGTGTCTGGAAAGGTGGCTCAAAGTTCTCTGACCATGATGTACTAGCTAGAACCAGTGAAAGTTCAGACATGCTGCCTGATTCCAGAAGATAATTCGTTTTCCATATTAGGGTCTAAATTCTAAAATTGAATAAACTTTGGTGTTTGGTCCCTGCATCTGCACAGAGCCCCAATTCCAGGGTCACCACCCATACAGGATTACCCATGTAAGACTATGTGTATTTATCCGTGGCATTTCCTCTTGCACTGCCAATTTCTATGAGACTTAAAACCAAATAAGATTATTTTTCTTCTCTCAATACAATTCCTTAAAATATCAGCACTTGCAATATTCATTATTTATTATATTTGTGTAAAACGTTGTTTCATTATTGTCACAGAACAAAAATACCAGCTAAAGTAATTGCATAACCTTTGAATAAACACTTGGCTTGCTGCTTTCTCATATCACTTAGTGTTACTAACTGTTCATTCTCCTTAGCTAGAAGCAGAAGGTAAATGCTCATAAAGCTCTAATACAATCTTACTGACAAAAAAGCACTTCCTCTCAGGTTGATACAGTGTTTAATTTTCTCTCAGAAAGCTGTGAAAAAGAACTTGTATGTTGGCCGGATTTGCCAAAAGTGTTTTCCTGAAAAATGCAAGAGAATGTCTCCTTTCTAGGTACCCTCAGTGCTCATGAAAAGGAAGTGGGGTGAACAGAGCTGGAAGTCATCTGTCATAGCTGGAAGGTCACTGCGTTCCTTCTGAGCTCAGCTCTTGGGACACTCAGTTCCAAACTGAAACCTAAAGGATAAGAGACAAGTGCTTGCTTTCACTGGCAACAGAACTAGTTCCTTGCTGGGAAAAAAACACCCCCCAACACTATTTCTTGGTTGGGGTGGTGTTTTTTTTTTTCAAAGCAGCTTATCCATGTAATTTGGAAATAGTACTGATAGTCACTGTACTCCTTTGTTACAGGTGGAGACTCTTGGGCAGTTTATGGGAATGCACAGCTGTGACTTGCCACGAGTTGGGCTGTCGGTCAAGGAAGGAATGGAACTCAGTTTTCAGGTGTATCCAGTAAAGTATCTGCTGGGTTGCTTTACCTCTGAATATGAAGCATGTCTCAATTTCCTTACTAACTAGTGACTGCAAGAGCTTCCAGCAGGTAACTCCTTACCAGCTCAGACTCAATAGAAAAGCAGAAGGAATTCTTGCCTGGGAACTGCAGTCTGTCCCTATTTCTAGGTAGTGTGTTTACTTGGATTTTGATTTAGACAGAAGAGCATTTCAATTTTATGGCATATCTGAAGCATGTTATGTTGAACTCTCAAAATTATTTAATCATTTACTAGTCATGCCTTGTGTCTGGTTAAAGATGACAAGTTTTATAATTACATAATTAAAGGACAGAAATAAAGTTAATATTGACAGTTTCTTGGCACAGTAAGGTCACTACCTATTGAAGAAACATTTTGAATATTCAGTGGAATATCAAAAACTTGCCCTGATGGTTGGAAGACTCACAGAAGAAATTGAGTTCTAAACATTACTGAGAAAATGCTGTTAACTTGTAAAGAAATTTTCAATTAAACGAATTGGGAGATTGGTATCTCCTGTCTTCTTTTTCATGTTGTCTTCATAGAGAGATAATCTCAGATGGACTTTGTATGAAAGTGATTATACTGCAGCAATTATTGCTTGACATATGCCATGACAGTACCAAAGTCTGTACTGGGCACTTCTATTTTGCCAACCTGTGGGTAAGCACAGACATTCTGTGTGCATGTTCATAGGGATTATGCAAAAATAATATTAGGCTTCATTTCAGTGTTTTACTAAATCCTGTACAGCAGCTACTGGAATACTCAAATTAGACCAGATGTCCTAATGCCAGACTCTCATTCCAGCAGAGTACAACATTTTTAGAAAAAAAGTTACTTTTGTTTTTAATTTACTACTTTATGGATGGGAGAAGCCCCATCTGCTTACTTTATTTTTAAATGAAAACATAAACGTTGTCCTGTGGTAACATTAGGTTAGATGTAACATAGAGACTGAGACCCCAAGCAGCTAAAGTTTGCATCTAACAAATATGTTTTCTTACATACAACCATCTGCATGATAAAGGAATGAATAAGTTTGTGAAGCTAGTGTAAACAGGCTTCAAAGTGTGACCCATTTTCATGTCACTGTGGGAATAAGAATTACAGAATTTCAGGAAAGCCAGAACCATGATTTTTCCTATGGGAGAAGTCTGGTCACACAGGATAAAGGGAAAAATCAACTGCTGGAAAGATTAGATCTGAAGACAGTAGCAATTCAGCACGGCTAAAAGCATAGAGCTTTTGAAGGATTTCTCAGGACTTCAGAACCACCTCTAAAATCTTAAACCTGTCTCTGATCCGATGTCAGTGGGAGTTCTGGTTCCACAACCCACTGTTGTAAAAGGGTAGCTGAACACAACAGAGAAATGAAGAGATGTACTCTTTTCAGTTTAAAAGCAAAGGGAAATAGATGATGGGGATATTGGAATGTTCTTTTCATCACAAGCACAGTTCTTTAATTGCCAGTGGAAGAAGATAAAAGGGAGCATGTTGGAATGGTTTTCTGGGATTACTATTAATGAAAGCATCTTTTTTTTTTTTTCTTTCTGTGGGGAGGTAGTCCAGCATGGCCAGTTCTGATAACTTGCTAATCACTTGTTTAACTTAAATCTATTCATGACCCAAAAGAGTAGAATTTCAGACAGAACTTTTGGGGGGTTATTCTTTCCCACAGAAGTAACCTTTCCAACCCCAAACTTCATGGCTTCAAGCCTTTGACTACCTTCAAATCAAGCCTGATGAGAAGTGGTGTAAGAACTGGCATTAAGGCAAATTCTGCCCAAGCAGGGGCTTCAGGAGTGTAATTGCTCTGTGTCCCTTCACAAAAACATGAAGAGTGTTGCAGTGTTTTGTTTGCCACTGAAACTTAATATATGTGTGAGGATCAACAGGGGCTTTTTTTATGGTCTAAGAGTTGTGGATGTCAGTGTTTTCTTCTGTCTAGATTAACTGCCAGACTCAACTGAAGAAGTTTGACAATACTCTTTCTTTCCCATTCTTTCTTTTCCAACATACAATTAAAATCAACTTGTGCTTTCGAAGTGTGTTTGAGTCACAGAATCATTGAGGTTGGGAAAGACGTTGAAGATCATCAGATCCTAACACTCCCAAGTCCACCCACCACTAAACCGTGTCTCTAAGCACTACATCTGCATGTCTTTTCAACACCTCCAGGGATGGTGTCAGGTCTGTAGAGACACCATGTGTCAAATGCTCCTGGTTTTGCATGCATATACAAACTTCACCATGTCAAGAGCCTCATTTTATATTCCTCATTGGTTCCAAATGTTCCCTCCCAACCAGCCAGAGCTATCTGCATTCCAAGTGTTCAGCTCTGGGTAGGTGCCTTCAGAGATTATGTGCAAGGCCTGAGATAAGGGAAGTGCAGCAGGTACCCGAACTGGGCTCTGGCATAAGCCTGTGTCAGCCTGTTGTACAGCTGCCCTCCCAGGGAGATTCTCAAAGAGCAGGGTAACATTTGTTACCTGCTTAACTGACACTTGGCTATCATGTTTAAAATGTAGAAAGAAAAAAAAAAAGACTATAGTATAAACTACTGGCTTGAGCATGGCACATCAGCCTAGTTAAATGAAGTGGATTCTGACACATTTCATTCAGGGGTGCAGACAAGAATTTAGGTACAAATCCTTTTAATTTGCCTTTGAAATGGAATATTAAATGTGTGACTTGAGAAGGGACTGGCTGATGCCAGAGTTGCAGCTATTTGGGCCGAATACTAACACTTGATATGCTATTTTGTAACATCTTCTGTTGATGATGAAAAAATGGAAAACAAGGGCAAGATCAACAATAAGATCCCAGCAAGAGGAAGGACCTGTTAAAAAGAACAGTGATCTGAAATTAGAGCTCTCCAATCATATTGTTCAGGGATTGTGGCTGGGTTAGAACAAGCCATGGGAATGGCCTGACTAGGGAAGGTAGGTGATTTAGTGCAACTCCAAAGCATTCAGATAATCTAAGGAATAAACTGACAAGTCATTTCTTCAACCTCCATCAGTACTTTTACAACTTCCCCCCATGTTTCAAACAGCAATTTATATAAAGAAGCACGGAAAAGCAAAGAACACAGCTGATGAACTTACTACTTCCACAGTCTGCCAGGAAGAAAGAATTACTCTCTTCACATCGTTAAGTAAAAGGAATACTCTGATGCCTGTGCAAGACCAAGGTAGGTGTCATTTAAGACAAAGTGCTTCATGGGTCCTAGTTTTCAGCTTTAGGTGAATGACTGTACTCTTTCAAGCACTTCTGAAATGGCGGTCTCATGTTTGAAAAGGGTCTTCAAGGTTCCTACTGTAGAGAAAAATAAGATAATTATTTACTTCAATTCTGAATAATTTTAAAGCTTTCTTAGAGTGTGACACAACTGCTAGTCACACTATTTTTATCAGACCCAATCTGAATGGAATCCTTTTCGTCTTCAGTGACCTTTTAGCAGATGCCCAGTTATTAGGAATTGGGAATGTGCAACATGTAATCAGGCTGTGACTAGTTCTGCCAGTGGCTTTAGCAGGTCTTCTCAACTTTCAGAAACATTAATAGGAATTCTGGGCACACTGTAAAAATTAGTTCTTTGATGCCCCTTGTAGATGGACAGAACTGTAACTGTTGGTTATTAATATCCTTAGATTCAGCAAATAATATTTAAAGCCTCCCTTTCATGGAGCTACAGATTTCAAGGCCAGGAGGGCCTTGATCTTGTCTCTGATTAGCTCAATTAGTCTGCTTCCTTTTATATAATTTTTCAGAGCATTTAATTGCAGTTACAAATTGTTGTGAAACACAACAGAGATGCTTACTGAAACATTGCAAAGTAAGGTACATTAGCATACATGCATATGCTTTCATATATATTTATGTATATATATGTAAACAAGTGAAATCACTAGTGATTCAGCAATAAATTTGTGAAATCACTACTATTTGTTGTGATTGGTGGTCTGCATTGCAAAACAAAGATTAAAGGACTTGGCAGAAGTCTCGCTCTCTCATAACCTTTCACTTTCCATTTCCTTGGTCCTTAGAGATTGGCATAATGCAGCTCTGTGCATTTCCAGCTAGACTTTGCCAGATGTCTACGTCTTGCATATATTTGGAAGAAGTTAAGCTTAATTTAATTGCGCCCCAATTCAAGAGAGTATCCCTGTGCTGGCAAGTTGATTAAGCATGGTGGTAATTTTAATTATCTTCTTATCTCTCACTGGAGTGCAGTTAGTGGAGCTGATGAAGTTAACCCCATAGATAAATACCCTTTAAACCAGGGCCTCAGACAAGAAGGATAAAGCATTCTTTTCAACATCAAAAATTAGCCTTCACCTGTCTGAAGCCATTTCTTCTCCACTTCTCCATCCATCTGCACATCGCTGCCTGGAGAGAGACTGACATTACAGTTGAATCACTTTTATAACTGGGTGGTTTTTCCCTGATAGTTTTGCACTTGCCTGTGATTCATTGGTGTCTTTTACCTGTGACACTGCTAACTTGGCTGCTTGTGCCTTTTTTTTTTTGCCAGCTGTTCCCCTCTCCACATGACTAATTCTATTGTGTGGGTTCACCAGAAATGGCACAAGGCCAGCATTTAAAGGATGCAAGTTAGTGCACTGAAGATTTGAGGAGATGTAGTGTCAGTTCTACATGTCACATTCCTGGTGTAATCATAGCGATACACGGGGCTAACATTTCATTTAAGAATCAAACACATTAAGATACCATTTTCAAGCGTTGCATTTAAGTGCGTTGTAACTCATTTAATTTTCTTTCTGAAAATACCCTGTCAGAAGCCTGCAGGAGAAACAGCAGCATAATTTAAATGTCACTTTGCTGCCCAATAATGAGTCTCATATTTAGTCATTCTACTCCAGTGACAAAGCTCGCATCTCTGCTAGCGTGTTTCTGGTCATTTGGCCCTGTTTTCAGCTGGGTGGGCACAGAAGCTTGAGTACACTTTTGTATACTTAATCGTCTGGGGCTTAATTAACACAAAAGAACAATAGCTTGGAGAAGAGAACAAAGAGGGACTCCATAAATGAGAAGGTCATTCACAAAACAAAGGGGAAAATGTCCTTACTGAACAGAACTGTAACATCCCAGTATGGAGTGTCTAAGATTTTCTTACAGTTTATGAATATCAAGCTATTTGCAGACTTTCTATGCATCTCAGATAATTAATAAATAGAACAGGATCTCTGCTTGCCCTATAAATACACACACTCAGCATTCAGCTGCAGAGGCATTCACCTTGCCCTTGATCTCCAACCTGGCAAAACATCTGAGAACAGTTCAATTTAAGGCGGTTCAAAAAGTAGTCCCTGATATATATTTTATATACACATATCTATACACAGCTCCTTGTGCTCTGAGACAGAAAGCTGGCTGTGGTGGCCAGGCAGCATAACCCTGACTCATTTTCTTACAAATCTATCAAACAGACACAGTAAAGCTCAGCCTGTTCATATTCAAGAACAGTGGGGGGAGAGCAGAGTACTCTGCATACATTGTAGGGCTTGAAACTGCTCATTTCACCCCAAAACACCACATAAAAATGATTTCCTTTAACTCAAACTGTAATTCAAGCATACCTGGGATGACACACAACCTCTGCTTGAACACTGAAAAGAAATAAGGGATACCAGCTTAGAGAGGTGAGGAAAGGAGAGTGTTTTCTCCCGTGGCAGTTCAGGCAGTAAGAGTATCATCACTGACAGCTCAGTCTCACCTCTGGGGTCAGACCTCCAGCCCTGCCCAGCACTGAAACCACCACACGCAGTTTCCTGAATGCCTCCATTTTGCATCTCATTTGCAGAGAGCTGCCTCCAGTTATACAAAGCCACAAACATACTCTGAGGGGCTGCATCAGGCCTGTGAGAGATTCGTTCTAGCTATTGATTCTTCATTACAATTTCTGCAGCCCCTGAGATTTCCTTCGAGATCTAACATTAGAGTACTGGCCAGGCCAAGTCTTGCTTCACTTACAAGAGCTGATGCGTTTACATCTTAAGGGAATATTGATTTACTGCAAATAATTTTTTGGTTTTGCTGTTTCAAGCAAGCTGAAACGCTAGAGGAGAGAGAGCGAGAGACGGGATGGCAAAACTCCTTATCACTGCTTATGGAAGCCATCAGAATAGAACAATACTGCTTTTCAAACTTGCAAAGTGACTCCAAACTTCATAGCAAGTGTAATACAGAGGGGAAGCTCACACATGAAGAATGCAATTTATATATGGCACCTCTTAAGTGAGCTTGAGCAATGCCTGGCACAACTAACCCTTTAAAATGCCATTGCTGTTTATTTGTTCACAAAAGACTTAAGAGGCTGGAAAAGAAAGGAGAGCTGCTAAAGGATAAACCCACTGAAAAGCATCTTCTCCTGTTGCTGGTAAAGATTTCAGAACAGGTGTTGTCAGCCTGTTACTGTTGCTGTCAGCCAGTATCAAAAACAGTTGGCAATGGTCTCATCAAGCAAAAATTCCAATCAGATTTCTCAGTATATTGGAATTACTGTAGTGACACTCGTTGTGGGCCTAAATGACTACCTGATCACTGCAGACAGGGCTGCCTTCTACTTAGGGTTTATTTGCTCTCAAATTTCTTCTTCCTCTAACTGCATATCTATCATACCAAACAAACTGAGAGAATTACTCTTCACCACCTCATGTTTGAATCCTCTGCATGTTAAAGGTTATGCTCTCACCTCTCACCTACATTGTAATGATGTCCAGCCCAGCTTCACCCCAAGAAAGCAAACTTACTTTTCCTCTCAGCACAGATTATCACTTTGCCAAGGAATTTGTCCAAATAATGTCTTGTTCTGCTGGCTATGCTGATGGTGCCCATGTACAGGGACTTTATCAGGATCTCTAGCACACAAATGCCTCACCTGAACTGTGTTTCTTTGCTGTTATACCCCATATAAAAAAGGGTTTTCACATAAAACAGCTAAGGACTGTACAGGCTTTTCCACCCTGAAGTTCTTAATTTCATTCATACCTATCAAAAGCAAATGGCAATCATTTTGCAAAGATGCTGCCAAGGACTAATTGCGGCACAGTTAATTGATGCATGTTACTTCACTCAGAAACACTGAACATATCACTTATTTTCCTGATCTGGACCTGTTTCAAACAAGCTGGAGAGCAATACAAACTTCTCTTTTGATGTCATATCCCTTAAATGTGCATTATTACTCCTGAGAAACAAGCATTTAAATACAGCAAGGTATGCATAAAAGCGAGCTACGATTTTGCTTTCACAAGCACAGTGGTCAAAATGAGTAAATGAATAAATTTAAGAAACTACAGAAAGTGGGAGTGTATTGCTGTAATTTCCATTCCTCAGTTTGCTGTGCCCCTGTTGAATTTTACTCCCAACTTTTTTAATCTTTTGCTGATCAGACCATGGATTGCCTTTCCAAATTAATCCCCATGTACATCTTTGCTCACGTGGTCCAATCGCTGCAGAACTCGCTCTGCAACAGTACCCAACGTAACACAAACATCCTTTTCACACGGTGAATGTGGAATCTGAAGTTTTACCCTGGCATAGCTGCGAGAGAAAGCTGATGCTTTGGTAGACACTGTATCTCAAGCTGTAGCTAATCTCAGTTTCATGAAGTTACCCAGCTGTACCTATTCTGACAAGTACAAATTCCGTTAAATTCTGTTAGTGTGAAACAGAGTTTCAGGTTACTATAAAGACACCAAAATGATGAGAGTTCCAGAACTGCAGTTGTGCATCAAGAAAAACACCACACACACACACACACACACACTTTTGAAAAAAAACGACAGCAACAGGATCATTGATTTTTCTCCTCCATAAATAGAGCACTCTTCCAGAGGATGAAACCTCTAGTTCCAAATTACAGTAACTTAAGCATGAGCTTGAGTATAAGCAAACAGAAAGGTTGAATCATTGTCATCATCCAAGCCAAGAAAACTGACAAAAACTGAGAAAACAAATGTTATGAGGGTTTTGTAAATTTATCTCACAAATATAATCTACATCATTATGTGTAGTGGCAAGAAAAAAATTTGCTCCCACTCTGGTTTTAAAGTTTTCCTTACTCCTTAAATCAATTTTCTGTTAGATAATTAAGCATTTATATTAAAAAAAACACCAAAAAACCAAGCTAGTAAGTTGCACATCATTTCTTGTTCATAGAGATATAAGTAAAATCCACAATCATAATGCATGATCACTTCTGAAGGCGAACTTATGCTTTGGACCACAGATGGAGAAAGCATTAATTACTTAATGATCATTTACACAGAAGATTGTATCCCTTCTCTCTCTCTTTATTCTCAAAACAAAAACTGCTCTGTCACAACATTTATTTAAAATATTTTCTGCTTGTGACATCTGTTGTGCCCCTGAGTGAAGTCTCTGTGTGTGAATGCTTTTGTATGTGCTCAGCTACTCTTTAATCTCATGCTGACTTAGTGACAGCCTCAGTATCACAGTGGAGCTCACTGACCAATGGTATCGCTACAGATTATGATACAGGTTGAAACAAGTAGATGATGCAGGCCGCATCCCATGTTCCACCAGAGCTGCATAATAAAGTGGAGTAGAAATACAGGAGGTATAATGTAGCTTCTGTGGTCTGGGATCAGGTAACCCTGAATTCAAAAGGGAGTAGCAATTCGTATAATTTCTACTCTTTGGGACAGGAAAGCAGAGGAAAAGAAACTACAAATTCTTTAAAATTCCAAGTTGCAGTTGGGTCACTAAATTTAGGCTTGAGACTTCTTGGTTAGTAATGTATCAGTGCCATTACCACTCAAGTTGCTACTTTATTGTGGATTGTTAATGTTTTTTCACCCATGTCAGTTTTTAATCTGTCCTGATGGCCAAGCACACACCAGTCTCATTGTGGAAAGCCCCGTGAATACTGGGAAGCAGGAGCCTAAACCTTCTTTCCAGAGCAAAGGTAACTAGCCCTGGCTGCATCCAGACCCGGGGCACATCACTGGGCTTGGCTGGCCCTGGAAGAAAGCTTTAGGCTGGGGAGGAGGAGCTCCACCAGCTCTCTGTTTGGATGACTGGTAGCCTGAATCCCAATGTGCATTTTGGAGCACAATGTCCTGCAATTTAGGCACAAATAC
Source organism: Hypotaenidia okinawae (assembly GCA_027925045.1). Classification (NCBI taxonomy): domain Eukaryota; kingdom Metazoa; phylum Chordata; class Aves; order Gruiformes; family Rallidae; genus Hypotaenidia; species Hypotaenidia okinawae. Next base: position 14,407,289 of record BSDF01000013.1, on the reverse strand, counting down.
TGAGAGCCAAATAGAATTTTGCATCAATCCTCTGCCAATTAAGAGTGAGATTAAGTTAAAATAATGAGATTGATCGAACATATTACAGTTTGGAAGAAAGACAGTTTTCCATAGCAGAAGCAAGACTACAATTCTGTCTGTCTATTATTAACTTTATTTTTAGATGTCCAGACTGAATTTAATTGAAGCTATCTAAGCTCTCAAAGTAAAGAAATCAGAAGAGGTTTTTTTTTTATGGATTCATACACAAAAGTACAATTACTCCCCTGGAGCAGGATTTTTTTTTCTTCTATGTCTTTAGGCTTACCCAGCTCTTTAAATCATCCCAGGCTGGTTTCTTTTCGATTGTTACTCGTTTTGACGTTGCCTCTCAATTGAACAGTGGATTCTGGTGATCATCAGCATGGAGTGCTATTGTTATACCCTGGGACAGAGACTGGACTTCCTGCTGAAAGGATGGCCATGGCAGTTACACACGCTGATCCAAAACATTTTCACATGCACATGCAACACACAATAGCCCAAGGAGGAAAAAAAAAAAAGACCTCTTTAGACACAGAGAAATGATGTCTATAAAATTACCGTGGCACAAAAGAGGCCAGCTGTTTCAATGATTGTATTATACAAGGAACAAACAAGGCTTTCTCTTCTGCACACAGGCACTTTGCATTTGCAGCTTTAGCATTTCTTTTTTAATGTGGCTTTGGCCAGTTAAACAGCTGGGTTTTCGTTCTTTGGTTTTTTTTTTTAATTATACTACACTTTATACACACCACAGCTTCTATATGATTGTATGATGCTTTTTCTTCCTAATTTGTTTTGTTACCTATGTGGGTAAAATTAACAGCGAATGCTGACTTATTTCATAAACTTTATTAAGCCTTTGGGGAAACTTCAATGTGCTCATATGGAGAGGCAATATAGAATGTATCCACTGTATCATGACACAGAAATTACAGTTCTAAGCTGGAAATAAATGACATTCCTGAAAAAGCAGAAGGAACAACATTTAAGGAGTTAATAATGAACCACTTGTCTTCATTTTCAGATCCTTTAATCCTGCTATTGTGCAGTTTTCACACAGTCCTAAATTGAATTACTGCATCATTTTTTACAATTTCTTCATACAGTTGACCCAGTTTATAGCAGGTTTGAAAGCATTATCATTGCTTAAGGTTCAAAGATGCTGCAGTGTATTGCATTACAAGTCAGTCAGTGCAGAAGTATTTTGATGTAATTTTGCTTTTGGATATAGAAGTACAGATATCCAAATGAAGGATGGTATTTCATTTTGTCATAACAGTGTCACATAATACAGCATGCCTTTTTTATACAATATGTATAGACTCATTTTTATTACATTTCTTTCTCTATGTTTCTAGCCCTAATAAAGTGAATCCTCAGTTTATGCCTTCCAATGTTTTTATTAACTTGTGCAAGAAGAAAATTGAAGAAAGTTCTAATGTATAGCTTTTTACTGTTGTTTGGCAGATATATTTAGTTGGGTACCACTAAAAGAGATAAAAAGAATGCAGTGTTTCTAAGCGTTATGCCACTTCTACAATGCTGCAAGTGAGGAATTCTTTATCTGAAATGTTCCTGTTCTGAAGGGCAGTGCTTTCTACAGCATAACCATGTTGCTCAGTTTAAATACATTTTAAGCAGCATGTTTTAGGCAAAGCATTTCATTCTTTCAAGGTCATTCTTTATGCTTCAGGTGTTAATTTGTGTTGTTCTTGAAATATTCTTATTATTGATAGTAGAATCCCTGGTATACGTTATATTGAAATATTGCTAATGTATGAACTGTAACATTAAATTTTTAATCTAATCAATCAAATGGCATGCATATGCAATAGATGCTTGGCTTTTACTAAGATTAATTACCATGTGCTGTGAAAATGAACTCTGTAAGGTGAAATATTGCATGCACACAGACACACACAATGAGAAGAAAAGAAAAGAAAGCAAATTGTGCAAAGGGATGAGCACTGTAATAAGTTAATGACTACTTCTGTCATTCAAAACATATGCATAGCCTTTAAGACAACACAAAATAAAGATTAAATGCATGTTAAATCAACTATCTATTAAAGCATTTAGAGCTTTTCTCCAGATTCTACATGAAAATTATGCAATCTGTTGCAAAACTAAACACTTGTCTCCCAGATGGTGCTCAGAGTCTGTCTGAGCAAACACCCCTTCCATGCTCTGTGTAGCATTGTGCATATTTGTTGTTCACTCTGCTTCATTTTATGCATTTGAGGACATTTACACTGAACATGCTGTGTAGAGATGGCTAAATTTGCATTGTAAAACCCAGTGATGTATTTATGTACCTGATGGCAGTCATGAAGTGGAAGATGCTTCATCGCAGAAAATGGCAGCATCTCCCTGTTCACTGGCTGTAAGTTACAAACTTAGGCTTACCTCTGGTTCTGATCTGGGTTGTAATTGTCACAGGTCATTGATAATCATCATTAAATAATAAGTAGCTAATTGCTTTTTGAACTGTACTGCACTGTCAAGTTTCTATGATGGAGGGTTATACTACAGCAAATAATAATTGTGACTAAGGTGGGAACAAGATTAAAGCTGCACTAATATTTTTCTAATGTTAAGGTGCATCATGCATGCAGTAGAAACATACGGGTTACCCTTCTGGCTGAAACCATGGTCCAGCTAAAATCCTATGAGAAGATCCTAAAGCACAAGAAAGTCCTTTGCAATTGGTGAGGCTTCTGGTCAGCGGTTTTGTTCTCCCCACGCTTTTTTAATATTTCCTCTGCTCTGGTTCCTACTTGTAAAATGGAGATAATGGGATTTCCCCATTTCACGAGAGTGAAGATTAACGTGCTGCTGTTAGTGAATTACTCAGATACGTGGTAAGGGACTAAATATGTACTTGAGATCAGCAGACATTCCTTCTGTGGATAAGACCAGTCTGATTATCATTTCTAAACATTTTCCCCAGCCTTACCCTGCACACAGAACAAAGTGGTTTTCCTTTTGAGATGTAGTCAGGTATCTGGTTTACAAAAACCCAAAGGTATAGGTGTATTCATTTAGTCTTAGCATCATCGGATGGCACATGTAAGTCTCCATGTTTAAAAAGACAAAGGTACTTCTCTGCATAAACTGAATGTGAAGCTTAAGCAATGAGGGAACTCGAAATATATTTCCCTGATGAAGTACTCTGCAGTAAGTCTTTCTTCTGCCTTGTTCATTGTTTTAGCTCCTGCCATAGAGGAAACACAGTGTTAGGTGCAAAAAGAACTAAAAAATTGAAGTAAAATAATCTCTTTTTTGTTCATTTATGTAACTCTTTAATAGAGGAGTAATTGTCTCCATTAATCAGCATAACTTTTGTTAAATCCATGGGGCTTTAGAGACACTTTAATATAACTTCTGCGTTTTGGAAAGATGAAAATTATAATCAAGTTTGAAAGTTGGATGCATGAAAATCAGAGACATACAATGCAGCAAAACTGCAGGGGAAGAATTTAGCTGGCAAGTCCTCCAAAGCATAATTTTTCCTGTCTTCAAAATGCCAGGGGAGACAACCAGCACGCCAGACCATAAAACCCCATCTGATGCATCAGAGCGGGGTCAGCTTGAATGTTAGAGCACAGCTTTCTCCAGTCAGATCAGAGAATCATCAACCCCCAGCATACATCACTTATAACTGGTCGATAGTTGTTGCTCTGAATCCAGAAAGGCAGCCAGCTTTCCCCTGTAGCTGCTCTATGCAGTTCCTGTCTCCTCAGTTTGGCTACAAAGACACTAAAGGACACTTGAAAAACTGTTTGAAGTGTATCAGTCAGAGACATCACCGGCTCCGCCCGGGGCCCTAAACCAGCTATTTTGTCACAGGCAGCGATCAGGCTGGTCGCACACCGTGTGGCCTGGTAAAGCCCTGCTGGGTGATACCTATCACCTCCTAGTCTTTCTTGCTCATGGAAATGCTTTCCAGTAGGCCTTTGCTCAGGACTGAGCTGAGGCTTTATGGCCGGCAATTCCTCCGACCCTCCTCATCTTTTTTAAGCTGGGCATAACATTTGCTTTCTCTAGTCCCTCACTGACAGGAATTTTCAAAGACGGCAGCAACCCTCCAATGCCATCAGCATCTTTGGATGCACGTTGTCCAGCACCATGTACCTGAGACTGGATAAAGTCCTAAGCAACCTGCTCTTCTTGACCCTACTTTGAGGGGGAAAAGGCCAGACTAGGTGAAGTCCAGAGGCTCCCTTCAATCTCAACTACTCTGATTCTGTGTACATGTCCAGTTTATTTATGTAGTGCTTTACTTTCTATTAAATCCACACTGCACTTGTTTAAGCACATTTTGCATTGCAAAGCAGATTGTCCAGTTTCTTGAACAGAGCAGTCTAACACTTCATAATCTGTGCAATATGATATGCCTGTTTTAAATTTATGAAGCTGTAAAGCAATTTCCTGTACTAATAAACACCTCTTCTTTCATTCCTATTTATCCTCCTTTTAAAATTACTGCACTGCCTTGCTCTTTTTCTCTTGTCCTTGTCTTGTAAGAAGGAAAAGGAGATGGGGGAGGGGGGAAGGAGAAAAAAACAACCAAAAAACCAACAAAAAAGGCAGCTCATAGAAAAAAAATGATACTTGGGGAGAATCCAAGATCAACAGACCAGCAAGCCCACTCATTGTTCTTTATCGCTTTGGCTCTCTTCCAGCCCCTCTAGGTTTCTCTCTCTTTCCAAACTGCTTTCTGCATTCTCACATATGTTATAGAAAGGGCTATGGTTTCAGAGAAGTACTTTAATTTTATAGCAGCTTGATCTGCAGGAGAGGTTGTCCAGTCTTTAAAGGAGGAGATGAGGAGAGCTTGTTGCTCTGTCTCTCCTTAATGTATGTGTATAAACTTCATTATTCTTAGCAGAAGGTCTGTATGTGTAGAGCATCACTGAAGGAGAAATGGATGCCTTTTGCATATAATTAGTAGGCATAATTGTCTGTAAAACTGTTTGGTTTTAGATTGCTCTGGCAGTACAATAAATATTTCAAATCCAGCACACATCAGACCTGGCAACATCTTTACAGTGAGAAGCACAATAGTTCAGCTTTGCATTTTGTCACAAAAAATGATCTATTTTTCTAATGCAGCAGAAAAATGGCAGGGTGCTGGTATAAAAAGGCATTGATGAGAATCTCAGTTTCTTTCCAAATGTAATAAATTTTGAAAATTACTGATAGGATCTGAATAGTTACTAGAATACTTCAACCCTTCTGATCTGTGGGGCTTACAGGTTGAAAATAAGTTCATAACTTAAGAGCTTAAGCCATAAAAGCTCGATCAATGTAATCATTATTGGCGAGCTAACCAGGCATGCATGTTTTGGGGCTGTGAAAAAGAAAATCTGCCTGCTGGGCAGCTGCAATGTATTGGTACAGAGCTGTGCAAGGAAGTCTACCAAAAATGAGAACCAGGTGACACTGCGCACCCCCCACCCTCCCCCCACCAAAGCTGTGGTCAGGTGTTCCTGTGGCAGGCGACTAAAGAAAGTTTTCTTTATTATGAGTCTTTGTTTATTATTAATGCTGTAATCATTTGCTTACAGAAATCTATAAACTTATATACATACAGATATAGAATATGGTGGGAGGAAGAGATATTTGTAAAAGTAAAGCATCACTATGTCATCTTGCTAGTTAGCCAAGCGGGTGACAATTTGCCATGCCTCTGAATGGTGTGAATTACAAAGAGGCCGAGGTGTGTTTGGGATTCTGCTGGCAGTCCAGGAGCTAAAGTCACAGAGAAAATAAAATGTGAAGCAAGTAGCTTGAGGGACTTTCAAAAGGGAGGGATTTGTAAAGCCTGATTGCTAGCGCAGATAGCTACATGTGATAAGCTTAGTTTTATGTCTCTATTTACATATTAATTGTAATTCATCTATGGCATAATTAAAGAGGCTCAATACAGGGTTTTATCCAAACATCAGTTGCATCAACAATAAGCTGAAGGCTTTTGAGGATTGGCACTGGGTTCACTTAAAATGCTGTGATGGCACTGATTGATTGGGTTGTGTGACAGGTAACTTTCTTGTCTAAGGACCTTCACTAAAGCTGTTCAGAGATTCATTTACAGAGATTTATTAAGTAGAAATGCCAATTTAAATGAGCATAAAATGAACAACCTAGAATACCACATTATTATTACTATTCTTACTACTTCTGGAATTACTATTGAGCATATGTAATGCCACAAATACGTCTCCTGAAGAGCTAGCTGTATAAAAGAAGACAAGCATATAATGAAAGCAAAGGGTGGCAAAGAGAGACAGACCGTAGCTCATAAAAGCTGTTAGGTGTATGTTGTATTTCAGGCATGTAAAGTAATTTCACTGGCTTCAGTCAGATTTTTGGAGTAGATCCACAGAGCAAAACTAAATAAATACTATTTCTTACCCAGTCATTTAGTCAGAGAAGAAACAGCTGAGATCTGATGGAGAACAAAAGGAAACTATGTAAATAGGGCACCACCAGAGGCAAGAAAGGCATTTAAAGGAGAAGTGAATGGCAGCATGGGCAGTGGGGCACATGGTGGGAGGAGAGGCAGAAAGGGCAGGCTAAGACACCAGAGTACAAAAAAAGATTGACCTCTACTACAGCAACATCATGCAAATCACAAATGACAGCAATCCTGGCCATGATACAAGGAACCTGTGACACCCAAAGGTGCTGATCCCCCCACATTTGCACAGTTTGCATTACACGTGGATTTTTTTTCTGGCTATTTCTCATTTGACCCTTAAACAAATGATGGGTCTGTTCTTACTCAAATATCTAACCTTTGTAATCCATTGGCTTCAGACATTTATTTTGAAGAGGGAGAGGGAGAGGGGAGAGAAAAAACATTCTGTGATCTATTTATCTTAGCAATACATGAAGATATCTCTTCTTCCCAGCTACTTTAGAGGCTACTATGGTTTATTGTACTCAGGATGAATCCCCTTAATTAGTATTCCAAAAGTAGACTTGGAATCAGTTCCACACTCAAAATCCAACCTGAATGCTCTAGGCAGGAGTAAGGTTGCAGAGCTAGGCTATCCATGAGCCACTATGCCGTTTTCCCACTCTCAACCCACTACAAGTATCAAGAGTATAACCTGGGATACTGCGCTACAGACTTTTTCTCCCCCTGCTCTGACATCATTGCCTTTCTCTGGATGCACACATTTTGATCTCTTTCCTGGGTCCTTTAGTCAAGAAGAAATTGTTTCTAAACATCAGTCTCTTACACACACTCCCTGTCACTCACTGATCACCCAACTTTCCTTGCCAGTTCTCAGTTCAGCAGTAACAAATATAAATTAGCAATTTTGCTATTACTTATCAAATCAGCAATACATATATAAGACACTGTGTGTATGAACAGATGGATGCATGTTATATCCAGGGGTAACATAAATTCAAAGCTTCCTTGTCTGCAGAGCTTTGTTTGGGGGTTCTTTTTTTAAAAAAGATTGAACTATGTGTTATAAAATATTGGTACAGTAACAAAGGTTCAATAATTAATATAAAAATCTATTCAGAAGCATACAATGATTTACATTCAAGCCCTGAATATTTAAAAATTAATAGAAAATATTAGCATGTTAATAATTGAAATCACAGGAATGTATAATGAGATTTCACTTACTACAGTATATTAACCATTATCTGCAGCTTGATAGGGAAATGTTTAACCTCAGAATAAATAGGATGTGCATTCTATAAGCCCCTAAGGCTTTGTTACTATTAAGCCAAGGTGATTCTTGAAAACACGTACATGTGTACATCTGGTGAAATCAGAAGTACATGTACTCTCACAGCATTTCCCTTTGTCTGAGAATAGTTCTTTTATCTGCAAATCTGGGAGGGAAAAATGAAAGCACTGGAGAGTGACTTCACTACAAAAGAATGCAGTAAAATTAGCACTACATGAGAGTAATTTCTCCGATTTTTTCACTGTTTCACATATTGTTTCCTTTATATTTCATTAAATTGTAGTGTATCAGCTGACAGCAGAAACAACATACTGATTTTTTTTGGTCAGATAGTTTTATGACTTCACACCTATACCGAGTGTTTTAACCTCCATCCATATTTATATTTGTCCTCTATTTCTTCAATTCAGATGTCCTTTCAGAGAAGATTGGTTTCATGCAGAAAGAAGATAAAAATCAGAACCCTTACCTCACTTGCAATAAATTCTTTATATTTATTTGTCCCCAATACTGGTGAATTAGAGACAAAAAAAATCTCTGATTCTAATACCTAATTCATATTCTTCCTAGAGCTAAAACTATAAAAAGGAGCTGAGGGGAGAACGGAGATGCATTATTTTCCTTCCAGTCTGTATGGTTACTCAGAGCTACAAACACTAAAATATTCATATTAGAAAGGTTACTAAATTGCTGTGGCCCAGAATCATGCAAAAATAGCTCTCAGTGTGATTATAAAGGGTCTGTTGCAACACTGCAGCCACGATTGGTGCTACTGTTGTTTAAACAGAGCATCTAGCAAAAAAAAATAAAGCATCCCACGTTCCTAGGTGTAGACACTGTCCGATCACGAATACAATGGGTTTGGAGCTTCTGTTTATTGCTGCAAACTGAAATGAGGTGAGGTGGGCTGCAGCAAAGCCTTTGGAGCAATTGGAAAAGATGCATAAATTACTGTGGAATGCAAGTCAAAGAAATTGGCATTCAGGAAGGCCAGACAGCACAGACAGTCCATTATCCCTTTAACCACATAACTGACTCCGACACAACTGCTTGATCAATCTGGAGGCAGATACTATAGCTAGAAAACTATTTTAACAGCTTGGCATCTGGGTGCTGTGATTGCTCAGAGGAGGAGGACTGGTGCAATCTGAGGAGGTGAACTGCAGTGGACTTCAGATGATAATTAAATATCCTTTCTTCAGAGGGAAAAAGCAGGTAATGAAAAAAATGTGATTAGAAAAAGCAACTATGCTTTTCAATTACAAATAGGCCACATGGCATAGAAAGCTAATAGTGTAGTGAGTTTTGCCCATTAACCCCTAGTTGCTTTAGTAGAAAGGCTGCATGAATAATAGTTTACAATGGTGTTTAGCACTAAGCTGTGATTCAGCCAAGAAGTTTTCAAGCATGTGAGCTCAAAGACATCCTACAGCCAAAGGCAGCACTCCCATGCCTTGTTAAATCAGACACTGTAACTGTACCTCATGTTAAGAATATTAAGCAATAATAATGTCATGTTATATATTGTAACAGTCTGCTGTCTTCTTTCTTTGCATTGCAATGTCTGCACGGTTCTCAAGTTCTGAGCAAACTATGTATGGGAAAATATAGGGCAAATTTGGCCTACAGACCACAACTACTATAAATCCTTCATGGGTTCAGTAGAATTTATTCTACTTGAAAGTTTGACCCTGATATGAAGGATTTATGTGGAGAAGTAAGTCAAATATAGTAATTCTCAATGATAAGGAATTACAAAGCCTACATAAAAGACTTGTTTAATACTTTGTTGATGTTTATGTGAGAAAATAATATATTTTTCTTGAAATATTGATGTAGGGGAGCACATAGAGCAATGGAGGTGGGCAAAAATACACCAATTTCATACTGCTACGTGTTAAAATTAAACACGGTGTAAAATGCAAGACTCTTCTCAGTGCTAGAAAAGAAATACCCCTGCCCTTTATTCCTCTACCCTGCCATCTCAACAGCACTGTGTATTTTGGTGGGTAGGATGTGGGGCAACAGGGAGAGGGATGCAAATCCTTAGGGTAGGCAAATGTGGAAGCAGGATGCTCCATAGGCAGCTGAAGGCAGGTACTGAAGTTTCTCTGTACTTAGCTATATGCTAACCACAGTGAGGACTGAAGATAACTGGATGTGTCTGACCCTAATTAATCTGATACAATCAGATCAGAGATATATCTGAAGTATTTTCAAATGGCACAGCACAAGGACAAGGACATTAGAGTCTTAAAAAGCCAGACATTGAAGAAATTAGGACTCAAAAACAATTGACTGTAATCAGCTATTCTGCAGGAAAACTACTGTGGAGAAGTAAATTATATTTAAAGAACAGGTGGTAAAGACTAAAACTAAAGTGAAACCTGAATTCCAGTAATAAGCTTGAAACTGGTATGATTATCAATAATCAGAAAAATAAGGAAGAACAGTTGTGTGAACAACTGGAAAGATACATTGGTGGCTATGTGGTTTTTTGTAAATTAAATCATGTAGAAAGAATTGTTGGGCGGATATTGTCAGATAGCCAAGCTGTGTCATACATCCACAGCAGGAGTAAACGAGCTGTATAAAACACTTGCACACAGTAGGGCAATAAGATGGGGGAAAAAAGTCAAGGAATATCAGTCATGAAGCTGTAAGACAAAGGGCTGATCTTTATTGCAAGAGCTGGTCTTGAAATTCAAACCTAGATTGCATCACTACCTGAACTTTAAAGCAAAGATGGTTGTTCAGGTTTTTAGGACAGGGACTGACTTTACAAACAACACGGGCACAATAATGAGGTTGGGTTTTTTACTGAATACAGAAAGCTAAGTAAATTACATGCCAACTCAGATCTACCCCTGAATTTTGCAAGGGAAAAAAAAACAAACAAGGGGTGTGTGGAATGATGTAGATGATGGTGTTCAAAACTGGGGTCCAAATGCTGCTACATTTATTTATTTATTGGTAAAAAACAGAAAAGGGGCTGGTGCACACCAGCAATTTATATACACACTTGTATTTTCAAAACCACAAAACCAGCCTACCCATTTAATTGCACTATTTTAATTAAAAGCAGCAAACATCTACTTCTGTGCAAATCCCTATAAAAACACCCTCAGCTTTAATTGTTTATCTTACATCAGATTATTGCCAGGTTTTGCTAACTTGGTATAAATGTATCTAGGAGCATTTACAGAGAGCTTATAGTGATTCAGCTAATGCAGCCATGCCAGTGTATGCTTAAATACATGTGCATTTATCAATGTATGTGTTTGTATGTATCAATGTGTGACCTTACTATATGAGACACTTCATAGTGTTAGTTATGATTTTACTCTGAAATACTCTCTGTTGTAATTTTTCACTGTTTAGCAATTTTTTTTTTATAAAAAGAGCAAAAAACCAAGCCAAACCTTTTTGTCAGAAATTCACTGTGGTCTTCTATTAGCTCTCAAATAATTTTGATTTTCAACCATTTCATCACATTTCTAAATTAGAAAAAGAAACATAAAAATATTCCTTAACATTTTTCTAATTTTATTTCTTTCAAGCAGAACTTAACCCCAGGTTTTCAAAGATAGCTCACACTTCAGAGAATGAATATGCCAAATGTTTCACAGAGAAACATGACCACCTTTCAGCCTTGTGATTCAGAATCTTTGATTTTATTCCAATCTCATTGTTTCTATTATACTAAATTGCCAATGTAATGTCTTTAATGCAGATATGCTCCAAGTATCTTCAGCCCCCGCTTTTTTCATCTGGAAAATGACTAGTACTCAATAAGAAGCCATAGACTTAGTTTTAGTCCCTTACCTAGATCAATGAAGATATGAATTATGGAAAATTCCAAACCTTGATGCTCCAAAAATTAACTTTCCTTCAAGTGCCTACCTCAAAATTACAGAAATTGAAGCATCCATGAGAATTAGCTGCTTTTGAAATGGCAGCCTTCCTCTTGTATCTGAAAAGCTGCAAGTATTTCTACTGATAATCACAGACATTAGCCAACCAGCACATATGCCAGCAATAACAGTTCAGTATTAATGAAGTGTCTTTTTTTTCTGCTAGTAATGAAATTCATTCTTGGCATTGGAACTCTGCCTTACATTGTGAAAGTAAATAGAAGATGAACAGAAATGGCATTTATTCATTAAAATTGCAAAATAGCAATTAAGTCTTCTGCTCCTCTCTTTCTGAATAGTCTGTTGTTCCAAAGTATCTCAGTAACAGGTAGTGGGAAAGAGTTGTGGGTAAGGCTGGTGAGGTAACTCCATTTTGTGTCAGCCTCTCAGCTTTTGAAGCCTGTTGATATTTGAGCACGTCCCTTTTCCCTAAACAACGCCCTACAAACAAATCCATACTGAAGAATAATGTGGAGAGGCAGGAAGCCACACTGCAGACAGATGAGCCCCTGCATCTCAGCAACCACACTGGGACCCTGAGGCATTCAACACAAGTTTAAACGGTTGTTCTGTCAGAGAGGAAGGGGCTTTTCATCTCAGTCTTTACAAATCCAGACAGATACTCAGCTAGTGATCTACCTATGTCGGCAATGGATCTCTGTTCCAAACCCAAACTCCTCCACAATAGAAGTATTAAGGAAACCAGGAGGTCCTCAGGAAGTACTGCAACCACTCAGAAGTCAGCATGCTCTCTGAGCAGCCGTGGGCTGGTAAAATGGAATAGTTTGCTAACAGTCCTCATCCACCTAATATTTAATGTTACTATAGCACTTCAGCTAAAAGTGCTTGTCAATGGGAGTTAAGTATCATCATCCTCACAACACAACACATAACACAAGTGCAAAAAAAGTAAAGGCATTTTTGATACCGCTCAGCTCCTATACAGCTCTGTCAGGACACAGGCTCGTTGGAGTCAATATTTCATTAGCAACATCTGTTCTTTTTGACATGCTATTTTCTCCACTTCATTCCACTTTTCTCATGGTGACATGGATCTGGCACAACCACTTTGGTCTGCACTTAAAACCTTCCCTGTACTAAGGAATGTCTTTTTTATTCCCTAATAGTCACTCAGATGGTCAAAGGGGCATACAGGAGGAAAACAACAAATTGGTTCCCATAAGTAATGCTGGGATCCTGCAGCGATTCTGTCTGAGCTGGATGAATTAAAAAGCCCAAGGTGATACTCCTATCTCTTCCCCCCACTATCATTTGCTATCATTCCATATGTTCCATCCTCCTCAGAAAAGGTAAATGTCAGCCTAAAATAATGAAGAATTTATCTCCTTTCTGGGAAAGACAAACAGACTGAAGAAGCTGACAAGCTCACAATGTGGCAAGGATTATTTCTCTCATTACTCATGTATCAATCATACAACAGGTTAAAGCAAAGGCATAAACGACACATCGCAGGTGAGGAGTTAAGCGGGATACTGACAGAATTAAATATATCAGCTATCAATACAAAGCCAGCTTCCAGAGCAGGTGCATGGGCAACAACATTAAAAAAACCAAACAAACAGCAGAGTTGAATGATACTGCTGTTGGCCAGTAAATCATTACAGGCTACAGTAGTCATCCTGAAGTCTTTCTGTCACGTGGTGTTTATCCTAAGTAATAACTCTGAGATTGGTTTAATAGTTTATTTCTGAAACACTAATTTAATTAAAATATTCTCAGAGCTCCGCTGCAGTAATACAGTGTGGATTTGTATCTACATTCTGCCTGGGGTCTCAGTGAAATTGCATCAGACTTACCATGTGTGCGGCAATCTAAATTTACAAATTTAAATCCTGGGTAAGAAATGCTGACACTACTTGCCTCCCCAATAAATCAAAATATTGCATGATAGCATCAGCCTTTTGAAAGGGGAGATCTGAAAACTTCAATTTTGCTTTTTAAACAAGAAATTTGTTAGGAGCCACTGCTCCTCAGATAATGCTTTGAGATTTTGATTGATTTTGATTTCTTCCTTTTGTTTCTCTTTCTCTAGTTCAGTAAATTTTACTGAGGAATTCCCAGCCAGGGGGTAGACCAATGTCTGCTGCCTCTTAACACCCATTTTCTCAGTGTTGGTGCCTACAGAAAAGCACTGCAGATACCTATTGAAGTTAGGCAAAATCAGGGAATTAGCAGTTTCAATGAAGAGCACTGAAACAGCAGGGAAAGCCATTACATGCTTAAATGGGAGCCAGGGCAGTGTTTTTCTGAAGACACAGATGCATGCTGAACACAGAGTTCAGAAAACATCCCTATGAGAAGCTCCCTGAAAGCCCTGACTTTGTCTCATATTTATGAGTGGGTGGTAAATGAAGGTAAGCAAGGAAGAACTATCTTTGTCTGTCTTAGCACCCATAAAGGCTCAGCAGAAGCACTCATCTGTATTAGTGGCCAATACAAAACTTACTGAATTACCCAGGGGCTTTGGATCAAGCCCTGGTATTAAAAGTGCTTTATATTTTTGAAATTGGTAGTTAATAAATAAGGGGCCAGCAGATGCTACAAGAAAACAAAGCAGTATAGTTCCTGGGATTTATTGACCAATAAAATGCACTGTTATTGTGAACTGCAAATGGTTTCCTCTCTGCAGCTCTTTACATCAGTTTTTAACAGCTCCTATAGAGAAGAAATCCTTTTTCATTACATTATTAGTGTACCTGGGCCCAGATAAATGGACAGAGAAATGTGGTACAATCAGGGAACATTTAAAACAATAAGCCCAGGAGAGCAAAAGAAAGAGTGCATGAGGAAGTGCAAACAACCAAGACAGTCAACAGGCTGATCAGAATAGAAAAATTGGCACTTGTTACAGAAACAAACCTCAAAAGCTTTTTCAGCCTTACACTTGGCTGCTAGTGAATAAGATAAACAGGCTGGTGGGAGGTGAGCTGAGGGAATACAATGTGAATCAAAGCAGGCGGTGTTATTGCTTTGCAAGGCGATGGTTAGACTTCACGTAGAGTAGTATATCTAGCATTTGTCATTCTTTCTTAGATAAGATATAATTTCTCTTGAAGGAATGTAGAATCAAATCACTTAAATGATGCCAGACTTCAAAGATTTAAAATGCAAAGTAGGATTGAGAAAAGTTATGCATAGCCAGCCTGATAAAAATAAAGATGATAAATTTCTCTTCAGATTGAAAGAGATTTAGGAATTAGAATTACGCCTCTCAGTCATTTTTCCTACTTTGCTTTTCTCATTCCCCTTATTATCACATTAAATAATGCCACTCTGGGCAAACAGCACAGAGGCAAAAGTTCTGGAGGGGTGATCTTGTGTAGTAAAATTGTGTACAAAACAGTCATCACACATTCATGGGCCCTTTTGATGTGTAAAATGTTCTTACCCAAAACTGGGATTCAAAGGCAAAAGTAGGTTCCCAAAAATCTGAAAAAAGCTGGATGAGGAAAACCAAAACATTGTTGCAATTATTCCCATAATGTATTGGGTTGTTTTGTCTTTTAAATATTGAATTTTTATGTTATTTATGTTTCAAAACAAAGTGCTTTTGGGTTTCAGTAGAAAAAGCTGACACAACAGCAGCTTGAAACCATTTTTTTCCAGTATTTTTCCTGAAGCAAGAAGTTCACAAACACTGTTTTTCCCTAAGAGTTAACGTTTTCCAAGGGAGAAAATAATTCTCAAAAGATCAGTTTCAGAGCCATCCTATGCAGCCTGACACAGCTTGATCCAAAGGCCACTGAAGTTAATGAAATGACTGTTGTTGTTTTCTGTAGGCTTTGGGTCAAGCCATTTAAAGACCGGAAAGGGACAGAAAGTCCTAATGTGGTACCCCACACCGAAAAGTGACTGTTAGCAAAAAGGACTGGAGATGCTCCATAACTCAGAACATCACTGATCTGTTAACACCGTGGAAAAGCAGGTTTGCAAAATTAAAGCATGGATGACAGGAGTTCAGCAATTGCTTCTGAGCTCCATGTTCCAACCCAACAAAACCCACAGCAGAGCATCGCTGCAATTCTGCTGACGCGCAAGGGCAGAAGTTCACGGCCTAGAGGCAGAGTGTTACTGTGCTGCTGAATGGTACCCAAGCATAAAAAGGTGGCAGGAGGGAGGGAGGGGGAGAGAGGGCTTAAAGGATGAGGGCTATGATTAAAACACATGTGAATGAGAAGACCTAGAAAGCTTGACAAATTAAGCACTTAGCATCTCTCGAGTGCCACTTTTAAATTATGGCATGGAAATGTTTTGAGCTAGTAACTTATTAACCCGTCTGTGCTGCCACCACCCTTTCTGCAAGAAATTCCTTTTGCATAGACTGTCACTACCTGCCATCTAGGCAGCAATAACAACATATTTTCCTTGACACAAAGCACAAAGTCATTTACCAAGTGGGGAAAGAAAACTCTTCTCCCTTTCTGACCTGGCAGTCAAAGCTGCCCCCCTGAAGCCTGCACAAAGCAATGGGCCTTTTGTCCCTGGTGAATAACTGAATAAGCTCAGCAAATACACAAGTCTTCATCAATTAGCCTAGAACTAGACCTGTGCGAAAATTCACCAGTAAAAATTCAGTATCTGGTGAAAAGTGCCTGGTTTCTAATTTTGTCACAAGTCTGACACTTAGGCCAGACCTGCCAGTGAAGCTTAGATCAATTTTCAGCTTTGCATGGAAAGTAAATAAAATCAGGAAAAATTATAGTGGTGATTTTCAGGGCTTTTAGTTTTGTAATTCCATGTATTAAGATTGTCAGCTTGTAGAGAACTGTATGGATTCACTGAGCTTGCTGAAATGATACTAATTTACACCAGGTGAAAACCACGCCTGGAATATATAAACCCGTATGAGCAAAAAAAGAAGTTTTTAGAATCCAGACTTTGCAAAACAAACAGAAGACCTCCTGCCCTGCACAAAGAACTTCGGATTTGAATTATCACATGCAAAGCAAATATAGCTGGCTGCACAGCAACTGAGGCCTGTAATTTTGGCTTGCTAAACTCAGAAGGCTTAAAGACCTGTGAAAGGAATTACTGGTAATAATTTGTAGAATAGGTCTGACAAATTCAGAATAAAACTAGCACTGGGAGAAGAAGCAAGCAAAAATCAGCTGTGGCTCATTCAGTACTCATATTCATAGAATTATTAAAGCATAAAAAGGAAAAAAACATTCAACCATCACCAGACCAATGGGGAATTGTTATCATCTTACGAGAGGCCAATACCTCAAGAATAGCAGGATTTAGGGAATAATGAGGGCTTTTTAAAATTGAAAATTGCATGTCTGGTAAGCAGACAGTTTTCAAGACAACGAATAAAAGCAGCTAGAGGATGTTACAAGACTGTACAATCTATGCTACAGTGCACAGATTGAACAAAGCAAGAAATAATAAAACGAAAGACGATAGTCAAATTAGCATGTGTGAGGGCCAGTTGCATCTAGCTGGTGCCTATACACAGGGTCAGGAAAAGGCACAAAGATGTTTCATCTCTTTTTTTTTTTGCCCCTGCATCTTCCAAATCCATCTGATTTCAGAATGCTTTACTGCCCATTTTGACTGACGTGCCATTTTCCAAAGAGAGAGTGAAGGACCTTTCCAGCCACCGAAAACAAGACCCCAGCTTTGTCATCCTCAGTGGGAAACTGCAATGCCCACTTTCACCCCACGTGCTGAGGGAGAGCCCACCCTGCTTCTCACAGAGCATCCCTCTGGCTGCCACTACTCCATGCTGTCCGGGCACAAACTTCACTTCCTATGGCACAGTTTGACTTCAACTTTCAGAATGTGGGATGGAAATTAACTCTGCTGACTTCTAAGTTTCCATCTTGGCAACAGTCACACACAAAACTGTTACACCCACAGTCACAGACTGCACGAGATGATTGTCATGCATGCGTCTGCATGGGAACAGGTTTGTATTATGAAAATCAAAGCCCCAGGTAGAAGATTCTCAAAGGTCTATGCAATGAGTGAAATGCATAAAAAATACATGTAATAGGGACTATGTATATTGGATTGATATGCCAAATATATAGGCCATTTGAAAACCTGGTTTCATATGTCAAAATTCCATCTCCCTTAATCTACCTTTAAAAAATGGTTGGATTCCTAAAATTAGACTAAGAAGCCTGTGATTTCTGGCTGGAGAGGTAGCAGCATTCTACCAGCAATTGAGTCAAATCTCGTTAAGAGTCATGACTGTTTGCATAAACAGAAATGACAGTTTATAGGTAAATCCTACCCAGTGTGGAGTCCATTCATTTTAAATGTTATGCTCAAAAGGCCACAGCA
Source organism: Hypotaenidia okinawae (assembly GCA_027925045.1). Lineage (NCBI taxonomy): Eukaryota > Metazoa > Chordata > Aves > Gruiformes > Rallidae > Hypotaenidia > Hypotaenidia okinawae. Next base: position 14,389,321 of record BSDF01000013.1, on the reverse strand, counting down.
GCATAATAATGTGAAGGCAGGCATGAAGCCTCCAATAAAACTGCACCCACTGGGTCACTGCCATTGCATAGCATGCTCTGGATATTTACAGAATGATTATACACTGGGTGGTCAATCAAAGCTCAGTCTGTCTGTCATAAATATTAGACCTAAAGGCCACAGGTGTGGATTTTACAGAACTGTTTCTTGTCTCCACTCTCATAGGATATAATACCTATGTACCTTTATAAAGAATTTGCTCTTGTTCATTCTAGCTTTTCTTAAAGCAACTCTTCTGCACACTGCATCTAGTATGTTAGTTTATTAAGGATACTCCCCTGATGCTCTTACCTCCTGGCAGAACTGTACTGTCGTTTTATTCATCTCTCTTGTGGTCATGCAGACAACGAACTAGGCAGACTGTTGCTTATATTTTTCCATTTATACCGTCTTATCAATTGATGGCAGATGGTTTGGGGGAATCTTAGGGAGAAAAGAACCACTGCTAATGTCACTGCTGTATCTTGAACTTTAGTCTTTCCCACTGCATGTTATTTTTTAGCAAAACATGGACACCAGAGAAACAGAGCAGCCTGTCTGAACAGTCAGAGCAGCTTTTCTCACCAAGAGAGACAAATGACAAATAATTCTGTTCTGTATCTCAGATGGAAAAAAAAAACCAAATAACCACCCAACAACGCAGAAACACTCCATTAGAGTAGTTCTGCAAATGTCAGGAGTGAAATGCTTTGTGGTACACAAAACACAGTAACAGAAATTCAATATAAAATAATGGTTTTACAGAAAGGGGTCATAAAACCAAAACCAAAGAGCAGAAAAGTCATGGGACAAAGAAATGAGAGGAGCAGAGCATGCACAGGATCTCCACAGCAGAGGCAGCATTCCTAGGGGTCAAACAACACTAAGAGAAGAACCTACAACTCAGCATGTTCATATGATCATAACGAAGCATCAACCCATGCTGGTCCGTCTGCTGTTTTGCATCCACAACAGTGCAGTGCACTGATTCTATCTTGAGCCTTGGAATCCACTCAGCTGTGTTACTGCAGACCTCTCCTAGATTAAGAATTAAGCACCAGCTCTACTGAACAGCACAGGTATGGTATCAGATGGCTGGTACTGTACTCTTCAAGGGCATGAAGGATACCACTTGGATATGATGAAGCCCGGTGCCACACAGGCATACCAGTTCAGCAGCTTTGCAGTTCATGGCCATGTCTCAGTTTTGCCTTTTGGGAAGCATTTTTTTGGTTGGTTAAGTTTTTGACACACAGCAACATCTTAAGCAAAACACATTAATGACAAGGAACTGCCTCAAACTATGCTAGAAAAACTTCTGAACTTAATTACAATATTTTTCTGTTCCCTTGTGATATAAATTCCATCTTAATGGTTTGAGAATGATGCTGAAGGCTTCACAAACCTAGGGTTTTTGCATAATTCTTGAGCATATTTAGACCACATCTCTAAAGCAAGCAAAGTCATACTTAAATATGTAGGAGTACAACTGAATTGCACTAGTCTCCCAGCAGAGAAACTTGAAAGAGACACAGGCAAAATTACCATTAAGCTATAGAACTCTGTTATGCATTCAATCCAATTTCATAAACTCAGACTGCTCCTCTCAGTATTATTTTAGCTCAAAAAAAATCAACGCTATTCACAATAACAATTCATGGTTTCCTAAGTGCAGAGGACACAATACTTTTGGCATTACTCTACATTATGCAGGGCTTTGAATTCTCTCCTTGGGGGGAATTTGCCCTGACTGGAGTTAAATGAACTGCATTAGCCTCTGTCCTAAGCGGAAAGTGGTTGTGTATGAAAATAATGAATTATAGTTTGTAAATTCTCTTGGCCCAGCCACTGCCAAAAACCTGCAGCTTGTGTCTGTGCAGGACTGGATTTAGCAAGGTTTAGGACTCACTGAGCAGCCTGCCCCAAAAAACACGTCCAGGCAATCCACACCATTTTCCAAGTATCACTGGAGGTCTGCAGGGATTCTTCACAGTGCTGTGGCAGGACACCAGCACCTATGAGTGTTATATGCTCATTTTCCTATTTGAGAACTGCAGCTGAGTTTTCCCTGGGACATTGAGGAAGCAAATCACAGCCTGTGTGGTTTTTGTACTAGAACAAAAGATCGTTTTCATATCGAATTAACCAATTGTCAAATTTTTGCCAGAGGCTCAGAGGAGATTTTTTACATGACCAGGAGGAGATTATTACTGCAGTCAATTTTTTTCCATGAAACTGTGAAACATGCATCATCAATATTTAATGTGAAAAAAAATATAGCTGTTTTCTACTAAAAATTCATATACAAATTAACACTAAAGGAGACTCTTCTGCCTCCTGAAGGATTTTAAAAATGCAGTATCAGAGTAATAGTAATTTCTGCTAAGAGTTTTAGAATTGGAAGTAAATATTTATTGCAGAATACTAATAAACTGTTTACACACAGCAAATGTTTCAAAGAACTGTCAGATACTTCTCATTTTCTCCAGAAAATAAGGCATTTTCCATCCATAAATAAAGATGCAAAAGGTATTGCCAGACATTGTGTGTGCAATGCTACAACTGAAAATTAGCTGTATTATTGTAAGAACCGGGGCAAATCTAGCACTCCTTACAAAGAAAAAAACCTCACAGAAGTTAATGCATGCCCATTTACCAGATTTTAAGTAGTATCCAGGATACAAGAGGCACTGGGAACATTACTGGAGACAGCATAAGCTTGCAGTACTCACTGGCAATCAGCTGGGCAGGACACTGACTCTTGCACAAAAGACTGCAGCTGAAGCCAGAGATGAGATTAATTCGGAGTATTTGGGATATTCTAGATTCAGAAGATTCACTGAGACCACAAGAGGTCAACTATTCCATTCCAGAGCAGGAAAGACAGAATGGCATTCTGAAGTTGTTGCTTCTGTGACAGGAACAAAGAACCCATTTCTCCACCTTCTGCTGCTCCATTAGCTCAGGAGACAGCGAGGAAAAAGACCAAGGCTGAAGCAAAAATTGTTTTAATTTTTATGGTGCAGCCAAGACAACAGTTACAAAGCCCTACTTCAACTACCAAAGACAGTGTGTGGGATGCTACCACTGTTACTAGATCTTTTGCCTGAACTGCCAGGAAGGGTTCTTTATCCATCTAGTACCTGACCTGACAGCATGGATTACAGATTTTCAATAGAAATGGAAAGATCTGATTGTGGCCATTCCCCTAGGGAACCTGCCCTGAGTAGTTCCTAGATCTCTAGTTTTTACTATAAACCTGTGTGCACTGTCATTTGTATCACAGTGAAATAACACACATACGCAAAGCAAAAACTGCTTTCTCCTTTTTCATGATATATATTGTGGCCTCTCCCAGATACCCTCCCCCCACCCCAATGAATAGTCCAAAAATAAAAGAATAGCCCACCTTGTCCTACTGACATTCAGCAGCTGTTGATTTATTTGAGAAGGAACTGGCACTGATGACTTGGAGCCTAGCAAAGGTTTTTGTCAATGTATTTATGAACACATAGATAGACAGAGGATATCTCTAATGCTTTACAATACATTGACTTATTAGCAAGTTTAGGTTTCTTAGTTCACCACCTTTAATTCTTAAAACCTACACACAGGAGCAAGGTAAGCATCAACTTCTAAACACAGAAAAAATACATTTAAAAATAGGATTCAGTCTTGGCTGGTGACAAGGCTCCTAAGTGAAAGTTTTGCCATGGTTTGATGATGATGAAGTACAGGTTGTGGGAGGTGATTATTCTCCTTTATTTGGCACTAGTAAGACCACATCTGAAGTCCAGTGCTGGGCTCCTCAGTAAAAGACATGGATATACTGGAGCAAGTCCAGCAAAGGGCCACAAAGATGATTAAGGGCTTGGAGCATCTGACATACAAGGAGAGGCTAGGAGGGCTGGGATTGCTTGGCCTGGAGAAGAGACAATTCAGGGGGATCTTATGGATGTGCATCAATTTCTGATGGGAGACAGTAAGAAAGGTGGAACCGGACTCTTCCCGGCAGTGCCCAGTGACAGGGCAGGAGGCAATGAGCACACTCTGAAACACAGGAAATGCCATTTCAACATATGAAAAAGCTTCCCTGTAAGGAACAAGTCGCCCAGGGATCTTGTCATGTCTTGGAACTGTTGAAGTCTGACTGAACATGGCCGGAATAACCTGCTTTGAGCCGAGTTGGGCAAATGTTCTCTAGAGCTCCCTTCCAACTTCAACTAGTCTCTAATTCTGGATTATGAGGTAAAGAGACTCTTTTCTGTACTGTCAGGAAAAGCCAGATATTAATTCTACTTCACATGCTCGGGTTTGGGGTTTTTCATAATCTCAAGAATAAAAATGAAGTTTTGATATATTTCATTTTGATTGTCAAAATGTTTCAGACTAACAAAATGTGCTGCACTGCAGTCCTACATAACATGATATATTGATCTTAGTAAATATTTCAGTACCTCCTCACTGAAGACTTGGATGAAAGTACCATGTCCCATGTGAGTTTTTATTTATTTTCTTCCTACATGAACCTTTCAGTTGGATATTGTTCAGCATGCTCTTAAAACATGGTTCAGGCCACTCATTGTCAAACTCTAGCCTCATGGCATGTCACTGATATCACTGAATATTTCTGTCTATAAATGCCTTATAACTAATGATACACATCACTAATACAAAAAACACATACAATATACACAGAAGTCCAGCCTGAAGCATAGGGAGGTTGCCATACACAGCAATGCATTCCAGCTTTAAAACATCTCCACAGTTTGCAAGGAGTGTTACTTGGTTTCTCTTTTTGTTATTGTTTTGGAGTTTTTGTTTGGTTGGTTTGGTTTTTTTTTTCTTATTTTTTTTGTCTTAGAGATAGTTACATACTTCCTCTTTCAAAAAAGAAACAGTAAGAGAGGAGAAATTGCTAGCAGAAGCAAGTAGAACACGTAGGAGAGCATGTAGCATAGGTCTGCTAGGTAAGTACTCTTTCTTAACTAAACATTTTCTCTGCAGCTGCCAATACCAAGGGAAAGAACCCTGGGCCAATTTCACAACAGAGTTTCTGAGTATTGTCTGACTGGAGCATTATGATGGAAAAGGTTTGCTGCAAGCTGCCAAATTAGGGACCATGATAATTACCTGAACCAAAGACTCTGCAGCCTAGCTTCTGGGTAATGTAATTTGATTATACGTGTTGTTGCTTTCATGCCGTGTGATACACTATTATCCCAGAACTGTTGGAAGTGTGGTACCTCCATGAAGCGTTCCCTCCATGGGCAGATCAGCCACGCTGGCATGTAGAGCAATGCCCAGTCAGTGCATATTTTCTACTTTCCTTTCCTTATACAGATTTTTTTTCTTCAAATAGCCTGCAGTGAAGCTTAGTTTTATTTGGCTTTCTCAATTATCATAGACCACTGCATGCAATAATCCTTTTATACATTCTTTTAATTAGGTTGTAAAATGTGACCAGTTCCTTTCTGAAATGTATATTTATCCAATTAAAAAATATATAACAACTAGTATTTATCATTAATTATTATTTCACAGATACAAGGTAGGCATTTGCATTTTATTACATACCATGAATAAGTCAAGAAAATGCAGAGTCAAGTTCATCTCCCTGCAATTACTGAAGATGCACATGGCCTAAAATTTGACTGACTCAGTCTAGGCACTCTCAACTAAACAGTACTAGATGAGTGTGGGACAAATTCTTCAGCACATGTTTAGATTGCCAGACTGTTTAGGAAATCATCATTAAAGGCATCATGCATGATGTTAATGGGACACTGATGACCATGTACAGCAGTGCTCATTTCCCACCACAATCTGTATCTAAGTACTATCTCATATTTCTAAGATCACCGTTAGACTGAAGCTAGATATACATGTTTTCTGTTAAACATTGTCAGCTAGGAGTATTTTTGTAGTAGCAAAACCCCTGGGGTAGACACAGTCACACTGAGAAAAAACACAGCTTATTTCATTGAGGGAAGTGGCATAAACAATCCTGACAAAAGCACTCTTGTACTGTTATAAGTTCCACCCAGACCAGGATTTTCAAGTAGTGGAGCCTGTATTTTTGGTGCATGACTGAATGACTAGGATTCAGTGAATTCCATCTGCTGGTTTAATCATCAATTCTCCCAGTGAAGACCAGGTACTGACAGGTGGCATGATAAGAACACTGATTTATTGCTCTACTCTACAGCTTTACCAACATATATGTATCTATCTATATATATCAGCAAACCTTTGCTATAAGGACTAGCTATAAGGACAGAATAAACCCAGTGTTACTAAGGCCTTGTCTACTCATAATAGTTCAATATCTTTAATTATATTATAAACTGTATTGATAAAAAATGTTCCTTTTCTGCTATGATGTGCTCTCAAATATTTAATATGCTCAGCTGGTGTGAGGCAGTGGTATAACTAAAAACACAGTAAATGAAAATTTATGTGATTACATTATATAAGTGGACCACACTAAATTAAGCTCTTCCAGTGAAGGATTACAAGTTAAAACAAATACAGAAAAGAAACTCTGCAGGAAAGAGTGCAAGTAGGCAAAGATTAATTTTTTATGTCCAAGAGGGAGAGTTGAGTAGAAGAGTAGGTACTACAGCACATAGACACTAACCCAGTTTTTACTTCTTAAACAACAAAGCACCACGTGCAAAGCATTCTCTTGTTTGGAAGACAGTTAAACCCACACAAGCACTGGAAGATTTGCATCTTGCTCCTCAGAATGCAAAGAAACCAGCAATATGCCTTTTAGGCTCATCTCCTAGGCAGTGACAGTCAGGGCTGTCTTAAACTCAGGTTTCTAACAGGGATAAAGAGGCTTGGCAGTGTGAACTATGGCTGCTGTAGGTTGAAAGATAATATAGCAAAATGGAATATATATACCATAACTCTGTTCTCTCAGTGTAATTTAGTGAAACAGGCTATGCAGTTTGATTCAGACTCAGCCAAGTGCCAGATGATAATAATAAACTTGTAACAGTCATTCAAAATATTTTTTTCCTTTTCAAATTGTTCATTAAATTACTTCATTTTAAGAACATGGTCTATCAACCTTTTTTAGAAAAAATACAGTTAAAATGATGGGGCAAACAGACTGTTATGAGGCATGAGTCAGTCTGGACAAAGAATCACATGCCAGCATGTTGTGGTTTTGCCCCAGCTGAACCCAGGGCACAGAGTTATTAGCAGGACTCTTGCAAAATAAAGTAATGCACAAATAAGACTGTATTTGATAATGTGCTCCCAGAGAATAAAACATGATAAAATTCTTAGATAGCTCCTTGGATAGCTGGCAGAACCCCGCTGAGTCTTGCCATCTACACCAACTCAGGATATGGCTGATTTTTACACTAGGCAATGGAAAGTGCATTTTGCAAGGTGTCAACTACACTTCATATGCAAGCAGAGATCCATAATCATTAATGAATGGCAGTTAATTCTTCCTGTAGACGCTGACAGGAATGATCAGTGACTAATGGAGCTCTACACCAGTACTCAGACAGCTGTGGTGGGATCTCATCTTGTTGGTCAGCTTCAATGAACTTCTGATTTCAATGGCAGTTTAGCAGTCCTTGTATATTTACAAATACCTGAGTCACTACAGAATCCCCTTGCACTAGTGAACAGTACTCATAGACTATTCAGTGTCATAATTCCTTCAAATGAATTACTGGATGTTCATTTTTATTATTTATCCAGTGCTAATAACATTCCCATGACTTGGCATTAGATCTAATGTTAAACAAGAAGGATTCAAGAAAATAATGGTATCCCAGTTTGGGCTTTGACACTGATGGGTTCAATTAATGTAGTTCTAAGAAAGTATATCCCAATGACAACGCAATTAAGATACCAAAAAGTATTTGGAAGGGAAGTGATTTTTACAAGGCTACTAAAGGAACAGAAGAGAATGGCAGGATTTGGTTAGGAATGGAATATTTCAAATATGTCTCAATGACATCAAAAGCAAGAACAACAACAAAAAGTCTTAAAACTTTGGAAAATATAGTTTAACAGCTAAAGATGAAAAATGAAGAACAGAAGGGTTAAAAGGAAACATTTCCTGTGCTTGTTTATAAGAACAGTAACATCAGTACTTGTAACTTACATCTAAAAGATGTTTTCCATCTACTTTCCACTTAAGCTAGAGTTTCTTCTTGCCTGCAAGTCACACCAAGTTTTAGCCTCTTTGCAAAATCCTAATTCTCCACTTTATTTCTTACTAAGGAAACAAAAAATCACACAGGTCTTTCCTAGGGCATATTTTTGGAAAATAAATGCTGCCATGACTACATCTCCATATGCCTTCTCCCCTCCAGTGACTCCTGAAAGCAAAATACATGTCTCAGGAAAGCAAAGGGGATTGAACCCTTCCTCCTTCCTCCCTGAACACCAATCAAGTTACTCTCTCCTATGAGACAGAATCAGGCTTGTGGTGCTGTGTTTGAGGTTCAGAGTCTTAGTTTGACTCCTACAGTGGGACATCAGCAGAATTTAGGCACCTATGTTAAAAACCGAATCAGCAGAATTAGCAACAGCCTCCTGAGCCTAGAAGGTATCTAAAAGACAGTAGATAGCTCTCTGACCCAACACCTTTTAGCTGGTACATGTACAGACCAAAATGTCCCAATACTGAGTGCTTATTCAGCCTAAGCTTTGTGAATTACACATTCATTTCTGCCTATGTTTTTGGAAAGCCCAATTAATTAAGCACAACATATGTACACTTAACATGCAGAGACTGTGCCTCCTGAAGAAGGGAGCCAGCAAGCAGCCAGAACTGAAAAAAGCAAGGACTCATTAAAAGCATTAATATACCGATTATTGGGCAAGATACTGGAAAATGTTGGTATTCTGTTTTTCAGACTGCTCTATTCACTATAATAGATTCAAATACTCCATACTACGGATGGAGCTTAATACCCTTTGGCTTTCTGGCTGCACATAGATCCAGTTTCCAAAAGAATATTTCACATTTTGGTAGTTAGTGTCTCCTCAGTATCTGTTACCTCTTTTCTTCTTTCACTCCCTTCTTCCCCATCTCTCTATTCCAACCTTTCCCCAATGCTCCTAAGTGTACAACTGGGTCTCAGGACCTCCCTCTTAGAGCTATATCTTCCAAGTGTAGGAGCAAGGTCTAGAATGAGTGCACAGGAGAAGCAGATTGAGAGTAACGCTCCTCATCTGTGTCAGCTTATTTTCAGAGCTTTCCCTTGTCCTGCTGTGCAGCATGAATGAAACATACTCCCAGACATCAAATCTTTATCTCCTGATACAGAATTTAATCACCTGAATTTGTTTATGAATTCTACTCCTGAATTATGCTGTGCCTCACAGGGAAGTGTCTTCATTTGGTCAGATCATTGGTGCTTATAAAACATAAACCTTGTGGTATGGAGGTTCTGGGGTCTATCTTTCACCAGAGTCATGCAATCCTCAGGTGGTTTGGCATATAGTCAGTCAATAAAGTTCCTAACACCAAAAAGATAGAAATAAGTAGCAATCAAGGTCACTATAGGTTTGGACCTTAGTCAATGGCGAAAGGAGCCTCTCAAAACCCATTAACAAGTAATGTGAGTCTCTGTGCCACATGCCACCATATATAACAACACTACCTACATCATCAGCTGTCAGATATGTCCAGAAAGAAATATGTGCTGTTTTAAGAATACAGCTGTTAAAATTTGTCTCTCTTCTACATTGGAACTAAAAAGTTACCAGGGGCTTTCTACCTTTCATTAATTTTTCATTATAGTTTTTTAACTATTATAACTGTAGATAGTGACACAGTTTCCATTAAGGAATGATGGTGCAGGCTGAGATGCTGGCTTATCTCTGAGGAGACCAGTAATACCAAACTTACTCTATAAGCAAAATACTTGCAGGGTTTCCTATTCTCAAGTTTATCCCAAAACCACCACTATGTGTTTCACCATTCATAATGAATTGAGTTCTATTTCACTTTGAGATAAGACTTTTCTTTAAGTTTTAATGCCCCATCAGTACTTGCTATCAATGAAGTAAAAATCTTCAAGAAGGGTGGGCACAACAGTAAGAATTAGACAGAAGAAATCACATTATACCTATGAATCAAAACTATTCCTGTGTATAATCACCCAGAACTGAGGACTATGAATGGTCCTGCTTGTCAAATAAGCAACAGCCTAGGTCTGGTTGTACTTAGATGAGAAATCACAAATATCTCTGATAACACAGTCTGAGGTTCTGAAATGCATGGTGTTGCTATTTGATGAAATGCTGCTCTTTCTTTTCATTCATATCTAAATCAGTGTTACGTGGGTCTTAACACAGGTATCCAAAGCAGAATGGTTTAGTGAAGTGATCCTTTGGCTGAGAGCCAAAGGCTTCTTAAGTGCTATTCTTAGAAATCCATCATATCAATGGGGGCTTTTAGGCAAATTACTAATCCAAACCACATCACTCTCCTTATTTGCAAAACTGGGGGATAAAGACAATTTCATATTTTTGCAGAGTCCTTTGAAATGCATGCCTTGAAATGTTCCTAAGAGCATTTGATATTAATGGTTACTATTGTTATTTAAGTCATAGGAAAACTCAGAACAGCTACTAGTTAATATTTAAAAGGCAGTATAAATTGTGTTTATCTCCAAGGCATGAGTTAAAGGGTGTCTTTGACCTCCTCTCATCACTTGTTATGGAAGACAATATTTCAAATAAAATGTGGCAGATACTAGTTGTGTCTTGGCCATTTTCCAGTATAAACACTTGCATCTTGCTTACTTAAAATTCAGTGAATGATGTATGTTATTCCTCAGAATGTGCTCCATATTACTGTGGGATGTTATTGAAAAATGCCCACAACTGCTATTCTTAATATCTGTATTTCTATTTGATAGTGGTGTACAGTTATATTCTGCTCTCAGTGCCCATGCAATCCCAGGAATGTCATGCAACCACACAGGAAGATCAGTGGAGTTTTCTGGTTGCAATCAGAGTCACAATTTGTTAAACTGAAATTGAAGTTTGATCTTCCCAGATGAAAAGAAGATATAAAAGGGGTAAAGGAGCACAGTCTTCAGGAGTGACCAATAGCACATACTGAAGGTTACGCTGTTACCCCAAGGCCCCTGTGATGTGCTTGATATACTTCAGCTGGACCTTTAGCACAAGCCAATACTGGACATAGCTATGGACAGACAGAACTTAAAGCAGAAATACAGTTAGTGACCATAAAGTAGTCTTAGGTTTACAGCAACAGTCATACAACTAGCATACAAGTTCCTATGAGTTCACCACATAGGTGATGGGTGCTACCTAAGGAGCTGCCACAGAGGAATGCTATTTGTTCTGGCACCTCATGACTGCCTTACAGATATCTGTAGTTAAGCACTGGACCAGCTTTACATTACAGTGTAAGAACCAGCCTTATTCAACTAGCATGCACCATGCAGACAGATTAGCTTACTGAGGCAGAGACAACAGGCAGTACTTGGGTGGATATCATTATATAAAAACCAAGGTATTGTCTGATCATCTCTGAAAATTATGATTTTAGTAATAACATCATATACTGCCTTTAAAAGGGGACGGTGAGAGATAAGCAGGATTTACCTACTTATTTTGCCTTTGCACTGCAGAGGAGGCAATAGAAGCAATATAAGCTGGAGAGATGTGTTTTATCACACAGGAAGCCATCAAGAAACTCTTCCAGAAGAAGAGACCATATGTGGACTACGACAGCATGATGTATGAGTCACATTGCTGAAATCAACTCTTGGATTCAATAGTGCCATTTGAAGGGACAAAACCATTCTTTTCTTTAGCCATTCAAGCAAGGGAAACATGCTAACTCAATTGCCAGCACAGCTACCACAAGGAAATTGTGTATTCCTTTTAGTATTCAAGACATTGCTCTATTGCCTTATTCATATGAAATTCAGCATCTTTTTTGAAAACAGCAAAACAATAACTTTGTCTCCATTTTAATTTGGAAGGAGTCCAAATTAAGCTATTATGAGAGATAAATGATATAATGAGAGCTGCATGCAATTTACTGTAAAAAATGAACAAGCAAAATGACCTCTCAAATGTTTGCATTTTTCTTTTTTGAACTTACTGAAATTTTAATGTTCTAGGTAGTGAAGTCAAGTTTCATATTCAGCTTTCCTGTTAATGTCAACATGCACATGACAGGTTCCAACTAAGCAGAAAAATAGGACATTAGGATGCCAACCCAGCGTTCCGGTATTATCAAGAATAAATGAACTCAACTTATACAGAGGCTCTGTATTAACTGTTTCCAGAATACACTCCTATGTACAATACTGTCTCATAGGAATTTGTCTGACTGGCAAATATCAGATGTTCTGGCAGTGAGAAGAAACTCTGAGAGACTCTATTATTCCTAGGCTATAATTGGGAATAAAAATATACTGGAAGCACTGGTGAAAACACAGGTTCCTGGACCCTGTGGTCACAAAGCTTTTGAGTAGTAAAGTGTACCAGCTCATAGCAAAGGTCATCTTCAGTTTTGCAGCTTCAGGATTTTAATCCTAAGTAAGCCAATCAGATCCATATTAAGTGATAAGCATATTATGTTAATAAGCATAATTTTGATAATGAACATTCCTTCAATGAATCTTCATTCCTGATTCATTAGTTAGAAGCTATCATTTGAGAACAATGGAAAATGTTTTTAAAAACCCAGTTAACTCCTTTGGGGCAATTACAGACCTCAACAGATTGGCTTTCAATACTATCTCTCATCTTTATTCCCAGACTTGCACCTATGGTCACCATTCCACAGCAAAATCTCTGCCTTTTTCAAATTCTTAATTTTCTGAAAAGGATTTCAACCCTGCCTGGAAAAAAACCCAAACAAATCCTAACCACCAACAGAAAAAAAAAATGTTACCACATTTTATTTCTGAAGTCCCATGTATTTCTTTGGAAGAACTTATACCTTGATTCAGTGGCTGGTGTTTGGGTTCTGCAGGCTATCCCAGTGGTATCATCTTCTGAACAAGAACGGCAAAACATTAAAGCAGCAGCAGAGTTGTGAGAGTCTGCCTGCACAGGACTGACATCGTGTGACTAGCACTATCTGGGCCGAGGAATACGCTGTATTCTGCAGTAAAAGGAGTACTTGCTACAGGTAGTACTTACTGTTCTGTATCATGCAGTTCCTGTTTCATATTCCCACTCCAACATGACTACATGCATTTCTAAGGTTACACTTACACTCCAGTGCTTTAAGGCACACCCAGTATCATGCACAAAACCCAAGGTTTTGGAGTCCAGCAAGCTATTTGGCCAGATGTTTTTGATGCAATTAAGTATTATTCCATCCACGTGCTGGTTTTAATAGCATCTACAGGTGTAACAATTTGTATCAGTGGATATAAAGGATCATCACTTGAGTAAATTCAAGCCTACGTCATTTCAGCTCAGCAGCTGGCACTACAGGATTTAAAAAGATACACTTAAGATACACTTTTCTAATTATGAAATACAGGAATATATCTGTTGATAGGTCTATGTTCTCCACTACAAGCCTCCTTGTGCTGGAAGGTTAGGCTAGTTTACATTCCGTAATCAGCAGTGCCCCACCAGTGGGTTTTTAATATGCTTTATTAGCTTAATATGCCTGAACATTGCATTTGTGTGTAGAAAGGCCAGGGGATCGTCAGCCCTGCATTCAGCTGCAGTGAGAACTGAGCTCTGCAGCCCTGAAGCCCTGACTGTACAAGGGAGCGCGCACATGGCATCTGCCTGGGCCAACAGGCCTGAGAAGTTCTAGGTCTTGTAACTCTCCCCTCGCCACTGTGTCATTACTTCACTCCATCAAAAGTGAAAAATAAAAGATAAGAAGCACTCTGCAGTGACCCACGTAATCCCACAGAGGTCACAGCAGAGACTGATTTATGATGATTGACAACTGCCGATGATTATGAAAATTGGTAGCCAGTACAGCATGCATTACTCATGCCTGCAGAACAGGGCACAGAGAAATCATTTTCCCTTTTAGTATTCCTAAAGGTTCACTGTTCTTAGCTTTATTCAAAGAAGCTTAAGGCCCCAGGAAAACGATGCAGCATATATAAACAGGGCAAACATTATGTCAAGCTATTTTAAAAATGTCACACCGTTAGTTGATGTAACGTTCTGACTTAATATGTAAGTGAAAAACGAATGAATCTGGAAATCTCTGTTTAGTAGTTTAGAAAATGGGATCTGAGATTGCTTTAAACAAGGTCATAAAGACCTCTCAACCTTTTTTTTTTTTTTTTGAAATATATTGACTGGCTTGATAGTGCACCACAGACAAATATCTACATGCTTCACATAATGAAACAGTGTCATTACTTTCTCTGGACAAACTCCCAGTGTAATTGCAACCAAAGTAAAACATCTCTGAGACTGCAAAGAAGTGTCAAAACAAGAAATAGAATAGCACAGACCTGAGATGTTTTCCATTTGCAGACCTTCATATAGGTGTCTTTTTTCATACTTGTAGCCGTATATTGGAAAGCATAATTTGATGATAGACGTGAAACTGTGTATTAGTTTTTATTTTGACAAATTCATTAAACATCACATAGCTTGAAAAATGAACCAGGAGGCACTAAGCCAGCCTGGGAAGATTGTACTTCATAAACCGAATTGCTCACATGGGCAACGTTTTGGTGGAAGTTATAGATTTTCTAGCATATCCCTGATAGATAGCACTAATATAACTTCAATAAAAACTCCGGATATGTCAATATAAAATTTTTTCTAGCATCGAAAGATGTAAGATACCTCAGCTAATAAATTGGAAGACTCCCTATTCCTCATGGTACGCTAACTTACACATCAGATTATAACAAGTATTGAAACCATCTAAGGTAGAGCAGGCAGCTGTAGCTTTGCTGCTTATAAAAGTTGCACTAAATTAAGTTATCAATGTACTATAAGCAATAATTGGAATTTAAGATCGAGAACAAGTATTTCTGCTAAATGTTAGCATTCTTCTATTTTTAACTGTTAGATAACAAGCAATTTTTCAAAATTGACAGATGAATGAAAAAGATAAACAGTATCTGCTGCGTGCAATTGATGTTCTTTCTCTTTGTTCCCAACATATGACCTTTCACTTACCTGCCTAAGATTTACTGACTTTTCTTAAATTGCTACCACTTCGAAATTGATTTGGTACAAGGAGTGCAAACAGGCATCTTGTTCTGAAAGAAAAGAAGATAAAGGCCTTAGAGGGCTGCCAGTGCATGAGGACAGGATAGCGCTTATGACCACACACACTTATATATATGTATGTATGTGCATATGTGTATGCTCACGAACATAAACATACAGTCCCAAGTTTAAATGGTACATCTATTTCTGCATCCTATAACCAATGACGTACCACAATAGGTTGCACACCCACAAAATGTGACTGGAAATAGCTGCCTGGCTGTTTTCACACAGTCAATTATCAGGGTCTCTAAATAGAAAGAATACGAGGAAATGTACTGAAATCACCAACTCTTCAGTGCTCTGCAGACAGCTGTTCCATTCAGTGAAGGTGGATGCTCCATATTCACATGAGAAAAGTTTCTCAGAATATTGTTTATGCTTTCAGCACCTAACACAGATCCACAGTTCTGCCATACCTGTATGCAACTTCTGGCATAAAATGCCAATCTCTAAGAAGGATGTATGATGGATGGGCAGCACTCAACTTCAGCTAAGTACCTCCAAGTACACAGTACTAGGAAGAAAGAGATACAGCTTCCAAGTGGTCTGACTGCTGGGGAAAGCAAGATATATCTTCAGTACCATTTCTTGAGAAGAATGCACTGTGACTCTTAGTGCACTTGTGCTGCACCACAAAGGGCTGACGCTTTCTGTATCTACGTCTTTGGGCCCCTGGCAATGAAAATGCTTTCCTTTTTGCTTGATTTATGCAGACCATGCTGTTTCCAGACTACCAAGGTGATCCATTACATCATCCCTAGCAGACTTCCAGAATAGCTAATTCCCATCTAACTAGAAAAAAAAAATCAAGACAATAATAACAATTTAATAAATGCCCAAATTTATTACCATACAACTTCATTACTTCCAAATAGCCAAATACTGACATGACTCAAAATCCAATTTCTTGACTTTCAAAATCTACATTGGATAATTTGGAAAAACTACTTATTCTTTCATTTAAGACAATGGATGAATTTATTCTTCCTAAACAATACATGCAAACTGCCTCTCTTTTTGCTATCTGAGGTAAAGAAATGAACAGATGTGTAGAAAAACTTTTGGTTTTGTTGTTGGTTAAGTACAACAGAAGGGGAAGAGGGTATTATTTCCACAAGATGGCTGAATACAGTACTGGTAAATACCTGAATAAGATTTTATCTTCTGTGAACAAATGCAATAATTGCAATAATTTATTCATTAAATGTACAATAAATGTATAGGGCACAAAATCCTTTATGTTTTTTCTCTTAATAAATATGTGATTAATCTAATATCCATACTGCATAATCTTAAAAAATATTTATCTTCTGAAAAGGGATGAACTCAGAAGATAAAAGTCAGCAGATGATACTGTCTCTACACTGGTTTCCAGACAAGTATCTGTGGTTAGAGCAGAATTCCCACATTGTAGATCAAGAGCAGAATTAAATCTGAATTGCTGAAGTGCCTACAGAAATGCTCTCTGAAAGAAGGTTAGATTGGAGGAAATGCCATCCTGTACAGAAATGATAACTTGCAAACTAAGTTAGTCCTACAGAGTTCTCACCAGAAGCTGGTAAATTAAAATCATTTTTAGTCCATAATCTTGACTCAATAAAACAAGTTTTTACATGCTCTGTGTGTTTGTAGCTTGCTTTCAAGAAAAGACATAATTTTCAAGCTAAAGGCTCTTTTTAAGGTGAAGTATTTGTCAATATCAAGGATCTACATTCAGAAACGTTTAGAAGGAAATTCTGGTTGTAAGGATGCTAAGGACACAGCAGTTAGCCTTGGTTTGTCCTCCTGACAGGAGACAAAAGGCAGATCCCTGTTTTTTTACATCAATCCTGTTCCTAACAGCAAAGCCACTTTCTGATGGCTCACCCATATTGCTTGCAAGCCATAGTGCACTGGAATACTAAATCAGGTAATATTAGAGGTTAATACAATTTGGAATGCTTAGAGATTTGATGAGGAAGAGAAAAGCTCTTCAAGTCATGAATGTCCTTACACTACTATTACATCCCGGCAGAGCATTCCTCACCTGTTAAGAGGGAGCAATTATGGGAGCCAAACAGACTGCATGGATGACCTGAACCTTGCTCGCAACAGATGAGAAAATAAGACATATAGCTCAAGTGTCTGAAAGATCTTTAAAGCTGGTGGAGAGGAAGTATCAATGAAAGTGGGGAGATTGAAGGCTGGGCTGGGGTTAGGTCTGTGAGACCATAAAAGTACTATAAGTAGAACTGACTGTACAGACATAATTGAAATGGCATTCTTTAAGAGCAGCAACTTAAAATGAGATATATGTTTTATATAGAATGTGTGTGTGTATAAAATAGATATATATCTATCTCACCACCAGCAATAAGAAAAAAAGTAGTTCATGTACGTGAGCATCTGCATGCTGGCAAAGCTGCATCTGACAAAACAGGCACAAGTTTTCTGGGGTATCTCTCAGCAGGCTAAAACTTAGCCTCTTGTAATGTGAAGGAAGTTGTCATCAATTTAAAATTTAATTTCAAATTGATTCAAAAATAGTCCAATTCAGACTTGTAGGGCAGTACTCAGAAATTAAATTTATTGGACTGGCTGGCAAAGCCATATTATGATTGAACATATTTCCGAGCTTTAAAACTTATACATATTATTTTTGACACTGCAACTGTTAAAAATTTATGCAGACATAGAAAAGGAATAATGTTGCTGAATGTTTAATGCTATTCCTTTTCCAGCACTGCCTAGGAGTAAACAGGAATGACACGTTTCTTTCTGATTATGGGCTGTGAGTTAAGATCAGCCAGCTTCTTCATGCTAATTTCTGTTCTGTGTGCTCCTCTCCTAAACCTTCACATCTGCCTTAAGTCTGGCTGCCCGCTAGCATATGGTGCACTTGTGTGTGAACGTACTTGCACAAAACAAGGATAAAGTGAGCTTTTATTTGATACATTTCTTTTACCAGAAGTGGATGCTGTTCCTTTCATATTGTACTAGACATATAATGATCTCTAAACATATTAATTGCCTTAAAGTTTTTTCTTCTTGATTTTAGCTACGCTGTGATTTCTTTATCATATCTCCTATTCTCATCACAATAAAAATAGCTAAGAACAATACATAAAAAAAGAGACATTACATTTTTTCATCTGTACAGGAATGCTTTTGAGCTGTGTGAATCAGTCTTATAACATCTCGGATTGTTTTACCAGTGTATCTTTACTGACATAGTTAAGCAATTGTTATTCAATTGTCAAATCCAATGCAAAACAGATATATATCTGAAACTCAATCATATTACTATCTATTTCAGATTTATAGAAAACCAAGGCTGAATATATGAATAGGGTCTTATTGATGTGTTTTAATGCCCACTCAGGCATTCCTCAAAATGATGGTCAACATGTTGATTCTGACTAAATTAAACTGAAGATAAGATTTTTTCAATATATCACATCAGCATACACATCTGCTGATTGGTGTTAATTAGTCCTATATTTTCCAATTTGTAATCTGTGTATGTTTTATGGGGATGCAAGTAGTAACACATTAGCATATATAATCTCTCTCTGGAAAGCTTCTGCTGAGCAAGTGACCAATAAATTGCTGTTAATGTAAACATTAATCAAATTGAACACCAGTATGGAAAAATCTCAAGTTTAGGGGAAAAAAAAACCACCTTTCTCCTGTGCATCTTACTGTTGAACTGCAATTAAGACAGACCGTGATCTTTTCCAAATACTTTATGACAAATAAAGACATTTAGTTCAGCATCTTTTACGCCACCTTGGAGAGCTAATCACTTCACCATCAGTGTGAATGCATGCCAGTCAGTCTACAATGGTGAATTAAGTTTTCACCCATTTTATGAGGGAGGGAATAAAAAAAAGGTGGGGGGAGGTGAGGCATAAATTAGCATTGCATGATTTAAACTGAGAATGAAGAGGTCAGCGTATAATGCCACAAAGTGATGAATACTTCACAGAAATGTAATGACCTATAGTGGCCTAAACAAGCTATTGTATGACCATAAGTGTACCATTACTGTGAGCAAATGAAGATTGCAGTTATAGTATGTAAACTGTAATAAATATATAAAATAGACTCTGTTGGCATGATGAGAGAAAACATTTAAATTACGGTGCTGCTGTGTACTGTAATAATGTTACATGACTCATCCTTCAAAATTTCTCTTGTTCTAACAGCATTCGCCTTTCCTCAAAAAACCCAACCACTGAAAGAAGTGAAGCTAAACCAGGGCCTTTTAATTTTTAATTGATTTCCCAAGGTGTGACTATACTTACATACAAATTGGACCAAAATTTTCTACAGAAATAATGTCTAAGTCTGGTCAAGAAAAGGAAGAATTTCTGAACAGGTCAATTGGAACATTTCAACTTCTCAGATTCAACACAAATAGAAACAAAATAGGTTATCTTAAATGAGAAAAAGCATAGCATCTTACAACTTAGTTACCCATGAATCATACACATTTTCTTTAACTACAATGATGTATACACAGAAACCTACTTGCTCAAAAACATTCTCCTCCTAAAGCTAACAAATCATAGAATCATAGAATTGTAGGGGTTGGAAGGGACCTCGAGAGATCATCGGGTCCAACCCCCTGCCAAAGCAGCTCCCTAGGACATTTCACTCAGATAGGCATCCAGACGGGTCTTGAATATCTCCAGAGAAGGAGACTCCACCACCTCCCTGGGCAGCCTGTCCCAGGGCTCTGTCACCCTCGCTGTGAAAAAGTTCTTCCCCATGTTGGTGCGGAACTTCCTGTGCTCCAACTTGCAGCCATTGCCCCTTGTCCTGTCTCCACAGACCACTGAAAAGGGGCTGGCTGATTCCCCTGCATCCCCTGCTTAAGATAATTATCAACATTAATTAGGTCCCCCCTTAGTCTTCTCTTCTCAAGGCTGAACAGTCCCAGCTCACTCAGCCTTTCCTCATAGGGGAGATGCTCCAGGCCCTTAATCATCTTTGTAGCCCTTCTTTGGACTCTTTCCAGGAGATCCCTGTCCTTTTTATACCAAGGAGCCCAGAACTGGACACAATACTCCAGGTGGGGCCTGACCAGGGCAGAGTAGAGGGGGAGGATCACCTCCTGTGACCTGCTGGCTACACTCCTCCGGATGCTCCTCAGGATCCCATTGGCTCTCTTAGCCACCGAGGCACACTGCTGGCTCATGGCCAACCTATCATCCACCAGGACCCCCAGAAATAGAAACATCTTCAGTCACATGCTTCAGCATAATTAGAGGGAACACAGACCACAAAACAGAAGTGATCGTCCTGAGGAAACCTAGAGGATCGTGATGATGTGCCAAAGCATGAAGGAAGCTTAACTGATGAAATGAAGAAAAGCAGAGGGAATTTCTAGACAAGACATGGTAGGGTGTGCATTAGCTGTTGAGGGGACAAATGCTGGCATTCTGCCACTAAGTGTTGACAACCATCAAAACTCACTCATGTCAACAAAAACTGAAAAGGCACAATGTTTCATAGCAGCATGACTTCAGAGAACAAGACTGAGAAGGTAAAAAAGGACAGAAACAACGTGTGAATTCATGCAAACACTACACTGAAAGGAAAACTGCAAAGCTGAGATCTTAAAAAATGATTTGTGTTACTTATTTGGAAATCACAATCTACCAAGCCTAAGTAGTCAACAAGAGGAATGTAAAATGGGAGGTCTGGGGTTTGCTTTCTAGATATGGAAAACGGGGAGACTGGTTAGTGAGAATTACATCACAGTGTTACATTTATTTTCTTCATTATTAAGTACCATTGTTCAGGCAGACCCTACACATTACAAGAAACACATGAAGTTCCTGAAAGGACTTGCACAGGTATGGGGAAGATTTTCTCACTGCTAAGGATTGAGGGAAATAATTTGGGAGGGAGATGAGTACTAACAAAGAATGACTACCTTTTGCAAGACTTTTTCAAGAAAACAGGTTGTTCATTTCTTGACTGGGTTTCTAAATAGATTGGTCTCCTGATCAGAACAGCCTTTTTAAAAAATACTATTTCTTATTATTTCCTTTTAACCTTTTTTTGCAAGGCTTATTTTGACTGATCCTGGTTTACTTGCAATAATAATCACCTAAAGTAAAATGCAATGATCTTTTTAATTAGCATTATTTACTGAAAAGAAAGAGGAAATACTGTTTCTCTCTGTAGTAAGAATAGAAAAAGCTCAGGAAGTTTTGGTACTGTGTTCAGTACAACTGCAAAGATTTCATGGGAAGGTAACTATAATTACCATCAGGTACAGCTTTGACCTTAACACATACCTCAAAGGACAATTAGGTTCAGCTCTGAAGGGTTTTTTCTTTAAATCACTTGCTGAATAAAACCATTTACTTTCTATAGTCTAGACTTCCCATTACATGCCAAACATAGAATTTGTGGCTGCAAAAGAGCACCAAATATTTAAAGTTCTGGCTATTTATAGTATGTGCATAATAATCTACAGATTGTGCAACCTTCCTAAGTTTTCCTCTGCTCACTCACTTCTAATGTATCTTGAAATACACTTGTGTTATCATTCTTTATTTTATACAATCCTTGTACCCATTGTGGATAAACACAAATAAAACTTTTGGACGTTATCAGAACAGATATCTCTATGGAGGTTTGGTTATCTTTCAATAATATACACAATAAACATGCTGCCAAAATTGCATCTCAAATCAGCAAGGGAAAATTAAATCTAAGCAGTAATTTTTAAACTTTTTTAAAATTTTATTTTATAAAGGAAACTATTTGATCAGCCTGTGAATTTACACACAACTCCTGGGGAAAAAAAAATAATTCTACAAGATGCAAAGACCATACTCTCAAAAGGAGAAAAAGATGAAATTGTATTCCCTGTTAACAAACTGCTCTCCAGTACATCTTAACTAAATTAGCCTGAGGTATGGCCTGTGGACACAATGTCTAATACATGTGTGCTGCATATGTTCAGGAATAGTAAGCAGGTAAGAATTGTGTGATTATTAAAGAGGAATCAAATTGCCTTATACAAGTAGTCCTGAAAAAATTAAGAGATCATTCCAGTGAGTCCAAGGACCTATGAGCCCAAGCCAGATAACAAGCTGAAACCTGGACAGCTTGTTTCTTATTATATTAAATATTGTAGCTTAGTATTCATGAAGAAGCATTGAAGGCTGGGCTGGATGGGTCTTTGGGCAACCTGGTCTAGTGGAGGGTATCCCTGCCCATGGCAGGGGCTTGGAACTTGGTAACCTTTGGGGTCCCTTCCAACCCAAACCATTCCATGGTTCTATAAACACATGCAGCATGCATGTATTTGATGCTGTGCCCAAAGGCTCCACTTCAGTTCTCTTTTGAATCTGCCACAATACAAGCCTTTGTTCTTACATGTTTTCTCACCCTTTGACCCATTTAGAAATTTTTAGAGCTACAGAAATTTGCAGTCTGCCAAAATAGAAATCTTGATGGAAAGACTCAGTGGACTGGGGGGGGGGGGTAAGTGATTTCAGGAAGGTAAAACAGTATTTTATTAACAAAAGTCAAAACCTATAGGTACCTAATTCTCTCCTGAAGCAGAGAGATTTAAGTGTCTAAGTATTTCTGCAAACCATGACCTTTTAGACAAAGATGAATGATCACATAATGTAAATTGTGGTGTATTTTTCCCTTATCACTTAATTTCCCCCTCATTATTCCTTATTGTCTCTCTTTCCCTCATTCCATTCACTACTTTTACAATTCCTTGCTAGAAAACAAACAGTTCATTCTTCTAATTCCTTGTCTTCAGTGCGCTATGAATAAGGCTAAGGACTATATAGTTTTTAAAATGTAAGAGAGAATGAATATTAGGTAAGGTGACATAAACAAGACAAAGCAAGTGCCTCCTGAGAGTTCATGGGTGCAGGAAGGTAACTCTGAGTGAGTCAGCTCAAAAGACACATGTGTACAACGCAGAGGAGTGTGGCACACTGCTGCTGCATCTACATAAGGAGATAGTAGATGAAGGGGTGACAGAACCAGCTGTTACTGAGGACTTAATGCCCATGCCACACGTGTTTAGGAGCATTTATTCTGGACTAATTTCAGGCAGGTTTATTAGGGTTTGGAAAAGATCTGCTGGTTTAGGTTAAACTGAATGAAATTCAGTTCATGTACTCTGAGATGACACTTCATGTGAAACAAAGCACAGCAACTGAAAATGGTCAGATGAGCTCTAAAGTGCCCCCCTGCTTCAAACCTGAACCCTGATATAAGGGCTATGTCATTTAAAATTATCTTGATTTCACAAGGATCATATGTAATTCTCCCAATCCATTTTGGGGAAATGGACCTAAATGGAAATTGACTTTTAAATAGCTAGTGACATTGTCCTCATCAGAAAACAGTAATTTCCCTTGCAATAGAAAGTTTATGTGTCTTGTTCCTGACTGTCTGCACGGACAGGAAGAATATGCATGGAAGAGATATTATGGTCTAGGATACCTGAAAATGTAAAGGTGAAAAAGTCTAAAAAAACCCTCTTGAAAATTACAGTAGTGTTTATGAAAGGAATGTTTTTAAGCTTTTTAGAGCAACCACTAGTGACATTTTGTGCTTTAAGGGTAAGAAAATTACTCTGAAACATTAAAATAACAAGGTGGGGGGTTTTTTCCCCTCCAAATGTGGAGCACAGTCAGGTGAAGCTGAAACTGAATTCCCAGCTCAAACTCTGCTGCAGCTTGCAAAGCTACCTAAATCAAAGTGACAGTCCAACCAGGAACTGAGTAACATGTCACAACAAATTCCTTTAAAATATGAAATAATTTCACATGCTCTCCAGACCATTAACATTTTGTAATTGTAAAGAGAGATGAAGATTGCACAAAGATATTTCAGGTGTTCTTCTCTCCTATCCATATCCACACTTTTAGTGATTGCACCTCTTTTTATTCTATTGCTCTGTTTATTAAAATGGCACATGTAGAACATCTAGCCTATAATCTTAAGGAAATCTTTCTTTACATTTTGTCATTTGCGTTTTTTCATTATTTTTTACTATGAGTAACCCATGTAATTCATGCCATGAAAAGATTTTTTTTTCTTTAAAGAAATTAGACCTACTTTTTGGATCATTAAGTAGTGCATAATCTTCAGATGGGACATTAAAAACTGTAATTGGTGACATCACCATGACAACCGATTAAGAAATGTCTAGAGAAGCTTCTGAAAATGTAAGTTTTTAATATAATACATTTAAATGAGTCCATCAGAACAAAGCACCCTAAGTAGATTTATTGTGAACTGAATATCTAGAAATAATTTGGCTACATAACTAACATTAAAAACTAAAAATCTTCTCAGCGTGACTTCAATAGATTGAATCAAATTTTCCCAGTGACTTTGATAGATATAGAAGGGGGAAGCATCAAAGAAAAATCTGGTTTTCATGCACTAGCCAACAAACCTTCCCTTCAGTACAGGAGTTTCAGAAGTAGGGTACTGATCCATGCACAACAGCTCTGCTTTGACTCAGCCAGCAACTTTGCCAGAGAAAGGTGCTATCTCAGAGCACAGAAGGCACACCTCATCTTTATGACAAACATCACCAAAGGCATTATCTGATTCCTGTTTTAACTAAGCAAAGGTCCAAAAGCTCATTCTTCAGAATCCTTGCACAGAAGCTACCCGACTTAAAAATCTCTGAAGTTTCTCAGTACACAGGTCTGCATCCTTAAGGATGAGCATACATCACTTGGAAGCATTAAACAAATCAGCTCTTGAACACCCATGGGATTTACAGACCAAGCCCCGGGCCATTTTTTCTAAGCCTTTTGGTCTTGCCACATCCCACATTACATTTAACTGTTTCTTGGTCCATATTTCTTCCTCTATCATTTACAGTCTACTAACCTGTAGCTACATACTACACCAGGTGAGGGTCTCTAAGAATTAAGCATTGCTGAAATCCCTACTGTGCTTTAGCTCCTAGTTATTCCAAAATGCTTTGCCCATTGTCCTGCCTGCTCTAATGAGTGAAATTGGAAGCAGCAGAAAAATC
Source organism: Hypotaenidia okinawae (assembly GCA_027925045.1). Taxonomy (NCBI): domain Eukaryota; kingdom Metazoa; phylum Chordata; class Aves; order Gruiformes; family Rallidae; genus Hypotaenidia; species Hypotaenidia okinawae. Next base: position 14,364,030 of record BSDF01000013.1, on the reverse strand, counting down.
AGTATGGCATGCAACAACAGTAAAATATAAATAAAACATGCCATAAAATGCCTACCTGCAATATACTGTTACATGGTTATATAAATGATATGCTTAGTAGTTGAGGAAAAGGCACTTGAGAGATTAAAAACCAATCAAAATAATACATTTAAATATATCAGCAAAGGCTTAAAAGAAAAAAACCAAACCTATTCTTACAGATAATCTGTTTGAAGAGATTAGTTATACTTCACAAGAGTAAGCTACCCAGCACAGTTGCTGTAAAACTCCTGGCTCATCCTTAAAATAGCTAAAATAATATGGGAATTTCTTCCTCACATCTTCCATTTTCCAACCTGTCCATTCAAGTTCCAGCTTGTTCTCATCTTTTATGGTTATGTCTCCTGTTTCTGCCACTGTCTTTATTACAACCTTTTCTAGATTAGATCTTGCATTAGGACTGATTCAAGCGGAATGCATGTTTAAAATAAAGCATTTCCAAAATACTGGATTATGGTAAATGTTGTGGTTGTATGACTGGGGGTGGAGGAGAGGGAGGTTAGCTTTCCACATAGCATACAGCTTTCCCTCAATGATATATCCTTTTTCTACTGCAAGAAGTTCATGGTAGGGGCAGGATCTCAGCCACTGTAAACTGGCACTGCCCTGTCTACATTGTCTGGGTCTGTGATATTTTATATCAGCTGCAAATCTGCCTCTTAAACCATGCTGTTGCCTCTTAAAATATTGCAAATCTGGGCATTTTTTAGTCAAGAATTTTGTGTCAGACTAATAAAACAGTTTGGTGACTTTGGGATGCTCACCTTTAAAATGCTATAAAGCAGTTGCAGGAAAAAATTTTTAAACGCCTTCTGAAAATTGGGTGTTTTGAATCGGTATCAAAACTATAGGCATTCCCAAATCACCAATCCCTTTTGAAAACCCAGGCCATTATACTTACAAAACACTGACTCTCTATTAAACTCCTTGTTATTCTTTTACTAATGAGACACTTTACCAGCCTGTCATCACCCGCTGTGATTAATTCTCTACTTGTAAAATTTTAGCTCCCTCTCTGCTGCTGCTGTTAATGTGCTTTGTACCAAATAAAAATGAAGTTGATGTTTACAAATCCTGTCTTTAGGTTGCTTTAAAAAAGCTCTTCTTTAGTTTACATTAATGAGGCCAAGTGTACTGATTTTCGTTCAAAATTTTTCTGGATAATTAAACATGGTAACAGACTACCCTGGAAAGTGTGAAACACACCATTGCTTAAAGAGCTTTATTACAAGGTATCTTTTAAAATAAATACGTTGTTATTACCTGCCTTTGGTTCATAATCACAAGAATGTAGACCTGATCATATGTATTCCTTTAATCTTTGTAATGTTTGGAAATAAAGGAATAAGCATGAAAAAGCATACCTAAAACCCGGCATCTATGCAGTCATATATTCATCTTGAATAGAACTGGAAATGAAAAAACTATAGCAGAGAATCTTGTGCTGTGGTGTGCACATTACTAAGAACAGTGTGAAATTTATCTCAAGTAGATGAGGAAACAAGAACCACAACAGAATCCTGCAATTCTGTGCTGTGTCACGCCTTCTCTTTGGGCTGCACAGTTCTCCAGGAAAAGACTTTCTCTGAGGTGTTATCTAAAGTCGTAAGTCAACATGCAGTTGTTGACTTGTATAATGATGAGCATATCCCCTTTCCCAGTTCTGCATATTCTGAACTCAATCCAACTCACAGTCCAAGATGGTGTAACACTGTCCATGACACATGTGAGATGAAGGAGGCATTGCAACTGTTACGTAGATCTTTGTTTAAGATTTACTTTTTTTTACTTACTAAGTCAAGCTTCAGGGTGCTCTAGGACCCTAACAGACATCACAAGTGAAAAAACAGTTCTCAATGACACTTTCACTGTTACATAGTAATGTACCTGCAATTCAAGACTGGATGCCTGAGCATCCTCCTGTAATAAATGAACTTCAGAAGCTATCCTGCCTCACAATTTATAGGGAATGAAGGAAGACAACGTCTAATTCATCTAAAAAGCATAGTGGCAATGTTCAGATTGCAGGCCTCTCAGGAACTAATGTATTTAATGAGCTTTTATGCTGGAGACAGCTTTCTCCCTTTTTCATACTAAATAAATTTCATTAAATTAAATAGGATAAAGCCATCTGCTTTCTTTGTCTTCTGATCTTAAAATCTTCTAATGTCTTGTAAATCTCAAATGTCCAAACCTCATACAGCACATAGTTCTTGCAAGAATGCAGATTTCTATTCATATTCATTCTTCAGTTAACTCAGATACACATATTTACAAAAGAAAAAAAACCAACACAATTTTATTTCAGTGCTGTGATTTTATATGTTTTTGTCTACTGTTTTCCCAGAGCTGGAGGAGGATTTCTACTGCCATCCTGGGAAAAGGTTTCACTTTCAAAAATTTAAAACACAGTAAAAAGGAACAGATAGAGGAAATTTTATTATAAAACTAGAGAAAAGGTGGCAGAAAAAACTCTAGCATACAGTAAACAGGTGTGTATAAATTACAGCCACTTCTCTGAGGGACAATGGAAGCCAGATTATAATGAAATCTGAACACGCAATAATTGGAGCCCATGATAAAAGAAAAACTGACTATTGAATCTCAAGGCCTGGATTTTTCTTCCCTAAAGTACCGAATGAAAGCCAGCAAAATCTTCCTTCCAGTTGAAATCAGAAACAATCCTCAAAAACAGTGGAGTGCAAAACAGCATTTTAAACAACATTCATAGAACATTTATAAATCTGAAGCATAATGAGAATTAATGGAAGGATAGGCTGATTTTCTGTCTTTGCCAGAGGAGAATGATGTCTTCTAAAAACATTGTGGCAATCACATTTTAATTTATTTTTCAGGTTAGCTTTTTAAAAAAACTATAGTCTGAAATGCCACATGAGATTTATATATATATATATGGCAGTGAGATATATACTTACAAAAAAAGGATATTCATCCTATTTGCTTCATTTTACTGCTGTGTCAGTTTGGGTGTAAGATGTGACTGTTCCAGCACTGGTGGACACCTATCTATGGGAAATTAAACTGAAGTCAGCAGAGTATTTCACAGGAACCCATGAGTAATGGGATCCTTCCTTTATTTCTTTCCTAAAATCTAAACTGAAAATCTAGGGTATGTCTACATGGATAGGTGCAGACAAACACGAGTTCTCTCTGCCAGGTCCCAGCTGTATGAATTCAAATAATTTCCACTCAAAATGTCATGTAGGTTTGTTAGCGCTTAGTCAAGCTAATAACATGCTACCACGTGGCACAGTACAGATAAACTTTATAAGTGCAAACTCCTGGGTCCCACTGTGCCACCTTGCCACCTATACTTAGCTTTAATCTACCATTTTAGAACTGCATCATTTAGTGACATATATGGAAAGCATTTAAGTGTATCTTTATGTATTTTACCTGTTACAAACTACCACCCAGATCTGAAGGGAGTACAGAAAAGCATTGTAATGTGTCAACACTAAGTCCAGCACTAGAAGCCTAGAATAGTACTCAGTAGCTGTCATAGTGCTACCAAAGTTATTTCCAATTGCATTTAGTTTGTCAGGAGAAAGCAGTTATTGGACTGATCATATTACATGTGGAGGCAGCTTAAAAGTACCCACTAACTTCCATGAGAGAAGGCAGCCATTAAAATACCAACTGTTCAATTCTGTTTCCTTATTTTTCTGTCACTCTGTTTTCATTAAGATTATTTCTCTCTCCTTGCAAGAAGCCTGCCACATTGATACTAATGAATAATCAGTGTGGATACTCTACCAGGCTTATTAACATCTATTTAAAAAAAGAAACAAAATACTTCTGGGTTATTCTGATATTTAACAAACCCAAGAATATTATTTACTACAAGGGCAGAGCTTAAATATTCTGGTGCACTCAAACTCTTAGAAGCCTACAACAAAAAAGTGAATATTCTGAGAAACCTTTGAATTCAAATTTTACTCCTTTTAATGCATTTAAAGCCATGCATTTTTTGACCAAGAAAAGTGAAAGAAGCATGGCAATCAAGTAAAATAGAGTTATCTGTTCAGATGCATTCACTGTGAAATGCTGAAAGTTAAGCTTTGTATTGGAGTCCCTACTGGATTAGTTACACTACAGCTTTTCAGTTCTCTGCAGGCCAGCCTCCAGCAGAGCAGTCAGCCTGAGAGCCTTTCACATCTGTGCACTCCCTCTGAACGTGGTGGGAGTCCACTGGGGTGTGGGGAGTCCTTCCTCTCACCTGCTCAGCACAATGAGGTCAGAGCTGCTTAGAATTTTTTAAGTCTCTCTCTCTCTCTATTACACTTGTCCAGACAGTTATGCAGTAAACAGCATTAATGTTTTAGAAAGGTAAATAGCAAATATCACTATCACTATAAACTAAGATGACAATTTTTGACAAATGGATAATGAGTCTAGGCATTGCTTTCTTAAGTTAAATTATTGCAAGTAGCTCCACTGTATGACATATGAGAGAGACATGTATAAATAATATTAAAATACATTACTACAGGATGCTATCCATTATTTCGTAGCACTTACACGTTATAATGTGCATTAGTTTTTACTGTCCCACTCAACACTGCCCTAAATAACTAAGGGGGAAAATGTGTCTTAATCGTTTATTGATTGCTAATGTATTATTTGTAAGTGGCCATAAATTAAAAGTTTAATTTTTATAACAAAAATGTGTTCCTTAAGGCATAGACATGATGGACTTAACATGGATTTCATATATTTATAAGTTAAATAAAATGTATATCTATAGTTTGAGGTTAAAAAAGTGGTAGAACCTTGGAAGAATACAAATGATATTATTCTAATGAAGTGCTGCTATCCTAAAAAGAACTATACAACATACTGGGGTATGCAATACTAGAGGTCAAGTTTTACTTTACTCATCTCCAAACTACAGATCCCAATAAAGTCACTGGAAAAAAGTTTCAAATTACTTAAGCCACAGTTGATTGAGACATTTGATACATCTATATTCAGTGTAGAAATGTCTTCTCCCTTCTTGCTGAAGATATACACAGGAATAAAATATGTTAGCAAAGATATAAATGTCAGGAATGTCATTAGGATTTAGAGATAGATTATATATGCTGCAATTTTCAAGATATCCAAAATGGTTTTGGACCATCTTTAATGACAGGCAAAATGCAGTGCTTATCTGAGGAAAGACAGGGACATTGGCTCACCTGTGATTTACCTGCATGCTATAAGACGAAAGTTGTATTTCTGCTACTGCAGAATCAAATCAGAAACCCGGTGAAGAGTCGCCCCATAGTCTCCCTGTACATCCAGTATGGAAGAAATAATCTCAGCACTTCACTTGGGGCACTCTGCCAATTCTAACTTTTCTTACTAACTCACCTCCACTGTGCTGGAGACTCATCCCCTGCGTGGCTGCCTGACAGGAAAGGAAGCCCTCCAGCCTGCTGCATACCCCAGTAATTCCAATAGTCAGCACATAAGAAACTGAAATCTTGCCTTCTATCTGTGAATGAGATTGTCCATGTGTAATAGGATGCTGACAAGAAATAAGTTCGAGTTCTTTAAAGTTGTAATTCCTGAAAAACTTTCCTGTTTACTGTAGTAATTTGAACAAAGGTGATGCAAGCAACACCAAAATACCATCAGCAGTATTTTCATCAACTGCACAGCCAGATACTATGGCCTCCCCATGCCCCCTGCACACCACTTGATACTATTGATAACCTGTCTGACACACGTGTGGAGCTACCTTCTACGGGAAATGAAGTTCCAAAGCATTTTTTCTACAGACATTTGAGTTATGCAAGTTTGGGGTATTGATTGAGAAGTTTCTCATTCCATTGATTACAAAAAGCCTTTCCAGTGGAAACGCTGTGCATACCATTAAGACTCATCTTAAACAGGGAACTCCTGGGATGCTAGAAAAATAGCCCTTTTTAAAATTTTTTTTTTTTTTGTCCAAGTACGGGTTTCTTTTCCATGGGTAAGTTTTCTACAAGTCTTTCTTCATCTTCTTATGCTCAAAACGACTTTTAGACAAAAGCACCCTTTGGTGAGCAGCATCTGTTCAGCATACTAGTTCTGTTAAATACTGCCTGATAACTAATGAAGCTCATATGTTTTCTACAGGTTTTTCTTGAAGCATACTTTGCTGTTACTTGTATTTGAATTTTCTAAGAGTATTTCTCTCCCAGGGAAGTATTCCAAAACAAAAAGAAGAGAACAAATTATCTGCACTATATTTCAGTGGTGGGAAAGTCTTACTACAACCAAAAATCTAAAAGATATCCCTTTTATTTTTAATCTACTAACAGACAGTTTAACTAAGTGGCAATAATACTGAACATTTTACATAGCAGATAAACTACTCACATATAAACTAAGTAGTTTTTAAAGATATATCTCACTGAGCATTGCTATACTCATGTTCTAGTTAGGGAAACTGAGGCAGAAAGCATGATGTTGTTCCTGAGTGCTACCCGATGAGACTTTGCTCTCCTTAAACTCCTTTGTGCTTTTGCAACCCCCATTGGTGATGTAAGCAGGGTCAGAGCTCTGATTAAAGATGGGTACCCGCAGCTCACTTAAGAGCATAAAACCAATGCATGCAGCAGTACCAGATGGTATGCAGTTTTTCACATTCAAGTAAACCTTTAAGTATTCTTATTCACAGGCCCCACTGATCCTGCAAACTATTTCTTACTGACAGAAAACTACTGAAAACAATAAAGACCTCACACATGAAAAGGAACCTGTTAAAAAACATGAACAAGTTTCTCAAGTGAGGGGACTGTGTGGCTCAGGGGAATGGTTATTGAATTTTAGAAAGCTTTAAATCTAAGACACCTTTTGAATCCAACCCAGATTCACTGTGAATGAAACCCATTACCATCCTATATGTGCTGAGGTATGTGAGATGAATTTGGTGTCTCAATCTTGTGTCTTTTGAGCAGTCATTCGGATCGCAAAGTCACTATGACATCTTTCAGTAGCTGGCATCCTTATTGATGGAATCAACAGGATTTAATGGCCATGGAGACTGAACTACCTTCACTCACACTTCAGGCATATTGATGAGGCAGAGGGAATGTTTATGCTGTCATTGACTACACTATTTCAGCCTGAAGATAAACAGAGGGATTTCAGTTTTCAAGGCTGTCAATCTGGCATTTTCCACAAGAAGAAAATGCACTAAAAACAAAGGGGGGAGCAGTCCAGCTCCAAATGACACTAATAATGATGAATGGCTTGGAAGACCACACTTAATATCATTCATGTGTGTCTAAAATAAAAGGCACGTGCCAAGTTTTCAGTGTCCGGATTCTCAATCCTTTTTAAAGGAACCAGCCATATGCCAAGAGAAAAGGAAAAGAGCACAAAAGTGTATGCTGTAGCATGGTATTGAAATGATACCATACTGAAATGATAGCAACTCTTTGCATATAGCACTTGGAAACCCAAATTTAACACACTTCTGTATTTCCAGGAGCTCAGCACAACAAGCAGGTAGCCAGAATGCATGAGGGCTAAAACTACTCCCAGAGAGTGATGGTTTCAGTAATATTAATTATAGGTGGGGAACACATTAATTTTTTATTTTTTCTTGACAACTAGATTCCTAACAGTTGACAAGTTTATCAGGAAACTTGCTGAAATTTCTTATGACACTACATAGTTAACACCACTTTATAGGAAAAAAATTCAAATGCTGCCAACATTTTGTGGAGAGAAAGGGCGGGGGGGGGGGGCAGTGCTTTCATAGTTACAACTGCTGGGTGACTCAAAATCTGGAGACTTGCATTCTACTATTGAGTAGCAGTCTGAAAGGGAGGGCTTTACTCTGCAAGGATAAGAAGTTAGGCCGACTGCTTCAATAATTGAAATGGAATTGGAAAATCCTACTTTAAGTGCTTGCTTTTCAGCAAGAAAATACTTAACATTTCTCTCTTGAAACAAAGAGATTAACCAGTGAAAAAAGGCTTTTACAAAAAACTTGTAAGAAAATTTATACTGTCCCAGTTATTGAGTTGAGATACATGACAATAATTTCCTAGGAAGTTATGAGATGGAAGGGGAAAGAAGTACCGACCACTACATTTTCTTCACAGCTCACTGGGACAGGCTGTCTCAAAATATTTTTCTTTACAATACTGGCACAACCACTGCAAACAGCCGGGAAGAACTTTTCTAAGGGAATCTTTTATTCCTATTATTACTGGTGTGCTTAGAAAACAACATACCAGAAATATCAAAAGAGGACTTTTTTCAAGATTAATACAACTGTATTTTTCAAGCCCAGGAAGTTTACTTCATTTGTGTGAGTTTCAAGTCAGTTATACAATTCTGTATGCTTAACTGACTGAGTTGCTGAACCTTTTGGTATGTTACCAACATCTCAAATAAAGTCCTACTCCGTTCAGTCATTACATCTCCAGGCTTGCGACACTACAGATAACTGCATCAGTCACCTGTACCTAACGAATCTATAGCCTGAAGTAAGTAAGAAGACATAGGGTTTCTATCACAACTAATACGAATTCTAGCAGTCAATCAATGCGTTACATAGCTGTAAAGATACATAGGATAGTTTGTCAGTAAGATGACCTTTCTGTCACCCACTCATTGAGCTGCTGAATTTATCAGCCTGGAGGCTATGAACTGGAGACTGCAACAATTATTTCATAGAGTGAAGGTAGCCTAAGAGAAGAAGTTACCTTTCATAAACTAAGTGATAAAACACCATTGTACCAGAAGCGTGTGAGCACATTGCTTGCCAGTCTCCTGTTTTCAGTGCTCAGCCTTTGGTTCTTTTTTTTGCTTTTCCTTGAGTTTATTTTTTGCATTTTTTTAACCTGAAACACTAATTTCAGAAATTAGTTATAGCTTATCTGTAGCAACTACTAATTAATTATAAACCAGGCTCTTTTAAAATTTATCATGTTTTAATCAATGAGTCAACACAATTAACAAAATCTACCTCCCCTTTACTTTTTGTTGGCTCCACAACAACCAGCATAATTTCTGAGAAAGGAAACACTTAATTTTTGCCCTTATTAAGCAGGAATTATTAGCACACCTGTGTGGGTTATAGGATTAAATTTCACAGGGTCTTCACGGTGTTCTAAAGGATAAAAAGACATTAGTAGAAATCAATGGATACTACGGCATCAAATGATGCCTTTTTAAAAGGTCATTTAATTGAAGGGACTGAAACCTGGATTCCATCACACAGTTATCCTCTGTGTATGTCCTCCTTCAGAATGAGCCTCTTATCAGGGGCAAACAAACAGAAACAAGCTCAGGGTTGTCACTGAGTGTACCAAATAGCACAGGTCAAGAGTTCAGATTCTGGTTCAACTTCTCTCCCGAAAGTTAAAGTTAATGTTCAGTGTAACTATGGCCTTGGTTTTTGATCCACAGTAGTCAGGAAACTTTTCCCCTTTGCTGGAAGTTACTTCATAAGGCATTATGTGCATCTGTATCAAACATGTACGTTAGGAAAACATATATATATATATATATATATAGTCTCCTAACTGCCACCTTGCTCCTCACTGGTCATTGCTACGGTACAGCCCTCATCAGAAATCTTCATTTTTAAAGATTGCATTATATCAATGTATTATGTACAACTAAAATAGTAGAAAAGAGGTTTATAAGTAATCCTTTTTTGTTTGTTTTCAGTGATAAATTAGCCATATCTGAAACAACAACAGAAAATCTGTATTTCAGTTGGCTGCTTTCAGAAACTACTACAGTAAATTAGGGCTTCTAATGTAAACATTAATAAAGTCTATACAATATTTGTGCTGACAAAGTGCAGTAACAGAGCACAGTATCTACCTTTCCAGACTGCTAGTATTAAAAACCTGATAACAGCATGTTTCCCTGGTTGTTTGTTCTCTAGAGATAAAGTTAAGAAATTATTCTTGTAACACTGCTGAGGGTAGAATTTTTTTCTGTTTAATGATAAATATCCATGCATTTTTGTCTGAATAATTGTCTGAACCCAAACCACTGTACATACACATACAACATCCATGAAAATTAAGGATAATTGTATACTTAAACAGAAGGACCACTTTTTAGACCATGGGGAGTTGCTGAAGATATCAAAATTTTAGAGACACTGCTAGGCTTTAAATGGGTGTGTAATTAGGAATCACATGATTTAATGGAGGACTGTGAACATGAACACACCTAGCAAGATTCCAAGATTTTGGCCCGTACTCCAAGGTGATGAAACACAACAGCCCTGTGTCAAATAAGCAAGCCCAAATATGAACTAGTTAGTGGGAAAACAAGGTATAGTTATCTGGCAGAACACAACCAGATACAAAGGGTCCTTCTTACAGCTATCTTACCTACACTATGTTGGAAAAAGGGCAAGGCACTAGAATCTTTTGCACCCATTTTATGACTACCAGCACTGTAAGTTACCAGAATACAATAACTGAGCACAACTTTCTCATACAAAACATTGTGCTCACAAAGAAAACTCTTCAAAAGGATCATGCTGAGAAAAAGAAAAGGGCAAAAGAAAAAGGAGGAAGACTTAGCTATTCAATGAAATTTCACAGGGCTAAAAAACCCCTACAACCCACATCCTTTCATTTACTATACCTTATTTGCTTAACTCTAGTTCTTCAACTCTGTGCGAATAGACAAGTTTGTGCCAAATCAGAAAACCCGTGTGCATATAACAATTCAGAAACATTTGCTGTGCCTTGGTAATCTCTGCTTCATGTTTCCTATTAAAGGGTCACAGGATTAAGAGCTTTTATCTCAAGTTTACTGGCTCTTTAGTTTAGAATTTTGCCTTATTGGATTAGACTTGTATAATGCTTCTACTAAGACACCACGAGGCTATTAGATATGTAATGCAGAGAAATGGAAGTCATTCACCACCGCTAAGAAACGCCACATTCACTTGGATTTTCTTTTTGCCGCGTTTTAGAACACATTAAGTGTTAAATCTATGCTTAATATACAGAATGTATTTCTTCAGTATTGATCTGCCACTGCACTGTGTAAACCTGTTTTCATCCCCAGAACAATAAATAGCTCTTAATCCTGCCTTTTGTCTGCCATACTGAAGCCACACTTTTGCCTGAGCTTTCAAGCTGGCTCAACAATAATCAACATGGAAGAAAAAAATCAGCCTCACAGATATTCTTGACTTCTTTACTCCACATTTCCCTGTAAGAACATTTGTTCACATATATTCTCTGTCTGTAGCTCTACATGCTCACTTGTAAACTGCACAGCTAAAACCAGTGTTGCACAAGGTCTGGGAGCGTTCTCTATTTTACTGCATATTATTAGTGCATTCTGTGTAGCTAGGAAACCTTAGGCAATGAATTGTACCCGTGCTGGATTCAATGTTGAATTCTGAATTTAAATGACCAAAACACTATAGGCTGCAGTTTCATATCTATGCTTCCCATGTGGGAAACACAAAGAATAGTCTATCTAAAAATATCCAGCAGATTTTTTTTTAATTGAAATTAATGTGATCCTTATTGGTACAAGCATTCCAGCCTTGTACTTTTACTTCCTTGCCTTCAGCTCATGAATGTGATCAATTAAGCACACAACATGGCAGAATAGCATCCTAATATAGTTACTCTTTTTTTATATAGAGTCCACTAAATACACACAACCTGGAAAAATCAGAGCCATCTGATATTAAATTAGGGACTCTGGGATCACAAATCAAGAACCAGGACCTTCACTAAACTACCTGCTTTGTCATAGACTGTATTGGATCTTGGGGAAAAATCCATTGCAAAGTTTTTGATGTAAGCAAACATAACCCAAGAAGGGAAATGATGACACTGTAACTGCTTCATTACTATCACGACCATTGCTTCAGATGTCTTGATTCACAGGCCAACCTTCACCTTAAAACCAAATCAATTTCCCGAGTACATAAAAGAACTTCCTTAGTACACTGCTTGCATTATTATCTAATAGTCTTGTAACCCCTCCCCACCAAAAAACAAAACAAAAAAATCGCTTATTAAAAAAAAACTGATTCAAGCTTCCACTCATCCCCATACACTTTTAACCTGATCACTCCTATCTCTGCACAGGACAGTTGCACAGGCTGAGGAGTAATTGCTTCTCTGTTATTATATACAATTTTAACACATACTTGTATATGTATACACAATAGATGTACAGAGTATATAGGAGAAAGCTCAGTGGTGTGCTTCAAGTTCATCATCTACAGAACAATGAAGCCTAACAGGTAGGGAATAAAAAAAATACAAGTTTGGAAGGAAAATAATTGCACAAAGACCTTTCTGTGTACGAGACTAGATAACTTTTTTTTTTCCAAATCTCATATTTCTGAATGCACCAACAGAGGATGTGAGTGATATCAGCAAAAGAAAGGAGAACTTTGAAGGTACAAACATGTTTCACTCACCACAGAAGAGGCATAACATATACAGGTAACAAGATACACGGTGGAACTGTGCTTGACTTGCTCCACACACTGGCATCACCACTCCACTGGATGCTGCAGTTCCCACTTATCCGCTACTCATTGATGATCAGAAATCAGCTGGCAGAAGGTCTAAATCAACACACCAAAACCATCCTAAATGGATAATACATAACACCTGAGATCCAACACTTAATTGGGACTGAATTTAAGCACATGGGAGGACTTAGGGATGGCAGTGTCAAGAAAGGCAAGCCAAATGCTATTCTGCAAGATTGTACCTGTTTCCTTCAGTTTGGTGTTAAACACATATCTCAGTAAATGCATCTATTTCTGTTTTCCTGTTTTGATGCAATAAAGCACTGAAAATTGTAATCTTGGGCAAAAGAAAACAAAATTGCAAGCCTTTCATTTGCATAAATTGGAAAATGATCTGAATTAAACAGACATGTTTTCTCTTTATAGTCACTAACATTCTACATGTCTGAAAACTTTATGCTTGAAGTGGTTTATCATCAACAGACATTTCTGAAGGTCCCTCAAGGCAGACAAGTGCACTTCTAGAGAATTAGACACAGCTTTGTTTGAAAGCGTCCTAAATTTCTTTAATTTCAATGAGAGAAAAATTGTCAACTAATATGTAACATCAATTTTACACTGATCATTTGTGATGGAGTTTGTCAGTAATATCCATTCTTAACTCAAAGTAAACTGCTTTTATTTTCCTTTGCCTAAACCAGAATATCCATCTCAATTTTACTGCTTACAGAGATTATAAAATATCTAGCAAAGAAAACAGGTAGACTCTGTTTATCCATGAGCAATCACATAGCCTTGCAAAATCATTTCAGTAAGTGTCTCTCTAGACAGTTGCTTCCAATATGAACACAAATTACAATCTCTAAGGTTAAAGGTTAGGAGATTTCTTCACCTATAAGTCCATCTCCTCTGACCCAGTCCTTTCTTTTTCTGGCAGAGTGCAAGTGCTACATTTAAAGCCTTTGCTTAATTAATTACCTTTGCACAGAAACAGATTTAAAGTTTTTAAACTGTTTATGTAGGTACTTGAAGGCAGCTCCCAGTGAAATTTCTGCTCTCACACTAGTGTATAATGGAGTAGCTGTACTGACATCAGTGAAGATAGTCTAGAAATTCCTCATTGTAGCATAGGTCAGATGGTGGTCCCTGGGCTCTCTTAAGATGTTGACCTATTCAGAGAAAGGTCAGTTTGCTGTAGAAGACAGTTTATAAGCAGAAAAGTACCTAACATATACTGATGCTAAACTCTTTTGACCTGACCAGGAATATTTTGCACACACACGAACTAACAGAAACAAAGGTACCTTCAAGTATATGAAAGCCAGTCTTACATCATGTGAGATTTTGCAACCTCAGACATGTATCATTAATTTAATTTATCCTCCTCTTCATGAGACTTGAGCAAAAATTGTATCATTCTTTTAAAGCAGAAATTTTCATTCCCTAATGTGTGTGTGGTTTTACATATTGACCTCACTAGGTGGCTTGCAGAGTTTCAGTGAACTTTACAAGCGTGTAAGCAGGCTCTTGCCACACAGACCCTGATTCTAAATAAAACCTCACAACACCCAAACAGAACTGTGATGAGAAACAAGGCAAACTATAATGCTTACTTACTAACAAACCTCTCAACATGCAAGATCCTGTGGTCAGCCTTTCATCCATTTCAGATGCAAAATTAGTCGCTGAGATTCTTTCTGCCTCAGATAAACCATCATGAAATTTGGATATTTATTTCACATTTTGATGAAGCTGAAATGAACAAGCTGCCAGCATAACTCTCACTGTATTGATTCAATGCCAGTGCTAGTTAATGGAGAAGCCGATTCTTACTGAATGTATGATCTACAGATATCCCAAGGCAGTTTTTGTTTCAAATACCTCCAAACACACTGAATTATTTAAAGCACAAAACGTTACAAATACTCAGTACATCTGGAATATCTAATCCTAAGTAAATAGGTAAAAATATCTATCAACACCCTTGTAAACATACATATGCATTGAAATTTGGCTGAATGCACCACCATCACCACATTTCTTTAACAGATGTATAAAACAAAGCTAGAAATAGCTACCTAAGAATGCAGAAATACTGAGAAAATTTAGGTATTTAGCAATGTGCAACCTTTAAGGAAGATACTGATATGTAAGAACATCATGAACTTCTGCCGTGCAAAGTCCATTTGATTTCACACAATTTAGATTAGAACTCAGAAACTTGTCACAGAACATCACTGTTAAAATACACAGTAACCATATGTCCTTCAGTCTCTCAGAAGACATTACTTGCAGATTCACTGGGCCAAATCATTTCAACATTAATTTGATTAGCTGTAATGGAGTTACACTAGTGACAAATTTAGTCATTGTTAGTCTATCACCCTAAGGTTGCAATTTACTGACCCTTATCATGTCATTAACCACTATTTTCAAAGGAGTGTACTGTGGTATAGGATATTTCACTGTGGATAAATGGTCTATTTTTTCTGTAAAGTATGAAATCTAAGTCTTCCTTAGAAGATGCTTTAAAAGCATCAGCAATGACATTTTTTATAAGTATTTTTGAACTGCCCTACGAATACTGGCATGTATGTGTTCCAACATTAAGAAATGATAAGAGACTTAAGAATGTGAGAAGATATCTTCTTAAATTCTTTATTCAATCAGGTGTGAAACAGTATAATATCTTAAAAGGACACATTTGGTAGCATGAAAGACAAGTGCAGTGAGGCTTGAGCTTGCTAAATTCATTGCATTCTTCAACCTTAGAGCTGCAAATAGATTATTTTTTAACCTATCAAGAGGATGGCAGGTATTCTGCAAGCAACTGGCATTGTGAAGGAATTTAAATCGTCTCTATTTGTTAGCTGGTTTAGTGATTGCTAAACTGTATGGGTTAAGTTTCTTATAGGCTTTTTGCCTTTTTTTATTTCACTCAGTAACTTCTAGGCTAATAGCTTGCGTTTCCAAGCCTGACACAGACAATGCATCCACTACTCAAAATGGATTTAAAGGCACAGCTTTAGGAAAGCTGGAAGCTTGACTTTTGAAGCAGAGTTTGCAGGGTAGGTTAAATATGTCTATGGTAAAATACAGACACAGCTTTTGCTTTGTGAACTGCAGACCTGCCGAACTACTCTGATATTATTTGCTTAGTCTCTGGGAAATTACTGCAGTTATCTAACCAAGTCCATCCTAGACTATTATGACTACAAAATATCTTTGGCTTATCTCTTGTGCTTTCCTGATCTTTTGGAACAAGGAGAGCCGTAAGTGTGATTCAGCCTCAGAGATTTTTATTAATTACATTTATGAAATGGATTTAATTTATTTTGAAAACCATATAAACTTGTTTATAATTTCAATCTGGCAACACCTTACAATTAAAAAGTTATTGAAATTTGCTGAAGTCCTAAACTTTGCCTGCATTTTTAATTGATGTATATCACTTATCTTCCTTTGAAACCTGCACTTGGTACACAGACAGATGGATGCACTGAAGCATAATATTAATCAAAAAGATATCCAAAAATATGCCATAGCATACGGGCATCTTAGACCATCCACATACTTGAGTGTGCATTTCCAATCTGGGCGGTGTTAGGAATCCCCTTGGTTTTGCATAGAAAACTACACATATTTTCACGCAGATAGAAAACTTTACATGGTATTTATCAACAAGGAAGCATCCTTCATCTAGCCTACTAATGTGGCATGTTCTGATGTTGCAGCTTCTGATGCCCAAAAGGCTGCTGCCTCCATATGCTCGCTGGTAACTGCCATGACAAAATCTCTGCTGTGAAAAGCCAGAAAGGGAACACTATCCCAAGCTTCACACAAGGAGAACAACAAAGTTGTCACTGCAAAAAGGATGGAAAGGCTGGTTCAGAAGGTCTCTTATTTGACACTGGCAACCAACCTTTGGCTCTGGTAAATACAACAGGAATTGTTAAAATTCAAGTAATACATATAGTGGGACACATTTGGTGGCATGCTATTCTATACGTATTTTCCAAAAAGACTAGGAAGTCCTTTGCATTACTTGAGAGTGTAATTCTCCTTGTAGTTTATTTTGTCATTGTATCAGAAAGAAAATACAAATCATGTGCTGAACGTGTGTGCATGTGCTTAGGATTCACATCTCTTTTCTAACGGCTGCGCAGAGTTCTACGCATAAACATTTCCTACCCTTACTCATACCAATGCAATCTACCTGGGCCAATCAATGCAGTATAAAAGTACAATTATTAACACATTCCAGTTGTGAACACAGTGCATTTTAAATGCTACTGCCTTGTTCATGGTTCTATGACCCGACTCATGCCTGATACCTTCCTTTTAGTGCTCCTTGGTTTGACAGCAGATCTAACTAATAACTTCTTGGTTGCAAGGACTAAAGGGATTTGTTATTGTGTGTAGTTTTCAACTCACAGACCAGATAAATAATTTAATTATGATCCCTCTGACATTTTATGACATGAGAAATTCAATCAAGCTGTATTTTAACACATATATTTTACTACAAAGGAAGTAATGAACAGGTGGATTTGAAACTGTCCTAAGAGAGACTAACAGAATCAAGAGAAACACGGATTAATGGGAGAATAAGACTGCTTCTTTCCTTGTGCAATGTCTTCAAGAACTCAACCCCATCAGAAGCAGATGAAAAAGAAATTACATTCCCTGTGAAATCTGGTGCTCCTGATCAGTCAGACTTTTCTAGATGAGAAGCAAAAAGTTCAGTTCTTTGCTTTACTGAGACCAATTTTCTATGTATGATCTCAATATGCCTGCTTTTGGTTTGAACCCATCTTTTCAAAGTGTTTCTAAAGCCCACGGGTGTTTCAGGAGGCCCTTTTTCTGCCAACCAAGAGGGTATGTACACGTAAACAACTGTGTTTGGATGTATCTAATGAAAAACACCTCTCTTTATCCTGGAATGGGTTAGCTCACTTCCCTAGGCATACTGGAAGAAGTAGGTTCTGGGTTTTAAATGCTTGTGTAAGGTGCAGGTTATGAAACTGAACTTAATCCAAAGCCTGTTGAAAAACACAGGATCGTCTCCGTTTACACTGCTGGGCTCTGGAATCAATTCAGGGAGCAAAATGTCTGCAATGTGGGCAGGGACTGATCGCAGAACAGAACAGTGCCAAATATAATCAGAAACCAAAACTGTTATACATCACCTTTACCCCATGGCAAGGGGCCACATCTACATTTTTGTAACCAGATGGTTACCCAGAAGCTAATCACAGAAAGCAACCCCCTTCCTTATTATTGCTCAACACCCAGACACATAAGAAAGATAACAGGCCTGGTAGTGCCACACTGAAAACTTACCATCAGTCTGAGTTCCTTCACACAGTGTACTTTCAGGACTGTTTTCAAGTTCTTCTCAGACAAAAGTGTTCTTAAAGTTTTATGTTTGATCTTACCATTTGTGTTTCAGCCTATTATTATACATGACCGTGGATTTTAAAATGTGTATTTCTCTGACAGTAGAGCTGTGATAGATTTTAACATTCACATCTTACAGTCTAGCTTCAAGCTTTTCTCACACTTGATTTGTATCTTGTGTCATAGTGGATAACAAAAAAGTGCCTGTGTATGAGCTATGAATTTTATGCAGATTCTTTTTATACTGAACCCCGTATTCAAAATCCAAATTACATATAAACAGTATTTGCTGAGCAGTCAAATCAATGTCCAAATAATAACTAAAAAATTTTGTATTTTCAAGAATAAAAGACAAATTAATGTAAAGAGCATTATGAATCCTTTGAAGCACAACAAAAGGAGCCATGGTTAAAATTTTAACAAGTTAGACTCATTAGCTAAACAAATTCTGACAGCTTAGCTTTGCACTTCCAGTCACACATGCTCAGAACAAAGGCTTGAAATGTGAGGCAACTTTAATAGGTCCCTCTGCATATGACTAATTTTTCCTCAAACAGTCATTTTTTATTTCATATTTTACTCTGGATCCTGAAATGCCACATTTTATTAATCCGTGTCACTCATATGGACTGTTAAAAGAACAGACTAGCACTGAAGGAAGTGCATTTCATCATTACCATACATATATGGGATGACAAAGGAATGTGTTGAAATTTGGAAGAGTAGCTGTTATTAAAAGCAGAAGGAACTAGAATAGAATACAACCTGGTTTTCTCTAAACTACATTCCAAACCACACATAGACACACAGCATTAACAAGAACTTTCCTGGAAAAGTTCTATATTGCATTTGTACCCTTTGTACACAACAAAATGGGGATACCAGCACTGACATTTGCACCAGATTGTGCACCTAAGTTGATTTTAGTGAAGGACCACAGATGACACAACTGGGGATTTCCCTTTATTCCTTTTAGACAACCCTCCCTGTCTGAAACAGTATGGTCACATGGAAAACATTTTCATGTATTCATCAGAACTGGGCAAAACCAGAAACAGCACATTCTGAATAAACTGACTCCCCCTTTGGATAACAGTGCCTGAGACTCAAAATACTAATGTAGAATTTAACATAACTGCATTAGATCTTAATGAAAGTATAGTATGCACTTGGAGCAGAAAGGGGGTTGAGAAAGGTGTTCAGGCTTATCTGAGCACTGAAGTCTGTTCCTACAGTGCATACACGTACAATAAAATTCTTGTAATGTTGCATTTTAATGGAATATCCTTTCTTTTAATAGCAAAATGTAATTCTAAATAATTTCTATGAAAAGACAAGGAAAGAGTGGAAAAAAAATAAAATGTGAAGCATAAAATATACAAAACCCTAATATAAAACTGTCTAGAAGATGGTTTCTCCAATACCAAAACATATGTCTGAGGAACAGGCAGTACAAACCCAGTTACACAGACTATCCCAAGGAGGAAATAAAACCAAACAGACTACTGAAGTAATTATCACAGCTCAGTTGTTTACCAACCTGCTTGAATCAAAACAAAATATTAGCACAAAAATAAAATAGCCATGCTACACTGGCAAAACCAATGGGTGACAGGGGACAGTATCCAAGGTAATAGAAAGATACTTAGCTGTTTACATCCAATAGATGTAAATAGGAAAGAACTTATTTGGTAATGATCTCAGGTAACAACCCACATTTCCACTGCATCCTTCCTGTCTGTGCTTTGCACAATTATCTGTTCCTAATTTCCAGCTTTACTTTCTGAAATTTGAATTCTAAGAAGTGGCTGGATTGAGTAAGACAGAAATCCTCTTCCTTTCACATAGTGCAAAGGTGCAGGTGAACACTGTAACTGACAACTTTCCTTTTAATTGATTTATATTAGGAGTCTCTCCATCTTTCAAATGGTTTCCTAATGAAGTGCTATTTGGAGCATGAACACAGATATTTGAAAGCTGAACATTTCTAAGCAGTAATGTAGCAGATAATTATCTGAGAAATAGTGATAGGATTAAAATCCATGCAGGTCAAAGACATACTTGTCATGAAAACAAACTGTCTAAGTTTTGCTGCATGGTAACATGTGGTTGTCTTTTACATAGCTCCTATGATGCTTCCATTAAGCTCATACTTAAGTCTTTGCAGTAAAGATAAGCTGTAGGACTTTGACGTTCCCCAGATACTCAGTTACCCAGAGACCCCACCCCAGAGACAACTGTGCTATCCTTATTGCCCACTCTTCTTCCTTTACCACCTCCCCAAACCTCACATCATCTGTCCAATCTGTGTTCCAGAAAGGACTACCCTGTTACCCAGGGACTGCTATAGAACCAGATAAAAGTTGGACCATCTGTTCTTCTTTAATTCTGTCTAGACAGACAGATCTAAAAGACCCTGAAAGAATCCAGGGGAGTCTATCCTAACTTTAAGAAAGGTGACAGAGTAGCTTTTGTCCCTAACACACAACCAGAACTTAAGAATTATTCACACCTGCATCTTTAAAATGGTAATAAACAGACTTGCACAGCTATTGGATAGGAAAGATTTTGCTAAATGCTGCAATTCAGTTAGCATGTCATATAAAATGGCATTTGACCCTACATTTGCTCCCCAGTCTACTTGCTTGGGCATCTGCCTAAGAAGAAAACACAAGAGACACATACAGACAGAGATGGAGATCTAGAGAAAAGTAGGGAATGTTTGTCCTGGCATCACTACACCATGATTAACTATGCTGTAAAGATGAAAACATAATTTCAACAGGGTGCCTATGTTGCTAGCCATTGCATCAGGCAGAAAAGCAGAAAAGAGTAAGCCCTATGTAGATACCAGCGCAATATATTAGGACCCAAAAACCTGTTCTCATCTTTCTCTGAAGAAGACAGGGGAAAAAACTGTGAGACTTTTAAGTCAGCCTAACACTTTATTTTTTTCTGATTAAAAAAACAATTTGAAGAAGTTGAAGTGCATCCAAAACAAAGTAATTGTATCCTCCTAGGTTTAGTGGGGTGGAGGAAGAGAACCTCTAAAGTTAAATTGACAGCTGTATAAAACAGGCAAAATCACAACAGTTCCTAGCCTTGGCTGAATATGTGCAGAATGATATGGCAATTATTCAACTACATATGTACTCACATCACACCCTGGAATACTGTAGTGTTTACCTATAAAACTTCTAATTAGTGATGTATTGTTTCAAACCTCCTTGTAAGCAGTCTCCTGAAGAAACCTGTTTTGCCCCCACATACACTTGGTTAGGTAGACAAGAATTAAAAAAAGGGTCTTTCTTACCTTTCCTGGTTCCCCACATGGCATGGCACACTTCCTAAAGAGGAGGAGGAAAGAAAATCATTAGACACTGCTAAATGAATACATCATTTCTGACCCCACAGACTGGATGATAAAAGCAAACAAAAAGAGTTGACCCTCATTTTTGAAGCACTTCTACAGACAAAATGTGGACAAATCAAACAGTGCAATTATACTTAAGTGACCCTTTCAAATGTTCTATTACCTCACCAATCAGATCTGGGAAGGATTATTTCCCAAACAATATAATCCTAAATTTGTGTGCAGAACATACAAACTAGGCCTCTCAGAAATGAGATATGATGACAAGTAGAAAAGCTATTAAAACAATCAACAGCAAATTCCTTGAAGCCTGTGACTTCTAAACCAGAATTAGAAATTAACAATTATTTCAAGTTCAGTCTGGTTTTGGATCTGGCAGGCAATTAGTTCTGTCCCACTTCATGTTTATTCTTTTGGCAGACCTGATGATGGAAGAATCACTTTCACACCAGACTCTTGCATAGCAATCTCTGTTAATATAGACTTTTTTAAAATTACATTTTTCTTAAAAAGTAAGTTTTTAAAGTTCAGTCTTCCTGCCCTCACCTTGGAAGCTCTACATAACTCTGCTCCTCCCTTCTCCTCTGATTTAGTCTCCTCTCTCATCACCCTTCACCTATATCACTCCCAAAGTAATTTAACATAATTAAGTGCCATCCACCTCTTCCAAAGCCATTTCCACATGCTTACCTTCCTCTTCTTCAAAAGGATATAGTTTGTGAGCTACTTTACTTGTAGTATTCTCTCCTCCACATTCAACATGAAGGCTCAGTATTCTGCATTTTAGAATTACTATACAATTTGTCTGGAATCCTGCATTTCACCTATTTACCTAATTTCTTTTAAATTTCATTAAGCTAGGCATTGTTTTCACTCATGCACAGTCAGATTGCTTTGATCACAGTAAAATTTCCTCAGGGAAGAAATTCCTATTTTCACTTAATATTATATTTTACCTTTAAAAACAAGAAGATAGATTGGGGCTTAAGATAAATGATCAAGTTGCTCATACTTTATAAAAGCTAGTTTACTTAATCCTAATAGTGAAGAGGTGTTGACAATTTAGGCAACAATTCATGAGAGTGGAATGAAATCTCTATGATTTATTCTAGTGCTGTTCTGTGTCTACATTTCTGGAAGTTACAGGTAAGAAGTCTTTTCCAGAGAAGAGGAAAATACAATCTGAATGCCTTAGCATTTCCAGGACTAAAATACTGTTTGCAGATCTATTGTTACCTGGAGATAATAGTGTACTACTTCCATACCCATAGCTCAGTGAGTAACACCAATCTGAAATAACTTCATCCTCACAGTACTACTTGAAACATCTCTAGTACACATTCTAGATGCTTTAATCAAAATCTAATGTTTACCATTTTATTCTGAACGAGCCACTGGTCCTCCACTATTTCATGGAATATCTTTTCAAATTGTTGCACCAAATAGCTGACAGTAATTACATTTACACCATTTTCTTTATCCCATTTTCTCACTGTAGGCATCTGTGTGCCATGCAACTTCAAGAGGCAAACAGAAAAAAGCTCTGCAACCTCTCTGACAAAGAAGATTTTTGGCAAACACACTGCACTAACATGAAGTGTCAGGATATCAAAGACTCCCTGAGGAGTTCAGCAAACATATCTAAAGAAATCCAAAGGAGTGATTACGAGTCCTTTTCAAGACTGCTAGACCCTTCTTCAAAAAACTGCAGTCTGAATAAAGATTCAGTTGCTTATCCTGAATGACCTTCCTGATAAGGTAACGCAGGAGAATGAGAAATAAAAGATGTTGAAGTTAAAAATATTCTATCCACTCTGTGATAACATTTCAACATGTTAATAATATTTGAATATATAGCAGTTTAAGATACTTAACTATGTCATATATATTTAAGAAATATAAATTCTCATATATAAATATACATTTTTCATCATCCAGGCATATGTGTCTTAATGAAATGTAAATCAAATGAGTACCTTGATATTAAGATTTCTTTACTAAGATAAATCTGAATGTTTTTTAAATTCCTCTGATGTAGAACCCCTAAACCAAAACTAATCTGAAAATCTCTAAGAGAAACAGATGACCTATTCAAAATCCCTCTGAACTGGTTTTGCTTAACTAACATTAATTAGCACAACATGGAGATACACCAAGTACATTTGCATATTTATACTGAGTGCTATCACCTGATACTCTGAAATTGAGTTACCACTCACTCTGCATCAACAGGCTGTTGATGTGCTGTGAACACCAGCTACATGCTGAATGACAGCTACTATGTTCCACTGGGAAGCTACTACACAAGAACCTGAACAGTAAAGTCTGCTGCTTTTGGCTGTTATCCCGACTTCTCTCATTACATTCAGCATATCCTCCTTTCTGCAAACTTTTTCTCCTCAGAACCACCACCCCCACACATCACTGCCCCCTCCCCCCCCCCCCTAGCTAAAATCTAATAGTTTGCAAGTTCTGGTGGCCTGATTTTTACCTTTCACTCCCCAGGATGGTTACTACCCAGCTGATGGGAGACTTTTCCCAGGAAGCCTAACATAAAAAAGAGTCTGATGGGTTGTTTCCATTTTATCTGAACAATGCCAATTTTCTGAAAGGCTAATTTTAGGAATGGGAGTCAATCCAAATTCAGTTCCTAGAGAACTGAGAGTGTATATCTACAATGAACATAACTTGAGGAAGCAAAATCATTCATTCCACTTTGATACACATATTAGAACTTTTCCTGGAAATACACAAGCATTCTTAAATCTCCCACCTTTTGCATGACTAGACAGGGCAAGCCAGACAGGGGTATGCTTTAACCTTAGGAAGACTGACATCTGTTTTCATATGAGCTGAGAAAGACATTTTCTTCTAATTTTCAGTAACTTAAAATGTATTCAAACAACAACAGTATATTAAGTACTCACTTAGCAGGGACAGGAACTGTACAAAAGAGTCAGAAATTTGTTAAACTAAGGCAAAAATCTTTAAATTTGACCAATTACCAGTTACTGATAGGAAAAAACCTCCCAGTACTTTAACTATTAAAGAATGTGCCAACTAAATATACACTAAAAAAAAGAGCTCATCAGTATATTCAGAGAGGAAAAGAAATGCTACCATCTCATTTAGCAAGCACAAGGGCACATCCTCAGCTTTTTATAATTACACGTCACTCAGTGAGACTGTGCACATCCCAGCTTGTTCTTCTGTGACAGCAGTAAACATGGTTTAATGAAAACTGCTAATTTAGAAATTAGGCACCAAAAATAGAATCTTAATCTGCCACTCCAGCACGTATGACAACATAAGGGATAGATTAATCTGAACTTTCCTACAGCAGACAATCTGGTCTCAACAAGGGGTGTGTGACAGGCAGGTTATGGATGATGATCTTAATGAACCACTGCTTCACCATGTAGTTCTAGCAACATCCTTCACTTTATTCTGTTTCAAGTAATTTAAGTAAAAGCAACAAACAATTTCTATTCAATCTGATGCATTTAAACTGAATATCTCTTTTCTTTTAGAGCAAATATTTTTGCTGTCTGTCCTGTAGGACAGTGATAGATATTTCCATCATTACCAATGGAAATGAAGCTTTGTATGGCACTTTGTACAAACCTACCTCAGCAACAAGAAGGAAGAAAAATAAACAGTGCCCCTTCATTACCAAGCAGTCAATACTGAAAGAGATCTGTGAATTTGGATTTCTGCATTGCAATAATTTTGACAGGAGTGGGCTCCAACCTATGGACAGGTCTGCACAAAGAATCGCCTGTTGTGCTGTAGCAAAGCCTTATTGCAGTAACTCCAGACAAAACATTCAGAATATTAAGAATGAGTGACCCTAAAGCATATGCAGTCTTTTACTTTAAAATGTCCTTGTTTGGTGATACTGTGTTTTGGTGTCAGTGAATGCTTACTCCAGAAAAAAAAAAAAGCACACATCCTCTTCTGGTAAAACTGAGAATGCCCTCCTACAGTCAGCAATTATTAATATATAAATGACATTAATTTCATTGTTAAAGTAATTAATGTTGAAGACACTCATCAATAAAAGGAGTGTATACAGCCCGTCTGTGCGAAGTCTGTGTGTATATAAATGTTATATACAAAAAGGGGGGTTTAATATATATTAAAATATATAACAATGAAAGATATTTCAAAGCAATGACTGTATGATCATATTACTTCCTGGGTTTCAAAGGAAGCATGAAGAAGCAGTCTTCTTGCTCACCTGGGGATGAATGATTCTCCACTTACCATCTACAGCTTCATATTGTTTCCCCTCTGTAGCATGATAAACTTGCAGAGATATCACTCATGATATCTGAGAGAGACAGGTTCCTGAGACACACAGAAAACTGATTCACAAGAAGATGCATTCATACAACCCAAGTGACAGTATCTCATTTCTGTACACCCTGAGCCACACACAATGACTACCACAGACATCTGAAATGGGGACGGAACCCCATCCACTTCTATCCCTCTAGCATAGCCACCCAGGCTTATAAATGTTATATCAGTTAATTGCAACCCAACACTATACACAGTGTTTTTCTTCCAATCTCTCTGCAAGTTTAGCCTAAATTCAATATGTTTCTACTGTAGGCTATGTTTACTGAAATAAAGCTACATTCAACTATGGGCAACCTGTCTTTGAACATATGCTGTAGGCAGCAATCTAGCACAGAAATGGGCAACAAGCTGTGAGACTAAACTTTTATCATCATCTCTATAAATCAAGATGAAAGCTATAGACTTCCTCCTGTGGACCTCATACAGCCTTGAGAAAAAAAAACCCCTTAAAATATTTAGATTGAAAGAACAGAATAATATAAAAAGAAGTAAAAATTAAAATTAGTTGAAGCATTTTCCCAGTACTAAGCACAGGTCCAGTTGCCCAGAATATGTATTTTTATTTATTTGTTTATAAATATATTTGACATCAATGACTAATTAGTAAGATTAATGATGGCTGTCCCATCCAGGAGTGTTCTTTCTTCAGTTTCATTCATGTTGCTAGCACAGACTACAACTAAGAATTAATTTCCACTAAACCAACTGTACAGCAAACAGTATCAGTACAGCTTTAGTCCAGTGAGACAGACCACTTGGCAATTCTCATCTTTCAGCTAATTAAGCAATTTATGGCATGCCATATAGGCAGATAGCATCACCTGAAGTACCTGAAATATGAAATCCATACAGATTCCATTAAGTTTCCAACATATATAAAATCACTGTAGTGAACAGGTTTTGCACTGATATTTTTATAATAGTAATGAATTACAAAAACACCATCCCTTGTGCTTTCTTTGGAGGACCTGCAAATTCTTCTATATATAGTTGAAAGAGACTGCAAGTCTGCTGTGGTCATGTTTCTATTTTCCAGTGCAAATATTAAGGTACAAAGATGTTTAGAAATTCACTAAAGATCAGACTTAATCTGAACTAGAAGCCACACCTAATGAACTGTATCTGTATGAAACACTTCACCACTTGCTTTCCATGGAGAAAGAAAAACTGAATTAACAGCTACTACCCTGCATCTGTCACCTGCCTTAGGGCCATAGGTTGTCACCCCTGCAACACAGTCAACAGAAACCCACATTGCCTTTGACTTAACTCTGTTTACAATCAAACAGATTACTTTAACGCCCCACTAAAGAGGAACTGGAGTAATGGGGTTCTGCCCTGTTCTACTGACCCTCTCATAGGGATAGGAATCTCTTGCAGAAATATAATGAGAGATAGCCAGAGGCTGGTAATAACTTAAACACCTATTTCCTTAGTGAATGCAAGTTAAACTGTTCTGTGGGCTACATAATATCAAACCCCTTAGTTTGTACTTACACTATTATGATACAAAACTACAGAAGAATCACCTCAGTCAGGTAAGAATTTAGTGTGCTTTTCTGCACTCATACTTCTCTGGCTTTCCTCCCTCATTCTAGAAATGACTCCCTTTTCCTTACACATTAAAAGATTATTATATTTGTCAGGAATATTGTACTCTCTAGCTAAATGTGGTGGTTGGTCTGATTCAGGAAAAAGAATGTGGCCCTAATAAGGTTGCACAATTACCTTTTACAAACTGCTTTCTGAGATTGCTCCTGCATTGCTTCTCTCCAGTCCATTTGGCTGGATTTAAGCTCTACACATAGGCAACTTCCATGTTCCTACATTGGATCCGTACTGAGACTCTTGCCTGCCTTGGAGGGCTAAGAGGAGTTTTTGTACAAAAGCTGGGCTGCCTGAAACTGAGCAGACTTGTCTGCCTTCCTCACAGCATCCAAGACAGGACTAAAAAATGTGGATGTCATGTGCTTGTCCCAACTGGAGTACAACTGCTGTAGTCAAGTTTCAGTACTTCAACAGCAAAACTTCCATGCCAGTCAGACACACCAGTAGGAGGGCAGACATCCACTGATTCTGATAGACCTGGGTGTCTTGTTTTATTCCCCTTAGCATTCTCTAAACACATCAATACCCATATGTCTGCACAATGTACTGTCTGGATACAGTCACCAATTTTTATAAATTTTGGGACTAGAGTTTAAGCTGTACCTTCCTTCCCATGTTGGCATCATTTTTTTGTTATCAGAGGGATAAAAGTAACAGCCTTATATAGAGCACAAGCATTAAATGTAGAAGCTGAATCTGATGATATGGTCTGCATTTAAAAATAAAAAAGAAAAATTAAGAATCATATTTAGGATACAGATGTCCTCTGAAATGAACAGAGCAAAGCTCACCTCTAACACACTGTTCTTACCCTGCATGCAAGAGTCCCATTGATCTCACTGGGTGATCCACTCAAAGGGAGAGCTGCTTATTAGAGTTGAGCTTCAATGTGCAGATCTAAGAGGTAAATTTTGTCCTTCAGACAGAACTATGATCAAGACATAAATTTAGACAAAAAGGAAACAGGAACACACGGACAACTACTGTACTTGCACAGGCAAAGTGTCTAGCAATATAGCCAATGCAAGTGCCTTGAAATGACCTCTACATCACTGCACAGGGAAAACTGTGTAGAAATGTAATGCAAAGGAAAAAGGTACTCTTTTTGTATGAAAAAGCACATACTGAATTAGCAAGTTCATTACAACAAGCAGTAGAAAGAGAAATGACTAAAATAGGTTTCCTGCCCTTATTTTTTATCTACTGGTTGTCACGTCCTATGTCCTTCTACTATCTCTCTAGTATTCCACACATTCCATCCTTTTGTTTCCAAGACGGAGGGTCAAACAATGAACTCCAAAAAATCAACAGTAACCTTCACACTTATCGCACTGACTTATAATGGTATCAAATAAAAAAAGAGCTGTAGTATATTTCTGACTTACATTCCTTTTAACATGGTTCTGACAGACCATATATTTCATAGACCTCCTATATATTTCTTTGTTCTCTGAGTTTCAGATTTCCTATTCAAAGGTAGTTATCATAATCATTTCTGACTAATAGTAATACACTGAAGAGCTAAGTACACAGTATCTTAATCTTTATGTCTTTTTGTATCATTGTGTCTCATTTGACATGGGAAATGACCACTACATGCCACAACTATTCTTATTGTATAAAAAGGCAAATCTCTCTTACTTCATTTCAAGATATTTTTCAAATAAAATTAATGTGCATGGATAGGGTGTCTTCTCTTAAACAAATCTACACCAGATGCATAGATACATCAGATAAGATTTACTGTAATTTTATCATTTTATCCTCTAGTGGGAAAGCATAAAGGATACAGGTGACCCGGTGTGAAGGTTTGTATCAGCACTTAAAAATTCCCTGAGATAAAGCCTACTAAAGAAGCAACATTCTTGTTTCTCTTTTTCTTAGAATCAAATACTTGAGACTTCATTTAGAACTAAAGAAGAACAACTTGCCTGTCAAAAATGTAGAAAAAAGCAAATGTCTCTAAAATACACTTCATATATTTGGGGCTTAATTTTAAAGTCTTTGTAGTGAAATGAAATATTTACATGTCTTGTTAATTCTTACATGTCAGTGCACAGTATGTTGCTGAGGCCAAGAAAGCAGAGATTCCAGGTGATGGGCATTTGCAAGAACAAGAACATCTAGAACTAGAATATTTAATGCTAAAGAAAGCATTAGCAGACAGAGAACTTTAAAGTCACATCTTCAAATAGCCAGACCCTAAATACTGGAAATTCAGTGACAGGATGCTCTATTCAGTGATTTCACTGCCCCCCTCCCCATCCCATCCCATCCCCCTGTGATGTTTGCTTCTGTTACACAGCCCCTGACCATTGTAACAAGTAACAAGTTTGGAGATCAAGTGCCAGTGCCTGGGAGTGTTCCAGAACGCTCTTCAATTTATTACTACAGATACAGTCTCGACCTTACCTCAGAGGAGGACTTCTGAGAAAACTTCATGGGAAATCAAAGGACATCAAGAATAAGTGGCACTGATAAAATGCCTGTGCTGGCTCTGCTTCTGTTTAGGTCACTGCCACTCTGCTATGAAGATGCAGGACACTGATGGCCTTCTGGTTACAGAATGGCTCCAGATCTAATTCTGCAGGGGAGAAGAGATTCTGAGGAGAGGATCAAATTGTGACCATGAACTGAATGGATAATACTGTTCCAGGGGGTGGGGTGGCATGTGTTACCCCAGAAAGTGCACGAATAGTGAAGATGCATCTTGAAATCCAATGTTGTTTATTTACCTTGAATCTTCCAGGCTGAAGCAGTTCAAATCCTACAATGGATTTTAGAATCTCTGAATTTCAAAGCAAATCTCAGTAAATCTCTGATATACCACCATGCATACAAACAGCAAATCTCTGTTATAGCTACATAGTAAAATGTAAATAGTAAATGACATCGTAAAATGTCATCATGAATCATTTTTGTGAAGATAAGTATTTTTAGCCTGCAGTTTTGGAAATTATAAACTTCAGCCCTTTGTGTTCTAAGGAACAGCAATAAAACCAGATTTAACTGCAGATAAAGCAAAGATAACATCTGCTGTTAGATCCCCAGTTTCTTGAGAGAAAGATGATGCCTACATTAGAGACAAAGAAACATTGGCTATGCAGGTCTTGTAGCTGCTACAAATGCACAAGAATTACATAGCACAATTACAGCAGCAGGAGAAAAAAACCCTTGTTATTTTATTTAATAAATAATGTATTCGTTATTAAAATAAGCATCTTTAGTCTTTTAACAAATAACACTTTATATATGATTTTCTTTCTTACAAATTGTTTTTCTTCCCAGGCTTACCGTTTTGCATTTCTGTAATACTTTTGTAATGGATGGTTTATGAAACAAGGAGTCACAGATGGAGGAAAAGAAAGTAAAAGAACAGAAAACAGTTTCAGACAGAACGAGAGATACAAAACCTGGAAACAGTAACATCATTCGTGTGAACCAAGTTCTTGTATCCATCCCTGAGGTTTATGAAGCTAGACACCAGATTGAACTCCTGCACTTCACATTCATACGCCTTGGTCTTTACCAGGATATGTTAGTATTTTGCTTGTGATTATATCAAAAGTGGAAGTTTGAATATTTTCCAGCTTGGACATAAACATTATAAAAGCTACATAGCACATCTGACAAATCGTATTACTTTGTTGAAATTACCACGTTCTGGTGGATATTAATGAAAGCACGTGCCATACCAAGGTAGTTTCATCAACACCAATATTTTCCTTTATCCTTTATCTCTATCATGTGCAGTTATACACACCTGCACCATGCGCTGGTAAGTTATTCTCCCCAGCCTTGTCTCTCTCACCCCACCTGAAACGCACATCATCACATACACATTCCTTCATAAGAGTCTCTACTATAAAAGCCAGGGTTTCGGTTGCCACTTTCACTCTGAATAACTATAGTAATTATTGCATAGGATGATTGTAATAAGCTTCTGGATACCATGTTGTTCTTGGTCTGACTTTTGATTCTAGCGTCCATCCCAGCATTTTTGAATTGCAATCCCTGTGGCAGACGAAGGGTATGGCTTACCCATGCTGTAACAACTTCACCAGAGACCTACATCACCCGAGCCTGTGGGGAAGATGGTATGGTGGAAGTATTAAAAACTGCTTCAATGACTCTTGTTACTCACCCTCTCTTCTCATGGACTCAGTCCCTGGCAGCCTGTATGTCAGCACTGTACTGCTGGGGAGATGTCAATCATGCTTTCTAGTACATCTGCTGTGATCTGTCCACTTCTGACACAATCCAGAAACTGAGTTCAATTCTCTTGCTGTTTCGATGACATTTGAAACTCTAATTTGGCAGCCATTAAATACAGTAAGCAGCAGTTAGTGTGTTTATAAAATATATTCCTGGTATGCACAAAATACCAAGACAAAAGCAGCCTCTCCTCCTGAACAAGTTACTGCAAGTGACAAACCTCCTTAAAAATTAACCTCTTCTCTCCACACAAACCACACAAAAGAAGAGACAGATCAAGAAACACTTGAAAATCAGTTGTAGAGCCAGCATGAATAAGCCACCATGCACTGCAAACAACGAATCCAGTATAGCAACTAACAATAGTCCTTTCAATTACCACAAAGAGGAAAAGGTTTGTTTGTTGTTATTGTTTTAATAATAGAAAAATACATATGTTAACCACACTCCCTAGGGATGGTAAGAAAACACTAGTAATACAGAAAGGCTCATATTAGTAGTATGATCAAAGTAGTATAGGAATTAAACCTCTTAAGGAGTAGATAGATGAAAAGGAGGCTAATAGAAAATAGCATGATAAATAATATTCACAGTATATGTGACAGTTTAAAGACAGCAGGCACTGCTGCTTTTCAGAGCCAACTTCTTGCTGCACATAGTTCCGCATAGAATCTGTTACTGTCATGGTTTAACCCAGCAGGCAGGTAAAACCACCAGAAACAACTAGAGGGTTGAAATAACAGACAGTTTAATAGAAGAGAAAAGGAAGAAGATGATAATGCTGGTTAATGATGATGATAATAAAAGAAGAATATGCAAATAAGGTGATGCGCAGCACAATTGCTCACCACCTGGAGCTGATGCTTAGCTAGCTCCTGAACTGCACTGCTTCTTGACCAACCCCCAGTTATGTACTGAGCATGATGTCATACAGTATGGAATATCCCTTTGGCCAGCTGGGGTCAGCTGTCCTGGCGCTGCCCCCTCCCAGCTTCTTGGGTGCTCCTTGCCTCCTTGTTGGCAGGGCAGTATGAGACATGGCAAAGTCCTTGATTGCTTGGCAACAACTAGAACATCAGTGTGCTATCAACATTATTCTCATTCTAAATCCAAAACACAGCACTATAACAGCTGCTAGGAAGAATATTAACTTTAACCCAGCCAAAAATTACGCTGCTGAAAAGCAGACGTGCCTGCATTATGACACTGTGCTGGGTTAATTCTTCTCTAAGACTGCTGGTGAAGAATAAGGACCAAAGTAATGGACCACTACTGTCATCCACCCAACTGGGCTTCATACCAGCCTTTCCCTCTTTTACACAGTATTTCAGGGGAATAAAGCAATACACTTAAGCATGCAAGCAATTTCCTTCACTCTGAGTAGACTGCTAAAATGTACAAAAGAGCTTTTCAACACAAACACATTCTTTCCCACAAACTACCAAATCATGGGCTACGGAGAATAGTTTTCACTGTATTCTCTATTGCTCTTCTCTTCATGCACAAATAGCTTCCCATGAAAACACATTATAGTTATTGTATCTTATCTCAGAAAAAAGCCAACTTATCTACAGGCGATCCTATGTGGGTTATTTTATTATATTAATATTTATGCATTTAAAACTACATGCAGCGCATAGGTCAGGCTCAGTAATGTCTTGGCTGCAGAGTAACAACAGCAGGACCCTCACTGGGACTCTAATTGCTAGCAGAACTCCTCAGCTCTTTCATATGTGTAATGTGTATATATTTTCTTGGCTAAATGCTGTCTTGCCTTTTGATCCTCTTCCTGCTGATGTTGCGGAGAGATAATGATCTGCCTGTCTGGCCTATTGATATAAATATAAAAATTAATAGTACAGTTAAAGCCAGATGGGAACTCTTATTTATTCTGACCTAAATTAATAGAACAACAGAAATTTCAGTATCACTAAAAGGCAAGAAATTTAAAATCAGTTTTACAAAATTACCCGCAATTAACTTTTCAAGTCTCAAAATCTATGGAACCAAACAGCCTGATGAGATTTAAAATAACATAAGGCATAAAGCTCACCTCCAATAAGAGCTTTTCCAATTATAACCATTACAGTACCACTACAAACTTTTTATCTTGTAGTTCACCTATCTCTCCCCTTGTATAAGGTAAATACTTGTATTTTGCTGAATTTGCCTTAGACCACTAAAAAAAGTAACAAAAAAACCCTTCTGCACGGGCCATCATTTTTCTGCAATTAATTCGTTCTATTCCCTCCTACTCAGATCTTTATTAAATGCTGAATAGCTAACTGGAAGTTAAATAAAACACTGGCTTTGAGCCACTGTAGAAAATATTAACAAGAGACAGTCTCTGAGACACACAAGTTGGACATAAGGATAAGAAAAGATGAGTCAGGAAAAAGTGGCAGAAAGGTCACGTTCACATGTGATTATGTATTTTATTATATCTTGTATGCATCCAGAAAGTTTTACCATCAAGATCCAGTTCTGTCACTCCCAGCCCTGACTTCTCATCAGCCCCACAAGATAAGCAGATGTTTAGGAAGAACAGATATTGTATTAGAGTATATATTACATCATCATATGAGTTTTTATCTGCAAATCAACTACAATAAATTCAATAAATATCATTATAGAAAAACCTACAACATCTAATTCTTCCCAGTGCATTTTTTGCAATAAAAAAGTCCTGATAAAACTGGGTTTGTACAAGTATAATCTATACTGACAAAATTGTACAAATTATACAAGCATAAAGTCCCTGGGAGAATTTAATGCTAATCTGGAGAATTTCATGTTGGCAAAAAGATGCTCCTTGCATAAGAAGAGCTTTATGAACCCCAAGTAATCAAGTAACAGATAACCATCTGGTTACTTCAGTTTCACACTTAGAAATTACTGGAAACTAGAAAGACTATGATCTTATTTCAAGGCATCTTGATTTAAGCACAAATCAATGAAAACAGAAATTATTTAAAATCCACATAATTACATCACTTAAGTGAAATATTCCATGGGTTTAAAGTTTGATGGTATTATCTCCCAAGATTGATATTATTACAAAAGATTATCCTTTCCAGTGAGACTGCAGACAGAAAAGTGATGCTGTAGAAGTATAATATCACATTTAATCAAAGTTCTCAGAAATAATAGTTCCATTATATTAGCATTTGAACAGCTTTTCAATGAACCAATGGGTAGTGTGTCTTCATCTTTTATTTCTAATCAGCTAATAAATCTACGAGTTGCCAAAACCATACCGAAATGTTGGCATGCATTCTCATTCATCATAATTTGACTTCAGTAATGTGCAGTCCACTTTATGACTTCTGCACACAATGTCTAGAGGAAATAAAAGCACATTTTTACAATTACCTTTCTGTAATTGGTCCATCAAGCTGCCACCCTAGTATTTTGTTTATTGACTGAACATTGTAGTTTAGAGCCTCTTATAGAATAAATCACAGCGGGTGAAGAAGAAATGTAAGCACAGTGGCATGTTGGGATTTCCCAGGGCTAGAAAGGAGGGGGTGGAAGGGAGGCACAGCTCCTAAAGTCTGGAACAAAAGATATAGGAAAAGAGTGGAAGCAGTTTATATTTAAGAAGTGTTACTGCCAAAGCAAAGAAAAAGGTCAGGTTTAAGACTAATTGTTTTTAGAAGTTATTAGGAACCTATGAAAAGTTTATTATGTCAAACCAAAGATTCCTCTAACTGTTTTAGACCACAAGAGCTATCTATCTAGAAAAATGTAACAGAAAGGCAAGCATGTAATGATACCTTCTCAGAATGCCCTCCCCTCCCCAGACAATCTATAGCTCTAGTGCTCTACAAGCCCAAGGGATTATTCTGTATTTCAAAGCCCCTCATCACAAGTGGTGTTCCCCAGGGTTCAGTACCTGGGCCAGTTCTGTTTAGTATATTTATCAGTGATCTGGCTGAGGAGATTGAGTACACCCTCAGTAAATTTGGAGACAACACTATGTTGTGCCAGAATGTTGTTGTACTTGAGGACAGGAAGGCTCTACAAAGGTACCTGGACAGCCTGGATTAATGAGTTGAAGCCAACTGTATGAGATTCAAATACTCTAAATTCCTACAATAATCTGTTGAACATTTATGGGGAGAGGTGTGGTTCTTTTGGGGTTTTGTTTGTTTCCCCCTTCCCCTCCACCTCTGCCCCCAAACTGGTTCAGTTTAGCTCTGTACAGGAAAAGACAGGAAATAAACATTCCAAATTCACCTACTTCATGCTATTCACATTTGAACAGATCTCCACTATATCCCCCTGAAGCCATCTCTTTTCCAGACTGAAAAGTCCTATTTGACTGAATGTTCCTATATTTGATTATCCCCAGTGTGCTTCTTGAGAAAATGGGATAGTACTGCAACTGTCAACTGAATCTATCTTAAAATTACACCTGAGCTATTTTAAACCAAGTGACTTGGACGTGGATAGCAGTGTAGTCACAACAGCCTAGATAGAACAAATGGAAATGTGGCAGAGTAGCCTAGACTGACTTCCTTCAAGTTTTTCAAAACACAACGCAGGCTCTCTCATCCACAGTGAATGCCAAGCCACTGCTATTACAAACTGCATAGTAGATAAATCCTACCAGCTAAGCACAGAAAAAAAAGATATATCAGAACTGTTAAGGTCCAGAGCTGGAAGCACAGTGCTTTAAACATGGAGTACATAAACTACACTAGAGAGGTGTTTGATAATGATCCCACAGTTACAGGCTGCCTGCTCAATAGAAACTTTCAGGGACCAGCATAATGCCTCTTCTACCTTTAGTGTCCCAGTTAGTCATGGGATTATAGCTGCTCAAACTGCGACAATTCTGCTATGTGGAGAAAACAGAATGACAGACACTTAAAAAAACTTTATGTTAAAAATGGTTTTCAACAACAGACTGCTTTTGAAGTAAAAACTAACCTTCAAATTGCAATTTCAGATTTAAGCATCTGAAACCTGTTTGTGTTTTGTGAAAAGCCATATGTGCTGGTTTGTAATCATTGTTTGGCGTTGCTCTGTTGGTCTGACCTGATGGTTTAAATCATGTGGAGAAGATGAATCTATTTGGAAGGGTGATTGATATCAGTCTTTTAAATAGACCCATCATCCGCATAGGAATTGAAATAAAAACAAATAAATGCTTGATGGTGAGTTGCCTGTTCAGCTACCCATACTTATTTTTCTGAAAGGTCAGTTAATTGAAAAGTGCAATTTACTTTGCTTGGAAAAGCAGAGGAAAGCAGAAGCTGTGACACAGCCTTCCTAATAGCATAGTCAAGACACGTAGTTACACTTTGCTTACCTCATCTGCATTGTTTTCATTTACTTAATTTCAATTAGATTGCAAATTATACAGGGATTAAGGTGTTTCTACTGTGTGACCTATTCAATTTTGCAGTCAATTGATTTCTACTTATTTAGTAAGTGTTTGGACATTATCTGCCTTAGCAGTTAGATCTACACTTGAAGTCAACTTTCCAATATGGCAAAATGCTCACAACCAGAGTTCCTTGTGAGTATGGCAGAGGAAATGGTATATTGCAGGAAAGGATTGGGATGAAGATCACCTATGACTGAACTTAAGTCACCAGTAGCATAATTAGACAAAAGCAAACACTAAAGTGGATGTATTAACAGAAGTACTTTGTCAAGAAGCACTTGCTGTCATCCTTCTGTGCAGCCAAGGTCTTCTGATGTGTCTTCAGCTTCAGCACTTTTCTTCAAGAAATACTGATGGGAAAATACTAATTTCAAAGAGAAGAGTGCAAATTGGTAGCTACACAAGCAATGAAAGGGAGGAGAAGGCCAAATCAGAGTTCCTCTAGAAGGGAGGAAGATGGGGTGAACATAGCAAATACTCCAAATGTACTATGCTGCTGCATACAAGAACAGTGACTATGTCTCTGGTCAACATGGCAGCAAGGGGATTAAGTTGCAGCAAGGAAGGTCTGGGTTAGACAAGAAGAAAAATTTCAAACTGAAGTACTGAAGAAGTTAACTGAAGTAGTTTAGTCTCTGTGAGCAGACATCTTTCAAAGTTACAAAAGGAACTGTCAGAAATGACAGAAAGTTCCCTTGATTTTCACATGGGACAGAAATGATGGCCTTTTGAGATTCTTTCTAAACGTAAGACAATCTACACAATATTAGTCTTCTCTACCATACTAATAAATTCCTGAAAACAATTAGGGCAATTCCTCTCTTGGACAAAGGGATTTTAAGAAACTAGATTTAGTGAAAACAGACTCCCTGCTGGCAAGCCAGCCACCTTACTGTATTATCGGCACAGATGTCATAAGTTAATAGGGTGATACTGAGACAGATGCAATCATTAAGTACTCATCTGCTCTTCACATGTTATCACATTGGCAGGCCAAGTTTCTTCTGACTCTTCACTACATCAAAGATCAGAAGCTGATACTGACATTAGGATAACTAATAAGGCAGTTAAGAGTGATTCTGGATATTCTGATGAAATTTTTAGAGCTTTCAGTGGAACACTGGTGTCTAGTAACACGCATTTACAGATGTGTAAAGGGAGATGTTTCAAGATCTGCTTCCAGGCTCGGTGCTGTGCTGAAGGAGTATAACTAAAGAAAGTACAGCTCTACCATTACTGAAGAGCAGTTGTACCACAGTCTCACACAGAAAGCAAGATCAGCTTTTGCTTCAAAAAAGCTTTTGGTTCTTTTAAGAATGACTGTGTTTGACCTCTAACAATCACAGAGAAATCACAGCCCAGCTCCTCCTGTGTCTCTGCACAAAATTACAATACATTGTAATTTTCAATGTATTTCCTCCAGGAAGTCTGGTAAAAGCAACTGCCATGCTTGCTTCTCTTTGACCACACAGAATGAGTACAGGATACACAATCTATAGAATGTCCAGTATATAGCAGCACAGGGGAATACTACTGACACTAACTCAGCCACATAAATGGAATTTAGGCATAACTTGCCAGTTCTTCCTCAGAAGTGTATTACAAAGTTAAATTTTTCTTTTGTCCAAGTAGATTTTTTTCTCTTTTGCTTGGAATTCAAACCTTCTTTTATTCAGACTCAGAACTATTAAGTTTCCCTTTATTAAAAGCCTATCAGGACGAGAGGCAGAAGTCCCTTGGTTTGTTCAGCCTGGAGAAAAGGAGACTGAGAGGAGACCTCATCACAGTCTGTGGCTTCCCAATGAGGGGGAGCGAAGGTGCAGGTGCTGTTCTCCTCTCTTTGGTAACCAGTGATAGAACCCAACAGGAAAGTATGAAGCTTCAACAGGGGAGGTTTAGGCTGGATATTAGGAAGAGGTTCTTTACTGAGAGAGTGGTCAGGCACTGGCAGAGGGTCCCCAGGGAAGAGGTCACAGCACCCAGCTTGACTGAGCATCTGGACAGCGCACTCTGTCCTGTGCTCAGACCTGGCTGGCCCTGTGTGGAGCCAGGAGTTGGACTTGCTGATCCTCATGGGTCCCTTCCAACTGAGGAGATTCTATGATTCTGAGACACTTCCTGGCAACTAAGAGCCATTTTTTAAGTTAACATTTCTGCTTGCTGATCATGTTTTATGTTAGTTCAATTTACATTGCTCTTGTTCAGCTTTGCTGTTTAGGGGTTTGTTCTAACCTGCTTTGTGGATTGAGTGGATGTGTTTGCCACAAAGTATTCCAAGAAAACTTGCTCCACAATTGTATTCTGGGCCACAGCTCTAGTTGTATTTATTTTTTGCCTTACTGAGTTTGCAAAGCATAGAAATAGCAGTCCTCCACCATTTGAAGCATATTTACTTTCTCATCACTTGTGTTTGTACAGTTTTAGGGTTTTTTTTTCTTTAGAAGCTTGTTTTATTTTTAAGAGACAGAACAGAGTTACTTAAATGAAAAGCAATTGTGGGGCACAGGTATTGTTCTGTAGATTAACAGATAATGAATAGTGTGTTTGTATGAAACACGTATTTATTTGCCTCATCCTAAAAAACACTTAGGCCAATAAGAATACACTCAGCTTATAGATGGGAATCAGTACTTAACAGGAAAGGGATCTGAAAGACAAAAGATAATTCCACTGTATTTAAGTGCCTCATAATGCCTTTAGATCACTTTTTAGGCACAGAAGAGCACAGGGGTTGAGACAAAACACACTTTTAGGGGTTATATATTAGAAGGTGATGCACTCCGATTCTGAAGTCCTGAGACAGAAGCAAGTGCTTCAACCTACTAAAGCCAATGTAAAGGTTCTCACAGTCCCTGAAAAGCAAGTGTTTTGCTTAAATATTTTACCCAAAATCAGAACATTCCATGCAATATTGGGCTCTTTGAAACTCTGCTTTTGTGCTTTCTACTGCGTGCTGGCTTTGTGCACTGAATAGACACCATTCTTGTAGGAAGACTGATTACCCCTCCAATGCAACTCATAGCTTAGTTGCAGCATGCTCAGGTCACCTCCAATCCTGTAAATTTAGATATGATAAGTAACTAAGAATAGAACGGTGAAAGACTACAGCAGAAGTATGCAAGTTCCTGGCAGTGATTTGTGCAGCCTGCGTCAAGATGTAGTTGTGGCACAGCACCTATGCATAGGTCATCTGTTTGAAAACTAGAGGTATGACTGGAACGCAGACAGGCATATTTAATCTAGCTTTCATCTAGTGAACACATACACCAGCAACAGTGCAACTGGAGACAAGCGCTCCAGCTAGAGCAGCTGTCTTTAGGAACCTGTGTGGCTCCACACTTCATTTGTATTAGTGGCTCAGACCATCTATATCAAAGCCGACACACATATGCCTGTACCTGCTGTGATCACACTAGCAGTGCAATGGAGACATTATTGCTTCACCTGCTGTTTGAAGGCTGTGTTTTCCAGAGTGCACAGAACAGACAGGCTGTTGCTGGCAGGTTCTTATTTCTTTGTTATCTAACATTGCAATAAAAATAAGTTTACTTGTTAAACACAACTTTTCTGCAACCCTAATAAAAGTGCAGCTTGCAGAGAGGACAGGGTAATTCCTTAGCATATGGCCCCACAACTGGAAAAAAAAAAAACACCCCGATGCAAGCAAACAGGTAAAAGGCACATGGAGAATTCTAGGCACTTCAAAAGACATGAACATTGGCATACAGTGAATTTCTGATGCAGATACCATTCAGTCCTTAGCTTATCCTAGCAAAATAGTCCCAGAATGCAGTTGATATCTATCTTTTGGTTCAAATGACACATGAATTTTACACAACATGAATCTAAGAATTTCACACTTTCCCAGTAGTTTTATCACCTTTGTTTATGCTCTTACAAATACATGGTTTTACTATTAATACTATCCTGCTTGTCATTATGTGTGGTTTTGTTTTCAACATGTTTTCTTATAATCCAAATAAAAAGTTCCAATAAAAAATTTCCTCTTCACATTCTACTCTTTTAATTTATATTAATGAAGCTGTGAAAATATAACTCATCTCACAAAACACCAAGACTACTGATAGCCTTCCCCCAGGAGAAAAATCCAAGAAACTAAAATCAAAGGAATATTTTAAAGAACAGACAGCTGTCATTAATTTTAAAAAAGCATGAATGATATGCAAAACATAATAAAAATAAATAGATATATATATAAAAGATATGTATCTCTTAAGATACAGAAGATTGATATATGTATACTTGAGCATATATAACATATCTAATGCATGAAAAAAATCACTGCACCTTACATAAAAATTTCTTAAACCTGGTTTAATAAATATTAATATTCAATTTCCTTTCACTTACAATTTCAGAGACCGAAAAGATAGCAATTTTCCTTTAAATACATTTACTCCATAAGAACATAATATTTCCTCACATCAAGAAACCTAAAAATTATACGGCACTATATTTTTTTAAATGAACAACAATTTTAAAGTATAGTAACTACTGAATTATTTCTGATTACAGGAAAGATAACTAAATCTTCCAAAAATTTAAGATGTGTCAGTATGATTTGAAGTTAACAACAAAAAAGTTATAATAATAGGTATATATTTTTACGCTATAGGTAAGGACTTTTTCTTTCCATACCTGGAAAATCCCCTGTTGAAAGGATAATTTTTTATCTGTGGATTCTGCCTCTCTTTTTTTTTCAAAAAACAACCCCAAACCCAGCTGAAAGGAACTCAGAATGATAGGCTTGAAGTGAAGCCTCAGCAATTTGACTTGCATCATGGGATCAGCTTTTTTTTTCCACATGACTGTAGTCCTCACACTGCTGTTGAAAAGAAGCAGCAAAAAGCTGCTAATACTATTTTTCAAAGTAAAGATCTGTGTAAATGCCAATTGTTGACCCTTATGGCCTCCTAGCTACTAACACATGTTTTTTCTCACAGCCATTATTTGATTTGTTGATGTCAACGTGAGCCTGTCTGACAAGCCTACAAGTCAGCTTGCAGTTTTAAGCCACGGAAAGCTATCGCGTGCTTCGGGAGAGACTGCAGAATCCACACATGGGTTTAAACTCTACAGCCAAGTAAATGATCTAGCACTTAACAGTTTTATTTTTCTTGTTTAACAAAAATGATCCCTGACTAGTGTAGCATGAATAACCTTCCTCAGGATACTTTAAAACCATACTGTAATAAAGCATGCATTCTACTGCAATGATTACAATGTCATCTATCCAATTTCCGTATAAACAGCCCAAATGGTAAGTTATTACAGTGCTGCTTGCAATTTACTATTTTTTTAGAACTATGAAAAGTCATACATATGCTCACGGGGTAGACGCTGCAAAAGACTGCAGTGTAGAGGTCACTTAGGATAAAACTGCAGCAACTTCATTTTTGCCCTTTCAGCATTTCAGTGTGGCCATCTTTGCGTACAGTCTAGCTCTTCAGAAGGCCCGAAGACACCATTCCATCACTCAGACTTTTTCCCCCATATTCTAACTCATTCACATTTTCAAGTTTAAATTTATCGTAACGTGATATCGTACATTCAGTATAAAAAGTGATCTCAAATAAAAAAATACAGTACTTCCTTCAACATCTTTTAAAATGGGATGTTATAAAGTACTGGAATAGTTTTCTTCCGGAAGACATTCTTTCAACCATTCTTGATCAGCACCCGCTGTAATGTTTTCATTGTCATCTCCAGAATGAAACTGCAAAGGTAAAGAGTTTGCAGAACTCCAAACAGAATTTTATGAGTGAACAGGGAATTGAGTCAACTGCTCTCAGCACAATCTAATACGCATTCACACAGGTTTGTTGATTCCTCTTGCTTCACCTGCATCCTCCAACATGTCAGTCCTATTCACTAAATGTCCACGAATTACATGGTTCCCCGCTGCTCAGCCTTTTAAAGTTCAATGCCTAATAGCAGTGGATTTTTTCACTGTTTATGTTCACAGTGTTCTGTGGTGTGCAAACATTCACAGGAGTGGGAAGATGTGCTTGATGAATGCAATCTCTTACAGAACGTACAGATTTCTGAAAATCAATCTCCAAACCATAATTTAACAATAACTAAAAATGTTAAAAGTTAGAGATTATCAAACTACAGAGAATAATTTTCACTTAAGTTTTATAATAAATACCACCCTGCTGCAGTTCTCTTAGGATATTCAATGTCCAATTTCAGAACAGGCATGAAGAACTTGATCACCAAGTGCACTTAACTCAAAGTTTAGGCTCACACACATTTGGACATCTGTCTCTGTGCAGTTGTGATTCTACCCATCTGGCACACATATTACATGCATCTAAACTGTGTGGTGATTGTGAAGCGCACTACTACATCTATCCCAAAGTGTGTTTACATTATTTAACATGTGGTAACTTCTCACTCTCCAGTTAAACTGCCTGGTCGGTATCTCTGAAGACCACATCTTCCATGTTAAGGCAATGACAGTATTTGCCAATGTATTAAAGATATGAAATTCTGATGAGTATACTTTGGGGGATGATCACATCATTAATTTTTCTATACTGGTATTTTCACAATTGACATGTAATCCACATATTCCCCTCAAAGCCCCTACTGCATGTTGAGCACAAAATAAGCATTAAAATTGTATTACTAAGATATTTGGGATAGAGCACTCAGTGAACACCTATTATTCCACGCTGTTCTAAGCCATTTGCTTTCTGAAGGTCTCCAAGATGAAAGGACCACAATAGCATGTTGGTACCTTAAACAGCTCAGCTGGACCACTTCTACATGGTTGTGTTTTTCAGCAATGACAAGAAACATTAATACAGAATTATCAAATACTAGATGTTTGTCTCTTGGAAAGAGTAAATACAAATGAGATATTATAACACTTAAAATACAGCATTTGCTCTATTTAAAATCAATTTTGAGGCTCAGTCCTGAATTGACCAAGTGTCATTTGCAAATGACTTCTCACAGATAATCCAGTGAGATGATCACTTGCTGTGGCATAGCTATATCTCTACCTCTATTAAATGTGGGCGTGTGACCCACGTGTAAGTCAGCCTTCGCTTTGCAGAGGTTTTCTCTAACTTTTTCAGCAGCTCCACAGAAATTATCTGGTGAGAGACCATGTTATTAACACTCAGGCAAGCATAAATGATCAATAAGGCCTGAGAAAAAAACCCACAGAGCATCGTGATGATACAGAAACCATGAGACAGCCTCCGATTAGAAAGATCTCTTTACAAGGAAGCATTTACACTCTTTTCTCAAGCTAAACCACAATTATTTTTTTTTTTTAATAAGGACTACATGTTAAGAAGGAAAGGTTAAACCCAGAAGGCAAATATGAATACAATTACCTAAATAGGCACATCAAGGCTAGCTAGTCCAGAGTTCATGGGAGCAGTATTAGTTAGGATTGTTAGTTTCCCTTTGCTATGAAAAGTAAAAAATTAACCAAGAAGAAAAAAGTGTGGAACCAAAAAAACAGCGGTCTGGTGCTGTGGGATTTAATTGTAGACAGTCTCAAGCTCGACCACCAAAAATCTCTTAACTGAAATGTTTATTCCTCATGGAAACACAGTGGGAATCTTTCTAAACCATTTCAAGACAACATGCCCTGTCCCCAGAAAGTATATCATCCTCATGAAGAGGAGAAATGAAGAAAAAATAATTTTTGAGAAGTGTGCACTGACTGACAATGAAAAGCCTGAGCGGGTGGAACGATGAATGTCAAGACTGCCTCAACTTTCCTAAAGCAGCAGTTACTGTCAAGAGAATGGACTCAGAAGATTGTGAGTAACTTTTATAGTGGGGACCACACCACAGACATCAAGAAGTACTTAATGTAGAGTTGTAAAGAAGGTATTCTAGAGAAAAAGAGGAAAAAAACTTTTCAGGATTCTGTTTCTGTCACAAATCCAACCTAGTCATGGCCTCTAGCAGAATTAATTTGAACACTAATCTTGTGATCTTCAGGACAAAGATCACTTCTTTATGTATCTATCTGGCAGCTAATATCTCTCTATTATTGCAAATG
The DNA here is from genome assembly GCA_027925045.1 of Hypotaenidia okinawae. NCBI lineage: Eukaryota > Metazoa > Chordata > Aves > Gruiformes > Rallidae > Hypotaenidia > Hypotaenidia okinawae. The sequence goes on along the minus strand of BSDF01000013.1, from coordinate 14,319,095 downwards.
AGAGGCTTTATCTAAACAACCTCTTTCTCAAACATAACTAATCTTAAGACCAAAACTTTAGAACTGAAAAAAACCCTAGAGAAATCATTCTATAAGTGGAAGCAGCATAGGAGCTAGGTCAGTGTGCCAACAAAGGAGAGAAGGAAGCAGAGAATTTTGATCTGTTAAGTGTAGAAAATATATTGCTGAAACCACTGTTACCTCTCACATAAGGGTGTGCTTATGATGCTCTTGTGCATGCATATACCCTCCAGGCTAAACCTCCACAAACACTGAAGTAATAAGCCAGGTACTAAGTGCCATGCAAGAGGCAGGGAATCCAGAATCTCCTGGATGGTTGCGTTTGGCAGTGAGATTTGACTACATTATGTCACTAGGAAGCATACAGACAAAGCAAAGATTAAAAACCTTAAGAAGATGAATTATCACTTGTTTTTAAAATGAAAACATTGTTCTGTAAGAAAGACACTCGATCCTTATCACATTAAACTCCAACTCATGAGTCTAGGACAGGTGAAGTGCTGTAGAAACTCTGATTACAGGATAAAAATAAAGTCTGGTTATACAATGGAGATTTGCTGAAGATATTCTTTAGAGAATTAAAAATCAACAGGAAATTTACAATGGCAATATAAAGGTATATGGCTGAGGATACATATTAAGGAACAGTGAACGCAAATTTCAGCGTAATACTATGTAGAATAATAATAAAAAAAACAGAATACCAAAAAAAGGCCAAAAAATGGGTACAGACATCGTACACATTCACTTCCCATTCACAAAGTACAAAGGACAGAATCATAATTATCAGCCAGCCCAACTTCAATTGCTCCATAGTCTGGAAAAAAATTATTAAACAATCAATTAATAATCACCTGCAGGATAATAAAGTGATGAAAATAGCCAGCACAGATTTGTCAAGAGCTACCTGTGCCAAGCCAATTAAATTTCCTTCCTTTACAGGTAACTAGTTTAATTGATAAGGTAGAAAATGTAGATGTAATACAGCCTCAGTTTAATAAAACTTTAAACACTGCTAGACATAGACACTACATGTGCAAGCTAGGGAAATGTTACCTGGATGAAAAAAACCTTGAGGTGAATCCTTAATTAATTCAAAATTTTAAATTTATGTTCAAGAAGTAATTATCAATATTCTGATTCTGAACTGGAAAAAGGCATTAAAATAGAAATTCATACAAGTCCACCCAGGAAACATCTAGATTACCCACCAATAAAGAGGGTGAGGCGGGAAAAAGCAAAGGTGAGAAAAGGCAGGAGGCCATGCAGGCAACACAGGATTTTTGTGATCCAAAATGAGCTTTACAAATTGGAAACAGAGTAAATAAACACTTCTAGGATGAACTTTTGTAAAGTCAGATTCAAAACTTTGCATTTGGGAATAAGTCATTAAATGCACCAAGACATCAGCAGTAATAAAAAAACCCTGCCCAAACTCACTCTTGGGGTACTATCAGGACTGCAAAATATAGAAAGACAATTATTCTTGACACTGATAGTATGAGCCAGGTTCTGAGACCCTAAAATAGATGCTGTCAAACTGCAGACTCTACATGAGAAAAGCAATAAAGACAACAGATTTTAGAACACAGCATATAAAGAAGAGCTGAAGGAACTTGACGCATTTGATTTACAAAAGAAAACATTAAAGTGAGATTCAGGAGAGACTTACGATGCAAAAATCTGCAAAATGACAGTCATGGCAGGAAAAAACAAAAGACAGCATTATAATTTGGTTCAAAGATTTACTTTAGATATTAGGAAAAGTTTTCTGACTAAAAAGAGGTACTAAGCTTTCAGAGATTTCTAGAAAGGCTGTAGAAATCCTTTTGATTTCTTGGTGATATGAACACATTAGACAAATAGCTATTTTGGTGCAAAGGGATGCATAAGATGATTTCTTACAGAACTCCTAGCCCTAAGTTTCTATAGTCAATGGATTATCTTGTTACAGACGAGCAACTGGTGACCAACAAAAGTCTAAGCAAACTTAGGAAATTATTTTTAAATGCTTAAGGAAAATTAATCTTAGGAATTTTTACTGGAAGTCGCTAAAATACATACAAGAAAACAGATACTTAATTCTAAATGTGATTGAAACTCATGAGAGGTGGCAAACACTAATATGTTGTATGCTTTTATTGATTTTACTTTATTTAAAGAAAACATTTTTCCTCAGTAAGTTGTTACTACAGATCAGTTACTTAAGAGCAAGGACAGCTGAGCTTACATTGCTCGTTGGGGTTCAAACCTTATATTCAAATACTAACCGCGATTAAGAAAAATGTGAGAACTTAGTACTTTTGGCAAAATACTTCTAAAAACAGCTCCTTCAGATGGAAAAGATGAGCCCCTTTGACATTCAGGACAAGAACTTAATGAACTGTAAACAGTCACATATGGTGACAGCATCCCTGCTGTAGGAAGAGAGAGACAGAAAAATGAATGGAAGAAAACCACCTATTCTCATCTTATCAACTGACTCATTAAAAATCTGAATACAACCAAAATGCCAGCATAAGAAATAAAAATATTCATTTTAAGAGTACAGTTGTTCAGTTGTGCAAAAAAAGGTAACTAGTGATTGTTGGTACAAATGACTTACCACACAGACCAAATCCTGCCTTTTTCAAAACACTAATGAGTTGGATTAGGCATGTCCTAAGGAGTGATATTTTCAGCCCTATGGAGAGGATGCTTAGAACATATCTCATATAGTAAACCCATCTGTTTCCCTAATATAACTCCAATGGCTGATTTATTAGTGGTTGCCAAGAAATCACACTGCTCGTTTATTTTCAATGTTTGGGGTTTTTTACCTGTTGGGCTTTAATATGCATGTTTAATTAATACCTTTTGTTTATTAAGGGAATTAGTGCTTTTCTAAATACGAACAAACCACCAAGTAGTCAATGTGAAGTTCAAGTAGATTAAAGGTGGAATATTGGCATGAGACTAGACATAACCTAAAGATCTGTACAATGGAGAATTGTCTATTTATTATCTATATTAAACTGGCACTTATTTATTTCTCATTTGCAGTCTGCACAACAGAAATTCCTAGGCATTAGGGAATGTTTTTAAACAGGCAGTTAAACTTGGATTTTACCATCAAAAACTGCTCCAGTGTTGTTATTACCTGACAATATGCTGACCAATTCTTGTGCTGCTGTGATACCCTGTTGATAAAGCTGAATGCATTCATACAAAAACAGAAACAAAACAAATTCTATTGCTTTTCTGGCTAATAGAGTAGCAGGCACGTAACAAATAACTAATGTAATGAACATACTATGTGGTAGTCCTATTTATTGATAATTATCTTTTACATATCTGAGTAAGCTTATGTTCCTGAAGGTATAGGGATGCCCTAGAGGAATAAAAGCAAGAATTAACACTCTAGTGCACATGCTAATTAGGATTTAATTAGGGAATTTAAAAAATGCAGAGTGCATGTTTTCAGCAAGTGCATAATTACCAATTTACTTGCTTGTTGGGCTCCCCCCACCCTGTATTTTTTCATTGTAAATATCGTAATAGTCATTTTAGGTAAAAATCAAGAAATCCAAAATCTCTTTCAGTTTTCAGGGAGAAATATTTTTCCTCTGGCATAATTTCCTCCATTATAGTTCTTTAACATTTCATCCTGATTTATAATATTTTTCTTTATTACTATTCAGTATGAAAAAAATATTAAATTGTTTTTCTTGACAATTTTACAATGTACACAAAATGCTCCCTACAAATTGCACCATAACATTCCCCTTCAGCCTCTGCTGTTAATCTGAATAGTAGTTATGACCTATGGGTCAATAGAACTACTTCTTCCAAACAAGGTGCAGGCCTTTCTAGAATTATTTTTTCTAAGAAAGAGAAAATGCCAAGCTCTGTTTCCACATAACAGTACTCCCCTCACACCTTCTTCCTGCTCCTACCTGACTCTACCAAGTAGATGTCCCACTTCATTTGGAGGCTGATGGGATCCTGACAACAATAGTCATGAATTTTGTCCCTGATCTGAAACTGCACCATGCTACCGGTTTGGAAGAATTCCCATTTCTGTGTATTCTGTAATTCTTCTCACTGGAAAATCCACACAAGGGAAAAAAAATAAACATGAAATAAGGGTAAATTTTTAGGATCTCTAGCTGGGCTCTAAAAGGAACTTTTGACTAGTGACTTTCTAATGAAAAGGAATTAACAAGATGATTAAAGCTTTATGAAAATTCGATTTGCATCAGTATTTTAATTCTTTCAAAACAGGCTCTTTAAATATAAGGTAATCTTATAAAATACTTTTCCTCCTTAATTATTAATGCTAATTGCTGTTCTTCATTGTTTTCTCTTCAAAATCAAAAGTTTTGCAATGAGATTCCTTTGCTATTTCTTGATTTCTATTTTTACAGCTTCAGTGCTCAATAAACCCTAAGACTATACTATGCACAGTGTATAATTTGCTTCACTGGAAAACCATCACTGTAATAACCCCCCAAGACTTTCCACTTTAATCCTAGGACATTTTTAGAGTGTACTAATCAGACTTTAGCATGGTTAATATCCTTGCAAGTGACTACACCCTTCCATTCACTTAGAATATAGCTATAGGGGGAAGTAGCTAAAATCGTTGACTTTATAAAAACTTCTTGAATAGACTACCAGTGAGAGCATTGATAACATAGCCTGTCAGACCCTTCAGAAAACCATAGCAGGATTTTATATGGCACATAGCCCACACAGGAACCAACAGTACATACAATACCTGTTTCAGTTAGCAGTCACTACTGCTAACACTATGGAGTAGGGGTAAATCGACTTTTGAGTTTAGGGATTTGAATGCCCATGTTTATTTTCTTTGTTTTCATAGGCTGCATTTTTACTTATTTGCTGAATCAAGATATGAAAGAATGTAAATTAAATGAAAACCAAGGGGGGAAAAAAGCAAACCAAACAAGTGAAAGATCCTCCAATAAGATGCAGCCCTGATACTGTATTTAGTCGCATGACTGATTGTTTCCTGCTGTTACTTAAGCAGGCAATTTGGGTTCTCCTTCACTGAAGCCACACCACAGCTCTACTGGCGGTGGGGGCTCAGGGAGAGAGCAGCCCTTTGAACACACAAGAACACAATACAACTGGATTAGCCAGGAGGAAAACAATACCTGGGATGTTAAGTGAGAAATGTTGGTGATACACATTTATATTACCATAATCAATTTCTCTAAATTCAGACATGAATTCACAAAGAAAATGAAAATCTGATTTCCTACTACCTTGTAAAAATTCTTGAATCACTTCAGAATGATCTAGAGTTATATTTAATTTCCCTTAATGCTAGTACTGAAGCGTATACAGAACAATCAAAATATTCCAGAAAACCAACTAGGAGAAAAGATTTCTGATGATTAGTAGTCATCCGTTCCAAGTTAAGATGATAATTCATTGCATTGAAATATTATGCTTCATCTAACAAACAAGTGAAGTATATTCTTACATACCCATGCATTTAACTGGTTCAACTGGAGTTACATTTAAAAATTAAAAAATAATAAAAGCTTTACTACAGGATGTCCATTTTGCTAGAATATATACCAGCAAAACCCAAAAAATTCAGAATTTATTTAGTCTTCCCTTGGCTGTTTGGTCACACTCAAGAATACTAATTTCTAACATAATACTAGGCAATAGCTAATAAATTTTTACTCTCAGTACATCACTCAACTGCCTTTGATATCCCAGTATTTAAATGGTCAATCACAGCATGAAACATTTCAACCAAGTCTTTTTAAATATTACAAATTAAATCCTTTAAAAACATTTCCATAACCCATTTTTTAAAAGTATTTCTTTCCTGCAGCTGGACTACATTTCAAGACATCAGATTATCTCAAAAATAGCATAAAAAGGAAAATCTTTAATTAAAACATAGTTTCATGAAAGATTTCAGACCAGATGCTTTGTAGATAATTACTAGGTCACTTACAAAAGCCTTTACTTTTTGACTACTTATCATGTATACAATAAAAAAGGTGATCTCCTACTAGCACTGTTTAGAGAAAGATCCTGGATAGATTTTGTTCTGTAGAGATGAAGTTTATCCTACTGAAATATCGAATGTCATGAATTTTTCCAAGATGTTTTTTGCAGAAATACTGAAAACATATGAAAATATCAGGCCAAGAAATTAAAGATCTGACAATCCATTCTGCTCTTTTTTTCCTCCACATGTACATGACAGTAAAATCAACATCTCTCATACTGCTACAGAGCACAATGTATTGGTGTTACAGAGTTTCAGTCACCTCTGTACATCTGCAACAAAACAAGTGGAGACAAACTATTTCAGAAAACAAGTATGCTCACAATCACTGTCTGGATAAACTGATCTCCCCATAGTAACTACTATAGGAAGCCTGACAAGACTAGGTTTATGTTTAATTCGTAGGAAGAGGGATTTCAGCTGCTTAAGGCAAGTCTGTAGCCTAAAGTATGACAGAAATATAACCAAGTTGTTTAACATCTAATGGAATTTTAGGTACTGGATTTTTTCTAACTGCAGCTAGAACACCACATTTTCTTCTGTGCAGGTTAATAAAATAAGACATATTTGGCTTAACAAGGCTGCTTCTACCATCTCAGTCATCTTCCCTATGTCACATTAGAGTCTGCCTCAAGCAGCACCAAGTAGTAGGAATAACACTAGGGACACCATCAATCTCTGGCATTTTGTGTTCGCATTTTTCTCTGTTATGAAACTTTATCCCACAGCATATGTAACACAAGACCCTAGCCTAATCACTTCTGCCTACTCTATTATCTGAAGCTCTGCAAATAACTGCAACGACTGATTTCACAGCATTGCAACAAGGAGTTCAATGGAATGCAAGTTTTTATATATCTTAAATTGTAATTTGGTTCTGCAAAACTAACTTTATCATTTAAAAAATATAAAGCTGTGGGGAATTTTCCACAAGGGATGCTTTGTTCGTATAAACAATGTAAAATGTAGAATCTAAACACAGGAGATATAAAGTTCCTGAGTTGGATTCCATTAAAAACGGTAAGCACTGTTCCACTGACTTCAGGTGGAATGGGTGGCCTCTTCCACAACTGTGCAGGAGTGGTAGAAATAAGCGCTGGAAAAGATGAGATAGGAGTCTCTGGGCTGGCAGGAAGAGGAGAGACCACAGTGAAACTTAATTTAACTTCTGCAGAAGAAGTAGCAAGAGCTAAGATGAGAATTTAAGAGTTTTTAATTTATCTGTACTATGGGAGACTATAGGAAATGCTATATATATATAAGAAGTTGTTCATTGTTAGCTATAACACTTGTCTCCCTTTGCTTTCCCCATCCCATTTTCTTGAAATAAGCCAAATAAACATCAAGTTGTACTCATGTCACTTTTTAAGGCAAGTAATTTCACTTTAACTGGATTGTTAACATCCCGACTGCTTTTCTTTAACCAGACATGTGCAATTCTAACTAAAAAAATACTAATAATGGAATAATTCTAGCTCCTTTTGGACAACAGATCCATTCTATTTAATGTTATTAAAGGAACACAATGTAATATACAGGATGTTTGGTGTTTGTAAAGCCAGAAAGATGTAATATTTATGTGGTTTCTCATACTGATTGACTACATTATCATTCTTCCTGCACACATAATGATGAGAAAACTCTCTAAGAACTCAATTGGTTTATTTCCTTTTCTATTCTACCTATCAGCTGTCTCTATAGCTGTTCTGAGATGCTATTCACACACAAAAACTAGTGAATGGCTTCTGCTCCAGTTCATCTATTCCACTTCTAGCAGAGGAGGAAATGAGAACAGTTACTATTTTAGTCACGTGCCTCATACTTAAAGAGCAAAGTTGTGAGTCCCAGTAAAGATAAGGCAAACTCCTTATTCACAGTGCATCCTAATGAGAACTCACATCAATTTCCAATAATTTATGCAGTAGGGCTTTTAAATCAATTCTTTTCCTCATCACTGCCTCCTTCATCTCTTCTTTCTTCCTCCCTGACTCTGCAATTAAGTCATAATGCTGAACTTGGGATATCAACATCCTGGCTTTCCAAAATGTAAAGCCCACTGAATGGATCAGTTCCCCACTTAAGAAACTTAATGTATAATGTGGCTTTGACCAAAGGTAGAGAACGCAGCACATGCTTCCCTTTGTGGGTTTTGATGCATTATTATAAAGCAGTCAATAAGCACCCTGATGGACAGCTAACAACTAACCTTATAAACAGGATTTCAGTTTGCCTGCAAATTCAGCAAGAAGAGCCTGTCAATGTTGCTGGGAGCTCACAGAAGAACAAAACAGAACTCTATTACTGGATATGTAGCAGAGGAGTGTATGAAAAATATTCCAATTCTCATTTGGTTGAAATTCTTATGCATTTGCTTATGGTATGCCTACAGTGTCACACACAACACAAACAACCTGCCTCACAGCTACGACACAGCCTTATTTTGTATGCACTATGCACATATACCCTATTAGCATAATACAACTCTCCTGGTACTGATTAACATACAAATATACATTGTGACAACCAGCCTACCGTAAAATATCATACCTGGTACTCCAGGTAACAGTACCTTTTGGATTTAGCTTCTAGTTACATCTTTGCCATTCTAACATCACCATCATAAGAGCAAGGCTTATTCTCATTAGAATAATTCAGTTGCCATTCTTTTGAAAAACAGCAGTAATAGCAAAAACCTCAAGCTTAAATTCCTCATATCTCCATAAATGGCATGTAGCTTAACTTTGCACACACTATTCCATATTTGTAACTTTCAAAATATAATTAGGAAAAAAGTGTTCCTGCTTGTGATTACTTTTTTTGGTCATGCATATGAGTCATGGACTGCACAACACCAGTACTGACTAATGAATAACAGTGAACAGTAGTTGGTAAAAGCTTTCAGGATCTGCAAGTTAAACACAGAACTTCTGTTATATTTAGAATTAGTGCTACTAATAATAACAGAAACAATAAAAAGTATCAGTTGTTTGTATTAAACCCACCAACTCAAATTCCTAACCAAGGCATCAATATTTTAAAGAGCTACATATGCAAGAAATACTATACCTGTAAGAAGTTCAATGTGGATTCTTTTACAGCCTCTGAGGATCTATGTCTTTAATTCTTTATTCTTTAATTCTACCTCTTTTAGGTTACTTTCCTAGTTTCCTTAAACATAGCAGTTCTTTTTAAGAGGCTGTAATTTTAAGTGGCCTTATGGGTGACATAGTTGCAATGTACTACTTAACCACTAGGATGGGATAGCACATGGGATATTAAGTCTGAACTGTGAAAAGCAGAACTATTCACTCTTTCTTCCTTCACTTCTGACTAGCTGCCACTGTAAACTTGTGTGAGAAAATCTTCATATTGTATCTAACCACTGGGTACACTTTCTATGCAATTAGAAGCAAAACAGTAATGCTTTTAAACTGCTTTGGTAGTCTCTCCAGAGATCTGAAATAACCTAAAACTGAAAACATGAAATCTGCCAAGATGCTGCAAATTTTATTCTGTGCAGACATTTCTCAAAGGACTCATGCTGCTCACAGCTGTACCAGAGGTACAGTGGCATGCAGGGAGATTCAGGGAAGGGCAACAATTCTGAAAACACTACTAGGCCTTGTGATTTGAGAAAGTATTTGAATCTTCACTGCAAGAACTGATTAGGAAGGGCACTTGCTGGAACCTTTTCAGACATACACTTGCATGGAATGAGGCAATTACCTTAGGAGCTCATTCTGACCAGAGATTTCATGCATTTGCCAGAACAAATGATGATGTGCATAATAGAGTTTCTGGTGAGGATTAGCCACTGCACAGCTGATTTGTACTGAAGAGAATCTGTTTAAGATGACAGGTAATTATCTTTGATTCAAGCTTGACTGCAGTTTACTTGAAGACAAGATATTCTATGAGCTCTTCCAGTATGGAATACCTCAAGGTCCTCACAACACATATTAAACTGGGATGGTACTAACTCACCTTTGACAGACAGAAGAATTCTCTTGTTCCCAAGAGATTTTATTTGCAGATTTTATTCACCGTAAATGTGGCACTCAGGACTTCAGACCTTTACTGCAGTTCAAATTCAGATTCCTCTTATATAGTTTAAGTACCATAACATACATCTTTCCAACACACTCATAATTTATTCATCACCAAAATGCCACTTTGTCTACAGTTTAGACATGCTTTTGAGCTCTCCTGCTCATGATCACTCATTACAAACATTCTTTACTCCATCAATGTTTTCAGCATTTTGAGGTTTCCTGCCCACATGCAACTACAGTTTCACAGGGTCTACACCAGCCTTCCCAAAGCTAGTCATGCTGGCAGTACTGAGCTGTCTGGAAGCAAGGCAGAAACTTCAGTATGTACCTGAACCTGCCTTAGAAGCAGCTGACAGCTTTCCTATACAGCTCTGGCTAGAGTACGTCTTATACACAGACCTGATTAAGAGTTCTGAATGAAGACAGACATTTTCTGGTGATAATATATATCTCACTAGTTCTGCAATGACAAAAATTAAGTAATATATTCCTGAAGGTCTTTTACTTCTGCCTATCTCTCCGTTTCACAAGCATCTGCTAGCACTTTGAGAAACATTCCCTCATATTTTTTCAGTCTATTTATATTAAGCCTAAATGTGGAAGAATCCTTTCCTTGGGTCCACTGCATGTAGAATAATACACAAATACATGAAAATCTCCCTTTTATTGTAACACACGTCTGTGCACAAACATGTTTTTTCCCTTACTGCCCATCCTTTCATCCCCTATGAAGATATTTAGTGAGAAACCAAGCTGTATGTGTTTTTGTACTGGCATACTAACATGGCTTTATGTTAAGGGGAGGTAGGTTTCTTGTAGTTCAAACAGGCTGCATCCCCATGAACTTACCACTTCTTTCAAAATGAATGCTACTAAAGATTCTATAAAAGAAAAAGGTGACGTGCAGCTGACAAGCTATTAGGTCAAGAGAAAGGTGAAAGATTTGAAAGACTCATAAAATAAAAAAGCTTTGCACGCTTCTAATGGCATTTCTTCTAGTACACTGGGGAGGAAAAAAACACCACTGCAAAGTGGTGGGAAGGGTAAGATGGGGTCTGTTGTAGGAAGAAGGTAAAAAGTAAGTAAATCCTGCAAGGAAATCTCAGAAACCCACAGCGCTGCTGTGTAAGGGCAAAAGAGATGATTGAGAAGATACTTCTGTGAATGTTGGAGAAGTTTAAAAATGGACCAGGACATACAGAATTCTGCTAATAAAGAAGACTACCAGAATCGAACTGAAGTGTAGCTTCTTACTCCATTCAAAACTTAAATCTACAGACTGGGTGATTCTTGATCTAAAGGGTTACAGTCCAAGGTTTGGATCCAGCATCCTTTCATCTCAGCTTCTGCCCTTTTCCCAGAAAAGTTGGAAACAGAGACTGGACAGGGAATACCTATCTCAGTGCCTGTAATTTTTTGGCCATTATATTGACCAGGAAAAACTGCTGTTGCTATGCCACCTAGGAGGAGCAGATAAGCCTTTAGGCATATATTTCACTGCGAAGCATGGCTCAGCATAGAATCAGCAGTAGCTATTACTGCAACTGCAATTCAAAGCTTGGGTTCAAACCCCCACATGTTTTGGACAATGATACCATTTCAAAGCTTCTGAAATGGTATCATTGTCCAAAACATGTTATTTCCCCCCAACGTACTTCTTGACGACAGTTCCAAAACCAGCTACTGCTGTGTTGATTTGGCAAGTGGCAGAACACATACCAACATAAGACACAGAACACAGGCTAGTTAAAATGGCTTTGTATTGTCTCAAGTATTTCTTGAATCAGATGTGTATGGGGGACAGGAACAAATGGCTGGCTATCAGAGAAAAAGCTCAGGCTACATAAGAATAATGTAATATTACATCATTCCTCTAATTTGCATCACATTCTTCCTTTAGCTTACTTTTTTCTGCTGTAGCAAGACTCTGTCCTTTGCCAGTGAATTGTATTAATTGCCAGACCAACAAAGAGCTTCAACAAAGCTCCTCAATCAAAGCTCTCCAAAAGTCAACAGTAGCAACCTAATTTGGCTCTGGAAAAATCAAGCAAATTCCAGTGAAATTTTTTTTTTTTTCATTACAATGTTATCTGCTGGGCTTAAGTTATATGCAATGTTACCAGCCAAAAAACACCATACACAAGCCTGTTCATCTATTCCTTCCAGATTCTTTAGCAATTTTCTGAATTCTGTTAGATTACACAGATATATAAAAGGGATGTCATTTCAGCTAGTAGGATCTCAAATTTCATTTTGCTCTTAGATGCATTCATCTTTCACTGAGTCGTTCTTGTGAGATTGAGCTCCACTTATTCAGAAATAATGTGTTTCAACAAGGATCTACTGCAGATTAAGGCCTACCCATTTGCAAACTAAGAATTAAAACAGTTTTTTTAACACTGTAAAATTTTGAAAACAAACAGATCATGGGAAGTACCAACTCATGTCATTTTAACCGACACATTCACACCTTTGCTGATAGCATCTTTTGGCTAGAGAGAGCTTTCTGCAAGGTTGGGTTAACAATGCACCAGAGTTTATGTTTACATAGTGATAGCTGTATCCTGGAAACTGAAGATGACAGTTTTTGAGCAATTCAAGAATACAATGTAGCATTGTATATTCTATCTTCTTTTTCAGTTTGTTGGTTTTTTTCCCCCCTTGTTTGTGGGGTTTTTGAGGGTAGTTGTTTTTAGTTTGGATGGTGCTATTTTTGTTTGATTGATTTTTTAAAATGCCTGCTGCTGCTTCTGATACTAAAACAATGATCATTTGAAAGTTTTCTGGAAATGCCATTGAATTAACTCTGGAATAAACCAAGCAAAACTGGTCTGAAAAAACTTCTACCTATAGCCAGGCAGTGAAAAATGTTAAAGAAATGTTACCAGTTTCCTTAGTAAACAAGATCAGGCTTATCCTGCAAGAGTCTAAATTTGATTCAATTCCATTTCAAATCCAGGGAGAATCTTTCTGGATTGTCCAGAAACAACCACACTTAGAGGTTATAGAAACGGCCACTATAATCATATGTATGCTAGAACAAAAGTGAAGAGAACAGCTATTATACAGTGGTTTTTTCATTAAGCTATGTTATAAGGTCATTAGTAGCATCCAACCATTTTTTTTCAAATTTGCTAAGAAACCCTTTAGCACAAATACTTACACACAGAGATCTTTTTTCTCAAGCACAGAAATTATTCCTTCTCCCCATAACCACCATTTTTAATTTAAACCTACCTATAAGGCATAACAACAGGTATTTCCTATATAATCTCCTCAGATAAAGTCCATTTTCAGGTATGGAGATCATATCCTCACAACCCAAAAGGCAGCATTTTTCCCCCAGTGAATACTACCTAAAGAAAGCTTAAATCATTAGTGTCTTGCCAGTTCTTAAATGGTGAAGTTGTAAAAAATAATTAGCAAAAGCAAAACCACTGTCTTACCATCCTGGTTCATACAAATAGCTTCACAAAAGGATCTACTTGCAGAAGAGAAATACTCAGAAACATCTTGGCTTGTGTGTTGGCTTCATTTCATTTACTTTCAGTTTTATGTGGGGTTGTTAGGGTTTTTTTTCACCTTCACATGCCATCACAGGGAACAATCACAAAACACAGAACTCTAATTAAGACACTCCAACCACTCTTAATAGACAGTCTTCCTGTGCTGTCTGAACTGGCACCACTGTATGAAAAATCTTGCAGTTTCCAGGCATTATTCTGCACACTCATCACAATGCCCTTGCCAACAAAAAACTTACCATTGCCTCTGCTGAGGCTCGACACACAGGGATACATTTCATTACTTAAAATAAGATTAATGAGGTACTCACTTCAGTTTATTTTTTTACTCATTTACAGTTTATTCAACCTCATTGTAGCCTAAATCAACAATTATGGAGTGTCTGTTGTTTGCCTTTAATGCTTTAGGCACTATCACGATTTACTGTTCACTTCTGAAAAAACTGCAAAGGTGGTCTGGATAATTTTTCCTCTAGAAATGTACATTTACAATTAAAATTAACTGCAATGATTAAACATCAACACTTTGCCTCAATTATCTGAGCATGTACATTAGGAAAGAGAAACAGTAAAATATTTATTTGCAAGAATTAGAGAACGTTACCTTTGGCCTTAGTGAAATCTAAAATGTTCATTAGAGGTCTGAGAGAGCTTTGGAATACTCAATTTTACATTAAAGCTAAAATATTGACCACAGCACATGTATTTCTCCTTCTGAGCTCACCTACAAGTCTAAATCAATTACTCACTTTTCTGATACTTTGAAACCAGAAGCTTTTTGAAAATATCACAAAACAAAGAAACTATAAGCATCGTTCTCTTGAAAGACAGTACTTCCCTCTGGCCCTTTCTTGATTCAGAACAGTTTTTGATTCGTCTGGTTCATGGGACCTCTCTTGAGGGTCCACTAAATATGAGACACAGTAAAATTCCAAGATTATCTAGGGCATAAATAGTAAGTTCAAAACTTTATCACAAGTTTCAATCTCACATAGTTAAAAAACAGTTGAAGAACCAAACAAGACATTGAAATTGCTCTGGATATCCTACCTCCAAAGTTGAATCCAGTCTGGTTGGCACCCTTTTTCTTTGGTTGTATCTATATCTCCATATTCATATTAACTCTGCTTTCTTTACATCACTGATAAAGATACACTGTGCCAAAGTAATTGTAAGTAAATAATTAAATAACTTTCCAGCCTAAGAAAATTTTGTCTGCACCCAATTTCTGCTCATAAGAAATATTTATATTTTGTAATCCAGGTAATAATTTATTTAATCCAAATGAACTCAGATTTTTTTTCCCAACAAAACATTATGTTGTATTGACCAAAGACAAGCAACCAACCTAAATACATAGGTCTACTGATTTCACACCTCCTGACGAATGTAACTTATTTTCTCTACTGCATTAATGCCAAATAAGCAAACATCTTTTTGCACTGTGATAATGAGATATTTACAGCTCTGCTATACAGCAAACAGTATCACCAATATTACTTCAAGGTTTCCAAATAGTGAAACTGGTCAATTAAAAAAGGTTGGTATAGAATTAAATGAAAAAATGCTGCAACTCACCTCAAAACTTCTTGGTCATGTTGAGAGGAAAAAGCCAAATAGTATGTAAAATCAAATACTTAAATAAACAGAAATCGGCACAGCAGTCAGGCTGTTAACAGTTTCATTCTCTTGGCTGTCAGACTTTGGAAACTTTATATATTATTAATATGGCTGGCTAATTTCTAATTAGAAACCCATTAGCAGTTCTAACAACCGTAGATTTTGATGGATTTGCAGTGAACCTGGCCAAAAAATATATAAATTACTAGATGACCTCTTGCATGGGATCCCTCCATCTGTCCATTATCATTTAATACCACTCAAATCTGAATTAAAAATGGAAAAAAATGTGCTATTTTCCTAGGTGCACAATGGTCTCTTAGCTTCTGTGGACTTCTCCATCAGAGGATCGTATTAGTTTCCATTCAAACTGTTTTTTTGTAATTAAGAAGAAGAAAAGCAAGGCATTTCCATGATTATTAGAGGTCACTTAGATATCTAAGATGGAACGTGTACCCCAAGAGAAAAGCACATATTAAACCATATGCATACAGTCTATCTCTAAAATGAAAGAACAATTTACATTAGTGGGATCTGAGTTCAGATGAGAAGACATGACCATTCCATTGAATGTGCAACAAAGCTCAGAGAAAACAAATGCATTTCACATAAGGTGATGTGAGGCTACAAGGCAGACAAACTGACATGAAACATGAAGAAGCTGGTCAAGGCCTTTTGCACTGAGATATACAATAATATGAGATATACTCTACCAGAGAGATTAAATATTGAGTTTAAAAGTAGTATGTTGCTGCTTTTTTTTTTTCTTTTTGTTACATAGGCTCATAAAAGCCAAACGAGTCTGGCAGTCTTGAATGAGTCTTATTATATTTGTTCGTATCGCCGAGTCAGCATACAAATTCAAGACAAGTGGTAGGTTCTTGTCTGGAAAAGGTACAACATAAGAGTAATAGTGCAGTATTTGCAAAAGAAAGATGGCAAACATTTATAAAGTTCAGTTTTCCCTGTGCCGAAGTGATGACAGAACTTTAAGTAAAAGATGTAGACACTTAAAAACCACCCAAATGCATTTTATCTAATAAATGGAAAGTGTAGAGGGGAATGTCTTCAGAATCAACAGGACTGAAGAGATGCTATGACATATCCATGTATTGTTAAAGAAGACAGTCTCAAGTATCTAGGTGAATTCTAAAGACGACTTACAAGCTCTCAAAAAATTCAGTGATCATCAATGAAATACTGCTTTTTTGCAGCAAGTCTTGTTTTAGATACCCTATCTCCTAAAGTACACCAAGGTGCAATTTCCATCATTTTACTCTTGTCATTTTTGTAATTTGCTATGAATTTCTGTTTTCTAGTAGAATTAAGGAAGTACAGGAAGAAGTTCCAAACTCTCATAGAACAAAATGAATAAAGCACATATCAAGTAGGCCAACCAGATATACTGTTGCCATTCTGGCAAAGAATATCTACAAAAACTGATCTAGTGTTGTTTGTCTCAAGACTGTGGATATTCACCGGAATAAAATGGACTGAGTGGCAGCACAATTTTCAGATAGGTCAAAGAGAGCTTCTTGCAGATAATAATTGGATGCCAAGTCACTGAAAAAGACATGTTTTAATCAAGGAAGAAAATTTCTCATGAGATTTCACTTCTGAAATTAAGCAAGATCATCATGTACTCTCCTGTGTCTGCAAGCTGTACTCTCTAAACCTGTAATCCCACTCAAAGTAGCAAAGGAAAGGTGTCATTGTAAGGTCTCATTATTTTTCTTTTTCTTTTCTTTTTTTTTTCTGGTAAAAACAAATCCCCTTTTCTTCCCTTCCTCTTCCAAAATACCAAAAGTATGCATGTGTGGGTTTTTTTAGAGTCATGAAATGTGAACCAGATTAAAGAGAAAAAACAAAAAACCTCCCCAACAAACCTCAAAACAAAAAGAGAACAAGCACACTCCCCCTCACCTCCCAAAGAAAACCCCAAGAATCCAAAGCAAACTGAAAAAAGGCAAGAAATAGTATTAATTTATGGAACAATTACTGGAAATGCTTATTGCACTAATATTAACTAATCAGAGAATCTAATTATTCTACTAATTTTTCTATATTTTAGCAATAAAGTTCAGATATTATCCACTAACCTGAAGATTTCAAGTATACATTGTAAGCAATGAAGATGACTATACAATCTCAGCCAGTGAGCTATTCCCAAGACTCTTTTCCACTAAAAAACCCCGACTATAGACAGCCCTGCTTCTAGAACATTCTATAATATGCTATGCTTTATCACTGATTCCTTTAAAAATCTCAGATTCACAATGAAAAACACAGCAGAAGTCATTTACAATGAAGTTCAAAAATCATACAGAAGTGTACATGATATGCAAATTTGTAATTCCTGAATACATTTGGATCTTCTTTGGAAAAGAAGAGGTGTTAAAGGTTTGTCAAAAAGATTCACAATTGAAACTTAAGAGCCAAAGTAGAGTTTTTAAACAAACTTCTCAGTGGCTTACCACCTGGCTGTCTTGAGACATTTCCATATCATAACTTCTGTGTTAGTCCTGCAGTTTAATTTTTAAATCAGGACTCTCTAGATTTTAGGAGCAATCAGAGTGTTCAGTATCCACTGTTGTATCCATTCACTGGCATTTGAAAATTTAGTGAGTAGCTTGTTCAAACAGAAGAGAATTGCAATTATATTAGTATGTAACCTTTTATCAGTTTTACTGTCTTTTCTATAAAATGAATACACTAGATAATTTAATAAATCAATATCTAATTGACAGACATCAATTGCCATGAATAGCAGATTTACACAGAGCTCTAGCCTGTAATGCACATGGAAAACCCTCTTTCTCATGCAATCAAACTTGATTCTGCTGCAATTTCAATAAAAAGTTGATTTTTAAACTAAGTATCATAGAATCTTAGAATGGTTTGGGTTGGAAGGGATCTCAAAGATCACCCAATTCCAACCATTCCTGCCATGGACAGGGACACTATCCACTAGACCAGGTTGTCCAGTATATCCTTTCATATTTACTTAGTTTGGTAAGTTTATTTTTAATTTAAAGCACTGCCTCACATAGATGATGAGTTAATACTCGGTGTACTTATGATAGTTAAAAAAAAAACCACAAAAAAACCAACCCAATGACATAAAACCAGTTTCCTGTATGATTCTGAGGCCACACTTTTCTCTAATAACTTGGGCACTTGATTTCTCTAGCCAGACCTCCCTTTTTTCTCTTGCATGCTTATAGACAACATCTCCACACCTTTTTTTTTCTAGTTGAGAGGATAAGCTGATACAGTTCAGTCTCAAGGAATGGTCCTGTATAGCGGCAATAGTTATAATTCACATTTTCATTCCTTCAAGGAAATTGAATGCTATAGTAATCACTACTTTAGAATATATTTCACCTTCAGTCTGGGTATACAAACACAAGGGTGGTGTGAAGATCATATGCAAAACTTTCCTCTTCCACTATGTTTTCTGAATCATTTTCAGGAAGAACAACATGCTTTAAAAAAAATACTGAAGAACATCCACTTCAGAAAAAAAATAACAAAAAGCTTGCCACTGTTAACTTTGACTTAAGAAGCCATTGTGGAAGAGCCTAGGTAAAAAAAGCAATAGAAGAAAAAAAAAAAGGCCTTAAAGTTGACAAGCTGAGTAGTATGAAGTTTGTTCCTGTAGAAAAATCAATTGCTAGAAACCCAAGAAAACTGAAAAGACAGCACACTGATGAGAGAAAGGAAAATTAGAATCTCATTGCTAGGCAATAGTGTTCTCACTGACAGCTCTTTTCTAAAGATAAAGATAGGGTAGATAACACGTATTTTGAAAATGCACGTTCACCTTTTACCTCAGATTGCCTACATTCACATAATTCACTCTCATTTACAAATCTATACTGTACTTCAAGATTAAGGATGAAGGAGGTACCATCTGGAAATCCACTACTGCCACTTACAAGCTCTCTGAAAACGAACTTACAATATTGAGTTGCAAGTCCCCTAAGTTTTCAAAAGATACTTTAGAAATATTCATTATGGAGTCCAGTGGCTTTACAGAGCCTCCAACACCCTGAATGGCACTATAAAAGTGCATAAGTAAGATGCATATATATATATTCATATATGTAGGCATGCATAGCTTTTCAAAAGTGAGACAACAATTCAGTAATATCTCATCATTTGAAGTTTGACAGAGCTTTGAGATTAAAAGAAAAAATAGTGTTTCTATTGTAGTCATCACCAATTAAGACAATAGCATCATAAATATTTGCCTAATTTTATTCCACCTTAAAAGAACTAACATCAGGACACACCACAAAGGAATAACAGATGCTGTTGCAACACCCACTTACAAATATTAACCTTTGCCTCAGATTTATGAGGGAACATCTCCCTGTCTCTCAAATCCTCATTGCAGCTTTAAGGAAGGTTTCCACATATTTGTGGCCTCAACACTAAGCAACTGTCAGCTTTCACTGATGGGTGTTAGCAACAAAACACATTTAATGCTCCTGATGTCACATGAATGAGGAAAAACATTGAAAAAAACCAAAACCCTATCTGTACTTTCAATTTGCCTTAACTACAGTTTGTTTGCAAGAGAGGTTTCTGGAAAGTCTGGCTCAAGTGTTAGTTTTACTCCACTTACTGTATGTCACAGTATATACCATGTATAGGGAGAAAGTAAGTTTAAACCTTCCTTACACTATGGGGAGAAAACTCCTAGATTTAGATGTGTATGATATGATCTTAACCTTCACATAGGCTTCTCTTTCTCACTTGCCCTTCTGCATTTTTAAGCACACACATACCTCTTAACTAAATACACACATAGTACTTTAGTTCTTATATGTATAGAAATTATTTTATATAAACATGATAGTTTCACATGAACAGGCTGGAAAGATTCCTGCTAACACTATTACTAATCACAACTATGATAAAGTAAAAAGCTAGAAGCAGTGAAGGATATGGCCCATGTTTGTACAGACATCAGCTATGGCAGAAAACAAAGATCACAAAGAAGTTGCTCTTCACTTTCTAAGGTTTGGTTTCTCTCCCTTTGCTGCCTCTTCCTATAGCAGAGTTTTCATTAGCAGTATGTCTGTCATGGTTCACAACAAGGCTCATGACACAAATCATCACCTGGAATAGGAAATGTTTTATAGATCCTGTCAAAAGATTTCCTCTGGGCCACATACAGCATCTTCATGGCCCTAAAACATTAGTACTTAGTGTGCTTTATTCAGTGCGAAGAATCTGAAATAATGTGATGGATATATCACAGCCCACAAGAATGGCATCTTAACCAAGGCAGGCTGAGGGAAGTGTTGCATGCATCCATGTGTGGGGATCTAGGAGTGCACAGCCTGATGGCACAGGTTTAAAGGACTGCTTATGGAAGAAGAGGCCAAACCTGAGAGGACACTGTTTATACTGCCTTTCTGGAGTATCTCAGAGGTAAACTATTCCTAAACTGAAGCTTTTAAATGGAAAAGACAGATAGAGTAGTCGTAAAAAGTCCTAAAAATCAAAGAGACAGACTCCTTTCCTGGTTTTCTCCCAATAGTTCCAGATGGGGGCTGAGTCTCTTCCTCTGAGGAAGAGTGTACTTGCTTCCAACAGCAACTGGTCTTAAAACCAATACTTCAAGGGCTACTGTATTTCATCACAAGCCCCTAAAGAGCTCATCACTCTGACAGTCTGTAAGAGGAGGAAATGAAAAATTACTTTCAGACAAGATTATTTACTTTCCTTTCTTATGTTTGCCTTTTTCTCCTATCACACTTTGCAGATTGCAAAAACAGCAGAAAGGATGGCTTGGGGCAGAGGCCAGAAACTTGTTTCCTTTCATTCACAGCGTTTTTCTCAGTCTTTCTTCTCCCATAAAACAAAGACATGATAGAAATTGAGAGTTCTGGAGTACGTATAAAACTCAGGAAAAATCTTTTCTACAATTGAAGATTGTGCTTATTCCTTAAATTATACACTTAGTCACAAGGCTTTTCCAACATATATGAAACCTTAAACAATAACAAGCATCCAAAAAGATGCCCTAGCTTTAAAGGCTGAGCATGAGCTAAATATCCAATCACTTGTTTGGAGTATAAGGACTTTCAAATAACTTGAATTCTCACTAGGTTTTCCTCTCATTAACACTGAGGCATATCAGCTGCATGGCAGAAAAGGGATCTAGTAACAAAAGATACAGATAGCTTTAGAGAGGAAAAGTTGAACTGTGACACATGCAAATATGAGATACACACACCCAAATGCTATCAATTTTGTGGTGAGGTTCTTGAATGTATTAACAGAATTATGCCTGTTATCAGTGGTTTTATTCTTTTTTTTTCCTTTACAGCTTCCCAGTTCTGTGGAAATTCCCTCCACTAACCATAGTGGTTTAACAGATCTGAGAACAAAAGCACATTTAGTTAACTGAAGGTAAAATAACCTCCCATGTGTCAGTACTTCTCAATCACCTCATGCCTAAATAAAACTAGAAAATCTTAAGCATTCTGGAAAAGAACAGGGTGACTTGAACAGATGAAGCTGAACAATCCAGGGGTCCAGCTAAAACAAACAAATCCCCCCAGCTCCTCTGCACTTTTGTTTGACAAGATGATCAGCACAGAATATGATATAACCTCTGCTAATCTCTCTTCTGTCCCACTGCAATTTTTTTTTTAAATTTATTTAAAATTATTTCATGATTTCCTGATTTTTACAGAGTATATCAGATGCTCAGGTCATGTGGTCAAAATTTACAATTTTGTATCCAATTTACAGTGGTGCCATCAGCAATAAAGGCTACTGAGGTTGCTACAATCTGCATCTCTTGTCAGGAGATTGTATTCTAAAATCCTTGCCTTAAAATGGCAAGAAAGCTGTCCCCATGCTCAATGTCTCATGTTTGCTTGGACCAAAGACATAGACTAGAGCAAAGCTTGTTCAAACGACTGTTTTCATGCATAAACAAAACTGAGTTTCTATTAAAAAAATTCTTAAAAGTATGGTTTCAAAGCTAAAATCTTTTGATACAAATTTTTAACACAGTATAGTGGTTGCTCTAATGATAGCACCTTCACAGAAGTCAGTATTTTATCAGTCTGGCAGAATTACTAATCAACTCCCAAGGAATTATCAGTTTGAAAAACTACAAATATAATACGACCTCTTCTTCACCCTTTCTCAAAAACAAGTTTACTGTCTAGACCACCAAAACTGGTTGTCTGATTAAAAAAAACGCCTTTGTCTTCGAAAAAGAAAGTGATTATAAAAGTATATCTTGCTTACTTTTAAAAACAATTACAAACGAGAAACAGATGCAAGACTGACTGGTAGGGAAAGAAGAAAACTGAATGGACTTTTATATACACGTCAGTCTAAATTACAGCCTTATGGCACCAGCTCTCAGGCACTAAGTTACAGTGGTCATATTTTAATGGAAAGGAATATAAGCTGATTTTTTTGTGTGTGCTTGCATGCTCTGCACACAAAGGAAGGTACTTTTTAACAGGAATATTCCCACAAGCGCTACTTCCCTCTGATGAAGACAGATTACTGAAGAAAGTAGTCCATTTTATCCCCAACACAAAGAAGGGGGAATTTTAATATTAGTACATGTACATGACTGTGTGCACAAACACAATACATAAAACTAGCAGATGTACTAAACAACTTTGTGGTTAAAAATGCCTTTGTCAACTTACTTCATGCTGTTACCACTGAAGCAAAAAGTGTGACCAAATATAACCTGAGTCAGACTAAATCCTGGGTTCTTAACTGGTTATCTTAAGGACAATGTAACACAACTTTTTAATCTTTGATCTGTTGTGGACACAAAGTCTATGTTGTTTAAGTTCACAAGAGATGCTGGTGTTCCTGCAGACATAAATTCATCCTATAAATACACCTATATTAAAAAGAGACTAAATGGTACTGATAACCTACAAAACAGAGCATAGCTGAATTTCTCTAAATTAATAAAATACATTTACTAAGACCTTGCCTATAATTCCCCTAGTTTGCAATGATTTCTGCATATGGAATCTCTGTAATATTAATTATTCAGAGAAAGCTGAGGACCCTTTTTGCAGGGTAAGATTCACAATATAAAAGGTGTAGTATTAGGAGATTCAAAATCAATTCAGATTCATACAATGAAGGTTTACATGAATAAAGTGTTAACACCCAATATGCCTCAAGCTTCGAGTACAAAATAAGATTAATCTGGTACATTACGACAATGTAATACATTAAAGCTGAGCCTGGTCTATGAGAAGCCAAAATTACAGTGAAACTCATAGGCATGTAAACTACCATTTCATCTGACATATATATACAGCAGATGAACAATTGAAATAATCAGTTACTGTCAAAACAGCAATTGCAAAGTATTCCCAAAAAGCAAAAAAGGAAGAACCAGGTTTGAACTGAGCACCTAGATGGCTTTTGGCCTCAGCAGCCCATTATGCCCAAGTAAATTCATAAGCCATCAATTTAAATTACCTGTAATCTTTCTGCCAGTGCAGCGCAATGGTGCTGGGACAAGACCCTGATCATTTACACAATTCCGATTAGACAAGATCTGGGCTAAACAAGCCAGTACTGAATGTGAATTCTTCCCTCCTTACCAAGTCAGAGTGGCATGCTAGTGAGAGAACATACATGGATATGATTTGTGGAAGTAGCAAGAAGAAACTTCAGAGGAAAGGGAAGATACCCGGTTGTTGCGGTCTCATTCAGGGAGAAATGCATTGTAAAGGCTTATAATGCATAAGAACAACTGCCTATCTAGAAGTTACGAAGCTGTTACCACATTTTACAGTCTAACCCCATGTGTAAGATTTCTCAGGTAGAAAGTGCCTTCCAAGAATGGAAACTGCATCACAAGCCTTGTGATTTCCATGTTTATTGTCCCTTTACTCCTGCACATCCTGGATCTGTTGAGACCTATAGCAGCCACAACACTAGCAGGTTTCCCTGTTTCGGGATGTGCCCAAAACTTATGTTCATTAACACAGTCTGAGTATTCTAAAGCCTTTTCATTTTCTGGGAAGCTGGGAAACATGATTCTCTGAGTCTTTCCAAGCTGCTTCCCTCCTTTTCTCTGCATAAAGCCGGAAAAAAAAAATCTTTCACTGTGCCAAGTGAAAGAAGAGGAACAACCCATGAACACCAGTCTTCCCTCTGTCCATCTTTCTTCCTGTTCTGTTACTAGTGCCCAGATCTGGGATCAGTGTAATGACAGCGGTTTCATACTTGCAATTTTGTCTAATAATGATGAAGATGGCATTAATGCTATAAAACTACTGCTGTCATGCTAGGCTGACCTCTGTACCTCTCTGGAGGATGGAACTTTAATATACTTCTTCCTTGTAAGCCACAGCTCATCTTTAACTTCTTACACTGCATTAGTTTACAGCACATTGCACACATTCCAACCAATATTTAATGTCACTTCTTGATGAGGATTAGTATTTAAACATGACTTAGCAATTCAATTCAGTTGAAACAGAACCAAGATAAAGAAGTTACTCTGTTTGGACAGTAAATACAAAAAAATCAGTCATTCTGTATCAACATACACTAGCACATAGGATGCAACCAGAGCCAACAATTCACCTTAAATTCCATGTACTGTTTAAAGATTTATGACAAAGCAACCCACACTGCTTGCCTCACACTGAATGCCATAAAGTAGAATGCAGTACGTAGCACACAATTTACAAAGATAATTGATCCAAAGTCCAACATAAAGAACAACCAACTGTGAGAAAGACAAGGTTTTTAAGTACCCTGTGCCTATTTTCAATTTTTGTTTCTTAAAAAGCTACAGCTGCCCTATTACCAAAACAAAATTCCTACCAGGTTTTTAAAAACTGAGCAGAATTTTAAGGCAAATAAAACCTTGTTGTTGCATATTAGTGATCAGTTGCTCTGAACATCAAACATGCATCACTTTCTTAACAGTTCAAATGCAAACATTTATAGCTTTATGTGCTTTCAGGCTATGTGCATCTCCCTTGTTTAATTGCCTTAGAATGTACATCAAACATGATAGAATGAGAAAGATAAGCCTTTCCTTTTTTAGGAAAGATTTGTTCTAAATTCTATTGAACAGGAAACTAAACCAATATGAAATGTTTCTCTTCACATCCCAATCAAGGTATCACCAACACTGAGGAAACAGATTGTGTTTTATCACCTGTTTTATTGTCTCTTTATGTACAAGAGCCATTGTTATCCACTGGGTGCATTCCTCAAATCTCTGCAACTTCACAGCCCCACAACCATTTGATATACAGGTATAATTATGAAAAAAATATGAGAAGTTCGATATATTTTTCAGGCAGTGAGGGAACATGAAAAAAACCCAAGAACTGGAAAATGATAAAATATCACTGAATGTCTTCTATATTTATCTTTATGCTTTAATCCTACCAAGCAAATAACTTTATTATATTTGATCTACCAAAAGTAGATTGCAATTTGTACATATATGTATCAACCCCTAATATAAAATGAATTTTATTATACTTGAAATTGAGATAGAAATGTTTTGCATTTAACTCTAAACAAGCATCACTGGATACATTTAATGTACCTCAGCTGAACAGAATTAATTGCCATATTTTTTTTTTTTTCCATTCCAAAAAATGTCAGGTAAATGATTTGCTAAGCAGACCAAGAGGTAAAGAAAGTGTGTCTTAGACGTGTGTGAAGGTAGAAGTATGTAGGTCAATTGTGGTACCAAGTTCTAGCTGGTACAACGAGGCAGATAAATAAAGCTCAGAAAGAGTTATGAAAAGGGCAGCTGGTTAGGGGAGGAGAGAAGGAAGCCTAATGATAACATTTACTTCATGGAACTTCCAAATTTTAACGGCACCTATCACTGCTGCCTAACTAGATCAACAAGCACACTAGATCAATTACACATGTGCACACACTCACACATATATATACGTGTGTGTTTATATAAAGCATATTTATAAAGTAAAATGAGCTTAATACTCTTTGTGCCCTCTTTAATTTTTTGCTGTATTTACTAAGATAAAAGTTTGTGCTTGCTAGAACAATACCACTACCATCTATTTTCACTGGGGAAATAATTTCTTTTGGTAACCATTTCCTGGCTGTTGTGGGTTTTGTCTTTCTGTGTTTGTTTTTTTAAAAATCCCAAATGATGCATATTACACCTGAAAGGCTCATGTTATGGGACTGCATCTATCTTTGTAATACATTTAGGCTTTACTCCCATGCAAATTTTTCCTTAGCATAGAACAGCAAGAATAAGCACTGTATCCCTTGGAAGACACTTCCAATTTTCTAGCTTGTTTCAGTGTACAAGGAATACTGAATACAAAAGAAGTTCACTCTCCCCAAAGGCACAAAGTGCTACAGTTATAATTGTTACATAATTTCGCTAGTCTCTGACCTCTTCTCAAACCAATAAATGGAGATGAGGAATAGCCCATAGAGCATCAGCTCTTTAGTTTCCACTTCGTTTCAAGGGGACAAAGACATTCTTAGAGATTCAGCTGCCTATCACAGTCATGTTAATCACTCAAGTGTAGAGAGTTACCTCCTTGTGACCAAACAACAATCAGAGCCCAAATATGAATCACAAGCATGCTCTTGACTCCTTGAACCTGAAATTTTATAGTCTACTGTTTGTCTTGAGAATAAGAATCATAAAATGACTTACTGGATAATTATGGCTTGAGAATAAATGTGTTAAAAGCACAAGCTGTTTAAAAACAAAATCCCTACTTGAATTCACAAATAACTTATTTACTGTAAATGTTTCTGCTCGTAGCAGGTTGACCCTGGCTGGAGGCCAGGTGCCCACCAAAGCCACTCTATCACTCCCCTTGTCAGGGGAGAGAAAATATAATGAAAGGCTTGTGGGTTGAGATAAGGACAGGGAGAGATCACTCACTATTTATCATCAGACTCTATTTGAAGAAAAACAAATTTATTAACAATTAAATCTCAGTAGGATAATAAGAAATAAAACCAAATCTTAAAACACCTACCCTCTAACCACTCCCTTCTTCCCAGGCTTCACTTTACTACCGAATTCTCTACCTCTTTCCCTCAGTGGCACAGGGGAAGGCAGAACAGGGATTGTGGATAGCACATCACAAGCTGCCTCTGCTTCTGTCACTCCTTCCTCAGGGGGACAACTCCACACACTCCTCCCCAGATCCAGCATAGGGTTCCTCTCATGGGACACAGCCCTCCATGAACTTCTCCAACATCAGCCCTTCCCATGGGCTACAGTTCTTCACAAACTGCTGCAGTGTGGTTCCTTCCACAGGTTGCAGACCTTCAGGACCAGACACACCGCTCCAGTCTGGATCTCCCTTGGGGTCACAAGTCCTGTGAGCAAACCTGCTCCAGCCTGGGCTCCTCTCTCCACAGGTCCTGCAAGGAGCCTGCTCCAGCATGGGCATTCCACAGCATCACAGCCTCCTTCAGGTGGCTCTGCCTGCTCTGGCACAGGGTCCTCAATGGGCTGCAGGGGAATCTCTGCTCCACCACCATCCTCGATGGGCTGCAAGGGGACAACTGCCTCACCATGGTCTTCTCCATGGGCTGCAGGGAAATCTTGCTCTGGCACCTGGAGGGCCTCGTCCCCCTTCCTGCTTCACTGACCTTGGTGTCTGCAGAGCTGTTACACTCACATTTTTCACTCCTCTCTCTGGCTGCAATTGCTGTTGTTTTGTGTTTCCCTTCTTAGATGAATTATCCCAAATGAGCTGCCACTGTTGCTGATGGACTCGGCCTTGGCCAGCAGTGGGTCCATCTTGGAGACAGCTGGCATTTGCTCTGTCAGATCTAGGGGAAGTTTCTAGCAGCTTCTCACAGAAGCCACCCCTACAGCCCTCCTGCTACTAAAACCTTGCCATACAAACCAAATACATTGCTCTTATCAGTTAACACATTAGAACTCAATGTTGAAACATTGAAAATATTTTACCCAAAAGACTGAAGTTCCCTGGGACAGCTCAAGACTGCAGAATAAATCTTCCAACTAGCTAAGGACCACCATAAATCTTTGCACTTTTCACTTAGTTGTTTGAGAAACATCTGCTGTTAATGCCACAAGCAGCAAGTACAGGACTGCATAAACATATGTACTTCTTGCAAGCCCTCTCACAAAGCAGAGCTGTGTCTATGGAGTTATGCTGATTATTGTTTTACCAGTAAGTTTGTGTCTATTTATTTTTCCACAAACACATCCCATATGAGACAACAATTCAAAACAAAGTAATTTGCCTTAACACACTTCTTCCCTAAGGAACAAACTCCATGGCAGTTGTTAACACAGCTGTAAAGCAAAAGGCAGGGAAATACTGCAATAGGAATCTGAAAACCAACAGTGACTTGATCAGAGTCCTTTCAAAACAAAAAATATAATACTGGCTTAACCCTGCTGAGGCAGTTTGAAGTCAGTGGTACAGTGCTGGTACCTGTAATGTAATGAATCTTATGTAAATAGGAGATATTAGGCAATAGAGCTAAATATGCAGCATCTTTCTTAAGCACCAATTTTATTGTGCCATTTGGAATATATAGTTTAGTAAATACACAGAAATTAGAACAAACAACAATGGAAGAAAAAATATTGAATAGGCAGGATGGTAACAGTTTTATCCACTATTTTTAACATGTCAAGTAATGCATAATTCTCTAATTAATATTCATTTTAGGATATTCCAATATAGGATACTAAAACCTGTCAGTCAGAGAAAGATTTTTCTTTATTAGATTGTGTTTTTCATGAGAAACTTTTACTGCATTTTTAGGGACATTCTTCAAGACCAAACTATTTATTTCTCTAAAATTTAGATATGGATTTGTAAAACACAAAGTCTTTTCCCAGTATGAGAACTTAAAACAAATGGTTGAAAAGTTTGATGAAAATGAAGTGTATCTGTGGAAAAACTTCCAGCACTTCCCATGCAACTGCCCTCCACGTGAATTTCATTGAGGAATACATCAGTTCAGCTTTTGATTTAATGAACAGCAACCAAAATTTTATGTAAATTCATTGATGTATCTCCATTATAAAATAGATACCTGAGTTGATGGAAAAGGTTCTGTACTTTTACTCAAAGATATGAATGCTTCTGCATTTCTTTGCTATTTGTTCTGTTTTGTATTCCACAGTTCAGAATACATGCATTAGTAAGATCAATAATCATATGTTGCCTTATCTAGAACAGTCTTAACTGTGCATGTACCTTTCAGTACACCTAAAGGAGGTTTTCCTTTCTGAACAAATCTATCACTCAAACTCCCCATCACACATACAAATGAACCAAACAGTAAAACTTCATACACTTTACCACACACTGCTAAGTTTAGCAGCTTAATGGAATTTTTCATTAAACTTCTACTCATTTGGTAAATTTAGTGCAAGCATTCAAACAGATTCACCCATTTTCAGAAAATACGACAGTGGCAGATCATAAAAGGAATAAAAACCAGATTTTACACATTAGGTTAAGTATTGCTTCTATGTCTAGATTCTCTGCTGCACAATGCATTGTGAGATCTTTTGGATAAATTTCTATGTATTTTCTAAGTACAACAAACTTATTGCATATAGCAATAAAACATGAACCTGGTGAGGGATCTAGTAGGAGTTAATTTTTCAGAGCTGCCCTGAAATTAAACTTTTAGCCTTTACACCTTTACATCAGTAATGGTACTGAATATTGAACTAGATTCCCATGCAATGATTAGTTTTACGAAAGGATTCATGTCCCTAACATCTGCTAGCTTGGATGATGTTATTTAGAATATATACATAACACATACATAGTGTGGGTTTATTCCCCTACAGCGACTGAAGTTCAAAAAAACACTGTTTTCAAGATGACTGCTGGTAACTCACTCCCCAATTAGTAAAACAGGTTTTTCAGCTATGTTTGGAGTAGCCAGGATTCTAGCAGTGAATGATGACTAGTACAGATGTTTTATGCATCTGTCTTAATGAACAGCCAAGACAGGGATATTACAACTTTTAAGAAGGATGCCAAATAGCAATTTGTTTATACTCTTTCTTCATGTTTCTAGCGCTTTTACTTATGATAGGGAAGCTTTTCCATTTTTATTTTGTGCAATACATTGCAGAAACAAACACTGGAGGTGGATTGAAAGATGTAGAGCAATACCAAAGAGATAAAGTGAAATAAGACAACAGCTTTAACACTTCCAGAGAACAAAGAGCTGAAGTATTGACTTGATAGGTGACACGGAGATGTCACTGCCCAAGTTAATTACATTTTGCACGTCAGCTTTGTGCCTGGATAAGAAAGTCCTGGTTATGTTTATGTATCATGACTCCAAGATTTGAAGCAAGTGAAAGGATGAAGGAAATCACCAGCACTGTCATCTTTTTTTCCCCTGCCACTAATGCAGGAGAAAAAGAAGAGATGTTTATGTAGTGTGACTGACATAAGACTTAAGCTGTAAGGGTGCATAATCATTTATCCTTGTTTACAGCAAAAGAGAAGGATAGGGAACTGTTTTGTGATAGTAGAGGCAGAACTTTGATTATCAAACACAGTTTTCCCAGAAACTGCAGCATGTGTATTTTAAAAACAAACAAGAAAACACAAGCAAGTAAAAAATTTGGGTAAGATACTGCAAGAAACTAAGATGTTATATACACACAATTATTCAGATCCAAAATTGCTAAAATGTAACTGTAACACTAGTTATGCCAGTATCTGAATTGGTGTTTGCACCTTTTTGTATTCCAAACAGATAAGGTAATCTGCTTCTTGAAGAAAGTCAAGAAACTGACTCATTATCATAAGTAAAGGTCCCATTACAATTCACCAATCTAAATTCAATTTCAGGCAGTCATGACAATTTACCTTCCCAGAAAGGCCTCATTTTGCATTTCCAGTTTTGTCCTAAGCCTTTATTGTAGTAGGTTTTCTTTCTAACAGCTGCTGAATTTCTCTGCAGAAGTGCCTCTATTGATTAGGGCGTAAGCACAAATGAATTAAGAATAGAGGAGTTGATTTAAAGTGGGAGGCTGTAACTTTATTAACTTCTATCACAAGCGGAGATATTACACCGAAATGTTTTTACTTGGTTCAATATATTGCTAACAGTGTTCCAAGCCAAATAAACATCGTACAGCCTAGGCATTCTGATAGGTCTTTCACTAAAAAAAAACCCTGAGAAAGGCAAGTACAGAAAAGCTATCTCAGAAAGGATTTAAATTACCTTGTTTATTAATTTAATAAACCTGTATCACCTATTATCTCTTTAATCTCCTGTATTACACTGGAAGTAATCTACCTGGGTTAGCTGAAAACTGACAAAAATCAAAATCCAATCTAAACATGAACTTTATAACTTCCTACTCCCCAGTAGGGTGGCTCTAAACACCCAGGCTGGTACAAACAAGATGGCTTGGCAGTTTAGGTTCCCCAGAAAAACGCGTTCCTGCCTCTGTCTCGTAGCAGTTGGACAGATGTACAGTATGTTGGGAATATGATACCTGCACTTCAATACAGGACTGGTGAGGTGGGTTCGGTCAGAATAGCTCACCTGCCCTGTTTTCCCACATATATATATAAAGAGCAATGAGCAGCTTTGCTGTCTTGTACTGGCATCAGGCCAGCAGCGGTCAGGGGCATACAGTCAAGGTGAAATAAAGTGGGAAAGGACCAACTTTTCTTGGTGGTCTTGGGTTCACTTCAAGGGTCAGCCTTCTCCCTGTCTACCTGATCACAGTTGTTCGCTCTGGAAAGGCAGGAAGATTACAACTGCAACAGCACCTACACACCTGCACTGAGGGTCCAAACTCTGCCACATGCTGTTCAAATATACATAAAGACAGGCAGCTTTAAAGATTTCAAGAATACATAGCATAAGTTTTCAAATATTACAGAATTTATAACTTTACCTATTGTTTTCTGACACTTTAACATGTAATTTAAAAATAAACCTATTACTTCATATTTCAAATACAACCAGTGAACCAAGTTTCTACCAAAAAGCAGACTTTTCTGCAGCAAGATTCCACTGCTGTGGTATCAGTTATTTGTATTTGCATGACAAACAGTTACTGGCTCTTTGCCTGATGCGTTGGTGTTGGAACATTTGGTCCAAACAGCGCGTCTGCCAGTTAAGAACTGCGCTGAATCTGTCAGGAGGCGTTAGATAAATGTGTCACCCTTGACAGCCTGCATGTGTATAATTTGAACTACAATAAGTGCAAGCTATTGACCACAATGCAGTCTGTACTAGGATTGTACACACTTCCCACGCAGACATAAATAGTGATTGGAGCTATAGACCCATTTCTATTTTCTGACTGAGGGTGCTGTAGTGTTGCCCACCACTTCAAATACTATTTCAATTTCATGCAAGCAACAGAAGTGGGCCAAATCAGCCTCTACAGTCCAAAAAATCACAAACAAAATAAACAGACAAAAAATATACACTTCTATCCCTGGGACTCAAAATCTGTTGCATACGTTAGGTTATTAAATACCACGAGCAAGTTCTCAAACCACTTCCCTCTTCAATTCTACCACGTTCACAACATGTGACTACAGAATACCTATTCCCCCAGTCAATACATGCAAAGTGAGCAGCTCAAGCAATCAAATCCTTCAATCAACAAAATGAGCCACCAGAACTCTCTCCAGTCACTCTTTGCGTATCTTTCCCTCTATGATGCCAGATGTACTTGAATCTACTTGTTTAGCCTGTACTGAGATTGCAGTAATAACTCAGAGGCAGAGCTTGGCATAACAGTACAGGCTGTTCTGTGGAGGCTATTCTCTGTTTCACCGAGGCTCTGACCCTACTCACTTTGAACTCAGTAGGCACTGGGTTTCAAAGAAAAGAGGAGTAAACCCAAAGGTACCCACAGCAGAGGCAGTACCAGACACATACTATTCTAGTGAGATTCCATGGATTTAAGGAAAACTTATTTTTGGTGCCTCACTCATATGCAGAAAAGCATTCTTTACAAAGCAAATAGAATGAATTGTAATAACTGAAAGCAGCGTGAGCACTCACTGTTAATTTGGGGAAAGGGATCTTGAAAACCGAACAGTTACCATTTGATGCAATGATAAAGAACTTACCGGCAATTTATATAAATACCAACCAAATGTAATAGGCATTTAACTGAACAGCAGATGGAAAGGAAAAAAGTTGTCTAGGCTTTTGAAAACTGCTTACCGTAAATGAAGCCAGCAGGGTATCTACTAAGTGACATCATACTTAGGCAATAAATAGATCTTCCCTGGCAAAATTATGACCCAAAAATGTAAGCCACACTTTGAAAGCCTAAAAAAATATATACAGTATATATTTTTATTTGTCCTGTTTTGAGAGATATGAAGAAGTGTCTGATAAAATCCTTTCTATCTTTGTACTACCATTACAGCCACTGACTCTGTCAATCTAAACACTTTAAACAAACAAAAACACCTATATTGTGCTCTTTTTTTTTGTTATTTTGTTTCTTTTTGGGATGCTGAACATTTAAGTTAATAAAAACAAGCAGCTGTCTTTATCAAAACAGAAGATTTAACCTTGCTTGGATGTTTCTGAGGCATGGTTTCTATTTTCAGTATGCTCATGATTTGTACAGTCAATTGCAACAAAACTAGGTGTCTGCATATATTTTACCCTAAACTTCAACATGCCTACCTGAAAGGAAATTGTAGTGAAATGGGTCTTGGTTTCTCCTCCCAAATAACAAGCAATAGGACAAAAGGAAATGGCCTCAAGTTGTGCCAAGGGAGGTTTAGATATTAGGAAATCTTTTGTTACCAAAAGGGTTGTCAAGTATTGGAACAGGCTGCCCAGGGAAGTGGTAGAGTCACCATCCTTGGAGGTATTTAAGAGACATGTGCATGTGGTGCTTAGGGACACAGTGTAGTGGTGGAAGTGGCCGCATTAGGTTAATGGTTGGACTTGATCTTCAAGGTGTTTTTCAACCTAACTGATTCTGTGGTTCTACAAATGTGCTGAAGCATGGGAATTAACCTACTGAACCACACTTAATTATACCCACTGGAAGAAAAGGACAGTTCAGAGACAGTCCTCAAGGTCAGATTCACATCTCATGCAAACAACAGTTCTGCATGAGAACTCTGATGCAGCCTGAGAAAATTCTACGTAGGTTAGCACAACCATGCAACCAAGTGACTGCTTTTGCTGAAGACAGGCAAAGACAGAGCTCCCCAGGTCATCAGCCACAACAGACTGTTCTGTCAAATAGATGAGGATGTAAGTTTTCTTCCAGACCCAGACATGCCAGACAAAAAGCCCTTGCCAAGTTTCTTCTGACTGTTCCTACTTTCTCCTCCAAAAGATACTTCTGTGACTGCCATTCTCACTCTCTTTGAGTCAGAACGAGCTGGATGGCTTCAGCCAATTTCTAGAGCAAGATTCCAGCTTTCTGACTGAAACGGGTCAGGGAGCTTTCAAAAGAGCCATTGTGCTGGTAGGGGAGAAGACCCTACAGGGGAGAACAGCAGGGAGAAAGGCATCACATACAGATGATAATTGCTTCCATAGGCAAAGCTAGATGCAGAAGAGGACATCTGTCGCTACCCTGTGACTGCTGATGAGCTTCTAGTTAAGCACGTGCACAGATGACTGAAGACTGCAATTATCACAGTCCCTCAACATACCTAACACAGCTACACAGGACTGACATACATCCTTTCTTCTCCCACACTAAATCAAACCTTTTTCACTGAGCCTGAACAGTGGAAAACAGACTGCAATAAACCAAAGACAAAAAAATTGTTAAAGATTTTACTGATGATCTTTTCACCCATATTTTAATGACTTTACTTTCCATACAATTTTGAAGTACTTTTCTGAGAGTCCTTTGAATTATTTCTCTCTCACACAGTAAGACCAAGCCTAGAACACCAATAAATTTTACCTAGATACTGAATGTTGAACCATTTTGTCTATTTGCCACTGTCATATTTGTACATAAATCTGGAATAACAAGAAAATATGACTACCAGCAATAAAAATGTGGGGGTTTTATATTTGAGAGTTCACAGACTGTTTGAAAATGAACCACGCTCAGTGTAATGCTAGTAAAATTACACTTTGCCTCTCAAACTAACAAGCATTTCCATTAAACATAGAATTCTCAGCAAGATGTTTCCTCAATAGTGAATACTTTGATTGACAAAGGATTAAATTACTGCTGAGCCATTCGTTATTTATGGCTCTTAACACCTGTTAGGTGTTAAATTTACCTTTTCACATCTCTACTGTGCAAGGTATCTGCTCTCACTTCATTAACATCCTGTGTTTTACACCAGTGATGACATTTCAACATACAATGGAATAAAACTGATGTGTTTTTTACTATAATACTAAGGTTTTGTTTTGGGTTTTTCAAAATTATATTTAATGTTTTCTTCCAGAATGGATTCAAAGCAAGAATTTTAGAAGAAAAACAATGAAAAATTCTGTGATTTTCTTATTTCCTCCTGCATTTGACGTTTTTTGTGTGCTGTCTAACAAAGGATCTTTAGACACTGCTGTGTCTTTGAATACCAATGGCAAACAGTAATCAACATAACACATAATTGCCTTGAGACTTTCAAGAAGGGATTCCCTTAAGAACTATGAATAATAAAAGGAGATCAGTATATCTGTGCAATCAAATATAACCTATAATTAAACAGAAAATGTATAATTATCACCTGAATTTTCTTTTATAGTAAAGAAAATCATTATACTATTGCAATAGTGCAGTTCAAAACCATTGAGACTGTATCAGAGCATCACAGTGTATTTGTACAGGCAAGAAGTGTTCAAATGTTTTAATAAGGTACTGTGCTGTAATAACTTCAGTGTGTTCCCAAATCACAGAATTAATTTACAGTCCTTTTATAAAACTAGATGGGTTTAATAAAGTCTGATCATAAATTAACACTAACAATTGATGTAAATTGCACTGTTAGTGAGATTTACTTCCGCTACGTTACTGTTTACAGTATTATAAACCAGACTTTTAACATACTCCAGGCTGAAGGGCAATCTGTTTAATATGGGAAACAGAT
This sequence comes from Hypotaenidia okinawae, assembly GCA_027925045.1. Classification (NCBI taxonomy): domain Eukaryota; kingdom Metazoa; phylum Chordata; class Aves; order Gruiformes; family Rallidae; genus Hypotaenidia; species Hypotaenidia okinawae. The sequence goes on along the minus strand of BSDF01000013.1, from coordinate 14,282,764 downwards.
TCGAAGGCAAGGAGGTGACCTGTTTGCAGAATTCTCCTAAATCCCAGGACAATTATTAGAGAAGCACTTATATATAATCTTGACAAAAGCAGTGGAATGTAGCACTGTAGCAATGTGCTTTCTTGAGAAATCTTTTAATTAAACACATGCAAAAGAAAAGGTTAAGTGAAATAAAAACAGTTCCTAAATAGGCATGAAGATCAGAGCTTAACCCACATAAAAGTGGCAGAAGATGGTTGCAGTGTTAAATAAGACCTCAGGAGATAGGCTGCCCAGAAGAAGCCCCGGAATCTTTTATGAAGTGCACATCTGCATGATTCAATCTATTCATGTTCACACTGATCATATTCAGAGACTCAATAAAATATGTATGCAAGTATTCAACTCTATACTAAACCACAACAACTTGCTTTGCTATTTCCTCCTTATGAAAAATGTTTCCATCATAATATTTTTAAGTCAACTCCAATCTGCTGCTTCAAGATTCAGGACTCCCACACTTCAGAACTGCGTAAAGCCTACAGGAAGCCCAGACAAAACTTGGATTAGTTGGTTCATTTTTTTGCATGAATTCTGTGTTCTCTTCTGATGGCATCTCCTTCACTGAGCTAGTTGAAGTGGGATCTATTTTTCAGATGTTAAACAGGGAGACGGGCAACGGATCAAAACGGTATGATCAACATGCCCAAACAGCACATAAGTGTTTGCTTCTGAGGATGAGGACCTCTCCACCAGCTACAAATGAAGCTGGTGTGCATAATTACCCAGGGTGAAAACTGGCACTTCAATAAGGCCTTTGGAAAATTACTCAAAAGATAACAAGAAAGTCTATTCTTCCAAATGCATTTATACAAGAACACAAAGAGCTACTAAAATGTAGTGAAGAACAAGTATCTCTGGGAAGACAATTTCTCAGAAAATTGAGGGTCTCATGTTGAGATTTAAGTCAGGTGGTGTAGGGGAATCCAGAGAGGACACGCATCTGCAGTCAGTATTTCCTGCTATTTTGGTACATGCTAAGTGGCTTGTCCATCATTATGTACAAATTTATGGTGCCTCATCTTCCTAAAATCCACAACACAGCTTCTTTAAATCCTATTGGGAACACACTGTGAATTTTCAAATGTGTAAAACCTTAATTTGAAACACCAAATGTGCCTTTCTAAATCTCATCTCAGTAGACAAGAGACCATGCAGATTCAAAATTAGATATATGCACCAGAAACAAGATCTAACTGGAATTTATGCACTCCACAAGAGCAATGCCCCAAATTCTCCTCTACTTCCTGCAAATACACACATTTTCACCAGTAATATTTCAGGTGTTACAGACATGCTTTTCTGCACATGCCCAGAAGGATCAGAGTCTTATCAGAGCTGAGCAGGTTGGTATCATCTCACACAGACTCCCTGCAGAATCTTCAGCATAGATGCGCTCCTGCTATGAACCCCAAAGGGAACATTTGGGAAGGTATGACAGCATAAAACACTCCACCAGATGCTATTTTCATTCAAAAACACAGCTTGGAGTAGAAAGAGGCAGTGTTTCACATTTCACCATGAACTGGTGAGACCAGAACTAAACTAGAGTAAGTACATCCTTCTATTTGGTCTCTACTTCAGCAACATTGAATTCTTCACCACTGACTGAGCTAGAGAAAGGGACTTCTCTCTCTCTCTCTCTCCTAGCCCAGTCAATTTGCCTCCTGTTCTTCAGGTCCAGTTACAGAGGACCTAAATAAATTAAAAGTTTACATGCTGCCATGAAGACATCTTCTGCTCCCTGCTTTTTTCCATTCATCCTTGCTCCTGGACACAATCTTCACATGGACGAGCTACAGCTTGTCTGATGCCCTGATTCAACATTTTAATCCAGAATAACCATTTTCTGGAGGAGGAGATGGTGATCAGGGCTTTAGCTAGTTGACTCCTGTCAGCAAAGCAGTAGGTTGCAGACTGGCACAAGTGACCTTGCAGCTGAGATCAGAACTACTATCTCAAAGTGGGGGTTACACCACCACCTCTTCTTTTGGAAGACGCAGAAAGATACAGAAGAGAAGATACAAAAGAAAGAGAGCAGTTTTTGAAGAAAGTGTTTGGGACCTATCACAAACAGGGTTTCTGGGATGTGAATCTCAGTATGAAGACGTATTTTCTGCCCCAAAGGCAAGCAATAAACACCTCAGAGACACAAATTGAAAAGGAGTATTGTGACATTTCTGTTAATGATTATATCAAATCCACACTATTATGTTCTTTTTCTATTCATTCGTTAAGCTTCTGATACCAGCTTTCCAGGTTTCTTCTTCATCTGAGTACCCTGTGGATAGTCTAGTTCCAAACCTAACTAATCAGTTCAGCATTTATGAATAATGCTATTTATATCATACTGACTCCTCAATACCAAATCAGATTAAAGATATAAAATAGAACAATAACTAGTTTTGTTACCTTTTTTCTGCAAGGAAAAAGTTTATCAAGCTAAGATAAAACCTCTTTAAAATCTAAATATTATTTTCTAAAAAATACTGGTTTGGCGTATTTTCAAACAGCATGAAAATAGGTAATAATATTGTTAATGAAAACATCTAAACAGCCTAAGGTATTTGACCTTTCACAAAGCTCAGTACAAATAGCTTCCTATACTCTGACTTGCACTCTGCAACTGCAACAGATTGATAAGGAACAATGGCAATGCTAAGGGAGGAAAACAGATTATGAAACGCTATCCACTATTTCAGATACTGTGATGTAAAACATTCCTGTTAATACACTGTGAATGCCAAGGTTATGTGATTGAATTCAGTCATGTGATGAACTGCTGAAAAGGATATCAGAAATGCACTCGGATAAACAAGGAGCAAAAATTACTCGTTTCTGTAAGAACAAATTCCATTTGTTTTGAAAGAACCTGTTTCTTTTAATAATGCCCCAAATAATCTGTGACTCTGCATTATGTGACTTCAGGCAGTATCTTAAGCAATACAACTCTCACCCTAATCAAAGACAAGGTGTTTTGGCAAGGAGAAATACAATAAAAAAAGAAGATATGGTGGAATAAGTTTTAAGAAGAGTTGTGCTTTCTCAAAACACACTATTCCATATTGCTATGAATCAATCTTTTCTACAATAAATCCATCTTCAGAATGAATTTATTTCCAATTAATTCATAATTCCACATCAAGTCTAGTAATAGTACAAGTTTACTTGTTACAGGCAACTATTTTTTCTCTATTGGACATAAAAGTAATGCAAAAAGCATGCTATAAATATGGGTAAACAGAACTGTTAGCTAGGTTAAGCCCTTCCACAACACTTTAGTAGTCTTAATAGTGCCCTCCCAAAATATGCTTCCAAATTAAATATGTAGGACCTTTTTTAATATTTACCCTGCCACCAATGTTTTTCTTTTCCACAATTCATTAGATCCTGACAAGACTAATCTGGTAACCAAAACACTGGCTATATTTCGCAGCCTATCAAAATTCACTGCAAGCCTTGGCGTGCACAATTTTTAGTCCCATAATTCCACCACAAAATGATTCTTGTGCAGTTGCCATTTCTTTGTCTAAGATCAGCATCTTAGACAATAGTATCTGAATACTCATTCCTAGTGAGAGTCATCACTAGTATAAGAATCCTCAGCCTCTGATAAAGCATTATGTGTGTTAAAGCCAGAATTGTTCCTTTATACATTTATAAATGCCAATAAATTACCTTAGTCCCCACAAGTCTGTCATAATTCATGCATGAGATTATCCTGTTTTACTACTTTGGAGTACATTTCTTTTGGGAAAAGAAAGAGGTTACTACTTCAAACTGCTTCATCTGGAATATTTCACAATTAACTCAATGTTAATTCTGTGCTACAACACAAACATAATCATGTTATTAAATTAATATTTAATTATAAAATAATCACTGAGCAATATAAATGGTGAAAATTAATTACAGAATTATTATAGGATAATTAAATATTTATCATTGAAACATATGAGTGACGATTTGTGACCATAATGTGTTGAGGAGAATATTGTCCATAGCAAAATGCTGTGAACCACAGTCAACCTGTTTCCCTATCTTTTACACTCAGATTAATACTTCAGGCTTTATCACCTTTTTGTAAGAGTAACCATGGAGTTTTACACCCATATATGATCCCACATCAGTAAATACACAATTATTAATTCAAAATTATATTATTCACTCAACAGGAGCAACTGAATTACTTTCTGTAACTGTTCTGTACTCTAATTTACCTGCATTTGAAAATTTTGGAGGTATTTAAGAGAGTGAGAGAACTCCTCCATGGTCACATAATAACCTGTGGTTTCAGCTTAACCCATTTTTTTATATTCTAAATTTACAGTGAAAAACAGTGCAACAGAAATACTCAAAACTGCACTGACAGACTGTGTCTCTCTCCCTCAGCCCCAGATGATACCAGCCTCAGGTACAAACATTTCCCTATGCAGAACAGTTCTTTTGACCTAAAAAAACCTGGGCTTAAAAAGATCAGCAGTGCTAGAACATTGCATCACATGACAGAGAAGTTTTCACAGGAAACTTTTCTCCCAGTAGCTACTTCTTTTAGAAATGAAGACAAAAGCATACAGGGTGAAAGCAAGTATGTTACTTCACTGATAAAGAGTTTCCTTTGGCACTTTCAATGTATTATCATTGGAAGGAGAGCTATGATCCTTACAAGTATACATCCAAATGTTAATTATTAGCAGAATCCTCATGCTGTCTATGGTAGGAAAATATAAATCCTCCAGAAAAAAAAAAAACACAACATTTACCACAGGTCTAGCACATGATCCAAGGGATAATGCCAAAAGCATTTGCAGCCACTGCTATACACCCAGCAGCTTTTTCCTGTGTCTGAAGATGATTGTTTTTTCTGCAAGGACAGATGGCACTGGTGGTGGCACAGAGAAGAAAAGATGTCACTATCCTGATTTAGTCTCTGCATACACTGAAACCTAGTGATAGAGGTATATATTGCCAGTGAGTTTCTGCTGTGAAGCTCACCATTAGATGCAGACACCCATGCAAACCTTTGACTTGTCTATTCTCCCCTTCCTTTATTAGCACCACATCTAAGTTACTTGAGAAATTCTGGAAAATAATCAAATAGCTCTGATTTAATCACTACAGGATGGCAAGAAGCTAATTTTCGTTAGGCTGTTCAGTTTCCAAATTGAGAACCTTTGCATTCCTGTATTTTACAGTGAGGAGTGTAAAGGAGCACAAGTAAGCTCAGGAAAAATTTAAAATAAATAAAAATTAAAAATCACACTTGGGAAGGGTAATCTGCAAAGAACTCTCCACAGCAGGTTACTATCAATGGGATCTACTGCATCTTCCTAGGAAGATCAGCTGCTATGTGAATGGCTGCAGGAATTAATTACTGAACAGTAAAAATAGAGCACAAGGTGTTGAAGGCACAATATGGATGGTCTGTTTGTTACTTAGATGAATGAAACAGATCAGAAACTTCAGGCCAGTAAGGAGGATGAAGAGGTAAAAAAATGTATTTTCTTGAAATGAAATAAAACAATCTAAAACAGGAAATTAAGATCAAGCTTGGGCTAACTGCAAGTCACAGAACTGCCAAAAGGATCAGTTAATTTGGTTGAGCTAGAAAGGTTCATCCACACAGGGATAAGGAAAAATTTCATGTGAATGAAATTCAGAACTAACTGAACTACACAAAACTCTTCTGTGGAGATTCTTAGAATGAAATAAAATATCCTCAGCTTAGTTGAGTTTAAACATTGCTAGGTAGCAATAAGCTTAAAACAGCTAACACCTCTACACACCTTATCATTACTACCATTACTAAGACTGACAAAACTAGTAAGTTAAGTAACAGTTTGCAAATACACGTTTGAAATTACTTCAGTATCAAAAATAACTAGAACTTTCCTGGAACAAACTCTGTTTAGCCATTAAAAAAAAACTACACATGAGGTAAGGAAGAAATATCTGCTGTGGTATAAAGAAACTCTTAAAACTTTGCAATCTGAAATAGAACAGATATAAAAACAAAAACAAAAAACAGGCCCCCATTTGGTAAATTGTATGTATCATTTTATTAAGCAAGTACTTCTCAACCAGAAAGCTTTTTTCCCTAAGAGCATTAATACTATTATGGTATCTGTAGGGATATGTCAGAAAACAGAAAAAAATCAAGTATGTACAGTTTTTACTACCCCTGGTGGCACCTTTAGACTTTTTGCTGTATATATATATAGATATATATATATATACACACACACCCCTAACTGTATGATGCCCCAAATTATCAGTAAAGTGTTTCTTTGGGTTTAAAGAAAAAAAAAAAGTAACAAAGCTATTAAACTAGAAGACATATGTAAAAACATTTAACTTTGGAGTTTTTTCTTGTTTGTTTTTTTTTTTTTTTTTGTTTGGAGATTATATTTAATTAGGGAAAAATAGAAGGATGTATCTTTGCATAATACAGGATTTCAGAAGAAAGTACAATCTCAACACTGTCACTGTCACAGCCTCACTCTGCCCACACAGAAGCCCTTACAGACTTGTATCAAATTACCTTGTTGACTTGAACAGGACTAGTCATTTATTCAGATACACTCACATGCTGACACACCAATGGGTCACTAAACATCTTTTACTTATGCCAGCACGAACTCTTAGACAGATCTTTCTTTGCATCAGCATGAGACAAAAATGCAGAATTTAACACCGATTACAAACTGGCTCTTCCTTTAGCTGTTGCCAAATAACAAGGTATTATCTGTTGCTTCCTAGGTATCTTGGTGATTAATGAAGTTTAAGAAGGGCACCTTCACTAATAATATGTGCCTCACATTGATCATGTTTCCAGCAATCATTAGTATTCATTAGCAGCAGTCAACTTCTTAATTCCTTTTTGCTTAAGTCCAAATTATTGTAAGTTATTTACAGCACCCTGTAGGAAAGAACAAGGCTCTCACCAATCTTAATGGCTTATTCTCAGATCTTCATATTCCAGCACTTCAGGGAAATACGTGCACACTGCAAAAATATCCTAGCTGCTAGTCTACAGAATCAACTGCACGTAAATCTCTCCATACAGAGTAAGCAGAAGATAAGCTCGCATCAGAAGATACAGGAAGGCAAAGTAACTTCCTCTCTCACATCTCACCCTCTTCTGTAAATTCAGTCTTGTAGCCTTCTCCAGCCTGCCTGACGCAGTCTCTTTAGACCACAGGTATTTCCTCACTGGATCATTTTATCATACGATCTGCCAATACGATTTCACTAGGAAGTTCCCAAGACAGTCCCGTACTAGGCACCTATCCAACATGCCTATCAATCTAAAATACACAAACCCATCATTTCTCCTCTTTTTTTCTTCCCCTCCCCTAATCGCTCCAATATATGTCGAACTTCCTTCTACCCCCATGCTGGATTTCCCTGGCAAGGCGTTGGTGGCGCGGAGCAGCGGAGCAGGCTCTGTGAGGAGACAGCCATGCTGCCCCGCACCGGCCACGGCCCTGCAGCCGCTGCCCCGAAGTGCCCGGTCCGGCCCCTCAGCGATGCAGGTGGAGCCTCTGTCAGACCGTAGGTAAAGGAGGGCAGAGGAGGGAGGAAAGAAGAAATACTGAAAACCAGCGGTGTAAAATCTGGGTGGGAAAAGAATGAGGAGATGCTCCAGGTAGCAGAACAGATTCCCTTGTGAGACACCATGGGGGACCAGGGCAAAGTGAGCCATGGATGGAGCGGCATTGAGAAACCCCTGTGTACTGGCCATAGTTGCCACCCCTAGAGGCCCTGGGGAGGGGTCTGGAGGGACAGAGTGAGGTTAAGCATGGGAAAAGGGGAAGGAAGTGTGCTGGGTTTATTTTTGTCTTTTTGCTTCTTACTACCTGCATCTATTTTAATTGGGAATAAAAAATATTTTTTCTCCGAGTCTCTTGCCTGTGACAGTATTCAGTAAGAGATTTCCTTTTTCTTACCTCCATCCAAAAACTTGCTCAGCCTATTTTCTCTGCCCTGCTAAAGGAGGGTAGAGCGGTGTATGTATTTTAGCCAAGGTTAAGCCACTGCAACCACAGAAAGAGGGCAGAGGACACACTACAGTCTCTGCCTATGCAAACACAAGTGGTGAAATGATTCCCCTGTGTTTCACCTGGCTACATTAACACACCTGTACTGAGACTGATGGAAAAGGTGCCTTACAAGCTTAACAGCCAACAGCTGAGGACAAGACCAAGCTCACTTTCTACAAGATCAGCTCACATAAGTCACATGTCTGCACCCACACATATGTGCTTAGTAGTACTTGTAAAAAAAGGTTCGAACAAATACTTATCACCTTACATAAGTACTAACATGGTAAAGTACTACATGCAGGAATGCTAAATTCTCACATTCCTGCAGTTTACACTAAAAACCAACCATTGCTAGATGTGTACAAAAGACGATATCCTCTGTGTATAACACATCCCCACTACCAGTTAGCTCTTTATTTAAGTCAGGAAGGGAATATAGGTAGATTTCAAAGATGCTCACAATGATATCATCCTACTGTTTCAAAATCTGCTTCCAGATATTGTTAGGTCTTTCCAATCAGGTTCACCACTTTGCACTCTGTGTATAAAGAGTATTCCGAATAATATCCGTACACCATCCTTCTCACTTTTCTCTTTTGATTAAAATATTCAAGCACTACAATACAAAGCATCAGAGTTACAAGATTTATGAATACATATCCCATCTGGCATTGGTTGCCACAGTCTGCGGTTCCTAACTGCAAGTAGATGAGTAAATCTGAAATTATAATTCCTTCAAAGACCATCAGGATGACATAAATTTGCTAAAATCTGTAACACTATATGACATACACTAGAAACATTGCATGCCTCAAGATGCAGTGTATAGATACTTCATAACAGGAGTTCAAATACAGGAAAACAAGTTAACTCTATGATAATTTTTGCACTGAGGGATATAAATAAAATATAATACCATAAACTCAGAGACTGTCCTTTGGAGAGTTAGGTTCTAATCCCACTACTGAATAAATGAAAATGAAATGTAGTGATTCACAACTCTCGTACACAAACATACAGGAAAAATACAGACCTCAGGTCAGGGGAAGTCTGTTTAAGAAAAAATAATACATCGCATTTGCAATTACAGAGATTTCTGTAGGCACTGCATCAGGAGAGTGTTTCTTTCTTCCTAGGGTGAATTTACCATGTAGCAGGAAAACTGAACCAAAACCACTGTCAATGTTTTACTAACCCCCTGTGCCAACACTCATATTCTCTTGCTATTTGTAGTCTTGAACTTCTGGTGCCTAATGGAACTTTCTGGAGCTATCTCATTTATACTCAGACCTGCCTAGCTAGGCCTAGGCCCACCCACACAAATGGATGGCCATAATGTCCTCCTCTAAGCCAAGAAGTTTATTGTCTCTCCACTCTGGGCTCTCTCTTCTCTTCACATTAGTGGGAAAAATAGCAAGGGAGTAGTGAGCATGAGAAGGTAAGATTTCGATGCAGTTTCAACATGCAAGGCTGAGAGCCTTTTGGAGCTTGGCCCTGGCAATCACTGTCATAGGAATTTCTGCACCCACGAGGTGGCCAGTAACTGACAAGGCTGATTTCTCTCTACGATCCAAGCAACATACTGTGTTGCGATATGATATGCTGTCTGATGTAGAAACTTGACTTTGATGAACACCTCTGTGTCATAAAAAGAAATAACTAACATATCTTCCTTAAGAGGTAATTTGAAAGCCTGACAGCTAATTACATATGCATGCTTATACATATACACCTCCAAGCAGCAGCTATTAACAAACCATTCTGGGTAGTTGGGTTATCCTGTCAACTTTTCAGGCCTGAAAAAGAGTAGGCAACCTCAGACTCGTCCATATGAATGATCATGGAGGTTTTTGTCATTCACTGCTTGGGGAGGTTAACTCTGGCCTGACCAGAGTCAGGACACAGTCCCAGTTTCATCCACGGGTTAGCTATGGATTCACTTGTGTGGATTGGCATAGGACATACAGCCAAAAAACAAAGCAGCACTTCAGGCTTCAGTTATGCAGAAGACAGTGAGATACAGTAAATAACCTGACCTAGCCAAATAGTAAAGCAGCTAAGGCATTCATTTTCCACTGGATTTCTTTGTAACAAAGAAACAGCTAAATAAATAATAAAGCAGATTTTAGAGAAAGGCTTGAAAAATTAATGGAAATCTGATGATCAAGCCTGAAAAAGCCTGATGTGAAGCTGGCTGTATAACTCTGATCAAATCAGAATAGTCAGGGAACTGTTTCACATCAATGCAGACATCTCTGGGAATACTTTTATAGTGACACCACTTCAGCACACTTTATTAAACTTGTTAAGATACATTATAATCATATCTGACAAATGAGTAAGTTTGGATATATTCCAAAATGAATCTACATATCACTATAGTTAATTTACATGCTGGCTTAAAAATATGAAATTATGCAGGAGACATAATTGCCTCCTGAAAGGTAAAGTATAAAAACGAAATAAATAAATCAAACAGTAAAATAATTTGCTTTTCAGATGATACAATTCTTAAACCTCCTCTGAATCCTGACAATACAAAACAGCATATGATGAAGGAAGAAACAGTTGAGCAATTCCACTTCATTTGTCCTATTGCTGGGTTCCAAAACCCAGAGCAAATGAAGGAATGCAAACTTACAGCAGAAAGCTTTATTCTCACTACTTTTTAAATATACAAAATAAAATCAATGATTATTTGGTGTTGATATTCAGAGAACTCCAGGTAGCATTGAACACTAGCACTGCACTACTGTTCTTTTTTTTCCAACATCCTCCTATTTTTGGCTGAAAATTTAGCTAATTGTGTTGATATTTCCTACACTTTATCTCTCTCTGGTTCAGCTTTTCTTTTTCATTTTTGGTCTTTCATCCTGATCAGCTCAGCCATTTCTGACACTGGCAGTGGGAGAGAAGAATTTTGCACATGTAAAACAGTTCCCGAATTTTTTTTGTTTTGAAGCCTGCTAGCATTTCCACACTTCCCACACATGTAAGCAGGCACTCAAAAGATTTACTAAAGCAAAAGAATCTGTTCTTAGTGACTGAAATGGAGCTTCTCACAGCTCACACGGTTGGATTTTGCCAACCAAACTTTGCAAACATTCTACCTCTATAGGAAAGTGGGTATTAAATTCTGCATGTAACAACACCCTGCACATTACAATGCCATAGACTAAGTACGTCCTGTTCTTTGGTAGTAAGGGTGGAGAAAGGTTTTAATCATACTTGCTGCTACAACATGCAATAAGGTATTTGTATTAAAAGCAGAGACCTTTTGTCTCCTCACACTCTGCTGGCATTCTCACACCACTGAATCACAAGCTAAAGAAAGAAAAGGAGCAGTCTGAAATTGCCAACAGTGCCAAAAAGCTGACTTGTCAAAAGAAAAGGAAGCTGATGGTCAGGAAGAAAACAGGATTAGTTAGTATTTATGAAGGATAAAGAGCTGAAGCTTGGGAGGGCAGGACCAAAGAGGAGCTGATTAAGGAAGCTTAGGTTTTGTAGTCAGTACATACTTGCTGGGGAACTGCACATAATCATTGTGGATGTGCAAGAAGGGGCTGAATGCTAAGTCTCCCATTTTGTAGCTTTTAAAAATGTGTATAATTTTATTTCACTTTGTTGGAACATATACATGCTGAGAGCAGGTGCAAAAAGGACATGTCAGTTTCTAGGAAAACTTGATTTTCAAGAAAAACAAGGCTGAGTCAGGACAATAAGCCAAGACTTGAAAGTGTGTATTTATTGCCAAATTATGGCATTTCTAGAATGAAATAACCATGCTGAGGTACCAATCTTCATGAGAATCTGATCAATGTTCACACAAGAGCAGGACATCCAAGCAACTTTGGCAGCTCTAGATGAATATGGAAGAAATATCTGTCAGTTCCATGGCTATTCACCTCTGACTGGCACAAAAGAGTTTTATTCTGACTATGGATCTTAATTTCAGTCTGCACCTGCCACAATTTCTATCACAGCTCATTAGGGATCTCCCAGAGTCAGGAAATCAGGAGACCAGATGCCAAGCAAGTTCGCCAGCCTAGAGATCTAGTCTAGAAGCCATGGCTTATGAACGCACGTGGCCAGAGATCCCAAATATATGACCTCAAGAAGCCTTGGGGGCTTGGCAACCCATCTGTAGTCGTCTAGATCCAGATGAGCAGTTTAAGAGAAAATGAAGTTTCATTACGAGCCCATAAAAAAATAAAACCACTTACATGAAATATGTCCAGTCAGACAATTTGGCAAATCCAGGAGTTGAAAAACTCCCAGAATACAAGACCTATGGCTGATACAACCATCTGGTAAAAAAATGCAGGAGGAAGTCTCATTTTCATGTTGTTGTTCTCCTTCACTAGGTCATATCCTCATAAATTCTTGTAAAGTCTATGAAAAGAATATAAATGTGAGTTGCCTCCTATGGGAAAACACTTGTTGTAAAGGCAGCACTTACTACAATTTATAGTTTGCTACCATGCTACACAATGCACATCCAGCATGGTACTGTAATGTATGCAGCATCAATGTTACAGTTTTTAAAAATCATACAAAAAGTGGATATTTATTGACAAGAAAATCTGAACCTCTAGCAACGCTCAGTTGTTGAGGATGATAGAGAAAATAATATATTTCACCCTGGGACTTCAGAGTAAATGCTTCAAATAGAATGTACTTTCTGGATGATGAAGAACACGCAGAGCAAAGCCACATAGAGAACTAATGACACCAGAATACAATTACAATTACAACTGATCCAAAGACTGCTCTCCAAAAGCAAACATTTTTTTTTTAGAACTGCTTTGGGATCTATGTGGCAATTTAAGGTGGCTTCTTTAATGATGGAAGCCTTACGACAATGGGAAAAGCTTTGTGCCATAAACTTGAAAAATGCTTACCTCTCCTTTCCCATATAACACACAAGCATTTTGATTACCACTCTACACTAAAACGATGTTTCAATTTAAAGCTCTTCAATAGGCTGCCAGGGATGCTCTGCTCAATGATAAGTCTATTGTACAAGACAAGCGAGGAGAACATTACCTTTCTAAGTGGCCATGAAAGTATGTTATTTACAGCCAAGTGACAAAACAAAATGAAATGTGGAAAAAACATCAAAGAGAATCCAAGACCACAAACATTAACAAATAGTCAGAAAAAAACTTTCTCTGTTCCTTTCCCCCTTGCCCATACCTATTGGTCTTATATACATAATATGTATAAAGTGATACAAAATCTTCTAATGGAAGACTCAAACCAAAAATGTCTCCATGAGAGGCATTGGTGTAGTCAAACAATGATAAGCATCAAATTAAACATTTCAGGAGAATGCAGAGGAGGATGGCTAAATATTACCTCAAACAAAATTGAGACCTATCAATGATAAAAGCACAGGGACACTGGGAACAGGGGTTACAGTCAGCTTATCAGACATAATCATTCCTACTCAGGGGGACAACTCCACACACTCCTCCCCCGATCCAGCATAGGGTTCCTCTCATGGGACACAGCCCTCCATGAACTTCTCCAACATCAGCCCTTCCCATGGGCTACAGTTCTTCACAAACTGCTGCAGTGTGGTTCCTTCCACAGGTTACAGACCTTCAGGACCAGACACACCGCTCCAGTCTGGATCTGCCTTGGGGTCACAAGTCCTGCGAGCAAACCTGCTCCAGCCTGGGCTCCTCTCTCCACAGGTCCTGCAAGGAGCCTGCTCCAGCATGGGCATCCCACAGCATCACAGCCTCCTTCAGGTGGCTCTGCCTGCTCTGGCACAGGGTCCTCGATGGGCTGCAGGGGAATCTCTGCTCCACCATCACCCTCCATGGGCTGCAAGGGGATAATTATTTCCTCTTTTTGCCATTTCCCCCTGGGACACAAACAGTATCCACTGCAGTACATAAGTAAGCTCAAAATGTCTATTCTTTTGATGCCTATGCTGCCCAAAGAATTTAGTTACAGGGGTGTTCTTCTGAATGATTTACATTTGCAGGCATTGAGTAGAAGAAAGACGAGAAATGGAAGAAAAGAGTTAATACTGGTAAGAGTAATGCAAACATGATGCAAAACCTTTGTAATAAGAAATATTACCCTACTCATTCTGTTTAAAAATTCAAATTTTTCATGGCAAATAATCATCTGTATTGTAAAGCTTAGGAGTATTTTTGGAGTTCACTGTGGTCTCAGTCAAGAAATGCATGTAAGCATGAGTTCAATTTTAAGAATCTGTACAACCCTGGTGACTTCAAAAAGATATAAAAATGGACAAAGTACCTGTTTTAGTTGACCACAATGACATCATTCACTTGTTTAGAAAATTCTTTGGATACAGATATGTCTAAGCAAAACATTTCTCAGACCCACTACAAGGAAGATTGTTCTGAAGTACAAATGTGTATTTTCGAAACCAAATAATCACATCACTGTTCTTCAAAATATCCTTGCTTATTTTACCATGCTGGCTCATCATAGCAATATCATACAAAAAAAAATAAAGAGAGAAAGGAAAAAAAGGGTCACCAAGAAGTCAAATCAAAATGATTACAAACTGTATTTTAAATCATAGCACACCTCTCTCCTCTCCCAAGCAGTTGCTATAGCTTAGAAGACAGGAGCAGGGGGCACTGAGTGCAGACTTCTAACAGTAATTCTCATTTTACCAGTTAGGAGTTGGTTCACAAACTAGTGTCAAAGAAAAAAAGTTAAGTTTGATTTTAAAGCAAAAAGGCCCTTTAGCTCAAGTTTGATATTTACTATTGCATTAAACTACAAGTACCAAAATACTTGGTTTCCTACATAACTACCTCTTCTCTTTAAGAAAAAGCAAATGCTAAATAATGGACTTCAGATATTTTATGCTTCTTCATAAGACAGATCTATTTAATTTTGATAGTCTAATGTCTCAAGGATATTTTCAGGCACTTGCTTAACATAAGTGTACACTTAGCACTCCTCAGATGAAAGGCCTGTACTGGTTTTGTTCAGATGTTGACCATTCTTAATAAACACAATGGTAGAAGAATCTCCCCCTAAATCCATCAAACTATCGGTCTTCCACAGCTTTTCACAATAGTTTTGCATGTGAATTACAATATGGACAGCTTTGTTGATGGTAAGTGTTGGCACAGCAGGAACTCCATAATAAGCTGCTGAGACAGTAAACTATTGCAGTGATTCAGCACAGAGACAAAGAATTCTAGCCATGAAGTCATCTGTCGACACAAATCTAGGAAAAGCAGGGAAAATGACATCTTCATTGAGGCAAATAATGTTCCAAACATACCAACCCATGTAAATCACTTAAGGGGAGCACACGTTCATCTTCATGAAAAGGCTCTGCACAGGCACATAGATCATTCACAGCACTAACAGGCATGTTATAAGTTACCTGTTCTCTTACTTGAGTTCCCAACACTATGCTTACTTCATATGGATGAATTTGAGAGAGTAAAAGGAAACAGCAACAATAACTGCTTTCACAGAGATTCTTCTTGTCCTACATATGCAATATACTAACATGCTTTTTTTTTTTTTCCTCCTCATATTAACTAGACTAAGACTTACAGAAAGAGTTTCTGATACTAATCCTTAAGTCCAAAGTAATTCACACTACAGACACACAGTTGAACCATACATTCAAAGATTATCACTGAAATAAACCAAAGGAACATCATTCAGAAAAGAGTTATGTAAGTCACTGTGGCCAACTGTCTGAAAAAAATGCAACACATGTAATTATTACTATACTATAACACAGGAATTCTCCTGGATTTAAATCCATGGAAGATTGGCATCTCATACTGCTGGCATTCTGGTCCCTCATTGCAATAATACAAATGAGTCGATTAAAAAAAGCACAGAGAAGGACAATAAGGAGATTAGGGAAGAGAACACCACCGAAGGACAAACTAGGTCTCTTCAGCATGAGAAAGAGGCATTAGAATACTACAAAGATGTGCAAAACCATTAACAATAGTGAGGAAAATAAATGTGGAATGAATGCTGTTTCTCACAGTCCAGGAACTGAGAAATCTTCAATGCAATTACTAGGTAGCATATTAAAATCCACAAAAGAAAGTAATGCTTAAAGTAATTTTTAACACAATGCATAACTAAATTGTAAAATTCATTGCCACAAAACATGGTGAAACGTAAGAACGTTTCAAAACCATACAAGCTATAATTCTTAGAAGACTCTCCACTACTAACAATCAAATGCAATAAATGCTTTTTGATGCAACTTCCAACTCAATAAATCCCTGTCATTGTCTGCCCAAAGCAGGGAGAATAAACAGGGGAAAGATCACTCTGCACCTCCACCACTTTAATATTTTTCTGCAAAAGTAGTGAAAAATCTTCAGCTTCAGGTGTTAGAAACAAGATATTGTGTAAGAAACAAGATATTGTGTAAGGTGCCTCTCAAATTCGTATGATCACCTTGAATCCAGAAGGAAATCACAATTAGAGTGCACTATGTTAAGGGGGTTTTCTTCACATTGCTGAAATAACTAAGTAATCTATTCAAGCTTAAAACCAGAAGTGCAGAAGACTGGAAGATTAACAGAATCTGCCCCTTCAATAACTGCTGAGTTTTCAGCATTATGTATAACTAGATTAGTTTCCAGCAAGGGTAAATACGACTTACTGGTAAGAACCAGGCATTTTTATGAAGTCATTTCTCAAAACAGCACTGAAGTCTCAAAGTCACTAAAGCGACAAACTAAACTTCTCAAATTCCTGAACTACCTATTTTGTATCCTGGGCAATAAAAGTTCATGCCATATATTTTAACCCTTTAATACTGCAGTAAATGACAGCCAAAACACATGAAACCATAAAAAACCCAAACACCCCAAAATACCAAATTATATTAGCATGTTGAGATTTTTCTTTTCTCTTCACTGACCAATAGGTGAGGAGCCTTCTGACTGCAGGTTGCACCTATTGATATTTTAGGTCTTTTTTTCTGAGGAACTGTAAGAACTAGAGCTAGAAGACTTAGCTTCACTTCAATTTAACATCATGCTACAGAATCATAGAATCATAGAATTGTAGGGGTTGGAAGTGTGGAAAATGCTGAATTGTTGCTTTTGCAGATTGAAATTTTGTATTGTATATTTTGTATAAAGCATACTGTTGCTAAAAGATAATCCTGGAAAGAGTTAAAACCGTGACTGAGGCCACGGGTTGGAACTCAAAAGAAATGTGGCTCAAAACTGACAGACGGTGTGGAGTCTTGATGCCATCTAAACAAAAGCCTGTATGAGCTTTTAAATTCCTTCCACCCTAGGCCCATGACAGTTACCGGGAAAGTTAAGATAAAATCAAGTACCTGCCAGTAAGCGATTATCCCAGACAAAAAGAGATGTTTAAGTGTTAAAGGCTCATACATACTAACTTTTCTCACTAACGGGAAGCAGGAATTTGCCAGCCGTGCAATATGTATTCCATTATGTCATAAATGGGGGACTTTGGTTGAGCCAGTAAACTTTTGAAATTGTTAATCTCTAGTTAAACGGTGGGAGGGATTTCGGACTGGAAAATGGTATAAAAATGCTACGTATTTTGACCAAAAGTGTGCCTACTTTTAGGTTACCCGCTCTTGCAAGAACGTATAATAAATTAATTACTGCTTCACTAACGTGTCTACCTCGAGTCCTTTTTAGGACCCTTTTTGCATTTCTAACAGAAGGGACCTCGAGAGATCATCGGGTCCAACCCCCTGCCAAAGCAGCTCCCTAGGACATTTCACTCAGATAGGCGTCCAGACGGGTCTTGAATATCTCCAGAGAAGGAGACTCCACCACCTCCCTGGGCAGCCTGTCCCAGGGCTCTGTCACCCTCACTGTACAGCTATTATAAAAAAGTCTGTATAATTTCTAAAAAAAAAAAAAAAAAAAAAATCCATATAAAAATTACAGGTTCTCTTCACGCTATGTTGAAGCTAAAAGGCGATAAAGTAGGACTAGAAACATAGAAACATCGTGGTTTTGCACAGTATTCTCCAAACATTCACAAAATCTTATGCTAAATTACCATGTATGTAGTCAACTTATGAGCAGTGACCACACTGTGGAATAATACATAGGATAATACTATTCTGTTACTATATTTACTTTAAAAGTGAATGAATGCAGAGGTTTACAGTTAAAGATGTTACAATCTGATCAGTTACACTTTTATTAAAACTGAAGGGTTGGCAACAGTTGTGGAAAATGCTGAATTGTTGCTTTTGCAGATTGAAATTTTGTATTGTATAAAGCATACTGTTGCTAAAAGAAAGAGTTAAAACCGTGACTGAGGCGCCACGGGTTGGAACTCAAAAGAAATGTGGCTCAAAACTGACAGACGGTGTGGAGTCTTGATGCCATCTAAACAAAAGCCTGTATGAGCTTTTGAATTCCTTCAACCCTAGGCCCAAGACAGTTGCCGGGAAAGTTAAGATAAAATCAAGTACCTGCCAGTAAGCGATTATCCCAGACAAAAAGAGATGTTTAAGTGTTAAAGGCTCATACATACTAACTTTTCTCACTAAGGGGAGCAGGAATTTGCCAGCCGTGCAATATGTATTCCATTATGTCATAAATGGGGGACTTTGGTTGAGCCAGTAAACTTTTGAAATTGTTAATCTCTAGTTAAACGGTGGGAGGGATTTCGGACTGGAAAATGGTATAAAAATGCTACGTATTTTGACCAAAAGTGTGCCTACTTTTAGGTTACCCGCTCTTGCAAGAACGTATAATAAATTAATTACTGCTTCACTAACGTGTCTACCTCGAGTCCTTTTTAGGACCCTTTTTGCATTTCTAACAGAAGGGACCTCGAGAGATCATCGGGTCCAACCCCCCTGCCAAAGCAGCTCCCTAGGACATTTCACTCAGATAGGCGTCCAGACGGGTCTTGAATATCTCCAGAGAAGGAGACTCCACCACCTCCCTGGGCAGCCTGTCCCAGGGCTCTGTCACCCTCACTGTACAGCTATTATAAAAAGTCTGTATAATTTCTAAAAAAAAAAAAAAAAAAAAAAATCCATATAAAAATTACAGGTTCTCTTCACGCTATGTTGAAGCTAAAAGGCGATAAAGTAGGACTAGAAACACAGAAACATCGTGGTTTTGCACAGTATTCTCCAAACATTCACAAAATCTTATGCTAAATTACCATGTATGTAGTCAACTTATGAGCAGTGACCACACTGTGGAATAATACATAGGATAATACTATTCTGTTACTATATTTACTTTAAAAGTGAATGAATGCAGAGGTTTACAGTTAAAGATGTTACAATCTGATCAGTTACACTTTTATTAAAACTGAAGGGTTGGCAACAGTTGTGGAAAATGCTGAATTGTTGCTTTTGCAGATTGAAATTTTGTATTGTATAAAGCATACTGTTGCTAAAAGAAAGAGTTAAAACCGTGACTGAGGCGCCACGGGTTGGAACTCAAAAGAAATGTGGCTCAAAACTGACAGACGGTGTGGAGTCTTGATGCCATCTAAACAAAAGCCTGTATGAGCTTTTGAATTCCTTCAACCCTAGGCCCAAGACAGTTGCCGGGAAAGTTAAGATAAAATCAAGTACCTGCCAGTAAGCGATTATCCCAGACAAAAAGAGATGTTTAAGTGTTAAAGGCTCATACATACTAACTTTTCTCACTAAGGGGAGCAGGAATTTGCCAGCCGTGCAATATGTATTCCATTATGTCATAAATGGGGGACTTTGGTTGAGCCAGTAAACTTTTGAAATTGTTAATCTCTAGTTAAACGGTGGGAGGGATTTCGGACTGGAAAATGGTATAAAAATGCTACGTATTTTGACCAAAAGTGTGCCTACTTTTGGGTCACCCGCTCTTGCAAGAACGTATAATAAATTAATTACTGCTTCACTAACGTGTCTACCTCGAGTCCTTTTTAGGACCCTTTTTGCATTTCTAACACAGTTAAGACTGTAGTAAGTGTTCAGTGTTCAAAAAACATTTGTCTGTGGAAATCCAAACACAGATCTCTGCTGTGAATTATTTGTGTTACAACATTTGAAATAAAGTACAATAGTTTCAGCTATATTTCAATCATAAGAGTGACAAAAAAGGAGTCCTGAATGCCTAAAGAATTGAAGCACCGATCTAGTTCTTTTCATCCTAGTACCAAAAGCTCCCTGAAAACACTTTCAGATACTTATTAAGTTGCAAAAGCCTATGCAACTGAAATGTTGCTTTAAAGAAAACCACCACAAACTAATTCAATATACAACAACAATTCTTAGCTAACATGGTCATAACTCATTTCCATATGAAGTTCAGGTCTGCAGCAATCTAATGCTGCTCCAGAATGTGTCTGTGTCATATTATAATAGAAATAAAGTTTTTTGGGTTGTCTTTTCTTGCAGAGAACAATCATAGGTTGCAATGCAAATTATAGTGCAATGGACTTAGCATGTATCAGAAGTTCACCTACTGGATTAAAAACATCTATGTAATTGGAGAAACCTGCTGTAAATATATCAATTTTTAAGATAAAGTGTGGTCTTAAAACCATAGATCATTATCTTATTAATAATCTTAAGTTTGAGATTGGATACAACTGAACTAATTAGGTCTGGGATCAGATCTACTTCTCTAAAACATACAAGAACATCAGGTTAAGTTTCAAGCAGGAAACTGGATGCTCCTTTAGAGCACATCAAGGAGGGAAAAAAATAAAAGTCAATGACCTTCCTCTACTTTTAACTCTCTGTAAAAAAACAAACCAAAACAAACTCAAAAAAAACCCACCCTTAAATTTTGCAGCATCATAGTGAAGAACGTTAATTTCCTGTAAACACCTAGGAGACTATAATGTGCTGACAAAAAAAAAAAAAGTGTGGTATAGTTCAGTCATCACAAAATTTGTGAATGAACTGCAGTCTTGTACCTAAGAGTGGTAGACTTTACAAAGAAATGTAATAAGCCAACTCCCCACCACCAGTATAAAAACTTAAATTCAAAATGATATACAGCATTTTGCTTTGTAATTAAATGCTTGCTACATTCTGGATTTGATAAAGTGCAGCCACTCACAGATTATACTTGCAATTCATATTACTTGTCAAATATCTCACCCCCCAAAAAAGTTTAAAATTAAAATGACAGTAAGAAGTCCCTTCATTCTCCCTTTAAGACTTGAAGTGAGAAAGCGAAGAGTTGTTAAGTATATTCATTCTGTGCTTGGCTGGTATGCAAAACTTCACATCAATGGATGTTCACTCAGCAAAATAAATTCATAAAAATGATCTGCAGTGTAGATAAGAGCTGCAGTGAGGACCAGAGAAGAGAATTTTGCCTCAAGGACAGCACAGAAAAGAAAATATATATCAAGTTCAGAACAGATGTTAGAAAGCTTATCAGGAGATTAAGCTGGTGAAATGGCCTGAAACACAATGAATTCCTACATCTTGTAAGATGCTCAGCAAGATGCATCAACACCAAACAAGTATGTGCAAGGAGAAAGGGGAAATTTTCTTTTGTTGTTCCCTACATATTCCCTAACCTATCCTGAATCTGTGCTGCTACTGCTTCTTAATAAAGAAGCTACCTCTCAAAGTGTATCAGCCAGCTCTCTATCTCCCTTCCCCTGTGTAATTCTGCCTTCCTCATAGGGATTGCACTACCATCACACTAGCTAAAGATTTCCCTCTCATCTGTGATAAATGATCCTAGTCTGGATTATTACTTTCTTTTCTGCAAGAATTCCACAAAATACTGAAAGGTACAGGCAAACTGTACAATGTCAGACTGAACAGAGCAAGAGCACAAGAGCTTACAAAACAGTGCAAGCCCAAGAGAAGTTTGCAGCTTCTTCTCTAGGAGCCTACTGCTGTAACTTCCAAAAAGTACAGTGGTAGGACAAGAAATTTTCTTCTTTCCCCTATTTTCTACAATGAATGTAGAATTTGGGATTTCACATCAACACCGGACTTTCAGGCACCATGATAGCCACATATGAATACGGAAAAAATATAACTCTTACATAATTCTAAAAATAACTGTCATTCCTACTTTATTAAACTTTCATCAACCAATTTATTTTATCTTTCTTAGAAACCTAAGAAAAGCTAGCTATGATTATACCACATCATTTCAAGTAGTGGATAGGTGTGCTTAATATACTGTTTTTCAAAATATATACATTAAAAGTGATTTAAAAAAAATAATCTTAATTCTCCTAAACTAATTTAAAATGTTTGCATTGCATTTTCAACTTTTGTTTCTGTCTTCTTCACACTTAACCCATCACTTTCATGATTGCTCAAGCAAGTATAATTGAAATGTGAAGTTCTTGAGAGCAGAATCTCTAATTAAGTCTGCATACATTACACAAAAATAATGTAGAGACAATCTTTTTGAAGACTGAGAATCACAATATGTGAAAATGAATAATACAAAAGGAATCAATATACAAGTCTGTGGGTTTTATACTTTAATATGAAAAGCTACTGTTGTAACATTGTAGACCTGCTACTTCAAGAGATCAATGAATTGGCCAAAAAGAAATTCTATCCAATAACTCAGCTTCTTTTTCATCAGATGATATTAAAATAAATTCTTATATGGTACTGTGAAATTTCTGTGCATCAGCAGGTGTGTTATTCTCCTTAGCCTACAAACAAAGTAACAGAGATAACCTGTCGACTGACAAAGCAATACAATCTGTTTATTATGCTAAAGTTTCTATTTTTACCATTGAGATTAGGTCTGCTGGTCAGGTCAGTTCAGAAGCACTGTTAACTTCTTGGCTGATGCCAAGGTCACAGACACCACAGCTATGAGCAATTCTTTCTTGGCTGCGATTTGCTCATGATTTCATTGCTTCCCAGCTGAACTACATAGCTTTCTTGGTCAGGGAACATATATAACACTTAATAGTGCAGCATTAAGTATAATGTAAAGCATACCAGATCTGCCCTGATGATCACTAGAAAAAAACCCCCAAAACCAAAACACAAAACCAACAAAAATCCCAGAGGTTTCCTAATCATCATAGTCAAATTTTTCTTCTATGTCCAAAGGCACCTAAAAGACTCCCTCGTGACCATAGTTGGTCAACAATTTCTGGCACAGTAAGGATCTTGATAAAAAGTTCAACTACATGTGGGGGAAACCTTTCCAGATAACTCTCTCAGGAAATAGGCACAACCCCAAATCTCACTACGCTTTGCTTCAAGGGCAAAGAATATATCTTTGCCAGACCAAACCACTCCAACTTCCGTAAGAGACAAATTAAAAAAATGAACCAACCAAAACAAGCCCAAACAAAATACCTGAGGCTGAACAAAAACAAGCCATTTCACCACACACATTTAATTTTCAACAGTCAGTATAAAAAAAAAAATAAAAAAAAAAAAATCAACCAACTCATGACAGACCACTCATTGTTTAATATACCTTCTGGCACTTCAGTACACCACTAATTACTGTAATAGAAAGAATTTCTTCAGACCTAATAGCCAACATTGAATGTGACCATCTGGATATCATCTGGTCCAACCTCCTATCCAAAGGCCTTATAACAATCTTAAGACTTTTCTGTGGTCTTCACTTCTCTAAAATGGAATTAACAGAATTCTATCAACAGAAACTCATGAAGGAAAAGATGAGAATACCCATGGAAGGTCATGCCATGGTTCAAGGCCACCAAAACCAAGCTGCCCTTCTCTACCGAACGCAATGCACAAAGCATTTACCAATCAAATCAAAATGGCTCCTTCCCATAATCTCTAATAATCTATCTTCTAATTGCTACCATTTTTCACAAATGTCAATGCAAATGGCAAAAGACAAAAAGCAAGGTTTATTAATTTATTTCATTACTCTTCCTTAACACATTTGTCCCTAGACTTGCAGCCTTGCAAAGCACACCAGAAATAGTGCGAAAGGCTGAAGCAGTAATTGAAGCAGCCTAAGCACTGACATACAGTTTGTCTGGATGCTAACTAGCATAATCAGATGATTCGCCATTAGCCCCAAATTTTCCTTCCACTGCCTTCACAACCCCTTGGCCTTTATATTACTCTTCAACTCTTACCCTCCCTTATCCACTTCATTCTACTCTCTAATTTCTTACAAGTTAAATCATTGTCCTTCACAATTTCTGCTCCTCTTCCCTAAAAAACAGTTCTAGAAAAAATAGAGTCTCTTACCATCATATTATTCAACTCCTAGATACATTATTTCTTTCACTGTATCATCAATTTTCATTGCAAACTCTGATGAAAGGATTACCTGATGATTTCTGTACTGTACCTTCTCTAATCGTTGTCTGCTGATAGCTGTTTCCTTGGCATTAACATAACACATAACTTGCAGGCAACAATAACAACTTCCACTGGATTTCAGTCTGACCTACATCTCCAGAACTAGGCCCTTGTGATTCACTCCACTAAACATAACTATTTTCCACCCATCTACCACAAAGGTAGAGTTTATTTTAAAAAGTTTGTCAGTAACACACAACTACACTGTCTTATCTAACTTATTTTAATGGACATTGTAAGGACACGTAAATTTACCCCTTCACTCATATATCTAAAGAAGAAAGTTTATCTTAAATTGTTTAACTGCCTTATGGAATCTTACAGTAGTTTTATCGTGAAATGAATCAGTTTCTCCATATGCCAGAGGGCACTCTGCATTCGAAGATTTGAGCTCTACTTAATAATTGACATTTTCTATTCAGTTGTTCTTTGAAAACTCAAGATTTGGATACAAAAGAACACAGTTTTGAATTAAAAAAGGATCCCTGGAGAATGTAATAGCATACTTTCCATAGTTTAGAGTTTCTGAACAAGTCAGCTTTTATCAGCAATAATTGAAGTTGCCAAATTCAAGAACAGAACTGATGTGGCTACACACTGTGAAACCATTTAGTGACAGCACAAATACAGTACACTGTAATTAGTTAGCTAACTGTTGTTACAAAAAAAATTGTGTAGTGTGCTGCCACCTCTACATAAATTCCAAAGTGCTTATGTCGTACGTTATTTCTAGAGTCATCAAAATTAAGTGCTTTGGTTTGCCCATCTGTATTTGTAATTAACTTCATGTAACTGAACACAGATATCTGAAATGTTTTAAAGTAAAACACTGAGTGGTGGTTCAGCCTCAGAGATGGTAACAGAGTACCACACCTGCAAGACAAGAGGACCAATCCGATGCCCTGGCTGCCCTCAGGAGTACCCCTTCCCAACCTGCACTTTTTATGGGGAAGTGGTGTCAGGTGGTATGGAAAACAGCCCAGGCTAACTCAGCTCACCTGGGCTGACTGCTTGGGGAGGTTAACTCTGGCCTGACCAGAACCAGGACACACTGTCATTGAAAGATCATTATTCAAAACCTGTAACAGTAAGAGTGCCATCATTAGAAATTTCAAATTTTCAGTTACATTAACTTGTGAAAAAACAGTTCAAAGTAATACCTAAAGAATTCCTCAAATATAAATTTAGTTCCCATCAAGGTCATGATCTTGCTCTCCTTAAGCTATTTTACAGCCATTCTCATTTAGTGGGCATTTTTTACTTCAGAGAACTGAGGCTCACAAGAGGTCTCCCCCGCTTTGTACAGCTTCACAGCTGCAAAGGTTGAGAAAATGAGTGATGAGAAAAATGAGTGACTACAAAAAAGAAAAACAAAAACATTTTTCATACAAAACTCTGAAAAAAAGAAGGCAATGAATATACTTTTTGACTTATATTTTGTATAGACTACCTGACTTAAAATTCAGCCTTTTCCTGCCCATGAGTCCCAAAAGAAGCACATGGGACACGTGTACGCACATTAAAAAGCAGGAAACACACACATTTTTTTCTACTTTAGAAATTTACCCACCAAGTAGTTTATTGCTTTACATGCAGCAGTACTGGTAAAAATTTTAATGTTTACCAGTCAATTTGAAGGAGTATTAGTCCTTAGACACACTTGCTTTATCTTTCAAAACCAGATTACCTTGATAAGAGGGAAACAAATGATGAACAAACAGCATCTTTGTTCATCTCTCCAAACCTCTCAGCTCCTGATGTTAAAACTCTCCTCCTAAGCTTTATGTTAGACAATACTTGATGAGATTGTTTGGGTGGGGACTGAGGTTTCATACCAGCCTCCTTCACTGAGGAATCCTAGTCTCTTGTACCTTGCTTTCACAAGTATAGAAATCTTCAAAACAAAACAGGCAATTTCCAAGAGACCTGACATTCTTGTGCCTTTTCTTGATTTAAAGACTTGCTGTAGTTTCAACTCTGCTTCTCTGATGCATCTGAAATACTCTTCAGATTCTGAAGTGAATGGCAGCAATTACACTCAATCCATAACTGAACTCCTGGATATGTTTATGAACTGGATACCACGCAACTATCGAAATCTACTTCAGGGATGCCTCAAGAATTACTGTGTATGTGTAGATTGGGTACGTAACACCTATTCAATCCCAGGTTCCTGGACATCAGGAAGCTGAACAGAGATCCAGATAAGCTGCCTGGCATCTAAAATTACTGAACAAATACAAAATACTGCATGTAAAGGAGGTCCCAAAGAAAAGAAGACTGTATTAAGTAAATTCATACTTGAAATGGATTGAGAATGTGTGTTCCCTTATGGCAATTAATCCTGGCTATTAGTAGAGCTTCAATGAACACCTTTTATCAGTGCAAATTAATATTTTATAAGTAATCATACAGACTGAAGAATTTTGGTGGAAAGAAACACATTCCTATATTTTGTACAGTACTAATACCATGAAGATTTTATATAGCTTCAGGTAATAGTAGAAATCTACACTTTAAAAAATTGGTCACTAGAACACTTTGCTTGTGTGCTTTCATATGCTTGTTCACTGCATTTGTTCACTGCAATCATAATGCAACCAGAAGGCAAGTCCAATCTATTTGGAAGAAAATTTCCATAACATTTCAGAATGGCTCTGCATATGTCACCATATATATTCATACTTCAGTAGAGGGGTTTCCATGGGGTTGAGATAGAGTAGATAGATACTACAGCTTGGAAAAATGACAAGACAAGCCCTATGTGCACTTGCATTATTATTCCAGCTTGGGGTAAACAATTTAACTATCAGAAATGTGTAACAAATAGTGATGG
Source organism: Hypotaenidia okinawae (assembly GCA_027925045.1). Lineage (NCBI taxonomy): Eukaryota > Metazoa > Chordata > Aves > Gruiformes > Rallidae > Hypotaenidia > Hypotaenidia okinawae. The sequence goes on along the minus strand of BSDF01000013.1, from coordinate 14,255,553 downwards.
AACATACAGGCTTGATGAAGAAATATAAATACATACGGACTAATTATGAACACATTTATAAAAGCTTTCCTTTCAAAATAGAGAAAAACTTCTACTTCACTTTCAATAATTTCCAGCTCCAAAGACCAAACATGATTTTTCAAGTCAGCAAAAAACTCAGCCTAATTTTCAACCACTCTAACACAGTATATGTAAAATAACATTGTTGAGAGCTCTCGATTGGAAATGTCATTTGAAACAGACAGATCATCAAGAAACCTCAGGTTTGTACAAACAATACCCAACCAAAGCCCAACAAAAACCAGTTAGAAATTATTTTACTTACACAGTACTTGTTTGTCCTGAAGAGTAACCAAGTGAAACTTCAAACATTTGTGCAGTATTTCTCATACAAATATATAAAAGTTTTCCCACACAAATAATTTAAAATATGCTTTATAAATTCAGTCAGAGAATGGCATTATAGCATACTAACTACAATGCAGCCAGTTAACTGCACGATTGCCTGTATTTATTGCTGTGGTTTAGCTTATAGATGAACAGATGGTTTCCATGTGCTCCCAATCAAATACCCTCAACTGCTTATTTGATCATCTGCACTAGGGTTTTTGATTTAAATAATTGAGCTTTATCATTCTGTACTTCTTAAATTTGACCTGTTTCTTGCTTCTCTTTTGACTTGTGGCAATTGCTGTTGGCTGATGGCCAGCAGCCTTTTCCTCAGACTTCAAGTATAGTTAACTCAGCAGTGAATTCCAGACACTCTCTATTCCTTTGGAAAACATAGTCTAAGTTCTGTTCTCTAAATAATCCCCATAGATGCACGAAAGCACAATTAATAATTCAATTATTAATCAAAAATGAAAGATTTGTTTACTCTCATTTAACACTGTTCAGTCTTACGACATAAATGAGTGGCTTTAACCTAATACTTATATAATTCTTTAAAAAGCAAAGCAACTTAAAATGCAAATAAATAATTTACACAGGGACAAATAACATTTAAAATCTACCTTCTATTTCTCTTGTCCATTTGTTTTAAAGCTAAGAAACACTGTTAAATCATTCCATTATGCTCTGCATCTTAGGTTGTTTAATTGAAGAAATACATACGTTCATTACTGAATTCCTTAATTATTATTCATTGCTAAGAAACAGCACACAAGTTTTGTTTTGGGTTCAGTTTGCCACTACTGCTGAAGCTGGATGTTATAACAAGATAATATAAATTCTCTTACCTAGCAAAGTGCAAGGATATAAGCACGTCAGCATTGTCTGATTTTGGTTGCCTAAACACCAGTTTTGCCTATGCGGCATTTTGTGAGATTTTTTACTTTAAATGAAAGGGTTAAATATCAGGGTAACCTTTTGCATAAAGCAGGGTTAACATAAACATTACAGTCAATCTAAAAAAGAAAAAACTGAAAGTGCCTTCAGGAGCACACAAGAGAAAGCACAAGCACAAAAAAGAAAATGTATTAACATAAAACTTAGTTCATTATAAATATGTACTGAAGGGTTATCTGCAAATGAAAACACATATAAGTGCACATACGTATGCTTGCTTAAGAGTAGAATCTTCTATGAAATTAGAATATTAAATTAAAAGACAAAGTTTGACTTAGGTTTTTTTTTAGTTTTCTAATTTGGTCTGTAATGCTGAGGCATAAAGAAATTTGGATTATGTTAGACCACTCACTGGCTATATAATATACTAATATCTAAACTTCCTGACAGCTAAGTCGGTTCAATTAATTACTTAGACTGAAAACTACTAGGGTCTTTTTTTTGTGTGTTTGTGTGCAGTGAAATAAAATAAAAAACAACAACAAAAACCCCAAAGAGTACAGGTAAGGGTAGGAAGGACCATTGAGTTAGTTCATTGCTCCCATTCTCCCAGAGTTAGAACAGTCAAGAATTTGCCTATGTATGCCAGCAAAATACCTTCAGTGTCAAGAAAGGAAAGTAACAAAAAAAGACAGATAGGTTGTAAGTGATTCTAAATGTAAAAACTATGCCTGACTGACACACCAGAAAATGAGAGTGTGGCAGGAGATAAAAGAGATAGAAATACAGTAAGAAGTAATGGGTCCAGACAAAAGATGGATGCATTCTTGCCCCACATTGTTCTGGATTCTAGGTTTTCAAAGAGCAGAAGACTACAGTACATGGAACAGGAGTTTTGGCAAGGGGAACAGTAATAGTAAAAATGGTAGTTCTACCAGTGCTGCCAAAAGCAACAGAATGGCCGAGGAGGAGGATTCCATATGCCAGAAGGATGTAGAGCCAGATTTTCTAAGATACTTCAGTACCTAACAAATGTTACTAGGTGCTTAACTGCAAGACATGTTAGCAGTTGATTACTGTCATTGATTAAAGAGTTATATAATGGTTAAGTCTCTTAAATTCCTCAGTTGCACAGATATTTAGGTTTAGGAATGCCTAGTTAGAAGGTATATTAATAGTTAATAAAATATTAAAACCCTCAGAAAGCATTGGGGGAAGAATTCTTGCAGTCCTTCCAGTATCATCTGCCCAAACTCTACATATATTGTTTGTTTTCTGTTAACTAAGAAAATAAGTGGAATAATTACTTAAAACAATTGGGGTGAAGCACTTGCATGAATTGAGGTAAGATGGGAAAGGATGTCTCTGCTTCAACATATTTAGAGCAGTATGTTGAATACATAATCACAAGCTCTAACTCCCAGGCCACTGTAGAGCTGCTCTCACAATTTTTCTATGCCAGTTATTTCAGACTGAAAAATAATAAACCAGTTGCTAAGCAAAACCCCAGAAGAAACATCCTATAGTGGTGAGATCCTCTGCAATGGTCTAATGGAAAGAAAACCTGCCTGCAGCATATGAACCAAGAGTGAAATCAATACTCTATGTAAACGTACTTGATTTGAAGTATGCTTGACAAGTTGGCACCAGCACAGATAGAAATTTTAAGTATGAACGACTTAGGAGTCCTTAAGATGTGACAGTTTGGAGATACAGTCTCTAACTCAAGCATTGCATCTTCTAATCTTTTGCATTCCTCCATAGCAGGCCAGCAATTTCACTCAGCCTTCAAGACACTAGGAACTGAATGTACCATAGACACCACATACACTTTTCTGTCTTCAGCGATAGTAGACAGAACTTCAGTCATGGAAAGAGCACATATCTCAGAATTCTGAGCTAAGGCCATGCAGATCTACTAAACTGTCAAATTCTTCACTGCTTTTGAAGACCAGGCAATAATAAATAAATAATAGAATATCAGCAAACACCTTAAAATGAACAGCTTTAATGCAACAATAGACCAAAATCAGAGTGAAGTCTAAGAGAGGGAATATTACAGAAAGAACTTTGAAGAAAAAAAGAAAAAAAGGGGGATGTAAAAAGTACAGTTACTTGCTAGCAAATCAAAGGGGGCTTGGAGGTCTTTTGGGGTTTATTTTCCAAAGTAGATAAAATACTTTGATTATGTAGAAACTCCTAGCAAAGTAAAAAATATGCATGTGTATGAAGTGCTCTGCAAGACCAAATCCTAACAATATGGAGAGAATAAACACCTTGATCATTACCAGAAGGAATCTGTGTATTCAGTGTTACTTAATTTCATAAATACTTAATCATAATTAAAGTCACTGGATAGCTTTTTAAAAGTAGTTAGTTGTTAAGATGATTGGCAGTTTTCCTTGCTGTTGATAACACCTAATGATACATTGCAGGATGGAAAGCTGCATTAAGAAATCCAAAAATACCTTCTCTGAACTCACCACATTATGCAGTTCTAAGTTTTTCTTTCCACAGACGTTTTATAGATACTTGCTATTTAGAGAAAGCTGACTGATGTTAGATCATTCATTCAAATGTTTCTTCAAAAGATTTTTAGGTGTTGGTGGTTGGGGTTTGTTTACCCCAACTCTGTAGCTCCAAGAAAGACAACTGGCAAGCTTCAAGAATTTCATTAATTTATATCTTTCTCTAAATAAGAAACAGAATTACTATGTACAGAATTTAAACTCCAGTCTTGGATTATGATAAACTGCTGGTACATGAAAAAGTATCGTCACTTGTTTGTGCTGTAGAAAAAAATGGAAGGGGTCAGAAATAGAAGAGAAAAATGGGGTCAATCTCAAGTAAGATAATTCAACATACTTATTAAAATCAGTATCTGATTTACATAGTCACCACTCACACCTCTGCAGACTTACAGCCAGCCTAAAGTAGGGATACAGAGGCCAGCTTCCAAATCCTCCTTTTTTTTCTCCTTATCTCACCCGTGCTTATGCCCTGATCCTACAACATATTTAACTTGAAACAAACAAGAAAAGTTCACTACTGATGTGCTCTATGTATCTATTTTTTATTAATTTTCAATAGAGGTCTTTGTTGCATCTAATTACTCCTATTTTGTGTAACAGAGTAATCACAAACATTGTATAGGAGAAAAAGAGAATATAATATTTCATCTGGATTTCTGCTTCATTTTTTTCTTCTGGCATGCAGCTCAGTTTCCCCTCCTTAAAAGGAAAGGAAAAATATAATTTGGTAAAGCTGACTACCAATGTTTGTCATTTCTTTTAGAAGATTCATTAATTCCAATGAGAACTTTGCATTAGGTTATACATAATTAAGTATTTTTAGTCTGGACACATAGAAATAGGGAAAAAAAAGTTTTAAGCCTTACTTTTTCCTGGATTTATAGAGAAATGCCCAATTTAAATGCAAGTTGAGTTTCCATTTCTTCACAATACATTCAGTAAAACTTTTAAGGCTAAGCTCTTAAAATTCAGACTACTTTTAGTTCTTAAAAACACATATGTGGAAGCTATGTCTAGACTAATGTTGCATCCCTGTTCATCGAGGTCTCTTGATACCTACAGAAGTAACAGAAGCTGGTTTTTCTTGGACATTAGAATGAAATCAATAACCATCTTTGGACTAAGGGCTAACATTAGGATACCAACTACATAAATGGTTGTCCTTTCAGTCACTTGTGAAGAGGCAGAATTCAAACTATGTTTATACACAACCCCTACTAATTATATGCATCCTTAAGCACCTTATATTGCCTACTCTTTGATACAGGATTATGAGAACAGACTGATGTTTGCCCTCTCAGTGCAAGAAATCCCGAAGTTCAGACAATAAATGAAAGTGACTCTTTACAAGGTATGTTGGAATCATTGCTAAAATCCAGGCAGAGTGCCAAGGCATGTCTCCCTAAGTGGATGGGGACTGCATCCTGCCTCTGCTCACCCACCCCAAGCCCAGTCTAGTGCCTCAACACCAGGCAGAGTCTTCCACAGTCAGCCTTCATTCTACTACCTCCCATAGAAGGAGGAAGAACTATAACTCATCCTTGCAGCAATCAGGACTAGATATACATCTACAAAGCCTGTGATACAGTGTACCAATGGTTTTGTTAGCACTTAATGAGCTGAATCTACCTGAGAAGAACAGAGGTCAGAAACCCAAAACGTTTCTGTGGCTAAATAGATTCCCACACAGGGTCTCAGGCATGCAAACCTAGTGAAGCCTGCAATCAGAGAATGCCCCGCAGTTTAACCAATGCCATCCTCTCTAATGTGCCAAAAACCATAACACTTGCAAAACAGCAGAGTACTTCATGCCTCTGAGCTCAACTCATGCTGTATAGTATTGAAAAACCCCACCTGATTTATAATATGACAGCAGTTTCCTACTGCAATTTTTTAATGATGCTGAAAGAAAAGCCGCACCTTGTTCTTAAAATAAACGAAGTATTTTGCTTTTTTTGTAACCTCTGACAGCACAAGGTAAAATGATTCATTAAATGACTACTTTATGGTTATTTATGAGATGCTAACTAGGTGTATGATGTGCTAATTATTAAGAAAGCACACATTTGGAACATCTCCAGGTGTCTTTCCAAATCTTTTTTCCCCAGGTGCAGTTGTTTTTCAATTTCTTTCTGTTTGAATGAACATTACAGCATACACAATTTCTTTACTTAGTTTCATTGTTTCATACGCTTTAACATCAGAGCAAATTCAGAGCACTTGATCACGAGCCATCCTGCTTCATCTGGACACTTCTGTTTAAAAAATCCAGAAACTCATTTAAGCAAAAAATCCCACTATATTCTTTAAATTAAAACAGACATGATAGAGGACTAAGAGGCTGCTAACTTCTGAAGCTTCTTCTGTAAAGGCAGTGAAGCAAGTTTGTTAAAGGCTTCCAGGAGCAAAAGGTTAAAAAAATCTCCCCAAATTAATTCCAGTCTAACTTAGGAGAACATTCCTTTCCTATTGCCAGTCATACACTGGAAAAGCTATGCAAGCACCTAGAAAAATAACTGCCAGAACACCTACTCCATGCTATGTGCTGTTTCCTGGGCTGACTGAACTGCAGTGCTCTGAGGGAATCTAAACGGCGAACCAGGGTGTGTGTGATTCCTGGAGCAGGAAAAGCCTGAGCTGTGCTGAGTTCCAGAGGCATACATAGCAGGCACTATGGCAAGCAGCAGGAGCCCAAAGGAGTGAAATTTGTGACAAAGTTAAATGACTTGGCAAGTCTTGCTACACTGGAACACGCAATTTGAGAAGACCAATACATACACACCATTTCACGGACTATTTAATAATCTGGTAGTATGACTGTATCAAGGCTAAATGAAAATATATTTTAAAAGGATTCACTTACGTGAACATCACTGTCACTGATTACACTGATGTGGACATGCATGAAAAGATGTTTAAGTAGCAGTAGAATTCAGAATTAATCAATTTTGACACATGTTCAAGTGCAAAAATACATGGATCCACAGCACAGAGCTGGGAAAATAAATAGAAGAGAAAGTGCCACCAGGCAGTTATATTATTTAACCCAGTATACAACCTTTGCTTTCTCACCGCTAGCATTTTTCATAGCATTTTACTAAGATTATTTTCACATTAAATTGGATGTTTACACGCAGCATGATCATATCTTTCTGCTTCAGACAAGCACCAACTAAAAAGTGAGTTCCAGGTTACAGGAAACTGAAGGATGGAAAAGAAAGATATTTTTCTGACAACACATTTGAAATTAAGACAATAGCAAATAACAGCAGGTAGCACATGTGTGCTAAACCATGGTATAGATAAGGCACAAAGCATTCTGTTCACACCAAATAATTACTTTAGGTTGAATATTAACATTTACCTATATAAAATATAATAAAATTTGCATATAAATGTTCATTCTTCTAACAACAATAGGGAAAAAAATATATTTTACTCATCATTTTGCTAAGTCTAAATCCCAAATCTTGCCACAGAACAGTCTTTTTGTTTGTCAGTACTTAAGGTTGCCTACATAATTTTAGAAAGTTAGTTTTTAGGTCTTTTGCTTACAGCCTGCAAATTTTGTTGTTTTATTAACTAATTTAAGTTCTTTCCACATTCTAAGGAAATTATTTACATAAAACAAAGAACTTGGATTGTGTTACAAGTGACATATACTGAGATTAAAAAATAATTTCATTGTACTTACCCTTTAAATTAAGCAAAGGTGGGGGAAAAGGTTAAAATTCTGGCTTTGTGAAAGCAAGCATATGAATTGTAATAATAAAAAATATTTCTAAAGCATTTTATAAAACTTGGAACACATTTTTGCCTTTCTAAGCAGAACATGTGTTTTGCTTGGTTTACAGAAAACGGTAAGGTGTTGTTGAAGGTAACAAAGAAGAAATATTCTAATCCAGAAAGAACATCAGCTTGCTGCTGATACAGATAATTGTAGACACAAGGTACAGTTTTATCCACACCTACATTACTTCCCTCCCTCTCTCTCCTGTCCTGCCCTGAATATGTTAATGCGGATCTCACTGACCATTGCTAGTCAGGTGCTACTTGATAAATATATACATCATCTAGAATTATCTATGCAGTTTAGAAAACAAAGCCAGGAGACACTCAACAGAAGGGTTATGAGAAACTTTTGGAGATTGTTTTCCTAGAAAATAAAGTATATTTTGATTTACTTTCATTCATATTTTACTAAACCTAAACAATTTTAATGAAAGATAATATTTTTTTCCACTTCAGATCATTCATTCAAATCTTAAGGTCAAGCTCAACTAGCTTTGTGGCTTTGTAATCTCCTCTTTATTTTGAAAATGACAAAGGTAATAGCAAAAGAATCTTTACTCTAGGTTTAGGATGCTGCCTTAGGCCCAAACTGCAAAGTGTTCCTTTACCTTCATGCTTGATCCCACAGGCAATGATTTACACAAGTAATTTAATACTAGTGGGAAAAGCCCTAAGGTATGAGTAAGTAAGAATAAAGATCAGACCCCTTGTTTAAATGCTCAGATTATCAAAGAACAATTAGAAATGAAAGTGACTAACAGAATAAGTAAGAAAAAAAAATATCAATATGCTAAACTCCTTTCTTTGGAAAATCTTAGTCTCTGGGATGATGTTCTTCAGTTGGGTTGAACTTATTCTACCTTTCACTAGAAATACTTCTGCTCTGTTTACTCCCATCAGACACAATATATAAAGCTCCAAATCTATCAACCAGGACTTGCTCCACATGTACAGCATTTGTGACTGCAAAGTCTCAGATCGCACACACACTCAACATCATACAGAATTTGTGGTGAAGGTCCTTTGTTCAGCACATTGCAACAGACAAACAAGGAGATTTCATTAATACCAGGAAACACTAAAGTACTGTAGAGCTGTTGCTGTAAGTTTGCTCTCTGCTCAGTATGTAAAGCGAGAAGTCTTTCCATACAGTTTCCCTTGCTTGCTAAGGCCCCCAAACTTACCTTGCCTACTTTCAACCCGCTAGTTTTATGGCAAACTCCTCACCCTACCTTCATGGAATGTAACGACCACTGAGATTACATGATCAAGATAAAATGACTCAGGCTGGCCAAACGTCTGACTACTCAGAGCTCATTCTTCATTGACACTTTCAACTCATACGCAAAAAATCAAAGGCTTCTCTCCATAATAATTTTATCTGGAGTTCAACACTGGAACCACAGCAATTTCTTTTCAAACGGAGCATAGATTAAAAAAAGTCCTGCTAGATTTTTAAAAATTAAAATAACAATGGCTATAGCACTGAGTTTGCTGATACAAATCCCAAGCTCCTGTCTCTCCAAAGCCTCTGACAGTCACATTACAGAATGCATTACAACTTCTGTGACTCGTACTAGACAGACCTGAACAGGATTCTTTTACATCCTGTAAAACCAGCGAAGTCAAAATTATGTAGGCATTTTGCTAGTAAAAGAAGAAAAATCTTAAGAAAGGAATGCACAGTTCATTAAGAACATAAGACTGCAGTTTTTAGTATTTTAACAAAGAAATTGATTTGGGTTTGTTGGTTTGTATCATCACCCATTGCCCCTCCAAGTTTGCTTTATTATATCAGTTGGTTTTTGTGCTTTTAGAAAAATAACAAATTTCAGCTGAAATAAGAATTTCTAACAAGCATTAAATGTTTGCTGAAAATATTTGTTAAAATAAATTCAAATAGAAGTTTATCTTAAACCAGCAAGGATTTAAATGCTTACTTAATACAAAATATAGATGTTTTTAATGAAGATACTATGTCACTCATATATGAAATCATTCTGGATCAAGACTGTAGTGAATTCTGAAACAAAGTAACAAGATTAGAAAAAAGAGCTTTACAATTGTGAAGAAACCACCTGAATTTTATAAAAAAGTTGGGAATTGAGGTGGTTAAGCTGAAGTGAGACCTCTCAAGCACTTCCTTATTTTGGGAACTAGGTATTCAGAAGTGTCCAAGGTGGGCAAGAATACCCATCAAGTAGATCAACCAGAATCCATATAACGTATTATTTCAGTGTGATACAACAGAGAAGCCTTACAGGTGACATTAAATCTTATTACGATTTTCCTCATTCCACTGGTAATTTTCATTAATATGAAAAATAAAAAGGCACATTACTATGACAGTGACATGATGTGAGCAATTTTATTGAAGTAGAAAGCTAAGAATGATAATATGCAATAATTATTTTATTGATGCACAGGAAATGAATTATTCATAGTGACAAAGTATCTGTGGATAATTCTAATTACCTGCTTTTAAAGTATATGAGATCCACAGAAAATACATTAACAACTTTGATTGAACACCTGCTATCCTGTGGAAGATAACAAGAACCAGATTCCAAATTTTTCTGACATTGAACTCAATGGCATTTGGTCTTCCAAATGTGCATTACTTGTAGAATTACTTGTAATATCATGGAAAATTTTGTTATATTCTCTGTTTCAGTGACCCGTGATAGCTTTTGATATAACCAGGGAAAAGTAACAGCTTAAGTTCATGTATTGTTTCATATTTTTAGATCATGTTTTGTTTTGTATCTTTTTTAAGCTAATGCATGGTTACTAATGAAACTTAAGTCTATCTATGACAAATGTCCTCTGTGATAACCTCACTGCCTAAATTGTCTTGTCTACATAATTCTTAATGCTACAATCCAGTGATACATATTGCGATTCTATGTTAAATTAACTTGCTAATAGTTCATGTTGTCTAATGGTTTGCAACTGGTCTTTGGTAGTGCAGGTTTTGGTATGTGGCAAGGTAAACTTAAAATTCCTAAAGTCCAAATTGTGTCTTTCTACTTTGGGCATTACATTTAGACTAACAAAAGTCTAATATTTCTATTATCAGTTACTCAATTAGAAGCTAAGTCTAACATGAAAGAGAGTAAAATTCAGTATAAACTTCAGTAAGATTAAAGCCCTTAAAGGTAAGGTGGAATTCTCTGGAAGACCCTTTTGAAGGTGTTCTGAACCATGCAGAAAGATCACAGACTGATTCACTATCCTCTAAATAATAATAAAAGAATAAAATTGAGAGAATCAGGTGCAGAACAGCAAATTTTAACTGGGTCCCTACTTCTTCAAAGCAGTGGTAGCATGTCTTTAATTAAAAACCCCAAACTTTTCTGTCCAACAGGACAAAATATGGACTGTTTTGTAGGACAAAATATGGACTGGAGAATGTATTTAATGAAAAATGCATATCAATGCTTTATCAGTTATCTGGACATAGACTGATCTGACTAAAAGAGAAGGTAATTACCTGTGGCATTAGAGTTAATTAAGTTAATTACAGAAGCATGAAACATACCTCTATACGACACTGTAATTTTTAGTTTCCTTCTCTATACTTTCTGCTGAAGTACTACACATGTTCCAGAAGATACTATGCAATATTTTCCTCCATCATTCCCCTATAAAACCATTTATTTCCTAGGTATTCTATACCATTCACTACAGGACTCCACGCTAAATAAAATATCTATTCATAAATTTTGATAGAAGTTGACACTGGACATGTGGTAAGTTAAACTGTGTAATACTTAGTGTTCATACAGTGTGTTTGGTCTCTTCTAACCCAAATAGTTTTCATTTTACAAGCAATCATTCCATTGTTAGCTTTATTTTGTCTGACTAAATGTTGACTTTGCTTGTAAAACTACTTATAAATGTGTTTGCTAGGAGAGATATAATAGCTCAAAATAAAGGAAATGTCAAGAGAAACTAAAGTGTTGGAACTGAAGGTCAGCAAATTTTTCCTGTGTACATTTGTTAGATTCAATAATTATTTATCCTTTTTCTTTTACGTAAATGTTTAATCAAGCTGATGTAACAGAATTATGAAACAAGAGTAAATACATCAGGATCATTTTGCTACAGACTTAATAAAATCATAATGGCAGGTTTTGTTGGTTTGAATTATTCCAAATCAATCTGGTGTTTGCCCTGTGGCAATCCTATAAAATTTCTGTAGGTCTTCTGCTACTTGTAGCTCAGCATCCCTTAAGCTATGATGCTACAAGGCACACAAAAGCAGCTCAAGAAGTAGAAGGATTGTTCCATTTTCACACCTAGTTCTGTTTACCAGCTGCCACATAAAGGTGTGCATTAGCATGAAATGGGATGGAAGGGATTTTTACACATTAATTACCTATAAGAAACAGAGTAAGAAAATTTTATGTCCTTAAGACCATAAACAGCTTGTAGCAGGTTGATCCTGGCTAGAGACCAGGTACCCACCAAAGGCACACTATCATCACTTGACCTTCTCAACTGTATAAGGGGAGGGAAAATAGAAGGAAAGGCTCATGGGTTGAGATAAGGACAATTACACCAATTACAACTGTGGGCAAAACAGACTTGACTTGGGAAAATGGACTTGATTTATTACCAATAAAATCACAGTAGGATAATAAGAAATAAACCTAAAATTTAAATCACCTTCCCCCCAATCCTCCCTTCATCCCAGGCTTAACTTTACTCCAGAATTATCTACCTCCTCCAACCAGGTGTTGCAAGAGGGTGGAGAATGGGGGTTGTGGTCAGTTCATTACCCACTGACTCTGCTGCTCCTTTCCTCATCAGGGGGAGGTCTCCTCACATTCTTCCCCTGATCCAGCCTGGACTCCTCTCTCCACAGGTCATCAGGTCCTGCTAGAGGCCTGCTCTAGCACAGGCTTCCTATGGGGTCACAGCCTCCTTCAGGTGCCTCTGCCTGCTCTGGTGTAGGGTCCTCCACAGGCTGAAGGGGAAGTTCTGCTCTGACTCCTGGAGCACCTCCACCCTCTCCTTCAGTGACCTTGGCATTAGCAGAGTTTCTCACATATTGTCACTCCTGTATGTGGCTGCAATTGTTCCTGGTGGGGTTTTTTTTCCCCAGAGTACGCCACTGTTGCTGATGGGCTCAGCCTTGGCCAGTGGTGGGTCTGTCTTGGAGCCAGCTGGCATTGGTTCGTGCTGTCAGACGTGGGGAAAGCTTCTAGCAGGTTCTTGCAGAAGCCATATCTGTAGGCCCCCTGCTACCAAAATCTTGCCATGCAAACCCAAAAACGAAAGCAGTTTTAAAAGGCTTACTGCAGAATAATTACTTTGTATTTTACTAAATGTAAAAGTTATAAGGGATTCCTAGCATTACTTAATGCAGAGAGTTAGCTAGTCCCCTTCTCCATAACAACACCTGTACAAAAAAGTTAGTGCTGCTTTTCAGGGAATTCTTAAAATATCAAACATATTTGTGCTGAGAGGGAACCAGACAGTAGAGAAAGAGCGACATTAAATAATGTTAACAAACTCTCCTGACAGTAAACAATGATGGAGCATTAAAGCACAAAGGAATAATAAATCCTTACAGGATCTGTGCAAGATATAATTTCTGTCAGTATGGAGCCTGCTGCAAGATGACTTCATTTCTTGGTTCAGCATGCCAGTGTTTAGAGGTTAAAGAAAACAAGCAGCAATGTGTTTAATACTGATAACCAATAACACATCTGGAGAAGATCATCGATTCTTTTGATGAGCTAAAAGCTGAAGGGAAAGCGTGGCTTCCTACCCCAGACATCAAAGTTACTAATAGTTAACTCAGATGCTTAAGATAACATTCTGCATTTTGGAATATGAGAGGATTCACTACCTCACATGGGTGAAATTCCTAGCAAAGACATGCAAAACCAAACTTACACATACACAGAGCAAAGTATTTAAAGGGAGAAAGAGAAATTGTATTGCTAAAACATTTGCAACTTTCTTTTGATCATAATCTAAAATGTGTACATAACTGTGATATGAATACAGGGAACTGTGGGTTGTACTTTAAGAAGCTTTGTGATTCTTGGTTTATTTTATACAAGCAAAAGGAAATTACAGAAAATACAGAGCTTAGATGTGGCAATCTCTATCGTTTATTTGCCTAGGATAACAAATACCTTGGTGTAACTCACTGAGAATTATATTTAAAGAACATAAAATGTGAGAGAAATATACTATAACCGCCTACTCAAAAAACTTTTTTTATTGGGTTGTTGGCTCAAAACTGTATTTCTAAATCCACTATTATCTTCCATAAAATCCTCACAGTTCAGTTAATCTAAAAATATAAACATTTACTCATTTATGAGCTTCAGAACCAAGCAACTTTCCAAATAGGAACATTACAGAGAAAGCTGCACATCTTGAAACGGCTGATCAAAGCAACATGAGAAGAGCACAGCCTGCCCTTGAATTCACATTCAAATGCTTTGTCTGCCTTTAACAGCCACACGTGTAGCATGACAAGTATAGTGACTACAGTTTTGATTTACACAAATCTGATTATTTATTATGAAAAACAGTGTCTTATTTGCAAAGCTTTTACAGCTAAAATGAGAACAGAAATGTTTTAATCAGCAGAAACAAGGTGGTGTGGTTCAACCCAGCAGGCAGCTAAAACAACCACAGAGCCATTCATTCACAAACCTGGCTGGAGTGGGATGGGGGAGAGATTTGGGGTTGAGGGGAAGTAAAACTCATGGCTTGAGATAGAGACAGTTAAATATGACAGAATAGGATGGTGGCAATAACAACAACAACAACAACAATAATAATAATCACCAGCAAGTGATGCGCAGCTCGCTTACTGCACAAACTAGTGATGACCAGCTAAGTACTCAATCTGCACTCTAAATCCCTGACTAGCCTCCCCCAAGTTACATCTACAGAGCATGACATCATATGATATGGAATATTCCTTTGGCCAGTTTGGTTCCACTGTGCTCTGCCACGTCTCCTGGCTTCTTGTGCTCTGCCAGTGTCCTCACTGGCTGGCAATGTAAGAACTTGCAAAGTCCTTAACTTGATGTAAACACTACTTAGCAACCATTAAAGTATCAGTGTGTTATGAACATTATTGTCTTTCTAAATCCAAAATGCAACACTATAATTGCTGCTAGGAAGAAAATTAACTCAATCCCAGCTGAAACCAGGACACCAAGGCATGACTTTGCTGGGAAATTAAGATCATCACTTTCTGTCTGTAAATGCAAAATAAAATCATAGCTGAACTATAAGTGTTCAGAAAGTATGATGCAATTTCATATGGCAAAGGTCAAAGGAAGGGGTTATGTACTTGTAAAGTGGCAAGGGTATCCTTAGTAAGGTAAATATAAAGAAATACATTTCTTTAGAAAAAATACCATTATATACAAATGAATGTGCTAGAGAAATAATGAATAGTTATTATTATTAGACATGTTAACTATTAGAAGATTGATCATTCGAGGTTTAATTTTTAGTATTACAAGAGCACATGCTCAAACAACAGTGAAAGAGTTCTGCCTTTCCTGGAACATTCTGAAAAATTCTAAGATACTCTCTTAGGGAGAAAAATTACCCATTGGAATTGCAAAAAAATGTCCATCTCATCTTGGAAAAAGAATGACACCAGAAATACCACATTTACTGTTAAACAAAGCTAAATGAAGAGCTATACCATAAATATAGCTTCTTAAAATATTTTAGGCTTTAAATAAGTGTTCAAAGATAGTAAAAGGGAACAATGCCAACAAACAGACACACAACTGGCCATAGGTTGATCTGAAAATTGCCATAATGCAGTGACCACACACACATACAAAGGAGGGATGAAGGGGAAAGGCCAGAGTGACCTATTGATTATAACTGCTGTCATTTTTGAAGAGCCCAGAGTTTGATACCAGATTTGTCATGTCACAGCACAAATATTGCTTCATTCTTCACTAACAGAAATTTTTTTTTTTTTTTTGCTTATGCTGGACAGAACTTTCCATATTCTTGAGGTAAAAATTTAATTCTCCTATATAAAAATGCAGTTACTGCCAGTAAAAAAACAAAACCAAAAACAACACACCAATATTCTGGACGTTAAGACATAATGAAAAATCTGATTGTCAGAAAATAAATGTATGCATCTAACACATGGACTGACAAATTCTCTCTTACCATTTATTTGTATGAGGCCGAGTATTACATATGACCTTGTGCCTTTCAATGCAGTGTGTTCAATTGGTATGAATTGCTAAAAGTCATTCCCTGCATGAAATCCATGCAAACTCCTTTATACACATAGTAGCCTTGTGTTCCTAAACATGCAATGCAATTTTTTAATTGGCAGAAGTATCAAAAGGTAACTCAAATTTGCCAAGTCATCTTTGTACAAGCAATACATCAAAACATCTTTATACATAATAGATTCACTTCAGAGAGTATTAATATGGAGTCATGGTAGGATTCACATTAATTTATTTTTTTAAAAGGCAATTTTTAGGGTAGAGAAAATTAGCACATTGTTTTCTGAAGCTTCATGTCTGTGCTAAAGGTAGCAAAGAGAGATAAAGGAAACAGCAAGGAAGTATCTAATATGGTCTGAACAACCACTGAGAAGGAACGAGGTCTATAGAGACCTTTAAAATTAGTTAATGAAAATGGAATTTGTACTATGGGCAAGAACTGCTGCATTCAGGGAACCAGAACTTCATGTACACCCTAGAAACTAACAGTGATGCAGCAAAATGACAAAACCCTGTGCCTCACAGGAGACATGAAATGCAGAACCCTGAATTTGGCATTCTACTCCAGTGACCAAATGTGACAAAGCATTTGGCACCTAACTAGATGGAAAAAGTCCAGAACCAGCATCTTTTATGATCAGACACCTTAATAATTACCTTAACTATTCATACTCCTATATCTCCTACTGAAAAAGGCATCTTACCACCTACCACTGACAAACTGTGAGCTGATGGCTTCTACGGAATGTTTCTGATTAATTGACTGATGTCTGATAGGCATTTCCAGGTAAGATTAATGCTCCTTTCACAGTGTCTCACCTCTAGGTAAATAAAACCACCCAGTGAAACAACACGCCGGCTAGGCTGGAAAAACCTGTCTACAAAAGAAATTACTACATTTCTGATGAATGTCAGATTTAGAAAACATTTTCAAATTCACAGCTTTATATATAACAACAGGAAACCCCCCAATATTTTCTATGCATTTTTCTTGTTCCATTAAAGCATATGAATTACGTACATGGCAGCACTTCCCTTTCCCCACAGGTTCTTATTTTATGTAGACTCTTCAAGGCATAAGTAGAAATTAAAATCTAACTTTAAAATATGCAATCTGTAACAACCTCCAGCTTTTGTTTATGTTATTTATAATTTATATATACATGTATATGTATTATATACATTAAAATATCTGAAAAGGGAATAGAAGTGTATTTTTCAAAATTGGATCTATATTTCCTTCTAAAAATGCATGGTTACCTTAATTTTAAGAATTAACTTAGGAAAATCCAATTTATATAAGCAGATTTAGAATCCTTTTATGGAATTGCCTTACCTGAAGGGTTTTTTTTATGTCTGTTTCTTGCTAGAAGCATTACCAATTACTGTTTTCTGAAAATATTTGATGGGTAATATTATCAAATGCAGTAAAGGTAAAACATTATTTTAAATGAAATGAAATTTATTTACACAAAATGAAGAGATAGTCTAAACCCCTTCTTCAAGGTCAGCATCAGGACACCTTTTGAATGAATAAATACTCCATGGCATTAGTTACCGTTTTTCAAAATATGGGCTCCTATAAACAGAAATTGAAAATGTAACTCTGAACACCTGTAGATTTTTCCTATATAATACATGCCTGAGGTTGAATTTCAGTTTCAGGTATTTTTAAAAAATATATTAAAGCATTCCAAAGACTACTACCTCTAGCACAGAGACTAGAGAAAATATGTTAAATCAGAAAACAGCAAGAAGTTCTTTGAATAAGTGGTGTAACTACTACTACAGCATCAGTGTAACACTTCTCACATCACCACCTCTCCAATTTGGCTCACACTACACATACATAAACACTGTGGATTAATCTCATACAGCAGACATCTGATAATTCATACACTATAGTAAGAAAGACTGCCTACTCCATACAAAACACTCCAGCAGCATGTGTGGATAACTAAAACACCTTACTGGCCAAAAGCAGCATTCAATCTTGCAGTGGTAGATCATAATGGTGAAAAGAAGAGTAACAGGGAGGAAATCCTATTTTTCCCCTTTGCAGTTTATGCATTCTCACCCAAATCTCTGGGGTTCATGGGTATATGAGACTTACAAAAGTTACTGAAGTTCCTTCCTACAACTTTTCCACACAGTTTCAAGAAAATATTAATTACAGCAATTAACTTTATGCTCACAACCCTACTCTTGCCTTCACAAGTCCCCTCTGGTTTTCATATGAGTTCCTTCAAAGAATGCAGTAATAAGCTCTCTTCTCCTTTCAGAACCCAAGTTATCAAGTAAAAAGACCCTATATATTTCAGAAGCCATATATATGTAATCTAAAAAACCCAAAACTACTTAATTGTATTCCTATTTGCCATATAAAACTCGGGTCACATTGGAAGAAAAATGTATAGCCCTTGCAAGCAATATTACTGGAAAATGTCATATCATAATCATGATAGATTATATTGTTTATGAGAATTACGACTAGTCTGATAGCTCTATATTTAGCAATAGCTGATTTCTTTCAGTACCAATTATAACGTAAATTGAAAAAACATGGAGCATTTCTTTATTCTCTGGATACAGCTGAGGAATCTATATTTATCAAGATTATATTTTGTATTCAGATAGCTTGAATATTTTTTATTGTACTTTTGACACCATTACAATATTGATATTCCCATTAAGAAAATAAAGACATGAATATGCATATACTTTTGTTATATGTTTCCTAGATAACAGCTTTTCATGATAGAAAACCATTAGTATCAATCTGAAAAAAACCCAGCAGACAGC